>BTCW01000005.1:33900000-35150000 GCA_033239725.1 Echinochloa phyllopogon | reverse complement strand
CGAGGACCAAATTGAACCAAGTGGAGCCGAGGACAAAATTGATGAAGAAATTGATGACAAACGGCCTAGAGGCAAAAAAAAGAGTTTTCATCACATTCTTCTAAATTTTGCAACCATTCAAGCTTCTAGAAAGTTATAAGCAAAGCAAGCTAGATACTAACCTTGTTGGAATGGAATGAGAGCTACACATTTCGATAATCCATGAATAAATTGATGAAAAATTGCCTAGAGGAAAAAAAGAGATCTTTCATCACATTTGTCTCAATTTTGCAACCATTCAAGCTTCTAGAAAGTAAGCAAAGCAAGCTAGATACTAACCTTGTTGGAATGGAATGAGAGCTACACATTTCGATAATCAATGAATAAATTGATGAAAATTGGCCTAGAGGAAAAAAAGAGACATTTCATCACATTTCTCTCAATTTTGCAACAATTCAAGCTAAAGAATCATGGAAGAATGCCTATGATGTGTCCTCAAGCAAGTTATTAATGATCTACCTACTAAATTCGAGTTGCTCCATTGAATTTCATGAGAAATGAGCTCTAGAGAGGATGAACGAGCCCCCTCCATCAAATTCATGTCAAATTTCAAATTTAGTGGTTAAAACAAGCTATAAATTGGAAGAGTTGAGTGTTACCAACCTCAAAAAAAAGTTGATGGAGAGCTTTCTTCAAAAAACGTGACCTTCCTTGAGCAATTTGGTGAGAAATGGCCGCAACAATGGTGGAAGAAATGGTGGGCGTCGGGTTGGAGAAGAAGAGTGGGAGGGGGAAGTGGGGTTTTGTACTGTACGAGCCATCACAAACGGTTCGTGTTAGGAACCGTTTGTGATGGCCCTGAACCGTTTGTGATGGACCTCATCACAAACGGTTCCAAGGCGGATGGGACATGTAGCCGTTGGAACCGTTTGTGATGAGAGCATCACAAACGGTTTCGTAGAACCGTTTGTGATAGACAGTTCTGTAGTAGTGTTGGAAAACGGGTACTCAAGCGAATCAACAGATAGAGACGTCCGTTTCCTCTATGCACGTGGTACTGATTAGAAAATGACAATACATATTGACTAACAAAAACAGTGTGCCAAGATTCATTTCCACAATATGTCAAGGTTGGTTTCCACACGGCGAGAAAAACATGCTGCACATTGATTCTATTGATTAGATTCCTATCGTGTCCAGTTTGAGACTTCCTAGGCGTGCGTTCATATTCACTCCAGCATATGGCACAAACAAGGTAGGAAAGGAATTCAATTATTAGACGAATAAACCAATCAGTTTTCTCCAATATCTCATTCTTGAGCAGTTGTGTTGTTGTTTGCCTATGTGTGCTTGAACCGCAGGACGAGCCATACATATATAGGAATGGCTGGCGGCCTTGTATTGGAGCTGTTGTTGGATGTGTTCAGTTACTGACGACTAACCACCATCACCAGGTTCAGGTGAACCATCACGGGGCGTTGATCGCAGATTCACAACAACGTTGCCTTTTTATATAGTTTTCTCGTTTGTATATTTCCTTGACCATCACGAGGATGTTGCTTCTGTAATTCCGTTTTGCCATCGCATCATCATTACGTGTTGGGTAAGAGGGCGAGAGTACAGTGTGCTCAAGTGTGATGGGCACTACTGTAGAGCAAGGTAATAGGACTCCTCTACTGCGCCTTCTTTTTTTAGATAATGGAGTAAATCCAGCCCTGACCAAGAATGGCTACGGCCACAATGAAAACATCCGGCTTTATCTACCCGTGGGTAGAGTCAAGCCAGATTATTACAACAAAAAAAAGAGAAAAACTGACGGGGAACATTACATCCCAACAAGGGGCTCTAGTAGTCCTACGCTATAAGGAGAAACATTAGACACCGACCACCATTGAGGATTGCATGCTTCTTCCAAGGCAACAGCACAAAGACTTGGTACAGATACAGCCTGCCAAACAATATCCGACCTATTACGCCATCGAAAGCCACGCCTTGAGTTGAACACTGAGTAGGGTGACCACACGGGAGAATTACCCTGCCTTGGCGAATCAAGAACTTCGACGACGCGCCTACACTGTCGCCGCCGGCCTGGAGAAAACAAACTAGGTTTTCACCCAATTCTTGAACACTCATAGGCGCAGTAGAGACGGACTAACCGACGACTTCCGCAGCGCCTTCAACAAGGTAGGTGTCACAGACACTCCACCGCTGCCGGCCCGGCAAAACACGTCAAGGCAAGGTTTTCACCCAATCCGTTGCCATCTTCGTTAACACTACGCCCGACCAACGAGAAGGACACCTATACCGGAAGGACACCAACAGCTTCGCTCCAAAGGCAAGGGGCCCAAATCCGACCCGCCGCCGCCACCGCATGACGACTAGCACGCCGGCCGTCCTCGACGACCACCACCATACGGAGGAAGGCACTGCCGGTAGAGCGATAAGGACGCCCAGATCTAGATTCGTTGGACCCAAATCGGACCCCGCCGCCGCAACAACGGCACAGATCGGAAGAAGAAATCCCCGGCGCCGCCAACAAGGCCGGCCGCGCGGCCTTGCAATGACCCGCTCCGGCCGCCGCCAGGGGATGGCCGAAATCAGCGGCCACCACCGCTGCCATAGGGCCCGCGCCGTTGCAACCCGAGGTCGCTGCCGCAGATCCGCCACGAGCCACCACGGATCCGGCCACCCGGCGCCGGAGCAGCCCTTACCGCGTCGGCGACAGAGGCGGCGCCGCCCGCATGACGAGCCTCGCCTGCCAGACGAGACGCCCCGTCGTCGCCCTCCTCACGGTTGCCAGACTTCCGGCTTCCCGCTCGGGCGACGACGAGGAGGAGGCAGGAGAGGGAGGGGACAGGCGGCGAGGTGACGGAGGGAACCCCGTGCCGCCTGCGGGGGCGACCCCGAGGACTTCTTTCTTGGGCTTTCATAAGGTATTCTCAACTGATTGTGGACTGTTCATTTAGGTTGAGTATAGAGATTATTGTCGTTTGACCATACTCCTCCATTTACTGAATTTCCACTCACACGAAAAGGAGTTGGCAGAGTTGTCAAGATGATGTGTTTAGGTACAAATATGTGATGTCTGGTGGGGGGTCGAGTTCAATTGATTACGGCTAACATGACTCTTTCAGACGCTGCTTGCTGCCAGTCAAGCTTACCCTCACCGCTTAACCAGTGCATGCTGCACCATGCCCGCTGGTCACAAAAGCAATTGCAATGGCAATAGAATCTCAATTCTCCGTTTATCCATTCTTCCTCTCTTCACACTATAACAGAATGCGAAGAGAAAGAGAGTGCCATCGTCCTCATATATTTTTTTTGTGAGAGAGCAGTACAGACGTAGACGCTTGCAATGTACGTACACTCACCCCTATATCATCATCTCTCATACATGTACACCAAACTTAATCTATTGCATATTGTGGCTACTGGTGTGAGCCAATAAAAACACAAACAAGTCCAGAAAAACATGGCAATGGCAGGTAGACAGGTGCCTTATATGCTTATCAATCACATGATTTATGCTAATTTAGGCTATTCCCTGTGGGGATTTCACTTTTATGTTTTCAAGAATGCCACATAAGCAAGTACCCATTAATTCATAGATGAAATGTTCCATACAATATAGTGTTTCATTTTTGGTGTTTCATAAGTAATGCATGCAAGACACAGATTTATTGGTACAAAGTTTCATTTCTCTCTCATCGTTAACTATTTGCCACATAATCTAAAATGCTCACCTGGCACCCTACTTAATGTGCATGAAATTAACCCCATAAAACTTTACATTGGGACTAACCTTATTTATAGTCACCATTTGACAAGAGTGGTGTCAATTTATAGTCACCATTGAGTGGAGTGGTGTAGCTAACAAGTTGAGGCGTAAACAGGGACGTGGGCAAGTTTCTTAGTTTCTTCTCATTCTTTAGTAGTTTTTCTTGGTTGTGTGTACAATGCTCACTTTACCATTTGGCTTGGGCTATTTATACCGGTTCATGTCCATTCATTTAGAGTACATACATACTATTCAATTATGAAATTGAATAGTAAGCCATGTCTACTGAACCAGAGTACATACAGAATGAGAACAGATCGTTGGTGGTATAAATCCAACTATCACATTCCTTCCAGCATGGCGCATATAAACAGTGTTTGGTGTGTAAGGAGTCCAGCCCCTGTACTGAATCTCTCAGTTTTCTCCACTCTCTCATTTTGATCGCTTGTGTGGTACTGCATGCGGACATACACAATAAATGGCAGAGCACAGCAGTGGTCCATTGGATTTCATGTACCAGTCGCACATACAATTCAGAACTTATTTATATCAAATGTAACGATCACCACCTTCACGAGGTTTCGGTGAAAGTAATTAGATTTTTTGGGTGAGAGATATCTCCACCTGAACTTAGTTATTTTTCGGTTTGCAGTGTTGTTGTATGATAGATTCACAGCTTGTACTGTTGCTTCCTTGCATGGTTTATTTTTCATTCGAGTTTTACGTTAGTTGTACCTTTACGAGGACCTTGTTGCATGCTTCTCGTGCAATTGTTTGTGAGTTGGATATCATGGCAGCTAATTCATTGCAAAGCAGAGTAGTGCTCGCTGGTAACACAAGCATGAATCATGTACAGTACGGTGGACTGCAACAGACGGCCAGGCTAACGACCTATTGTGACCAACTCACCGACCAGCTTCGTTGGACCATGCATGATGGAAACCAAAACTAGGATTATTTCACTATTAAAAGCCCCCTAGAAAATGGAATCACAGATAATAGAACATTAGGATGAGAGAAGTGTAGTTTTCTGGGCAACATGGCCAAGTAGGACTATATTGTTTTTGAAAGGATAAAGAAATTGTTGTACAATATGGCCAAGTAGGTCATCTTAAGAGCAACATACTGGATATATTGTAACAAAAGAAAGGCAACCAGCCAATGATGTAGTAGACATGTGGTATCCTGAAAATGATAATTATAAAGATCTTCGCAAACCACATGTGGGATGTCAAGGGAACTGGCCTTTTGGGCGATGAGGACTTCTTCCCTCCTGAGGGTGCTCTCCACCCTGTTTTCGCGACCGTGCTCTCCACCCTGTGCCTGCTGATCCGCCTAGATGGATGGGCTTCAATGTGCAAGTCAACCACCCTGAATGTCGTTGATGGTTCCAATGCTGGTTCAGTTGGTGGTGGGGATGAGGCAATATCTGAAGATGCACCTGTCAATACTGAAGTTCCTAATGATGTGGATGTGGCCCCTGATGCTGTTGTGGATGATATTCCTGAACCTTTGGCTGTTGTCCCCCTGTGGTCCCTCCAGCGCTGGCGGTGGATGTTGCTGACTTAGCCTTGGTCCCTGCTGCCCGGGGAATGCAATTTACAAACTCATCCCTTCTATTCCTTCACCTGTCTACACTTTTCCCTGGGCCCATCTTTCCATCTTTGAAATTGATCTTGATACTTAGATTCCTGATTATATAGTCGATGACAATGCGCTCCTCTTCCTGGTTTCTATGTGTGTGGAGCAGGATGATCGTTTTGCTCCCCCTGTGATTGGCCCCAAGCTTCCCCCAACGGGCCTCCCCTGGTCCCATATGAGGACAGTGATGATGATGAAGATGTGGTGGAAATACAGGGGGCCCTCACGTCCTCTGCTAAGAAGCGTTGGCCTCGCAAGCTGAAAGAACCTCTGGAGGCCTCCTTCCTGCGCAGAAGCAAGAGGCTGAACACTGAACTTGGTGGATTCTGTGATCAAGCTAGCGCTCAGGCGGCGGCTGACAATCCCTCCATCTACAGCTTTGAAGCCTTGGAGTCTTCTGCTACTGCTCCCTTTCTGACGCTTGACAACATTCAGGGCATGGCGACTGCCTTCCTTCAGATTCAGCATGAGGCTGTCTCTGCTGCTGCTTTGCTTGATCTTTATGATGATGATGACTAATCAGTGATGTAATAGGGCTAGCTTTCATCTAGTAGCCTTTTGGATCTTGTTGGTCTTTCGCTTTAGCTCTGCTGAGCCACATGCTAGTGGCTGGTTTGAACTCTTAGAATTGATCGTGCTTAGGCTGTCTCACAAACCTCGGCCTAATCTTTTAATCTGGTTGTGCTACTATTTCTTGGGTTGTCCTGCTACTGTGGCATTATGTGCCTCAGCTGCTGCCATCTTGCTTTCATCTGTTTATTCAAATGAATTCCCTTCGATATATTAATATGCTGGTGTGGAATGTGAGGGGAATTAACTCCCAGCAGAAGTGGGATGTTGTTCGTGATAAAATTAGGGAGTCTGCTGCCTCCATTGTTTGCTTACAGGAAATCAAGAGGAGTTCTTTTGATAACGCTTATTTGAGGAATTTTTGCCCCCGCCATCTGAGAAAATTTGAGTTCTCTCCCTCAGTTGGTGCTTCTGGTGGACTCATTATCATCTGGAATCCGGTATAATTTGATGGGTCGGTTATTTTGGTCAATGCTTATTCAGTAACAGTTAAACTGACATGTACTTTTTCTGGGAAAAGCTTTTTTCTGACAAACATCTATGGTCCCAGTGAGGCTACAGAGAAAGCCTCTTTCACTAACTTGCTATATAACTTTGACACAACAGCTTTGGAGGACTGGATCCTTGTAGGTGACTTCAATCTCATAAGATCACCTGAAAACAGAAATAGAGAAGGGGGTAATTTTAATGATATGCTTTTGTTCAATGATCTGATTCAGTATATAGATTTGGCTGAGATAAGTTTCCAGGGCATGAATTTTTCACGGAGTAACATGCAACATGATGCTCTTCTTGAGAAAATTGATTGGGTTTTCACCTCCTCCACTTGGGCTCTGTCTTACCCTGATACTTCTGTACAAATGCTAAGTCAGTATGTCTCTGATCACTTGCCCTTTATGGTCAAGATTGGCACCCATGTTCCAAAATCCAAATTATTCAGATTTGAGAATTATTGGTTGGATTTTGATGGATTCCTCTCGGTAGTAGAACTTCAATGGAACACTGCACCCTACTTTGCTAATGTAGCACAAACTTTGAATGCCAAATTCAGACAAGTATGAGCTGGCCTCAAATTCTGGAGTAAGGATCTATCCAAGCTCTGTGAGCTGATTAACAACAGCAATTTCGTACTTGCATTACTTGATGGCTTGGAAGATCAAGGCCTCTCAGTTCCCTTGAGAGTTCTTTCAGAAGAATTGTTAAGCAGCATCTATGTAAGCTTCTTGAGGCTAAAAGAGTAAGAAACAATGTCAGGTGGGTTAAATTTGGGGATGAAAACACCATGCTCTTTCAAGCTTTGTCCACCTATTCCATGAGAAGAAATTTCATATCAAGCTTGATTAAAGATGATGGAACTACAATTATTGACCATGATCAGAAGGCTGCTTTCCTTTGGCTTTCTTACAAAGACAGACTAGGGCTTTCTGAATTTTCTAGAATGTTGTATGAGCTCTCTGAGCTTATTCAGACTGTTGAATTACCTGCTCTTGATGAACCTTTTACCATGGAAGAAATTCTTGCTGTACTGAAAGATTTGCCACCTGATCATGCCCCTGGACCTGATGGTTTTAATGGTGCCTTTTTGAAGAAGTGTTGGCCTATTATCAAAGATGATATTATCAGACTTTGTAATGATTTTGCTAATGGCTGCTTGTACCTGGAAAGTATTAATGGGTGCCTTATTACTCTTATTCCTAAGAAGGATAATCCCCAGTCTGTCCATGACTTCAGGCCTATTTCACTGCTAAACACCTCTCTCAAGTTTCTCACCAAGTTTTTCTAATTTGTATGGGTTTATCAAGGGAAGGACTATTCAAGATTGTCTAGCCTGGGCTTTCCAGTTCTTACACATTTGTCATAAATCAAAGAGGGAGATTGTTTTGCTGAAATTGGACTTTGAAAAGGCTTTTGACAAAATTGAACATGAAGCCATACTGCAAGTCATGAGGCATAAGGGCTTTTCTGACAAATCGGTCTCTTGGGTCAAAGAAATCTTAATTTATGGGTCTTCATCTGTTCTTCTCAATGGTGTTCCTGGCAAGCCTTTCCGGTGCAAAAGAGGAGTTAGGCAAGGTGACCCTCTGTCCCCCTTGTTGTGTACTAGGAGCTGATCTGTTGCAATCTGTGCTAAATGTTGAAGTTATGCTGGGTAACATCTCTCATCCCCTGGGACGGGATTTTGAAGGTGATTTTCCTGTAATCCAATATGTTGATGACACGTTCGTAGTTTTGCCGGCTGATCCAAGGCAGCTGATGTACCTGAAATCCATCCTAGCTAATTTTGCAGTTTTAACTGGTCTAAGAGTTAACTTTGAAAAATCCTTTCTAGTCCCAATCAATGTGGAGGAAGCTCACTGGTCTGCTTTGACTGATGCACTTGGCTGTGAGCTTGGAAGGATGCCCTTTACATATTTAGGCCTTCCCTTGGGTACCACAAGACCTTATGTGCAAGATTTTACCCCCAATTCTGACTAGGATGGAAAAGCACCTTATGGGTATCTCTAGGCATCTGTCCTTTGCTGGTAGATTGATTTTGGTCAATTTAGTTTACTCAACATTGCCCACTTTTTACATGTGCACTTTGAAATTGCCAGCCCAGATCATTAAGTAGATTGACAAATATAGAAGTATGTGCTTTGACATGGGGGTGATCTAAACAAAAAAGGTGGTTATCTTGTAGCTTGGAAGCATACCTGCCGCAACAAAGAAGATGGTGGGCTAGGGATCATAAATATCAGAACCCAAAATGAGGCATTACTGTTCAACTATCACCTGGAAACCCCCCCCCCAACCCCCCTCAAGAAAGGAAGATGGTTGGTTCCTTCTGGTGGAGGGATGTTATGTCTCTAGTTCAAAAGTTCTTCATGATAGCTACATGCAATGTGCATTGTGGGGTCTCAGTTGCCATCTGGAATGATTTGTGTGACTTGGGGGTTCTTAAGTGGAAGTACCCCCCGATTGTTCTCTTTTGCTAGGAAAAAGAAGTGCTCGGTCAGACAGCTTATCTCTTGGGATGACAACAGATTGTTTCATTTGCCTTTATCTGAGATTGCTCATAATCAGCTAGTTGAACTCAAGGCTGATATTGTGAATTTGCAATTGGAGGTTGGTCTGAATGATGAATGGGTTGGGGCTCAAATGCTCCAGCAAGAAAGCTTATAACCGTCTTCCGGGTTCGTTTCCAGCGTCTATCCTCTTCAAGTGGATGTGGAAATCCAGGGCACAAAATAAGCATAAATGTTTCTTTTAGCTGCTTGTGAAAGAAAGGCTCAACACAAGAAACCTCCTGTAGAGGAAACATATGCACGTTCAATCATACTCTTGTATCTTTTGAATAATGAGGAAGACTTTTGGCACTTGTTCTCTCTATGCCCTTTCAGTGATGCTTGCTGGACTTATTTGGGAGTTCAGTGGGATTATTCTATGGATTTTCAACAGATGGTGTTGTTGGCAAGACAAAGATTCCATTCGGTAATCTTCAGGGAGGTGTTCATTATTGGTTGTTGGTCTATCTACTGCCACAGAAACAATATCATTTTTGATAATGAGTCTCTTTCATTTGCCAGCTGGAGAAGGCTCTTCCTGGGTGAGATGAAAACGGTAACCCTTCAGGTCAAGCCGTTGATTAGCAATAGGATCAATGAGTGGCTGAGTAGTCTCTTGTAATTCCCTGCTTTTCGTTTTAGGGCTAGGGCCTTGTAAAATGTACATATTCTTTTTCTTATATATATAGAAAAAATAGGGGTATGGGGCCTCCCCCGCTGATTCTCGTAAAAAAAAAATTTGTGCTTAGTCTTTGCATCACAAGTTTGTTTTTATAATCGTTTTGGTTTGTTGGTGTAACACCCTAGTTTTAATATTTGTAGGTTTTTAAAAGTTTTGTAAAATTTGCTAGAAACAATTAGAAAGTGTGCACCATTTGTATGCAAATTATTTGAAATGAAATATTGTTTTCTAAATTTAAATCCATTTAGCATGGTTGTTTGCATTCATGCCGTTGCATAATGTTTTTGTTTGAAAAATATTTTGTCTGTGAAAAATCCGACTAGGCATATATCTGGGAATATTAAATTACTAGAAATATCCTTGAACTCATTTGAACCGAAATCCATTTTATTTACCTGACCCAAAGTCAGCTGCACTCGATCTCTATTTCTCTCTCGGGAAAATTTCCTAGCTGCCCATCTAAAATAAAACTCATTGACAGCGGGCCGGTACCTCCTCCATATGTCTTTACCTAGCCCCACCTGTCATCCACCTCCCTCCCCTTTATTTCTTTCTGTAACATCAAAATCATCGGAATGTACATGCCCCTCTCTCTCTCCTTGCATGCAACTGGACACACATGTGCGCAGCTCTCTTCCTTTTCCCCTCCTCTGCCTTTAGCTCTTCCTGCAGTCAAAAGACGTTAAGGGCAGCAAAGGTGAATCAGTATGCCATTATGGCCTCAAGCTGCCAGCCAATGCAAATTACTCTCTCTCTCTCTCTCTCTCTCTCTTTCCTCTCCCTGCTGTTTCCCCTCTCCCTTCCGTTCTCCCTACAATTAACAGAAATTAATGACAGCAATGGCCATTCAGTAGGCCATTACCTCCACGAGAAACACTCTCCAAAATCCCCTCACCTTGTGCTCCTGCGCCCCTACCAAAATGCATGCACAGCAGCTCTGTCTTCTCCTTTTGCCACTCCACGCCAACATCTCCAGTGCTCCATCTCGCATCACCGCTGATTTGTCATCTCCGAACACAGGGTGAGCAGCTCCACTGAGCCGATTTGACGTCTCCATGGCTCCTCTCACTGTCCCTCGATCTCTTTTCCGTTGATCCGCAGGGAAACAACAACGCCATCCCGACGCTCGGCAACGCAAACCTGAGGCCGGCAGCTCGCCTGCACCATGCGGTCGAGAACTGCTTCACCCCTCTCCTCGGCACACCGACATCGTCGCCTCCCTGCCACAACTGATCCCATGGGTGAGCTCGGCATCCACTCCTCTCTCTCTGTTGTGCTATTCGTCGTTGTAATTCGAGCACCGCAGTGCCGCTGCTCTCGGCCTCCGGTGAGCCACCGCCGCCCCTGTTCTGTTTATCATAATGATGCACATCCTGATTGAACAGAGGCACATGCGCCTTGCATGCAGTACATGTGGCTCAAATAAAATAAAAATACCCATTAAATGGCCCAGATCAAGTTAACGTGATCTGCCTATATAAAGCTAGTCCAGAAATAAACATACTCTTTCACGTGCCTTGCTATTTTTACTTCTTACCGCTTGTCATCTACACATAATCACACATTATTTCTTGATGACATCAGCATGAGATCAGCACCAGAAAAATTTACCAAAATTTCCACAACGTCATATGCCTACTGATGCCATATTTCTTAATTTCCAGTAATTTAATGATTCTCGAAATAGCAGTTTTACAGTTTAACCCTCGATAGTAAAACGCTTGTATCTTTTTGCTCGTAGCTCCGATGCATGCGATTCTCGCGGCCACGCGTTCGTAGCGACGAGCTCTGTATTTTAAAATGCTTTTCAATCTGTTTATATGATGTTTGGTGTACTGTTTTTATTTATTTGTGTGTATGCTTGTTTTGGTAGTTGTCAAGTTTATACGTGGAGATGTACATGATCTTACAAGCTGATGGATTCGAGAAGATTGAGCAGTAGCGGGTTGTAAAGAGAGGCAAGTGTCCTTGAACATCTTGCTATTTTGTACCTTTGTTTTTGTAACATAATATCACCTTTTATTTATGCTTTTCATGCATTTTAGATGTCAAATTGATGGGAATCCTAATAGGTTGTTTACTAGAATTTCTTAATCATCCTTGTAGCCCTTAGAGGTAACCTTTCTGTGGGTAGTATATGCTTAGCTGTGCTCAACAAGGTTGGTTCTGGTTTAATTAATATTGACTAATGAACTATGAAACATGAGGGTTTGGTAATCTTTTAGCAACATGGAACCCCTAGGCGACTCATGGCAAGTGTTGGAAATGTGGATATGAGACATGGATAAAAGTTTCACGAGATTTGTTGTCTTGCCAAGTCGGTTGTTTAAGGATTGATCTATGGAGCGACCACCCAGGAATACAGTGCAACCATGAGACCTAATGGGCTCTGGGCTTGGCCAATTAATTAGGGGAAACCGGTGATTGGTGTGGCGAGACGGCGCTGATGAAATACTCGGCAAGGAGTGTGCCAACACGCACTGGTGGATCCTTTGTAAAGGCCTCGTAGTGTACCCAGCCAACACACCTCGGAAGTGTGTAAAGGGAGTAATTGACCCTGGCGTGACGGGCAACATGACTTGTGGTGAAAGTGTACGACCTCTGCAGAGTGTAAAACTGTTATACCAGCCATGCTCGCGGTCAAGAGCGGCCTGGACCCTCACATGGTTAGATTGGTTGGGTGGATCACAGAAGTGGAGTCTGTGGTTTGGAAGGTTTATAGCTGCAAGTTGTTTAACCTTAAGTTGGGTACGGTTTGGGAAGCTTTTAACAATAATTTCTATTAGGTGCTTAATTAAAATTTGACCAACTAAAACATGAGCTTTGCAGTCCACTAAATATAGCCTCCTTGTTCAAGCCTTGCATGTCATATTTTTTCCTCCACTTGCGGAGTACACGCCTCCAGGTGTACTCACCGTTTTCCCTTTCAACCCCTGCTGTGTCTACATCGCTGCTGCTCAGATAGAAGTAAAAAAGAAGCTACAGGATAGACATGGAGTTCTAGGCTGGCGTGCCCCCGGTCGACTGCCTGTGGAAGATGGAGTCCTTCTGCGATAGTTTAAATGTGTAATCTTTTGTTTAAGACCCTCGGGTCATTTTGTAATCTATTATACGCTTTGTAATGATATATGTTGTGATATTCACTGATGAAGTCGCCATATGCATGAAATCTTGATCCTGGGCATGCATATGGTACGCGTTCGGTTTGTTCTTAAAAACCGGGCATGACAGTTGGCAACTGGTCATTGGCACAACTGAGATTTGATGTTTGTTTTTATAATTGTTTTGTTATTTGTTGGCAACTGGTCATTAGCAAAACTGAGACTTGATGGTTGAGTCATTGAGTGCAGTACTTATACAAAGGCCATAAGAGTATCTCTAAGAGACTAGCAATAATCCTAGCTAAATTTAAAGACTAACAGGCTAGCTAGAAAATAAAAAGCTTTCCAAAAGCATGAGTAAATTGGCGAGCGTGGATGGAGAGCGAGATACCTAGCGAGGGGGGAGATAGCTAGCGTGAAAAAATAGCTATCCAGTTGGTTAGTCTGTTGGATGCAATTTTTTCTTTCTTTTCTCTTTTTTTAGCTAGCAATGGGATATACAAGAGCTCTTAGACATTCTCTAATAAATAAATTTCTTTATATAAAGAAACTAATGAAACCCCAACTCGGCAGCTCCTATGGTAATTCAATTTGACGATGGATTTAGTACATTTACTTTTCACAGTCAACTTGTAAGTTGTAACCAACGGCAGCCCCCTACAATTATAAGGTTGCCCGGTCCTTGATCGCAACGCATCAAGGCCAGTCAAGTGAAAAATCTGAAAAGGTGGTTGCTCATCGTATCACTACAATTTCAATTAGATGACTTCGATTCTAAACCATTCCATGACAACGAATTACGCACCTCGGAACGAGCTCGAGCTAACTAGGTGACAGATCAACCGTGAACTGACGTGATGTTGGACTAAATCTGAAAGAATACTGAGAACCGACTAAAAGTGGCGATTCATTCCTTCTCAATGGCAGAGGATCCTTACTCAAGGAAAATCATTTGATTTTGAAACTTCTCCATGGGTTGAGACTTAAGAGTTGAGACAAACACTCATTTTTGTATGCAAAGCAAATTACACCCAATTACACAACTCTTTATTTTATGTTTTCTTTAAAATATGGCAGCTACGAAATAACTAGTTCAAAAAATTACAAAGCATTGCATGAGACCAACTCTCGGTACAAAGTTAGGACATTTAGCTTGGTTGTTTGTCATGGTAGCACTTTAGAATGAGTAGCAACTACCAGACCCTCAACGTCCATTAGCTTTTAAGACACATATATGTCATCATATAATAACTCATAAAAGAATTATGGTTGTTCATTTCAGCAGAGATCTTGCAAAGTGCTCCCTGGCTGTGGCTAGGGCCTGAGTTATCGTCTGCACAGAACAGATCACAGGTATCATGAGAATATGCAACATGTGAAAAGAAATGTGACAGGATGGATCAAGTAATTACCTGCTCAGAAAAGGGGACAGAACCATCAACAGCGTTGGTTGCAACCTTCCCAGCAATGGTGTTTGCATCTGTTTCCAGGATAATGCTGCAAAAGTACATAAAGCCCAAATTGTTTCAGTACATGCTCAATAAACAATGGTTTGTGGCTGGGTAACTACTGACTGAAACTTCTACTCCATGGAGCAATCTGTGGGACAAGAACTAAAGTAATCATGCTATCTTTCTACACTCCGCTGATTAGCTATTGTATTATGTTTGGCATAACGAGTATAGCAAATGTTTTCATCAACCATTTTCCTTCCATCAGTAGCGAACTTTGCGGAAATCAATCTGTAGCACCTTTTTTTTCATCCCTCTAAGTACAATGGGGTATACATGTGTCAACGTTAGTCTTGTGAGGTCACCTTGATGATCTTAACTGAGACCTGTGAAATTTGTGGTGCATGCATACCATTCAACCACTTGCCATAGGGATATGTAAGTCAAAGACTCAACAGATGTCATAGACGAACATAGATGGATATATTTGAATAAGCAGTTCGAATAGCTTAAAACCATTTTTTTCTCCATGTTAGTAAAACAATTAATAATAACAGGTGCCATAAAATAGGCAGCAACAACACTATGCCAGAATCTGTTTTCCCAATGTAGTCACACAGAAGGTCAAAAGGTAAAGCAGAGCTAATCGGCATGCAAAATCATAGAACCATCTAACATAATACATCATCATATTTAATAGCACAATGTAATAACCAAAAATCAGCTTAAGTTACAAGATTATTACCCGCCATCTATAATTTCATCGATGCAGAGAAGTATCAAGTCCAAGTTCTCAAGTGCAGTCCGCTTCTCAACATCACCCCTAAAGCACAGTGTGTGGCACTTCAAAACAACCGCATACAAAAACAGCTGCTCATACAGTAATAACAGAAGATAGGTTACCTGAGTAGAAGACCAACAGAATCAGAAAAACCATTTAGCACACTTGCTAAGATAAGTTCATTCTCATCATCTCCAGCGGTGACAAAAAAGTGAAGGTCATGTACAAACTTGTAAACGACAATATAACCATCGAACAATGTTATCTCAGCTGCAAAAGAACCAAAAATATGCATCAGGGGATAATTTACTTTGGGACACCAGACACCTCTGGTGCCCAAGTATATCCAAGGAGAATGTAAATTCAATTTAGCCATGAACCTAGTGTATGAAGTTTGATTCAATACCATGGACGGTGCATGGGTAATAAGACTGCCCCAATGCACCTGATAAAATGGTTACCAACAATATAATAGCAGCATACATTGCTTAGTTATTTCTCAAATTCAGTAACCCTAAAATGTTACTTGGATAGCCCAACAGTAAAATATTGAACAATTTTTAACAAAATCAAATAACAGGATTCAAACAAGAAAACTTGGAAGTTTTTGAAGATACATCTGTAGCTAATTTAACAATCAAGGACTAAAACATAGTGTGAAACAGACTAAATGAAATTAAGTGGGTATAACTTAGGACTGGCCAGGCACATGCATGATTACAATCAAATTGAGGAAGATGAATAGTTGAATATATACTGACATCAGAAAAATTTGGAGTCAAAATCTGCACCATGTTGTTGAAATTGGTAACAGCAAAAACATAGCTCAAAATCTTAAATCTCACTGCTATGATAGTGAGTTTGGATTCTGCATTTCTGCACAGAACTAAGAACGAAAAATACCTTCTGTTCGTGCATTTGTCTTCAGAGTTTTTGTGAAGACAGATTTTTCATAGGCCAATTTTGATGCATTAGTTGACCAATCATCTGAGAAATACTTCACAGCAACACGCTTCCCTTCAGAATCCAGAAGCAAAATATTCTTCACTGATGGGCAAGATTCCTGTAACAGACAAACCATTGCATAAGCTCCCTAATAGGTCTAAGCCATCCAAGACAATTGGCAGCATAAGTTTCACAATAAAGGAAGCTGGTCATTAGAAAAGGAACATGGTAAAGCATGTCAATAATTTTGGACGACTAAGTGGAAGAACTAAAGAATCCAGGTCATGCATGTTTTGGACGACTAAGGAAATAATTCACGGGTCAAATAGTAACGCAAACAAAAGGAAATGCTAAGGGTGATACAAAGTAATAATAATAACAGAAAGAAGAAGAAGAATCTGCCTCGCACCTTGGAGAAATCCGCCATGGTATATCGCCCTCCCCAATTCCACCCTTCACACAACAGTAAAGCAGGTGAGTAGAGATCACCAGCTCAAGGATCAAGAGCAGCAGCGGAGAACCACGCAGTAAGCAGATCCGCAACAAAATGCACTTGTAGGAGACAGAATCGTTGGATCTCAGAGTAGCAAAGGAAGAACAAGAACAAGAGATCCGTCCAAAAAAGCTACGGCATCCTCAGGAGGGCGGATCCAGTAAACGGCATCCTCAGGGGGGCGGATCCAGTAAAGGACACTAGTGTGTATATGTGTACCCGATAATTTTTGCGAAAAATCAAAGTTGTGGCATGTGCATGTAACTGGGTCAGATCCGGATACAAATAGCTTACATTAGGGCTTGCGGTGCTATGTTTCACGAGGGAAGGGGCGTACCTTGCTCGTCGCCGGCGAAGTCCTGACGAAGAGCGGCGCCGCTCGCCCAGCCGTCGATGCGAGACGATCAAGAGAGAGAGAGAGGGCCAGAGAGGGGCGACACCGCGAGCGCGAGGGGGCACCGAGAGATAACGGGAGAAAGAAGTAGGCCTGGCCTGCTGGGAAGTGGGACCTGGAAACCAATACTCCGTACTTATTTAGGCCAGTCTGGTTAAAAAGCGACTCCCATATACACCACTATCGTATGGACCACTATGTAAAAAAAAGAATCCCCTCACATATACATGGAGTACTAAATCTAGATAAAATCAAAAAGTAATTGCACAGTTTTGTTATACTACGAGAGACGAACATTTTGAGCCTAATTAATCAATTTTTAGATAATTTTTTACAAATACAAACGAAATGCTACAGTAGCGCAATGATTACGAAGTGATATTTTACTCCCAAATTTAACCTCCCAATTCTAACATCTAAACAAGGCCGAAACAAACTCTAGTCCACACCAATGAAAGATCATTGTTTTCAGAAAACATCGTACGGAGATCTCTATTGGCTATGTACGTGTACTAAAAAAAGTCACATCGGATCAAATCAGATATTGTAGTGCACTGTAGCACTTTTCGTTTGTTTGTGGTAAATTGTCCTATCATGACCTAACCAGGCTCAAAAGATTCGTCTCGTCGTGTACATCAAAACTATGTAATTAGCTTTTTTATTTACCTACATTTAATGCTCCATACATGAGGAGAGAGATTTGATGTGATGTGATGTGATGGGACTTTTTGTTTTGGGAACTAAACACTACAGAGAAAACTAATGTTGCTGTTAAATACTCTGATCCAAAATGTTAGACATTTTAGTTTATCCTAAGTTAACCTTTTTACATTAAATTACTTCTATAAATATATATTATCAAATGAATAGATTTTGATTTAGTAATTTTATGTTACTAGGCACACGTAAAATAAATCACACATATCATATAAAATATACATATCCAAAATAAACTCAGGTTTCATGCTCTCATGAAACTAAAAATTTTTGTTCAGCAGCCCCAGTGTTTACGATATGTTTAGAAATTGAAACACCTCAGCATTACTAATAGTGATATTTGATACGACCCGTCCTCGACCCTATGCATAACAGACTGGTGAAGGAAACCTAACGCGTGACTACGACAGAAATCTTAACACGAGGCTAGGACAAAAACCATGTCAGGATCGTGCACGCGGCTGGAATCCCTAATGCAAGGGACAACCAGTACACAGCCGGCAGCCGGCAGCCGCTAGTGATCGGCCGACCATAACCAGGTGGGGTCAAGTGGGACCGACATGAAGGGCACGGAGGGTTTTCATTGATAGAAAAAATTCAAAAGAACTCGATCATTTTAGTATAAATAAGTACTGATATAATGTTATATACATTTTATACAACAATACTTACATCTTTCTTCCTCCGTTCTAAATAAATATACTCAGACATTGCTAGTGGTGAGAAATGACATTGTTGCTCCTCACTACGCATATATTCTAAATAAAACTACCATTGGTTGACACCATGCGTTTATATATTAATGTGGGAGTTAATTTACGTGCATCTCAGAAACTAAGACACTCTACGTGAGTACTTGTTTTAGAATGGATGGAAAATATTCTAGAATGAAAGGAGTAGCATTTTAGCATGTTTTTCTTTTCACTTGATAATATATCAGAGGTTATATCTTTTATGGTCTTGCAATCACCATACGAAATAGAACTTGAGGCCGCATTTCACAAGGTAATGAGGCCATTTTCAACCCCTAGGATGGTGTCCATAGAATTAAATGACATGTCACATAAGCTAAAAGATGATGTGTCAAGTGAGTTAATGAAGAAAGAGGAGGAAACTGGTCTTGCATGAGATATGGTTTCTACACATTATTCAAGACACAGTGAGAGGTGAGTGTTATTAAATTTGAGTTTGTAATAGTAGTGTTTGAGTTAGAGGGGTAGTGTCTTGTAACAGTTTCTTAATGATGTGGAGACTATGTACATCACTATACTAGTGTCTTGGGTTGGGACTGCCCTAACTGGCTGCCTACACCACTCCACCTTGATATTGATGCAGTGTGCATGGCAGTCCCAACCCAAAAATGTCTATGGATAGTGTCTACGGTGTCATTTTAGCAAGAACTACTCTAGAAACTATATTCTCCAATCTATGATTTTTTTAGTGTGGGTTCTTAATAAATTCATCATCTCTCCTCTCCATCAATCATATTTTCTTTTTATCTATCATGAAGACACTATCATCTCCCAACCAAAACTAGTAGTGTCCAATGCTTATGTTCTCGTGTTGGGTCTTGCATGAGACTTAGTTTCTTACTTTTTTTCTTTTCTCCTATTTAATATAGTGTCACATATGCAAAGATAATATGTGACAGTCTATTTAATGCTATAGAAATTATCCTAGTTGGACGGCTGGTACTGCCTTGATGCAAAAACAAGCAAAGGAAGCAGTCATTTAGTTTATTTTGGTCTTTATTTTCTTAGAATAGCCATCATGGTGACTTTATTGATAATCAAGGAATAATTACATGAAGCGTCCCCTCGACAGAGAGAACTTAATGTGATACAAATACCAGTCACAGGATGCTGGTTCACATTATTACAACAGAGGGTTTAGTACAAAAACAACATTACGGGAGACGGTGGCACTGCAGGGCCACAACAAACATAACTAACGCTAGACTCCAGATAAACAGGTTGATAACATAGAGGTCTTCATCAGAGTGGAAATCCATGCAGCTTCAAGCGGGTGACCCTAACACACAGGCAAAGGTTGGGTGTAGAACGAACCCCTCTAAATGACGTCTTCAGGCACAAAGTCCGGATCTGCCTCTGTAATAAAAATAAGCAAGGGTGAGTACATACGTACTCAGCAAGCACAACCACAACCACGGAAAGGATACAACAGAAGCATGCAAGGATAGTAACAAGGATGGCTCGTGGTTTATTTAGCAGCAAAGCTAATTTTTACACATGCAAATGGTTGATTTTTACAACGGGTTTTCACAAGCATTTCTTTTAATTGCATCGAAAGAACATGATTATTTTATACACGCGATTTCAAAGCTACCAGATTTCCCATCTGTTGTAGCCCATGCCAAAACTTTTCTCAGCTCAACAATCACCAAACACTTTCTTACACCAAAACAGGGTACTAGTGAAGTGACCAAGCCGTAACTCGCCTAATACCGTGGACACGGCTATCCGGATAGGTTTTAACTCTGCAGAGGTGTACACAACCACAAGCAGGCTACCACAACATGAACACCTTAGTGCCAGTGCAGCTCCTATCAAAGCCGTTACCCACCATAGCTAAACTGGCAAGTTATCACAGACGCGACCAGGGGGTTAGCAACCTACCAACGAGGCTCTACCCAGGGGCATACCTCACATAGATCGTATCCCCGGCTCCATGGCCCTCTGTTGCTCACCAGCACACCACATAACCAGCAGCTTAACTAGTGGGATTTATGCTAGGCCGTTGCCACATACAACGGTCGAGTTGTGGTACAATAAAATGGGTTAGGCAAGATGACACATCAACATAATTCCCAAAAATTGTGATAGGATAGACAACTCCCACCATGCTCAACCACACAGGTTCGAGCTCACCTCGGCATTTCACACAAGAAACACCGTCTGTCTCATCCCACACGGATACTCATTTTATTCACAAAATCCATCTCTTTTATTTTAAAGCACGCACACGGTTGCTTTTGTAAACACCAAGTGACTGTAATGGGGTGTATAACAGTAAAATATTCCTAAGCATTTCTAGCAGTGACTAACATTCAAACAGAGCATTGTCATATTCAAACATTAGTCTAGGTTGTCAAGGAAGCAGTCATAGCAATCAAGGAATGGCTATCCAACCGGGTTTAGCAGTCAAATCATGCAAGTTTTATAAAGCAGGCCAGGGGTTGTGTTTATAAAATCTAGGACAAGATATGCATCAAAGGATGGGATTGCACTTGCCGTTCTCCCAACCCTCGGGGGATTCCTGCCCGGGGTCTTGGTCTCCAAACTCCTGCTCGTAACCCTGCTCCTCCTCGAGTCCTTCCTCGTTCACCGTAGTGTCTACGGTACACACAAACAAGCATACAATAAATAAAAGAAAGAAAGTTTTGCTGCTCCGAAAGAAAGAACAGAGAATGAGAGTGATGGTGGTGACATGATTATTTTTGGATATGGACTGAATGGCTTGGCGAAAATATACTGGTGATGTTTGTGGTGGAGTTTGGGGTCAAATGGGATTAAATTAGCGCATGGAATGACGAGTTTAGTGGGGTTTTAGGGCTGTTTTTTTAAAGAAAAGGATCTTTCTGTAAATACCGAAAAGGTCAGGGGTCCTTGGCGAAACAGACAGAGAGAGAGGGAATAGTGTCTGGTGGACTGCGGGTTGATTCGGCCAAAGCTCAGGGGGTTATGTGCAAATGTACTAGAGAGGGGGGGTTTCTGTTCATTGGATGACGGATTAGAAAGGAAAGAAAGGCAGGGGTTTTTGCAAATTGGTCATCTCTTTCGTTTAACAGAGAGAGAGGGGGAAACAGGGGAGGGCCGGCGGCCGACGGCGGCGCGATTGCCGGCGATTGGAGCGGCGACGGTGGACGGGAACAGGGGGAAAAGGGAGCGTGAGGTATGGCGAGTTCACTCGTAGTCCTACCTCGGGCGGAGGTGGTCAGTGGCGGGCTGCCCACGAGAGCCAGTAGCGGCGGCGGTAATGGCGAGTGGGCGGTGGCGCTGCGGCGGCGGTGGAGGCGATTGGAGGGGTGTGCGGGTGGGAGGTGGTGAAGGAGAGGTCGTCGGGCCCTTTTATAGGAGCGGAGGGGGCTTGAGGAGGTGGGCCGACGAGGGGCCGCTCGGCGGGCCGGTGGCGGGGAGTAATGGCGTCCGGCGCGATTCGCGGCTGCGACGGGACGGCTCGGCGTCGATAGGCAGCGTGGTCGGTGTACTGTGGTGCCGCTGTGCGGCGGTGTTTGGCGCGTTGCGGCGTGCGTAGTCGTGCCACTGCTGCCTCGGTAGGCGGCACGGCGATGCGACCGCGGCGGGGCCGGGCGGTGGCGGGTTGGTGTGCGTGGTGGTCGGTAGCTTGGGCGGTGCAGGGGAGCGCGGTGACTGGCGTGGTGTCGGCGATACGACGAGGCGGCAGCCTGAGTGGTCGGCACGGTAAGGCGGTGGTCGGCGGAGCGGCAGTGCCGCGGCGAGGTCGGTGCCCGGCGGTGGCGTGTCCGTGCGGATGGACGGTGGCGTGCGAGCAGGCGGTCAGCGGCACTGTGGCAGCGAGCGGAGCTATGGCGAGGTGGTGGTGAGTGCGGCACGGCAGCGGTGATGGCCGGCGCAGGTGCTGCAGCGGCGCAGGGACGAGAGATGGCGTGCGCGGGGGCGGGGCTGCCCAGCGGTGCTGCTGGTGCGGCAGTGGCGGTGGAGCCGTGGTCGGCGCAGCCGGTCAGGGGAAGTGGGGCCGGTGGTGGCGTGCTGTGTGGGTGAGAGGTCGGCGGCGAGCAGCGGGATGGCCGGTGGCGAGCAGGGCAGAGGGGTGAGCAGGAGGTGGGGCCGGCGGCGAGTAGAGCAGTAGCGCACGGGGGGCAGAGGAAACAGAGGAGGGGGAAAGGGAGGGAAAAGAAAAAAAGAAAGAAAGAAAAAAAGAGAAAAGAAAAGAAAGAGAAAAGAAAGGAGAAAAAGAAAAGGGGAAAAAGAAAAGGGGAAAGAAAAAGAGGGGAGGACGGCGGGATTCGCGGCGGAAAGACGACAGGCGCCGACGGCGGTCGGCCAGCGACAGACGGGCCCGGCGGTCGACCCGAGAGCGGGTGACGCGGGATGGGACGGAAAAGAGGGGGGCGGGGGGGGGGGTGATAACAAGGCGGGGTTTTGGGCGGAAGCGGGAGCTCGGCGGTAAAAAAAAGATTTTGAAAACATTTTCACCGGGTGATATGCTTGGTGATTTTTCCAGAGAGGGAAACGTGGCGTTACATTACATCACCTACGATCTGCTAATAATAAAATAAGAAGGTTTATTGACCCAATTAAAAGCATTTTGTAGAGATCCAACGTGGTGTCTATTTTACTTAGAATTATCTTGTGCTACTATGGGTTATGGTGCTCCGTGCTACCAAAAACTGTAGCATCTTAAACTGGTTCCTGGAAAATTCATCCATAACAGCATGTAATAATGTATCATCATGTAAATTTTGAGATTGAACGAAAACTTGTTAAAGGAAATCCGCAACTATCAAGTGTTGATTTCTCTATTTTATTTCTTCTCATATAAGTTGTGATTCAACATCAAATTTTGAATGATAATAAATGCTTACATGCTTTATCCTATTTTTGGATGAATTTTTTCATGCAACGGGTTAGGTGCTAACGTGTTTGATAGTATGGTAGCACCATAACCCACAGTAGCATTGGATATGCTACTTGATTATCTCATTTTCCACCGATTTGAAATTCTATTTGTGCATCGAATATCTTCTGTAGGAGGCTTTTGAATTTTGATTCCGCGCCTCCAAGTTGAACCACAAATCCACAATGCGCGCATAAACAATTGGCAGCGCCCGTCCAGAAACAAATTGGTAGTGGCCGAACCGCGTGAGCGGCAGCGGTAAGGGACAAAATACTATTTCACGTAACATACCCTTGTAGTATTTCAGTAAAACGGTATTTTTTTCGATGCTATTGTACTAAGTTTATCAATTTATGAATGCACACCTACAAAGGTTGATCAGTTTTTTGGAGTGACTAAAAATTTAACGATTTTTTAATAAGAGTTAAATGCATCATTAGTACGTAAACTTGGCTTGTGGGTGCGTTTAGTTACACCATCTGCCTTATTGCTCATTTATGAGCAACAACTTGGCGAGTGGGTGCGTTTAGGTGCATCATCTCTCTGGTTGCTAATTTATGAGCACCAACTTGACATATGGGTGCAAATAGGTCACCAGACATGCGGGCAAAATTATTGCAAATTACCCTCACTTATTTTTCTATTGTTTGTTAGAACTGTTTTTTACGGCTACAAGTTTAGATGGAGATCAAGTTTTTGGGCCGATCAATTTTTCTACGGTATTGCCGTCGGCAGGTCTTTTCCAATGCCGCCCGGCCAGTCTTTTCCATGCCGCACGTCAGTAGTCCTTCCCGGTACTCATCACTTCACGGTATGAGTTTCAAAACAATGAGTAGTGAAACGGAAAAGATTTGATGAGATATAGACAGCCATGAATTCTGATCATCGATTTGAGCTATGAATTGAAAAGTCAAATATTTGCGCGTATACAATACCGTGAAATATATATATATCGTGTTTTTTATTATTTTATTTCATCTAGCCAAAAATAATTATTTTTCATAAAATATATGATTTTGAAACATTTACAATATTTTTTGGATACAATATCCTACAAAGAAAACCCAAAACAGAATGTTAATCAACTCAATTAAATTGCCCAATCTAAAAAAAATCAGCTAACACATCAGCTGCCTACATGGCATCATTTTGACTATGTGTCGTTTTATGACCTATTTGCACATACATGTCAAATTGTTGCTCCTAAATGAGCAATTAGAGACATGATGTACCTAAACGCACCCATCCGTCAAGTTTATGTACTAATGATGCATTTAACTCTTTTAATAAAAAAAAAGTTTTCCACACGGCTATAATGAGACCACTAATCACTCAGTAAGCATTTTTACATGTTCCATTCAGTAAAACGGTATTTTTTTCGATGCTATTGTACTAAGTTTATCAATTTATGAATGCACACCTACAAAGGTTGATCAGTTTTTTGGAGTGACTAAAAATTTAACAATATTTTTTGATAAAAAAAAGTTTTCCACACGGCTATAATGAGACCACTAATCACTCAGTAAGCATTTTTACATGTTCGATTCTGTTTTCACAAGCAAGGCAAGTAAATATTACTCGCCTGAAACAAACAATTATTATTTCAATGAGCTGCATAAGAAAATTTGCAGATTGTTGTTTGATTCACAAACTGTATATGGGTAAAAACTACCAGACATCTATTACCTAACAAATTTTTTATCCAAACATAGCATTTCCATCCATATTTGCATGCTGCTGCAACAGGGAACAAGTTCAAGGGATTCACCTATCAAACCGTGAGTTAATTTTGAAAGTTTTGCAACTATCAACTTTACAAATACATTTTCGGTTACCCAATAACAACACAGCTCTTTCTGGACAGTCCAGATTTCTAATACTAAATACTCGCAGTTGAGCCATTGACAACGATAGCACAATGGTTTTGGGAACTACATGTCAATTATCCTCTGATGAAATAATGTTACAGCATGGACAACCTACTATTATGGCTTCGAGGGGGGGTTGTCCTCACTCACTATCATCGCTATCGTAGTTCTGGCAGAGGGACTGGAGAACATTGGTTTGGATTGCAGGTTCACTCTTTTGTTCTGCAACTGGTGCTTTGCCGTTTTCTTGGACAGCCGCGGATTCAGTCTTCTGTCTCTTAGGATCTACACTAGTAGACTTTGGTTTTACAATAAATTTGGGCATCCAGCTCTTGCTCCCTGTCATGCATGCCCATCGGTAAGTTTCACATGAAAATATCTCACAAAGCTATATATCAAGGTGGCAAGAGAACAAGAATATGGCCTTTGTTTTGAAAAATCAAAAGATGACTAATTTTAACCAGCTAAAGGAGAAAATAATGCAGGTAAATTCATCGCAAATGAAAAATAAGCAGGTTTTATGTTGACAATTTGGAATGATGACTGCCACAGCCAACAAGAAGTTGCCTAAGAGTATAATATGATACTACAGGTTAGATATGTAAAACGGTATGAAGTGTCGTGTGTTGCAGTTCTCAAAAAGAAGAGAAAAAAACAGCTTTAGAACCCTGTACCTAAAGCTCTCATCTTAATCATGATTTGTCAGTAGAATGAATTAATGAGATATATCAGAGTAATGGAAGTACCCAGTTTCAATTCTGCATTCAATAGGATGACTGAACAAAAATACTGAATTCAATATGGGATGCTGCATGCGCTTCATGTAGACTGATGTTAATGAATCTGCTTTAACGCTTACCTTCTTTATTGGCACCCTCTGATCCATTGGTTTTGCCTAAAACATCTGTTGGCTTTGTCACTGATTCAGAAGATCCATTGATCTGCAAAAGGTTTAAAGTATTAGCCAACCTAGCAAAATAATTCAAGAGATTTCATATGATATATAATATACATTTATGGCAAGACATAGAAGTAACCAGCACACTTCACAATTGAAGGGCATAGTATTTGAATATGAAGAATGCTACAGTGATAAATAGTTGGCTACTCTACAACACCATTAATTCACTTGTATGCCAATGTTGGATACAATTTTTGCATATTGCGTTTGGCTCGAGAACAAAAATTTACTCTTATCATCGTATTTACAAAGGATATTCCCTTTTTTAGCTCAAACAGTTTCCTAGACCCAAAGCAAACCAGATATTCTAGAAATCTTATCTTACACAGGACAATGTTTCGGTTTTAAATTTAACATGATTAGCTGCTGATATGTTTTAAAAAATTAAGTGAAAACCTGCAAGAAGGGTAATGCGCCATCGATGATAACAGAACATATATAGCCATGTAGGGAATGATAAAACCACACGTTTTGAAGTTGCAAGCAATTAAGTGTAAATCAATAGTACATAATAATATATTTTCATAAAACGAAATTACTCTAATTGATGAGTTGGGATACTGAACCACAAAAAAATACAGTAGCAACAAAAACGAAAAAAGGGGAGGAATACAAACCTTTATTGTTCTACTTGATTGGCCTGGGACCAAATCGTCGTCGTCGTCGTCATCTTCTATCCGTTTTACATAAAATCCGGAGTTCTACATTAAACAATAGGGTCACAAGTTATGAAGAGGTGTTATCATTGAAACACTTAAAAAACCATAGTTTCAGAAGGTAACACCCTCCATGCACCAAGTTATATAGAGTTAGAGGATTACTTGAAAAGTGATTGACTTGATAAGCGCTTCATCTTCTTCATCAAGATCTGCAATTGCTTTTTCCTCCTGTCATTCCACAAAAAATATCAATGTTAAGAGAGAGAATATGAATGAAAATAACATCATGGCCTTAACCGAATTAATTTAAATAACAACCAAAAGATGGAATGTTTTATTTCAAGCATTTATTAATAAAGATGTTTCTAAGGTCTTACCTTCTCATGAGCCGAACGTCTCAAAATTTCAAGCATCTGGTCAACAGAGACGCCAGCATGTCTAGACTGCAGACAGCACAAGAAAACAACATCAGAAATCAGAAAATCCATGAAATAAGCCCTACTACAACAACAGCTAGTGGCCTAGGACTAGAACCAACCTTCATGGACCGCATCTCCTCTAAAGCAGCAAGTATGTCCATATCCTGCTTTGAATCCGTTGCTCTGTTCTCCAATGCTTTCATTGCATCACCCATCTCCTCAGCATCTCGTTTCCTCTTTTCTTTGTCTGCTGCCTGAACAAAAGAATACGCATCATGGTGATCAAATTGAAGATCATAATGCTTGAAACGTAGAAGTTGTCCTTATAATATGCCCCAAAAATCACCTACCTCGTCCTGTTCACGCCAAGGTTCAAAATTTCGACTAGCCCCGGATTCCACTGTGTAGTCAGAATTCTGAGGGTCTGTTTTGAATGTGATCTCAGCAGAGCATTTAGTACACTTGAAGTAAAACCTAAATATTTGTATTCCCAAGTATGTCTGCACCCAAAAGAGAGGAATAGCATTAGCATGAGTTAGCATACAATCAGTAACCCAAATACACACTAGTTCATTATCAAGAAAAATACACACTAGTTGATACGGATATGAAATTCTGCAGTTTCAAGGCGAAACCAAATAAAAGAGCCCTTTTTTGTTCAGTCTATCTGGACCTTTTTGTACATTATGCCAGGCCATTTAATGATGATCATAAATTGGTTATAAATTCAAAAGCAAAAAGATGCCTATATAAAGGCTATTATGCTTAGCTAAATGAAGGCATGCGCTAAATACAAAGAAGACCTCTGTCCATATGCAGCAAGACAGGTTAATGCCACAATAATAGAACCTCACACTCTATGAAGGCATAACACATAAAATAATAAACTTATCAACACTGCACAACCTAGAAGAGCAGACAGCGCACTTTTAAAGATAAGGACAGGACATGGAGCTTGGAGATAAATGGGAGCTCGAAATAGATGTCAGTCTCTGATATTTCAGATTTCACGGTGCATTACAGGTTACTATGAAAAGTACAAGCAGAAGGATTGATTTTCTAGGACTAGAGAATCTAATTTCTAACTTTTCTTGCAATTGCGTAGAGCATTTATACAACTAGGATCACTAATTCTAGGCTGCATCTTCATAGTACTGCACTTCTGCTACCCTCTCAATTCTACCCCTTTTCTTTTTGCCGTAGTTAGTTCATAGTTAGAGTCAATGTTTTAAATAGCTCTAGCAATATATGTTTGGAGTTAGAATAATATGGTGTTTCAAATAACTCTACCAATAAATTCTGTGAAGCCAGGAGTGTTTTATGGCACTTAGGATAACTTGTGACTCGTCTGCTCTAATTGCTTGTACAGCTGAAGAAAGCAAAGGTATCTAGCAGTAATATGCACCAAATCACTCTAATAACTCTAGTCCATAACCCATGCATGTAGAGTACTAAATACCGTGTTGCTGTGCTCAAAACATCCACAGCCAACATATGCAGTAAAAACTACTCTTCTCATCAACTTGCACAATTACGTCTAATTTTTAGGCAACCATTTCGTTTCTGTTTTTGTACAACTAGATCATATACTCCCTCCGTCCCTAAATAAGTGCCGCCGTTGGTTTCCGTGCCATGATTTGGACTCAATTTCTAGAAAATACGTGCAACATTTTAATCTCCAAATAAATTTATTAAAAAACTAGATTCAAATATCTATCTAATGATATTTATTATGTACCATAAATATTAATATATATTTTTATATATCCGGTCAAAGATGTTTCTCAGGAAGCGAAAACGACACTCTTTTAGGACGGAGGGAGTAGGTCGTTAGACAGTACAGTAATAAAACATAGTGGATCAACAGCTACTGCAATGGCTTCATTCAGAAAAAAAAGAAAAGCAGCTATAGTGGGTGGCAAAACATTTGCGCAGCTCATACAGCATGAAACTATGAGCCACAGAGATCTATCACCCCAAGCGTAACAAATAATAGCATTGCTGCCTGGTCTTAAGCTGTAACAAATAGTGCGAGGCCCCAACAGTTTGCGCCTAACGAGAGCACAACAAGGAGCAAGCAGCGATTCCTATTAGCCTGCAACTAGGATAACCAAAAGGGAAAAAAACAACTAGGTCTGGGTCAGTTGCCTACCTCTCCGGCGACATCCTCCTTTCTGGAGTTGAACTTGGTGCCCTTGTAGATGTATGTCCCGCAGGTGCCACACTGGATGCTCATCGGGAGCATCATGCGCACCTTGATCTGCTGGTTCTTGGGCTGCCGCCGCCGCGGGATCTTCGACGGGTCGAAGTCCGGCGGGTAATACTTGTTCAGCACCTTACGCTCACCCATCTTGGCGGAACCCTGGCTACCCTAGGTTGGACGCTCCGCCGCCGCCGCTGCCGGAGACGGATGGGGGAGGGGAGAGCGGCGCGTGCCGTGCGGGGAAGACGACGACCGGGGGGGAGCCGCCGTCGAGGAACAGGAGGGTTGGGTTGGGTCGGTGATTCGGAGCCGCGTTGGGCTTGGCTGGTTTGTTGTTATCGGGATTCGTAAGTGGGCTTTCATGGCGGTAGGCTTCGGGCGGCCGTACGGCGGAGTCGGCTCGGTTTGGGTCGGTGGGCCGCACCGGGCACAAACCAAAACAGGCCTGTACTGGACATTCTTCGATTTCTTTTAGGCCATTTTCTTTCTTCGATTCGAATTGCCTGCACGACATTCTGACTTCTAGGATGCACGAGAGTGCTACTATGAGATTTCTCCAAATTATTTTAATTAGTCTGCTATTGCAAATTAGTTTAGTCATTTTGTAATTCTATTTTTCTCCAAACTATTATAACTATAATCTGCTATTGCATATTAGTCTAGCCACTTTGCAATCATATTTTAGCTCTTTCTTCTCTGTTGCCCATCCATCATATAGAGTGTCCCCAAGATCACGCTGTATTTATTTTTTACTCGGGTCGGTTTGAGATTTACCTATATTGATAGCACTTAGACTGTCTCCAACAGCCCACCTATCATGTGATCCAAACCCATATATGGGTCTTGCACAGTGAATATAGGTACAAAATGGGCCTACAACAGATCACCCAAACTGAAGACCCATTTTAGGTCCGTGGGGGTTGGCAACCCAATAATAGCTCGCTCTCTCTCCTCGACCCATCTTTCTCTCGCCCGTCCGCGCCGCTACCGCTGTTCCGCGACGTCTCCGAGGTGGGTCCGCGCCGCCGCACGTCCGCCGCCGTCGCTCGTCCGCCGCCGCCGCTCGTCCACGCCGCGCTCGTCCGCCGCCGCCGCTCGTCCACGCCGCGCTCGTCCGCGCCGTCGCTCGTCCGCCGCCGCCGCTCGTCCACGCTGCCGCTCGTCCGCGCCGCTGCTCCTCCGCCGCCTCCAAGGTGGGTCCGCGCCGCCGCCGCTCGTCCGCCGCCTCCGCGCCTCCGGTCGTCAGCGCCGCGCTCGTCCGGTCCGGCCACCTGCGTGAGCAGCGGCGTAGCCGTCGGGGAGGGGCGGAGTGCCCAGGCGGACTCCAGCGGCAGCCGCCGGCCGCGGGAGGCGGCGCGGAGGTCGTCGATGAGGTGCCCCACCTCCGCGGCCATCCACGGGGCTGTAGGACGACGCCGCCGCGGCCGGCTCCTCGTCGAGCACCCAGCGCAGGTCCCCGACGTACACCACCAACCCGCCGCCTCCACCGCCGCGCTGGAGCGGCTGCACGGCGTCAACGCCACGGCGGAGCTCCGACGACCCTGCTTCCGGAAGAAGTGCGGAGGGATGGGCGGCGGCGGCAGGGGAGACGGCCGCCGGTGGCTCGCGCGGAGGGGGAGGGGCGGAGTGGATGAGATTTGGGTTCGCTGTTGGATTGGATGATATTTGGGTGGTGACTTTTTTTACGGTATAGGACTCATATGGTGAAATGGGTATTGGATTTGGGTCTTTGTTGTTGGAGATAGCCTTAAAGACTAGTTTGGAGACTTGCATTGGAGTTGTTATTTGATTGAAAATAAAGTAACAAACAGCCGTTCGTTGTCATATTTGCACACGTACACTGTTGGTCAATGTTACACACCCAGCGCTGCCACTACACATGCACTGGTCGGTATTGTACTGTTTGTACACCTACGGTATATACACGAGCATCTGGCCATGCCGCCATTCCAGTATTTCACTCACAAATAATGGAAAATCATTGCTGAAATGTACGACAAATTAACCAACAACTCTCAAACGAGGCAAGACAATACAGATCGAGCTACACGTACGCGCATTGCTTGTTCCCAGTTGGAGGCGAGCCTAGTCATGAGCTCTCCTCGTCCTCGTACGTGAAGGAGATGGCCTCAAGAGCGCCACTACTCGCCTTCGTGCTCGTGCATCTCCGCTTCGAAACAAGGACCACGGCCCTAGCTTGCCGCCGCTTCCGGTACGGCTGGTGGCTGGCCGCCGCCGCTTCGGTCGTCTTAGCCAAAGACGCCGCCAAGGAATCCTCTTCCTCCTCCTCGATCCGCTTCAGGTACCCAGCGGAGTTCCGGAAGGGGATGGACTTCACGAGCGCCTCGTCGTCGGCTTCCCGCTCCAGCTCTCGCCGCGCCTCTCGGGCGTCGGCGACCCGGCGGCAGCTGTCGAGCAGGAGGGAATCGAGGACCTGCTCCGGCGTTACACGGGCGCGCCTGGCGTTGAGCGAGCGCGCCTCCTCCAGCGCCGCGTCCGCGCCCATCTCGCGCATGCCCTCGCGCGCCCGGGCCTCCAGCGCCGCCATGGCGCCGCCCTCCAAAGCCGCGGCCTCCTCGTCGTCCACGGCCGAGCAGGGGTCGAGGCCCCGCGTGGCGCCGGACTCGACGGCGTAGCCCGAGCTGGCGGGGTCCGTCTTGAAGGCGATCTCGGCGGAGCAGCGGGGGCACCTGATGTAGAACCGGAACACCTGGATGGCGCCCAGGTAGCGCTCCCCGGCGGCGTCCTCCTTGCGGGCGTTGAACTTGGTGCCACGGCCGAGGTGCTCGCCGCAGGCGGCGCAGCGGAGCGCCATGGGCAGCATCATGCGCACCTTGATCTGGTCGTTTTTGGGCCGCCGCCGCCGCGGGATCTTGGACGGGTCGAAGTCGTGCGGGTAGTACTTGTTCAGCACCTTGCGCTCGCCCATCTCGCCGGCGACGGCGACGGCGACGGAACGGAGGACAAGCTGGGTCGCGCGAGGCGGCGGCGCGATTGGTCGGTAGGACAGGAGGGATTGTTTTAATTTGATCGGGAGGCAGCCCTGGCCGCTTCGATCTATATAAACTGAAAGCGTATATATATACAAGCAGGATGATGCACGATCGTATTCGGTAGTGCACGCTGCACGTACGCGCGCGTACGAGTCTTATACGTACGTACGTGTGTAAACCGAGCGTCAAACTCGGATCGGATCGCCCCACCGATCGTATTGAAATCTTTTTTAGGAAGTGGTGCTACACGTCCGGCCGACTCATCTGGACAGCCGGAAACGTGCGAGTAAGACGCCAGGCAGCCGATCGCCTTGCTCCGTTGCTCTCCCAGGCATCAAAGTTTGTCATCACTCGCCAACACCAACAGGGTGATATGCATAGACGTTTTCTTCTTGTTCGTAAGAACACACGGTAGAGTTCGAAAACATCAAACTTTATAGCTAGGTTAGAGATTTAACTAGTGATTAATCAAATCACATTATACGATTATTTTTAAACTCGTGTCGAGATCTGTTTTGGCACATCGATCTTCAAATATTTTAGCTCTACCCTTCAGAAAAAGATATTTTAGCTCTTGCTTGCCGGGCTGATTTGAGATCAGTAGCCCAGGCCCAGGTTGGCCCGCCACGCGTTGTGCGTTAGCTCCAGTTACGATGAATGAAAAAGAATGTGTTGAGTACTTTATAAAACGAATAGTTGTATGAGTTTTTTTTAACAAGTATATATGTACACATGCATTGGATGCAATGCAATGAATGAAAATTATAGTGGCAGAAATAAAAAAAATGTCAGCTTTTTTTAAATAATGTAATTACTATTTCAAATGTAGTAACGCACATGTTTTTTACCAATCCCTTTTAGCATTATGGTGTGATACTATATACACATATAGCTTTATGGTAACAACCCACAAAAATATTTGCTGGTATATTCATAAAATCGTATGCGTGGTTTCATTTTTGCACGTCTTTGAATATTTATGTAAAACCTCAAATATTCATAAAAGATTCTGACGAGATGCAAGAGATTCTAAGTTCCAACAACGCTGGTGCAAGAGGACTCTCACAAACATTTGGTGGCATGAAAGATTGTTCAACGCTGGGTGGGCATCGATATATACTTCCTAGATGCTTAGCATGTTCTTCCTTCTTTTTCTTGCTGGGTCCCACGTTTGTCGATGCAACTGTTACTGCCAGGTTGCAACATCCGGGACCTTTCTCAACTTGAGGTGTGTAAAGTCGGTAAAATACACTATAACGTCACTGTAACATTTCGTTTGTATTCAATAAAAATTGTCCAAACATTGACTAATTAGACTCAAAACGTTCGTCCCGCAAAGTATAACTAAACAGTGCAATTAATTTTTTATTTTATCAACATTTAGTACTAATGCATGTGCCGGTATTTTGATGTAATGAAGAATCTTTATTTTGTATAGTGAATTTAGACCCAAAATCTGAAAATTAAACAAGGGCCTCGCATAATTTCTTGAGTCAGAGATTCTCTGCGATAAAGTCCACCACCACCATTACATTACATTATTCGGTTACCTAACTTTGCTCCTGTCATTGACAATCTCCAAAAGAACAGATAAGAAAATCAGACCATTCGTTGACCATTCTGACGCCTGCAACTACCAATAATTTAGTGACGAAACAATGGGACAAAGCTTACACGCCCATATATATCTTTGTCCTCGAAAGTTAGCGGCTCAACTCGAAATTCTTAACCGAGTTCAAACGAAGCAGCGTTTCAAGCTATCTGTGTCACTCTTTAGCATGTCTATGGGTACTTTAAAAAGCAAACAAAAAGTAGAATTTTTGTTGTAGTGGCCCTAGAATTGGCATCAGGAGATCTTATATTATAAAATACAGCATCATTGGTTACATGATCATAATAACTACTTCAGTGTTCGAAAAAAGAGAATCCATAAGTGCTTTATTACATGTCATAACACTGCTGCCAGATCCTGAGACATTGAACTTGTACCGCGCAAACTATAGTACACGAAACTTTACTTTCAACGGCTAATAAGTTTATGTCATTATTATCGCTTAAAGAAAAGAGAATGTATACAACTAACTAAGTTTTCCTGCATTCCAATCATTCGACCTCTCCAATAATCTAGACTTAACAATCAAGTTTGTTTTGTTTGTTCTTCCCCACGGCCATATGCAATTTCATTGGCCACAAGCTTAAACTCTTCCAGTCCACCAAAGTAGGCAGCAACTAACCACCCGTGCCTAACTCAAAAACCTAGACCCTATCCAAACCCAGACACAGCACAAGAAGCAAAAGCCTGGGCTTTGACGGCTTCAAGGTCCAAGTTCTTCTTTTTAGAGAAGGACCAGTAGCCGCACAGACACAGTATTTCTCCTTTTGCGCGTAGGTACGCAGCCGCTGGCCCCACGCGAGCTCCGTGACTGGCTCCCGGGGCCCGCCCCTGTGGTCCCACTCGTCAGTGGGAGACGATTTTCTAGTGGCGCGGGGGACACAAGGCCGCACAGCGAGCGGCGCGAGCGTGAGCGGGCAGCGCGGGTACTTGTCCGACGGCCGCACGGGAGTCCCCTGCGCGGACGCGGTTGCGTCCGTTGGATGCGAGGTGGACGGTGGATATGAGGCCGCGCCTGAGGCGCTCGGTGTCAAGTTGCAGAAGGAAAACCTCGTCACCTCGATACGGAGTACGGAGTATGTTTTAACGGTCAGCTGCAGGTTTGATTTTGAAACTTTTCGCAAAAAGAAAAGGTTCGATTTTGAAACTAACAAATTCGTTATTAGTTTATTGCACTCACGAACTCTAAAATACTGAGACGCATCCATTGAGAATAATGGCACAATAGGCTCGCGTAGCTGATGCTAACATAGGACCGTTTGAGATATTACCATGGATGTTGTACAGTTTGTTCTCACATTTTCTTTAGTTCTTGGATGCATATGTTAACTAGGAGCGGCAGAGCTTAGCAATCCAACTAATCGCCGTGAATGCATTTTTCCTAGCTTGCACGCCAAGAGGTTCTATGTATTATATTTTGATGGAATATTTTGCGTTTGGGTCTATGCATACTCTGTAACTGTGTATTATGTGTGTTTTGCGACTTGAAAACGAAATATATTAACATCTTCGTATTTGGAACCTGTCAACATACTACATGCTCTTGTCCAAGAGTTTATGTCACACCATACGTCCAATCTCATCTTTATCACATAATAAGTGCCACCATGTTAGCGTTGCTGCCAAAAAAAGTTCTCCATCACGGCAAAGGAAAAGAATAAAAAGCAAGAGCCCTTATCAAAACTTTTCCATACAATGTAAAGTTTACGTCAGACCCTACACCTGTTTACGAATGAAGGAATTTGAGATTATCTGACTTCGCTTGTGTCGGTGACGGAAATGGCCGGCACTCCCTACACCGCACAGAAATGCGCTGTGTCTCGTCCATTGATGGTCGATGCGGAAGCTAACACAAGGACACGGGTTTATCCTGGTTCCGGCCGCGGGGCCGTACGTCCAGCAGGGGCGTGCTCGCGCACTCGTATTAGCTTTGCACCGGGGTGCTTGTAGAGAGGGGGCTACAAGTGGATGCGGGAGAGGAGAGGCAGTCTCCAAGTCCCTGTCGTCGGTGGAGATGATTGAGACGAATGCCAATATCGGACGTGTGCGTTTGTGCGAGCGAGAGCCAAGGCGATGAACCTCGGGTTGTTGCTCTGTTGTGCTTGTCCCGTACGGGACTCCTCTCTCTCCCTTTTATAGTTAAAGGAGAGAAGGGTTACAGTTTGCGTGCACAATACGTGCTATAGTGTGAGTCGTACGGCGTATCCGTGCCTTGCAGGCCTCGTCAAGATTGCTTCCTGGTCTTGTCTGCTGACGCGGTGTCTCCTCGCTTCCTCTTCGACGGGGTCTCGAGGGGTCGCTTAGTCGTCGAGGTGGCCTGGGCGTTTATTCGAGGACCCCCTCGAGTGGGCCCCGTGGGATATGCATCCCCGGGTACCCTCAAAATAGAAGACCGAGTCCTGGTAGAACTACTCGGACAACTACTCGTGTACTCCTACTAGGACTAGGACTCCCAATTGTAAACCGACTAGGATACTTACCATGTAAACCTTGCCCCCTGGATATATAAAGGATGGCATGGGTCCTAGTTCGGTAGACCAGACAACCACATGTGCAATACATTTGCACACAGGACGTAGGGTATTACGCTATTCGCGGCCCGAACCTGTCTAAATTATGTTGTTCGTGTACTTTCGTTCCTAGAACTCGGCGAGACCCACACAAATCTACTCCCTGGGGTATCCCCAGTTAGACGTGCTCGACATAGTTCGTCGACACTTGGCGCCCACCATGGGGCACGATCGTTGCGATCAATGAGAGAGCTTGATGGACCAAACATATCAACAAGATCAATCTACTCGGCGCGGCGCGTTTCGATCAGTCAACAATTGAGCGCGACGTGTCTGTTTCAAGGTGCAATTCGATCTGATCAAGAAGATTCGACTTCCACTCGGAACATCCAGCGGCAGGCGGCTATCAAGAAGAAACCCGGACAGTACGGTAGCAACTAAAGGGACATGCGGAATCCGATGTGCCTACAAGTTCGAACTCAGCCAGGAATCGGATCAGAAGCTGCGTCAAAAAGCAAAAATCGAAGGCTGCAAAACCAAGGCCCCAAGGGTTGCTGCATGCACATCGGAGGAGGCAACCAGCGCCTGCTGCAATTTAATTGGAAGGTAAATTGTTATTCGCACACGAAGATGCACCAGGAGATAAAGATCCATTGCTTGCTGCACACAAGAAGATGTACGCGGGTACAGCTACATCGACGTTCGGCTGCATCGACTTGTTGTACGACTACCTCGACTACCGGGATCGGCTGCATCGACTCGGCGACGACTACTTCAACTACTCGACTAGTTAAAACTAGTCGAGATCGGCATCATCGACTCGGTGTACGACTACTTCAACAACTCATCTCGACTAATTAAAACTAGTCGTGAGCGACTACGGCTTCATCAACAACTAGTCAGAATCGACTCCGACTAGTCGGCTTCATCGCCAATCACCATGGCTTCGTCGACACCACGAATAAAGCTAAGTCTTATTTAATAATTATTTTCTTTATAATAATTTTGTTTAGCTTGTTCTACACATGCTTGGCCATGAGCCGACTACTCTAAAAGAATACATCCCTCAACAATAATAATTTTCGCCGATGGGTTACAAGTCCCTCGCGCGACTTCTCTAACAGGAGAAAAGTCCTAATCGACTACTTTTTTACGTACCACGCATATTTTTGTCGCATGTCGACTACTTTATGCTTGTTGTCATCTCTTAATGACCAAACACCACTCGATAGCATGCACCTTAATTCGTGAAGCTTCGGCTCTTTTGCAACACCTACGCACCTACACATTAAAGAAGACACCAGTCTCACGTTAAAGGACGGGTTAAGCGGGACCAAGTGTTTAAACGTAACAATGCTATTACTCGAGTGGTTAAAAGTCTAACAAGAGCACGAGCAAAAACCTTTACATGCATTACAAGTGCTATTATTTGCTTTGCAAACATTACAAATACTATTATTCACTCTTTCTTGATCGGATACTACTAATCCTATATATTTAAATTGCAGGGTTCACAGCTGGGTACTCACACCGGTGAGACTTGGCACCACTTCACCTCTTCATGACCGCTTCGGGGGCTAGCCCGCTAAGAGGCACGGGGCTAGCATGGCGTAGGCTGTCGCCTCAACGTCAGACTGTCAGGCGTGGTGACAGGATGGACTCGACCTGCCCTACTGTGCCGGTACGACCGGCTTTTGCCCTGGCGAAGGGAGCAGGTCATATTCGTACGGGGCGACCGCTGCCGGGGTGGCTCAGAGATTTCCCCGTATCCGCCGCGGGGGGCCTACCTCCGTTGGAGGACGGGCGTGGGTGGTGTAGGTGAGGCGCCAGCCTACTCCACAGTGCACATCCTGCCGCCCGGAGACGTGGTGGGCAAGGGTCAAGGGATCCGTTCCTTGCCTTGCCGGACCAGTAATCTTTGTTTGACCGTGGTGAGCCCCCTGTGCCGGGTCATCTTCTACTGGTGGGGCCCCCGTTCGAGGACGTTTCAGCGCGGGAGGCGAAGGGGGGCCCCCGGTAGAACTGTGTGAAGGTACGGCCGGGGTCAGCGGTGTTGGGGGCATAGTGCCGCGCAGGCCCTGCACAGCTTCTGCCTGTCCGTGTCGCAGAGGGCACAGTGCACCGGATTCTGTCAGGGGCGACATGCGGGGGAGATCTTCCCTTTGACCCCGGCGCCTGGTGCGGGAGTTGAGACCGTCAGTGCCTGTGCTGTAGACGTGGCGTTCATTTCGAGGGGTCAGAGCGAGTCCCGGCGAGGCGGGGCGGAGGTTTGTCGCTCGAGGGACCCTCGAGCGAGGTGGAGTTTAGGTGTGAGGGCGACGTGTCTTTGTGGGCCGTAGTTTGGGCCCTGCCGGCTGGTAGTGGGCTTCGCGGTTTTGCTGGTATGGGCTCATAGGCTTATGGGTAATAGCCTTGTTTTGCGTTTTTTGAGGGTGATTACCCTGGTAGTTGAGGGACCCCTAATTACGGTCCCCGACAGTAGCCCCCGAGTCTTTATGGGAGTGATTGCTCCCGTAAAGGATCAAGACCGAAGCGGTTTCTCGTGGGTGCTCCTTGTCGGTGTTTGATTTGGCATGCATATGGCTTCCGTGGGGGCGCGCTAGCGCACCCGCGGGTGTAGCCCCCGAGCCTTCGCAGGAGTGGTTTCACTCGTGCAAAGGTTATACCCTCATGCGTTGGGCCTTGGGTTTCGAGGTAACACTACGCATGGGTCCGAGCTTCGCGCTCGAGGGGTGTTGTGTCGTGGTGCGGGGAGCCCCCGAGCCCTCTGGCCTGGGAGGGACGCTCGGGTTGGGTTCCCCGTCTTTTTCGTATGGCGACCCTCGCTTCCCCTTCGAGGGGCTGAGGGGTGAGACGCTCTGCGCTACCCTCGAGCGGGTTCGCGAACGCGGCTGTCTCGTTTGAGCTTTTAGCGGGTAGTCTGAGTGGGCGCCCGTGCCCCATTTGTTGGGGGTCGGCTCGTGGTCCGGAGACGCGTCCATCGATGAGCACTCGCAAAGGTCTGCTAGGCAGGGGCTTGGTCCCGTCCGACTGGGGCCAAGGGCGCGGAAGCACTCCCTCGATGGGATCCCTCAACTAGCTGCCTTTGTCTGGCCTCGAACACAACAGGGGCGTCCCCAAACACCGCGTTCGGGGTAAAGTCATGATGAGCACGCCCGAATCGTCCCTGACTCTGTCGATCTGGAGCGCCTGTCGAACCCGTTCGAGGGCCAGGCCTCGAACTCCTGATCAGTAAGGCCACGGAGAGGACGTGCGAGCCTCTCCGCTCGAGTGTCGGGCTAGTTGCCCTATCCCCGTTCGTTTCCGATTCGGCCAGGGCGTCCGCTTGAACCCATTCGAGGGTCGGACTTCGAACCCTGGCCTCCACGGAACGCCTTGAGGCGATTTAGCTTACCTGGGAAGCCCTCGTCGTTTCTTGGCTCTTTTGACCGGGGACGGTTGTCCGCATCTTGCACGAGTCGTGGCTAACGTGGCGGTGCATCGGCCCGTCGACCGGAATCAGCCATTCGTATCCACACGATCTCGGCTGACGTGACGCGGCACTCCGCGTGGGAGTAGTGGGCGCGCCTTTTTAGGCGGAGTGGCGTGTGCGGGCGGTGGTTGAGGTGACGGGGCGCCCAGAGTTACTGCGGCGTCGGTTCGTTTTACCGTGCCGCAGTTAATGCGGCCGCCCACGCCGGGGCGGTTTTCCGCTAATGGGGCCCATGTGTCAGCGGCCCAGCCTACCGCCGCGTTTGACGCGTGCCTCCCGGTCCAGGCGGTCAAGCCGTTCATGGTGGAGTGTTTTCTGATTTATATATAAAAGAAATGGGAGGGGATCGGGGGAGACTTACCTTAGCCGTCCCACTCTTGCCTTCACCGCCGCGGTCCTTCTCGAGTTCCTCGCGTCGCTCGCCGAGCTTGAGTGGCTTTCTTGCCCCCAGCAATCCTCATCATGCCTCGCCGTCCTCATGCCGCCGCGGTAGAGCTCGAGGAGCCCGCCAAATGGGTGCCGTCGACCATGACCGAAAACATTCTGCTCGATTTGGTGCGCACCGGTCTCTTGTCGCGGAAGGGCAATGAGGCGTCGCCGGCGTGGATGGTGCCGCCCAGGGCGCACAAGCAACCAGCTCCGCTGCCCGGGTACGTGGTTAGCTTCATTCGATTCCACGAGCGGGGCTTTAATGCCCCCGCGTGTGAGTTCTTTCGCGGGCTCTGCGACTACTACGGCGTGGAGCTTCATAATTTCTCCCCAAACGGGATTTCCCAGGCAGCCGGGTTCGTTGCCATCTACGAGGGGTTGCTGGGGATCCCAGCCCACTGGGACCTCTGGTTCCACCTCTTCGTCGGCGGCCCTTATCTGGTGAAGGGCTCTTCGGCGGGGAAGTGCAGACCTGTCCGCGCCGGCGGCTTCACGCTGTCGGTGCGCGACACGTGGAAAGACCTCTACCTCCCAAGCAAGATGACCACCAACAATGGTGGTTGGAGCAGCGCGTGGTTTTACCTTTGCAATCACGCGCCTGAGCTTCCGGCTTACACCGGGAAGGTGTTGCGAGAGGCGGGGCCGAAATGGTCCCTTGGCGTGAGCGGCCCGTCTAATCGGGAGAAACTCGGGCCTCTTATCGACGCGTTGAAGGAGCTGGCGGCTCGGGGGGGGGGGGGGGGGTCCATGACCACGGTCATCGAACATTTCCACAAGCGAAGGGTGCTCCCCCTCATGGAGCGGAAGCTTCCCCTGTTCGCCGTGGGGCCGGGCGCCACGGCCGAGGATCTGGCGGCTTCCCGGATGATGGGGGAGCCGCTTCTTGACGAGCATGCCTTCATGCGGGCGCGGATGGCGGTGGATCAGAAGGAGATGCCGTGCGACCCCAAGGACGTCTGGTCCTTCCATCTTCTTCCGGAAAAAGGCAATCTTCCCTTGGTAGGTCTTTTTTGCCTCTCTTCGGGCGTTTGCATCTTGATCTCGACTTCGATCGTCTTCTTGTTTCGGATTTCAGGGGGTGATTGCGACCGCCCGTCACTCTAAGCCCAAGACTACTGCGTCGAAGGCGGCGAATTGCGCCAAGAATGAGCAGCTCCATGCCCAGAAGGTCGTCGAGAAGGAGACTCTGAAGCGGCGGCGTGACCGGAAGGAGGCGCATGAGACAGAGGTGCGCCGATGTGAGCTGGAGGATCGTTCTCCTCCTCCAACTCCCGAGGATACAGAGGAGGAGGGGGCGAGAAGCGATGAGGAGTTGGTGCCTCAAGAGGCGGCACAAGTGGAGATGCCACTGGAGGCCGTCCCATCGGTCGAGAAGGGCAAGGGGTCAGCTGAAGTATCTCAGTCCTCGCCGTCCCCGTCGCGCATGCGCGCGACCCCTGCGACTACGGTGGGCTCAGCGTCGGGCGAGCGTCGGACGTTGAAGGAGAGGCTGGGGCAGGTCGGTGGCAGTCGGTGAGTGTCTCTCTTCCTGGTCCCCTTTCATCCTTCACCTTGTCGGTTTTGCGTTCCGGGTTCAATTCCCCTTTTTCTTCTTCTGTTAGGCCATCGTTCCGCCCGTCTCCCGGCCTTGCTCCCCTGAAAAGGCTAAAGAGGGGGCTGAAGGATTCTCCGGGCGCCGCCCGGGTCGACCCGGGCGCGGTCGCAAGGGGGACCACATAGGCCGAGCATGGGCCCACGAAGCCTCCTTCGAGGGATGCGGAGTCCCTCCCCACATCCGCGAGTGAGGTCGCGGTCCAGGAGGAGGCGGCTTGTGTCGGCGACGAGCACGGGCCTGCGGATGTGGTGGAGGTTGCCCATGACGCGGTGGTGGCGCATGCGCCAGGTGTCGGCGGAGGCGCGCACACCAGTCGCGTTGTCGTCTCTGTTCTTCCTCGAGTCCTCGAGGACCCCAGTGCGTGGGACGCGTGGCCCGGGGAGCCGCAACAGTTGCCGGTGGTCCCGGTTGCTGGGACATCTTCGGATGTCGACCGCATGCTAGGTCAGCCTGGGGTTCCGGGTAGCCTGGTCACCTTCGTGGAGGCGGAGAAGTTGCTGTGGGAAGATCAGCGTTCGAACGGCGCCGCCATTCTGGGCGTGCTCCGGACCGCCCTCGACTGTCATAACTCGGAGGGGCTCAAGCTTCATCAGGTTGGTGCCGCTGTTCTTACCACTATCTTGGCCTATTTTGTGCTTGGTGGTTCTACCCTGTGTTGATCTCTTTTCCTTGTTTATCAGCAGCTTCAGCGTGTCTCTGATGAGAAGTCAATCGCGTTGGCCAACCTTTATGTCGAACGCCAGGAGCTCTGGGACACCCGAGGGGCCCTCCAGGCCGCGGTTTGCCAGTTGCGGTTAGACCTTGATGCCCAAAGAATGGCTGTTGATGGGCTGACGGCGGAACTGGCGAAGGTGAACCCCCTACTCCAGAAACAGGACACGGCTCTGGAGAAAGCCATGATGGCGGTGCAGGGCATTCCCTCACTCAGGACCTCATTGGAGGTGAAAGCACAAGAGGCCCAGGAGGCGAAGACTGCTCTCGAGCTGAAGGTGCAGGAGTTGGCATCCCTGCAGGACGGTTGCGATGAGGCCTGCAAGGAGCGTGACGAGCAACGCGTCCTGGCCGAGTCTCGTGCCAAGGACCTTTTGGCCAAGATAGAAGCCCTCACTGAGGTTGAGCGCCAGCTTCGGGACGAGCGTTCTGCCCTTGAAGATGTACGAGCTCAACTCCAGCTGAAGGAGGAGGCACTGCGGGAGCGGGAGCGGGCGCTGGGGATAGAGCAGAAGCTCGTCAAGGGTGAGTCCTGAATTCTCGATCCCCTCCCCTTCGGAATTTTTCTCTCCTTTGGAGGCTGCTATTGAAGCGTTCGTATTTGCTCTTTCAGATCTTCGTAAGATGAACGCAGACTCGTCGTCGAAGTTGACGGCTCTTCGGACTGCCTACGAGCGATCGGAGGGCGAGCGCCAGACCCTCGAGAGTGCCGCCGCGGCTACTTGCGCGGTGGTCGAGGGTACGGGTGGCCCAGCGGGCGTGAGCCTGCTAGATCGCCTGGCTGCGGTGGAGACAGTGGTGATCGAGCGTCTCCGCGACGCTCTTCGTCTTGGGGTCCAGAAGGCCATTGGCGTGATGACCACTCACTACCAGGTCGACCTCGACCCTGTGTCCGAGGGGTACACCATTCCGGAGGGCGTCGAGGGTGATGCGCGGCTTGCCATGATCGACGAGGCTGACGCCGAGGCTGCCGACGCAGCCACCGTGCTCGCCGCCAAGTTCGACGTTGACCTCTTCCTCGAGCCTGCAGCTGGCAACGCGGGGGCCAGCCCCGACCTCGGACCCGCTGCTGACGACGCTGGAGCCAACCCTTGAAGCACCTCGAGTACCCTAGTTTGCTTTATCTTCCTTGTGTTAAGTTGTGAACCTTGTGATGAAGACTCTTGAACAGGTCGCCTCGTGTGGCGGCGACCTTTTGATTTCCGCGACCAAATTTGTGTTAGTCCATAGTTCGTATGCATCGTGCTTCTTCCTTGGCTCAAGATTGATTTCGGCGGAGGAGGTTCGCTCGCAAGTAACGTTGGCGTCGAGTGGTGAGGGGGATGTCGTAACCTTTCGAGGGCGTAGGCGGTCCCGCGACTCGACCGTCTCTTAGCCGTGATAGACTTGCGCCTCGCTTTCATCTTCCTGAGCGGTCGAGAAGAGGCTCGGCAATGCGTTTTCGAAAAAGAAGCGCATGGAAAAAGGTTAGGACTCGTTGGGGGGTTAGTCCCCCAGTAGGCCCCGAGGGAGGCTCGGCTTTACTTCGAGTTTGTTTCGAGGGTAAAGGCGAGTCACCCTGTTTCATTGTTGTTAGTAACAATGTTTCCATGCCTTAAACGGACTTTATTATTATCATCGTGCGATAAAATAAGATTGCGGAAAGTACAAGAGGTTCTATGGGTAGAAACGACGTAGCTGTTGGATGTTCCAAGCGTTGGGGAAGACCTCGCCCTTCTCGTTCGCCAGCTTGTAGGTGCCGGGCTTGAGAACCTTGGCGACGATGAACGGTCCTTCCCATGGTGGCGTGAGCTTGTGTCGGCCTCGGTTGTCTTGTCGTAGCCTCAGCACCAGGTCGCCCTCGTTCAGGTCTCGACGGCGCACCTTCCGCTCCTAGCATCGCCTCAGGGACTTCTAGTATCGTGCCAAGTGCAGGGTGGCCACGTCTCGAGCCTCGTCCACTTGGTCCAGCGAGTCTTCGCGTGCTTGCTGGTTCTGCTCCTCCTGGTATGCCTTGAGTCTCGGGGATCCGTACTCGAGGTCGATCGGCAGGATGGCCTCGGCGCCGTAGATGAGGAAGAACGGGCTGAAACCCGTGGCCCTGCTCAGAGTGGTTCTCAGGCTCCAAATCACCGAGGGTAGTTCGACTAACCACCTTCGGCCGTAGCTGTTTAGCTTGTTGAAAATCCTCGGCTTCAGCCCCTACAGAATCATACCGTTGGCGTGCTCCACTTGGCCGTTGCACTGGGGGTGTGCCACGGCTGACCAGTCCACCCGGATGTGGTGGTCATCGCAGAATTCCAGGAACTTCTTGCCTGTGAACTGGGTGTCGTTGTCGGTGATGATCGAGTTGGGCACGTCAAACCGGTGTATGATGTCTGTGAAGAACAGCACGGCTTGCTCCGATTTGATGTTGGTGACGGCTCGGACCTCAATCAACTTTGAGAACTTGTCGATGGCCACCAATATGTGCGTGAAGCCTCCGGGCGCTTGCCGAAAAGGTCCTACGAGATCCAGACCCCAGACCTCGAAAGGCCACGTGACGGGGATGGTCTGCAGAGCATGCGCCGGGAGATGGGTCTGGCGTGCGTAGAACTGACACCCCTCGCAGGTGCGCACGGTTTCCTTGGCGTCAGCTATGGCCGTGGGCTAGTAGAATCCCTGTCGAAAGGCATTACCCACGAGGGTTCGTGGTGCTGCGTGATGCCCGCAGATGCCCTCATGGATGTCGCGTATCAGCTGCTGACCCTCGGGGAGAGGTACGCATCGTTGTAGGATTCCCGAGGCACTACGCTTGTACAGCTCACCGTCGATCAAGATAAAAGACTTGGCCTTTCTTGCGATGCGTTGGGCCTCGGTTCGGTCCGAGGATAAGCGTCCCTGGTCCAGCCATTCGAGGTACGGGGTCCGCCAGTCTCGAGGTGGTGGTGGGTCGGCGTCGATCTCCATCGCCTCCGCCTCATCCATCGAGTAGGTCTCGAAGTCGGGGACCTCGAGACTTGCTTCCGGGGAGTCCTCGTTCATGGGGTCACCGCCTCCAGCCCCTGAGGCTTTCGAGGCCTTCCGAGGGGGGTGCTCGGCACCCTCGAGATCGACGGAGGGCTTGTCAAGGTCGCGGGCGAAGACATTCGGCGGAACGGTTAGCCGTTTGGACGCGATTTTCGCCAGTTGGTCCGCTTCCTCGTTGTATTTGCATGGGATGTGGCTAAGTTCGAGGCCATAGAACTTGTCCGCGAGCTTGCGCACCGCGTTACAATACGCCTCCATCTTGTCGTCGCGACAGCTTGAGGTCTTCATGACTTGGTCGACGACCAGTTGAGAGTCACCTCGAACGTCGAGGCGCTTCACTCCAATTTCGACGGCGATGCGGAGGCCGGCGAGGAGGGCTTCATATTCCGCCATATTGTTGGATGCCAGAAAGTGTAGTCGCACAATATAGCGAATGTGCTCCCCTTGAGGTGAGACGAAGAGAAGACCCGCGCCGGCCCCGGCTTTCATTACCGACCCGTCAAAGTATAGGGTCCAGCATTCAGCCTGGATACATGGTGGGTGAAGTTGCGTGACCATCCATTCGGCCACGAAATCCGCCAGGGTTTGTGACTTTATCGCCTTTCGAGGGGCGTAGGTGAGAGTCTCGCCCATTAGTTCCATCGACCACTTAGCTATTCTGCCAGCGACATCTGGATTACGGACTATCTCCCCCAGAGGGAAAGACGAGACCACGGTCATCGGATGCGCCTCGAAGTAGTGTCGCAGCTTTCGTCGCGCGAGCACTATAGCATAGAGCAGCTTCTGGATATGGGGATACCTCATTTTGGTGTCGGATAGCACTTCGCTGATGTAATACACCGGCCTTTGTACCGGCAGGGCGTGCCCCTCCTCCGTCCTCTCGACGACGATGACCGTGGTAACTACCTGAGTAGTTGCGGCAACGTAGAGGTAGAGAGGCTCGTTGTCCTGCGGCGGCGTCAAGACGGGTGCGCGTGCTAGCGACACTTTCAGCCCGTCGAGGGCCCTTTGTGCCTCGGGGGTCCAAGTGAAACGTTCGTGTTTCTTCAGGAGTCGATACAAGGGCAAGCCTTTCTCGCCGAGTCGCGAAACGAAACGGCTCAGCACCGCGAGGCAGCCCAGCTCCTTCTGTACCCCATTGAGGTCTCAAATCGGCCCCATTGATTCCAGGGCCAATATTTTTTCGGGGTTGGGCTCGATGCCTTGCTGGGAGACGATGAAACCCAATAGCATGCCATGCGGCACCCCGAACATGCACTTCTCCGGGTTCAATTTTACCCCGTTTGCCCGAAGGCAATCGAATGTGATTCGAAGATCGTTGACTAGGTCGTCCGCCTTCCTAGATTTTACAACGATATCGTCAACGTATGCCTCAACGGTCCGCCCGATGTGATCCCCAAAAACATGCTGCATACATCGTTGGTATGTAGTCCCCGCGTTTCAGAGACCAAACGGCATAGTGACGTAACAAAACATGCCAAACGGGGTGATGAAGGAAGTCACGAGCTGGTCGGACTCTTTCATCTTGATTTGGTGATAACCGGAATAAGCATCAAGAAAGCATAGCAATTCACACCCAGCAGTTGAATCAACTATTTGATCGATACGTGGCAGAGGGAAAGGAACTTTGGGACATGCTTTATTTAAACCAGTGTAATCTACGCACATGCGCCATTTCCCATTCTTTTTCTTAACTAAAACGGGATTAGCTAGCCACGTGGGGTGAAATACCTCCTTGATGAATCCGGCCTCCAGAAGCTTGCGCAGCTCCTCTCCGATCGCGCGGCGCTTTTCCTCATCTAAGCGTCGCAGGCGTTGCATCACTGGCCTGGCTTGAGGCTGGATATCAAGGGAGTGCTCGGCGACCTCCCTCGGAATGCCCGGCATGTCCGAGGGGCTCCACGCGAAGATGTCAGCGTTGGCGCGGAGGAAGTCGACGAGCACTGCTTCCTATTTGGGGTCGAGGGTGGAGCTGACTTTGACAGCCTTACCCTCGAGATCATTTGGATCGAGGGGTACGGCCTTGGTCTGCTCCGCGGCCTCGAAGTTGCCCGCATGCTTGTTGTGGGAGCTGGCGGCCTCGTTGAGCATCTTCTCGAGGTCGGCCACCTGAGCTGTAACAACCCTAATTTTCCCTTAGGCTTGTTGAATGCAAAAGGATGAATTTAATTTTTTTTTCTGTGAATTGATGTGCATGATAACAAACATATAAGAGTGACTTCCATTTTGCTCCCTTTATTCCTAGGCAAATTAAATTTAAAATTAAAATTCAATTTGATGTGCTAAGGACTAAATAGTGTGATTTGGAGTTAATTTGGTTTTATTGGATTTTTGGTTGGTTTGAATTCAAATTCTAGATTTGAATTCAAATTCTAGATTTGAATTCAAACACTAACTAAGCAAAACTAATTGTCAAACCTAAACTAACCTTCATGGGCCGAATCTTCCAACCAAGTCCAAAAACCACCCCCCGAACTTCCTTTTCTGAGGCAACCCAGCCAACCAGCCCAGCCGGCCTTTCGGCCCAACTTCAGCCCAACCACCCACCGCGTCAACCCCGCGTCCCCGCCTCTCTCTGTCGCTGACGTGCGGGCCCTACCGCACTCTGCCCCTTACTTCCTCCCCTCTCCTTCTTCTCTCTGCCCGGCGAAAAGCGCCGCGCCGCAGCCAATCCCAGCGCCCGCGCTTGTGCGGCCCGTCGCAATCGCGACGCGTGTCCCTGGCACGGACGCTAACCCGCCCCAGCCGTCCAAGCCTTGAACCCTAGCGCGGCCACCCTATAAAACCTCCACCAGGAAGCCTTTCCCCTCTCGAGCCGCCGCCGCCACCATTGGGGTTTCCTGTCCACGATCCGGGAGAGTTGAGGGAGGAGGAGAAACTGAGGAGGGAGGAGAAGAGGGAGCCGGGTGAAGGAGGCCGTGAGGTGAAGCCGAGCGGCGACCCGACGACGCGCTGCGCCGCCGCTGCGTCGCCGCCACGAAGGAGGACGAAGGAAGGCCAAGCCGGAGCCGTTCGAGGGAGCAGGAGGACCGCCGGTGCCCCGCGAGCACTTCCCCGAGCTGCTGAGTTCGTCTATGTAACAACCCTAATTTTCCCTTAGGCTTGTTGAATGCAAAAAGATGAATTTAAATTTTTTTTCTGTGAATTGATGTGCATGATAACAAACATATAAGAGTGACTTCCATTTTGCTCCCTTTATTCCTAGGAAAATTAAATTTAAAATTAAAATTCAATTTGATGTGCTAAGGACTAAATAGTGTGATTTGGAGTTAATTTGGTTTTATTGGATTTTTGGTTGGTTTGAATTCAAATTCTAGATTTGAATTCAAACACTAACTAAGCCAAACTAATTGTCAAACCTAAACTAACCTTCGTGGGCCGAGGAGGACGAAGGAAGGCCAAGCCGAAGCCGTTCGAGGGAGCAGGAGGACCGCCGGAGCCCCGCGAGCACTTCCCTGAGCTGCTGAGTTCGTCTACGTGACCCAAAGTGAGCGCAGCCGTCTTCCCTTCTCTTCTTCCCCTGTTCTGGCCGAGTGCCGCCGTTCTCGCGCTTGCCGTCGACTAGCCGCCTCTGGGACCCGACCTTCGTGTCGTGGCCATGAATCTTGTGCAGGAACCCTGAGCCGCTTAGGTCGCCTTTGCAAACCGCCGTTGCTTTGTGTTGCAGCCGAGGCCGCCGCTGCCGAGCTGTGCTCGCCGCGAGCGAACGCCGAGGCCGTGTCACGGCCGTGGGCTGCCACGTGCCCGCGCACGCGCACCCAGCCGCGTCCCAGCAGTTGCTGGAGACAGCGCGATCGCAAGCCACACCCTTTCTCTCGGCTGTGTGCTGTCGCGCCGTAGCACAGCGCCGCCTCGCTCTCGTGGGAAGCCCGTCTGGCTGCGCTGGGGTTCCCTTTTTCCTTACCAGATCGAACCGCCGCACCCTAGCCGACCTTTTCCGCCGGATCTTGCACCATGCTGAGCCGTTTCCGGCAGGCGCCGCCGGCGAGCGTCGCCGCGGGCCGCGCAGCCGAGCGCGCCGCGCATCGCGCTGGCAAAGCCACACGGAAGACCACACCAGCACGCCACACCGCCGCCATAGAGGATCCCAGTCGGCCACAACCAGATCCCATGCACCTGGCTCACGTGAACCGTTCTCACGGTGCACAGTGGACTTGGTCCACGGCGCCGAGCCGGGCAGCCTACCCTTCTTGGGCTTTAAGTTAAACTTTAAGTCCAGTTTACTACCCTAAACTTTTCTGGCCCAAGCCTTTCGGCCCAACTCCAGCCCAACAGCGTTTTCTCTTTTTCTTTTCTTTAACTGCACTGACGTATGGGGCCCACATGTCATACACTGCGTGTCACTGACCGCTGGGGCCCACTAACCAAAGCTGACCGTTGACCGTTGACCAAGTCAACGCTGACGACAGCCGGGCCCATGCTGACGTCACCCTAGGTGGACCCACTGATGACGTCAGCAGCTAATTTCTGTCTGTTTTCTTTTTTGGGAAATTATTTAATATTTTCAGAAAATGAATGAAACTTAGAAAATTCATAATAAATCAACCGTAGCTCAGAAAAATATGAAACCAGTTTCTATATTTTTCTAAAATCATGACATACGCGTTAGTATAGAGTTTGGTGTTCCTTGGGTCTTCTTTCCTCGCTGTTTTGGTGTTTCTTTGCTTGTAGCCGCGTCTTATTTTATTTTCCGCGACTCTAGGAGCTCCGAAGAACCTGGAGGAGTCGGACTACCCCGACAACTGCTTTGAAGAGGAGGAAGAAGTTTACCCAGGTTCACGCCCGACCAATCTCTGAAATACATATTAGACATGCAACTAGTATGCTAGCGCTTTACTTTACTCGCATGATAAACCTGCACTGCCTTTGTTATTATCCTGTTACCTTGCTACCTACTACTCACTTTATGGAATATGCTATGCTATGCATGTGTTGGGATGGTTGTGATTTGAACCTCTTGGCGTGAGTTGTGGGTGGTATGGGAGGTGTAGTGAAGCTAGGCGGTGTAAGCGAGTAATAACAACTCGATCGTTTGATCGGGGTGCTTGGGGACTGCACTCGGGCAGTCCCTACGGAGTACCTGTTGCGGGTACATGGTTCTTGGATATTTGGTTACTAGAGGAGTTTGGGCGGCAATACCTGTTATGGGTGCCGATTGCGGACCGTTGCGGCGGATCGCTTATGACGCTGAAACTCGCTTTACCGACAATTAAGAACCGAGTCGAGTTCCACCTTTGGACGTGGGAATACCATGCTCACCATCTACCCAGTATGGGGAGGGTTCCAGCAAGCCTACTCTAGTGCGGCGCCGAGACTGTAGGAGATTCGAGCTTGTGTGTAAGGGGGACTCGTTGCGGCGTACTCTCCCTGATTTACCACGGCCCCCGACTGGCCCCGGTGGGAAGGTTTCACATCCCTGGGGCAGATGTTAGATCGGATGTTTCCCGAGCCCAGGGAGACAGGATTGGCGCCGTTACTGTTTAGGGTCTTTGCTGTGGGCTGTGTCTCAGGTTGGTTGCGGACTAGCCTTGCAGCCCGGATGGATTCCTGGAGTGCCACCTCTGCAGAGTGTAAACTATACGTATAGCCGTGTCCACGGTTACGGTCGACCCGCTTCTGATAAGTTCCGACTAGCATGGGAATTTGCTTTCTTACCTCATCCTTGATTTGGGTTATGAGAGTTTGGACCAGCGTTGCTGATGAGACAAGGTGGGGAGGGAGCTCACTGAGTCGACTAGTGAGCGAAAGGTGTTGGTGGATGATGCTTGCGGGAACCTGCTGTGGCAGGACGAGCCCGATGTGAATGTGAGGCTGATGGGTAGATCTGGGGAGTGATTGTGCTTGTGAGGAAAGGAGTTGGTGCTGAGATGAATTTGGGTTATTGCTGCTGCTCGCATAGGAAAATCCTGGCTCAAACCTTGATTATTTCTATACCTTAGAATAGGCCACTTTAAAGCTTGCTTCATATTATGGTTGGTGACGTGAACCTGTCCCATTTCCTTGGGGACAGACTTTGGGTTCTCAGGTGAAGACCCCGACCACGAGTTCAACCAGGATGGGTGGTACGATTGAAGGATGCGCGCTATGCTCAAGGATGCCTGCGGGAAGTGGACCCAGAAGATTTAACTACCGCTTCGTAGCTGTTTCTTATTGTCGATTTAGCCCAGAGGGCTTGTACCAGACCGCTATGTTTTATATATATCATGAATTGGATCTTTTATCGTTGTATGGATGTGATATTCGACTGAGATGAGTTCTGTACGAGATAGCTGCTATTCCTGGGACTATCTCGAGGGTATAGGGAGTCGGATTCTCGTCGTTGAGAATCCGGTTCGTTTCAGTTGGTATCGGAGCCATACTTGACCGTATCGCGTAACCCTTAGACCGGAAACTTAGGACAGAAGCTCTAACTGAGTCCTCTATTATATATGAAACTCCTTGGACTATTTGAAAACTATATATATGTACATCTCAACTATTACAAAAATTTTTACCCTTACCTTACCGTACTAACTTGCTAACTTACTAACAACCCACTAACTGTCTGGCAGATGGAAGCAAGAAGACCAGCAGATGAACGACGGGAGATCAGGACCACTGGTGCAGACTGTGGAGGTTTGGCAGTGCTACTGAGGGAGGCGCTGCGTACAGTGGGGATAGACGTGGACAACGTCTTCTACGGGGGCTGGACCTACGGCCCTGGCGAGGGAGTACACACCCGGTTGCAGATGGAAGTACCCAATATCCCTGGACGGCCAAGGTCACTGATGCTACGGGCAGCAACCAGCGAGAGCATCTTCAGTCGGGCAGTGTAGACTATTGCCATGAGGCTACTCCGTCTTGCCACACTTGTGTACCAGAACCAGCTCAGCCACACCCGCTTCCAGTACCTGCCACGGGCTCTTGAAGATCCAGCTGACAGACACGCAGTCAGCCTACTGGCTCACGCAGCTGACCGAGAGCGGAACGTGACCCTGCGGACCTCAGTTCAGTGCATGATCGAACAGGAGTACTTAAACATTGGCCTAGAAGAGAAAGTTAACAAGCTAAGAGAGAAGGTATGGAAGCAAGACACCCAGCTTCTAGAGAAGGACCACAGGATCGCCTGACTTGAGGAGCGCCTCGAAGCTAAAGCAAGGGAAGTCAGAGCCCTGGAGTACGAAGCTCACAACAACAGGCAGTTGGCAGGGCTGATCCGAGTAACTCACCATGCTCGAGATCTCCGTCTGGAAGATCAACTCACAGAAAAAAACAAAGCACTAGCAGCCAAGGAATAAGAGATAGAAGGACTGAAGGAAGAAGTGTATTGGTTGGACAGCCGCAACTCAGAACTTCAAGAAGAGGTGGATAGCTACAAGGAGAAGAGTGGGCGGAACTACCAGCTGATGAAGCACTTGAGTCTTCAACAGATTATGGCAAAGGATGAAGCTCGAAGGACCCTTAGTAGTTGGGTGAGATCAGACAGGAAGAGGGTGGCAGAGGTGATCACAGTGAACCAAGGACTTCCAGAGGAATGCAGAGTTGAACCCAGAACAGAGCACTACAGGGTCTCACCGAGCCGGGTTGAGCCGATACCACTACCTGAGGCCCGAACCCTTACCCCCGAGATGACAAGACTGAGACAAGAACTGGCACCTCTAGAGAAACAGTTGGCAATACCTGAGGTGGACACAGTGAGGTTGGCAGCGCGCCTCACGGACACTCTCCACGATGACAGGTAGTGATCGAAGCAGCAGACAGAGACTGAAGCTGTGAGGTTGGCAGCGCGCCTCACAGGCACTTCCAGCAGCATGAGATAGATGCAGTAGGCAGTATCAGCAGATGTCAGCAGTAGTGATGAGACTTGTATCTATCTTCATGAGTAGATGTTTAGACTTGGTAGATCATGACCAACTTTTGGCTCAGCCGCGATGTAGCATCCGCTTAGATGTACTAATCCTCAAGGTTCCAGGAGCTGGCCTCGGGATAGTACTCATGTCTAGGGTGTAATGTTGTTATGAGTGATCGGTCTTTGTGGCTGTTCTTGCAGTTTTATTGAAGTTCATCTTGAGTGTACTCTAGTGTTGAGTCTATTTCATGTGTGCAGCTCCTACTCTAGTTTTCGCTAACCTAACCATTACCTGACCGCCACTATACCGGCTCTATGAAAAATGCAGCAAGATGTCGATCCAAAGATCTAACCGACTGCTTGCACGTTTTGAGGAAGCTGAGCAAGAAGAGGCAGCAGTGGCAGCTAGGGGCAGAGGACGTGGCAGAGGTCGTGGTCGCGGAAGAGCAACAGCTGCAGTTGGAGGCAGGGGCCATGGACGCGCAACAGGCGTGCTCCAGCCCGAGGACAACGCACCAGGTGGGGAACAGGAAGTGGAGATGGAAGAGCCAACAGTGGAGCCTCAGCAGAACCAGCAGAACGACCAGCAACCACCGTCACCACCTAACTTGGCAGAAGTAATGACTACTCAAACACAGCTGATGCAACAGATGGCACAGGCCAACACTCAGATGATGCAAGCTATGCAACAGATCCAGGGAAACCAGAACCAGAATCGTCAGGGACACCGTGAAGCAGACCTACAAAGGAAGATTGAAAGGTTCATCAGGCTGAAAGCACCCACCTTCGACTACTCGGACGAGCCACTCGACGCGCACGACTGGCTGCGTACCATCGAGACGAAGCTGGACCTGACAGACTACACTGAAGAGGAATGTGTGGCCCTTGCGGCGCACCAACTTGAAGGCGCAGCGAAGGCGTGGTGAGAGAGCTACTGTGACTCTCACACAAACCCTGCTCAGATCACCTGGCTAGAGTTTTGTGAAGCTTTCAAAGAGTACCACATCCCAGAACAAGTCATGGTGCACAAGGCAATGGAGTTCAGGACAATGACCCAAGGTGGTTTGTCTGTAGCTGAGTACGCTCGACACTTTGCTAAGATGTCAAGGTACACTCCTGAAGACGTCAACACCGAAAAGAAGAAGCAGTTTTGGTTCCAGCTTGGCTTGCACAGAGGTCTGAGGACAGCACTCGCAGCGAGTTCACACAGGTCGCTCAGAGAGCTGATCGACAGGGCTATCACAGTTGAGAAGGAAAGAGTGGGTCTTGAAGATACTTGGCGAGAGAAGAAAAGAAAGGCTGAACAGATGCACAACCACAGACTGAGTCAGAGGCCGAGGAGTGGCCAGAGCAACATGCTCAGGAGAGGCTTTCAGCAGAGCAACAACCAAGGAGGCTCAGGGTTCAACAGAAACAACCACCAGGGTAACCGAGGCAGTAACAGCAACAGCTTTGGCAGCAGAGGCAACAACTACAACAGTTTTGGCAATAGAAATAACAGCTACTCAGGTCAGGGAAAACCCAACTGGAAGCCAAAGAACACGCCCAGAGTTGGCGGAGGGACCTCAGTAGTTTGCTTTGCTTGTGGGAAGTCCGGTCACAAGTCTTTTGACTGTCCGGAGAAGAAGAACAAACAGACCCCAGCCAAGGCACCGGCACCTGGAGGACAAGACAGGCAGCCAGCTTCAGTGCAGAGGGGACGCCTCAACCACCTGATAGAGGAAGAAGCCGAGGACACTTCCGACGTTGTGCTCAGTGAGTTTTTAGTAAATAGCATTCCAGCTTTGATACTGTTTGACTCTGGTGCAACTGGATCTTATATCTCGTCAAAGTTTGTGAAAGAGCAGTCTCCCCCGACAATACCTAAGGCTAGACCTATAGTCACTACTTCTCCCCTAGGAGAGCTTAGGTGCACCATAGAGTGCCCAGCAGTTAGACTGATGATAGGAGGGCAGGAGTTCGCAGGAGACCTGACAGTCCTGAAGTCAGACGGAATTAACGTGATACTGGGAATGGATTGGCTGACAGAGCACAAAGGGGTAATCAGTTGCTCGCCCAGAACAGTTGAGTTGACACACCCTAGCGGAGTCAAAGTAACAGTAGAGCCACAAAGAAGAAGAATAGGGAAGGAGTCCAGAACATGTATTCTGAGACAGTTGGTATACTCTATCGAGAAAAAGACGATCGAAGAAGTGCATGTTGTGTGTGAGTACCCTGACGTGTTTCCCGAAGAGATACCAGAACTACCACCTGACCGAGACGTAGAGTTCATAATCGAGCTACAACCAGGCACAGGGCCCATTGCCAAGAGACCGTACAGAATGTCAGTGGAAGAGCTGGAGGAGCTCAAGAAGCAGCTGAAAGAGATGCTAGAAAGCGGGGTGATTCGACCAAGTGCATCCCCATGGGGATCGCCAGTATTGTTTGTGAAAAAGAAAGATGGGTCAATGCGCATGTGCGTAGACTATAGATCTCTGAACGCAGTGACAATCAAGAACAAATACCCGCTACCATGAATTGATGATTTGTTAGATCAATTGAAGAAAGCCAAGTACTTCAGTAAGATTGATCTGAGATCGGGATACCACCAGATGAAGATTAGAGAAGGCGACATTCCCAAGACAGCCTTTGTGACTCGGTACGGGCAGTACGAGTTCACCGTTGTGTCCTTTGGTTTGACCAACGCACCCGCTTACTTCATGAACATGATGAACAAGGTATTCATGGAGGAACTAGACAAGTTCGTGGTGGTGTTCATTGACGACATACTGATCTACTCAGAAACAGCCGAAGAACATGAGGAGCACTTAAGGATTGTGCTAGAGAAGCTGAGGCAGCACCAACTCTACGGGAAGTTCAGCGAGTGTGAATTTTGGTTGGAGAAAGTAGCCTTTTTGGGTCACGTGCTGACAGCTGAGGGCATAGCAGTAGACCCAGAAAAGATTGAGGCAGTAGCAGAATGGAAGCAGCCGAAGAGTGTCACGGAAATCCGAAGCTTTCTAGGTTTGGCAGGTTACTACAGAAGGTTCATTGAGAACTTCTCCAAGATTGCCAAGCCAATGACCGAACTACTCAAGAACAATGTCCCGTTTGAGTGGACAGACAAGTGTGAAAGAAGTTTCCAAGAGCTCAAGCACAAACTCACTACAACGCCAGTATTGACCCTGACAGATATTCGCAAGGATTTCGTAGTCTATTGCGATGCTTCGAGACAAGGTTTGGGATGCGTCCTAATGCAAGAGGGCAAGGTTGTTGCTTATGCATCAAGGTAGCTGAGGAAACATGAGGAAAACTACCCCACACACGATTTAGAACTGGTAGCAGTGGTACATGCCTTGAAGATCTGGAGGCACTATCTGATTGGCAACAAGTGCGATATCTACACAGATCACAAAGTTTGAAGTACTTCTTTATGCAGTCCGAGCTGAACATGAGACAGAGGAGGTGGTTAGAACTGATCAAAGATTATGACTTGGAGATACACTACCATCCTGGCAAAGCAAACGTAGTGGCAGATGCCTTGAGCCGAAAGAGTTATTGCAACAACTTGATGATAGAAGAAAGTCAGCCAGAACTAGCAAAGGAGTTGTACATGCTGAAACTCGAGCTAGTAGAAGAAGGAAAACCTAAGGAAATGAGGGTGAAGTACAACCTAGAAGACCGAATCAAAGAAGCTCAAGGAAAGTGTCCAGAAATCCAAGAAGTAAAAGAGGATATCCAGCAAGGAGTGGCACCTGACTTCCGGGTAGATGAAGCAGGGACAGTATGGCTGAAAGACCGTATTTGTGTACCGCAGGACAAGGAAATCAGGAGAACAATTCTCTCAGAGGCTCACGAGTCCAAGTACTCGATACACCCAGGATGTACCAAGATGTATCAAGATCTAAAGGATAAGTTCTGGTGGAAGAAAATGAGAGAGGACATAGCAGAGTATGTAGCCAAGTGCGACTCTTGTCGAAGAATCAAGGCAGAACATCAAAGGCCAGCAGGACTGTTGAAACCACTGGAAATTCCAATGTGGAAGTGGGAAGATATCAGCATGGACTTCGTGGTTGGCTTACCTCGCACTCAGAAAGGGAATGATGCCGTTTGGGTCATAGTTGATCGGCTGACAAAGGTAGCCCACTTCATACCAGTCAAAGGCACATACCCAGTAAGCAAACTAGCAGAACTATATATAGACAACATTCTCAAGCTGCATGGGGCACCAAGGAGTATTGTGTCAGACAGAGGACCACAATTCACAGCTCAGTTCTGGAAAAGCCTACATCAAGCCATCGGGACAACCTTGGAGTATAGCACAGCTTACCACCCTCAGACAGATGGGCAGACCGAAAGAGTGAACCAGATTCTGGAAGACTTGTTGAGGGCATGTGTTCTGGCGTACAACACAGACTGGGAGAAGAGTCTATCTTATGCAGAATTTTCCTACAACAACAGCTACCAGGCCAGCCTGCAGATGTCCCCCTTTGAGGCACTATATGGTAGAAAATGCAGAACGCCTCTAATGTGGTCAGAGGTAGGAGAACGAACGTTCTTTGGTCCTGATATGATAGTGGAGGCAGAAGAAAATGTGGCCAAGATCCGAGAGCACCTGAAGGTAGCTCAGAGCCGACAAAAGAGCTATGCGGATAAAAGGAGACGAGATCTAGAGTTCGAAGTAGGGGACTTCGTCTACCTAAAAGTGTCGCCCCTCAGAGGGCATAAGAGATTCCAAGTGAAAGGGAAGCTAGCACCCCGTTTTGTGGGACCGTATCAGATACTGAAGAGAATAGGAAAGCTAGCCTACAGGCTAGACCTACCAGAGGACTTAGCTGGAGTACACCCAGTGTTCCATGTATCCCAACTGAGAAAGTGTCTAAGAGTACCAGAACATGAGGTCAAGACAGAGGCATTAGACCTACAAGACACCTTGGAGTACCTGGAGTATCCAGAGAGGATACTAGACAGAGCAGTCAAAGAGACCAGAAGCACAGCTATCCCATTTTGCAAAGTGCAGTGGAACAATCATTCAGAAAGGGAGGCTACTTGGGAGAAGGAGTCAGTACTAAAAGAGAGATACCCCCACTTGTTTAAAACATAGATAACCACAAATCTCGAGGACGAGATTCTTGTGAGGGGGGGGAGACTGTAACAACCCTAATTTTCTCTTAGGCTTGTTGAATGCAAAAAGATGAATTTAAAATTTTTTTTTCTGTGAATTGATGTGCATGATAACAAACATATAAGAGTGACTTCCATTTTGCTCCCTTTATTCCTAGGCAAATTAAATTTAAAATTAAAATTCAATTTGATGTGCTAAGGACTAAATAGTGTGATTTGGAGTTAATTTGGTTTTATTGGATTTTTGGTTGGTTTGAATTCAAATTCTAGATTTGAATTCAAACACTAACTAAGCCAAACTAATTGTCAAACCTAAACTAACCTTCGTGGGCCAAATCTTCCAACCAAGTCCAAAAACCACCCCCAAACTTCCTTTTCCGAGGCAACCCAGCCAACCATCCCAGCCGGCCTTTCGGCCCAACTTCAGCCCAACCACCCACCGCGTCGACCCCGCGTCCCCGCCTCTCTCTGTCGCTGACGTGCGGGCCCTACCGCACTGTGCCCCTTTTTTTCCTCCCCTCTCCTTCTCTCTGCCCGGCGAAAAGCACCGCACCGCGGCCAATCCCAACGCCCGTGCTTGTGCGGCCCGTCGCGATCGCGACGCGTGTCCCTGGCACGGACGCCAAGCCACCCCAGCCGTCCAAGCCTTGAACCCTAGCGCGGCTGCCCTATAAAACATCCACCAGGAAGCCTTTCCCCTCTCGACCCGCCGCCGCCCCCATTGGGGTTTCCTGTCCACGATCCGGGAGAGTAGAGGGAGGAGGAGAAGCTGAGGAGGGAGGAGAAGAGGGAGCCGGGTGAAGGAGGCCGCGAGGTGAAGCCGAGCGGCGACCCGACGACGCGCTGCGCCGCCGCAGTGCCACCGCCGCGGAGGAGGACGAAGGAAGGCCAAGCCGGAGCCGTTCGAGGGAGCAGGAGGACCGCCGGAGCCCCGCGAGCACTTCCCCGAGCTGCTGAGTTCATCTACGTGACCCAAAGTGAGCGCAACCGTCTTCCCTTCTCTTCTTCCCCTGTTTCGGCCGAGCGCCGCCGTTCTCGCGCTTGCCGTCGACCAGCCGCCTCTGGGACCCGACCTTCGTGTCGTGGCCATGAATCGTGTGCAGGAACCTTGAGCCGCTTAGGTCGCCTTTGCAAACCGCCGTCGCTTTGTGTTGCAGTCGAGGCCGCCGCGGCCGAGCTGTGCTCGCCGCGCGCGAACGCCGAGGCCGTGTCGCGGCCGTGGGCTACCACGTGCCCGCGCACGCGCACCCAGCCGCGTCCCAGCAGTTGCTGGAAACAACGCGCTCGCAAGCCGCACCCTTTCTCTCGGCGGTGTGCTGTTGCGCCGTAGCGCAGCGCCGCCGTCCGCCGGCCGCCATAGAGGCGCCGCCTCGCTCTCGTGGGAAGCCCGTCCGGCTGCGCTGGGGTTCCCTTTTTCCTTACCAGATCGAACCGCCGCACCCTAGCCGACCTTTTCCGCCGGATCTTGCACCATGCTGAGCCGTTTCCGGCAGGCGCCGCCGGTAAGCGTCGCCGCGGGCCGCGCACCAGAGCGCGCCGTGCATCGCGCCGACAAAGCCACACGGAAGACCACACCAGCACGTCACACCACCGCCATAGAGGATCCCAGTCGGCCACAACCAGATCCCATGCACCCGGCTCACGTGAACCGTTCCGAGCCGGGCAGCCTACCCTTCTTGGGCTTTAAGTTAAACTTTAAGTCTAGTTTACTACCCTGAACTTTTCCGGCCTAAGCCTTTCGGCCCAACTCCAGCCTAGCAGCGTTTTCTCTTTTTCTTTTCTTTAACTGCACTGACGTATGGGGCCCACATGTCATACACTGCGTGTCACTGACCGCTGGGGCCCACTGACCAGAGCTGACCGTTGACCCGTTGACCGTTGACCAAGTCAACGCTGACGTCAGCCGGGCCCATGCTGACGTCACCCTAGGTGGACCCACTGATGACGTCAGCATGACATCATGCTGACGTCAGCGGCTAATTTCTGTCTGTTTTCTTTTTCGGGAAATTATTTAATATTTTCAGAAAATGAATGAAACTTAGAAAATTCATAATAAATCAACCGTAGCTCAGAAAAATATGAAACCAGTTTCTATATTTTTCTAAAATCATGACCTACGCGTTAGTATAGAGTTTGGTGTTCCTTGGGTCTTCTTTCCTCACTGTTTTGGTGTTTCTTTGCTTGTAGCCGCGTCTTATTTTATTTTCCGCGACTCTAGGAGCTCCGGAGAACCTGGAGGAGTCGGACTACCCCGACAACTGCTTTGAAGAGGAGGAAGAATCTTACCCAGGTTCACGCCCGACTAATCTTTGAAATACCTATTAGACATGCAACTAGTATGCTAGCGCTTTACTTTACTCGCATGATAAACCTGCTCTGCCTTTGTTATTATCCTGTTACCTTGCTACCTACTACTCACTTTATGGAATATGCTATGCTATGCATGTGTTGGGATGGTTGTGATTTGAACCTCTTGGCGTGAGTTGTGGGTGGTATGGGAGGTGTAGTGCAGCTAGGCGGTGTAAGCGAGTAATAACAACTCGATCGTTTGATCGGAGTGCTTGGGGACTGCACTCGAGCAGTCCCTACGGAGTACCTGTTGCGGGTACATGGTTCTTGGATATTTGGTTACTAGAGGAGTTTGGGCGGCAATACCTGTTATGGGTGCCGATTGCGAACCGTTGCGGCGGATCGCTTATGACGCTGAAACTCGCTTTACCGACAATTAAGGACCGAGTCGAGTTCCACCTTTGGACGTGGGAATACCGTGCTCACCATCTACCCGGTATGGGGAGGGTTCCAGCAAGCCTACTCTAGTGCGGCGCTGAGACTGTAGGAGATTCGAGCTTGATATGTGTAAGGGGGACTCGTTGCGGCGTACTCTCCCTGATTTACCACGGCCCCCGACTGGTCTCGGTGGGAAGGTTTCACATCCCTGGGGCAGATGTTAGATCGGATGTTTCCCGAGCCCAGGGAGATAGGATTGGCGCCGTTACTATTTAGGGTCTTTGCTGTGGGCTGTGTCTCAGGTTGGTTGCGGACTAGCCTTGCAGCCCGGATGGATTCCTGGAGTGCCACCTCTGCAGAGTGTAAACTATACGTATAACTGTATCCATGGTTATGGACGACCCGCTTCTGATAAGTCCCGACTAGCATGGGAATCTGCTTTATTACCTCATCCTTGATTTGGGTTATGAGAGTTTGGACCAGCGTTGCTGATGAGACAAGGTGGGGAGGGAGCTCACCGAGTCGACTAGTGAGCGAAAGGTGTTGGTGGATGATGCTTGCGGGAACCTGCTGTGGCAGGACGAGCCCGATGTGAATGTGAGGCTGATGGGTAGATCTGGGGAGTGATTGTGCTTGTGAGGAAAGGAGTTGGTGATGAGATGAATTTGGGTTATTGCTGCTGCTCGCATAGGAAAATCCTGGCTCAAACCTTGATTATTTCTATACCTTAGAATAGGCCACTTTAAAGCTTGCTTCATATTATGGTTGGTGACGTGAATCTGTCCCATTTCCTTGGGGACAGACTTTGGGTTCTTAGGTGAAGACCCCAACCATGAGTTCAACCAGGACGGGTGGTACGATTGAAGGATGCGTGCTATGCTCAAGGATGCCTGCGAGAAGTGGACCCAGAAGATTTAACTAACGCTTCGTAGCTGTTTCTTATTGTCGATTTAGCCCAGAGGGCTTGTACCAGACCGCTATGTTTTATATATTTCATGAATTGGATCTTTTATCATTGTATGGATGTGATATTCGACTAAGATGAGTTCTGTACGAGATAGCTGCTATTCCTGGGACTATCTCGAGGGTATAGGGAGTCAGATTCTCGTCGTTGAGAATCCGGTTCGTTTCATGAGCCTCGAGGCAAGCGTGGGCCTCGGCGCATTCGACGCACTCTACGTCGCACTCGTAGGCGTGCTCGAACATCGGCCCGACCGTAATGATGCCCTTCGGCCCCGGCATCTTCATCTTGAGGTAGGTGTAGTTGGGGACCGCCATGAACTTGGCGTAGGCCGGCCGTCCAAGTATGGCGTGATAGGCCCCTCGAAACCCCACCACCTCGAAGGGGAGGACCTCTTTGCGGAAGTTGCCAGGTGTGCCGAAGTAGATAGGCAGGTCTATCCGCCCGAGGGGCTGGACCTTCTTGCCCGGCGCAATGCCGTGGAATGCGGACAAACTGGGCCGCAGCTTGTCCTTGCCGATCCCCATTAGCTCTAAGGTGCTGGAGAACATGATGTTGAGGCTACTGCCTCCATCCATCAACACCTTGGAGAATCGGGTGTTGCCGATCACAGGGTCGACAACGAGCGGGTAGTGCCCCGGGTTGGGGATGTAGTCCGGGTGGTCTTCGCGACCGAAAGATATGGTCTCCGTCGACCAGTCGAGGTACGAGGGTGTGGCAGGGCGTGCGGTGTAGACCTCTTGGCGTTCGCGCCGTCGCCGCCGCGCGGACATGTTTGCCGCGGAGCCCTCGGTGATGAAGAAGACGTTCTCCACGAACGGGAAGTCGCCGCCCGCGGTGTCGCCGCCTCTGCCGGCGTCTTTCTTCGCGTCTCCCTCTTTCGCAATGAGGCTCCAGTAGTGCCTCTTGATCATCTCGCACTGCTCGAGGGTATGCGAGACTGCGGTGTTGTGGTATGGACACAACTTTTTGAGCATGTCGTCGAACCGGCCTCCCGGGGGTGGCGGGGGTCGAGGTCCCTGCCGGGTTTGGTCCGCGGCGAAGGCCTCGTCAGGGTCGTCCTCGCGTCGCGGGCCACGCTCGGGTCTCGGGCCTCGTTTGCCTAGGTTGCCCTGCTTGTGTTGCTTGGGCTTCTTCGCTTGCTCTTTGGGTCGGCCGCCTTCCGTAGGCGCCTCTTCTGCGCGCTTCCCTTCTTTCCATCGCAGATGCGCGGACCGCCTCCTCCCCCGACGCAAAGCTCGACGCGATGTCGAACAGCTTGCTGACGCTAGTGGGGTGGTTGCGGCCGAGCTCGTGCACCAGCTCGCGGCACGTCGTACCTTCGAGGAAGGCATTGATGACCTTGGCATCACCAACGTTGGGGAGCTCGGTGTAGCGCTTGGAGAAGCGACGTATGTAGTCCCTCATGGGCTCCCTCGACCTTTAGCGACATCCCCGCAGGTCCCAGGAGTTTCCCGGGCGTACGTAGGTGCCTTGGAAGTTTCCCACGAACAGTTTGACCAGGTCGCCCCAGTCGTGAATCTGTTTCGTGGGCAAGTGCTCGAGCCACTGCCGGGCCGAGTCAGCGAGGTGGAGGGGCAGGTTGCGGATGATCATGTAGTCGTCTGTGGCACCACCCAACTGGCAAGACAATCGATAATCATTGAGCCAAACTTCAGGGTTAGTCTCACCTGAGTACTTGGTGATGGTCGCTGGCTGTCGGAAACGAGGAGGAATGGCCGCCGTGCGGATGGCGGGGCTGAACACTCGAGTCCCCGTGGGCTCAGTCATCGGGCTCTTGTCTTCTTCTTCGTCGAAGCGACCCCCTCGTCGTGGATGGTACCCTCGGCTCGTCGCGGTGTCGTACTTCTTCTTGTTCAGGACGTTGCGGGCATCGCCGTCGTCGCGGCGCCACACATGTCCTGAAGCCGGTCCTTCGCGGGCCTTCGTTCGCCAAGGCGACACGCCACGAGCGCCCTACCATCGTTCGTTGGACGGTTGGGCGTCCACTTCCCCTGGCGAGGGGTGTGGACGGACTCCTCCTTGTCCTGCCTGCTGGCCTCGGCTCTCGAGTTGGCTTGATGTCGAATGCGAGAGGCGGAGCTCTCGGCCTGTAGGATGGCCACCTGCTCGACGAGGCTCCGCGCCTCGCAGTACAAGAGCCGAGCCGATAGCGTGGAGGGCTCAAGGATGGCACGTAGCAGCGTCGCCGCGGTGACGAGCTTTTGGCTTGCGCGCGGCAAGTCGGCGTTGCCGTCGTTCTCGATGCGGATGCGAGCAAGACACCCCGCGGCCCTCGCGCGTTCACCGCGCTGAGGCTGCTGCGCCTCCAGTGCCGCTCGCAGCTGCTGTACTTGACGACGCTCCTCCTGGAGCCTGTCTTCCAACTCCTTCACCTGCGCAAGCTGGGCTTGTGCTAATGCCTCGTCGCCCTAAGGCGTTGCGGCGTTGGCGTCAGCGGGCGTTGCGGCGCCTGTACCTGGAGGCGGCTCGCGGATGGCCCTAGCCGCCGCCGGGGTCTTGTCTTGATCGTTGTCGTCGTCGCTTCTGTCCTCGCTTCCAGTCCCGAGTTCGCCGTCGATGACGAAGCATCCCAGCGCGGGGTCACTCTCCCCCTCGCTGGAGATGTCGAAGCAGTGATCGACAGAGTTCAGGAACTGTCGGAGTGCTTCGGCGTCTTGGATCCCGGCGTAGTCCCACTCCTCGCTGCTGGAGCCCGGTGGGTACCACTCGTCGGGTGAGGCGGTGCATTAGCGCGTCGTGCCTTCAGACGGGGATGAATGGTCGGCGCGGTTCCGGGCCCTGCGCGGGCGCGTGGGTCGCGCCGCCCTTCTCCCCCGTGGCGCGCTTGTATGGCACTGGTACGTCGGCTGGTATCCTCCTCTTGTCGAGGTGGGTTGGTGGGTTCCCCCAATGCTGTGATGAGCGGCAGTATGGGGTGCCCCGGGTCGCTCCGGCTGCGTCCGTCGCGGCCGGCGGCTTGCCTGCCCCTGGTGGGTCGGTGGCAGTCCGGCCTGCGTAGCGCAGTGGCGTCGCGGCTGGCACGCATGTGAGTGCCCACCGTCGCGGAGATTGTCGCGGCGGTGTTGCGCAGCCCCATCGGGAACCGGGCCGACGTGGCTGCTGTCCTCCGGCGGTTCCCTTCCGTAGGGTTCGTCGAAGGCGTCACGGTCCCTCCTGACTCCGCGTCAGGGGACGGCGCCTACGGGTCGTCCACCTTTGAGAGCGTCACCCACACGGGCTGGCGCTGCTCCACCTGCACCTGCAGGCCTCGCAGCCGGCGGCGGCTTAGGAGCCCGCCTGTCGAAGATGATGATGACGAAGTCTCTACCTCGTCGGTGCGATGGAGTTGCATGAGGTAGTTGGACCCGTCTGACTCGAACGTCAGGCTCCCGAACTGGATCATGAATCCAGGTGGGAACCCGGCGGTGGTCCCGTCGGGGGACCCCGTCGTCGATGGCTCGTTGCTAGATGCCATCAAGGGAACTGGCGAGAAAAGCAAATCGCACAGCGCTCCCCCTACCTGGCGCGCCACTGTCGGTGTCGGAAATGGTTGGCACTCCCTACACCGCACAGAAATGCGTTGTGTCTCGTCCCTTGATGGTCGATGCGGAAGCTAACACAATGACACGGGTTTATCCTCGTTCCGGCCGCGGGGCCGTACGTCCAGCAGGGGCGTGCTCGCGCACTCGTATTAGCTTTGCACCGGGGTGCTTGTAGAGAGGGGGCTACAAGTGGATGCGGGAGAGGAGAGGCAGTCTCCAAGTCCCTGTCGTCGGTGGAGATGATTGAGGCGAATGCCAATATCGGACGTGTGTGTTTGTGCGAGCGAGAGCCAAGGCGATGAACCTCGGGCTGTTGCTCTGTTGTGCTTGTCCCGTACGGGAATCCTCTCTCTCCCTTTTATAGTTCAAGGGAGAGAAGGGTTACAGTTTGCGTGTACAATACGTGCTACAGTGTGAGTCGTATGGCGTATCCGTGCCTTGCAGGCCTCGTCAAGATTGCTTCCTGGTCTTGTCTGCTGACGCGGTGTCTCCTCGCTTCCTCTTCGACGGGGTCTCGAGGGGTCGCTTAGTCGTCGAGGTGGCCTGGGCGTTTATTTGAGGACCCCCTCGAGTGGACCCCCGACCGCTTCGGGGGCTAGCCCGCTAAGAGGCACGGGGCTAGCATGGCGTAGGCTGTCGCCTCAGCGTCAGACTGTCAGGCGTGGTGACAGGATGGACTCGACCTGCCCTACTATGCCGGTACGACCGGCTTTTGCCCTGGCGAAGGGAGCAGGTCATATTCGTACGGGGCGGCTGCTGCCGGGGTGGCTCAGAGATTTCCCCGTATCCGCCGCGGGGGGCCTCCCTCCGTTGGAGGACGGGCGTGGGTGGTGTAGGTGAGGCGCCAGCCTACTCCACAGTGCACATCCTGCCGCCCGGAGACGTGGTGGGCAAGGGTCAAGGGATCCGTTCCTTGCCTTGCCGGACCAGTATTCTTTGTTTGACCGTGGTGAGCCCCCTGTGCCGGGTCATCTTCTACTGGTGGGGCCCCCATCGCCCGTTCGAGGACGTTTCAACGCGGTAGGCGAAGGGGGGCCCCCGGTAGAACCGTGCGAAGGTACGGCCGGGGTTAGCGGTGTCGGGGGCATAGTGCGCGCGCAGGCCCTGCACAGCTTCCGCCTGTCCGTGTCGCAGAGGGCACAGTGCACCGGATTCTGTCAGGGGCGACGTGCGGGGAGATCTTCCCTTTGACCCCGGCGCCTGGTGCGGGAGTTGAGACCGTCAGTGCCTGTGCTGTAGACGTGGCGTTCGTTTCGAGGGGTCGGAGCGAGTCCCGGCGAGGCGGGGCGGAGGTTTGTCGCTCGAGGGACCCTCGAGCGAGGCGGAGTTTAGGTGTGAGGGCGACGTGTCTTTGTGGGCCGTAGTTTGGGCCCTACCGGCTGGTAGTGGGCTTCGCGGTTTCGCTGGTATGGGCTCATAGGCTTATGTGTAATAGCCTTGTTTTGCGTTTTTTGAGGGTGATTACCCTGGTAGTTCAGGGACCCCTAATTACGATCCCCGACAGCTTGTATCCCCATTTACTATATGCTACGTATGCCAAAAATGATTGGCATCGTATCTTGCGGACGACGCATCTGTTAATGCTCCACATAGCTTGAATCCTCGACGTGGCTAAATTCCTCCCTTCATTCAATCATCGTCTCCCGTGGAAGAGGCCCATTCATCTTTTGAACTCCAAATCTCTATACCTTCCTGAACTAATTAATGATTTCTCAGGTGGCAACAACGACGCCATGACGCCAATCGATGCAATCATGCGACGAACGATACACACAAACAGTATCGAAGTGTGTAAAGTGTAAACACCACCAGCAGCAGTCATTTTTGCGTGGAAAATATGGAGACTATAGAGGGGTCCGTTCCACAAAAATGGCCGCTGTCCCTGCGGCCCATAAGAAGCTGACGCCGTCAGTCTCTGCCAAATTCCCACGCCCCTGCCCGGCCTCCCCTTCTTTACCCTGCCCACTCTGCCCCCGCCCCACAACCCTCTTCACACTCTGCACCCCACGCTTCGCTTCGCTGCGCTCGCCTCGCCTCGCCTCGACGCGCCCGCGCCATGCCCGCCCACGCGCTCGCCGGAGGCCGCGCGCGGCTCCCCATTCCGCCGCGCTGACGAGCGGGCCTCTCGGTGGGGGAGGGACGCGCGGCGGGTGCTTGTTTGGTTCGGGAACGGGGGAACAGAGCGGCGATGGGGAAGCAGCAGCAGGAGGAGGGGAAGCGTCACGGGGAGAAGGAGAATGGGAAGCGGAAGGGGACGGGGAAGGCTAAGGTGAAGGCGGCGGGGGTGGCGGCGGAGGACGCGGCGCCGGTGGTCGGGTGCTGGATCCGCTTCCCGCGCCTCCGCGGCTGCATGTCGTCGCGCGCCAAGGTCGACTCCTCCACCAGAGGCGGTGGCGGCGGCGGCGCCGGTAAGAAAATGCTCTCGTTTCCCTCCCAGCTCCGTCGTACTCGCCCGGTTGCTTAGCTCTCCTGCCTCGTGCTGCTCTCGCTTGCGCATGCCTGCCTGGTGCCTGCTGCGTGCACGGTGGTGGCCAGTGAATTCTGCACGAGCGCTTCAGAGTTCAGAGAGATGGCGGAAGCATGCCTTGTTTTTGCCAATTTCTTCCTGGGATGAGTTGATGATGATGGGACTATGGGCGGATTGCATGATTGAAATCGGATGTGTGTTGGTGTGCACTAATGTCTCTGCTGGGTGGTCGTACAACTTAACCGTGCGCCACCGAGAGCTGGACGGAGTGGTTGGTGTCGGGTGGTTTTTTTCCCGGATGAGGTGCTTCTGTTTTACTTTTGCCCCTTGCTAGATAAGGTGATGTGATGTGTGCTTCCCGCTGTATGCTCCTGTCTATGAGCTGGAATACTGCCATTGATGGGTATGTGTGGTATGATTGGGTAAAATACAGGGCGGTGGTCTGGTTGCTGCAAGCCCGGTGGATGTTGGCAGGAGGCCGGGAAATGCTCAAATCGGGTCAAATTTAACATCTGTCCTTTTTTGGTTAGTCTGTTCGTAGATGTGTACTTGTTGTGTTTGCAGGCACATGTTTGGCCGTAAATGTAATGAAATAGATAGGACCCCTTGTCTGACAGGACCGAATGATGTTAAGCACATTTGGATGTGGAGAAATGAATACTTTTGACTGGAGTGACAAGTGAAACTCTCAAGTGGGTTACCTTGGTCATGGTCTCATGGATGGGAAACATATCAGGTCCTCTTATTGGTTCGTTAGGACATAACCTCAGTAGTTAGTGCTGAGACACATCAAATAGTTTATGTCAGACACTCTCAACAATATCAGATGTAACAACATTAAATTTGGTCTCCAGCAAGCAATGTTGATAGCTATGAATATGGAATCAATCAAGTCCAAGCTGAGGACAGAAAACTTACAACAAACCATGGTGTCCAGTGCGAAATTGGAATGCAGAATCTTATTTCTTGAATTATGCTTGGGGCTAACTCATTCCATATTCGCTTGCTTGTTGATGAAAAATGTGGATGTTCGTTTTGTTACTATTTATTATTCGAGATCCATTTGGACTTTGGGCCTGCTAATTTGAATTCAAATCCTCAGGATTATGACATTTAGTTTCAACTAAATGCGAACAGTTTCCGGAGAAACTGTGCTCTTACCCATCGTCATGTTTGAATTATGTGCAGAAAGCAAACCAGCTACTGATGGCTGCCAAGAACAATCAGTCCCACCTGCCTCTGGTTCCACAATAACCAGTAACACTGGAAGTATCTCACCTTCTTCCATAGTTGGAGAGGAGCTTAAACTTGCCTTCCAACTGCGTAGATTTACTTTTAGTGAACTGAAGTGTGCCACGAGAAACTTTCGACCTGAGAGTCTTCTTGGTGAGGGAGGTTTTGGCTGTGTCTTTAAAGGGTGGATTGAAGAGAATGGAACTGCTCCTGTTAAGCCAGGCACTGGATTAACTGTTGCTGTTAAGACACTCAACCATGATGGGCTGCAGGGGCATAAAGAGTGGGTGGTATGTTTTGGCTTTCCTTGCTGTATACAGTGTCAAACAAAATATTGTTCGTTTGTCTGCTAATGCATCATTAAGCAAAGTATCAATGTCTATTTGCAGGCAGAAGTTGATTTTCTTGGAAACCTTCAGCATCCACACCTAGTGAAATTGGTCGGTTACTGCATTGAAGATGACCAGAGGTTGCTCGTATATGAATTTATGCCCCGTGGAAGTTTGGAAAATCATCTTTTTAGAAGTAAGTATCTTTTAATCTGATCTTTATTAGTTCTATTTGTCCATTCTATTGGTTAAACCATGATAGCATTTCTGTTCTTGTGGTGATAGCTATAGTGCAATTCTTTAACACACGTGACGTGGCACAAACACTTGTTTTGGTTAACACATGTGGCTTGGGCACTTTGGTTTTGGTTAACAGGAGTGGCTCGGGCACTTTAACTGACCAGCAGATTGTTCGTAACAAACTTTCCACTCTATTTGCGAGTAATCTTGTTGGCCAGCAGATCATATGTACTATTCTTGTTGTAGCAATGTAGCATGTACTAGTGTCTGGATCTGCTAGTTTGATATATAAGAATTCATGAGGAAGTGACTGAGTTGTATGTTGTTTCTCACCTTATGCGTTGTTTCACACTTTGATTATCGGTAAGGGCTGTAGGTGGTCTTACATGTTTCCCATTTTCCATTTTCTCTTGTAAGATTATTGTTATTAACTGAATAGGTGCAACAGTCTGGGGTTCGACTTTCTAATAGTCCCCTCTAATTAATGAATTTCATTTGCTGCTATTGCTAAGAGATATGTTTATGAGCCAAATTTGAGCAATTTTAAGCTGGTTTGTTTTGTCATAATTCTATCTTGAACCATCGTATAACCATCTAACAAACATTTCTTTTGTATAATTTTGTATGTGTACTGAACAGAGTCGTTGCCTCTCCCATGGGCCATTAGAATGAAAATTGCTCTAGGTGCTGCCAAAGGCCTTGCTTTTCTTCACGAAGAGGCCGAAAGACCAGTAATATATCGGGATTTCAAAACATCCAATATTCTTTTAGATGCGGTAAGCAACTATATTGAAAAGTTGCCTATATTTGCTCATACAATTGCATTTGCCTATTTCTTAAACATATTCTTCCAGGACTATAACGCGAAACTCTCTGATTTTGGACTTGCTAAAGATGGTCCTGAGGGTGATAAGACCCATGTATCTACTAGAGTCATGGGAACGTATGGATATGCTGCGCCTGAATATGTAATGACAGGTGAATTGATCAATCCATCTTCAAAGTTGCAGTAAATTTTTCATGGTTCTCCTTATCCCATCTTCTGTAAACATGTTAGCCAACCCAATATATTTTGTCGATAGAATGTGCTAAACTTTAAAGTGTTGTGGGTCTGAAGTTGTGTGTCTGTGCCACACAACACGGACATGGACATGTGCAAGATTTTCAGCAAACTAACACTCACACACATGTGCTTTCGGAAGTTCTTGTGTGCATGGTAGACTGAAGGTGTGTATGGCACACACAGGAAAGTTAAGACTGAAGTTGTGTATGGCACACAAAGGCAAAGCACGCGTGCATGCGTGCATGGTACGCTGAAGTGCGTGTGTGTACTTGTATGTGTTGTAAGCTTGAATGCATTATAGTACATTTAAGTTGTCTGTGTGACGCACTGAAATTTTGTGTGCCACACACACGTATGTCTGCGGTAGACTAAAGTTGTTTCTTTTTCTTTTTAGACACTTGGTAGGCTAGATCCTATTGTTTTAGGACCCTATAATTTTTCTTTGTATTTTCTACTGCTTATAAACTTGTTTATTTCCTACTGCTTATAAACTTGTTTTTATTCAGGTCACCTGACATCAAAGAGCGACGTATATAGCTTTGGTGTGGTACTACTGGAGATGATGACCGGTAGAAGGTCAATGGACAAGAACAGGCCAAATGGGGAACACAACCTGGTTGAATGGGCGCGCCCCTATCTCGGAGAACGGCGCCGATTCTATAAGCTTGTAGATCCCCGTTTGGATGGGAACTTCTCCATCAAAGGCGCTCAGAAGACGGCTCAGCTGGCACACGCCTGCCTCAGCCGTGACCCCAAGGCTAGGCCTCTGATGAGCCAAGTGGTGGAGGTCCTGAAGCCTCTCCAGAACCTCAAGGACATGGCCAGCTCTTCCTACTTCTTCCAGTCCATGCAACATGAGCGGCGCGCAGCCCTTGGCAACCCACATGGCAGTCAAAGCATGAAGGCGCACAGCACCTTTGCACGGAACGGGCAGCAGCCATTGAGGAGCCTCTCATATGGCCCTCATGCTTCCCCGTACCGCCAATCCCCAAGGCCTGATGGCAAGCGGCAGTGAGAGACTCACGGTGCTCATCTCGCTCACCATGATCAATTTCAAGACCTGCCCGTTCCATCCAGAACTGGTGGATCGATGGGACCTGCCACTGCCATGAGGCACATCCATGGCATCTTAGCTCCCTATGCCGTCGATAGAGCAGCAACGATGATTGGAATTCCGCAGATCATCTGTGCGGCGTGAAATTGTTTTCCTGTTATTGCTTAGGTTCTAGCTGTTCTATGTTTACAACTCGTGATACCTTGACTCGGAAAGGTGGAATTAAACAGGGTTTTGGTCGATTTTCAAGTTTCAAACACCTGTTAGGAATCGTTCCTTCCTGGAGAACCATCAGTAGGTAAGTCTCAGTCTGATATGTCTGTATGGCTCACTGATCTGTTATTCAAACTGTCGGTCGCTTTGTAATTATTGTCATGTGGAGAAAAGCAAAAAAGGGGGGCAATGGATGAAAGATCGTCGGCGTCGTCGGCCGTTGCCATCACAGTTCCATAATGCATGCTTGATGGCAGCGCCTTATCTGCTCATGCTCAGTTAAGGCACATGCATGTGCCATTGATGGGGTGACAGAGTCACAGAGCTCGCTTTCAGGTGGCGGTACACATTTGACAGATCATAATCATGTACTGTATGGTTTATGGCTGCCATTACTTCTGGCATTTACGGTTCGTTCGATTGATGTTGAAGATGCTATGCAAAGCAACTGATTCTGGTTGCTGAGAATGAGAAATGCCGTGATCTGTGTTCTGTCTGCTCAGGTGGCGCTGGGGTACATGTACATGGCCGTGCAGCCTAGTACCTGTACCTCCGGTTGTCGCTAATCTGGTTCTTTGCTCAAGCCGTCAGGCCAAATATATAATCACCGTGCATTTGTGCCGAAATCATATCCTTTCTTTTTTAGAAAACTAGCTTCTTCAGTCTTTAAGTATCTTGATTACATTCAGACTGCAAGCATCTAAACAAGAAACTAGGGGCTTGTCCAAGTGTCAAACCAACCTGCGCTACTGCTATCCGGAGACGCAATATTGGTTCATTTCCCAGTCCTGCTTGCAATTTGGTAAATATGAACAACTAGCCACTTCCTATGATTCTTGTACAGTACGCACGTAGAAGACCGCGGAAGCAAAACACGGAGCAAGACACTAGAGGCGGCCTGAACCACGGCCCACTCACTGGAGCCAAACCGGAAAAGCCTACCGCTTGCGGCAAGGCAGGCCGGGCCACAAGCCGCCCATAACAGATGCGCACAGGCACAAAAGCCTGGACTTGCCTAGTTATAATATCAAATTGTTTTTCCTCTATAAAAAAACTAGGAACGGATCAATCAAGAGGGCTAAGCATTTATTTTTTTACACAAATCTTGAACATATATCATAGACTTATGCTATTCATCTTTATCTCAAAATAGTTACCCATGCATATTCCCACGTGTCACCGTCAGTGGATACGTACGCGCAGGATGGCGAATTCGCCGGTCAGCCACTCCCTTTATATGCATTCTATGAGCTGAATATCTGATCTGCCTGCCTGATTCAACTCTAACGACTTTTTTTTGAAGATATAAATAGACGACGACTTTGAAACTGCCTGCCACGAAATCATCCAGTGTGCTGCTTCTTGCAATGTAAACCCAGACCTGTTGATCATCAGTCGGATAAGACCTCGAAGAAAATCAATCAAATCACTTGCGTTTGTTAATATAAACTGAACTTCAGTTCAGAAAAATCGGCAGTGTTGCCGCGTCTACACCGCTCAATTACGTGATCCACAAGCATATTCCCGTTGATTTCTTTCTCAATTTTTAGTGCGCTTCCTTATCTCTCATCTCATCAGTTGATCGATAGTCCAAGTCTTCCCTTGGCTGTGCTCCACAGACATAACAATATCTCCATTGGTATCTTTTTCAAATTTTCACGCACTTTCTTATCGATCTCTCATCTCAGTTCTTTATCTAAAAAATATCTCATCTCAGTTGATAGTCCAAGTCTTCCCTTGGCTGTGCTCCCTCGATCGATCAGTTGACCATCGATCAGGAACCAACAATATATATTCCATCCATCGTTCGTCTCACAATCTCACATCGAGCACCGATCGGTAGTAGGCGAGATGGGCGCCGGGTGTTCGGTGGACTTGCCGCAGCTACTGTGCTGCGCGTGCGTGGAGCAGTCGACGGTGGCCATGGAGGAGACGTGCGGGCGCTACGACACGGTGCTGGACCCCGGCTGCCACTTCATGCCCTGGTGCGTCGGCCGGAGGGTCGCCGGCTACCTCTCCCTCCGCGTCCAGCAGCTCGACGTCCGCTGCGAGACCAAGAGCAAGGACAACGTCTTCGTCACCGTCGTCGCCTCCGTCCAGTACCGCGCCCTCGCCGACAGGGCCTTCGACGCCTTCTACCGCCTCAGCAACGCCCGCGCGCAGATCCAGTCCTACGTCTTCGACGGTAACAACTATTGATCAATTGTTTTCTTTCAGTTTTGTTGTCGTCTGCAATAATCAAATGGTTGTTTCAGTGATCCGTGCGAGCGTGCCGAACATGAACCTGGACCAGGTGTTCGAGCAGAAGAACGAGGTGGCGCGGGCGGTGGAGGAGGAGCTGGCCAAGGCCATGGCGGCGTACGGGTACGAGATCGTGCAGACGCTGATCGTGGACATCGAGCCCGACGAGGTGGTGAAGCGCGCCATGAACGACATCAACGCGGCGGCGCGGCTGCGGCTGGCGGCGGTGGAGCGCGCCGAGGCCGAGAAGGTGCAGCAGGTGAAGCGCGCCGAGGGGGAGGCCGAGTCCAAGTACCTGGCCGGCGTCGGCGTCGCGCGCCAGCGCCAGGCCATCGTCGACGGGCTCCGCCGCTTCGTGCCCGACGAGAAGTCCGTCATGGACATGGTGCTCGCCACGCAGTACTTCGACACCATCAGGGACATCGGCGCCGCCTCGAGCGCCGCCACCGTCTTCATCCCGCACGGCCCCGCCGCCGTGCACGACGTCGCGGCGCAGGTCCGCAACGGCGTGCTCCAGGCCGCCGTGCACGCGCCCGCCGCCGCCGGCCCCAGGTGATCGCGACATCGCGTCCTGCTCAGTGCTAACCGCCTGCGCCCACCAGCTCGCCGTGCCGGCAACCTGTCCACTCTTGTTCTTGTACCACAACTCCACAAGCATGTGATGTAATGGAGATTGATGTGACCATTCGTATGTTTAATTTTCATGCGTTGATTTCTTCCTCCTTCCTTTGTGTTGAAATTACGACTGAAATTATATTTTTCGAGGCGTGAAAAAGACTCCACAGTTGCAATCCTACGTGAATTTGAAACACATGAAACTTGCTGGTAGTTTGAACGCGACTCGGATGGATAATCCGCCTAAGAAGTTTCGGGCCGGCCCGCACCGTTTTCAGGCCCAACAATAGCCCGTGTTGCGCCGCAAGTGACCGCAAGCATCCACGCGTGGCACTGACACCTGGAGGAAGAAGTGGGTTCCAGAGGCAGCCTGGCCCAGCTGCCCGCCTCCGCCGTTTGCTCCGCACGATTCGAAGCAGACGACGCGACCCGATCGACAACGCCACACTGGAAAAAAAAAAGAGAAAACCAAACAAAAAAAACCACAGAAAATCAGAGAAAAAGAAGCAAGATCTGCAGCGTCTCCGTTGCTGCCATCTCCTCCCCCTCGCTCCTCCGTACCACTCGTCTCCTCCTCGCCGCCCGCCGCCGCCATGGCACCAGGCCTCTACTCCGACATCGGCAAGAAGACCAGAGGTGCCGCGCGCCTCCTCCTCTTCCTCTGCCCCCGATTCTGTTCCTGTTCCTGTTCGTGTTCTTCGTCGCCCGGTAACCGCCCGATCCTGACGCGTGCGGTTTGGTTTCCCTTTGCGCGCAGATCTGCTGTACAAGGACTACAACACGCACCAGAAGTTCTCCCTCACCACCTGCTCCCCCCATGGCGTCGTGAGTGATCTCTCCCTCCCTCCTAATCAATCACCCTCTTCTTCTCTCCCGAACGCGTCTCCCCGCAACGATGCCCGCTATTTCGCGGGCGTAGCACTTAGTGGAGCATATCGCTGTCGGTTCCGATCGGATTGCCCAAACAGAAATGGAAACCTCCGCCCCCATTTCCAATTGGCCGATAGAACCGGTCGCTCTTGTTGGTTCTGTGTAGAGAGTCGTCCCTGGCTACCCGCTACCGATCACTGTTTACTGTTTATGTACAATGTGTGCCCGGATCTCACTCTCGGGTTCTTATATTTTTGTAGATTAGATGATGAATGTGCAGGATCTCGAGTCTCTTAAGTTTTGTTGTTTCTCGGTTGCCCAATATAATTTTTCTTCTCCACCTGTAATTGCATTGGGCATTTTTCTTTATACTATTGTTTTGCAGTTGCCTAATTATAATGTTCCCTCTCCCCTGTAATTGCATCGTGCATTTTTCTTTAGCAAATGTGCATGAATTAGTGACTGTTTACCCCAAGTAGATGAAGGGAGGATAAGAATACAGTTTCAGTTCAGTGTATCTTCATATAGCACTTATAAGTTGTGCTCTGTGGTGATGGTCTCCATTTTGGATACAGGCAATCACAGCCGCAGGGACAAGGAAAAATGAGTCCATTTTTGGCGAGCTTCACACCCAGATTAAGAACAAGGAGTTGACAGTTGATGTCAAAGCAAACTCAGAGTCAGATGTAAGCCTGCAGTGTGGTGCTTATCTGTTTCTTTACACGAGCCATGTTTCTATTTTGGTGTTATGGATTCAACTGTTAGTGCCTCACAACCTGTACCTGTGAATTTACAATGTTTTCTGATTTCATATCCTCCAGCTTTTGACGACAATCACCATGGATGAGTTTGGTCCAGGGATCAAATCGATTCTCAGCCTTGTTGTTCCAGACCAGAGATCAGGGAAGGTATGGTTCTAGAATTCTATGGCTCAAATCAGTTGTCATGGCTAAACTGTTTTTTTTTTCACAACGTGGTGGCTAGTTAGCTAAAACACTTAATCCTCTTTTTATGTGTTATCAGCTTGAACTCCAGTACCTACATGAATATGCTGGTGTGAATGCAAGCGTTGGGCTTAATTCCAACCCTATGGTTAACCTCTCTGGGGTCTTTGGATGCAAAGAATTCTCAGTTGGTGTTGATGTTTCATTTGATACTGCGACTAGCAATTTCACCAAGTACAATGCTGCCCTGAGCGTAACCAATCCAGACCTTATTGCTTCCCTCCATTTGTGAGTATCATTTCTTTGGTGAGCTACCATATGCTAATCGTTCACTGTCCTTAGTGAACATTAGTCTTACCCTGCCTTCAATTTTGCTGTGGTAAATAACCATGAAAATCTTCATCAGGAATAACCACGGTGATGCCATGGTTGCATCCTACTACCACTTGGTAAAGCATCATTCGGGCACTGCTGTTGGGGCTGAGATGTCGCACAGCTTTTCAAGAAATGAGAGCACACTGATCTTTGGGACTCAGCATTCGTTGGATCCCCACACCACCGTAAAGGCACGCTTCAACAACTATGGCATGGCCAGTGCACTTGTCCAGCATGAATGGCGCCCCAAGTCATTCATCACCATCTCTGGTGAGGTTGACACCAAGGCAATTGAGAAGAGCATGAAAGTTGGTTTGTCCTTGGTGCTCAAGCACTGAAATACCAGACAGTTTTGGGCTTCAGGATTTTCCTTTTCAGTTTCAGTGGATTGGAATATTGAATAACATGGAAAAACATGGCCCAAAGTCATCTTTGTGGCATCATTTTGATCTTTGTAGTTTTTTCTCTCCATGATCTGTTCCATAGGCAAATATTAGGATTGACCTTGTGTTTTTAATTATCAGCACCTTCTGTTAATAATTTCTGGTGGTTGAGACGGATTGTTAAGCTTGTCAAATATGATGGTGATTACTTAGTATTCATATATGTTCATTTGTTGATCTCTTGATTGCCATTCATGCACTTGGATGTCTGCAGATAATCAGGCATAGATGAAAACTCCCCCATATGAATAGCTGATTTTATCTCCAATCTTTTTTGGGAGTAGATAGAAATGGAAGGAATGCTAAAGTCCGTAGTTAAATCTGCTCCCTGCAAACATTCCAAGGATGGCTGATTTTGCATCATTAATTCATTCACAGACAATGCGGCATAAATTTCCATAGCTCGCTTCCAAATTTAGGAATGAATTTGACGTTTATAACTGAGTGATACTGAGAGCTGGTCTTGTAATTATAGTGGGATCCAAATCCTACTTGCGGTGAAATTTATAAAGGGTATAAGTCTGCTTTACTATATTGATTATTTGATTTATCCACTTAGCCCTCATACTAGACTTCCACTTAATTAGCTCCTTCAACTATTTAAGTTGGCCAATTTGCACTAAATTCTCGCTCGTTTTGTACTTTGGGTTCAATTATTTATTAGGACGGTAGCTGTCACGACCTATGTTACATGAGTAAATCAGAATTTTTGCTATTTTTTTCATTTGTAGCGTCTGAGATTAATTTACACATCGAGATATGAAAATGAAGTATTGCTCTCGCATAGACTCTAATAGAAATTAAAAATCAACTTGTGCAAGGAGAAAGAAAAAATAAATAAAAATTGTAAAGGTTAATTTAACTAATTCTTTTAGTCTACGGGAGTAACTTCATCAAAGAGTCAAGGACGAAGTGAGTTGCTTAGGTGGTAGTCAGTAATTCATTTCCTGTTTTTCTAATTAATCCTAACCAGTAACCAACCACTGAACCACCAAATGGCCGACTACCATACACTTTCTTCGTTGTCACTACTAATCCATAGTAGTGATTACCTGATAAAACATGATCGAGCTCATCCCTTTTAAGAGTCCTTTCTTACCCGTCCCGTTCTCGAACATGCCCCGTTTATCTGAAGCTGAGCATGTGGCGTACGGCACCACGATAACGTTGTAGTGAAGCAGGTAGCCGCCGCGCCGAGGTGGCGTGCCGCTCGCCGAAAGGCAACGCCGCGCATATACATGTCGATCCACGGTGAAGCTTGCCGAGATCCCAATCCCATCCTTGGTCCCCAAAACATTTGCTGCCCCTGTCCCAAAGAAACAAAAATCGTTTCTTGCCCTCAGGGAAAAAGCTTGGAATGTGTGAGCGCCTACGCCTGCATTGCTCACAGCGTGCCTCGCCCTCGCATATATGAGGCACCGGCCTAGGGTTCATCGATCACCTCACGGCCACGAACCGAGCTACCAAGCAACTACGTGCGTGCGGGCAAGCACCTGCAACGCCGCCGCCGCTGCCGTCGATACCTTCAAGACCACCAATAATCTAGAGGCCATCGGCAATGGCGGCGAGCGGGCAAGCACCGGCGGCCGACAGCGTGGACCCCGTCTACGAGTGGCTTGACGACGGCGACAGCTACCTCCTCCGCCTAAACCTCCCAGGTGAGGCGCAGACGACGAGCCTGTATTTTCTCGACGAACCTGGACGTTTTTAAACTTCAAAGTTGTGCTATTTTGCCAAAAAAAAAGTGGTGCTAATTTTGCTACATATGATTCTTCTTTGGTTGAATCAAATCCGAAGAGTTCAAGAAGGAGGATTTCCGGGTGCACGTGGACGGCGAGGGCCGGCTCACCGTGATCGGCCAGCGCAGGCCCGCGCCCGGCGCCGGCGGCGAGGGCAAGGCGGCGCGTCTCTACAAGACGTTCCAGCTGCCCAACACGGCCAACCTCGACGCCATTAGCGGCCGCTTCGATGGCACCGTGCTCGCGCTCAGAGTGCCCAAGCTGCCGCAACAGCAACAGCAACAAGAACCCGCCGCCGGTGCCGCCGCGCCGCCGCCTCCACCGACGCAGGCCAAGGCGGAGGAGGCCCAGGTCGCCGGCGGTGGTGGTGGTAAGCCAGCTGGTGCTCAGGAGAACATGGCGGCCAAGGCTGACCGTGACGCGAAGCCCAACAAGCCCACCGTGGCGCCGGCGCCGCCGAGCGAGAAGGTGGCGACGGCGGCCGGCGGTGGCGACCAGGACGAGAAGGCGGCGGCGAGGGCCGAGGCCGAGCGCAAGGAGAAGGTCTCCCGCGAGGCGGCGCGCAAGATCGAGGCGGCGCGGGCGAGGGTGGCGGAGGCGAAGGCGAAGGCGAAGGCGGAGCGGGAGAGGCAGTGCGAGCACTGGAAGGAGCGCGTGGTGGAGGAGGGGCTCAAGCTGGCGGACGCAGTCGGCAAGAGGAAGGAGGTGATCGCCACCGCCGTTGCCGCCTTCACGCTCGGCGTCTTCGTCTCCCAAAAGCTCTTCTCCAGGAGTTAGTTAATCAACCATATCCATATATGGATGGATCATCGATCAACGACAGAGAGATCGAGCATGGCGGATAAGTCATTCGCAGGGCTTAAGGCTTCTTCGTTCGTGTGATTGCGTGCAGACGATCGATCACACCATGGATGTATATGCAGAGATGAAATGCGCACGTGGCGTCGTTGTACATATACAAACGTGTAATTAATCGTGATAAGCAAAGGTGGCATGTACGCATACGTTCTGTCAAATGTCTTATGTTGGCAGAATTCTAATTGAAGGCTTGAAGCCTCGACAAGGCCGAGTTTCTTACTCCAGCCATTGCAGGATGTCCAACATTTGCTAATAGTTTTCATACAAAGTGGCCCACGTTTTTTACTATATTTAGATAACTAGCTATCATAATAACTATGGACATGAGTTCGTTGGGAATCATGTTATTAGTGATTTTAGATAAAACTCTTAGAGAAGATACAAATTATACTAGAAAAATTGCCACTCACTTGAAAAAAATAGTCATAATGGGCACAAAAACCCTTGCTCACTAATGCAAAACTATTGGTAAAGATAGTATAGTGAGCAATCTAAAACTTAGTATCCCTTCAAAGTGCCCCTAATCTTAATAGCTCATTGACGTATCGACTCTCACAACATGGGAGTTAGAACGGAAACAACTTCTTAATCCGATTGCCCTTGTTGTGAGGCGCAGATCCTTGGAGACAATAATCATAGTATGGCTTTGTTGGTAAAGATCCATGTACTCCTGATTCTCTATGAGCGTTGGGAGCTGATTATATGAAATTGAAGATTCTATTGTTGAAAATGATTCTCGATTATAGTATGGTTTTTAGTGCAAGATGTGAATCAGGAAAAACTAGTTTATTTTGGAGTATCACTTTTTAAAAAAACTATTTGACAGAATTCCTTCTAGATTTAGCAAAGATTTATCTAAAAAAGGATTTAGCATAGAAGCTGTCGTGAAAGCTCTGTTAAACACACCCTTAATAATCCAATCGCCCTCGCTGCCTTCATAGTGTGCATTGACGCCACCAAAATTTCATCGGAATGAAAAAATAAATTTAGGTGTTGAACGCAAACAGCAACATGATTTCGTAGGCATACCATTTATTTTTTTGGTGACATTCGAAGTAATAGGCACATCTATTTGGGCTTGTTTGGTAGAACTCCACCTGATTCTGATTTTCTATTGGAGATGATTCTCTGAGAGAAGTGATTCTGTGGCTGAAAGTGATTCTCTTTGATTCTCTATCATAGACTCTCAAAATCAGGATGGAGAATCACTTCACAGAATCAGGAGAAGCTACATTGTTTTAGCTTCCAGCCCCTTAGTTCATTTCAGAGAATCACTTCACAGAATCAGCAAAGAATCAATTCTCTAGAAAACTGTTTGGCAGAGACGACTATTACAGTTGTCATTCAGCCATTGAGCAATAGATAAAAGATGAGTAAAAAACAAATATAAGCCTCCATTTCAAATTACTATTCATTGTTGATTTTTTTCAGACGGTTCACTTTATTCAAACATTTAGTTTAAATATACAAAGTAGTCATACATAAAAACTGATACTTATATATATTTTTAAAATAAAATGAATGGTAAAATGTCACACAAAAAAAGTCGAAAATAAATAGTAAATTGGAAGGCGTGCAGTATAATAGAAGAAACAATATGCAATTTAAGGAATTTGCTTGCTTGCTTGTCTACAATATCTGCCTGTTGCCTGTTGGGTATTACGAGTGATACTTCCTTTGTTTCCTTGAGACTACGGCTTGCATACCGGAGTACCGTGCCGCATGGGGTGCCGAAAGCAAGGCACCGACCTCTAGAGAGATCCCTAGCCTTTACCCAGACGTCGACGACAAACTCGATTTCCCGCCGCAACCTTGAAGAAAAGCTTGGAATAACCAACAAAACACGCAAAACAAATTAAAACAGACACCGGCGCTACATATATAATCTAACCTAACAATCGTGTTGGGCCGTGGACTCATAGCAACACACCCCATCAACAATTCAGCATCCATCCATCGATCAGCGGCTGCAGGATCATCAGAGATCAAGCGCAAACGGAATCACTTGTCATTGTCGATCGATCGACCGGACATTCTTTCATGGCGAGCAGCAAGCAGCAGCGTGCAGCGAAGACCGGCGCGGCGGCGCCGGAGTTGGCCACCGTCGCCGACATGGAACCCAAGGTCGAGTGGTACGACGGCGCCAACACCTACATCATCCGCCTCAACCTCCCTGGTAAATTCCACACGCTTTGCTTGTGAATATTTATATATTTAATTATTTATATATATATGTATCGTCTCATAACTAATGAGATGTGCGCTTACACTTACACGTTTATATGTGCTTGATGACGAAAGGGTTCAAGAAGGAGGACTTCAAGGTGCAGGTGGACTCTGGCGGGCGGCTGACGGTCCGCGGCGAGCGGCCGGCGGGGTACGTGCGGTTCCACAAGACGTTCCCGCTGCCGCAGACGGCGAACCTGGACGGCGTCGCCGGCCGTTTCGACGGCACCGTGCTGTCGCTCACCGTGCCCAAGCAGCCGGTGAGCGGGACGGACATGGTGGTGGCGAGGCTGGCCGAGGCCAGGGAGTGCGCGGCGGCGCGGGACGCGGCGGAGGGGACGACGTCGTGGGCGGAGGCGCTCGGCGGCAAGGGGCAGGTGGTCGCCGCGGCCGTCGCCGGGGTCGCGCTCGGCGCCTTCATCGCGCACAGGCTCCTGGCCGCCGCCACGAATTAGACGCCATATGGATATGCAGCGTGTGTGTATAGATGGATGGATTGATGGAAAGCAAAATTGTGTTAAATGGGATTCCTTGAGAAAAAAGAAGTCATACGAAATGATGAGTGCGTGTTTGTTATATGATCCCATCTCATCTCACCGTATAATTTGTTCATCACATGTCCACTCATTCACTTTGTGATGTCATCGTCATCCAGTCATCTGAGGACCGGGCCGGATAACCTCTCTTGGGCTTCCACCTGTCCACTTATCTGTGTTGGCCCAATGATCAATGTCATCACCACCTCAGCCACTCAGTGCTTCATCAGTGGAGGCTGATGCGAATTGGCTTGTAGTCCAATGATAGGACGGTCTAGTGGGATGCTATCCACCAGGGTTTAAATCATGGTGTTCGTACCTTTTCTTGGGATTTTCTCAGGATTTACCGGCGCTATGTGTTAAGTGGTAAGCGGCGTTTCCGTCGACAACGAGGCGCCAATGATGACTTTAGGAATCTCCAGATCTGTCGGGTGCTCAGTCATTCGGAGGTGCTCATAGGGGTGAGTGTGCGTGCGTGTGTGAGCGTCTGCGTTATAGCTACTAGGTACACTTCGCCGTTCCAATGGACTTACATTTGCATCTGAACTCTGAAGCAAATGAAAGATGAAACGATCTCACATTATCCCCGATGGGAATGCCAAGTGGGTGATGACAGAGAAGAATCGATTCCGTCCTCCCTTTCTACCAACAGCTGTTGCCATCACACAGCGGGGATATGCATGAGCATCAAGATATGCCTCCACCTCCACCTATGCACAACAACCATATATACCAGTTGTGCTTGTGCATATGAAATACATTTGCACTCCCCTGTATCAGTGATATTAAGGCATTACGAATTTATGATGTCTTGTGGCGTCTTGGGTATGTCTTGTCGGTCGTCGTCTAGGCATCGTCTTAAGAACGGCGTTCCATTTATAATTGCTTGTTTGAAAAATGGGGACTGAAATGGGTTCTTTTGGGTTCCATCTCTGCATCCACCAAGATTTTTGAATGCTCCACATTTTTCTATGGAAAATAAATTACTGTGTCCAATCTCATTATTTACCCATTTGGCATTCTTAATTAGAGAGTTCAGAAGACAATCCACATATTTGTGAGTACTTCTGTTTACTACCTATTATTAGTAGAAGTTATCTCCTTCATACCCCCACGCTTGCATCCATACACAAGTCAATTTACCTCGCTACTAAGTTCAACCCAAACATTTAGTGCTAGTTAGTAGTAGTCAACTTTAATAACCACATAAGCTACTCTAAACCTCAAGTGAACTTCCAGTTAGTTACTTTTCCATCCCACAATGGTCATCCGTTAAACTAAAGGCTTAGGTTCACTACTTTAGACTTGATCACCATCCAGGAGGACAGGAGCGTGGAGGTGAGGTGGCCGTCGCCATGACGCCACTTGGCACCTGGCGTTGTTTGGAGAAGGCGGCGTGTAGTGATGGCTATATAGACAACGAGGAATGAATCAGGCGGTGGCGCACGTAAGACGGATCCTAGAAGACGTTGAATTAGGACACGGACTCTAGAAAATAAGGTGCCGATGGTCAAATGGCGAAAGAAGCATTGTGACGCCATTGCGGCTCAAGGAAAGTATAAGCAAATCAACCGGTGAGATTTTTTAGAAAATATAACCATGAAGTGACAACGTTGAAAGTGGTTAGGCACATCTAACGGTGGAGAAAAGAAGATTTCAGCAAACTGAACTGATAGGGGGGCGGGCTGCAGAGTGTAGTGTGTATGGGACTGCTGGGTGCAGCCGACCTCGGAACAGAGCACATATGGAATGGAAGGCAGAAGGCTCTTCCCTTCTCTTTGCCACGACGATGCACAGAGCCTATTTTAACTGTCGGCCCGTCCTTGGGAACGCGAGAAAAGGCCAGGAGGAAGACGCCGCCAACGAACGCAGCGCAGCGGCGGCACCACCACCCAACCCAACCGCACATTCAAAAGCGCCAAGCACAGATCAGATTCTGTGCCCCGGCCAAAGCTGAGAGCTTCCACGTCAAGAAAGACACCGACTTCTTCTACCTCTCCTTCCTTCCCTTCCTCCGCGCCTCCCTCTCACTCTAGCACAGATTCTCTCCTCGTCTTCCCAAAGAAAAAGCAAAAGCAAGCACTTGATCGCCCCACCAGGCCACCCCACGCCGATCGATCATAAGGAACCGTATTCCCCTTGCCGGTCGCCTTCTCGGCTGTTTTTTTTCTTCCCTTTTTCACGCCGAGCTCTCCACCCACATCCTCTGCTTCTTCCTCTGCTCCGGCCATGGCGGCCGGCGGTGGCGGTGGCCCGCCGCCCCCGGGCCCGCCGCCGATGGTGCGGAGGCTTGCCGTCGAGGTGGTGGACGCGCGGGACCTGGTGCCCAAGGACGGGCTCGGCACGTGCAGCGCCTTCGCCGTGGTGGACTTCGACGGCCAGCGGAAGCGCACGCGCACCGTGCCGCGGGACCTCTGCCCGCAGTGGCACGAGCGCCTCGAGTTCGCCGTGCACGACCCCGCCAGCATGCACGCCGAGGCGCTCGAGGTCTCCCTCTACCACGACCGCCGCTTCAACCCCTCCGGCGGCGGCGGCGGCGGCGGAAGCGGCAAGAACCACTTCCTCGGCCGCGTCGACATCTACGGCTCCCAGTTCTCGCGCCGCGGCGAGGAGGGCATCGTCTACTTCCCGCTCGAGAAGCGCAGCCTGCTCAGCTGGGTCCGCGGCGAGGTCGGCCTCAAGATCTACTACTACGACGAGCCGGCCGACGGGCCGCCGCCGCCGCCCCCGCCCCCGGAGGACAGGCCGCCCGAGCAGGCCGACAACGCGCCGCCGCCGGAGGTCCTGCCGGAAGCGCCCAGGGAGCTCCCGGACATGCCCGCGCCGACCGAGGCCGCCGTCGAGGTGCAGCAGCCGTCGGCGCAGCCTCCCATCATCATCGTGGAGGAAGCGCCGCCCATGCACCCACCGATGATGATGCACGGTCCGATGATGCACGGCCCCATGATGCCGCCGCCAATGCACGGGCCGCACGGCCCCCATGGCCCGCCGGTGCACGGTCCACACGGCCCCATGACACAGCCGCCGCCGCCACCGGAGCCGCAGCCGCAGCCGGAGCCCGAGCCCGCGCCGGAGCCGGAGCCCGGCGACCCGTACCCTCCCGAGGTGCGCAAGACGCGGATGGCGTCGAGCACCGAGCGCGTCCGCGTCATGCGCCACCACCCCGACTACTACGCCGCCGCCACCTCGCCCCGCGTCATCCCCGGCCGGTTCGCCTCCGCCGGCGAGCCCGCCGACCCGGTGCAGCCGTCGTCGTACGACCTGGTGGAGCCGATGCGCTACCTGTTCGTGCGCGTGGTGCGGGTGCGCGGCATCCGGGCCTGCGAGGGCCCCTACGTCAAGGTCCAGGCCGGCCCGCACTCGCTCCGGTCGCGCCCCGGCCGCGACGTCTCCGGCACCGGCAACCCCGAGTGGAACCAGGTGTTCGCCATCAGCCACGCCAAGCCCGAGCAGCCGACGCTGGAGATCTCCGTGTGGGACGGCGGCGCTCCGTCCCCCGGCGAGGCCTTCCTCGGCGGCGTCTGCTTCGACCTCTCCGACGTGCCGGCCCGCGACCAGCCCGACGGCGGCCCGCTGGCGCCGCAGTGGTACCGGCTCGAGGGCGGCGAGCCGGGCATGGTGACGGGGGACATCATGGTGGCGGTTTGGATCGGGACGCAGGCCGACGACGCGTTCCCGGAGGCGTGGAGCACCGACGCGCCCTACGCCGCGCACACGCGCTCCAAGGTGTACCAGTCGCCCAAGCTCTGGTACCTGCGCGCCACGGTGATCGAGGCGCAGGACCTGCGCGTGCCGGCGCCGCCGCCGGGGCTGCCGTTCGACGTGCGCGTCAAGGTGCAGCTCGGGTTCCAGTCGGCGCGGACGCGGCGCTCGGCGGCGAGCGGCGGCGGCGGCTCGGCGTTCGCGTGGTCCGAGGACCTCATGTTCGTCGCGTCGGAGCCGCTCGACGACAGCCTAGTCGTGCTCGTGGAGGACCGGTCCATGATCAAGGAGCCCGCGCTGCTCGGCCACGCGACCATCCCGGTGAGCTCCGTCGAGCAGCGCCTCGACGAGCGGCAGATCGTGGCGTCGAGGTGGTTCAACCTGGAAGGCGCCGGCGGCAATGGCGGCGGCGGCGGCGGCGGGCCGCCGGTGTTCTACTCCGGGCGGGTGCACCTCCGGCTGTGCCTGGAGGGCGGGTACCACGTGCTGGACGAGGCGGCGCACGTGTGCAGCGACTACCGGCCGACGGCGAAGCAGCTGTGGAAGCCGCCGGTGGGCGTGCTGGAGCTGGGCATCATCGGCGCGTGCGGGCTGCTGCCGATGAAGACGCGGGGCGGCGGCGCCAAGGGCTCCACGGACGCCTACTGCGTCGCCAAGTACGGCAAGAAGTGGGTCCGCACCCGCACCGTCACCGACACCCTCAGCCCGCGGTGGAACGAGCAGTACACGTGGCAGGTCTACGACCCCTGCACGGTGCTCACGGTCGCCGTGTTCGACAACTGGCGCATGTTCGCCGGCGGCGGCGCCGGCGGCGACGATCGGCAGGACTACCGCATCGGCAAGGTCCGCGTGCGCGTGTCGACGCTGGAGACGAACCGCGCCTACACGGCGTCGTACCCGCTGCTGGTGCTCCTCCGGTCGGGGCTGAAGAAGATGGGCGAGATCCAGCTGGCCGTGCGCTTCGCGTCGCCGCTGCCGCTGCCGGACACGTGGGCGACCTACACGTCGCCGCTGCTGCCGCGGATGCACTACCTGCGGCCGATCGGCGTGGCGCAGCAGGAGGCGCTCCGCGGCGCCGCCGTGCGCACGGTGGCGGCGTGGCTGGCGCGGTCGGAGCCGCCGCTGGGCCCCGAGGTGGTGCGGCACATGCTGGACGCGGACGCGCACACGTGGAGCGTGCGGCGCGCCAAGGCCAACTGGTTCCGCATCATGGGGGTGCTGGCCTGGGCCGTCGGGCTGGCGCGGTGGCTCGACGGCGTGAAGCGGTGGCGCAACCCGCCGGCGACGGTGCTGGTGCACGCGCTGTACCTGGTGCTGGTGTGGTACCCGGAGCTGGTGGTGCCGACGGCGTCGCTGTACGTGTTCATGATCGGGGTGTGGTACCACCGGTTCCGGCCGCGCGGGCCGGCGGGGATGGACGCGCGGCTGTCGCAGGCGGACACGGTGGACGGCGACGAGCTGGAGGAGGAGTTCGACCCGGTGCCGCCGCCGGAGGTGCTGAGGATGAGGTACGAGAGGCTGAGGACGCTGGCGGGGAGGGTGCAGCGGGTCATGGGGGACGTGGCGGCGCAGGGGGAGAGGCTGCAGGCGCTGGTGAGCTGGAGGGACCCCAGGGCCAGCAGGATCTTCGTGGGGGTGTGCCTCGCCGTCGCCGTGGCGCTCTACGCCGTGCCGCCGAAGATGGTGGCCGTCGCCGGCGGGTTCTACTACCTCAGGCACCCCATGTTCAGGGACCCCATGCCGCCGCCGGCAGTCAACTTCTTCCGACGCCTGCCCAGCCTCTCGGACAGGTTGCTCTGAGACTCATGTTCAGAGTGGCGGCTGCGAGTTTGTTCATTTTTTCGATTAACCATTTTGCTGTAATAATAACGATTGTGCAACTAAATGTATTGGACCGGAGAGGATAGAATCGACGACAGGATTGAGATTGGTGTATTCGTAAGTAAGCGTATTATAGATAGTAAGTACTACATCCCAAAAGGAAGGAACAGAAAGATGGTAGGTAATACAGTTGTCGCGGCAAATTTGCTGCATTTGTTCAGCTCTGCTTGAGCACCGTCAGATTTCAGAAAAGCTGCTTTGATACACGCATCCACCGGCAAAGCATCACTGCATCAGCTACCTTGCTCTGCTCACAAGTTCAGGCCGTACGAATCCTCGCATTCGGCAATGATCGATCTGGAATGTTGATCGCTGATCAGGTCATAATTGGTCACAGAAGATTCAAGATCGTCAGATGGAACTAGTGATTGGCGCGCCCATGCGCGCGTCCGAGATGTCTTAACAGAATGGATAATGAACTAACAGAAAACATATATTATATAATATATAACATGAAAACATCAAGTCTGATGGTAACTGAGTACAATCATGTACACATAGTTTGCAGGATCACTAAGTTTCAATAAGTTCGATGTAAGGTAGTTCACAGAATAATTAACTAAGAGGCCAATCTTGAGTCTTCAGGTTTTTTAATTGAAACAGCAGCACTGATAGTGTGGAGGACAGGAGGATATTGGCGTACAGCCGCATGTTTCTATGCTGTGGATGCATATAACGTGATACCGACCCTTTATCTGTGGTAAAAAAAAGCCAGACGTTGAAGCAAGGATAAAAAAAAGCATCAACCGTATCCTGAAGCGACACAAACAGCTAGAACTGAAATATAATAGAGAATGCATGAACTCTGAACTGTGTACCTGCGTCGATTTGAAGTTAACAAACCTACCTTCAAACCCATCACCATCAGTGTTCTCTTTGTATCTTATTGGGCAGGTTCTAAAAAAATAGAAATATAAAAAGGCGCTAACCGCAACCTTGCTGGCGTATTTAATTATGAAACGAAACTTGATTATGGAAGAATTATAAATCCAAAAATCAATGTACTCCTTTTGTCCCAATGCGAAATAGCATCAGTGGTAAGAAGCTATTTTTTTCTCTAAGAAGCAGTACACATTGGTTAGCACTACCTGTATAGCATTCTATTATTCTATAGCAATTTATGGAAATAGCTAATTAAATCAGAAGACCTAATTAAAATAAGCCTACGAAATTTAGTAGGAATGTTGTGAAAAAACATATGGAAGGAAAAGTAATGGGCAGTAAGTGAATGTAGAGGTGCAGAAGCTTCATGCATTGACATGTTGCTGTTGCCTTGAACAAATAGTACGACAGCCTGATGGCTGCCACCAATTAAAAGGAAAGGTGTTTGTTAATTAATTCAAAATCAACAGATATCTATGTCAAAATCAACAGATCAACTATATCAGTAGGAATTGCTTTACCCAAAAAGAAAACTATATCAGTAGGAATTGAGAGAGATGAGCATTTCAGTATTCTAGTGCCAAGGGGAGCAATAGGCGCAATGCTATTATTATCGACTGCACTGGCATGTTGCAAGGATGTGATGAATTGTCCTTAGTAAATTAAAGGCTAGTGGTGTTGACCTTAGCTAAGAACATCGCTACTTAAGGGGGGCACCATTAATTTTATAATAGCAATACTAAAAATATGCTAATACTAATATTCACATGTTTGGGCTGTAGTAGAGGTAGACAAATTGATAAAATAAAGATCCATTACTATTACTAAATGTGTAAGAAACAAAGAATTACGTAGGCTTATGTCACTAATGAAACCAATCAAGAATTTGGTAAATCAATCAAGAATTACTAAATGTGCATAGGCCAGCACTTTTTGAAAAATAGCATTGTGTAACCGTCCGGTCCTGGCGCTTTGTCAGACGGCATCTGTCGAAGATTTGGTTTGATTAAGCTAGGAATTGGTGCGACGATGCAATTTAGTTTGGTTATAACTTGGAAGTGATATTACTGTATTATACAATTTTGCAATGTAGACATGTAGTAGTGAATAGATAATTTGTTTGGTCATAATACTTGCTCCTTTTCTTTTCTCAATGCAGGTTGCTCCAATGAGTTTTCTGGAAGAGGAAAGTCGATCTGAAAGTACACAGCTTGAGGAAGATCTGGCACTTGTAGAAGTCATGACGTCCATGGTGCCAAAGAGTAGAGCTGAGAATTTCAATCAGAAAAGGCAGAGGACAAGTGCCACTGCAAGTCAAGGCTCGTCTGCTCCTGTAAGTGATGAAAGCCACGCTGATGATGAAGGGGAGGGTCTCGCTGCAAAGGCCGATAATGTTTACATGGAAGCGTGGGAAAATATGTGGGCCAAGAAGAAAGAGTTTGAAACCTTCAAAGAGAACAGAAAGCAAGAGCACCATGATCAGATAATGGCACTAGAGAAGGAAAAGCTTGAGCTAAAGAAAAGAGATCTCGAGCTGAGACAACAGACTCAAGACTGCAATGTTATGAGTATGGACATTAGTGGTATGAGTGAGCAGCAGCAGAAGTACTTTTTGAGCTTGCAGGATGAGATCATCGCCCGCCAATTTGGTGCAAGATCTGGTTGAGCTGTTTCATATGTTCTTCTATGAATTATGTGTGGGCGTTAGAACTATGTTGTCATATGAACTACGTTATTGTATGAACTGTGTGGAGTATGTTGTTAGTTGCTTGACTAGGTAAAGACCAATGGACTCTTTTTGAGCATGGGAATTGATGGGACTGTGAGACCGTCAAATCTTTGGTTCATCCTCTACAAACATACTCCGTAGAGAGATGCAAGTCTGTACCGGAGGACAGGGTACAGTCTGGACACCGGAAAGGATTCAGGACTGACCATAAAATCCATGTCACTGATGAATGATGGACCTACATCGGTGAACTTTAAAATATCACAAATTTGCTCCATACCATTGGCCTGTATGATATCTTGAATTTAGCTGATCCGATTGATGCATAAATGCATGAAGAATTTCAACGTCATCTATTTTTCCCCACCCCAAAACACTGGATTTGGGGTGATCTGGTGGGTGGCGGCGGCGGAGAGGAGGCTGCTCGGGTTAGGGTTGGAGGAGGAAGAAGGGAGGAGAGGGAAAGAGGGGCGACAAGCTTGTGGCGTCAGCACATATGGCACGGCAGCACCTATGCGACACATGCGCCTTTGTTTTGCCACGCCAGGTGCGGCGTGCCGCGACCAAAAGGGCCACTCCGCACAAATAAAGTCCTAGAGTTTTTTTAGAATAATATTTAAAAAATGGTTAAATTAAAAAAATCCACTTATTTGCTTCATACCATACATCGAATTGACCTTTATGGTGTCATGAATTTAGCTGATCTGATTGATGCATAAATGAATGAAGAATTTCAGCGTCATCTGTTTTTTCATGACACAAGGCTACTATTTTCATTATTTGAGCAGAATAGTACCAAAAAGGTTCTGAACGCAAAAGTAATCTTGCAAAAATGTGTGAGACAAAAGGTGTAATCTTAAATTAGTAGAACTGGCTACAGTGAAGCACTCTAGTTCCGTCAACAAAAAGAAAAAGCAACTGAGTAGTTGTCAGCCCATTTCTCGTGTGTACACCACCCTGAATTGCAGCAGACTTCGTGAAAGGTGTAATGAATAAAGAGTTTTTTAAAAAAAGCGTTCGCTCAGTATGGTCAACACAGAGAAATGATCTTTTTGCGCAGAAAATTTCAAGATGACACAAGTTTCAGGCCATAAACAAAAGAAGGTTACTCGAGATGTCAACATCTGAAGGTGCAAAATCAAGGTTTTTTTTTGTGTCTTTCTCGTACAAGTGATTGCATTTTAACCCCCAACAGAAATCTTGGGTCGTCACTTCATCGTCGAAAGCCTGAGTCTATACTTTAGACTACACCCACAGTTCTATATGAGTGTTCTCTGCGCGATCGAATTTCTCCATGCGTCCTATTTATCTTTTTGAAATTTAACTTTTACGAATTGAACATATCAGAAGCATTTTCTGTTTGAAAATTCAGAGTTTCTCCCGGGAAAAATGTTTGTACAGACAAGGTAGCCAGTGGCGTTGGAGTTCCCAGTCTCCAGCATGGAACCATAATATCTTGAAAAGGAGCATGAGCTCTCACCAAAGAAGTGTCAGATATTTCATTAGTGGCATTTTCAAAATTATCACAAATGCCACAGTGTAAAGTTTTTCATCCATATATTGTAACGGAGAAAGGATGTCCAAAATAAAGTGATAACAGACTGTTCTAAAGAAGATATTGATATCGATCTTTCAGAGGGAATAACTTGTTACACATAGGGCAGGGAGATACCATTCTTTTCTAGAAAGGTGATTAGAATCTCATTCCGTTGGCACAAAGTTTCCCCAATCTAGAACATTTTGTAGGGAAAAACAAGTTCTTCATAACTGCACAAAGGATTCTTCATCGGAGAGATTGTGGCATATTCTATTTCACACTTGTATCAGGACATGCTTATAGGAGTAAAGGACAAACCGAACCCTCAATCAGTTTCAACACATAGATAACGATGACATTTTCCTTGAAAAAGTGGCTGCCAAGTTTACGTTCCGAGGCTCATGCACAATCTTATAGCCCTACCGAACTAGTAGAACACTTCATCCATGCCAAACTTAATAGCAAGTGTTTCATAATCATAAAGTAAAAATGCTAGCACATACCATGTGTCATTCTCGCCTGTAGTTTTAGTTCCCCAGTGACAAGCATCGGAGAAATTATGCGGATGTTCATCTCGAAAAGGGGAAAAACAGGAAAAGAAAAAATTTCGTCAGGGTACGATGCGACGATGGGAATGGTAAGTTGGGTCAGAGGCCTCTAACTGCCAGCGGCCAGCTCCTAGCGGAACAAACCTTCCTCCTAGAGCAGCAGCCAACACCGCATCAGAAGTGCGTCGTGTGCTCATCCTTGAAACGTAATGTGTGATCTATGGGTCTCAACTGAACTTCTCAACACGAACACGTATCCATATCGAATGGCACAGAATTTCAGGGTAAAATCTGAGCAGTGCAGTGACATTGGTTCAGTTAAGAAAAGTTCCTTGTACATGTCTGTGTTCTTCATTGATCAGCAATTCAGCATCAGAGTAATACATGGATTAAGAAAACCTTGGGCAGCGCATCATTTGACAGGCATATGATACACGAGACAAAAATAACAACAGCCAGTCAGGTATGCATGGCAGCTTCCTTTTGCATTAATACACTGTTGTTTTGCAGAGACGCTCATAATAAGAACGAGGAGCAGTTAATTGATCTGCTCCTTGTTCTGCTCCGTGGCCAAGAGTCCTGGCCATTCCAACATGGAGGTTACGGCTGCAGCACTAGGGCTGAGGTAGGAAGTATGTTTTGGTTTCCGACAGGGAATTCGTCAGCTGAGATGCAAATAAGGCTCAGATGGTTAAAGTACAATAGTCTGCAAACATCCATGCTCTATAATTGTGGCCCTCCTGTATGGAGTTCATCAAACAAGTCTGCCTGAAGTCCAGCTAACCCAACGGATTAATTGTAGGGATCTAACATGGGCGTTTTCAATTCCTTGTCAATCCTAAATTTTCATTAAGTTGAAAACTCAAAATTAATCGGGCTCAATAATACAGGCATCACGCAGACATGACTGAGCTCTTTTAATCTATTCACTCGATTTTGTCAATGCATTACTCATACTAGCAAAAGCACATGTGCGCACGCACATATATAAAGTAAATCAAATATAACATATTATAAAATATAGTTGCAATACCCGCGCGGCATGCGCGAGCTAAACTCTTTTCTATACATTTGTTTCAACTCATGTACCACACACGTTTATTTATATGAAGAAAAACTCTTCGATTTATTGTCTATTAGTAATACGGGATAATTGTGTATAGACGTGTGTACAAATATGGATATATTTAGGTGGGTTCCTTTTTGGGTGAAAAAAGTTGAGCGGGAAACAACTAAAAGAGCCTGGAACATGTAAAAATTTTGATGCTTTCTAGTTTTTTCCTCCCACCAAAGTCTGACAGGTGGGTCCTCTGTGAGAGGGTGGGGGTGGGTTTTTTGGTGGGAGATGTTTTTAATTCTCTAGAATCCTCCTAGTATAGGACTTGACTAGACGGAGAGCCCTCTCCAGTTAGCACTAACTGGAGAGCCCCCCAACAATTACTATATATGGACAAAAGCTAAAAACGAAAAGGTGCAAACTCGTGTCCGCCTGTCTGCGCGGAGCGCGGCAACTACGCGGGCAGAGTACGCAAACAACTAGCACAATAGCACTGTTGCGCAAAGTGTTCCAACGACAAACGTAACATCTTGGCTGACACGGTCCGTTGCAAGTTGCAACACTGACGTCTTTTCCAGACGCTAGCGCGGCAAAGCCGGCGTCACATACAACCATGAATCTACAACAAAAACAGGGCAAATCATGTTGAAGCAGTGTGGAGATCGAACAACACGTAGACCCAAAAATCAACACAGGCAGGTCACAGTGCACGTCCTTTTCACTTCAAACATAAACGATTCTTATAGGAATCCAACAGGAGTGATTCTAGATCATGGGATTGATAAGTGTCATTCACTGAGATGAGTATTTTAAAATCCTAGACGTATATCTTATAACATACTATGCACATATTTGTTTTACCCCTCAAACACAAACTGTGATGTTTGTATCTTCAACAAGTAAAATAAGCGTTGTAGAGATCATTTGTCCTTCTTGTCTCCAGAAAATGCTACTTCTTTTGGGCCTCAGATTTAGATATGTACCTGATGGAAGACAAAAGGATTCATAGTTAGAAATCATTACATGAGATTGTAAGAAGTAATTTTGTAACTTGAAAAGGATAAAAGAACGAACATTATGTTTCTCCAACAATTAATTGTATAAAAAAAGCGACACCACTTCATTCTTTAGTTATGCAAAAAAAACTATTTGAACTGGGAATGTTTCTAAACAGGGAAAAGTTTGTCCCATCACAAGATACATTTTTCTGTATGATCAAATACACATGAGCCAAAAAAATAGAAAACTACTATCTAAACTTTCTATTAGGTCTTACAATTATGTATACAGTGATGAGACATACTACACTATTTAGAATTGAAAATTTTAGTTGAATTTTTCACATGAACATGAATAAAATTTGCTCTAAAGGCATGCGAGGCTATTCAGTTGCTAGAATTTTATTTGCTACATATAATGACATGATTTAAGATATATTTAGGAACAAAGAAATAGATAAATTATCACCAAAATGACATCATATGTCCTGTTTTATTATCTTACACAATAAAAAAGTAGGACTAAAGCTTCTATATGGGTGCATAACCAAAGTATTATACGTTACTTTCTCTGTATTTTAAAGCAGAGACAAGTTACTTTCTGTCTGATATAAATCAAGATTAGTTACTTTATGTCTGATATAAATCAACAATTAGTTACTTTCAAGATCAGAAATAGTGAAAAGTTACGTCTCACTGAAAATGGAAATGGACAAAAACTTCACTGAAGGTCAAAGGCTACAAAACTACAATACTAAGCTTTAGCAACATCAATTTCATATTGATATATATATATATATATATATATATATATATATATGATTGTATCAAAAATTCATATAGCAAGAATATGACGAAGTGACATACTAGTTACATTCAAGATAAACCCCAAACATTCACAAAAAAATGAATCATGGAGCTACTACTTCATTTTAAAATTCACAAAAAGATCACATAGAAAAAAAATTATAGATTTGCATATCCACAACAATAACGTCATGATTAAATCGACATAAACAATATCACAAGAATGTTCTAATGTGACACCGAAGATGAGATAAACTGCACCAGTCCAAAAAAATCGAAAAGACAACACCTAGTTTGGTAGGGCTCCTAATGGGACCAAACCCACATCTCATCCACCCCCAAACCAAAGCTTAAAGGACTCTACATCCAACCCAACCCACAAAACACAACTAATTAACCCACTTGCCATTGCAGTTAAACATTAATAAAAATGAACCTTTGTAGTGGCAATAGGCAGGAGCTTGCTTTTCAACTTATCATCTTGATTTTTACTGCTGCATAGTGTTGGCAGGGGTCAACTTTTATAGCTCACTGCAAAAATACTAAAACATGTATATCAGAAAGTTGAGGTGGATTATTAGCTATGCAGCAAAAAAAATGCATTCAATTGGAGGAAAAAGTAGAATAGTTACATAGTATTTAGTAATGCAAAAAGAACAAAAGTTACTTTATGTAACATGTATATTAATCATAAGTTACTTCCTATACCACGTAAATTGACGAAGAGTTACTTCCTGTATGTTAACCGACTAGCACATAGTAGGTAGTACGGTTGAAGTAGTTGTATATCAGCAATAGCTCACCTTCTTGCATGTTTCACTGTAGTATGCCCCGATGTCGTGCCCGTTGCTCAGCAACGGACGGCAGGTCTGATGATCTGCAGAGTAGTTGCCATTGCACTCCATCAGTTCCTCCCTCTTCAGCAAAAATCAGAGGACGGGACGGGATGAGAAAGCATATAGACAGTGAAAGAAATGCTTACACTTTCCACTGCATTGTTGGCATGTGGACAGGCCCTGATCATCATTTGCCATGCACAGGATGCATCGGCAGTAGTGGCACGACCAGGAGCCCTCTGGAACCTGAAAAATCAATCAACATGAACAGCTAGTTTTGCTTTGCTACCTTCATGGCGATTATTATTCAGACAAACAAAGCATCGACCCCAGATCGATTCTGAAGCTTGGTGGGTGTTACCTTGATATGGAGAGGCACTCCGGGTGGAAGGTGCAGGGGCAGTTGTCGCAGCAGAGAAGCTCATCTGACAGGACCAATCAATAAAAATAAATGGATCATATAATAAATGAGATGAAACATAGGAAAAATAAAATGATTTTCACAAGCATGACGGGGCATGGTTGTTGTCTTGCTGCAATGTGAAAGAAGAAAATGGTAGAACAATTAGATCAAACTAGGTTACAAGGTCAGAAACATGAAAAGTCAGAATATATGATAAGAAGTAAGAACAAACCTGAAGGTTCCTCTTCACTATTTTCCTCTTTGGTGCATCACCACTAGCAGAAGTACCTTGATTTACTTTCTTCATTCTAGCTGCAATAGACCTACGTCTGCCCTTAAGGTTATCACCTTGATTTTTGTTGGTAGAATGCTCTTCACCACTAATATACTTCATATTACCATGTCATGCATGATTTTACAACTGCAAAAAGAAAAAAAACCAAGTAATATATGCCTACATATCAGATATTTTCAGTCTATTCTTAGGTATATAAGAAGAAAAAATGATATAATGGTGGGTAGCAAATAACAAAAGTATGTTATGCAGTATGCTTTGGAAAAAGAAAAAATAAATAACTTTATATATCATAAAATTACTTCGCAATTCATATATTTTGATAAAGAATTAATTCCTACAATGTGGAAGTAATCACAAGTTACTTCCTACTATCAGTGTTAGGGTACTTCCTACTGTCAGTGTAAGGTTAGTTGCTTCCTAAGATACTTCCTGTGCCGCACCAAATATATGTTGACCAGACAAACATATAACCAGAAAAAAGGTCACACAGAAAAGATAGCAAAAATGACAATCTACCATTCTAATATGATTGGACTATCCAAAAACTAACTTTACTCATTTCTATCACTGAAAAGGACATGACATATTCAAGTTATGTTAAACACAGCAAAATTCATAGACATGAGTTACCCTATACACAAAGAAAAATCATAGACATAAGTTATGCGACACAGAACAACATTCCAGTACAACAATATCTAAGGGCAACACATATCTTAGTACCTTGAAGGAGGGGACAGATCTAAGACCTATCATGAGAGGCATGAACAACAAGACTGGGTGCTGCATGAATAAAGATATAAAGTAAAAAAAACAAATGAGAAAATCATGCATGCACATAGTCAGCACTCTTACAAAAAAATTCCAAATATACTGACACTTCACATAAGTTACTTCCTAAGCTGCATATGAGCACAACTTTATTGCTCAGATTAATAGCAGTTACTTTCTATCTCATGTAAAATATTGATTCGTTACTTTCTAAGTCACAGAAGTAGTGATAAATTACTTCCTAACTCACATTAGAAAGGAATAAGCTATGTCAACTTTAAACTATGATTAGCACATTATCAGAAATTACATAGCAATTGTATCCAGATATTCACAATCGTCGCATCCTTGATAGTTACAGGTTTAACTTAGCACTCAGGCACAAATTCACAATAGAGAAAAATACACCCGACATATCCAGTACAACTATGATGATGCTTTCATTTAGAGGAACTGATCGCATAGATCAAACAACAACATTTTAAGATACTTCAAATCTACAGCAAAAGGGATATTCAGAGTAGTAGCATCACTACATCATGCAAAGAAAAATCACTCAAATCTATAGTGACTGGTACATTAATAAACTATGACAAAAGTTATAGGAATAATTGCCTAGTTGAGTGAATAGTCTAGTTGTTGAACTAGTTAGTTAGCATCGATGATGATTGAATTCGACGAATTAGCAAAACATAGACCACTCAACGATATGAATTGGCGAACTGCAAACCCTAAAGTAGTTAGCAAATCTAGGCAAACAAAGTAGTGCAGAGACTAAAATTGAGCCATATTCCATCATGTCGAACGGGATCCAAATAGGAGATGAAATCGATAGCCACAAATAGATCTGCACGAATACAATAGTGGGTCTTTCAGCTACCTCGATTTGCGAAATTCTGCGTGGATCCTTGCCGAAATCGTTGGGTTGTCGTTGAAGCAGATCTCTCCCCCAGGTCAAGTGGTCCACGGCGCCGTCGAGATGAGCCCTTGAGGTGAGGCACCCGAGCTTGCAATGGCACGGAGCTGCGCCGCCTCCTCTCGGTGTAGGACGCGAGACGACACGTCGCCTGCACTCGGCGTGACGCCTCCACTTGCCGTGACGCGCCACCTCTGCTTGCGGGGGCTTTGCTTCCCCCGGGCGCCTCCTCCGCCCACCGCCTGGCGCGTCGCCTCCCCCACGAGCCTCCTCCGCCCACCGCCTGACGCGTCGCCTCTGCCGCACCGAGAAGCACGTGAGGAATGGAAGGGGTGGATGGAGACGCTGTGGGATATGGGTACCCCTGGGCCCACTGTCAGACCAGACTACGGCGGCCAGGGCCCACATCTGACAGGCTTGTGGGCCGACCCCTAGGCGGCCCACACGGGCACCCCGACTTGGAGGACAAGTTTGATGAAGACCCGGCGGGCGGCTCGTCCGGATATCTAGGGATATTCTGTTGTAACCGACCCGGGCTAGAGTCCTGGTCGGAACCAAGTAGGTTTAGATGGAAACCGACTTGTAAACCCTAGCCCGCCACCCTATATAAAGCGGCCTAGGGCACCCCCATGAGGGCATCGCAACTCACCCTGTAAACCATACGCTCGTCCCGGCTTCCTGAAGCTCGGCCGAGTACCCAGCAATACAAGACAACTCCACCGACACAGGACGTAGGGTATTATACCTCCGGGTAGCCCGAACCTGTCTAAATCAGTGCCTCCTGTGTACCATCGAGCTGCTAGTTCATCAATCGCCCGCCTACAAATCAACCACTCGGGTACCCCCAGGTGGATTGCCGGTCCTAAGGTCCGACAGTTGGCGCGCCAGGTAGGGGTAGATTGGTGAGCTTTTTCGATTCGAAAATACCTTTGGCTTGATGGCAGATTCATCCGACGTCATCTTCCCAGCGAACGTGAGCGGCAGCCCCAAGCACCTTCCGGGATGCAGCTTCTTCGCCGACTCCAGCGACTCAAGCTCCACCAACGTCAACTTGACGCCGGTGGACTCAACCTCAAAAAACCCGGGGACTCGCCCCGACGTGCCAGATCAGCTCATGCAGCAGATCGAGCAGCTCAGCGTCCGGGATCGGATCCCAGATCTGCTCCCCCGGCGCAGAGTCCCTTATCCCGACGAGATCGTCGACGGGCTGAACCGCATCAACGATACGCTTGCTGAGTGCATAGCCATGTCTGAGCGAGCGCTAGGTCACCCTGGGAACACATTCCCCCACGGGCTGAAGAACGCGGCTGCCGACTACTCTGGCCGGCTCCCGCACCGCGAGGCTCAGATCCAATCTGGAAACCCGCCCGAACCCACCCAACTTCCAGATTGTGGTGAGTTCCAGGTCGCAACGACCGTACTGATGACCCCCGAGAACTCGGCGGACACATCCCACGCCTCGCAGCCATATCGCGAGGTGCTCGTTTCCGAGGACCAACATACTCAGGAAAACGAAACCGCGTCCGAGCGACAGCGTCGCATAGATGCAAACAGCCTCCGAGCCCAGCGCCGGCAAGCCGAAGATGCAGACTTGGACCCGCTGGACCCGCGTAACCTGGCACGCGAATTCGAGCGGGCTCAGGCTGATTTCCTTACCCCATCCGCAGCGATGGCCGCATGCGTTTCCGAACTAGCTCACATGGAGCCTACCCAGAGGCGGCCCGACTCCGAGCCCGGCTGGCCGTCGCACAAGACCTACACCAGAAAGATAGAGAGGCTAGATCAAGATCTAGCCGATCGCGCTCGAGCAGATCAAGTTCCCGCAGGACCGGGTACAGTAGATCTGACCGAGGCAGACGCCGGCATAGATCCCCAACCCTGGAGGCCATCCTAGAGGAGGTCGACCAGGAATGCGAGGCTGACTACTAGCTGGATGAATCTGACGGCAGGCACCCTCGGAACCGCCGCGACGGCGGCAACAAGCGACGGAACCACCACCGTAACGATGGTGACCTCCGCGACCGGCTGCGTAGGCCTGATCGCGATGTGCGAGCAGAGCTCGACAAGAGGCACCACGAATGTGACGCCGCTGAGATAGAACGATGAGAGCGATACGATCGGGACTTCGGCCGACCCGAACGCCGAGCCAACTACGCCGAGTACTCCGATGTCGACGATCACCGCGCACGCCGCGAGATTGACGAGCGTGATCGATACGACCGCCGCTACGGCTCACCCAGATCCCATGATTGCCGTCACAACGGCGGCAGCGACAGCTTCGGCGATGACGACTTCGCCATCGAAGGCTTTCAAGCCTTCACCAAGCGACTCCGCCAGGTCCCATGGTCGTACACCTTCAAGCCAGCCATGGTCGAGAAGTTCGACGGCCGCTCCGACCCCAAGCTCTGGATCCAGACCTACATCACGACGGTCAAAGCCGCACGCGGTAGCACCGACCAGGCAGCAGCCTACTTCCCGGTGATGCTGGGGAAAGTGGCGCTCCTATGGCTCTCAGGATTGCCGGAACAGTCCATCGATAGTTGGTCACAGCTTTGCAAGGTGTTTACAGAGAACTACCAGGCCACTTACACTCGGCCGGGCACTAGGTTCGATCTAGATCTAGTACGCCAAAACAAGGGTGAAAGTCTCCGAGACTACACCAACCGCTTCTTCGACAACCGTAACAAGCTTACAGACGTCGAAGAGAGGGACGTCATCGACGCCTTCCGACGCGGATTGTACGACAAGGACGTCTTCCGTAACCTGTTCAAGAAAGACCCCAAGATGGTTGGGGAAATGATGAAGGTGGTCGAAGAAGAGGCTAAAGCCAATGCCGCCGAACTAGCTCAGTTCAGAGCCAGTGACCGAAGAGACAAAGACCACGACCGCCCGCCGGCCGACCAAAAGAAGGCAGAACCAGCACGCAACAGACGCAACAGGCCTGACGTCGCAACTGTTGCAGAAGGTGAGGGCCGCGTGGAGTCATGACTCCAACCTGAGCAGCTCGCCCGCCTAGACGAGCCGTGTCCTCTCCACAAGGACGCAAAGCACTCGTTCCGGGAATGCTGGACCCTGAAGAAAGAACTCGGCGTCCCCCCGGCGCCGAAGAAGCCACGCTACAACAACAACCGCGGCGACAGAAGAGAAGGCGACCGTCGTAACGACCGTCGCAATGACCGCCGCCTCAACGACAGAGAACCAGATGGTGACGCACGCCGCCCGGGCCCAGACGCCGCCGCCGCAGATGAGCAACGCGATAACTTTCAACGCCCCGACCGCCAGATTAACGTAATCCTGGGAGGTCCCGACGCGTTCCGTGACAGAAGAAAGCAGAAGCTCCATGACCGAGAGATAAATCTCGTCGGTACCAAGGGCATCGAGTACCTCCAGTGGTCGGAACCTTCGATCACCTTCAGCAGGAAGGAGCACTGGGTTCACTTGCCTGAACCAGGCTCGTACCCGCTGATCGTCAGCCCGGTTGTTGACAAAGTCCTCCTGACCAAGGTACTGATCGACGGGGGCAGCGCCCTCAACATCATCTTCACTAGGACCCTGAACGACATGGGATTCGACTACAGCAGGCTCAGAGGCTCTGACCACCCGTTCTACGGCGTCATCCCAGGCAAGGCGGCCTACCCAGTGGGACGAGTCACCCTGCCGGTTACCTTCGGCACGCCCGATAACTACCGCACTGAGTTTCTGCACTTTGAGGTCGCCGACTTTGGCAGTTCCTACCACGCCATCTTCTGGCGGCTCATGCTGGCTCGCTTCATGGCAATCCCCAACCACACCTATTTGGTGATGAAGATGCCGGCCCCGAACGGGGTCATCAGTGTCAGAGGCGACGTCAAGACGTCGTACGAGTGTGATGGTGAAGCCATACGCCTTGCAACAGTGTGGCAACAGTGTGCTCCTCGCAAGCGAGGCCAAAAAGAACCCACCCGCCGACTCCAAGGTGCCGGAGCAGGACGCCACGATGACAGCGCTCGAGCCAGACTCCGCAACGAAGACGATCTCCCTCTCCAGCGATGATCCCAGCAAGACGGCGCTGTTAGGCCCTGGCCTATCTCCTAAATAGGAAAGCGCGCTCACCTCCTTCCTGCGGGACAACTGGGACATATTCGCGTGGAAACCCTCGGACATGCCTGGAGTCCCAAGGGAGAAGGCTGAGCACTCCTTGCATTTGGTGAAGACCGCCAAGCCGGTCAAGCAGAAGCTTCGACGGTTCGCACAAGATCGCAAGGAGGCCATTAGGGTAGAATAAATAAACTTTTAGCAGCCGGTTTCAATCGGGAGTGCACGCACCCCGAATGGCTTGCAAATCCTGTACTTGTCAAGAAGAAAACCGGTGAATGGAGAATGTGCATTGATTATACCGATCTCAACAAATACTACCCTAAGGACTCCTTCCCTCTTCCCCGCATCGACCAGGTTGTCGATTCCACGGCCGGGTGCCTATTACTTTCCTTCCTCGACTGTTATTCCGGCTACCACCAGATAGCCCTCAACCCGGCCGACCAAGACAAAACGGCGTTCATCACACCTCATGGCATATTTTGCTACAAAACAATGACCTTTGGCCTCAAGAATGCCGGCGCGACATACCAGAAGGCAATCCAAGGATGCCTGGACACCCAGATCGGGCGTAATGCCGAAGCTTACGTCGACGATGTCGTAGTCAAGACCTACGACCCGGATACTCTAATCGCCGACCTTCAAGAGACGTTCAACAACCTCCGCCGCTACAGATGGAAGCTAAACCCGACCAAGTGCGTCTTTGGGGTACCCTCAGGCAAGCTCCTGGGTTCCTGGTAAGCCAGCGGGGCATAGAGGCTAATCCAACCAAGATAGCGGCAATCTAGAATCTGCCGCCTCCCAAGAACAAAAAAGAAGTAATGAAGTTGACTGGGATGATGGCAGCCCTAAGCCGGTTCATCAGCAAGCTAGGTGAACGCGGCGCTCCCTTCTTCAAGCTCTTGAAGAAGACCGACAAGTTCAAATGGACGCCGGAAGCCGACCAGGTGTTGGCCGACCTGAAAACCTTCCTCGTCACCCCGCCGGTACTCGCTGGACCAAAGAAGGATGAACCCCTCCTATTATATATAGCAGCAACCACTAATGTGGTAAGCACAGCCTTGGTCGTGGAGCGCCAAGAAGACGGACATTCTTACCCGGTACAGAGACCAGTATATTACGTCAGCGAAGTGCTGGCCGAGTCAAAAATCCGGTACCAGCACCCACAAAAACTACTCTATGCGCTCTTGATCTGCTCAAGAAAACTGCGCCACTACTTCCAAGCTCACCCCATCCACGTGGTATCCAACTTCCCGCTCGGTGAAATTCTCCACAACCGCGACATCAATGGCCGAGTTGTCAAATGGGCAGTAGAGCTCGGAAGCTTCGACATCACCTTCAGGTCAAGACAGTCTATCAAATCTCAAGTTCAGGTTGATTTCCTCGCTGAGTGGACATAACTCCAGGCGCCCACACCTACCGAGCCACCTGAGCACTGGACCATGTACTTCGACGGTGCCTTGAACCTCGAAGGAGCCGGCGCGGGAGTACTGTTCATATCCCCAGAAGGCAAGCACCTCAAGTATGTGCTACAGATCCATTACAAGGCAACAAACAATGGCGCCGAGTACGAGGCGCTGATCCATGGTTTAAGGATAGCTATCACGCTTGGCATTAAACGCCTGCTATGCTTTGGAGATTCAAAGGTAGTAGTTGAGCAAGTTAACAAGAATTGGGAGTGTTCCAAGGAAACGATGGACGCTTATTGCGCGGAAGTTCGCAAGTTAGAAGCTCACTTCTACGGAATGGAATGCCGTCATGTGCCGCGAGAAGAAAATGTCGCCGCGGACGTTCTATCCAAACTTGGATCCAAGCGATCCCAAGTACCCGCTGGCGTATTTGTACAAGATCTACGGAAGCCATCCATCAAGCTAGCGGATGAAAGCGAACCTACAGCCACTGCCGACCAGGTGGTCGCAACAGTCGCGGCTCCTCCAGAAGTAGAAGAAGATTGGCGTGAACCACTGATCGCATTCGTCAAGAACGACCGCATGACCATAGGAGACAAGCTCAAGGAAAACAAGGTCGCCCTCGAGCAGCTCAGCCGACGAAGTGCCAACTACGTGGTCATCGGCTCGGAACTCTACAGAAAAGCAGCATCTTCAGGAGTACTCATGAAGTGCATCCTGCGCAGCGAAGGTCTGGCACTACTGCACGAAGCACATTCTGGTGCATGCAGCAATCACGCGGCAGCCAAAACGTTGGTTGGCAAGATCTACAGATCCGGGTTCTTCTGGCCTACCGCGGTCTCTGACGCAAAGGAACTTGTCCAGTGTTGCGATGGGTGCCAGTTCTTCCAGAAGCAAAAGCACTTGCCGGCCCAAGTGCTACGCACCATTCCACCATCCTGGCCCTTTGCAGTATGGGGGCTAGACAACGTAGGGCCATTCAAACCAGCCCAAGGTGGACTCAAGCACTTACTTGTCGCGGTGGACAAGTTCACCAAATGGATTGAGCACAAGGTCGTCACCGACACCAAGTCGGCGACGGCAGCGGCCTTCATTGAAGAAATAACGCACCGCTTCGGAGTCCCGAACCGGATCATCACCGACCTCGGCTCCCAGTTCACAGGGCACAAATTCTGGGATTTCTGCCAAGACAGACAGATCGACGTCTACTACTCATCATCAGCTCAACCTTGATGCAACGGGCAGGTTGAGCGAGCAAATGGCATGGTCCTGGACGCCCTCAAGAAAGAAATCTACGATGCATTAAACCCACGCGCAGGCCGCTGGGCTAAAGAAGTACCACATGTGGTGTGGGGTCTTCGTACCCAAAGAAGCAGAGCGACTGGTATTCGCCTTTCTTTATGGTCTACGGATCGGAAGCGGTACTACCGGCCGACCTCGTATTCAGCGCGCCGCGTATCAAGAACTACGAGGAGGGAAAAGCCGAGTCCAGTCGACAGATCGATGTCGACGTGTTAGAAGAACACAGGCTCTGTGCCTTAACTCGGCACGTGCGCCACGAGCAGCAGATACGCCGGTATCACGACAGGAACGTCAAGGAACGCTCCTTAAACGTGGGTGACCTCGCTCTGCGCCGAGTCATGAGCTCGGCAGGACAGCACAAGCTATCTGCACCATGGGAAGGCCCCTTCATCGTCAAGGAAGTGGTATCTCCAGGGACCTACCGCCTAGAGTGGGCCGACGGCAACCCAGTTCCAAATGTCTGGAACATCCAGCACCTTACTAAGTTCTATCCTTAGTCCAAAACACAGCTATGTATCTTTACCCTGTTATTTCGTCATTCAATAAATCGAATTTTGTGCCCTTCAACCAATGTGTTTGCACTAACTTTCCCACGACAGCCACGAGCTCGTCCTCCATTAAAGTTACCCATGAAGTAACAAACTAAAATGGCAAGTCCGAGTCACTATAACCAGAGTCTAAACCCATGCGGCAAGTACTCGGCCGGGACCCTGCTTGCGACTAAGCCTCCACGCTGAGCATCGTATGTAGGAGAGCTGCCTCCACGAGAGCTCCAGCCAGTTCGCCGCCCCAGTCTTTCGCACGAGTCATGACAACGGTGAAGTGACAACGATCAGCGAATCCTAAAGGAAATTGGCAACAAAGGCTATAGGCTTAGAAAGTAATATTTATTACATAAAAACTTGCCAAATGCTACATGTTTTTTGTTCACTCTTCAAACAGGACCAGAACCGGCCACCTCTACTATGCTCTGGACTAGGTCGACTGCCAGGCCGGCAAACGACTCCGTCAGCGCGTCGAACTGCTCCTCGGATATGGCAGAACTGTACCCGTACCGGATGTTTTCCAGGTCGAGGTCAGGGTTGTACGAGCGGATAAGGGCCAGCGTGCTCTTGACTGCATATTGTGCAGTCTCCGCCGTCATACCCCTCGCAGATCCTGGAAGAAGACGCGGCCGATCAGCAAGCGGCCCCGCAGGTTGACTCCCCGGCACCTCAATACCATTGCAAGCCGACTCGGCCGCCTGCGCCAAGTCGTCTTATCGCTTAGCAGCCTCTGCACATGTGTATGGGTTAGAGATATGTTCCAGTGTCATGAACGCTGAAGAAGGAAGAAAAAACTCTAAAGTAACCTTTACATGTCATGGCGACTTCATGAGCGCCCAGGGCGCGGCCGTGCGCACTGACAAGATCCTGCACCAGCGTTATGGCCTCATGGTCAGTACAAGCGGGAAATTCAAGTTGACGCCGCACAGGCTTCCGCTCACTTTCTAGGGCGCGCTTCAGCTCGGCGTCCCTCTGCCGCAGCGTGTCCGTCACGTCCTTAAACTTCTAGTCCATTGTCGCAAGACGACCCTGGACACACTCCATCTCCTTGGCATGATCTGGGAACGCACAGCAAAGCAAGATATAGTAAACAGGCACCTACTTCTGAGTACTCCTACAAAGGGATGCTTACTGGTGTTGGCCGCCTCCAGTTGGGCGACAAGGTCCTGATTGAGCTGCGCCAGGCCCTCCGCGTCCGTGTCCTTCTGAATGGCGACTCCCCGCGCCTGACGTGCAATGGTTCGGATCCGAGTTCTGAGCTCCTGCAGTTCCAGGTACTCGTCCTCCGCCACACGCAGCATTTGCGTACACTCCGCGGTCTGAGACATCAACTCCTGCTCCATACACGGCTCAGCACCAAGTTCAAGAATATAAAAGCCAAGATTAGCAGACGTTACCTGCATATCTTGCAGCATCGCGCCGGAAGAATTGCGAATGCGCTCCAGCGCCGCCTTGTTCGCCTTGGCAATGCGGTCGAAACGCTCGTGATGACTCAATTGCTCCTCCGCCTCGCCCTCTGGCTCAGCACGCTGATCTAGGAGTGCGTCATCCTCAAGCTCTGGCATGTCCGGGTCCTCCTCTTCAACCCTGGCGCTTGGGGCGATCCCCGGCGTGCTGGCCACAACGACCATGGCCGAAGAACCCGACCCCCCAACTGTGTTAGCCGCCGCGGTAGTCGGAGGTCCCATCTCTGGCGGTGTCATCTCCGTCACAGGCGGGTCTTGAGACACTGAGTCCCCCTGGTCGCCGCCGCCATCCGATCGGGTGCGGGATGTATCCGATAGAATGGCCACATCCCTGAATACATAACAACAAACAAAAGGCACAATACACAGGTCAAGACCTGAAATCAGAGCACGGGCAACTTAACCGAGTCTAGACTCTAACCTGTTACTCCTGCTCGGCCGCTTGAAGTTCAACCACAGCGGGCGCGGTGCCCGACCATCTCCCGACGACGGCAAAGGCGTGGGAGAGTGCAGTGTCGCCAGCGACGTGTCCGGCTCCTGATCTTCGCTTTCCCCAGCAGGGGAGGCGGCCGCATCCTCACTCACCGGCGGGGTGCGATTCGCACGGCGCCTCTTCAAGCTCGGCGTGAAAGACGTCGATGCATGCGCCAATGTCGCTCGCTTCTTGGACTCCGCCGTCGCCGCTGCACTTGCGACGCCAACACCTTCCGGGCGCCCGCCCGGGTCCTCCCAGTAGGGACAGCAGACTCCACAGCAGCAGCACCCCCAGAACCTGGGGCGGAGCCGAGCTCTTCAGAGACCCAGTCCTCTAAATCTTCAATGGCCGGAAGACGATCGTTACTCGCCTCCTCCGGCCTCATGACCTTCTGCCACAGCGCCGGGTCCACGTCAGGCAACGGTGCTGGGCAGAAGAAGCGCTTGGTCACCTCCTAGCATCAAGAGCACAACATAAACTTAGACATCATACAGAAGAAAAAACCCAGGAAAACAGAAAAGAACCCGGAATGGAAGCCTTACCGCAGGCGGAGGATTCTTTAAGGCAAAAGGGCGCGGAGCACCAAGATTATTTACTTCGCCCTTCATCATGGTGCCCACGCGCCTGACAACCTCGTCCGAGTCAAACCCCCCGGACGTCTCCCGGGTCGGGTCACGACGGCCGGAGAACTCGTACGCTGGATGGACTCGGTCCTTGATCGGCTGAATGGTCCGGGCCACAAACGACACTGTCGTCGCTGTGGTAGTCAGCCCTTTTCGCTTCAAGTCGGCAATCATCGCCATGAGATCGGGGATGTCTGTGAGCTCGCCCCCGACCGGAAGATCGAGCCAGGAATCCCGCTCCTTCGGCGCCACACCAGTCCTGCTCGGCAGCAAGGGCGGCTGGTCCACCATGTAAAACCAGTCCCAACGCCAATCCTTGTGGCAATCGTTCAGCTGCAGGTCGAAGTAATCCCTATGCCTACCCATGCGCAAGGCAATACCCGCCCCGCCGGTAATCCGAGTGGGGCCTTCTCCCTTATTCCCCGACTCAATACGCTTGACCCGGTACAAGTACCGCCAAAGTTGGAAATTGGGGGTGATACCCAGAAAGGCCTCACAAAGATAGATGAAGAACGAAATGTCAAAAATCCCATTGGGATTAAGATGAGAAAGCTCCAGACCATAGAAATGCAGCAGTCCGCAGAAGAAATCGCCGGATGGCGCGCGGAAGCCGCGCTCGACGAAGTGCGCAAAGACGGCAATCTCGCCAGTGTTCTCGAAAGGCCTCTTCTCCTTCTTAGGAAGCCTCCACGACAGGGTGTCCTTCGGAGGAAGCACACCACGGTTCGCCATGTCTTCAAGACGCTCCATCGTCATCTTCGTCTTGCCCCAGCTCGCCTCCTGCTCGGCCTCCGACGGCGCTCCGGTCGCCCCCAGGGCCTCCATGGAGGCACGCTCGGCGGGTGCTTTGGCCATGGATTTCACTCTCAATAAAGGCGGAGCACAGGGTGGAAGCAGATGGGAGCGCGGGCGCGCGCTAATGGAGATCAATCTACTAGCTATGCGAAGCCTCGGGCCCCGCGCTTGGATGCAACGGCCGGCCGAGCGTAAAGCAAGGCGTGAAAGGACCCGGCGCGTTCCAAAGGAACCAGGCCAAGACCCTCGCATGCTCGGGGGCTGGGCGCCGTGAAAGGACCCGGCGCGTTCCAACGGAACCAGGCCAAGATCCTCGTATACTCGTAGGCTGGGCGCTGGGCAGGGTCTGGTAGATCTAATAGACTATCATTGGCCGTTTTCATGAGGTCGAACACGCTTCGCCACAACAACAATCGAACATGTTCATATTCTGCGCTTCGTGAATCGCGAGCTTACAAAGAAAAAGTACATCTGGCCAAAAGCCATTTAGAAATACAAAGGCATGAGCCGCTTATTACAGGGCTCTTAGACCACTTCAGTTGGATGGTCAGCACACAATCGTCGGAACCAGTCTCCACAGCTTTCTCGACGATTTTCTTGTGGCATCACACCAACTGAAGAACCTCGTGGCTACACTGCTGGAAGAGGGTAGGGACTAGGCGTCACCACTACCAGGCGTTGAGGTCGATCCGTGCCACTCGTCCTCGATGGGCTCCCGAAATCAGCCATTGATTCAGCGTCATTCGCTAGCTTTCTGACAAAGAAGATGCTCATCGCAGCCTCTTCGCCTGAACCCACCGAGAAGTAGGCACCTCCCCCGCCTATGAGGAGTGCGATGCCCAGCTCCTTTCCCGCAGCATATGCACCACCCTTCGACGATTTTCTTCTGGCATCAACAGCACGTGCCGGGGCACGAGCCATGAACTACTATACTCTCACCTACAACCCTCTCAGGAAGAAGGAGTCTCAAGATCCACATGGTGGCTATCCCCCTCAAATACAACTGCGGCAATGAATCACGCAGGAGCATCTATTTATATGCGCCCCGGGTCACATAACTGTTAGCCCGTGAACCACTAAATGACAGGGAGTGGATGTGCATGCGTTTCGCTTTTTCCCCGGGTAGGTGGCCATCAATGCCTTTACTGAGCATGCTCAGCGGCGGGATTCCCGCATGACCGGCTTTTCAGCTTTTGACCGAGCAGGCTCGGCTCATCGTTATCAACGCACTGTTGAGTCACGGGTGCTGCTCAATTCTGGCCCCTTCCTTGGTAGCAGCATGCACTCACCTACTGTAACAACCCTAATTTCCCCATAGGATTTGATGAATGCAAAAATGCGTATTTAAAAATTTTCGGTGAATTATTGTGCATGCAAACCAACATATAAGGTTGCTCTCTATTTGCTCCCTTTGCTCTTAGGCAAAATTTAAATTAATTAAAAATGATTTGAAGTGCTAAGGATCAAATAGTGTGATTTGGAGTTCATTTGGTTTTTATTGGATTTTTTGTTGTGTTTGAATTCAAATCCTAAATTTGAATTCAAACAAATACTAACTAAACTAATTCAAACCCTACTAACCTTCTTGGGCCGAATCACCTTTCGTAAAAGTCCAGAAAACCGCCCTTAACTCCTTCCAGAGCCAGCCGATCGAAGCAGCCCAGCCAGCCTTTTCAGCCCAGCGCCGGCCCAGCAACCAGCCGCGCGCACCTTCCCTTCTCTCTCGCTGACGAGTGGGCCCCGCGGCTGCCGGAGGGGAGCCGGACCAGAGACGTTCGTGGGCGCACGAGGATCGCCGGAGTACCACACATCTTCCCCCGGCTGCAGCGAACCACGACGTGACCCTTGGTGAGCCACCGACGTCGACCCCCTCTTTTTCCCCTGTTCCGGCCGAGCGCCGCCGCTCTTGTGCTCGCCAACGACCAGCTGTCCCTGGGACCCGACCTTTGTGCCGTGGCCTTGATCATCTCTTGCAGGACCTCGTCGCGCCGCTTACCCTTTTTGCAAACCGTCGATGACCTTAACTCGCACCCAAGGCTGCCGCGGCCCGAGACACCGACCACCGCGCGCACGCCGAGGCCGTGCTGCGGCCGTGGGCGATCACGTGCTCGCGCACGCGCACCTAGCCGTGGCCCAGCAGCTGCGGGTGGCCGCGCGCTCGCAAGCCGGCCCTTTTCCCCGGCCGTGTGCCGCTGCGCCGTCGCACAGCGCCGCCGGCCGTCCGCCGCCGTGCACCCTTTCCGCCGCTGTGACGCCACCGCCGCGGACCTGGGTTGCCAGGACCCTGCGGGTGGTTGTGCGTGAGCGAGCCGAACCCAACCACGTGCTATCCGAGCCTTGCCGTGGCCTTGTGCCGTTTCGCCGGTGCGTCGCCGCCGCGCCCTGCCGCGCCGCCGCGCGCGTCCGCGTCGCGCCACACCGAAGACCACACCAGCACGACACATACACAGCCGCAGAAGATCCCGAGTCGGCCGCACCTGATCCCGTGAACCCGGTGCACCGTGGGCCTACCTCTTGGTCTACGGTGGACTAAGTCCACCGCACCATTCCCCTTCGTGGGTCTAAAGTTCGCGCTAAAGTCCAGTTTACCCCCCTGGACTTTTCTTTCGGCCCAACTCCGGCCCAGTAGCACCTTTCGTCTTTTTCTTTTTCTTTTAAACAGCGCTGACGCTTGGGGCCCACCTGTCATACTCTGGCAGTCACTGACATGCGGGACCCACTGACTGACCTGACCGTTGACCCCGTTGACTATTGACCAGTCAACGCTGACGTCAGCAGGGCCCACTGCTGACGTCACCCTAGGCGGACCCCACTGCTGCCGTCAGCATGACATCATGATGACGTCAGCAGGCTAATTTTTGTCTATTTTTCTTTTTTGGAAATTATTTAATATTTTTCAGAAAATGATTTAAACTTCGAAAATTAATAATAAATCAACTGTAGCTCAGAAAAATATGAAACCAGTTTCTATATTTTTCTAAAAACATGACCTACGCGTTAGTATAGAGTTTGGTGTTCCTTGGGTCTTCTTTCCTCGCTGTTTTGGTGTTTCTTTGCCAGTAGCCGCGTCTTATTTTATTTTCCGCGACTCTAGGAGCTCCAGAGAACCTGGAGGAGCCGGACTACCCCGACAACTGCTTTGAAGAGGAGGAAGAAGCTTACCCAGGTTCACGCCCGACCAATCTCTGAAATACCTATTAGACATGCAACTAGTATGCTAGCGCTTTACTTTACTCGCATGTTACACCTGCACTGCCTTTGTTAATATCCTGTTACCTTGCTACCTACTACTCACTTTATGGAATATGCTATGCTATGCATGTGTTGGGATGGTTGTGATTTGAACCTCTTGGCGTGAGTTGTGGGTGGTATGGGAGGTGTAGTGCAGCTAGGCGGTGTAAGCGAGTAATAACAACTCGATCGTTTGATCGGGGTGCTTGGGGATAGCACTCGGGCAGTCCCAACGGAGTACCTGTTGCGGGTACATGGTTCTTGGATATTTGGTTACTAGAGGAGTTTGGGCGGCAATACCTGTTATGGGTGCCGATTGCGGACCGTTGCGGCGGATCACTTATGACGCTGATACTCGTTTTACCGACAATTAAGGACCGAGTCGAGTTCCACCTTTGGACGTGGGAATACCGTGCTTACCATCTACCCAGAATGGGGAGGGTTCCAGCAAGCCTACTCTAGTGCGGCGCCGAGACTGTAGGAGTTTCGAGCTTGATTTGTGTAAGGGGGACTCGTTGCGGCGTACTCTCCCTGATTTACCACGGCCCCCGACTGGCCCCGGTGGGAAGGTTTCACATCCCTGGGGCAGATGTTAGATCAGATGTTTCCCGAGCCCAGGGAGACAGGATTGGCGCCGTTACTGTTTAGGGTCTTTGTTGTGGGCTGTGTCTCAGGTTGGTTGCGGACTAGCCTTGCAGCCCGGATGGATTCCTGGAGTGCCACCTCTGCAGAGTGAAAACTATACGTATAGCCGTGTCCACGGTTACGGATGACCCGCTTCTGATAAGTTCCGACTAGCATGGGAATCTGCTTTCTTACCTCATCCTTGATTTGGGTTATGAGAGTTTGGTCCAGCGTTGCTGATGAGACAAGGTGGGGAGGGAGCTCACCGAGTCGACTAGTGAGTGAAAGGTGTTGGTGGATGATGCTTGCGGGAACCTGCTGTGGCAGGACGAGCCCGATGTGAATGTGAGCCTGATGGGTAGATCTGGGGAGTGAATGTGCTTGTGAGGAAAGGAGTTGGTGATGAGATGAATTTGGGTTATTGCTGCTGCTCGCATAGGAAAACCCTGGCTCAAACCTTGATTATTTCTATACCTTAGAATATGCCACTTTAAAGCTTGCTTCATATATTATGGTTGGTGACGTGGACCTGTCCCATTTCCTTGGGGACAGACTTTGGGTCCTCAGGTGAAGACCCCGACCACGAGTTCGACCAGGACGGGTGGTACGATTGAAGGGTGCGCGCTATGCTCAAGGCTGCCTGTGGGAAGTGGACCCAGAAGATTTAGCTACCGCTTCGTAGCTGTTTCTTATTGTCGATTTAGCCCAGAGGGCTTGTACCAAACCGCTATATTTTATATATGTCATGTATTGGATCTTTTATCGTTGTATGGATGTGATATTCGACTGAGATGGGTTCTGTACGAGATAGCTGCTATTCCTGGGACTATCTCGAGGGTACAGGGAGTCGGATTCTCGTCGTTGAGAATCCGGTTCGTTTCACCTACCTACAATTCAGCCAATTTGACTGAGCAAGCCCCTCAACTCGGAAAGTTTCCTTGGTGGTAGCCAACGCTCGGGGGCTACTGTATACAGTGCTCCAAATCGTCGCCATGTACTCGGCCCTCATAAGGACCAACCGACTACCTCGAAGGACTCGGCGTCGTGTTGGGTGTTCTCTTTTTTGAGCACCGCCCACCCTTGTGCCGACTACATGTTGAAGCACCTTCAGCCGACTACATTGGTCTCGTTTCTTCATCAAGCAGTTCGACACGCGCCTGCACGTTGCTCGGGGGCTTGTGGGATATGGGTACCCCTGGGCCCACTGTCAGACCAGACTACGGCGGCCAGGGCCCACATCTGACAGGCTTGTGGGCCGACCCCTAGGCGGCCCACACGGGCACCCCGACTTGGAGGACAAGTTTGATGAAGACCCGGCGGGCGGCTCGTCCGGATATCTAGGGATATTCTGTTGTAACCGACCCGGGCTAGAGTCCTGGTCGGAACCAAGTAGGTGTAGATGGAAACCGACTTGTAAACCCTAGCCCGCTGCCCTATATAAAGCGGCCTAGGGCACCCCCATGAGGGTATCGCAACTCACCCTGTAAACCATACGCTCGTCCCGGCTTCCTGAAGCTCGGCCGAGTACCCAGCAATACAAGACAACTCCACCGACACATGACGTAGGGTATTATACCTCCGGGTAGCCCGAACCTGTCTAAATCAGTGCCTCCTGTGTACCATCGAGCTGCTAGTTCATCAATCGCCCGCCTACAAATCAACCACTCGGGTACCCCAGGTGGATTGCCGGTCCTAAGGTCCGACAGACGCAAAGGCAGACGCACGGTGGAACTCAAGGGGTTGGCGTGGGCGCGCGTTGGATGAAGAAACAACGGCGATTAGGAAGGGTCTCGGGATAACTCTAAAAGGAGAGCCCTCTCTGTATAGATTTTAGGTTTAGTATAGATAGATTTTCCTCCCACCAAAGTTCGACAGGTGGGTCCTTTATGAGAGGGTGGGGGTGGGTTTTTTGGTGGGAGGTGTTTTTAGTTCTGTAGGACTTTTAGTATAGATATATTCTCATATTCTAGCAACTACGAAACACAAATTACGAATACTAGGACAGCGTTGAATCACGAGACAAATTTGCATGGACCCCCGCATCGCTACAAGGGTGACACGGGTGGCGCTCCGCCATCCCCGTCCTCCTCTTCCTAACTGTACCTCCGTCGCCGCTCGAGTAGTCAGCCGCTGCAAGGATAGCGACGATGGGGGCTTTCCTCCTATTCGCCGGCACCGGAGACGACTGACCACCTGTGAAACTCCATTGCGGAGTAGGATAGAAGCAATTAGAATTTGGTCAGCAGGATGATGACGACCAGTGATGTAGGGACGACTTTTTTGGATGTGCCCATCTCTAAGCCCAGATCCCAAGTTCCACCCTAAAATTCACTTTACGAAAAGAAGATTTCTATCCTATAAAAAAATCGGCATATGCATAAAGTACTAAACATAGATGAAATCAAAAACTAGTTGCACAGTTTTATTGTACTCTGCGAGACGAACATTTTAAGCCTAATTAATCAATTTTTAGACAATTTTTCACACATACAAACGAAATGCTACAGTGGTGCAATAATTGCGAAGTGACCCCAAACCCCTAATTCCCTACCCAAAATTTACATGTAAACAAGGCCTAAAACAGCGCTTCCTCACCCAGGTCCGGGAAACCGCGTCTTTCTGCTGCCCATGGGGGCGACGTGCTACGACGGCTGCCATCACTCTGTCTCGCCCGGTGGCGTGGCCTCTGTTTTTTCGACTCCGGTTGCTGGGTACGACGACGATCGATTTAGCGGTGATATTTGTGCAATTACATGTTGCAACAACATCTCATGATATTCTCCTTACAATTCTACATATTAGTTATTTTTTGTTTTGACCCACGGATCTTTTATTCTGTTGATGTTTGATAATGGATTTTACAGATTTTGCTCGTGTGTCTATTAGTTATTTTATAGTAAAGTTATCGTGGGATAACAAGTACGACGGTAATCAATTGTTGTTGATCCAGATTGGATGGTACGACGGTATTAGGCTATTAGCTCGGTAAGACGCCAATTTTTCTGCGCTTTAGCAAAAACTTTGGGGCGCCAGTTCAACGGCAACGCCCCTGGGCACCATCAGATCAACCCGATCAGAATTCAGAAGCCTCCCGGCCCCGAAACAAACCGGTCGACGTGCCACGCTCGGATCTCACAAGCTGTGCTGCGGCAACGAGTCCCTTCTAATAAAAACTCTTTTTGCCACATCCCTCGCCGCGACCGCGACCCCACCTCCCGGATCTCATCTGCGGCGACCTCCCCTCCCCCTTCCGATCCCGCCTCCCGCGTCCTCCCGCCGCCCGCCACCGCCACCCCCCACCGAGGTCTCACCCCCGGGGAGCGAGCCGGAGCCCGCGGCGGCGGCGGCGGCGAAGATGTACGGGTGGGAGATGCTGTCGTTCAACATCCACGACGGGTTCCTCGAGGCCATCGTGCGGGGGAACCGCTCCGGCCTCCTCACCGCCGCCGACTACAACAACCTCTGCCAGTGCGAGACCCTCGACGACATCAAGATGCACCTCACCGCCACCGAGTACGGGCCCTACCTCCAGAACGGTGAGATCCTCCTCCGGCCTCCTTGGCTTTCAGGTGGGGCGGGGCGGGGTTGGGAGCTGCCGTCCCCGTGCGCCCCTCCTTAAATCCGCGCTGGTAATGCTGGGATGCCGCGATTTGTGATCTGCCGCACGCGAATTGTGAATCCCGGTTGGGGATTTCGGGGTAGCTCTACTAGCAGTGCTCGTTCTCCTGCTAGAATTCCGCGCATTGTTGCGCGGATCTCGTGAGGGAAGCTCGTCAGTCCAGATCGCTTTCCAATTATTTTATGAATTTTCGACTACTCGCATAAGCCCACTAGGTCCTGTATGGTGAGACCATTAATTGGTCGATCGAGCAGATTGTTCGTGGAGTCTAGTTAGGTAATACCGTATCCAAGCCCTCATTCTGTATTGATATGTTCTATTCATGCGAGCATCTGTAGTTCAAACAAAGTCCTGCAGGCTGCATGTTAGCTTTAGTCCTGCATTCCTGCTGCGATGCCTTGTAAACCATTATGTAAACTGCATAAAAGAATTCTTTTTGTTGGATTTGGCACTTAGGGGATTTATTTTCTAGAATCAACCTGTGTTTGTGGGTCAATTACACCAGCAAAACCTGTTCTGTGGTCATGTCTCCCCCTGCTTGGAAATAGATTGCTATAATCTTCATCCATTGACACTCGATGACATTTAGTGGATACCTTTTTTTATAGATTTTACATATTACATTTTCAGCCTTTTCTAGCAGTGGGCTTCATTTTCTGTGTATAGAGGATGTGGTGTGTAGTTTCTTAGGTGTCTACCCTTTCAGTGTGTCTGTCTCTGCCATGGTTTAAAAGGCGGTAAGGCGAGGCGAGGCGAGCGACCCCCTTCCAGACGCCTAGGCGAACTAGGCGGACGCCTAGGCGACGCCATACAAACAACTTAATATATAATACCACTAAAATTAACAAGCATACCAACCTTAATATTATCACTTCTTACTTCTTAGCATAAGAAAATAGAGTTCCAGACCATAATAATAAGCATGATAAAGTATAGACAGGGGCATTAAACCACTACAATCTGCACCCATTGGACAAAGTAAAAGTAGACAGTACACAGGCCACATCAGTCAGCCGGGAGTACAACTATTAAAAAACAGACAGGAGGGGGAGACGAAGAGAGAAACAGAGTCACCTCGGGCTGAGGGGGCCAGCGGGAAAGAAATCAGAGCTGGGGGCTGGCGGGATGGCAAATCGGGGCCAGGGCGGAGCACTAGCGCTCGGTCCTTGTGCCTGGAGGAGAGCAGAGGGAGCAGAGGGCAGACGGCTTGGGCTTCAATCGATTTGGCGGCCGGTGGGCTCCAATCGATTTGGGGGGCGGCGGAATTCCGTCGCTGCTTGCGGGAGGCGACGCGCAGAGATGTGGGGCGGCGCCGGTGGGCTGCGCCGCGCGGGGTTGCGCCGGCGCCCGGCGGGAATCGCCGCGCAAGGGGCTGGACGGCGGGAATCAGGTTTCTCTATTGCTCTCCTTCTCTCCCGTTCTTATCTCTCCCTCTCAATTTCTTCTTGCGCGGCAGATGGAAGGCGGGATGTCCCGCACACACGCAATTTCTTCCCGCCCGCGCCGCTCCTTTTCGCGCGCGCCGCAGATTTTCCGTGATTAAAGCGTCCGCCTGAAGCGCCTAGGCGATTTCCCGACGCCTAACAGGCCAAGGCGGACGCCTTACTCGCGCCAACCTAGGCGAAGCCGACGCCCAGAGTTCCTGCTCGCCTGGACGCCTAGGCGACGCCTTTTAAACCATGGTCTCTGCCACACTAGAAGGTTAATGTATGGCTTCTCTTATCTCCGGTTATGTCATGTGCAAATTTTCATTGCTGTACTAGACTAAGGCATATTGCACTTAATACAATTTCTTTCAATAACAATGGCAGGATTCCTGCCTAATCAACAAATTTATGTGTTGGAGTCAAATATTTGTAGCATATGCTTGTTCAATGCATTTTTGTGATACAACTGTACTGGGAACTTATTTCTGGTAAATTGCAGAGCCTTCTCCTTTGCACACAACAACAATTGTGGAGAAGTGCACCCTTAAACTGGTTGATGAGTACAAGCACATGCTGTGCCAGGCCAATGAACCGCTATCTACATTCTTGCAGTATATAACGTAAGTGGCAAAGTAGTGTTCGGGTGCTTCCTTTATATCATTTTCCTCACACATGCTAGCACTTCCTGCACCAGTGCTGTAGTTCGATTCTGAAAGGATAATGTTTTTCACAGGTATGGGCATATGATTGATAATGTTGTCCTTATTGTAACTGGGACATTGCATGAGAGAGATGTTAATGAACTGTTGGAGAAATGCCACCCATTGGGCATGTTTGACAGGTATTATTGTTGTTTCTGTCTGTTTTTAATCAACAGAAATGTACAAAAACTTGGAATTTTAACCGTTTGGCCTTCTTTTTGATCAACAGCATTGCATCACTTGCTGTTGCTCAAAACATGCGTGAGCTTTATAGATTGGTTCTGGTCGATACACCCTTGGCCCCTTACTTCTCAGAGTGCATTACGTCCGAGGTAAAAACTGCAGCTGATCATTCGTGCTCAATGAATATAAATTCATCTTTATCTACTCTTTTCATAATAGCTAATGATACCATGTTAATGGGAATTATCTGTATCTTCTAGGATTTGGATGACATGAATATTGAGATTATGAGGAACACTCTGTACAAAGCATATCTTGAGGACTTTTACAAATTTTGCCAGGTATATATAGTACTAAATACGGTTGCTTTGATGCTTATTTTGCTTTAATTCTTTTGTTCCTAATATTGAAATGACTATTTTGGTATAGAAACTAGGTGGTGCAACAGCTGAGATCATGTGTGATCTCCTTTCATTTGAAGCCGACAGAAGAGCTGTTAACATTACAATAAACAGGTACAGAGCCGAATTTTACATTTCCATCTTTGCATCTTTAAGTTTATTGCGTTAATACTGTCCTAATTTTTATGTTATGGGTTGCAGTATTGGGACCGAGTTGACAAGAGACGACCGCAGGAAGCTGTACTCCAACTTTGGTTTATTGTATGTTTTCTTGAAAACAACGCCACTGGTACCTTTTGTCAGTACATGTGCATGTTTCTCATGTGAGTGTAATATCTTGATGTCCTCCAGGTATCCATATGGTCATGAAGAACTGGCTGTCTGTGAAGATGTTGACCAGGTTTACTTGACATTTAATGCATTATTTCTTTTTACTTTTGTTAAAGTGCATACTGCTGTAGTCGAACTATTTTAGTCCATAAACAATTTATTTTGTGTTCTTAGTGGCTAAGTTCTACAGTGATTTTGACATTCTGTTATCAGTAAACGAGGTCTGTTGTAGTGCTATCCGTGCATTTGGTGGAAAGATCAGGATACTAGACTCCTGAAGCTCATTGAGACAAAAAATACTCCATCCAAAGCTTTTTATCCTAAAAATTGTGAACCATGGTGTTCCATGAATTGTCATGTCATCTTGTTTTCTGAGTGCTTGTCTATATCTGCAGCGTGGGCTTGTCTATTTGGCTGACACATTAGTGAAATTATATGCTTAGCTTGAGATATGCAAATATGCAATAGCATTGTATGGTATATTCTGATGTGCCATATGTGTGATCATCATATGATTTCTTGCCTTTTGTGTAAGCATTCAGAAAAGCTGGTTTATATTATTAATTTGTCATCATGTCATAAATTTCATGCCTTTTAGTATATATATATTTTTTTTTTCCTTTCCTTTTGACAACATGTTTTGAATATTTTCTTAGTATCAATTGTAATTTTTGCACTGTGTACTTTCCACTTGAAAGTTAAAATGTCTTTCTAATTGGGATCAAAATGCTTAGGAGCATAGTATATAAGTAACGTACATACATTGCTTTATGACAAGTTACATGCTGTGTGCATGTTGTGTTGTTGCATCTGTTATTTTGATTGCCATAACACTTTTGTGCTTGTTCATCATGCAGGTGCGCGGTGCGATGGAGAAGTATCCACCATACCAGTCTATATTTTCCAGGATTTCATATGGAGAAAGCCAGATGTTGGATAAGGCCTTTTATGAGGAGGAAGTGAGGAGGCTATGCTTGTCCTTTGAGCAGCAGGTATATTTTCTGCTTTGGATATGTTATTATAAGAATTTGCTTCATGCTGTTGTTACTTACTCCCATAAATTCAGCCATCATCTCATTCGACATGCTATCTGTTGATAAATCCTTTCTTTTGCCTTGCAGTTCCACTATGCTGTTTTCTTTGCGTACATCAGGTTACGTGAGCAGGAGATAAGGAACTTGATGTGGATCTCTGAATGTGTCGCTCAAAACCAGAAGAACAGGGTCCATGACAGTGTCGTGTTCATCTTCTAAGCACCACGGCTGCACTATATATGTTGTACAAAATGCCTGCTTTGATGATGGCATAATCGCTTGCACCCATTATAAACCTGGGACTTATTATTATGCCCATTCCCTCTTGTTCGATGCTGCAGAAGATCAGACCTGGAGTCAAATGTATTATTTGTTTTGTAGTGAAATAAAGGCACCAATGGTACACCGAATAAAATCTTGTCTATTCTTTAGAATAAGTGAAATCATGTGTATTTTGGGACAGACTTTCACAGTCAATGTGCAGTTTGCTTTCAATGTTGTTCGTTTCTGTAAACTTTGTGCTTTTGATATGCCCCGGATGGTATTTTTATGGTTCTATGAGGCTGCGTACGCCAGGGACTTTTGATTCCAGTCGCGTTGTTGACTGCCTGAATGCAACATTGCTGAGTTATCGTCTGATCTCTTAACCAATTCAGTCGTATTTATTTGTAAGTTTCAGTTTTGTTAGACATAGTCGATTAGTCCTTTTCAAAGTACATTAAAGATTGTATAAGTATGTAGATTGTGTGTCCCGTGCAAGAAAACTTCAAACTAGAGAATTAATATGATCATTTTCTGCGAGGGAAATCGTCTTTTGAAAAACCGCGTTGAGTTGTCATTATTTTTTCAGAAATTGTAGACGAAGTAGATCTGTCTACTGCTTCCTCATGTTTTTTTTAGATATAAAGACTTCCTAATGCTCACCGCACACTTTGCAAGATTGGAGAAGTCAGCCGCCAAAGCTGCCAGTCTCATGTTTTTCATCTATATATCCTGGGTAGCAATTTAGTAATGCACGCACCTAGCACATTCACTTATTACCTTACCTACCTTCACCATGGTTCGTGGCGCCTGATGTTGGACAAGGAAAACGAAACGAATCAGCATTGCCTCTAGAAAATTAGGAACATAGCGAAAAAGCCATGTGACCGGTTAGTTAGCAGAGCATTAGCAGCACTAGCACCAGGGTCTTTGTGAATTGTGAGGTCCCAGGTTTGATCCTCAACAGAGATGTATTTTCATAATTTATTCTTGGGTACACATGCATGCGCCGCGTGCAGTTTCTCGCGTATGGACGCGTATGTGTGTGCGTGTGCGTGTGGTGGTGTAAGCGTTGTGTGTGGTTGTGTACGTTCTAATTAATTGTACCCTCTCAAAAATAGAGAGAAAAAAAAGTTAGAAACATCTGCTAAGAAGTCAAGTAGACTGGCCCACTAGCAGTAAGAATAAAGGTTGTGCGTCCGATTTGTAAGATTTGCGAGAAACAACAGATTGATCTCAACCGTTAGCGTGCTTTTGTAAAAAAAAAAGGCGTACCCAATGCCGTAGGCTTCCCGCACCGTGCGGGGTCTGGGGAAGGGCTGTAATAGTGCCCAAACCTTATCCGCATAAATATGCAGAGGCTGGGGCTTGAACCCGGAACCTTCCGGTTACAGACGGTAGGCTCTACCGCTGCACCAAGCCCGCCCTTCGTTAGCGTGCTTTTGCCTAGAGGAAATTTTCTAGAGAACGAAGGGTCAATAACCGACAACAACACAGAAGAAGGGTGTGTCCTTTCCTCTCTCTTTTGTTAGATAGAGGAATGCTTACCTTGGGGGTTGTGCAAATGTACATTGGTGGATCGATCACAGAGTCGGTTTGGAACCGACAACCATATATGCTCATTTGTGATCAATTTAAAAGAAAGAAGTTGGACACTTGGACGAGTGTGGGTTGTATTTTTCAATGCAAAATAATGATAATATCTAGGGTGATAGAACGGGATGTGCATGCAAGCTCTCTACTTATAGTTTCATTTTATACTTTCGTCAGACTACAAGATAAAGTGACATCACAGTAGGGCACCACTGGTATGCAAGTGAATTGCTTCAAAGTGTGTGATTGCTGTGGGCTAGCCATAAGCAACAAAATGACTGGCTCCTACTATGAACATAAAGAACAAGCGTCAGGATGCTGTACTAGCACTAATTTAATGCACATAAGAAATTATAAAAGAAACCATAGACGAGTGTGGTGTATATTTTCAATGTTAAAAATTGCAATATCTTTAAGAAATAGGGTGATATAGCGGGATTTAATAAAGTTAATAAAAAACAAAACTAGGTGAGTATGGGTCGTATTTTCATTTCAATGTTAAAAATGAGTATCTGTAAGATATATATGTAGGGTGATAGAGTGCGATTTAATAATGTTAATAAAAAATTAGGCGAGTGTGGGTTGTATTTTGAAGAAAACCATACACTACTGTTTGTTTCTCTTGGTGTTTTGGCCCATAGGAAACTAAAAAAAAAGTAGACTCGGCCCACTGGTTATTTCCACTAGTCATAGCCCATAAATTTTGCTCCACTGTCTGCTGTCGCTCGGAGGACATGGAATTCTGTATAGCGTGCGTCTATAGCCGCCGTCAAAGAATTGTGGTGAATTGAGGGATTCAACAGGGACAGCAATCCAGGCAACCTACGAAAGATGTCTTTGAAGCGGCCACCCCTGGCTTTGCCCACATCTTGTCTTCCTCCTTTATACTAATCATCATGTGAATGGTGCTATTTACATGCTAGTGATACATTCATACACGTATTGCGGCATTGGCTTTTGTTGAACAAGTAATATAATAGAAGTCTCTTGATCCTATCCTAGATGGATGGTGGATAAAATGCATGTTGAGCTTCTCAATTCAGATGATTAGTACCATGTGAAAGGTGCTATTTACATGGTAGTTTCCTAGCCCTCGCTTATCTGGTCAAAATTAAGGATGCTGGTAGGTAATTATTTACAGAATAATTATCTTCAGAAAAGAAGCTGGTCATCCGTTGTGGTGTAACAGACTAGTGTCATGGCTTCATGTTCAAATGGATCGCTGTAGTTTTTCAAGTTTTTTTATACTAGTTTTTAATAATGACTTTGTTAACCTGCCCATATTCTAATGACTTGTACTCCTCCATTCCAAAAAGAATGTAATTCTAGCATTTAATTTTGTCTCATAAAGGATACAATTCTAGCCTCTGAACCAACAATATAGGACACAACACACACTCTCCTTTTTCTGGGAGTGGATACGTGCATGCAACATTTTTAAGGTCACAATCTGGTGGAGTTTGTCTCCTTTAACCGAATGCAACATTATAATTACCTTGGCTAACAATCCAGCACATGGGGATGAATACTATAGATTAGCGGCACATGCATCATTCTTCATCATCATCACTAATAATTTGTCCTGGAATTTCTAGAATTGCATTCTTTTGGGACGGAGGACGCATTAACATGAATGTTCTTGCGAATGAGATTGATGGGCCATTATGTTTAAAACAAATTGATGATGCCCAAGTAGTGAGGACTGAGGAAGATAATTCGAGCTCTTTGTTGATCCAACTACAACTTGATTATCTCTATCTTCCATGACAAGAAGAACTTGGACGACATGACCCAAGATCAAGTTCTCAAGGAGGTCGATCAACTTGAAACTGACAAATGTTCCATAATCGATAAATATTTTCTTGAATAGTTGTACTCCTTTTTACATGCAAAATAAATATAGCATACATTCAATGTAAGTATAAACATATAATGTTTTCTTGCATGTTTTTTTATAAAAAAATTATCCCCTGTTTTACTTCTAACAAAATAATGGCACTAAAAACAACAGACAAAACTATGAATTCTCCAAAAGAAAAGAATATATATACAGTCCTTTGTTTTTGGATATTTTCCAACAATCGTTTTTTCCTTTTCTTCGGTATAATATTTGTTTGATCACTGTAACTCTTTCGCATGACTATGTCCTCTAGTCCCATGCATCATGTACTCCGTAGAAGGTAGTAAGATTTATTTGAATTCTCCAGAACCAGAACCTTGGAACTGGAAATCATTATTCCAGCCTCCAGTCCTCCACCGTATGTTCAGTAATAATTGGCAAGTAAAAGTGAAAACTCGCAGGACTGTTCGTTCCAGAAAGGTAGGCGTACTACTAATTGTACAATCCGTATGACCGTATCCTGTACCCGTAGAATGGTAAATCCACTGAATCTTGACGGCAAGACACAAGTCAGAATTTCTTACCAAGAAGGCAAGAACCAGCCGGGCGGAAACTCAACCTGACCGGCGGCCACAGTCTGAAACCTTATTCGAGTTTGACGGGAAAAGTGAAATGCTAGTGCTACTGCGTGCAGATGGAAGACGGTAGCATATGTATAATGCCGCTACGTGCCTACGTTGTCCTTTTCCTATTCGTCAGTGCTTACTACTTGCGCCTGAAAACAAATTGACGAATATATATGCTGAAATTTTCTACATCTCCGGACAAGTCAAATTGAGAGGCGAAAAGGCCTCGATTTCTTGTACGGTCGTGGATTCCATGTCGTTTCATGACGTAATAGCCATTTAGGGACATATAGACGGCACTGACTTTGTTTTTTGTTCTTTTACTGGCCGAAGAAGGGAGAGAGCATATACGTGCAAAAGTTGTAGGTGAAGAAAGTCTAACATGCTACTTCCTCTCTATCACGTTATCCAAAAAACCTTTCTCTATATTAAAATATATATAAGGCACACGGTCGTCGTAGTACAGATTCGATCATTTTAATCATAGCCTTCAATTAGTCTCACCAAAATAATATCATTGGATTGACATTTAAGATGCTGTGATTATTTTGTTGCTATAAACATTGTAGCGTTCGATTAATTAATAATCAAAAGGTAGTTTGAAAACCGTGCAAGTTAGACCATTCTCAGTGAGAGTTTTATGAGGATTAAATATAATGACATGTCAGCGTTTTTGGTGATGTGACAAAGAATTAATGAAGAGAGAGATGAAATGAGTTTCATAATGATGAAATCCCGTGCCTGTGTCTTAGGCCTTCTCCAAAGGCTATCCAAGTCGCTATTGCGATGAACAGGTGGAGGAGAGAGAACAGGTAAAATGAGCGCGCTAGCTCGTGTTCATGAGATAAGCTGGCACGGTTTCCATTGCAATCACTCTCTCTGACCTCTTGTCCCGGTAACGTTTTCCTTTTTTTATTGTTTCTCCTATGCGGGTGAGTCAGCGATTTCGATGACCTCGTTGGAAAAGGCATGAGTGAGGGTTTCATGAGAAGTTTTATGATATTAAATATGATGATGTGATATAGTAAAGAAGGAAGAGTTTCATGGTTTGCGAGAGGAGTTTGATCACCATGAAACTCTTTTAGCTCAGTTACCTAGTTTCTGATGTAGGTAACCGTACGTGTAGCGAGACTGTGCACTGAGACTGACCTTATATGTAGTCTTGGAAATAACGAATAATGAAACTTTGCATTGAGATGGAGGTATTTTAACTACGAATTAAATGGCATTCTACTTATGTGGTATCCTTGAAAACATAAATATGAAATGACCATTGAGAATGGTAGGATCGGAATACATGTTACAAGTCATGCTAATAATAAAAAAAGCATTTTCCACGTGATCTTTTTTACCAAAATGCACGCCTTTGTTAAGAGTTCTTTGTTGTATAGAAAACGAGAATGCCTTGTTGCAGTTGGTCGCCAACAAAGACCACTGCTAGCTCCATGCTAGTACACACATATGCACGTGTGTGCCGCCGCCCGCTACGTATATATATTGCAGCAGTTGGACTAAAATTATAGAACAACAACAACCATATCAAATGAATTACGCAACACTTGTTGAGAAACTTTATTTCAAACTGGACATCTGCGCGCAGGGGCTTCTTTATCTTGCGTGTGCCTTTTGAACCGGGACACGTACATCCTCTTCTCTCTATCGAATGAGAATTATTCTACCCCCAGATTTGATCAGCTAGACAGCTACACGTACGTACTCTAACCCAGAATACAGGCCTTGACACGGCCGGAAGATTCTTCGTGGCACCCCAGCCAGTCAGCCACTGCACTAATATATAAATTGATGTACGCGCCCTCGTTTCATTTGTTTGAACGTCATGCGAAGAATTTCTCACCAACTTGTTGCCGGATAAGGACCGAGTTGACGAATGAAGAGTGGAAGACCATGCGTGCGCGAGGACGACGAAAGCACGAACCGTGCGTGCGGCGGACAGAAAGAACGAGAAAGCGTCAAAGTCCGATGACCAAAGCAGTCACGTCTCCACCGTTGGGATTAACGAACTAATCAATCGCTTAACTAATGTGTTGCCTTGCCGTGTTTTAGCACTTTGCTTTTTATTCATATTTTTTCCAACTAATAAGCAGCAGCTGGTAACAAGTACGGTCAGGTCAGCTCTTGACATTTTCAGGCAATAGATAGGACCACACGGCACGGTTGGCCTATATATAGACACACAAGAGAGCCTGCAGGCTGCATATGCAGAAAGGATCAGCAAAGGTACTAGGTATAAGAGATCGAAGATAGAAAAGTGCTAGCTTGTCGATGGAGCTCAAGACTTTGGTGTTCAAGGAGCTGATGAGAGGTGCAGAGAAGGTAATAACATAAACTCCCATCATTTTCTCATTTCTGCAACTCTATATATTTGCTTTGTTTATCCAATTTGCCCCCAGAGAGGCTTTCATTAATTTGCTCAATTTACTGAAAATATAAATTCCATACGTTTGTATCCAGATCAACTTGGCCGATGAACCGGCCGGACCATTCCTCACGCTTAGCCTGGGGCCGACCAACGCAATCGGCGCAAGTTGCCACGCCACAGGAGGGAACGTCGACGCGAAGCTGCTAGCCCACGCCGGCGACGGCGAGGTCATCGCCGCCGCCGGTTTGGCCCTCGGGCTGCGCATCGACAGCGCCGAGCCAGCAGCATCAGTCCGCGCCGCCGCCGCCGTCTCCGGCGCCAAGCGGCAGAGGTCGGCGAGCGGCGACGACCGCGGCAGCAGCAAGAAGCAGGCGCCGCTGCCGGCGGCGCCGGCGGGGCGCGTGTCGTTCAGGTTCAGGGCGCGGTGCAGCGCGGCGACGGTGAACGACGGGTGCCAGTGGCGCAAGTACGGGCAGAAGGTGGCCAAGGGCAACCCGTGCCCGCGCGCCTACTACCGCTGCACGGGCGCGCCCGACTGCCCCGTCAGGAAGAAGGTGCAGCGGTGCGCGCAGGACATGGCCGTGCTCACCACCACCTACGAGGGCGCGCACAACCACCCGCTCACGCCCTACGCCGCCGCCATGGCGTCCGCCATGCTCGCCTCCGCCGCCGCCTCCTCCTCGTCGTCGTCCGCGCCACAGGAGGCGACAGGCACTGCTACGACCACCGCTCGCCGGCGCGCCGACGAGGGCGCGCCGCCGCTGCTGGTGCGGCCCGTGGCCGTGCTGCCGCCGCAACGCTACTATTCACCGGGCGGCGGCGCCGTGGCTTTTCCCGGCGCGCCGGCTGCGGTCGTGTCGAGCCAGCAGAGCGCCGTACCGATGGCGAACATCATGGAGAAGGCGGTCGCCGACCCCAAGTTCCGCGCGGCGGTGATGGCCGCCGTCGCGAGCTACGTCGGCGAGGAGTGCGGTGGGAGAAATATCGACGACTTGTTGACCTTGGCACCTCCCTGCTAACCGACGATGCGATGACAAATAAACAAAGGAGCTTGTAAAAAGTTGTGACATTGTAGATTTATCCCATTCCAATTCATTTGTTCATTCATTTACAGTAACTTACTTCTGATTGTAACAACGTTTTAAATTTAAATTTAAATTGGTTTGTTCTCACATACTACGTCCCTAATTTCTCTTGTAACTAATACGGGATTCAATTGGAGCAACATTTTGTTCTCGCATATTAAGTTACTGTTGGCCGTGATATTTGTTTCAGATGGGAAGCCTATATATTGCCAATTTTACATCGGTTTAAAACAATCGTTTTTTAAACCGATCGATCAGCCGTTTCACATGCTCAATGATCAACAAATACTACCTAATATTTTGGCTTTGCTCTAGGTTGAATTTTTCTAAACATAAATAAAATACTAGCAAATATGCATGTGCTACGTTTATTATGAGGGTTATTTTAGGCTATTTGATTGGTGTTGATAACTATACATGGGGTGGGTAAAGAAAAATTCTATGGTGAGAAAGAAATGCTAAAACGGTAAAAACTCTCTAGAAACATTATTTTTTCTCGTTTGTGAAAACTTTCTACATTTTTTTATCGCTAGACCTGAAATGTGGGTCCTCTGTAAGGGGGTGGGTAGAAAATATTTAGGTGAGAAGTGTTTTCAAAAGACTGGATCCTTATATTATAATAAAATAATATAGATTTTAGCTTCTATAATACTAAATAAATATATTATTAAAAATTATTTTATAGTGAATATAATGAAACTAATTTGATGTTATAAATATTAATATATTTCCCTACAACTTGACCAAAAAGTAGACAATATAATTTAGCATAAAACCAAAATGAGTTATATTTATAACAGAGAAAGTATCTTTCAAATAAATATTTTTTTTCTTGAAAGAACAAGCTTTTATTTCGAGAGGAGTTAAACAAGTAAAAAAACTTTAGACGAACCGAACAAGCAAATTTGTTGGTAATATATAAAAAAGAAAAGAACAAGCAAATCCGTAGCGTTTAAAACCTCGCGGGTATATACTTCTGTATATCTTGGGCCAACTTAATCGTGTAGGCCTCCCTTGACATGACAAGCCCGGCCCAATAGAAAAGAATGTACTCGTGGCGTACTGCGCCCTCCCCAATCCTGCGCAGGTGGGCCCCACTACCCCCACCCAGCGTATACGTGGTGCGGTCATCTCTCGCCATCTCGCCATCTCCTCCCTCCCTTCCCCCTCCGGCCTCCGGGCGCCCCCCGCCCCTGGATTGCAACCAAGAAACAAAACCTGCCGCCCACCGTTTCCGAATTCCCATCGCCAACCGAGCCACCGGAACAGGGATCGCAGATCCGCCGGAACAGCACCCCCGGTCCGTCCCCCGTGCCTAACCTCTTCCCTGTCCCGGGAGGCGGCGGCGGCGGCGGCGCTTCTCGTGGGCGGAGGTTCTTCCTGCATCCAAGCCAAGCCCAAGGTGATACGAACTTGTGTTCTGGTGGTACCGTGGTTTTTTTCTGAATTGCTGCCGAGTTATCTGATTCCGTGGGTAGGAAAGCCGATGGAATTTTTTTCTTTATTCCTTGCCTTAAGGGGTTTGGAAAGATTTAGATAGATGAGTTCAAGTTCAAACCATGCCAATAGGGTGTTTGTTGTAATGCCATAGTAGGGATGCCGCCCTGTTCTCTTGAGGGGATGTCCGATTTTAGAGACTAGAACGGTGCGCGTAGCTGCTGCAGTCAGAGTTACTTGTATTCATTTATTGAGTATGCTGGCAAACCTTATCTTGATGATTCTTGCATTGTGTGTGTAATAGTTGGTGACAATGTGTTGATAAATAATGTCTCTTTGACTCAAATTCTTGTAGACATGGATCAATCTGAGGAAAATGCAGAGTTCCCCAGCTGTGATGCCTACTTTGAAGCTATCCAATCCAAGAAGAAGCTGCCGCTATCTTTGCAAGAATCGCTGACTGCTGCCTTTGCTCAGATTCCAGTCTCGTCCTTTCCTGAGGTTCCTGCTGGACGAGGTACTCGCTTCTGACAAACAAATCCACTCGATTGTTGTATCTCATCTCATGTATTCCATCTTGTTTACTATACTGTTTTTAATCCGCAGTATTCTTTTGTGCAGTAATTGAAATTCCTGGTGACACCTCTATTCTTGACGCCGTGAGGATTCTCTCTGAAAACAACATAAGGGCAGCTCCCGTGCTGAATCAGGAACCTGGGGCTCCGGCTGATTGGCAAGGGCGGTATCTTGGTGTGATCGATTACTCGGCAATCATCCTTTGGGTACTAGAAAATGCTGAGCTTGCTTCTGTTGCTCTGTCAGCTGGATCGGCAACTGCTGCAGGAGTTGGGATGGGTGCTGTTGGTGCAGTGGGGGCCGCAGCATTGGGTGCAACTGGCCCAGCAGCAGTTGCTGGCTTGACTGCAGCTGCATTAGGAGCTGCTGTTGCTGGTGGATTAACTGCTGAAAAGGGTGTGGCAAAGAATGGTGTAGCTGCCGCAGATCACTTGGGGGAAGATTTCTACAAAGTTTTGCTTGAACAAGAACCTTTCAAATCAACAACAGTAAGACATCTGCTCTATCATGAATTGTTATGCACTTATGCGTTACATGGACAGTCATAAATCTGTATTGCCAAAATTAATCAAGTTTAGAGTCCATTCATGTGAAGTTTGAGTGAATGTTCCACTGATTGGCTATACTGAAGTTACAGCTGTATAGCCCCACACTTGGTTTTATGTCTGAATTTATGTAACTTAACTCTGTGGTTTGTTTCTAAGGTTTACTTCAGCCATCTGTTGAGGCCCTTTACTTTAGATGAACGTTGCATGACAATATTTTGTTTTAAGTCAAGTCCTGCTAGCTCATATTTATTCACTTTATTGCAGGTTCGGTCAATTGTAGAGTCGTACCGCTGGTCTCCTTTCGTCCCCATTACATTGGACACTTCAATGCTTGCTGTGCTACTGTTGCTCTCCAAGTACAGATTGAGAAATGTACCAGTGATTGAACCTGACAAACCTGTTATTAAGAACTTTATTACTCAGACTGGTGTTGTCAAAGGACTGCAGCAGTGTAAAGGAAGGGATTGGTTTGACTACATTTCTGCACTTCCTCTTTCAGACTTGGGACTTCCTTTCATGTCGATTGATGAGGTTATTTTGTCTCCCTTTAGTGGCGCCTCAGTTAAACTCAAATCTAACGCAACAGCCAGGCCCCCTGGGCTATAGTATTCTTATTAATTTACATCTGCAAGCTGCAAAGTACTATAACTTTAACCAGTGTATTTGGCCTGCAACAGATATTGGTAAATGCTAATATTGCAATTGTGTGTTTTATTCAGGTTATCACCGTGAAGAGTGATGATCTAATCTTAGAAGCTTTCAAGTGCATGAAGGATAACAAAATTGGGGGTGTACCAGTAGTTGAAGGACCCAAAAGGAAACTTGTTGGCAGTGTGAGCATAAGGGATATTCGCTTTCTGTTGCTTAGACCTGACTTATTTTCTAATTTCAGGTATCAAGCCATCTTATAGCTAGTGTGATATTTTGTTACTATGTATTCCTCTTCCTCATTTCCTTAATGACTACTTCAATACAGGCAACTTACCGTCATTGAATTCATGAAGACTCTAGGCTCCACTCTTCCTGATTCAGGGAACAACTGCCTGGTGAAGCCGCCGCCCACCTGTGCCCCTGACGCTTCCCTCGGTAGCGTTATCGACAGCATTGCATCAAGAATAACCCACCGGATATATGTAGTGGATGATGACCTTGAGGTTGTCGGTGTCGTGACTCTGCGCGATGTGATCTCGTGCTTTATCCACGAGCCACCTGGTTACTGTGACAGCTATTTGGCTTCAGCGATGGAGAAGCTTGAGGGCAAAGGAGCCGGGTCAGTGGAGTAATGTTGAGCTTTCCCTAGCCTGAATGTGGAATAACATGCTGGAGTTTGTGAGGTCGTCTTTAGTTGGAATGGTGCGTTCAGATTGTGTTAATCGGGTAGATCTTGTGTAGATTAAGAAGGCTTCTCTGTCCCCTACAAATACAATTCACTGTATCGTTTACTGAATAGTTTGGTTATCTGTTAACAAATCAGAAGGCGATCCTACCCATTTTACCGATGCTGCAGGTCCTGTATACGGCCCTAAAAATGTATCCAAAAAACTAGATTGTTATCATAGCCAAAGTGGAGGCTGGTGTACCTGGCGAATCCATTGACCAAACCCAGCCTTGAATAATTGCCGTTTCTGTCCAGGACTACCCTTGGAAAAGAAAGGGAAAAAAAAACGATGGATTGATCTTGATCTCCATCCAATGTACAGCTTGTACAGCACAGGTAGCCATGGCTTCCATTTAGGTACCATTTGTGTGGGCAGAGAGCTTCACTTTGCATTGTCAGCAAAGTTTGCGCATACGAGAGAGCTGATTTTGTATCGCCTTTGTTCAAGCGAGCAAATGTGCTGGGCAGGGAACAGCAAGGTTCTATCCGTATCCGGTGAGGCGAGGCATGCAGATCTGTTGGGGACCATGTAACCGATGTATTCCAGGAAAAAAAGCAACAAAATTAGTCAGAATATCCACCACAAATTTGCAATGCATTAATCATTCAGTTGACTGACATTGCACCCATTAACTAATGCGAATAGGATTCATTACTAGTAATGCTCATCTGCAAGCTTCACATCATTCAATGAAGCTCATGGGCATCCATGCAACATCGTGCGGTGCAATCATCATTAATTCAACAACCAAACTGCACTGCGTTTCACATAATCACAAGGCTTGGCCTCCCAATCATGCCACCGCCAAGTAACCATTAGTTTCAGATCGCATGCGTTCAGACTTCAGACGTCCTGCCTACAATCAAATTTCAATTAACCATATGTCATTGCTGCTGGAACTCCACTGGCCACTGCCATGTTTGATGCAGCTTTGCCCTGTGTTCTGAAGGACGGACGGGGTAGGGACTATGGTTCAAAGATAAACATTATGCGAAATTAATTCAAACAGCTAGGTTCTCGTTACCTGCAGTACAAGTAGTAGAAAGCTGTACCGGCGGATCCCACAATCCGATTAACGGCAGACGTTCTCGTCTCACAATCCGATCCGATTAGATTATTTTGACCGATTGATTCGTGTGGCCAATGCAATCAGATTAGGCTTGTTCTGGGCCGTGGGGCTCGATCGCCGGCCTGGAGATTTCGTGTCGAACAGCCCAACACGGGCGCAGAACGGACGGCCCAGCTCAGTCACGAAGCCCATATGCTGCAGGGGGCATGTCATGTGCCACCGTGCGTGCGATTGGGCTTGTGGTCCAATGGTAGGACCGGACCGTTCAGTGGGAAGCTACCCATCAGGGTTCAAATCCTGGTGCTCGCATCTTTTTCTGGGATTTTCCAGGTTTACCAGCGCTATGCGTTAAGTGGTAAGCGGTGTCCCCGTCGACAACGAGGCGCCAATGGTGACTTCGGGAATCTCCAGATCTGCCGGGTGCTCAGTCCTTTTCCGAGGTGCTCATATGGGTGAGTGTGCTTGCCCGTGTATTCATAGGGGTGAGTGTGCGTGCCCGTGTGTGAGCGTCTGCGTTGTATTGTGTAATTCTCAAAAAAAATGTGCCACCGTACGCGCGAATTGGCTCGTAGTCCAATGACAGTACGGTCCAGTGGGACGCTACCCATCAGGGTTTAAATCCTGGTGCTCGCATCTTTTTCTGGGATTTTCTCAGGATTTATTGGCCTATGCGTTAAGTGGTAAACGACACGCCAACGATGACTTAAGGAATCTCCAGATCTGTCGAGTGCTCAGTTCTTCGAAGATGTGTGTGAGCGTATGCGTTGTACTGTGTAATTCTTAAAAAAATGTGCCTCTGTACGCAGCATAATGAACGTTGATGGCATTGAAGTGCTGAACTCGTTCGCGATTATAGAATATATCAAAATCTTATTTTTGCCTTGTTTAGATGCAAATTTGGGGGTACGATGTCTCTTCGTAATCATTGTGCTACTGTAGCATTTCGTTTATATGTGTAAAAAATTCTCCAAAAATTAATTAATTAGGCTCAAAATGTTCGTCTCGCAGAGTACAACAAAATTGTGCAATTAATTTTTGATTTCATCTACATTTAGTACTCTATGCATGTTATGAAATTTTGATGTGATGGAGAATCTAATTTTTACGTAGTAAATTTGGGAGTTGCTTTTTAAACTAAACAAGGCTTTAATGGAAAAAACGCTGCATCATCCATTGAAAAATATTTCTTGGACCAGATCTTTCTTACATCCCCGTCCCCCTGCAAAGTTTCAACACTAAGTTGCATTTCTCTATACCTTGTTACATGGTTCAATAGTTGACAGAAACAGAGGCTTCGGATGGCGCACCTGCTACACCTACACGTCTCCGTTACATTTACGTCGTTGCAGATGCAGCTCCATTTCCTTTAGTTTGAACAGTCCTGCTGGCTTGTTAATTCCATCATTTCTAACTCAAAGCTGCCGAAGAAAACAGCTTTATTTGTGTGTCAACTCCATGTATTATTGGTGCACCAAAGAACGATTTACATTTAAATAACAATCAGACCGCGAAATCTTACCGCTTGTATTTTCAATTTTGTTTCTGTTTCCCTGATGCATTTTTCGTTTTCTCCTTCTACATAAATCCACATCCTATTCATTAATTAGTTCTGCTAAAATAATTGGATTGATCTTTAAAATCTTAGTAGGCTTAGCAAATAAATGGAGGGGAGACCAAATATAGGCAGAAAACAGAGGTTCGATTGTTGTCATAAGATAAACAGATCAACTAAAAACCCTATATAAAAGAAAAGGGCTAGTTAATTTAATCCATTAGCATAAGCTAAAATCTGATAAGGATAAAATCTGATGCGAAAGCATGCGCTTCAACTAATGATACATGTCCAGAAACATGAGTTCAGGTCTTAAATTTGATGCATATGCAGAAACATGCGCTCCTCCAGCTATACAAGTGCCAGTAGTTCTGCATCTCAAAAACAATACCAGACTGATAACCACAAAAAATATATTACGTATACATTAGCAGCCAGATGCAAGGCTCACCTACTAGTAACCCTAATCACCACATCAACACTAGTAGCAAAGTTTATGACCAAAAAAATACACTAGTAGCAAAGTTTATGACACAAGAAAAACACAGTAGCAAAGCGGAACTATTCACAGAATATTCAGAATAGACTTGGCAACACTGTAAAAGATTAATAACCACAAGGATAATATAGATCCCTCGACATTATTCAGCTATAGTTCCAGATAAATCTCACAACCTTTCTTCAGACAAAATTATGATAGGAACGATCTGCTGACTAAAAGAGTAAACTGAAATGGAAGGAAATATGGTTCATATGGAAAGGAAAATTGCTAAGAGAAACGATATGGTGATCAAATAAGTAGACTGTGACTCTTCCTGACAGGCTAATAAGCAAACGACGGTTCACTGGGCCGGAAGCTCCGGTAGATGGAAGCTGCAACTGGCACGAGACCCAGAAGTGCAATCTGAACCTGCTCTGATGTGCTTGTCCTGACTGTGATCTGCCCACTCAGCTTGTTGTTGAGACCAAGTCGAACCGCCATCTTCGAGCCCCTTCCGATGGAGAATTGTGACTGCAAGTTAGCACCCAGAGCAAGGTCCCGACGCCACTTCATCAGAGAAAGACCCAAGGTTGACAGGGACTGGCCAATTGGGTAGTCTTTATCTTTCAGGCGTGCCTCCAAGTTAGCTCCATATGCAGTGTCCCCTTGGGCTCTCATCGCACCAGTGCTGGCAACTAGCGACAGCCTTTTCCCAAGGGAGAGCTGGTCCTCGACCTTCAGTCCAGTTGCCACAATGTCACCCAGGAAAGTTACTGAGAATCCTCCGGTGGTCTTGTTCTTCTTGATATTCTTAATTTTGGTCTCACCACGGAGAATATATGCAAGTTGCCGCCCAACTGTCTGGATGTCAAAACCAGCAAGTGACGAGGCATTATCCCCATGCTTTGCTGCGATGGAAGAGTCTAAATGGATGCTGAATTCCTTCTTGTCCTTAGTGACCTGAACTGCTACATTTGCTGGGAACCTGTTAAGAAGAGCTAGTGTCTCTTCTACACTTACTCCATCATAACCACAGTCATGATCCCACCCATGCGCATCTAAAACAGGCCTTGCTAGGACAGTTGAAGTTGGTTCCAGAAAGCGGTACCGATATGTGGGATTGTCACAATCAAATGAAGGAGGCAGCACCATGTCAGGTAAAGGAACTGATACATTCTCAGGAGGAGGGTCCTGATCGTTGTCACCAATCATATTAGCATAACCATAATCATCCAGATCAGATTTTCCCCTCTTCTTCATCTCCTTTAACCTACGGATCTCATCCTTCCATTGTTTCTTCTGGAGAAGCTTGACCCTGTAGTCATACTCATCAAAGTAAGCATTCTTCTGCTCCTTTGTGAGCCTCGCAAGCTGAGCTTTTGTCAAGGGCTTGAAGGGTGGAAGCTGATCATATTCTTCTTCGTCATCATCTTGCTCCACATCAGAATAGTCATCCAATTCAATATCAGAATCACCTTCATTGCCACCCTGCTCAGCAGAAAGTTTGGGGTGGGCTCTTGACTGCAGGAGTGAGGACAGCAAGAAGGGAAGGGGCGGGGAGCGGAAACGGAACCCAAAAAGCTTTCCAGGATTAGGGTCCTGAAGCTTCAGAAGTGAGTTGGCTTCAGATAATATCTTTGAGGAGTAGCATAAAAGCAGCAACTGATGCCTCCAACTTTGTCCATTTGGAAGCACTTTCTGCCCCTCGCGATTTCTCCTGCAAGAAGGATGGTTCTCGACAAGGGCTACTGGGTTCATCAAGCGCATATCTCCTGCAGCCTGCCTGATGGATTGCTGGATGATATGTGATCTCTGAGCCATCAAGACCTCATATGTCATGGCAGCACCATTGAGGCCTTCAGGAGGAGCAGAGGCAGCATGTGTGAGCGCAACAATGGCATTGAACCATATGGATGAACCAAGAACAGCAGTAATTGTTTTCAGCAGAGGCAAATCATTGAGATCACGACTCAGACTATCCAGACGATCCACATATAGAACAATATCTGGAGGGCATTTCTTGGTATATTTCTTGACAGCAGAAAGAATCTTTCTGTTTGATCCTTGGTCCATGACATTGGGTCGAAGGCCTGGTGTATCAATGATTCTAATCTTGACGCCATCCACGTCACCAACAATTTCCCGCACGCTGCTGGTTGCTGAGCTAAAGGCATCGGTTCTGGTCTTCTCTTCACCAAAAATAGAATTGATAGTTGCACTTTTGCCAACTCCAGTCTTCCCTAGAACAAGTATGTTGCATGAGAAGTTCAGATCCTCTTTTCCCTCTGCTTCAAGAATTAAGGCTTTCCTCCGTGCATTATCAAGGCTGAAAGCTCTGTTGGTCTGCCTTCCATGTCGGATACCCTCAGCAAGGCTCAAACGGTACAAAACTTGTGCTGCTACTGTTTCTTCAGGAGTAGCTCCCAACCTGTAAACCAGACGCAGAAACTTCACCCGAATCAACTCAACCTTGTCATGCAACTTCTTCTCTTCCTCAGTCATCTCTTCAGTAGGATCAGCAGTAACTGCTAGCTCCGAGGGGTTGAATAAGTTTGACCGGGCAGGCTGGCGAGGAGCAGTAGGCCTCAGAGAAGGGGCTGATGAACCCAAACCAGCAGGTCGGTCCATGGTGAATATTCTAGAACCATCTTGGGAAGCAACTGTGATATTCCCCTCTGACGATCCACCAGCCGCCGCTTTCAGAAGGGCTGCCAGGGTAGCAGAATCAAATCCCTTCTCATCCTCGTCCTCATCCTCATCCCCATCATCATCCTCAGAATCATCAAGCATAATCTGCCCATCCATGCTATTAGTGAAGTCTCTTGAGCCAGACACACTACCACCGGAGGATCCTTCCGCAAGCTCCTTCATGATCTGCTTCGCAGCTTCAGAGCTCTCTAATATTGCAACCCGTGCAGGACTCGTGTCAGAGTTCACCCCATCATCGTCGCCATCAGCCTCAGTACCAACTCCATTATCATCATCTGCCACAGCCACAGCCTCAACCTCTATGCCACTGTCACCAGCTTCTTCCTCTTTACGATCAGCAACCACAGTAGCACCTTCAGTAAAATCAGCACCATTGTTTTCATTGCTTGGTTCTGGATCCAACTCTTGAGTCAAGATGCCATCAGCACCATTGTTTTCATTGCTTGGTTCTGGATCCAACTCTCGAGTCAAGATGCCATCAGCACTAGCAGCAGCAACATTTCCAACCTCACTGGGATTCTCGGCACCAACATCTTCCACACCTTCACTGGCAGCAGCCTGATCTTCAGCATTCTGCTCCATCTCAGTGCTATCCTCAATCACACTTTCTGCACTTGCAGGAGCAGGCTCCTCCACACTCACATCACCCAGAACCTGGATTGGTGCATCATTTAAACTTGTTTACGTCCCCACTAGCATCAACACTATTAGCAACAAAATCAGATCGAACGTACTCGCTTACCATGGGACTTGCCTCATTAGCTGACTCAGGCTTGGTAGCCTCATCTTCAATATCAGCGTCCTTGTTAGTTGATTCTTCCAGGGCTTCTTCACCTCCCAGAGCCACCACGTCGTCACTGGCTTCCTTCTCATCACCTAATTCAACATTAGCCTCAGGAGCAGGGGCAACCTTATCCTCTGGTTCGGCCACCTCCACGCTCCCATCATCCACAACCTGGATCGGTGCATCATTTAAATGTGTTTACATCCCCACTAGCATCAACGATATTAGCAACAAAATCAGATTGAAATTGCTGGCTTACCAATGGACTCGCTTCGCTGGCAGGCTCAGGCTTGATGGCCTCATCTTCAAGATCAGCATCCTTGTTAGATGACTCTTCCAGGGCTTCTCCATCTCCCAGAGCCGTGGCGTCATCACTGGCTTCCTTCTCAGCCCCTAATTCACCATTAGCTTCAGCAACAGGGGCAACCTTATCCTCTGGTTGATTCACCTCCATGCTCCCAGCAGAGACCCCAACCTCCTTCTCATCACCAAATTCGGCGCCGTCTCTGCTCCCAGAATCTACCTCCTCACCCTTCTCATCTTCTGGTTCTGGCTTACCCTCCTCGGCCACTGCCGATTCCACATCATCCGCAACCTTGGCCTCCACCGAGGCACCTTCTTCCTCCTGCTGCTCCTCCGGCAATTCACTCTTCTCCTCACCACCTTCCGGCTCGTCAGGGGAAGGCAAAGAAGCATCGTCCTTCCCCAACTCGCTGGTCTCCGGCTTGGACTCCACGGCCGGCACGGGCGCCGCCACAGCTTCCCCGCTGCCAACGTCCTTCTCGGCCTCCGCAGCTCCCGAGCTTCCACCTTCGCCATCCTCCTCCTTCTCTCCCACCTCCCCGCCGTCACCACCCCCTCCGGTATCCTCTGCCTCGCCGTTCTCCGCCTCCGGACCCCCAAAGCCCTCACCTCTCTTCTCCAATCTCGCCTCCTCCTCGTCCCCATCTTTGTCCCCCCGACCCGCCTCGACCTTCTTCTCCTCCAAATAAGATTCCCGGGGCTCCTCCTCGACCGCCGCCGGGGCCGATTTCTCGTCCTCCAGGGGCGGCGCGACTGGGGCGGCGGCGTCGGTGGCGGTGGCCACCGGCGCCTCGACTTTGTTGGCCGGCTCCTCCTCGGCCGCCGCCCCCGCCGCCGCCGGAGCGGGGTTCTCCTCTTCCTCCACGGGCGCGACTGGGGCGGCGGCGTCAGCAGTGGTGGTGGCCATGGCCGCCTCTTGCTCCGCCAGCACGCAAGGAAGCAAAGGAAACAGCGGCAGTAGGATTCGAGGAGAAGGGGGGTGGGGAGGGAGGCGATGAGAAGATAAGGTGAGGGGAGGGTTTTAGCCTTTTAGGTCAGGGGTGGGGAGTAAAATTATCTCCGTGATATTTATACAGGGTTTTCTTCCAATTTCAGATTTTTGAGCTGGAGAATGGCATATGCCTTTTAATCTGTGTTTGCCGTGTAATTTTGCGAGGAGATGTGCCAAACAGCTGCACAACATCACAAATAAGAGGTGAGATGACAAGGCAAGCAAGCTAAGGAAAGAATGACGGTGATGATGAAATGATAAAGTGCCCCCTCCCCACCCCCTCCTCGTTGCTTTTGTTTTGCTCTGCGAGGTGTGTCATGCGTGCTGTAGTTTTTGTTTTTCTGTTTTGATTTGTCGAGGGGTTTTTTATTTAGATCTGCTTGTCTTGAAATTTTGCGGAAAATATCTTCATACTTGTATATTTTTATTTTGCATGAATTTAATAGGATAATTGCTATTGTGTTATTAGATTTTACATGTACTAGCAAGAACGCACGTGCGGTGCGGCACGCACATTTAATAAAAACACACGTTTAATAGAAAATAAGATTATATAACGATAGTTAGCCAGAGACCGTATTGGTTACGAACTCGACGATTCCACGTAAGCGCGTGTTTTTTTCCCGTGACGAGGTGTAACGTTATATGATTTCTTCAAAAGTGTGACTAAAGAGTCCGACGAAAATCATGGGTTCGAAAAAATTCTACTGTAGCTGATTTGTGGGCCCGTTGACCGAGTGCACGCGCGACACGCGCGTGTATTAGAATAATACAGTAAACAAGAATTCTATGTCACGGCGTGTCACCACCGCCGGCGTCGTCATTGAAGAGCTCCAGCTACCGGAGGAGAGAATAGGTTACCTCGCTCCTAATGTCATAAGAGCTGAATTGGTGAGGGAACGTGTCATTGTCTAAGAAGTAGATCCAATTCTCCAGGAGTTTGTGACGGGACATGCGTCGGGGAAGGCACCGAGAAAGAGTGCACCACCGGCCGACGAAGAGCGTCGTGTCGCCGGTTATCTTCTTCACTTCCGACCACCACGACTTGGCCAGGACGGCCTTGAACGTGGCAAACTTGGCAGTGCTGTCGATCGTGACCGACCTGTGGATCATTTGCTATATATTGAATAATTTAAATTTTAATATAAGAAAAAATATTTTTATAATATGCATTAATAAAAAATCAATGATTCAACGAAGTGATTGACCGGCGGTATCATAACAACAAAACATATGATAGACATGTATATTTGCCAATGGTCATAGTAGCTGCAACCATGAAAGACCGAAGGTCCTCCTGTACTACACTGCACCTTAGGCCAGTCTCAGTGGGGGTTTCATGTGGGGTTTCATGTCATTAAATGTACTGATGTGGCATAGGAGAGAGAAACAAGAGTTTCATGAGATGTGAGAGTTTCATTACCATGACACTCTTTTGGTACAGTTACCTAGTTTCTGGTCTAGGTAACTGCGTAGTGAAATCTTGCACTGAGACTGGCCTTAGGGTATTGGCATTCAAATTACAATCTGATTCAATGGTTCTCGAGATCAGTGTAGTGTTACCAATCATCCTGAAAAAGACCACTGTCCATAAATAAATTAGCAAGATTGTTGGACCTAAACAGGAAAATGAATCAGCAGTATTGTTGGACCTGAAAAAAACAGCTAGTAGTATTGTTGGACGTGAAATAAGATAACCTTAAACCAATGATCTTCTCCCTCCGTCCCGTAAAGAATGCAATCCTCACTTTTTAAGAAGTCAAACCGTTTCAATTTTGACCAAGTTTATACAAAATACTACTAATATTTATGTCTTCAAATTGATTTAATATAAAAATATAATCTGTGATTAATCTAATGATACTTATTTTGTATCATAAAATGTTAGTAATTTTTTGTATAAATTCAGTCAAATTTGAATTAGTTTGACTTCTCAAAAAGTGAGGATTGCATTCTTTACGGGACGGAGGGAGTATATTTATACCCAAATTACATAAATGAAGGATGGTGATCAGAGAATATAAAAATTAGTGAATTTGAAAAATTAATCAGACGGCCGCAAGGCTACACCACTTGTGCCAAGAAATCATCTATTGATCATTGAAAGAGGCACGACTCTTTCCAATGTAGTTTGCCCTGTAGATGCCAATCGACGTCTAGCCGCCGTGTGTTTTGAACCAAGAACCACAGTGAGTTCAACGAGTCCGATCGCACGGAGACATTGGAGCAAACAACCAGTGCAAGGAAGAGTCAGGCTCCTCAGGCGCGGGCATTGCGTGCTCACAAGAGCATTGAGTTTGCTGCCTTCCATGCAACCGCAAGTCCGCAACGTCATGTGGAGGTGGATGTCATGGTTGCGGAAGAGGAAGATGCTGAGGCGCTGAAGGCCGGGCCGGCGCCGAGCAGCCGGCGAAGGCGTCATCGACGGTGGCGAGGAACGAGGCCGGTGGCAGCGGAGGGTCGGCGTTGACGTCGAGGAGAGGAGCACTGGTCGGTCGCGCGAGAGGACATGTACGTGAGCTTCTCGGTTTCTTTTCCTTGTGGAGGAGAACTTACCTGGTGACAAAATATAATTAGAGGAGATGGACTCACCGGACTATTTGATTGGTGGGTACATGAGGTGAGTAAAGAAATCTCACGGTGAGAAAAGTAATGTCCAAAACGGCAAAAACTCTCTATAGAAACATCGTTTTTAAAAAACTTTCCACTTCGTTTGTACCGTTGGACCCGACACGTGGGTCCTCTGTGAGGGGTGGGTAGAATTTTTTTGGGTGAGAAGCGTTTTTAAAAGTACTGGATCCTTATAATAGAAGCATTTTATGAAAGAAAATATACTGATTTGGTTAGCAAATTTTGGCGTCAGCCAATTAATGGAAAATAAGCTGAAAAGTTACTCATAATTTACTTCCTCCTCCTTTTCGTAATTTTCTTGTAGTTATAGTTAAGCTAGCTAGATAATATGGTCTTTCTTACAAAAATAATATATACATAACGTAGCATCATCGAGTTTTTACTTATTTTTTTGGAAAATATAGTTTTTTTTATTTTGGCCCGGCTTGTAATTTTAGGAGAAGATGGGCATCACACAACGGCATTAGAAGCCAAAGAGAAGTGAGATGGCGGGGCAAGCAAGCACTTTAGGGGTGACGCTTTGTGTAAAGCAAGTTAAACGTGTTGTGCTTTGTGGTGTTAGTTTTTCTTTATGGCTTTGGTATTTTGTGGATCTTATATCATTTATAATGCCTTGTCTTTTAAATAAGAGAAACATCATGCTATAGTTTTATTTTGATTCACTCACAATGACAAAAAGGTTATTTGCATTGCCAAGTTTTTTGTAAGCGTTTTGTATTCATTACCTAGGGGTTACAATGTTACAATAAATTTTAATTTATTTAGCATATATTTTAAGTCAAGAATTAAAATGTAATCCATATTGTATTCTCTTGTGGGTTTATATTTTATAAAAAAATATCATATTCCTCACCTTTTTAATAGTCATTTTACATATAGCAATTACACATATTTCTAATAATGTTTTCTAAAATATTACCTTTTATAAATTTTGGATTTGGGATGATTAGTTAAGCTATCTAAAAGGGTCTTTGTTACAAAAATTTACATAACATAGCATTACCATCGAGCTTTAGTTCTTTTGGTAAAAAAAAATATACCTTTAGTGTGGTCTAGCTTGTAAGTTGAAGAGAATATTGTATCACACAACTACACATCACAAGCCTAAGAGGACTAAGATGGCAAGGCAAGCGAGCACATATACGGGGTGACGTTTTCTGTTGCTAGGTGTATGTTTCAACGTGTTGTGCTTTGCAAGTTTATGGTATTAGTTTTTTTTGTTCTCAATTTGTTTTTTTGGTGGATCTTATATCATTTGTATTGCCTTTGTCTTAGCACCTTGCTATATTTTTATTTTCGATTCACTTATAGTGCCAAAAGGTTATTTCCGCGTGAGATTTATTTTATGTATTCGTTTCCTAGGTGTTATAATATTACAATAAATTTTAATTTATATAGTATACATTTTAAGCCAACAAGAAAAATGTAATTTATAGTATACGTTCTTATCTTTTAAGAACATCTTTTTCATAAAAACATTGTACTCTTTAGCTTTTAAATATTTTTATATATTAAACTTAGGAGGTTGAATGCCTCTGCTTCATATTTACATTAATAATGTTAGAGTTGATGCAAGATTTGCCAAGATGAATAGTATTTCCGAGCTTGGTAGGTTGATGGTGAGTAAAAAGTACATATCCATTTTCCTTCGGTCTCTCGGCTAGTGAAGCCAGTATTAGCTCTTTCTATTGCTATCGCATAAGTGGAGAGGTGCTTTTTGCTGATGAAAATTGTGAAGACAGTACAATGTAACCAAATCGATGATGAATTATGAATCATTGTATCATGTGCCTTTTGGCACAAGGATTTATGGCGTCAGTTCCATATGATTATATTATTATTCGCTTTTCACAAGATGGATGGCCATAGTCGTAGAGATGAATTGTTATTGTAAATGGTAATCGCTACTGTAAGACCTTATAACATGACGGCATGTCGTTGTTTAATTTTCATTGCATATGGGCCAGTACTTTGCATTAACATCGACGACAATATTTCCTGGCTTCACCCCTAGAAAATTTGACGTGTTACCTAAGCATATTGAGCTGATATCAACTCCACTAATTGTGTCCTCTTGAACTCTATTAGACATAGTTGTCGGCCTCATCTATATAGTGCCACCATAGTCGTTTCATGTCACATATCGCTAAAAGTGCTAACATGGGTATCTTGTGGGCTTCAAGAAACAAGGCATCGGGTAACATGTGTCACATGAAAACTGTATTGCGAACAATATTTAGCTTCCATTACAAAATTTGACCGGAATACTTCCCTTTCAGCCCAACATGGTACAGAGGTAAAGGGTAGTACCGGCTGATGTATGGCAGGAACCACCCGGCGTCCTCATAACACTCCTCCATGTTGGAGGCGTCTTTGTCGGTGGAGTCCTCATCCGTGGCATCTTCGTAGGCCGAGTCCTCATCCGTGGCTTCTTCATCGGTCGAGTCATCGCCGGTATCACAACTGTGCTTCTCCTCGATGTCGCCGCCGTATGTCAAATCGGTGCCCTAGCCGAACATCATCACCTCATGGTCGCCGGAGTACCCTACCTCCTCATCAGCGGGAACTCCATCTCTTAGCCGCCGTCGTGCTCACCCACGTGGCACTTTGTTTTCTCCAACTTCAGATCAAGCTCCCATTGTGTTTTCCTCTGGAGGATGCCGGATTTCGTCCATGAAACCCATCCAGTTGCTAGGCGAGCCTACTTAGTTCCAATTGTTTGAACATGGTGGGTGTTGTTCCTGCATTTTATTTGGGGAAATTAGCTCTTGTACACTACTCACCCATGGCTTTGCCATAGGCCACTAGAAAAGAAGGGCACGACTACAGCAATAACCTCCTCCATTTAACCCCACCGCAAGAGCAATCTGTCCACAAATATTTCTTGTGTGCCCCACCTCCACCTTATATTCTTTCTCCTCCCCGCGCATCTCGTCTTCATCCCGACACGGCCTAAAAGTGTATCTAGGCACTTAATCAATTTTGGTGATTAATGATAATAAAAATTTGGATATGATGCTTTGAATGAGTTGTGCAGGAATAAAATGAAATGAAAAGAAGAAGAATGTAAAAGGAAGGTCCCTAACTCTTATTTGTATGGTGGAGGATTCGATTGAAGATTTAAATTTGGTTTTTGGTTTGAAATTGAGTATAGGATCACCGTAGTATCAAGGGGGACGTATTCGATAATTCTTAGTTGTCAAAAGGGCTATGCTTGAGATGAAAATCCCATGAGAGACTCAAAAATTTGCCTAGTTCAACTTTGATAGGTGGGCCGGAACTTAGGCCGGAAGATCCGGCCAGGAAGTTCCTAGCGGCTCTGTTTGAGAGTTTTTCAAACCGGAAGATCCGGACCATGCGTCGGATCTTCCATGACTTAGCCAGTTTTTAGCCTTTTGGAGTGTTCCATGGAAGTTGAAAGTGCATCTAGGCTCCTAATTGATTTTGGTGATTCTTGACAATCATAATTTGGGATATGATGCTTTGAAAGAGTTGTGTGCAGGAATAAATTGAAAGAAATTGAATGAAAAAGGAAAGGAAGGTCCCCCAATTCTAATATGTATGGTGGTGGAGTTCATGGAAGATTTAAATTTTAATTTTTGGTTTGAATTTGAGTATTGGACCACCGTACTATCAAGAAGGACGCATTTGATTGATCTAGCTTGTCAAAGTGCTTCATTTGAGATGATCACCATTGTTGAGAGACACAAAATTCACTCACAATCCACTTGTACACGTCACTGATTCCATCTGAGTCGGATGATCCGGCCCTAGGCCGGAAGATCCGGAAAACTCTCTGAGTGATGGCGGATGATCCGGCTCTTGCTCGGATGATCCGGACCTGGGAAGTCTGGGTGGACTGTGTACTGGGTCGGATGATCCGGCCCTGGAACTTTAGGTGTGTTTTTCAACTAATCTGTGACTTACTTGGATGATCCGGCCTTGGGTCGGATGATCCGATACCCCTTCGATGTACACATAACGGTCACTTTTTGGGGGTTGAGTATATATACCCCCACACCCCTCCTTTCATTTGCTGCTGACCTACCACGAAACAAACACACTCAAGAGCTTGAATACTCTCTTCCTCACCCCTCTAGAGCTAAATCTTTGAGAGATTTCACCAAGGGTTTGTGTGAGAAGAGATTGGAAGTGTGAGCTTTGGTCTTTCATCTCAAGAAGCATTTGAAGCAACCTCGATCCATCGATTCGCATTTGTTACTCTTGGAGCTTTTCTCCTAGACGGTTAGAGGTGCCGGTGAGCTCCCATTCCATTATGGTTTGAGCCCCGGAAGTTTGTATTACCCCTCTCTTTGTGAGAGCCAATAGTAAGTAACTCGATCCTCCTTTGTGGTTGATTGGGAGAGACTTGGGGCTAGTGTGACAGCCCAGCTCTTTGTGAGCATCTCAACGGAGACGTAGCTCCTTTGTGGAGTGAACTTCGAAAGTAAATCCTTGTCACCGTGTGCTCACTTGTTCTTGTTGCTATTCTTGCTCGATTTAATCCGATCTACTTGTTAGTGGTATTCCTCTCGTGTATATCATTCTCTAAGGGTTGTTCATATATGTCATCAACTTTGTATTCAAAGGGATTCTCCAAAAGCTAAGTAGATTTTGAATCTCGTACTTGAAGTTCATCCCCTTGCCGGAAGTTCCGCCCCTGTGCCGGATCATCCGAGCTTGAGAGCTCCGGAAGATCCGACCCGGCGCCGGAACATCCGGCCCTGACAGTTTTCGTGACAAGTTTTTCAGAGAATTTTTAACAAGGCCTATTCACCCCCCCTCTAGGCCTAGTGTCGGTCCTTTCAATTGGTATCAGAGCCTAATTCCTTGTTTAGGCTTAACCGCTAAGGGAAAAGCACTATGGCGGAGAAAGGAGAAAAGTCCGAAGTTGCTTCCTCTCACAAGAATGGACACCCAATGGACGTTGATTCAAGTTCAAGTGATGATGATCTTATTTTTAGTGATGTTGATGAGAACTTGGATGAACAAGAAAAGATCAAGCAAAGAAAAGAAAAGATGAAAAAGAAGATTCGAGAGAAGGCCGAAAGGAAGGCACAAAAGATCCTCAAGAAGAAGCTTCGAGAAAGAGACGTGCTTGACGGACTTCACTCTGTATCTCATCGATACGAGACATCATCCTCTAACAAATCTCTTGATCCCACTAATCTTAATTTCTCATCGGTCCCAATGGGCAAAGTCCCCAAATTCAATGGGATTGACTATGCTCATTGGAGCGATGACATGAAGGTATACTTGCATGGTCTTCACCCATCTCTTTGGACTATTGTGAATATAGGTGTGGACAAGGATGCGACGCCAAGCCGGGAACAATAATATGATATCTTCCGCAACTCTCAAGCCGTGACCGTGCTTAGAAGCGCTCTAAGCTCATATGAGTACAACAAGATTAGAGGAATTGAGAGTGCAAAGGATTTGTGGGACACTCTTCGAATGGCTCATGAAGGGTCGGATGAAGTCAAGGAAGGCAAGATTGATCTTCTACAAGGAGAATTAGAAGCCTTTGTTATGAAGAAGGAAGAATCTCTTCAAGAAATGTATGATCGGTTGAAGCTTCTTGTCACCGAGATAAGGATGCTTGGAAGCAAGGATTGGGAGGAGCACAAAGTGACAAAGAAATTGCTTCGGGCATATGCTCCAAAGAACCCAATGCTTGCTACTATGATTAGAGAGAAAAGCAAGTTCAAGACCATGTTGCCAATGGAGCTATTCAACAATTTGCAATATCATGAGATGAATAGCTTGGACGTGACTAGGTCAACGGGACAAACCGAGATCAAGACAATTGCTCTCAAGGCCGAACCAAGCAAGAAGATTGAGTCGAATGAGAAGACCTCCTCCTCCAAAAAGAAAGAAGACTCAAGTGACAATGAGAGCACCGATGATGAAACCGCAATGGTAGTTAGGGACTTCAAGAGGTTCATGAAGAATAAAAGCGACAAGAAGAAATTCTCTCAACGAAGATGATATGAGTGTGGAGAGAAAGGCCACTTCATAACCGATTGCCCTCGCAAAAGAAATGACAAGAATGACAAGGATGACAATAAGTCAAAGGACAAGAACTTTGACAAAGAAAAGAAGTACAAAGAAAAGAGTCAAGAGTACAAGAAGAAGTTTGGAAGTGCACACGTCGGTGAAGGATGGGATTCATCAAGTGACGACTCCGATGATGAAGCAATGGCCACTCTAGCCATTCATGCTCCTACACCAACTCCTCGTCTCTTCAACAACCTTGATGAGAGTGATGATGAAGCTCCCATGTGCCTCATGGCTCAAGGGACCAAGGTATTGGATACCAACCCGTCTCTTACATCTTCTATCTTGTCATCTAGAGATGTAGAAAATGATCTAGAAAAGGAGGAAGCCGAACATGAGAAAAACATGATAAAAAAGTTTGGCAAAGAAGGGTACAAATACATTAAAAAGCTAATTAAGAAATCAGAGAAACAAAAGGAGTCTCTAGCTAGGCAAGAAGAATTGCTCATCCTTGAAAAGGAGAGAAACCTAATCCTTGAAGAGGCTCTAGTCGAGGAGAAGATCAAAAGTGAGAAGTTGGCATGTGACTTATTATGTGCTAATAACTCATGTGAGAAGATGTCTAAGGAGTTGTCCTTGGCAAATGACTCTCTAGCTAACCTAAAGAATGCTCAAAGTGAGCTTCAAGAGAGGCATTCAAGCCTTGAGATCAAGCATAAAGATCTTGAAGCTAACTTTAGCACACTTTGGGAAAGCACCAAGATTGACTCTAAGACAACTCGCGACTCCAATGTCTCTACTAGTGAAGGTTGCTCTAGATGTTATAAGGTTGATATAGATGCTTGTGCAACTAACATTTCCGAACTAGTGGAGAAGGTCAAGGCTAAAGATGCTAAAATTCTAGAATTGACCAAGACCATTGGTAAAGACAAAGGTAAGAGTGAATTTGAGACCCACCCGGCATATAAGGCCGGTAGATATCATACTATCAAGGATGGGCTTGGATTCACAAGAGGTGGTAAGACCAATGGCACACGAAAGGTAGGGGGAAAAGATGTACCCTTGTTCACACAAGGTACAAACCTAGGTGAGTTGATGGATATGGCTCATGGTGTGTCAATAAGTACCACTGAGACCAAGCCAAAGGTTGAAGTCTCAAGCAAGAATGTCAAAAACATTGCCAAGAACAAAAATGATGTGAAGATCATTCAGCACAAACCATCTCCAAACTACTCCATTGACTACACGGTCACATGGTATCAAAATGGGAAAATGGTGGTAAAATACATTGGTGCTCATGTTAGAAAGATGATGAGAAGTGTGTGGGTGCCTAAAATGTCCAAAGCTAACACACAAGGACCCAATCTCTTTTGGGTACCTAAGTCCAAGGCTTAAACTTGTTTTGTAGGCATATTCCTCCGGTGGACCTTCATGGTTGCTTGATAGTGGATGTTCAAATCATATGACCGGAGAGAAGAATATGTTTGCAAGATTGCAAGAGTATGACACACCCATCGAAAAGATAACCTTTGGTGATAACAACCATGGTGATGTCATAGGTCAAGGTGAAGTTGCTATATCTCAAGACTCATCTCTTTCAAATGTTTATTTGGTTGACTCTTTGGGATACAATTTGTTGTCGGTATCACAACTTTGTGAAAAAGGCTACAATTGTCTCTTTACTAATGAGGGTGTGAGCATTCTTAGAAGGGAGGATTCCTCTATTGCTTTTACGGGTCAACTTAAGGGAAAGCTTTATTTAGTTGATTTCACAACAAATAAAGTGGAACCGAAGACTTGTTTAGTGGCAAAATCTAGCTTGGGTTGGCTTTGGCACTGCCGGCTAGCTCATGTTGGGATGAGGAACTTGGCCAAACTTCAAAAGAATGAACACATCCTAGGACTAACCGATATTGTGTTTGAAAAGGATAGATTGTGTAGTGCTTGTCAAGCCGGGAAGCAAGTTGGTGCTTCACATCCACCCAAGAACTTGTTGACTAGTTCAAGACCATTGAAGTTGCTTCATATGGATCTATTTGGACCGGTTGCTTATATTAGCATTGGTGGAAACAAGTATGGACTTGTCATAGTGGATGATTTCTCACGCTTCACATGGGTTTTCTTCTTACAAGACAAAAGTGAAGTTCAAGGGCTCATCAAGAAGTTCATAAGAAGAGCTCAAAATGAATTTGAGTTGAAAATCAAGGGTATAAGAAGTGACAATGGAACGGAGTTCAAAAACACAAATGTTGAGAAATTTCTTGATGAAGAAGGTATCAAGCATGAATTCTCTGCTCCATACACACCTCAACAAAATGGCATTGTTGAGAGAAAGAATCATACCTTGATTGAGATGGCTAGAACCATGCTTGATGAGTACAAGACTCCGGATAGCTTTTGGGCCGAAGCGATTAGCACGGCTTGCCATGCCACTAATCGTCTCTATCTTCAAAAGTATTTAAAGATGACACCGTACGAGATTATCACCGGTAATAAACCGAAGGTGCACTACTTTCGGGTTTTTGGTTGCAAGTATTACATTCTTAACAAGAAAACCAAAAGCTCAAAGTTTGCACCTAAGGTTGATGAAGACTTTTTACTTGGTTATGGTACTAACGAACATGCCTATCGTGTCTTCAACAAAGCTACCGGTTGTGTTGATGTCACAGTAGACGTGAAATTTGATGAATCAAACGGCTCTCAAGTAGAGCAAGTTGTGAATGACCTTGTAGATGAAGAACCACCAAGTCAAGCCATCAAGAAATTGAGTCTAGGAGAAGTGAAGCCTCTAGAATCTCAAGAAGAAGATGAAGAGCAAGATCAAGCTACGGACATCATATTCAATGTTGATACATCATCATCAACAAGAGTTGAACCATCTTGTCCCCCACATGATCAAGTTCAAGCTCATGGTGACGATCATGATCTTGGCAATGATCTAGGGGGAGTGCAAAACAACGACGCACAAGATGATATGCCTCAACAAGAAGACGATGATTGACTTATTCAACGTCAATCCACATTTCCACATCCAAGAGTACATCAAAGTGTACAACGAGATCATCCCGTTGACAACATACTAGGAAGCATCCAAAGAGGGGTAACCACTCGTTCTCGTTTAGCAAATTTTTGTGGATGTTACTCGTTTGTTTCCTCTTTGGAACCTCTCAAGGTAGAAGAAGCTCTTGATGACGTGGATTGGGTTATTGCAATGCAAGAAGAGTTGAACAATTTCACAAGAAATAAAGTTTGGGAATTGGCCCCACGGCCCAAGCAAAATGTGATTGGCACCAAGTGGGTTTTCCGGAACAAGCAAGATGAAAATGGAATTGTCACAAGAAACAAAGCTAGATTGGTTGCTCAAGGTTTCACTCAAATAGAAGGACTTGACTTTGGTGAAACATATGCTCCGGTGGCTAGGCTTGAATCTATTCGTATTCTTTTAGCCTATGCCGCTCATCATGACTTCAAGCTTCATCAAATGGATGTGAAGAGCGCATTCTTGAATGGACCTCTATCCGAGTTGGTGTATGTGGAGCAACCACCGGGCTTTGAAGATCCCAAGCATCCCAACTATGTCTACAAACTCCATAAGGCGCTCTATGGGCTTAAGCAAGCACCTAAAGCATGGTATGAATGCCTTAGGGATTTTCTTCTCAAAAATGGTTTTGTGGTGGGAAAAGCCGATTCTACTCTTTTTACTCAAAAAGTAGACAAGGATTTATTTGTGTGTCAAATATATGTTGATGACATCATTTTTGGTTCTACTAATGATAAATTTTGTGAAGAATTTAGTAGGATTATGACCAAGAGATTTGAGATGTCCATGATGGGAGAATTGAAATTCTTTCTTGGTTTTCAAATTAAGCAATTGAAGCATGGAACATTCATATGTCAAACTAAATATACAAGTGATATGCTCAAGAAGTTTGACATGGCCGATGCTAAACCTATGAAGACTCCAATGCCCGTGAATGGCCATCTTGATCTCAATGAAGATGGAAAATCGGTTGATCAAAAGGTATATCGCTCCATGATTGGTTCTTTGCTTTATCTTTGTGCATCTAGGCCGGATATTATGCTTAGTGTGTGCATGTGTGCAAGATTTCAAGTCAATCCTAAGGAATGCCATTTGATGGCTGTTAAAAGAATCTTTCGATATTTAGTACATACTCCAAACCTTGGCTTGTGGTATCCCAAGGGTTCCACTTTTAATCTACTTGGCTATTCCGATTCGGATTATGCCGGTTGCAAGGTAGATCGAAAGAGCACAACGGGGACTTGCCAATTTCTTGGTTGGTCCTTGGTGTCTTGGAGCTCTAAGAAACAAAATTCCGTTGCGCTATCCACCGCCGAGGCCGAGTATGTTGCAGCCGGTGCTTGTTGTGCCCAACTCCTATGGATGAGACAAACTTTGAGTGACTTTGGTTGTGAGTTCAAAAATATCCCACTCTTGTGTGATAATGAGAGTGCCATAAAACTAGCAAACAACCCCGTCCAACACTCAAGAACCAAGCAAATTGACATAAGACATCACTTTCTTAGAGATCATGAAGCCAAAGGAGATATCACTCTAAGCCATGTAGGAACCGATAAACAACTAGCCGATATCTTCACCAAGCCTCTTGATGAGCAAAAGTTTTGTTCTTTAAGGAGTGAGCTAAATATCTTGGATTCTCGTAACTTGGCTTGACTTATTGCATACACCTTGTGTTGATGCTTAGACTAGGTTGAAAAAGGCTTTATTTGTGTGAGTTTTTCAAAATTTTGGATTTTATGATCGTTGGATCATTCTTTGCCTCAAATGATCATGGTTATGTATTGTTGATTGTGGCTGATCATTTTGAGTCAAGGATCTTATATGTCCATACTCTAGATCCCTCAATATCACCAATCAAAGTTCACCCACACGTTTCTCCTGAAATTCTTTTTTAGTGGGTGTCGGATCATCCGGCTGAACCCCGGATCTTCCGGATCTCTCTGGTGGCTGTCGGATCTTCCGTTCCTACCCCAGATCATCCGATCCTGTGCTGACAAGTATATATATGGCTGTAATCGTTGGAACCCTAGTTCTTTCTTTCTTTTCTTCCACGCCGACGCCCCTCTCTTCCACTCTCACGCACGCGGCGATCTCAATCTTGGACCAAGGATTTCACGAGCTATCTTGCCCATTTGTTTCCCCTTGCATTGGAAGTCCCGATTCTCCATCGGAACATCATCGAATCGCGCAGGAAGTTTTCAAGGTATCTCATTCAAAATCCTCTCGCCCCGATCTCTCATTGTAGGTTGTCCTAGGCGATTTCCTTTGGTGAATCATCTTCTTTATCTATCTAGAGGACATACCTTGAGTTTCACGAGTTTTGGTGGGCGTAATCCTTAGATTCATGAATCTGCTGTTCATCCCCGAGCAGTGCCGGATGATCCGACGCTGGGCTGGAAGATCCGTGTGACGAACCGGATTCTCAACGACGAGAATCCGACTCCCTGTACCCTCGAGATAGTCCCAGGAATAGCAGCTATCTTGTACACAACTCATCTCAGTCGAATATCACATCCATACAATGATAAAAGATCCATTACATGACGTATATAAAACATAGCGTCTGGTACAAGCCCTCTGGGCTAAATCGACAATAAGAAACAACTGCGCAGCGGTAGCTAGATCATCAGGGTCCTCTCCTCCACAGGCATCCTTGAGCATAGCGCGCACCCTTCAATCGTACCACCCGTCTTGGTTGAACTCGTGGTCGGGGTCTTCACCTGAGAACCCAAAGTCTGTCCCCAAGGAAATGGGACAGGTCCACGTCACCAACCATAATATGATGCAAGCTTTAAAGTGGCCTATTCTAGGGTATAGAAATAATCAAGGTTTGAGCCAGGGTTTTCTTATGCAAGCAGCAGCAATAACCCAATTTCATCTCATCACCAACTCCTTTCCTCACAAGCACATCCACTCCCCAGATCCAACCATCAGCCTCACATTTTCCCATCGGGCTCGTCCTGCCACAGCAGGTTCCCGCAAAACATCAGCCACCAACACCTTTCACTCACTAGTCGACTCGGTGAGCTCCCTCCCCACCTTGTCTCAACAGCATCAGCTGGACCAATCTCTCACAACCCGAATCAAGGATGAGGTAAGAAAGCAGATTCCCATGCTAGTCGGAACTTATCAGAAATGGGTCGTCCGTAACCGTGGACACGGCTATACGTATAGTTTACACTCTGCAGAGGTGGCACTCCAGGAATCCATCCGGGCTGCAAGGCTAGTCCGCAACCAACCTGAGACACAGCCCACAACAAAGACCCTAAACAGTAACGGCGCCAATCCTGTCTCCCTGGGCTCAGGAAACATCTGATCTAACATCTGCCCCAGGGATGTGAAACCTTCCCACCGGGGCCAGTCGGGGGCCGTGGTAAATCAGGGAGATTACGCCGCAACGAATCCCCCCTACACATATCAAGCTCGATTCTCCTACAGTCTCGGCGCCGCACTAGAGTAGGCTTGCTGGAACCCTCCCCATACTGGGTAGATGGTGAGCACGGTATTCCCATGTCCGAAGTTGGAACTCGACTCAGTCCTTAATTGTCGGTAAAGCGAGTATCTGCGTTATAAGCGATCCGCCGCAACGGTCCGCAATCGGCACCCATAACAGGTATAGCCGCCCAAACTCCTCAGGTACCCCCCGAGTACCAATCCCCAAGAAACCATGTACCCGCAACAGGTACCCCATAGGGACTGCCCGAGTGCAGCCCCTCAGCACCTCGATCAAACGATCGAGTTGTTATTACTCGCTTACACCGCCTAGCTGCACTACTCCTCTCATACCACCCACAACTCACGCCAAGAGGTTCAAATCACAACCATCCCAACACATGCATAGCATAGCATATTTCATAAAGTGAGTAGTAGGTAGCAAGGTGACAGGATATTAACAAAGGCAGTGTAGGTTTATCATGCGAGTAAAGTAAAGCGCTAGCATACTAGTTTGCATGTCTAATAGGTATTTCAGAGAATGGCTGGGCGTGAACCTGGGCAAAAGTCTTCGTCTTCGTCAAAGCAGTTGTCGAAGTGGTCCGGCTCCTCCAGACTCTCCGGAGCTCCTAAGGTTGCGTAAAAATAAAATAAGGCGCGACTACTAGCAAATAAACTCAAAATCAGCGAAGAGAGAAGACCCAAATAACACCAAACTCTACACTAACGCGTAGATCATGTTTTTAGAAAAATATAGAAACTGGTTTCATATTTTTCTGAGCTACGGTTGATTTATTATTAATTTTTGAAGTTTAAATCATTTTCTGAAAATATTAAATAATTTCCGAAAAAGAAAAACAGACAAAAATTAGCCTGCTGACGTCAGCATGACGTCATGCTGTCGTCAGCAGTGGGGTCCGCCTAGGATGACGTTAGCAGTGGGGCCCTGCCGACGTCAGCGTTGACTGGTCAACGGGTCAACGGTCAGCAGTCAACGGGTCAACGGTCAGCTCTGGTCAGTGGACCCCAGCTGTCAGTGACACGCAGTGTATGACATGTGGGCCCCATACGTCAGCGCGGTTAAAAGAAAAAGGAAAAAGATTAAACGCTGGCTGGGCTGGAACTGGGCCGAAAGATGGATGGGCCGAGATAGTTCAAGGGGGCAAACCAGACTTACACGCAAGATTCGGCCCACGAAGGGGCGCTGCTGGATTCGCTCTGGTGGACTAGGTCCACCGTGAACCGAGTCAGTGGTTCACGTGAGCCGGGTGCACGGGATCAGTTGTGGCCGATTCAGGATCGTCTGCGGGTGGCTGTGTGGCGTGCGGGTGTGGTCGTTCGTGTGGCTCGCCACTGCGCGACGCGACGCGCGCGCGGCGCGCACCAGAACGCGCCGGCGGCGACGGTCGACGGCGAAAACGGCGGAAAAGGGTTCGGCTCGGGCCAAGGATGGCCGGAAGGGCTCGGCTTGGGTGTGGTGGTCACGAATGGGGTGAAAAAGGTGGGGGCTTGGCTTCGGCTTGGGCTCCCGACGCGAGCGGCGGCGGCGCGGCCATGGCGCCACGGCGGCCGGCGACGCGCGGGCAGAGACTCGGCTTGGATGGCTCGGCTACGGGCGGTTCGCACGCGCAGCCCTCAGCAACTGCTGGGACGCGGCTGGGTGCGCGTGCGCGGGCACGTGGTCACCCACGGCCGCGACACGGCCTCGGCGTTCGCGCGCGGCGAGTGGAGCTCGGCCGCGGCGGCCTCGGCTGCGAGCAAAAGGCGACGGCGGGCTACGCAAGGTTCAGCGGCGACGGGTTCCTGCACAAGAGACGCGGCCACGACTCGAAGGTCGGGTCCCAGGGGGCTAGCAACCGGCGGCGGCGGCGATTGGCCGGAGACAGAGAAGAAAAGGGGGAAGGCACGGCGGCGCTCACCTAGGGGCCAGTCGGGGTACGCTGCAGCTCGGGGTAGACTCGACGTGGCTTGGCGAAGCTCGTGCTCCTCTTCTCGCTCCCTGGTTCGGCCTGGTGTTGGTAGTCCACGCGCGGCGGCGACGGCTTCGGCGGCGGCGGCGTGGAGAAGACGATGGGCTTCCCCTCCTCTCCCGGCTTCTCCTCCACGGCCTTCCTCTGGTCCTCCACTTCCCTCTCCTCTCACGAATTGGGGACTGGAAACCCCAATGGGGCGGCGGCGGCTTGAACAGGGAAGGCGGCCGGCGGGGCTGATTTTATAGGGCGGCGGCTAGGGTTCCTGGGCACGGACGGCGAGATGGGGGTTGTGGGCGCTCGCGGACACGCGGCGTGTAACAACCCTAAAATTCCTATAGGCTTTGTTGAGTGCAAAAATTCGAATTTAAAATTTTTTTGGTGGAATTGTGTGCATGCAAACAAACATATAAGAGTGTCTTCTATTTGCTCCCTAAATTCTTAGGCAATTTAAATTCAAATTTAAAATCAATTTGAAGTGCTAAGGATGAAATAGTGTGATTTGGATTTATTTGGATTTATTTGGATTTTTGGTTGGTTTGAATTCAAATTCTAGATTTGAATTCAAACTCTAATTGACTAAACTAATTTCCAAATCTCATTCCTGTTCGTGGGCCGAATTCCCGCAGCCAAAGTCCATCTTTCCACCCTAAACTCTTCTACCCGAGCCAGCGAACCAATCGGCCCGCTCGGCCTTTCGGCCCAGCTCGGCCCAGCCGTTCACCGCGTCCCCGCCGCGTCGCCTTCTCTCTCGCTGACCGCCGGACCCCACCTGTCAGCTTTCTTCTCCCCGCGTCATCTCCTTCCTCGCGACGCCGCTCCCTCTCTCCCGAGCGCGCCGCCCGTGAACCCAACCACCCGGCCGGCCCCATCGCTCCCTGTGCGGCCCGTCCGATGCGCGCCGCGTGTCCGCAGCCGCCTGGCCATCCCAATCTCGCCGTCCGTGCCGCCAAACCCTAGCCCTAGCGCCTATAAAACCCGCCACCGGCCATCTTCTTCCCCAAGCCGCACCGCCCTTCGGGGTTCCATCCAGATCCAGTTCGTGGGAGGGGAGGAGTAGGAGAGGGGTGGGGAAGGTCCTGGAGCAGTCGGAGCAAGAGGAGGAGAGCCGGAGCGCCTTCCCCGCATCGCCGCCGCCGAAGCCATCGCTGCCGTCCGTGGACTCGCCGACGAGGAGCCGGACCAGGGACGAGAGGAAGCGCACGAGCATCGCCGAGCCTCGACGAGTCTTCCCCGAGCTGCAGCGTACGGTGACGAGACCCTGGGTGAGCTGCCCGCGTTCGCCCCCCTTCTTCTCTGTTTCCGGCGGAGCGCCGCCGCTCGTGCTCGCCGTGCCAAGCCAAGCCCCTGTGAGCCAGCCTTCGTGCTATGCATCTTCTTGTGCAGGTTCCCGTCGCCGCTAAACCCTTTGCAACCCGCCGTCGCTTGTTCCCCGCAGCCGAGGCCGCCGCGGCCGAGCTCTGCTCGCCCCGCGCGCGAACGCCGAGGCCACGCGCGGCCGTGGGCGACCACGTGCCCGCGCGTGTGCACCTAGCCGTGCCCCAGCAGTCGCTGAAGGCCACGGGCGTGCTAGCCGAACCCGAATCGAGCGCAGTTGAGCCAAATCCCGTGCCGCCGTCGTGCTCGCCGGCGTTCATGGCCGTGCCATCGCCGTCGCACGTCGGGAAGCCCAAGCCGAACCCTAATCCAAGCCTTTTTCACCCTGATCCGCTCCGCCTAACCCTGGTGAAGCTTTTCCGACCGATCTTGAGCCCAGCCGAGCCTTTTCCGGCGAGGTCCACCGCCGACCGTCGCCGCCGGCGCGTTCCAGTGCGCGCCGCGCGCGCGTCGCGTCGCGCCGTGGCCGTGCCACACCGTGGACCACACCAAGTCCCTCTCAGCCGCGCACAGAAGATCCCTGCCAGCCACAAATTGATCCCGTGCACCCGGCTCTCGTGAACCACTCTCACGGTGCACCGTGGACCCAGTCCACCAGGCCAGATCCAGCAGCCGCCCCTTCGTGGGCCGAATCTCGCGTTTAAGTCCGTTTAACCACCTTGAACTCTTCCGGCCCATTCACTTTCGGCCCAATTCCAGCCCAGCCATCGTTTATTCTTTTTCCTTTTTCTTTTAACAGCGCTGACGTATGGGACCCACCTGTCATACTCTGCGAGTCACTGACACATGGGACCCACTGACCAGAGTTGACCCGCTGACCGTTGACCGTTGACCCCGTTGACCGTTGACCGGTCAACGCTGACGTCAGCAGGGCCCACTGCTGACGTCATCCTAGGCGGACCCCACTGCTGATGTCAGCATGACGTCATGCTGACGTCAGCAGGCTAATTTCTGTCTGTTTTCTTTTTCGGAAATTATTTAATATTTTCAGAAAATGATTTAAACTTCGAAAATTAATAATAAATCAACCGTAGCTTAGAAAAATATGAAACCAGTTTCTATATTTTTCTAAAATCATGACCTACGCGTTAGTGTAGAGTTTGGTGTTATTTGAGTCTTCTTTCATCGCTGCCTTAGTGTTTCTTTGCTAGTAGCCGCGTCTTATTTTCTTTCCGCGCCCCTAGGAGCTCCGGAGAGTCAGGAGGAGCCGGACTACTACAACAACTGCTTTGACGAGGACGAAGACCTTTGCCCAGGTTCACGCCCGACCATCTCTGAAATACCTATTAGACATGCAAACTAGTATGCTAGCGCTTTACTTTACTCGCATGATAAACCTGCACTGCCTTTGTTATTATCCTGTTACCTTGCTACCTACTACTCACTTTATAAATATGCTATGCTATGCATGTGTTGGGATGGTTGTGATTGATCCTCTTGGCGTGAGTTGTGGGTGGTTTGGGAGGAGTAGTGCAGCTAGGCGGTGTAAGCGAGTAAATAACAACTCGATCGTTGATCGAGGTGCTGAGGGGCTGCACTCGGGCAGTCCCTATGGGGTACCTGTTGCGGGTACATGGTTACTGGTTACTTGGGGTTGGTACTCGGTGAGTACCTGAGGAGTTTGGGCGGCAATACCTGTTATGGGTGCCGATTGCGGACCGTTGCGGCGGATCGCTTGTGATGCAGATACTCGCTTTACCGAACAATTAAGGACCGAGTCGTGCCCCCACTTCGGACTTGGGAATTACCGTGCTCACCATCTACCCAGTATGGGGAGGGTTCCAGCAAGCCTACTCTAGTGCGGCGCCGAGACTGTAGGAGAATCGAGTTTGATATGTGTAGGGGGGATTCGTTGCGGCGTAATCTCCCTGATTTACCACGGCCCCCGACTGGCCCCGGTGGGAAGGTTTCACGACCCTGGGGCAGATGTTAGATCAGATGTTTCCCGAGCCCAGGGAGACAGGATTGGCGCCGTTACTGTTTAGGGTCTTTGCTGTGGGCTGCGTCTCAGGTTGGTTGCGGACTAGCCTTGCAGCCCGGATGGATTCCTGGAGTGCCACCTCTGCAGAGTGTAAACTATACGTATAGCCGTGTCCACGGTTACGGACGACCGATTTCTGAGAAGCCCCGGCTAGCATGGGAATCTGCTTTCTTACCTCATCCTTGATTCGGGTTATGAGAGATTGGTCCAGCTGAGGCTGTTGAGACGAGGTGGGGAGGGAGCTCACCGAGTCGACTAGTGAGTGAACGGTGTTGGTGGATAATGATTTGCGGGAACCTGCCGTGGCAGGACGAGCCCGATGGGAAAATGTGAGGCTGACGGTTGGTTTTGGGGAGTGGATGTGTGTGTGTGAGCAGGAGTTGGTGATGAGATGAATTTGGGTTATTGCTGCTGCTTGCATAAGAAAACCCTGGCTTAAACCTTGATTAATTCTTTATCCTTAGAATAGGCCACCTTTAAAGCTTGCATCATATTATGGTTGGTGACGTGGACCTGTCCCATTTCCTTGGGGACAGACTTTGGGTTCTCAGGTGAAGACCCCGACCACGAGTTCAACCAGGACGGGTGGTACGACTGAAGGGTGTGCGCTACGCTCAAGGATGCCTGTGGAGGAGTGGTCCCTGTTGTTCTAGCTACCGCTGCGCAGATGTTTCTTATTGTCGTTTTAGCCCAGAGGGCTTGTACCAGACGCTTTGTCTTTATATGAGTCATGTATTGAATCTTTTATCGTTGTATGGATGTGATATTCGACTGAGATGAGTTCTGTACGAGATAGCTGCTATTCCTGGGACTATCTCAAGGGTACAGGGAGTCGGGTTCTCGTCGGTGAGAATCCGGTTCGTCACAGTTGGTATCAGAGCCATACTTGACCGTAGCGCGTAACCCATAGAACGGGAACCTAGGACAGAAGCTCTAACTGAGTCCTCTATTCTATATGAAACCCCTTGGACTATTTGAAAACTATATAAGTACATCTCATCTATTTGCAAAACTTTTACCCTTACCTTACCTTACTAACTTGCTAACTTACTAACAACCCACTAACTGTCTGGCAGATGGAAGGAAGATCAGCAGATGAACGACGGGAGGTCAGGACCACAGGAGCAGACTGTGGAGGTTTGGCAGTGCTACTGAGGGAGGTGCTGCGTACAGTGGGGATAGATGTGGACAACGTCTTCTACGAGGGATGGACCTACGGACCTGGTGAGGGAGTACACACCCGGTTGCAGATGGTTGTACCCAATATCCCTGGACGACCAAGGTCACTGATGCTACGAGCAGCTACCAGCGAGAGCACTTTCAGTCGGGCAGTGCAGACTATAGCTATGAGGATACTCCGACTTGCCACACTTGTGTACCAGAGTCAGCTCAGCCACACTCGTTTCCGGTACCTACCGCGAGCTCTTGAAGATCCGACGGACAGAGACGCAGTAACCTTGCAGGCTCACGCAGCAGACCGAGAGCGGAACGTGACTCTGCGGACCTCAGTTCAGTGCATGATTGAGCAGGAATACTTGAACATTGGCCTAGAAGAGAAAGTTGCCAAGCTGAAAGAGAGGGTATGGAAGCAAGACCTCCAGCTGATGGAGAAGGACAATAGGATCGTCTTACTTGAGGAACAACTCAGAGCTAAAACAAGGGAAGTCAGAGTCTTGAACTACGAAGCTCGAAACAACAGGCAGTTGGCAGGACTGATCCGAGCAACTCACCATGCTCGAGATGTCCGCCTGGAAGATCAACTCACAGAAAAAGACAAGGAACTAGCAGCCAAGGAAGAAGAGATAGAAGGTCTGAAGGAAGAAGTATACTGGTTGGACAGTCTCAACTCAGAACTTCAAGAAGAGGTGGATAGCTACAAAGAGAAGAGTGGACGAAACTACCAGCTGATGAAGTACCTGAGTCTTCAACAGATTATGGCAAAGGATGAAGCTCGAAGGACCCTTAGTAGTTGGGTAAGATCAGACAGGAAGAGAGTGGCAGAAATGATCACAGTGAACCAAGGACTACCAGAAGAACGCAGAGTTGAACCCAGAACAGAGAACTACAGAGTTTCACCAAGCCGAGTTGAGCCGATACCACCACCTGAGGCTCGAACCTTTACTCTAGAGATGACAAGACTGAGACAAGAACTGGCACACCTAGAACAGCAGTTGACAGAACCTGAGATGGACATAGTGAGGTTGGCAGCGCGCCTCACGGACACCCACCGAAACAACAGGCAGTGATCAAGCAGCAGACAGAGACTGAGGCTGTGAGGTTGGCAGCGCGCCTCACAGGCACTTGCAGCAGTATGAGACAGATGCAGTAGGCAGTATCAGCAGATGTCAGCAGATGAAGAGAGTTGTATCTATCTTCATGAGTAGATGTTTAGACTTAGTAGATCATGACCACCTTTTGGCTCAGCCACGATGTAGCATTCGCTTAGATGTACTGATCCTCAAGGTTTCAGGAGCTGGCCTCGGGATAGTACACATGTCTAGGGTGTAATGCTGTAATGATTGTTCGATCTTATTGGCTGTTCTTGCAGTTTTATTGATGTTCATCTTGAGTGTACTTTAGTGTTGAGTCTATTTCATGTGTGCAGCTCCTACTCTAGATGCGCTAACCTAACCATTACCGACCGCCACTAAATCTGCTTATGAAAAATACAGCAAGATGTCGATCCGAAGATCCAACCGACTGCTTGCACGTTTTGAGGAAGCTGAGCAAGAAGAGGCAGCAATGGCAGCTAGAGGCAGAGGACGTGTCAGAGGTCGTGGTCGTGGAAGAGCAGCAGTTGCAGTTAGAGGCAGAGGTCGTGGACGCGCAGCAGGCGTGCTCCAGCCCGAGAACAACGCACCAGGAGAAGAACAAGAAGTGGAAATGGAAGAACCAGCAGTGGAACCTCAGCAGAACCAGCAGAACGTACAGCAACCACCGCCACCGCCTAACTTGGCAGAAGTAATGACTACTCAGACACAGCTGATGCAACAGATGGCACAGGCCAATACTCAGATGATGCAAGCTATGCAACAGATGCAGGGAAACCAGAATCAGAACCGTCAGGGACACCGTGAGGAAGACCAACAAAGGAAGATTGAACGGTTCATCAGGCTGAAAGCACCCACCTTCGACTACTCGGACGAACCACTCGATGCACACGACTGGTTGCGTACCATCAAAACGAAGCTTGACCTGACAGACTACACTGAAGAGGAATGTGTGGCCCTTGCGGCACACCAACTTGAAGGAGCAGCGAAAGCGTGGTGGGAGAGCTACTGTGACTCTCACGCAAACCCAGCTCAGATCACCTGGCAAGAGTTTTGTGAAGCTTTCAAGGAGTACCACATACCAGAACAAGTCATGGTGCATAAAGCAATGGAATTCAGGACAATGACCCAAGGAAGTTTGTCTGTAGCTGAGTACGCTCGACACTTTGCTAAGATGTCAAGGTACGCTCCTGAAGACGTCAACACTGAGAAGAAGAAGCAGTTTTGGTTCCAGCGTGGTTTGCACAGAGGTCTGAGGACAGCACTCGCAGCAAGTTCACACAGGTCACTAAGAGAGCTGATTGACAGGGCTATCGCAGTTGAGAAGGAAAGAGTGGGACTTGAAGATACCTGGCGAGAGAAGAAAAGAAAGGCTGAACAGTTGCACAACCACCGGCTAAGTCAGAGGCCAAGGAGTGGCCAGAGCAACATGCTCAGGAAAAGCTTTCAGCAGAGCAACAGCCAAGGAAGCTCAGGGTTTAACAGAAACAGCTACCAGGGTAACCGAGGTAGTAACAGCAACAGTTTTGGCAGCAGAGGTAACAACTACAACAGCTTTGGTAACAGAAACAACAGCTACTCAAGTCAGGGAAACCCCAACTGGAAGCCGAACAACACACCCAGAATTGGTGGAGGGACCACAGTGGTCTGTTTTGCTTGTGGGAAGCCCGGTCACAAGTCCTTTGACTGTCCAGAGAAGAAGAATAAACAAACCCCAGCCAAGGCACCGGCACCTGGAGGACAGGACAGGCAGCCAGCAACAGCGCAGAGAGGACGCCTCAACCACTTGACAGAGGAAGAAGCCGAGGACGCTCCCGACGTTGTGCTCGGTGAGTTTTTAGTAAATGGCATTCCAGCTTTGATATTGTTTGACTCTGGAGCAACTGGATCTTATATCTCGACAAAGTTTGTAAGAGAGCAGTCACCCCCGACAATACCTAAAGATAGACCTATAGTCACTACTTCTCCCTTAGGAGAGCTTAGGTGCACTTTAGAGTGCCCCGCAGTTAGACTGATGATAGGAGGCCAGGAGTTCGAAGGGAACTTGACAGTCCTGGAATCGGATGGAATTGACGTGATACTAGGAATGGATTGGCTTACAGAGCACAAAGGAATAATCAGTTGCTCACCCAGAACAGTTGAGTTGACACACCCTAGCGGAGTCAAAGTAACAGCAGAGCCACAAAGAAGAACAGGGAAGAGATCCAGAACATGTATTCTGAGACAGTTGGTATACTCCATTGAGAAACAGACGATCGAAGAAGTACCTGTAGTATGTGAGTACCCGGACGTGTTTCCCGAGGAACTACCAGGACTACCACCAGACCGAGACGTAGAGTTCATAATCGAACTGCAACCAGGCACAGGGCCAATTGCTAAGAGACCGTACAGAATGTCAGTGGAGGAACTGGAGGAACTCAAAAAGCAGCTGAAAGAGATGCTCGAAAGCGGTGTGATTCGACCAAGTGCATCCCCATGGGGATCGCCAGTGTTGTTTGTGAAGAAGAAAGATGGATCAATGCGCATGTGCGTAGACTATCGATCCCTGAACGCGGTGACGATCAAGAACAAGTACCCATTACCTCGAATTGATGACTTGCTAGATCAGTTGAAGAAAGCCAAATACTTCAGTAAGATTGATCTGAGATCAGGATACCACCAAATGAAGATTAGAGAAGGTGACATTCCCAAGACAGCTTTTGTGACTCGGTACGGGCAGTACGAGTTCACCGTTGTGTCTTTTGGATTGACCAACGCACCTGCTTATTTCATGAACATGATGAACAAGGTATTCATGGAGGAACTAGACAAGTTCGTAGTGGTGTTCATTGACGACATACTAGTTTACTCAGAAACAGCCGAAGAACATGAGAAGCATCTGAGGATTGTACTAGAGAGGCTGAGACAGCATCAACTCTACGGAAAGTTCAGCAAGTGTGAATTTTGGTTAGAGAAAGTAGCCTTTTTGGGTCACGTGTTGACAGCTGAGGGCGTAGCAGTCGACCCAGAAAAGATTGAGGCAGTGGCAGAATGGAAGCAGCCGAAGAGTGTCACGGAAATCCGAAGCTTTCTGGGATTGGCAGGATACTATAGAAGATTCATTGAGAACTTTTCCAAGATTGCCAAGCCAATGACCGAACTACTCAAGAACAATGTTCCATTTGAGTGGACGGACAAATGTGAAAGAAGTTTCCAAGAACTCAAGCACAAACTCACTACAACTCCAGTATTGACCCTGCCAGATATTCGCAAAGATTTCGTAGTCTACTGTGATGCTTCAAGACAAGGTTTGGGATGTGTTCTGATGCAAGAGGGCAAGGTTGTTGCCTATGCATCAAGGCAGCTGAGGAAACATGAGGAAAACTACCCCACGCACGACTTGGAACTGGCAGCAGTGGTACATGCACTGAAGATCTGGAGGCACTATCTGATTGGCAACAAGTGCGATATCTACACAGATCACAAAAGTTTGAAGTATTTCTTCACCCAATCTGAACTGAACATGAGACAAAGAAGATGGTTAGAACTGATCAAAGATTATGATTTGGAGATACACTACCATCCTGGCAAAGCTAATGTCGTGGCAGATGCCCTAAGTCGAAAGAGTTATTGCAACAACTTGATGATAGAAGAAAGTCAGGCGGAACTAGCGAAAGAGTTGTACATGCTGAAACTCGAGCTTGTGGAAGAAGGAAAACCCCAAGAAATGAGGGTGGAGTACAACCTAGGAGACCGTATCAAAGGAGCACAAGGAAAGTGTCCAGAAATCCAAGAAGTAAAAGAGGATATTCAACGAGGAGTAGCACCTGACTTCCGGATAGATGAAGCAGGGACAGTATGGCTGAAAGACCGTATCTGTGTACCACAGGACGAGGAAATCAGGAGAACAATTCTCTCAGAAGCTCACGAGTCCAAGTACTCGATCCACCCAGGATGCACTAAGATGTATCAGGATCTGAAGGATAAATTCTGGTGGAAGAAAATGAGGGAGGACATAGCAGAGTATGTAGCCAAGTGCGACTCTTGTCGAAGAATCAAAGCAGAGCATCAAAGACCAGCAGGACTGCTGAAACCACTGGAAATTCCAATGTGGAAATGGGAAGATATCAGCATGGACTTCATAGTTGGCCTACCCCGCACTCAGAAAGGAAATGATGTCATATGGGTCATAGTTGATCGATTGACGAAGGTAGCCCACTTTATACCCGTCAAAAGCACACACTCAGTAAGCAAACTAGCAGAGCTATACATAGACAACATTCTTAAGCTGCATGGGGCACCAAGAAGTATTGTGTCAGACAGAGGACCCCAATTCACAGCTCAATTCTGGCAAAGCCTACATCAAGCCATCGGGACAACCTTGGAGTATAGCACAGCCTACCACCCTCAGACAGATGGGCAGACTGAAAGAGTGAACCAGGTTCTTGAAGATTTGTTGAGAGCATGTGTTCTAGCTTACAGCACAGACTGGGAGAAGAGTCTATCTTACGCAGAATTCTCCTATAACAACAGTTACCAGGCCAGCCTACAGATGTCACCCTTTGAGGCATTATATGGCAGAAAATGCAGGACACCTCTAATGTGGTCAGAGGTGGGAGAACGAACATTCTTTGGACCTGACATGATTGTAGAGGCAGAGGAAAATGTGGCCAAGATCCGAGAGCACCTGAAGGCAGCTCAGAGCAGACAAAAGAGCTATGTAGATAAAAGGAGACGAGATCTGGAGTTCGAAGTAGGAGACTTCGTCTACCTGAAAGTGTCACCCCTCAGAGGGCATAAGAGATTCCAAGTAAAAGGAAAGCTAGCACCCCGTTTTGTTGGACCGTACCAGATACTGGAGAGGATAGGGAAGCTAGCATACAAGCTAGACCTACCAGAGGAACTAGCGGGAGTACACCCAGTGTTCCATGTATCTCAGCTGAGAAAGTGTTTGAGAGTACCAGAACATGAGATCAAAACAGAGGCATTAGACCTACAGGACACCTTGGAGTACCTGGAGTACCCAGAGAGGATACTAGACAGAGCAGTCAAAGAGACCAGAAGCACCGCTATCCCGTTTTGCAAAGTGCAGTGGAGCAATCATTCAGAAAGGGAAGCCACTTGGGAAAAGGAGTCAGTGCTGAAAGAGAAATACCCCCACTTGTTTAAACCTTAGGTATTCACAAATCTCGAGGACGAGATTCTTGTGAGGGGGGGAGACTGTAACAACCCTAAAATTCCTATAGGCTTTGTTGAGTGCAAAAATTCGAATTTAAAAATTTTTTGGTGGAATTGTGTGCATGCAAACAAACATATAAGAGTGTCTTCTATTTGCTCCCTAAATTCTTAGGCAATTTAAATTCAAATTTAAAATCAATTTGAAGTGCTAAGGATGAAATAGTGTGATTTGGATTTATTTGGATTTTTGGTTGGTTTGAATTCAAATTCTAGATTTGAATTCAAACTCTAATTGACTAAACTAATTTCCAAATCTCATTCCTGTTCGTGGGCCGAATTCCCGCAGCCAAAGTCCATCTTTCCACCCTAAACTCTTCTACCCGAGCCAGCGAACCAATCGGCCCGCTCGGCCTTTCGGCCCAGCTCGGCCCAGCCGTTCACCGCGTCCCCGCCGCGTCGCCTTCTCTCTCGCTGACCGCCGGACCCCACCTGTCAGCTTTCTTCTCCCCGCGTCATCTCCTTCCTCGCGACGCCGCTCCCTCTCTCCCGAGCGCGCCGCCCGTGAACCCAACCACCCGGCCGGCCCCATCGCTCCCTGTGCGGCCCGTCCGATGCGCGCCGCGTGTCCGCAGCCGCCTGGCCATCCCAATCTCGCCGTCCGTGCCGCCAAACCCTAGCCCTAGCGCCTATAAAACCCGCCACCGGCCATCTTCTTCCCCAAGCCGCACCGCCCTTCGGGGTTCCATCCAGATCCAGTTCGTGGGAGGGGAGGAGTAGGAGAGGGGTGGGGAAGGTCCTGGAGCAGTCGGAGCAAGAGGAGGAGAGCCGGAGCGCCTTCCCCGCATCGCCGCCGCCGAAGCCATCGCCGCCGTCCGTGGACTCGCCGACGAGGAGCCGGACCAGGGACGAGAGGAAGCGCACGAGCATCGCCGAGCCTCGACGAGTCTTCCCCGAGCTGCAGCGTACGGTGACGAGACCCTGGGTGAGCTGCCCGCGTTCGCCCCCCTTCTTCTCTGTTTCCGGCGGAGCGCCGCCGCTCGTGCTCGCCGTGCCAAGCCAAGCCCCTGTGAGCCAGCCTTCGTGCTGTGCATCTTCTTGTGCAGGTTCCCGTCGCCGCTAAACCCTTTGCAACCCGCCGTCGCTTGTTCCCCGCAGCCGAGGCCGCCGCGGCCGAGCTCTGCTCGCCCCGCGCGCGAACGCCGAGGCCACGCGCGGCCGTGGGCGACCACGTGCCCGCGCGTGTGCACCTAGCCGTGCCCCAGCAGTCGCTGGAGGCCACGGGCGTGCTAGCCGAACCCGAATCGAGCGCAGTTGAGCCAAATCCCGTGCCGCCGTCGTGCTCGCCGGCGTTCATGGCCGTGCCATCGCCGTCGCACGTCGGGAAGCCCAAGCCGAACCCTAATCCAAGCCTTTTTCACCCTGATCCGCTCCGCCTAACCCTGGTGAAGCTTTTCCGACCGATCTTGAGCCCAGCCGAGCCTTTTCCGGCGAGGTCCACCGCCGACCGTCGCCGCCGGCGCGTTCCAGTGCGCGCCGCGCGCGCGTCGCGTCGCGCCGTGGCCGTGCCACACCGTGGACCACACCAAGTCCCTCTCAGCCGCGCACAGAAGATCCCTGCCAGCCACAAATTGATCCCGTGCACCCGGCTCTCGTGAACCACTCTCACGGTGCACCGTGGACCCAGTCCACCAGGCCAGATCCAGCAGCCGCCCCTTCGTGGGCCGAATCTCGCGCTTAAGTCCGTTTAACCACCTTGAACTCTTCCGGCCCATTCACTTTCGGCCCAATTCCAGCCCAGCCATCGTTTATTCTTTTTCCTTTTTCTTTTAACAGCGCTGACGTATGGGACCCACCTGTCATACTCTGCGAGTCACTGACACATGGGACCCACTGACCAGAGTTGACCCGCTGACCGTTGACCGTTGACCCCGTTGACCGTTGACCGGTCAACGCTGACGTCAGCAGGGCCCACTGCTGACGTCATCCTAGGCGGACCCCACTGCTGATGTCAGCATGACGTCATGCTGACGTCAGCAGGCTAATTTCTGTCTGTTTTCTTTTTCGGAAATTATTTAATATTTTCAGAAAATGATTTAAACTTCGAAAATTAATAATAAATCAACCGTAGCTTAGAAAAATATGAAACCAGTTTCTATATTTTTCTAAAATCATGACCTACGCGTTAGTGTAGAGTTTGGTGTTATTTGAGTCTTCTTTCGTCGCTGCCTTAGTGTTTCTTTGCTAGTAGCCGCGTCTTATTTTCTTTCCGCGCCCCTAGGAGCTCCGGAGAGTCAGGAGGAGCCGGACTACTACAACAACTGCTTTGACGAGGACGAAGACCTTTGCCCAGGTTCACGCCCGACCATCTCTGAAATACCTATTAGACATGCAAACTAGTATGCTAGCGCTTTACTTTACTCGCATGATAAACCTGCACTGCCTTTGTTATTATCCTGTTACCTTGCTACCTACTACTCACTTTATAAATATGCTATGCTATGCATGTGTTGGGATGGTTGTGATTGATCCTCTTGGCGTGAGTTGTGGGTGGTTTGGGAGGAGTAGTGCAGCTAGGCGGTGTAAGCGAGTAAATAACAACTCGATCGTTGATCGAGGTGCTGAGGGGCTGCACTCGGGCAGTCCCTATGGGGTACCTGTTGCGGGTACATGGTTACTGGTTACTTGGGGTTGGTACTCGGTGAGTACCTGAGGAGTTTGGGCGGCAATACCTGTTATGGGTGCCGATTGCGGACCGTTGCGGCGGATCGCTTGTGATGCAGATACTCGCTTTACCGAACAATTAAGGACCGAGTCGTGCCCCCACTTCGGACTTGGGAATTACCGTGCTCACCATCTACCCAGTATGGGGAGGGTTCCAGCAAGCCTACTCTAGTGCGGCGCCGAGACTGTAGGAGAATCGAGTTTGATATGTGTAGGGGGGATTCGTTGCGGCGTAATCTCCCTGATTTACCACGGCCCCCGACTGGCCCCGGTGGGAAGGTTTCACGACCCTGGGGCAGATGTTAGATCAGATGTTTCCCGAGCCCAGGGAGACAGGATTGGCGCCGTTACTGTTTAGGGTCTTTGCTGTGGGCTGCGTCTCAGGTTGGTTGCGGACTAGCCTTGCAGCCCGGATGGATTCCTGGAGTGCCACCTCTGCAGAGTGTAAACTATACGTATAGCCGTGTCCACGGTTACGGACGACCCATTTCTGAGAAGCCCCGGCTAGCATGGGAATCTGCTTTCTTACCTCATCCTTGATTCGGGTTATGAGAGATTGGTCCAGCTGAGGCTGTTGAGACGAGGTGGGGAGGGAGCTCACCGAGTCGACTAGTGAGTGAACGGTGTTGGTGGATAATGATTTGCGGGAACCTGCCGTGGCAGGACGAGCCCGATGGGAAAATGTGAGGCTGACGGTTGGTTTTGGGGAGTGGATGTGTGTGTGTGAGCAGGAGTTGGTGATGAGATGAATTTGGGTTATTGCTGCTGCTTGCATAAGAAAACCCTGGCTTAAACCTTGATTAATTCTTTATCCTTAGAATAGGCCACCTTTAAAGCTTGCATCATATTATGGTTGGTGACGTGGACCTGTCCCATTTCCTTGGGGACAGACTTTGGGTTCTCAGGTGAAGACCCCGACCACGAGTTCAACCAGGACGGGTGGTACGACTGAAGGGTGTGCGCTACGCTCAAGGATGCCTGTGGAGGAGTGGTCCCTGTTGTTCTAGCTACCGCTGCGCAGATGTTTCTTATTGTCGTTTTAGCCCAGAGGGCTTGTACCAGACGCTTTGTCTTTATATGAGTCATGTATTGAATCTTTTATCGTTGTATGGATGTGATATTCGACTGAGATGAGTTCTGTACGAGATAGCTGCTATTCCTGGGACTATCTCAAGGGTACAGGGAGTCGGGTTCTCGTCGGTGAGAATCCGGTTCGTCACACGGCGCGTATCGGACGGGCCGCCCACGGCACGATGGGACAGGCTTGGAGGTCACGGGCGCGCGATCGAGGGAGAGAGAGAGAGTGGCGTCGGCGCGGGGAAGAAGAGAGAGAGGAGGAAGAAAGCTGACAGGTGGGGTCCACACGTCAGAGAGAGAAGGAGCGACGCGGAGGCGACGCGGTGAAGGGGGTGAAGGCTGGGCTGCAGCTGGGCCGAAAGGCCGGCTGGGCCGCTCGGTCGGTTGGCTCGGGAAAGAAAAGATCAGGGTGGTTTAACGGACTTGGCTCGGAGATTTGGCCCACGAACAGTTTAGATAGATTTGAAATAGTTTAGATAGTTAGAGTTTGAATTCAAATCTAGAATTTGAATTCAAACCAACCAAAAATCCAATTAAATCCAAATACTCCAAATCACATTATTTCATCCTTAGCACTTCAAATCGATTTTTAAATTTCAAATTTAAATTACTTAAGAATTTGGGAGCACAATAGAATTAATTTTAAATATTGGTTTGCTTGCACAACAATTCACCAAAAATTTTGAAATCCACATTTTTGCACTCAACAAATCCTAAGGGTATTTTTAGGGTTGTTACAATCCGACCCAAGGCCAGAAGATCCGACTCTGTTCTGAGAATAACAACTCGTACATGAATCTATATTCTTCTTTGGGTCAATGTTTTACGCTCTTATCACTTATCCTTGACCCAGATGGTGAAACAAAAGGTGACCAAGAAGAAGGCTCCTCCCACTCCAAGTGACTCCGATCCGGAGTATTTTTCTGAGTCTGATGAAGAACAACCAAAGGGAAGAGGCAAGAAAGTTGCATCCAGTCGCAATGTGAGAGGTCGTGGAACGACTAAAGCTCAAGGGCGAGACAAAGGTGTTGCTCAAGAGTCGAGTGCTCGTCCAAGGACCAAGAGAGCAAGTGCTAGCAATGCGAGTCTTGAGTACAAGGACAACATCGATCTTTCTCATCTTGAGCGTGAATCAATCACAGTGCGGTCACCCATTCGCAGCCCCCATGATTCTCATATGGTGAACTATAAGAGTGGTGGCAATTCCATCAGGGAGTTGAGGTACATTGAAGATCCAAGAGAAGTTGAGCGAAGTTTCTTTGGGGATGCTCGCTTCTGGTTCCCTCATCAAGCTGATTGGTATGAGTCTGTGATTTAGACCAAGAAACACATCACTACCGAGATGAAGTGGATTGATTGGAATTACTTGAAGAAATTCTCCTCACCACTCGAGGAAGTCATTGATGCCGTACATGATCGTTGTCGTGAGCAGAACCTTGATGTCATTATGAGCTTTTGTTGTGATTGGAATAAAGAAGTAGTGGCTCAATTCTATGCTACTCTATTTATTGAGAAAGGGAGTAGGGCGATTCATTGGACACTTTGTGGAAAACGCTACACTTTCAACATGGCCCAGTTTTGCACCTTGTTTGGACACTATGGCAAGTCTATGAGGTGTGGTGCTAGCCACATTCTGTATCGTGATGAAAACAAGGTGGACTTACACAGTGGGAGTGAGCTTGAACCATCTAAGATGCACTTCATGTATGATATAGCATATGGTAGCTTTACTTTTGGACAAACCAAGGGTCTCACTCCCTACTACAAGATGCTCAACACTCTCTTTAGACTCACTCTTGCTCCTAGAGGTGGTGACTCGGATAAAATCTCAGCTAGGGCCAAGAATTTGCTTGCTCAAACAACTCCCGGACAACCTCCTTTTGTAGTAATGGAGTTTATTTGGAATGAGATTCTTGCTTGCTCCTATGATTCCTTAAGTGCTTGTCATTATGCTCCATATATATTTCACATGATCAAGGAAGTCACCAAGCTCAAAATTAAGTCCGACAAGGTTCATTTGCCATACCATTCTAAGAAGGGCAAGATTAAGCAAACACTCCACATTGCCAAGCATAGCACCGGCCGCACCCCTAAGGGACCATTTCCGGGTGCCTATCCTACGTCTCTTGCTCAAGGTGCTTCATCTTCAAGAGCTGCTCCTCCATCTCCTTCGGCACCATCTTCCTCACATGCTCATCGTGCTCCCAAAGCCAAGAAGGGCAAGATGAATTTTATTGCTCAAGCCCTCTTTGCTTGCTTCAATGTGGGTCGTGACCTTGCCAATGAACTTCATGAGCACAAGAGACACATGGATGAAGAGCTCCTTAAAAATGAGAGAAAAATAAAGGAGCTCATGGCTAAGAATGACATGCCTCACTCTCCAGTTCGTGAACCAAGGGAATTCCCTCCTCCTCCTAACTTCTACAATCCTTGGGATGACTTTGTGCCTCAAGAGCCTCCTTTTGGTGATGATGTTGAGCTTGACTATGGCGGTCAAGAAGTAGGGCAAAGGGAAGAGGAAGAAGAAGAAGAGCATGATGATGAGGAGACCGAATCCAACAACGATGACGATGATGGTGATGGCGATGGCGACGACGACGACGATGATGATGGTGATGGCGATGGTGACGATGACGAGGCCGAGTAGCTTCTCTTTTTGGTGCTTGTTGCCAAAGGGGGAGTGAAATTTGGATGTTAGAGACCTATCACTATCTTTTTCATTCTTGTATCGTTCTCTATGTTGGACATGTAAGACTTAATGTGTGATTCGTGTTATGTTTGGAGTGTGACAAGTGAGACTTTTTATTTGTAAGACTTTTTTACGTTATTCATGCTAGTGTGATGTTGAACTATCTTATTTGTGATTGATGATGCTCATTTGGTTGATGTGATGTTATTTTCCACTTTATTGTTGTGAATATATGTCATATGCATCACAGTTTTACAATCACACTTGAGCACATGAATGAAAGGTTAAATAGGGGAGTTTTGCTTGAATATGTGCAAAGGCAGTTGAGGCCTCCTTGAATTAAATATGCACATATTTAGGGGGAGCTCTTCAAACTATTGATGGATGCAATTACTTGAATTTTATTTCTCTCTTGTAAATCCAAATTGGTATTGTCATCAATCACCAAAAAGGGGGAGATTGAAAATGCATCTAGGCTCCTAATTGATTTAGGTGATTCTTGACAATCATAATTTGGGATATGATGCTTTCAAAGAGTTGTGTGCAGGAATAAATTGAAAGAAATTGAATGAAAAAGGAAAGGAAGGTCCCCCAATTCTAATATGTATGGTGGTGGAGTTCATGGAAGATTTAAATTTTAATTTTTGGTTTGAATTTGAGTATTGGACCACCGTACTATCAAGAGGGACGCATTTGATTGATCTAGCTTGTCAAAGTGCTTCATTTGAGATGATCACCATTGTTGAGAGACACAAAATTCACTCACAATCCACTTGTACACGTCACTGATTCCATCTGAGTCGGATGATCCGGCCCTAGGCCGGAAGATCCGGAAAACTCTCTGAGTGATGGCAGATGATCCGGCTCTTGCTCGGATGATCCGGACCTACTTTGTGTACTGGGTCGGATGATCCAGCCCTTGGCCGGATGATCCGGCCCTGGAACTTTAGGTGTGTTTTTCAACTAATTTGTGACTTACTCGGATGATCCAACCTTGGGTCGGATGATCCAATACCCCTTCGCTGTACACATAACGGTCACTTTTTGGGGGTTGAGTATATATACCCCCACACCCCTCCTTTCATTTGCTGTTGACCTACCACGAAACAAACACACTCAAGAGCTTGAATACTCTCTTCCTCACCCCTCTAGAGCTAAATCTTTGAGAGATTTCACCAAGGGTTTGTGTGAGAAGAGATTGGAAGTGTGAGCTTTGGTCATTCATCTCAAGAAGCATTTGAAGCAACCTCGATCCATTGATTCGTGTTTGTTACTCTTGGAGCTTTGCTCCTAGACGGTTAGAGGTGTCGGTGAGCTCCCATTCCATTGTGGTTTGAGCCCCGGAAGTTTGTATTACCCCTCTCTTTGTGAGAGCCAATAGTAAGTAACTCGATCCTCCTTTGTGGTTGATTGGGAGAGACTTGGGGCTAGTGTGACAGCCCGGCTCTTTGTGAGCATCTCAATGGAGACGTAGCTCCTTTGTGGAGTGAACTTCGGAAGTAAATCCTTGTCACCGTGTGCTCACTTGTTCTTGTTGCTATTCTTGCTCGATTTAATCCGATCTACTTGTTAGTGGTATTCCTCTCGTGTATATCATTCTCTGAGGGTTGTTCATATATGTCATCAACTTTGTATTCAAAGGGATTCTCCAAAAGCTAAGTAGATTTTGAATCTCGTACTTGAAGTTCATCCCCTTGCCAGAAGTTCCGCCCCTGTGCCGGATCATCCGAGCCTGAGATCTCCGGAAGATCCGACCCGGCGCCGGAACATCCGGCCCTGACAGTTTTCGTGACAAGTTTTTCAGAGAATTTTTAACAAGGCCTATTCACCCCCCCTCTAGGCCTAGTGTCGGTCCTTTCAGAAGTTCTGGATCTTGGACCGGAAGATCTGGCTGTAAGTTCTGGCCGGCTCTGTCTTGGCTTATCCCGGGCAGGAAGTTCCGGGGTCCCCCGGAAGATCCGACCCTATGTCGGAAGATCCGGCTCATGGAACTTTCTCTGGGTTTTCTAACACTGATCTGTTACTCTCCGGAAGATCCGATACCCCTTCGCAGAGAACATAACGGTCATATTTTGGGGGGTTGGTATAAATCCCCCTCACCCCCCTTATTCATTGGCTGCTGGCTTACTCGACCTAACACACCTCTTGAGCACTCAATCCATCCCTCTTCTCCTTCCCAAAGCTCGATTCTTCCAAGGATTCACCTAGGGTTTGAGTGTGGGAGAAGATTTGAGGTGTGAGACAAGAGCATTTCGTGAGCTTCCATTTGTTCATCTCAAGAAACACTTGAAGCAACTTTGATTCGTCATTTCGCGTTTGTTACTCTTGGAGCCTTGCTCCTAGACGGTTAGGCATCGCCAGTAGCTCCCATTCCTTTTTGGTTTGAGCACCAGAACGTTTGTATCTCCCCTCTCTTTGTGAGAGCAATAGTAAGTAACTCAATCCTCCTTTGTGGTTGATTGAGGGAGACTTGGGGCTAGTGTGACAGCCCGGCTCTTTGTGAGCATCTCAACGGAGACGTAGCTCCTTTGTGGAGCGAACTTCGGAAGTAAATTGTTTGTCTCCGTGTGCTCACTTGCTTTTATTGTTATTTTCGCTTGATTTGACCCGATCTACTTGTTTGTTGTTATACTCTGATATTGATCATATTTAGAAGGTTCCTTACATCAATTGTGAACTTTGTATTCAAGTAGAATCATCAAAAGGTCAGTAGAATTCAAATCACGAAGTAAGTTTTATACTCTGTCGGAAGATCCTACACAGTGTCGGATCTTCCTGGCCGGAAGATTCGAGACTGAGTCGGATCATTCGACATCTGACAGATTTCGAAGAAATATTTGCAGAATTTTTACAGGGCCTATTCACCCCCTCTAGACCTAGTGTTGGTCCTTTCACGGCCGCATCCCCGCGCATCTCCATACTCAGCCCCCGCCCCACCGCTAGCCCGCGCCGGACTCCATCGCCACCCGCGGCTGGCGGCAACCTCACCGCCGCACCGCGCCCCTCCGCCTCGCGCCACCTCCTCCCACGCCTTTACTGTGTTTAGATCTATCTCTCTCGCCGCCACTCCATACTCCAGTGGTGCCATCACCGCTGACCTGCCACCCACGCGAATGCAGCGCCGCTAACCACTACGGCCATGCCCCCTACCAGACTTGGCCGAACCGCCATCCATCACCACCGCAGTGGACGGCGCTATCGCTGCCTCGCCGTCCCGCCCAGCGCCCACCACAACTGCCAGTCATCCAAGCTTTCCCTGGCCATCCCTCTAGATCTTGCAGCCCCCAACCCCAACCCGAACCCCAAACCTTAACCCGAATCGAAGTTCGCCGGAGTTATTGTCGTCGCTAGTGAACACGAGGTCCACACCCAAGGAGGAGAGTGCACAGGGAAGATATCTCGATTGGTTACTTTCTTGTCTTGATTTGCTACTTCATAATTTATTTTTTTCTTTCCTTTGTTGTTCATCCGACATCATCTTTGTTCCCAAATCTGGGGGCTCTCTCGATAGTGCTAAATTGAGAGGGCTTTCTATTTAAATTTTGCGAAAAAATAATGGCTTTGCTAAAACACACTCTTCAAGTATGTCAATATGCTGTTGGACACTATTATATACATTTTATTTAATTAAATTCTGGAGGCATGTGAAAAGACATTTTTGCCCCTAATGCCCTTTCATCTAACACAACCAGACGTCCATTTCTTTCCTCCCAACTCTATTGCTTCCTCTCCTTCGCGGCGGTGGTACCTCACAGCCATCCTGATGCCTTCCCTGCCGGTGCAGTGCTCATCCCAACGCGTCGTGGCGCCGCCGTCGCCCCTCCAGACAGGCTCCCCCACCCTTGGCTCACTACCACGCTTGGCACGTGGTGACGCGGGAGGAAGGTCCTCCCTGTGTGTGCTGACGCCAACGGACACACAATGTGTCGCGCTCCCTTTCGACAACGATTGGTGCAAGATGGAGACCCCACGATTCCTCACCGAGATCTTCCTGCAGGAGCAGGCTGAGATTTCATGGTTTCCTGACCGGTAAGTCTTCTCCCAATTCCATCTAGGGTTAGTGCTAACTTTGGGTTTGTTTGTGTGAAATAAAATGTGTTGTGTTTTGATTCTACACCCATTTGTGTCAATATTTGTGTAGGATGGATCTCACTTTGTCCTACAGGCTTGCTGTGCATGTAGGGCTTATGGAAATTTGCTGATGATGGCACTTGTGTATGTTGTGATGATTGTAACATTCCAAGAAATTTAGATAGAGATAGCAAAAATTGGAAAGATTTGCTAGATGTATTGGTACATAAATTAAGGTAGGCCCTAAACACAAGTTGCGTGCCACTTATTGGGACAAAATTAGTCGTAACTATGGAGATATTAATTCTGACCAAACATTGATTCATGTAATTGACATGTTTTGGGAGATAAGAAGGTTCTCTTTGCAAATATGTGTTATGAAATTGGATAATTTTGATCCCATGCACGCGGCAATAGAGCATGCCTTGTGTGTTGCAGGGAAGCACTGACACCCCATCAAACTAGATTATTGCACAACAATTTTGTTGAAATTGCATCATCCGTTTTAGAGCCTCCTATTAAGAATAATGTTGAAGTGACTTGGGTAGATGATGATGTAGAGTATGTTGGCTTGGATGATGAGGATCCTTTTAAAATATTACTCTGATGGACAGAAGGTACAAATCAGCTACAGAAGGAGGCTCTCGAAAGAGAACCACAAGATGCAAAAGATGCATGCAGCTTGGAGACATGGAAAAAACATGTAATGAGTACGTTTATAACTCGATGCACCACCACCTGCTCCTCCAAAACCAAAGAGAAACATGACCATAAAGAATGTAACAGTAGTGCCATCCAATGTTGCTGCACCACCAAGGACAATTACTATGTTCCTACATCAAGTCCAATCACAAAAAGGTACTACAATTTTCTAATCCATTGTCTTACTTGTTTAAATAGTAACTTTACATGCTTCTACCTCTATATAGTTGAATGTCTTGCTCTATCTCCCGTTCGAGTTAATGACAAGGAAAACCAAAAAATTGAAGGTTGTGAGATAAAAAAAAGATAGGCCATGTAGTTTCATGTTCTTGTAATAGTGTTCAATGTGTAATGTGGTACTATTGTGTACTAGATACCTAGTGTACCTGCAACATCTTATTCTGTTTGCTGGACCTGCTACTTCTTTTAAACCTATCATGTTTTTCTATTATGAAATATACTAGAATGCTGCTGAAATGTTCTGGAAATATTCCTGTATTATGATGTGAAACACCTTTAAAGGGTAAAGGTTTTCTTGTCTATATATTATGTTTTATTACCTATTTGACTGAGAAATGTGATTTTAAGAGTTATAATGTCTAGCAGCACATTGACCGAGTGTGTTTTGGCCCTCTTTGCAAAAGCCATGGGGAGCGGTGTCCAACAACCAAATTTCCCATTTATTTGACATCTTGGGCCGGGCTGCCTCGCGGAGGCGGCCCATATCAGATCGCTGTAGGAAAATCTTTGGCAGCCCCACACTGTGGCCACGTCAGCGATCCCCGTCGAAACCCATCGCAGCCGTCCCACCAGCCGCGGCACCAACGCCTCACACCCCTCCACGTCACCGATCCGCGCCTCCTACCCTTCCACCAATCAGAGCCCGGCTCTCCTGGCCTATATACCAATCGCACCCCCTCCTCTTCCCCTCACCTCGCATAGCAATCGAATCGAAACATCCCAAATTCCGCAAACCCCGACGCGCCGCGAGCCGCACCCAGAGCGGCCGCAGCCCCGATGGCACCCAAGGCGGAGAAGAAGCCGGCGGCGAAGAAGCCCGCGGAGGAGGAGCCCGCGGCCGAGAAGGCCCCCGCGGGGAAGAAGCCCAAGGCGGAGAAGCGCCTCCCCGCGGGCAAGTCCAGCGCCGGCAAGGACGGCGAGGGCAAGAAGGGCAAGAAGAAGGCCAAGAAGAGCGTCGAGACCTACAAGATCTACATCTTCAAGGTCCTCAAGCAGGTGCACCCGGACATCGGCATCTCCTCCAAGGCCATGTCCATCATGAACTCCTTCATCAACGACATCTTCGAGAAGCTCGCCGGCGAGGCCGCCAAGCTCGCCCGCTACAACAAGAAGCCCACCATCACATCCCGCGAGATCCAGACCTCGGTGCGCCTCGTCCTCCCCGGGGAGCTCGCCAAGCACGCCGTCTCCGAGGGCACCAAGGCCGTCACCAAGTTCACCTCATCTTAGATAGATTGGTTGCCGTGTCTGGTGGTGATAGTACTAGTTTGGTTGGGTGGTGGTGCTGGTCCTGGCTCCCCCAGTTCAATTTATCTGGTAGCTGTAAGCAATGTTGAATGAAATGAAAATGGATTGTAGTATGTAGTTGGGTGAATTGTTCTAGTGATTCCCTCCATAATGGATCTGGAATAGCAATGATGCCTGTTCTATTAACTTTGTTCCTCTGCGCAATGGTGTTCTCACTCTGATTTTGCTGTGCTTGCTTTATGTGTTGAATTAATGGCAGTTCTGGCACAGAAGTGTTGTGCTTACTAGTTGCATTATTGGATATTGTGAGATTCCTCTATTGCTTTGACATGTGAAAAATTTTGGAGTGAATATTCCTCTTGATGGTGCCACTTAGAAGTTGGAACACAGTTGGAAATCCCAGTGGCAACCAAAATATTTGTAGACATTACATCAACTGTACTGGATTCAGAGTTCATCCAAATTGCCATATTTTTGTTTGGCACTTCAGAAACTTTACTGTTCTTTTGTTCAAGCTACAAATTTAGCGGCTGTAAATTTCAGCTCTGGGTTGGGGTCTTGTGCTTCTTATGGCTGTTCCATATTTGAGTTGTAGCTGTAGTGCTGCACATGTGGCTCTGGATCAGGTGAAGTTTTAGCTAGTTCTTCCAAAGAAATCTTGCCCAGGAATCATGAGAATGTGCAGTGATGCTGCAGAGATACACATGTGACAATAAAATGCTTATCAGAAAGCTTATAGATCTTTAATTATTTCAAGTAACAACATACATTCATGGTCCGCGGAGTGGAAGATAAGGGATCAGATTAAATGGTGGTGAGTTGGCCAGATGGGCACAAGGCACAGACGAGGAATTGAGCTCTTGAACTTGGGCTGGTGCCATGATGTCGGCATTCCAGAGAGCAAGGCTCATGGTAGGGTATGTGTTTTGAGTTTCTTCTTAATTCCAAATCCCACATGGATGTGATGACTATGGATACATATTTGATCATAGAAATATATGGTTAAAGCCTTAAAGGTCACTGGGGCATTCATTTCATATAGAGGGCATGCTTACCCTGCATTATCAATGTAGTAAAAATAATCTATAGGGTTTAATCATACTTAAATCATTGCACTGTCATGGGCTAATACTCTTGTTGCATAAAAGTTTTGGTTCCTTGGATTATTTTTTTACTCCTATCACTCTTGATAATTTGCTTTTCAATTAAAATTCAAATATGAATGTAGTACAGATAACTCAATTGACCTGTTGCTTGTGTGTATTAAGTGTTCTGCAGACATGATGAGCACACATGAAGGTCCAGAAAAAGACTGCCGATATCTTTTATTGTGAGACACTCCTTTTTTTCCTTTCCTTTTGAAACTGTTTGTTTGACATGAAATTGCACAAACATGTCAAGATTGGTGTAATTAGTGATGCAATTGCCTCTTACAATGAATTGAGATGATCAGTCAGAAGTGCTCACTATTTCCCGCTGCACCGTAGTTTCATTAACTGAGTACACAGTTCATGTCTTCAATTTAGCTAGAAGCACTTCTACACTTCTTTGATAATTTAGCTCTCACAACCTACAGATTCATTTAGACCCTGGCAACAGGTTTGATTTTATCAAACAATTTCTTGATTCTTGAGGATTGGTTCCCTTTGAGTAACAAACTCTAAGGTATATATTGTCCTTACGGCTTAAAATATTCGCATCTTCCCTGTGCGGTCCTCTAATGGGCCTCTGCTTTGATCTTCATGCTTCTGAACGTTAGTGCATTTGCAGTGGCACTAATGAGGAAAATGCCTGGCTTATTGCTTATGGTATACATAAGAACAGCCCTGGATAAATTTTGTCGAATGTCATCTAGTTGTTTCATGCAATAGCTTGAAGTTCTCAAAATCTTTTAGGTATGTTTGTCGAGATACTAAAAGCACATGGTTTTATTTTCTGAGATTTTAAATTATAAGATATGCCAGTACACAGTATGCTGTCTAAACAGGTATAAAATGATGTTAATCATGACTGCTGGTATCTCTTGTATAATTCTAAAAATTGTTAGGGATACTATGAGTCACCAACTAGCAATGGAGCCATATGGATTTGTTTATAATTTTCTACAAAATCTGTTGTGTTAGATAGGATTACAGGAACCGGATATCATTCAACTTTAGCTTTATTATTAGTTCTGAACCTCCCCAGGTGTGAACCTCTGACCTAAATTCTGAATCAGAGAGCATGATCCTCAAGACCACAACGAGTGGGTCACCAGGGCAAGATCAATGTGGAGCTGAGGTCATCCGGTCGACATTTTGAGGTGATTACCCAAACAAGCCCATTATTGTTGATTGTTGAATTTTGACAAAACCCTGGTAAGAAGATTTGCCTTCTTATTTTCTGTTTAAATGAACCGCTCAATTTTTTTTTGAGATGAAAGTAACACGAATACTAGTCCATCAGCTTCCTGTAGCTCCTAGCAATAAACTCTGCACCATGAGCTATTGTAATTTGCTCATGAGTGGCCCCTATAACAGTATGCAATGAGCAATGTATACTACCCAAGTAGTAAGCAAGAGTGGCCCCTATAACAGTATGCAAGAGTTGCTGTGAATTTCAGTGTATATCCTCAGGGAGCATTACAGGTTGACATGCTGCATGCCTAACGTTTTTTCCCCCCTTAACATTGCTTGGCCTTGGTTGGACCAGAAATAGGGGAAGAGGCAAGGAAAAATGTGAGCACAGGTATGCGATGAAGAGGCTGCTGGTTATAGAGATATAGCCTTTTTATGGTGTAAATTAAGCTTTGGCCATGCTTAAACAAATATGGCAGGACGCGCTTGTCTTTTGAATTGGGCCCTCGTTTACTTCCTAAATTTCACCCTCAAAGTTCACTATGCAAGAAGAAGATTCTCATCACATCAAAATGTCGGCACATGCATGGAGTACTAAATATTGATGAAATTAAAAAAATAATTGCACAGTTTTGTTGTACTCTGCGAGACGAACATTTTGAGCCTAATTAATCAATTTTTGGACAATTTTTCATAAATACAAACGAAATGCTACAATCTCGCAATGATTACGAAGTGACTCCAAAACCCCAAATCCTCACCCCCTATTTTGCATCTTGATCATTGCGTCACTGTAGTATTTCACTTGTATGTGCGAAAAATTGTCCAAAAATTGATTAATTAGGCTCAAAATGTTCGTCTCGCAGAGTACAATAAAACTATATAATTAGTTTTTGATTTCATCTACATTTAGTACTCTATGCATGTTATGACATTTTGATGTGATGGAGAATTTTTTTTTATAGTGAATTTGAGAGTTACGTTTTGTAACTAAACAAGGCCTAAACACGGCCTGGGTGGGTGTGTAGTCTGTACAGAGCAGAGCTTCAGTAAAGCTGTCGTCACCAGGTGGTGAAGTTGTGTTAGAACGTTTTTTTTTTAGCACAGTTGTGTTAGAACGTTTGCCATCTCGGAATTAGCTTAACCAGGACAGAAAGGCCTTCTGCGATCCGGATTGAGAGAACCCGTGTCGATTCCGAAGCTATGGGGGTTGGTTGTCCCATGAAGTCCGAGTCCGACTAGGACACCATGTCCGCGCGTCTACATATACTCCGTATGCATCTGCACGTAGTAGCACGCGTACGAGCACGACACGGCTGTTCCTGGTACTCTGCACCACGCATCCCTCGCGCTTGATCAGTTTGTTGGTCGTTGACGATGGACACCGGCGGCAACTCGCTGCCGTCGCCGTCGTGCCCCGACGGCCGGAAGCGGCGCGTGTGCTACTACTACGACCGCGGCATCGCCAACGTCGACTAAGGCAAGGTGCACGTCATGGTGCCCCGCCGCGTCGACATGGCGCACGCGCTCATCCGCTCCTACGCCCTTCTCGGCGACATGGACCGCCTCAGCACGAAGCCCGCCACCGACGCCGAGATCGCCGGCTTCCACGACGACGGCTACGTCGAGCTCCTGCAGGACGTCACACCGGAGAGCTTCGACGCCGGCGGCGAGGTCGCGCACAGAGCCCAGGGCTTCAACGTCGGCGCGGCCTCCGAGCTCGACCACTCCATCGACAACCCCCCCATCGCCGGCCTCTGGGACTACTGCCGGCGCTACGCCGGCGGGTCCCTGGCGGCGGCGCGCGCGCTCGCCGGCGGCGGCGCCGACATCGCCATCAACTGGTCCGGCGGCATGCACCACGCGTGCCGGGGCAGGGCCAGCGGCTTCTGCTACGTGAACGACGCCGTGCTCGCCATCCTGGAGCTCCGCCGGCACCACCGGCGCGTGCTGTACGTGGACATCGACGTGCACCACGGCGACGGCGTCGAGACGGCCTTCGCCGGCTGCGGCCAGGTGATGACGGTGTCGTTCCACCAGGACACCAGGGAGGGGTTCTTCCCGGCGGGCAGGGGCGCCCTCGACCACGTCGGCGAAGGGGATGACGGCCGGTACCGCGCCGTGAACGTGCCGCTCAAGGAGGGCATGGGCGACGAGGGGTACCACCGGCTGTTCCGGCCGGTGATGCAGAAGGTCATGGAGGTGTTCAAGCCGGGGGCCATCGTGATGCAGTGCGGCGGCGACTCGCTCGCCGGCGACAGGCTCGGCCGCCTGAACCTGTCCGTCGCCGGCCACGCCCAGTGCGTCGCGTTCATGCGGAGCTTCAACACGCCGCTGCTCCTCCTCGGCGGCGGCGGGTACACCATCAACCACGTCGCCGCCTGCTGGTGCTACGAGGTACTGTACATACTTACATATATAGCAAATTATTCAGTTCTCTTATATAGGAGTATGTAGTTCTGAATTGTTAATCTTATATAGGACTTGGGGAAGCGGCAGCTGGACTTGGGCTTGGCCAAGGATGATTGCGGGCACCACTCACCAGGCGTATCGGTCCGAACCGGTTAAAAAGCACCGGTCCCAAAAGTTCTATTCTCAATAGTGAGAGAATTGTTGGTCTTTTCTCTCTCAAGCTATTGGAAGTATGCTCTAGGCTCGGTCATCAGCTAGGATGTAACACCCTAAAATTCCATCACAAATAAATCATAGCAACTTGGTTTAATTTAATTTTCTAAGGACTTAATTAAATTTTTAAATTAATTTGAGCCTAAAAATATTTAAACATCATTTAAATAATTTTGGAGCAACAAGTGCATGTGCATCATATTTGATTGTCATGTCTTTTGTTTGATTTGTGTGTGAATTTCAAAATCATGAAAAAGTCCAGAACCACTCCCTCAACTCTCTCTCCAGCTCTCTTTCTCTCCCGCGGCCCATCTCCCTCTCTCCCTCTCTTTTCGGCCCAGCAGCAGTTCGCGGCCCAGCTCTCCCCTCCCTTCGCGCGCAGCCTGTCCCCGCTTTCGGCCCGGCTGCGGCCCAAGCCGCTTCCCCCTCCCCTTCCCTCTCACCGCCGCCGACAGGTGGGGCCCACCTGTCGGGCTCACCCCCAACCTCCGACGCCCTCCCCTGCTCCGCCGCCGACCGAGCCGCTCGGTCTCCCCCGCGCCGCTTCCTCTCCCGCGTCCCTTCCCCTCCTCTCTCCACTGAGCCACAGCAATGGCCGCGCCACTCCAACCCCTCGCTCTTCCACCGAAACGCCCGCACCACCGAGCCCTCCCACTGCCGCTCGCCATTGATGGCCGGCCACTCCGACCTCCACCATGCCGACCCTCCCCACTCCCCTCTCTGCCCTACAAGAGGACGACCGAGCCCCCGAGAACCCCCTTCGACCCCTCGCGCTACCCAATTCCCTCGGAGCAACTCCAATTTCCGCCGCCGCCATCGCCAAGCGCCGCCGCCTCGTCGGACCGTCGCTCCAGGACCGCTCCACCCTCTTCTTCCACTCCAGGACCTTCGCACCGTGGTAACGATGCTCTCCATCCCCTTCTAGCTCTCTGTCTCGCTCTGTAAGTACCCCGACGGCCCTCGCCGGCGCTCCGCCGCCGCCGTTCGTCGTTGAGCGCTGCCACCGTAGCCAATTGAAGGGCTAGAACCCCCTGAACGCGTTCGCCAACTTCCCAGCAACACCCAGAACCTAACCGCGGTCGAAATCGTGGCCGGAACTTCGAGTTCGGATGAACTCCGGCGAGTTCACCGCCGCCCGCCTCTGTCCGCCGACGAACCGCCGCCCTCGCCATGCAACTCTCGACTTGAACCCCCTAGCCTTGTTCGCCATCCCATTCCGAAGCTCTAGCACTAATCCGCGCTCCAAACCGAGCCCGGCAGCTCGAGCTCGAGCTTCGCCGGCGATTTCCCGGTCCGGCGCCGCTGCCCGCCGGCGTTCCCGCCGCCGCCCGACTCGGCCCTTTCTTTTCAGCCGTCCGATCTTGATCCAACGGCCCACGATCACCCCGACCCGAGTCAACCAGGCCAAATAACGGTCAGCGCAGGTCGTTTTGCAAAAAGGACCCCCATCTCTTTATATATCGCAAGCCGGTCCTTCCACCAGTGAAAACCCTTACAACTAGGTCCTGTTTTTATCGTTTAAGCCCCTGTCTTTTCCACAAATCACACCCGAAGTCCAGCCCCTGTTCTTTTGCGCGTTAGCCCTCGGGTTTAATGCGTAATTATGTTTTAGCCCCTGGTTTTCTTCAGTTTAGCCCCTGTAAACTTAGTTTCTTTGCCAGCAAGTCCCTAAAACTTGTTTTGGCCATATCTTTTCCGTTTTAGCTCCGTTTTTAGTGTTCTTGGTGTCCTAGCGTTCGTCTTTTCGAGCTTATTAGTTTTAGGTGCTTGTTTTAGTCTGTTAAAAGTGTTTGATGTACTGTTTCCTTATTGTTTTATTGTGTTGATCGTAGACCTCGTGCCAGTTGCAACCGAGTCACCCGTCGACGCGGATCAAGAACAATTCTACGAAGAGGAGGAAGATTTCTTTGTAGAACAAGGCAAGTGGCCCTCCCCGCATATTCTTTTTGTCCTATATAACTGCATGTCAAACTAAAATTTACTATTATTACATTAGTATGATGGGAATACCTTTTTAAGGATTTATCTAGTCTTTTACCATGCTCCCTTGTACCAACCCCTGTTTAAAATAATATTTTTGGGGTAGTTCATGCTTAGTGTTGCAATACCTTGGGAATGGTTGAATTGGATCTTTACAAAATTATAGATCATGATATATTTAATACTAAATGTTGGTTAATACAAGAGAACAATTATTTAATCGGAACATGGAGAACCACCCAAGAAAACAGTGCAACCATGGTGTCAAAATGGGCTCTGACCTTAGCCGATTAATTAGGGGTGTGATCGTACTGATGGCCCTATCCGAAAGGAGCAGAGGGGGTCTGGGGTTGCAGGGGTACAACTCGGTCCTCTTGGGGTAGCAGCCTTTGCTAAGGTGCTGACCATTAGGGAGAGTTGTGGTCTGCCCTAGCTGTAACTCTTGCGGGTTGTTGGACTTTTGCATACCTTTGTAAAGGCTTCGTAGTGGATCCCTAGCCACTCACCTCGGAAGTGTTTAAGGGCCTTGCAAACCCGGGCAACATGGGGAACACGAGCTATGGTGAAAGTGTACAACCTCTGCAGAGTGTAAAACTGATATATCAGCCGTGCTCACGGTCAAGAGCGGCTTGGACCCTCACATGATAATTGAACTTAAAGATGGAATCTAAATCGTGGTTTTACTCGTGGGTTTTGGAAAGAAACATGTTCTTTTAAATGCTTAAGTGGGATGGTATAAACTTACATCTAGTAAATAGGGAATTGCTAATAAAACTTGACCAACTTAAAAAAAAGCTCACTGCTGTGAACCATAGCCTATCCTTGTGGCCTTGCATTTTCACCCCGCTTGCTGAGTACCTAGTTAGGTGTACTCACACTTGCCATTGCTGAATCAGAAGAAGGAAATGGAGAAAAATACTACAGCGACTACGATGAGTTCTGAGGCTTGCGTTTCCCCCAGTCAAGATGCCTGTGGAAGATGGAAGCTGAAGACGCTTCGTTTAGCTATCGCTTGTTCTGCGATAAAGACCTTCGTGTCTCCCGAGAGTGTAATATGAATATTATAATAAATATCTTGTAATTTAGAACACTGTGTTTCGATATTACACTCTTTTGTCTATCATATGTGTGTAAACATGATCCTGGCGCACATATGAAACGCACTTGGTTTTCCTTTGAAAACCGGGTGTGACAGGAGTGGTATCAGAGCAGTGTTGACTGTAGGACGCAGCCTTAAGTAGAACTGGTCGGAGATTAAGGACTCAACATCTAGAAAGCCATGTCATCTTTCAAAATTCCCCTATTTTCGCATAAAAATCTAATTTATATTATTTCTTTTTGTTAAAAGACCTTATCATTTTGATTTATTCTATACTGAGTCAGTTTTCTTTTCCTTGTCAGATGGTTCGTGAGTTTCAGACCGCTCGTGCTGTCACCGGAGGTTCACGCCCTGCTGGACCGTCAGTTCCCCAGCACCCCGTGGAGGCACCCGCTGAGGAGGTCCCGGTTCAGGTACTGCCTGAGGAACATGCAGAGGCACAGGAGGAGGAGCCACCTCAGCTCTTCGACGGCACTGTGCTCGAGGTGGACGCAGACGGAGACCTGGTGATTCCACCAGCTGCTCCTGCTGCCGGCGACGCTGCACCGGACGCTGCTGGAGGTGACCCGGACGACTCTGGGGACGACAGCGACGAGGAGGAGCCTAGAGACGAGGATGACCCCGACATGGAGGTCGACGACCAGGAGAACGACAACAACAACGACGAGGAAGATCTAGAGGAGCCCCGCCAGCGTGGTCCGGAGTACCACCTTCACGCTTCGCTGGGTGGTACCGGGCAGTTCTGCAGGCTGCTGGAGGAGCTACTGGGTTTTTTAGAGTTCACTCTAAAGCCTCAGTACGTGGTCGAGCACTTCGAGGAGCCCAGCCTGGAGGACTACTACACAGCTCAGGTACACGTCCGGGTACCTCAGCCAGAGACTTCCGGATGGAGGATCCGCTCGACGCACTACAGCTGTGTTCCCTTCTCCACCGAGGACGCCGCCATCAACGACGCCGCCAGGAGAGCACTCTACTCCTATAGCTACCGTTTCCGCGACCAGCTGTACTACTCCGACTTCCGCCACGTACCCAGCCGACCGGTTGGCACTGAGGACACGGTGGTACCCGCTTCTCAGACCGGAGACGACCGTGTGGACGTCCTTGCTCGAGTCACTGCTGCACTCAACACCGACTTGGAGGGAGCCACCTCCGAGATCGAGGGACTGCACGGGAAGCTCCAGGACGCTCAGGCCAAGATCGCACAGCTCGAGGCTCAGCTTGCAGGACAGGCACCCCCTGAGGAGATGGTACAGCACTGCACCACGTCTTCTCCACCGCGCAAGAAGCTTCACTACGGCACCCCAGGGGCTACCACTAGTCTTGGCTAGGAGTTTTAGATGTCTACCCTTTTTCTTTTGTTAATAATTTCGTTCCTGCGAGGACGATGCAATGTATTGGTTGATGGTTGAAAACATGCTTGGGTTGGATCTTTGTGATGAATGGATGCTTTTGTGGAGTGATGGCCACAACTGCGTTAATAAAATAATTAGTTTAATTAATTAATCTTAGCCCCCTTATGCTTTTACTTTACTCGTCTTTATCTGTTCAGTTCTTATCTGAGATACTTTTCCCTAACACTCAGATGGTAAACACCAGGTCAGGAGGAGGACAAGATATTCCACCAGTGATACGTGCTCATATTGCAAGTCAGAGGAATCAAGCACCACCTCCCCCACCAAACCCACCAATGGATCCAGCTATGCAACAGTTTCTGGCTGCCCAAACTCAGCTGCTGCAGACTCTCGCCGTAACAGTGCAAAACCTGCAAGCACAACAAAACCAGCCACCACAACCAGCACCAGCACCACCACCGCCCAGAGACAAGCATAAGGAATTCATGAGCCACCGTCCGCCCACTTACTCTCACTCATCAGATCCATTGGATGCTGATGACTGGCTAAAGGTTGTCACCAAAAAACTGGAAATGACACAGTGCACCGATCGTGAGATGGTGCTATATGCTGCAGGCAGACTTGAAGGGCCAGCGGCTGACTGGTGGGACGCATACACTGCTGCACATGCCGCACCACAGAACATCACCTGGCAGGAGTTCAGGGATAGCTTCAGGGCTTACCACATTCCCTCTGGAGTTATGAAGTTAAAGCAGAAGGAGTTCCTCGCACTGAAGCAAGGCAACATGTCAGTCAGCGAGTACCTGGACAAATTCACCCAGTTATCTCGCTATGCACCTGAGGAGGTCAACACTGATGCCAAGAGACAGGAACGATTTCTGGATGGTCTTATAGGGCCGCTCAATTATCAGTTGCAGAGTCACATCTTCCCAGATTTCCAGACCCTTCTGAATAAAGCTATTGGCCTGGAAAGCAAGCGCAAGGAAATTGGTGAACACAAACGGAAGTTCCAAGGACAGTCTAGCAGTAACACTCGCCCCCGCTACAATTCCTCTCAGGGTTCTTACTTCCGCTCTGGTGGACAGAATGGAGGTTATCCACAGAACATGCAGTTGCAACGTCCATTTCAGCAGCCACAACGCTTCAATCAGCAATCACCCCATACTTCGAATCCTCAGCAGAATCGACCGAACAACAATTCAGCCACTCCCCGCCCAAACAATGCCACCGGCGCTCCTGTGAGAAACAATGCTCCAGTACAGCCAAATGGATGTTTCAAATGTGGAGAATTGGGACACTATGCTAACAGCTGTCCCCAACGTGGAATGCATACTCCACAGAGAGGCAACGAACAGAGGACTGAGAAACCATCGTCACAAGTTCGTCCAGGAAGCTCAAGTGCACAAGGCAACAGGGCTCAGCGGAATTTTGTTCGTGGAAGGGTGAACCATGTGACCGCCGAACAAGCCCAGGAAGCCCCAGGAGTTGTACTTGGTACGTTCCTTGTCAATTCCATACCTGCAACGATTTTATTCGATTCTGGAGCAACGCATTCATTTATTACTGAACAATTTGTGGCAAAACATGGCATGACCATGAGGGCTATGAAAAAGCAACTATTAGTTAGTACTCCCGGCGGAGAAATGCAAGCCAGTTTATTATGCCCACAGGTGACTCTTAACATCATGGGAGTAGATTTCCCAGCTGATCTGGTAGTTCTAAAATCTTGGGGAATAGATATAATTCTGGGAATGGATTGGTTACACCAGTGGGATGGATCTATTCAGTGCCGAAAGAAGTCAGTGCTCTTAACCAGCCCTAACGGAGACAAAATTGAGTATGTGGCAACTCCCTCATCGACAGAAGGCGGAACAGTAAATTCTATGGAAGGCAAGACTCTGGAAGATATCAAAATAGTGAACGAATATCCGGATGTATTTCCAGATGATTTACCAGGTATGCCACCTGACTGAGATATAGAATTCAGCATTGAACTTTTACCTGGTACTGCTCCCATATCTAAGAGGCCATATAGAATGGATGTCAAAGACTTGGCAGAACTTTAGAAACAAATAGAAGAATTGTTAAGTAAAGGGTTTATCCGTCCTAGTTCGTCACCATGGGGAGCCCCCACTCTCTTCGTAGACAAGAAAGATGGCTCTAGAAGGATGTGTGTAGACTATCGATCTCTTAATGAGGTCACCATCAAAAACAAATATCCCTTGCCTAGGATCGAGGACCTGTTTGATCAGATGAGAGGTGCAAAGGTGTTTTCTAAGATAGATCTGCGATCAGGATATCACCAATTAAGAATTCGTCTGGAGGACATTCCCAAGACAGCTTTCACGTCCAGATATGGGTTGTATGAGTTTACTGTCATGTCATTCGGATTGACAAATGCCCCGGCATACTTCATGTATTTGATGAACAAGGTGTTCATGGATTATTTGGACAAGTTTGTAGTAGTGTTCATTGACGACATTTTGATATTCTCTCAGACTGAGGAAGAACACGAGGAGCATTTAAGACTTGTATTACAAAGACTTCGAGAACATCAGTTGTATGCTAAGTTCAGCAAGTGTGACTTTTGGTTAAAGGAAGTTTCATTTCTTGGTAATGTTATCACCGACGGAGGAATAACAGTGGATCCGAGTAAAGTTCAGGATGTGTTGAACTGGAACCCTCCGAAGAATGTGTCTGAGATCAGGAGTTTTCTCGGATTGGCAGGTTACTACCGCAGGTTTATTGAGGGCTTCTCGAAGATCGTGAAACCGCTTACAACCTTACTAGAGAAAGGAAAAGAATTCCAATGGAATGATAAATGCCAAGATAGTTTCGAAGAATTGAAGAAAAGATTGACTACTGCCCCTGTGCTGATAATGCCAGACATTCACAAAGGGTTTGACGTATATTGTGATGCCTCGCGTCAAGGCCTTGGTTGTGTTCTAATGCAAGAAGGAAAAGTAGTGGCTTATGCTTCCAGACAACTGAGGAAACATGAACAAAATTATCCAACACATGATCTAGAATTGGCCGCCGTTGTACACGCGCTGAAAATCTGGAGACATTACATGATTGGTAACAAGTGTCAGATCTTTACCGACCATAAGAACTTGAAGTATATCTTCACTCAGAAGGATATCAATCTTAGACAACGCAGATGGCTGGAATTAATCAAGGATTACGATTTGGAGATTCAGTATCAGCCCGGTAAAGCTAATGTTGTGGCAGATGCTTCGAGTCGGAAGAGTCAGGCAAGCATGCTTATAGCTCAGTTGAAACCGCAAGAGTTATGTTGGGAAATGGCACGGCTCAACTTAGGAATCGTAGCCCAGAGTGAATCTATGACCTTGGAGGTCGAATCAACACTTGAACAGGAAATCAGAAAAGGGCAGTTGACAGATGAAAAGATCAAGGAATACGAAAAGCTGATTGATTCAGGAAAAGTTCCCGATTTTAAGAAAGATGATCAGGGAACCATATGGTTCAGAAACAGGATATGTGTGCCAGAAGACGATCGCCTACGTGAGACTATACTGAGAGAAGCTCATGATTCGGCATACTCTATTCACCCTGGTAGTACCAAGATGTACCAAGATCTAAAACAGAAATATTGGTGGTACGGAATGAAAAGAGATGTCGCAGCTCATGTCGCCCTGTGTGACATATGTCAAAGGGTAAAAGCAGAACATCAGAGACCAGCCGGTTTGCTGCAACCACTGAAAGTACCTGAGTGGAAATGGGAAGAAATTGGTATGGATTTCATTGTAGGTTTACCTCGTACACGCGATGGTTATGATTCCATATGGGTTATCGTGGACAGGTTAACCAAAGTTGCACATTTTATACTAGTTATAACCACTTACTCAGGAGCCAGGCTAGCAGAGTTGTACATGTCACGAATTGTGTGTTTGCATGGAGTTCCTAAAAAGATAGTGTCAGATCGAGGCACTCAGTTTACATCACGTTTTTGGAAGAAGCTACATGAGTCAATGGATACGAAATTGAATTTCAGCTCAGCATACCACCCACAGACTGATGGTCAAACTGAAAGGACAAATCAGATATTGGAAGATATGTTAAGGGCTTGTGCTTTAAAGCATGGAGGTAGCTGGGACAAAAGTTTACCATATGCGGAGTTTGCTTACAACAACAGTTATCAATCTAGTCTCAAGATGGCACCGTTTGAAGCCTTGTACGGAAGAAAATGCAGAACACCCTTGTACTGGAATCAAACGGGTGAAAGTCAACTCTTCGGACCAGAAATTATAAAGGAAGCGGAAAGACAAGTCGAGATAATTCGAGAGAATCTTAAAACCGCACAGTCACGCCAAAAGAGTTACGCTGATCCTAAGAGAAGAGAAGTGGTATTCGAGGAAGGAGATTATGCTTATCTCAGAGTATCGCCTATCAGAGGATTGCGAAGATTTAACGTTAGAGGGAAGTTATCACCTCGTTTTATTGGACCTTTTAAAATACTGGAAAGAAAAGGAGAAGTGGCATATAGGTTGGAATTACCGGCTCGATTATCAGGAGTTCATGATGTGTTCCATGTATCACAGCTGAAGAAGTGCTCAAATGAGATTAGAGTGGAGCACTTACCACTGGAGGATTTAGAAGTAAAGGATGACTTAACTTATAAGGAGTATCCTATCAAAATCTTAGACAAGTCACAGAGGGTCACTCGAAGCAAGATAATAAAAATGTGCAAAGTTCAGTGGAGCAATCACTTAGAAAATGAGGCCACTTGGGAAAGAGAAGAAGAACTTATGGAAGAGTTCCCTCAGTTGTTCTCCGAATCTTCCTGAATCTCGGGACGAGATTCTCTTTAAGGGGGGTAGGATTTGTAACACCCTAAAATTCCATCACAAATAAATCATAGCAACTTGGTTTAATTTAATTTTCTAAGGACTTAATTAAATTTTTAAATTAATTTGAGCCTAAAAATATTTAAACATCATTTAAATAATTTTGGAGCAACAAGTGCATGTGCATCATATTTGATTTGCATGTCTTTTGTTTGATTTGTGTGTGAATTTCAAAATCATGAAAAAGTCCAGAACCACTCCCTCAACTCTCTCTCCAGCTCTCTTTCTCTCCCGCGGCCCATCTCCCTCTCTCCCTCTCTTTTCAGCCCAGCAGCAGTTCGCGGCCCAGCTCTCCCCTCCCTTCGCGCGCAGCCTGTCCCCGCTTTCGGCCCGGCTGCGGCCCAAGCCGCTTCCCCCTCCCCTTCCCTCTCACCGCCGCCGACAGGTGGGGCCCACCTGTCGGGCTCACCCCCAACCTCCGACGCCCTCCCCTGCTCCGCCGCCGACCGAGCCGCTCGGTCTCCCCCGCGCCGCTTCCTCTCCCGCGTCCCTTCCCCTCCTCTCTCCACTGAGCCACAGCAACGGCCGCGCCACTCCAACCCCTCGCTCTTCCACCGAAACGCCCACACCACCGAGCCCTCCCACTACCGCTCGCCATTGATGGCCGGCCACTCCGACCTCCACCATGCCGACCCTCCCCACTCCCCTCTCTGCCCTATAAGAGGACGACCGAGCCCCCGAGAACCCCCTTCGACCCCTCGCGCTAACCAATTCCCTCGGAGCAACTCCAATTTCCGCCGCCGCCATCGCCAAGCGCCGCCGCCTCGTCGGACCGCCGCTCCAGGACCGCTCCGCCCTCTTCTTCCACTCCAGGACCTTCGCACCGTGGTAACGATGCTCTCCATCCCCTTCTAGCTCTCTGTCTCGCTCTGTAAGTACCCCGACGGCCCTCGCCGGCGCTCCGCCGTCGCCGTTCGTCGTTGAGCGCTGCCACCGTAGCCAATTGAAGGGCTAGAACCCCCTGAACGCGTTCGCCAACTTCCCAGCAACACCCAGAACCTAACCGCGGTCGAAATCGTGGCCGGAACTTCGAGTTCGGATGAACTCCGGCGAGTTCACCGCCGCCCGCCTCTGTCCGCCGACGAACCGCCGCCCGCCTCTGTCCGCCGACGAACCGCCGCCCTCGCCACGCAACTCTCGACTTGAACCCCCTAGCCTTGTTCGCCATCCCATTGCGAAGCTCTAGCACTAATCCGCGCTCCAAACCGAGCCCGGCAGCTCGAGCTCGAGCTTCGCCGGCGATTTCCCGGCCCGGCGCCGCCGCCCGCCGGCGTTCCCGCCGCCGCCCGACTCGGCCCTTTCTTTTCAGCCGTCCGATCTTGATCCAACGGCCCACGATCACCCCGACCCGAGTCAACCAGGCCAAATAACGGTCAGCGCAGGTCGTTTTGCAAAAAGGACCCCCATCTCTTTATATATCGCAAGCCGGTCCTTCCACCAGTGAAAACCCTTACAACTAGGTCATGTTTTTATCGTTTAAGCCCCTGTCTTTTCCACAAATCACACCCGAAGTCCAGCCCCTGTTCTTTTGCACGTTAGCCCTCGGGTTTAATGCGTAATTATGTTTTAGCCCCTGGTTTTCTTCAGTTTAGCCCCTGTAAACTTAGTTTCTTTGCCAGCAAGTCCCTAAAACTTGTTTTGGCCATATCTTTTCCGTTTTAGCTCCGTTTTTAGCGTTCTTGGTGTCCTAGCGTCCGTCTTTTCGAGCTTATTAGTTTTAGGTGCTTGTTTTAGTCTGTTAAAAGTGTTTGATGTACTGTTTCCTTATTGTTTTATTGTGTTGATCGTAGACCTCGTGCCAGTTGCAACCGAGTCACCCGTCGACGCGGATCAAGAACAATTCTACGAAGAGGAGGAAGATTTCTTTGTAGAACAAGGCAAGTGGCCCTCCCCGCATATTCTTTTTGTCCTATATAACTGCATGTCAAACTAAAATTTACTATTATTGCATTAATATGATGGGAATACCTTTTTAAGGATTTATCTAGTCTTTTACCATGCTCCCTTGTACCAACCCCTGTTTAAAATAATATTTTTGGGGTAGTTCATGCTTAGTGTTGCAATACCTTGGGAATGGTTGAATTGGATCTTTACAAAATTATAGATCATGATATATTTAATACTAAATGTTGGTTAATACAAGAGAACAATTATTTAATCGGAACATGGAGAACCACCCAAGAAAACAGTGCAACCATGGTGTCAAAATGGGCTCTGACCTTAGCCGATTAATTAGGGGTGTGATCGTACTGATGGCCCTATCCGAAAGGAGCAGAGGGGGTCTGGGGTTGCAGGGGTACAACTCGGTCCTCTTGGGGTAGCAGCCTTTGCTAAGGTGCTGACCATTAGGGAGAGTTGTGGTCTGCCCTAGCTGTAACTCTTGCGGGTTGTTGGACTTTTGCATACCTTTGTAAAGGCTTCGTAGTGGATCCCTAGCCACTCACCTCGGAAATGTTTAAGGGCCTTGCAAACCCGGGCAACATGGGGAACACGAGCTATGGTGAAAGTGTACAACCTCTGCAGAGTGTAAAACTGATATATCAGCCGTGCTCACGGTCAAGAGCGGCTTGGACCCTCACATGATAATTGAACTTAAAGATGGAATCTAAATCGTGGTTTTACTCGTGGGTTTTGGAAAGAAACATGTTCTTTTAAATGCTTAAGTGGGATGGTATAAACTTACATCTAGTAAATAGGGAATTGCTAATAAAACTTGACCAACTTAAAAAAAAGCTCACTGCTGTGAACCATAGCCTATCCTTGTGGCCTTGCATTTTCACCCCGCTTGCTGAGTACCTAGTTAGGTGTACTCACACTTGCCATTGCTAAATCAGAAGAAGGAAATGGAGAAGAATACTACAGCGACTACGATGAGTTCTGAGGCTTGCGTTTCCCCCAGTCAAGATGCCTGTGGAAGATGGAAGCTGAAGACGCTTCGTTTAGCTATCGCTTGTTCTGCGATAAAGACCTTCGTGTCTCCCGAGAGTGTAATATGAATATTATAATAAATCTCTTGTAATTTAGAACACTGTGTTTCGATATTACACTCTTTTGTCTATCATATGTGTGTAAACATGATCCTGACGCACATATGAAACGCACTTGGTTTTCCTTTGAAAACCGGGTGTGACATAGGAGTAACGTTTTAGTTTGCTCCTGTAAAGAAATGTGTTATTGCTAACAAAAAAAACACAATACATGTAAGCTCCAATATTCCCAACGTTCTAAATACAATGCATTTAGGTTTTGCTGCAAGTCAACCTTTTACATTTAACTAAATTTATAGATAAATAAAGATATCAAAACATACATACTTGACAATACAGGTATTGTTGCCAAAGTTAAAGGATTTAGGACAATATAATAAAAAAACTTAAAGTTTAGAAGAGAGGGACATTAGGAATGGAGTATGAATCTTACAATGTTGAAATGTAACGACTGCGTTGACCAAGACGAGTCATTAATAATCGAATACAAGGAGCCAGGAGACTTTATAAAAAATAACATCTTCAAGGTGAACTGACACATGTAGAGTCTGAATAAACTTACAACAATAGCTAGACTAAAAATAATATCACATATCATATTACAGTTCCAAAGTTAACCTAAAGAAACAGAAGACTACGTAGCCAAAACTAAGAATGTTCTTTCAGGTATCATATACCGTTTCACAGACACTGCCACCAGAACAGAGCACATGAACTGGAGGTAAACTTCAAAGAAAACGACCAGTTTCAGACAAGGCGATGAGCCTACATCAGTCAATGGTGCTCATTTGTACAGTGATATGCCACCGTGGATGGCAGAACAAGACACTTGCTTATTGTACAGCAGTTTGCTTCAGACTATCCTGTGGCTACTGAGCACACATGAAGCAAGATCAATGCCGACTGCTGAGTCTACACAGGCTCAGTTCACAAGTAATTGCTTTGATCAGCTCAATCTGAGATGCTGCTGCTTCAGTCGCTTCCTTTGACTGCATCAGTTTTTGTTTCATCCACATCCTCACCGGCAACTTCCTTTACTGGTTGCGGTACATCAGTGTCATGGCCAACTTGTTCAGAAGATACTTCAGAGTCGGCAGGCTCACTGCCATTAACACCAGTTGAAGCTTCAGAGACAGGACCACCCAAATCAGATGAGACTGCAGGTTCATCTACTGTTCTCTCTGCAACTGATGGTTCATCTACTGTTTTCTCTGCCACTGCCTCAACTGATGGTGCTGAAGATTCTGCCGCTGCAGAGGCAACCTCATCTGTACCTACTTCAGTATCACCATTTGAAACATCTGTATTTAGCAATGGCTCATCCACTGTACTACAATTTGGCTGCTCGGTACATTCTGCTACATCCTTTGCCTCCTCGGTACTGCCATTTCCAAGGGGCACAGTTTCCATTTCATCCTCAGTGCCAATGACTTTACCATCATCAGCTTCCTCGGTCTCCAGGGAAGTCTCCTCAGAATTGGGTGACGATGAAGGATCAGAACCGGATAAACGGTCATTGATGCCTCTCTCTCCATCAAATGTGAACCAGTTTGAATTTGTAAAGAGGGAGCTGCTTTATAAAGACATGGATACATAATCTATCAGCCAGTACATAACAACAAAAGAAGGGTGATGAAACATTTCAAGACAGCAAATTACCCGTCCTGGTCATCTCCGAGACGCAGAGAAGATATTACCACCTCCGCTGATTCGTCATCAAAATACACATCCTGAAAGAACAATGGAAAAAACAGTCCACTAAGATGGCAGAATCTCAGCCTTATTCTACCCGAAGAAAAATAATACAATTCAAATTTGTAACATTGTACTAGCTAACTATCCAAAATGTTCAATTTCCACAAAAAGAAATGCCAATTTATTATTTCTCTTCTTTCTACATAAAGTTGGTTACATTTACTTTTATGTTCAGGAAACTGCAGTGAGCATATATCACAGTGCATGTTACGACCAACTAAAATGAGAAGTAAAACCATAATGAGATATAGTCCACCCTTAAGTATTACCTCATCATCTCGTTCAAGTGATCCTTGTGCCTGCATTCACAAAACCAACAAGTTATTTTTTTCAAAAAAGCTCAAAAAAGAACATGTAGCATCAATATGTAGCAGTACCCTAGAATATTTACATGTAAATGAAATTACAAAAGCAATCATGAAAATTATTAGCAAGCAAGCCGACTGGTCATGCTAATGTAGTAGAGAAATACAAGATGCAAAGGGAACTGATCTTTTCCCCGGCAGGTGACAATACATATGAAATAAAATATGTTGACAGTGAAACACTACTAATTTCAAAATCTTAGCACATTCACACACCTCTTCAATGTCATCGTTGCTGTATATCCCATAACGAAATGCCTGACTCAAGTTATTAGCAAGAGCTGCCACATCATAATCCCTGTCTCGGAAGTCATCGTCATCACTATCCCTACCGCGATCATGTAATGATGTTGGGCGCCTGCATCAACAAAGATGGCAGCAATGTTTAGATAAAATGAAAGCAATCAATAGTACATAGATAAGAAAAGATAAGAAAAGGGAACATACCCACAAGCCCAATGATAGACATTCTCCACTTCATTGCGCTTGACCAGCACATTTGTTTGCCATTCAACCCACTCGGTATTTTCCTATTCAAAAGAGAGAAATGTTCAACACATAAGGGTCAGCAGAAAACCTCGCTGATACCTTTAAACCAAAGATTGCTAGATGACAAAGGAAAAATAACCTGTAAGTGTGCCTGGATTGTGCTGTTACTATTTCCCAACTGAATAAGCTTATTGGCTATTCTAGTCATGTGACCAACATTCCCAATTCTTGGAGGAGCTTTGTCTTCAGAGGGTACGGTAGGCTGAGCATAGAAGTCATAAAGAAATATGAAAAAAGGAATTCTGCCTCTAGAATGAAGCAAAGAATTTACACCTTATAACTTACCCCATTCGACTCAGTCGACAAAGAAGAAAGTCTTTCCGCCACAAGAATTTTACCAACAATGTCACACTCATTAAGAACATGCTCAACAAGTTCAGTTCTTTTACCCTCCAGGCAAGAAACAATTATATTCTCAACATGATGGTGCAAAAAGTTATTATATGGGTACCTGTGTTCCGACAATTATGAATAAGGGATTTTGACCAGAGAAACAGAACAGCTTTACAAAAAATAATGCCCCACACTTACTCAAAGAACAGATCAATTGACCGCTTTATTGCTGATTGCCTTATTAGCTCTTTTTCAGCAGTTTCACTACCAATTGTAAGCAGCACAGAGATGAACTCTACAATCTGAAAGACAAAAGATAAATCCAGCTTAGAACCACAATGAGCAGGCAAATGGGCCGAGAGAACAGATTTAGTAAATTGGAAACCAATAAATACCATGAAGGGTAAGACAGACTATACTCGATGCCATCAGGAGTTCAGGACTCAAAACATATATGCAAATGTGGAAGGGAAAAAGGATGAATCAGATGGCAGTGTGGTTAGGGCGAATGGCTTAGTAATTTGGATAAAATAGTTGTGATGCTGTTTCTATTGCTTATTAATTGAAACATTTTTACTGTCTAGCACACAAAGTGTCATATTTCTCGTTTTAGTGTAGCGGTCGAAAGGTTGAAGACAGGTTGGCCGCCTTGATTGGTTCTAAACCCACTGAGACCCAACCCCGCTTTTCCAAGGATGCAATTTTAACCCAGGAACCAGCAAATGCATTCAAAACAAGTTTCACTGGTCAGGTCTGGTCTGGTCTGGAATGGTTTGCAGGTTGATCCGGTTTGGACCCAACCCTTGAACAGGGCTAATGATGACTAAGCACAGATAACTCTGATAACTAAAAATATGTAATACATAAATCCATCAGCATGAGAAACAAAGAGCTCAGGCAACAAGAATTAGTCACTGAAGTCCATGCTCAGTTGCAAAAGAATCATCATCCAGTACCTTCAGACGATGTTTTCCAAGGGGTGGACGCAAACATCCATAAGTTGTTGGCAATACGTTTTCAGCAGCAGAAGTGTCCAATAACTTCAGCAAGTTGCCTAAAAAAAATATTTTAATCATACAAATAAAATCATTGAAAACATATAATTTGAAAAGATTTCTAGCATGTGATTTTTAAGGCCTAGAAACGATGAACGGAGATTTTCTGCACCAAATAAATATGGATTTTATTCAACACTCACCTAGACTCTCAAGCATACCATCAACTGTCTCTGGACTGGCAGTGACCAAAGCCCCATGACTTAGGTTGCTTCTGAATGCTTGATAGGAAGCTGATGCTAGTCTTTTTGGATCCAGCAAAGATATGCACACAGACAATGAATGAACCAGAACAGATTTGGGTCTTGATTCTTCAAGAGCATGATGGAACAACCTCCCAACAAAACTGAAATTTCATGGAACATAACAAAGAAAAAAATTAAGTGATGAGAAGCAGGAATTATAAATAAAACAATAAATACCCAATTGTATGGGGTGACGCTTCTTAGTTAGACTGAACTTTAGTTTTTTACAATTCATGGAGCATCCTCCCTTTCAGTAAATAACTCAACATATATAACCTGTTACTAACCCCAAAATAACTGAACAAGGATTAACATGCGGCCACAGAATAAAGTTGGATTACCTTGGACTACATATCTTTGCAGCAAGAGATGGAGGTGCACATCGCGTCACTGCACATAGAATTTCCGCTGCGTTGGCGTGCACTTCAGGAGAATCCTGATTGGCAAAACTTACAACATAAGTTTTTCTGCTAGAAAATATTTCTAGCAATTTTTATACAACAAATAGAATGTAATTTGGCATTTCCAACGAACACTATAATATTAATGGGAGGAGAAATTCGCAAACATCTAATCTGCCGATAAAATCCCAGTATAAATACCCCCCACCCCCCAACACACACACTACCACTTGCTCTTACTGCTGATGCGACACCCTAATTAGCTAATTAGCAGACAATCAGACATGCTGACTAAGCAAGGCGTTTCAGTTTTTCAGTGAGAAATAAATCAAACAAAAAATCAAACATATCAGCTATCACTGCTGGTCACCATCAGCCTTTAGAGCTATACGAGAAATTTCTCTCCTCTACACAGCCCAGGCTCCACGGAGCATAGCATCAGCAACCAGTCAAGTCGCACAGAATGTGAGAGCCAAAAAGAATGGTGAGTTGAACCAAATAAGTTTAGCAGCAAGGAGGTCAAGTTCAACTCACCAAAGGATGGGTGCAATTTGATAGGGAGAGTAAAATGGGAGGGGAAATTGTCAATTTTAGGGGGGAAATGCCAATAGTTTATGGGTGATGGAAATGATTTATGGTTGGTAAGCTGCAAGATGCAAGCGAAGTAAGACGGTAACAGAGAAGACTGCATAGAGATGACTACTCATACAATGTTTTTAAATGTTTTTATTTTTATTAGAAATGCCCAAGCCAATGCTTAGTGTATTCCCACATGGAGAACTAATCTACATCAACTTAACAAAAATCAATCACCTGGGCACCACCCTGTCCGATAACAGCCTATCAGTGATTAGGCACTAAACCATCTAGTGCCTATCCGAACCTTAGTGCCACGACTCCCCACAAATTGTCTCCTCGCTCCACAGCGTGCGTCTTCCTCGGTTACCCTGCTTCCCAGAAGGGCTACCGATGTCTTTACCTTTCCACTCGCAAGATTATCATCTCGCGACACGTTGTTTTTGATGAGACTCACTTCCCGTTTGCGGCTTCCAAGCCTCGACCGGACTCTCTTGATTTTCTGTTACAGGACATATTGCCCGCGGCTGCTCCGCCCACCATGGGCGTTGAGCACTCGCGGCCCCCGGAGGACGACGCCGCCGATCCCGTTGAGCTGGACCCCGCCATCTTGTGGCACAGTGGCGCCTCTCGGCAGCCACAAGTGCCCCGGCCGACCACCTCCACGACGGCTGCAGCTCCTTTCCCGGGCACCGGCGCCTCCGCTCCGGTCGCTGCGGGGCAGCGGTTCGGCATTCAGTACAGCCGCCGAACCGCTCCACCGGCCCCGACTCCGCCATCGCCGCCGGCACCAGCACCGCGGGCGGAGGTACCTCCGGCTCCAGCGCCCTCCGTGCGGGAGACTCGTTCCCGGACGGGCTCCCTGCCGCCGCCCATGGACCGGTATGGCTTCACCGCGGCGGTCTCCAGCCTGGCCTCGCCGCTGCCAGGCAACTCCCGCGCCGCGCTCGCCGATCCCAACTGGCGTGCGGCCATGGCCGAAGAATACAAGGCGCTCGTGGACAATGGTACCTGGCGCCTCGTTCCTCGACCACCTCGCGCCAACGTCATCACCGGCAAGTGGGTCTTCAAGCACAAGCATCACGCGGATGGCTCTCTAGCTCGTCACAAGGCTAGATGGGTTGTTCGTGGTTTTTCACAGCAGTACGGCATCGACTACGATGAGACGTTCAGCCCGGTTGTTAAACCGGCCACGATTCGGCTCGTCGTCAGCATCGCCGCCTCCCGCTCCTGGCCGATCCATCAGCTGGATGTCAAGAACGCGTTCCTCCACGGCCATCTCAGCGAGACGGTCTACTGTCAGCAGCCGCCCGGCTTCGTCGACCCGGCGACTCCCGACTACGTCTGTCTCCTGCAAAAGTCCTTGTACGGACTCAAGCAGGCGCCCCGGGCGTGGAACCATCGGTTCTCCAGCTTCGTCCAGCAGTCTGGCTTCACTGCATCGGCCTCCGACCCGTCTCTCTTTGTTTACAAAGAGGGCGCCGACATCGCCTACTTGCTACTCTACGTCGACGACATCATCTTGACAGCTTCGTCGACCGTGCTCCTTCGCCGCCTCACCGAGCTCCTCCACTCCGAGTTCGCCATGACAGATCTCCGGGATCTCCATCACTTCCTCGGGATCTCTGTCACGCGATCTGCTGACGGCCTCTTCCTCTCTCAGCGCCAGTATGCTGTGGATCTGCTTCAGCGCGCGGGCATGGCTGAGTGTCACTCTACGGCAACTCCTGTTGACACTCATGCCAAGCTCTCGGCTACGGATGGCCCCCCGGTGGCGGACGCCACTCAGTACCGCAGTCTTGCTGGTGCCCTCCAGTACCTGACGCTGACCCGTCCGGATCTCGCCTATGCGGTTCAGCAGGTCTGCCTGTTCATGCATGACCCGCGCGAGCCTCATCTTGCCTTGCTCAAGCGTGTCTTGCGGTATGTCAAGGGCACCCTGTCCACCGGGCTTCACATCGGGACCGGCAGTATCACCAGCTTGACTGCCTACTCCGACGCTGACTGGGCTGGCTGTCCCGACTCTCGGCGCTCCACTTCAGGCTACTGCGTCTTCCTCGGCGACAACCTCGTCTCTTGGTCCTCGAAACGCCAGACTACGGTCTCTCGTTCGAGTGCGGAGGCTGAGTACCGTGCTGTTGCGCACGCTGTGGCCGAGACTTGTTGGCTTCGTCAGTTGCTTCAGGAGCTCCATGCACCCATCACTTCAGCGACGATCGTCTACTGCGACAACGTCAGTGCCGTCTACATGACCGCCAACCCAGTACATCACCGTCGCACGAAGCATATCGAGATAGATATCCACTTTGTCCGTGAGAAAGTTGCTTTGGGACAGGTCCGGGTGCTCCACGTCCCATCGTCTCATCAGTTTGCGGACATTATGACCAAAGGGTTACCTGTACAGTTATTCACTGACTTTCGGTCCAGTCTTTGTGTTCGTGACACTCCCGCTTAGACTGAGGGAGGGTGTTAGGATGTAATAGTCAGCCCATATTGGGCGTGTGGCCCATTGGGCCTTGTACACTATAACCCTAGCCTATCAGGCTATATAATGAAGATCACCCCCCCCCCCCTGATTGGGTGTGTGGTGTGTTTCTACAATTAGGCACTAAACCATCTAGTGCCTAGTGCTTTTCAAAACACTGCATATGAAACTAGATTAGGCAATTTTAGAAGTTTGCACACGTTTTAGAAGTTTGACTGGTTAAATACATTGTTGCGTTGTTTAGGGCTTGAAAAAAAAGTTTAAGAGGATGTATTTGACCACAAGCGACACCCCTCACATTGTTTATCTATTTCCAGATTACATTTGCAGTGTTATGCAGGTAGTTCCTCTGTTACTTTTGTTGCATAATTGATAGTCTCTGTTATTAATGCCATAGAGGTATCAACATCTCAAATATTCCGTACATGCTAAGTATCTTAAACAGCATATCAATAAATATATTAAACAGAAATTTATGCTTGCAATTTCCTCTCAACAAATCACAAGAATAAATATGCTGTGACAATGATGCCAAATTGATAAATAACTGCATGTCTCTATTGCTAATGTGCTAAAATATGTTCCTGAAAAATTAACTTACCGATGAGCTAAACTTATCAGCAATCATTTCAAGGACATCTGTATTTTCTAACCACTGTAATGTATCACCATAGTTTGAATATATGTTCTCATCAGCACCAATCAGTCGTATCAGCACCTGACAAATTCCAGGGACAGCATCAACCAGTGCACCCAATGGGTACATTAATCAGAAAATAATTCTCGATAAAACATACCTCCATTATTGATGTGATGCCAATCAGGTCAACAAGCTGGACAACTATCTCTGGATGACCCTAAAAAAGCAAAGATAAGGTTATCTTCCATATAAATGCTTAGCTTAACAGTAACTATAAGCTTGTACAGTAGCAGAAACACAGTGAAAGGGTATCACATTTTGTTTAAGCAGATTTCTGACAGATAGTAGAGGCCAAAGCTAAACATAGTGCAAAACATTATAATTCTATGTTAAACCAAACTATTAAAAAAATGAAGAGGATAAAAGATATGATGTTAGGTGTTGTATAGAATGCAATTAATAAATTATCCATAATGTAAAAAAGAACATGAGGAATACCTGAACATAATTCATAAGTGGGGCAGTCTTCCGCAGCATCAAACATATTACCACCTAGTAGAACACGTAATAGATTGAACTGAGGTCAGTCTCAGCATAAAAACAACAGAATGAAGTATAACCACCAAATAGAAACTTCTGCAAGACACCTAAACATGCCTTTTTGTGATGGTTTAGACATAAAATAGTGGACAACAATTAAGTTACCTTACTGAAATAACCAGATAACAATGTGCTATGTGGATGATCAGGTTTCACAAATGAGAAAAGCAAGTCCATTAGCTGCGACACAAAAAAGGAAGAAAAGGAAAACAACATAAGCTACAATGTTGATAATCTGCAGCTAAAAATATTCCAAGGGAAAATTACAAAGAGCAAATATATGAAGAATGCAAACCTCTTCATCCTCTACTAGGGTCCTCAAAATGACATCAATTTCACAAGTAAATATTTCACATGCAATAAAAGGGAACCTACAAGGAGTTGAGAGAAGTTTGACTAAGTGAAAAATTCAGGTTTTAAACAAAACGACAGCACTGTTAAAGATAATGCCATACTTGAAAGAACGCCTTTTTTCACTGTCCTCTGGAACTTCTTCCACAACATAACGAAGCAATTGTTCCACCTGGGCCTTGTCACGTAAGCTACAAATAACAACTCAAGCATTACAAATGGGGAAAGCGCTCCTATTTGGGTATACTAAACACCATTATATCATAATGCTCAAGAAAGGAAAGCCAAAAAAGGTTTCATTATATCAGTAAAGCATCCAGACACAATGTTCACTTCTTTTCAGATGACAAACAAAACCAAAAGAAAATATATATATATATATATATATATATAGAACAATGTCAAATTCCTAAAACAAAGGTAACTGAGATACGATTTTATGTGCATACGAGTTAGTAACTTTGTCTAACATATAACTGCACAGATGCTATTTAAGTGCAGAAACAAACACAATTATATCATAAACACTCTTATAGGTTATTCTTATTCTCTAACAGGCAAACATATTTACCATTGCAACAATTGTACTAATGTCTCACAAGTGAAGCTACAATAATGTAAATATCACACAAAAACAAAAATAGAAGAAAGGTAAGTTGTAACAGTAAATTAAACATTCCACTCATGTCACTGAAACCAACAGAAGAAATTAATAAGAAAATTACAAGTTTATGAGTCGTGAATTCAGTGCTTTGCATTCCTGAATAATTTCATCCTCATCAAGAAGTTCTTCCAATGTAAAATTTTCTTTATCCAGAATTGTATCCACCTGAAACAATAAACCATTAAGTTAGCAAAGTGAAGAACTTCTCCTTGATAACAAATGAGAAAAAAAAAGACACAAGATCTCCATGGTATGAACTATTTGCAATGACTACTTAGAACAAAATAGCTCATGTTGACCACAAGACCAAGTTTCACGATCGCTTCACAAAAGGAATTTGGCAATATACTAAGTTGCAGTCTTGTACATAAAATGAGCATTGAAACAAAATTACAAGTGTCAGATAATTTTTTCTTGAACATAGAACACTATGGTATGAGACCAATAAAATGAATACAAGCTCAGGAACTCCAACCGGAGCTTTCCAATCAAGAGAACTAAAAAGGAAAATTATAGGGAAGTGCATATTGCAATTAATACACTGTTCCAACACCATACAAAACCTTACTGCGACTGTGGCAGCGCCTTATGTGTAGGACTCTTCTGTAAAACATGTGAAGATGCTAACAAACATTTGTCTATAGCAAATGCTCCTAAAACTGAGTCTAAAACGAGGCACGAGGTTCATGATAAACAACACAACTGCCATAAAAATGAATGTGTCATCACGAAGCTGTGACGAAACCTAACCAAATCGGAACCAAGGGATATCGCTCCTTTCTGTAACACGCTCAATTCCACAAGCACCGTGACAGCAAAAGAATGCAGGCACCAACGCAAAATAACACAGCTCACAGCTGCAGCGCACACGTACACTAATAGTCCCACGACGAACTTGCCGGGAAAATTATTCAAAGCGAGCGAGCATTACAACCCAACGGCCGAATCCAAATCCAATCCACCGACCCAATCCGAAACAAACAAACAACAAACCAAAATGACCACACCCGCACAAGCTCACAGTCACAGCGCCGCACACCCACGCGCCCAACCTGAGAGAAGCAGCAGAGAGCGAGGAGGAGGGGAAGGGGGAGGGGAGACTCACGGGCGAGGCCGCGGAGAGGCCGGTCATGCGCCAGAACATGGCGGCGGCGGCGGGAAGAGCTGCGGCGGATCTAGGGTTTGGAGCGCCGGGGAGCGCGAATCCGCGGGCGGGCCCGCACGAACCCGGGCGGCGGCGGCCGAATTGGGCGGCCGGGGAGGGCGGGGTGGATCGGGAGAGCAGGCGAGCGGATCGAATTGGGATCGCGAGGTGGGGGAGGCAGGGAAGGGGGGCGCACGCACGCGCACACACACGAGAGGATGAAAAAAGAGCACGCTTTTCTATTTGGTTTCGGGCTTTCCGTTTCCGTCCTCCGTTTGGGTAAAGTTTTGATTTGGTTGGATTGGTCTGGGTCTGGGGGCGCTGTTACTTTCGCCGAGGCAAGGTGGCCGCTGAATGATTTGGAGAGTTTTTGTTTTGGTTTATTGTCTCAAGTTGCCGATCAGTATTCTTTATCAGTTACGTGGCCCTTCAACTTGTACTGACGCGGGCCAATACAAAAATGTTAACATGAAACAACAACGAAATAGTTTTTATGGTAACGTGACACCATGGGTGTGTTTAGTTCTCTAAAACTTTCCAAAATTCCCTCTCCAAACTTTACTATTCACCTATCACATCAAATCACATCAAATCTCTCTTATCATACATGGAGCATTAAACGTGAGTAAATAAAAAAACTAGTTACATGGTTTTGATGTACACGACGAGACAAATCTTGTGAGCCTAGTCAGGTCATGATAGGACAATATTTACCATAAACAAACGAAAAGTGCTACAGTACGCTACAGTGTCCGATTTGACATTTTCACCAAACTTTCTCTTACTCGTTTTGGAACTAAACACACCCCATGTTTAATGTAACATCTGAGACACAATAGTAGGGATGAAAATTTTTCACTATACCCCTAATTAATCTCTTTAATTAGTTTTGGTAGCCGTGTTGGGCACATAGTTTCATGTGTGTGTTTAATTATGTATATCGGTAATTAACTCGTCATCGTGACTATTGAATTGAGCTTCAGCTAATAAATAAACCCTTTTATATAGTTTGAAACTTAGAAGAGCACTTTTTGTGGGACAATGATTCAAACTCTAAAAGAACACTTTTTGCGGGATGTGGGGAGTCTTTTTCTTCCATTGATCAAGTATCTAAACATGTTTCCTCTACTATATACTCCTTCATCCTTATTATATACTAGTAGTAGAATAGACGTACGCACCTACATGTTAAAAAATCATATTTTACAGCATATAAAATATTCACATCCAAAATATTTTCCAAAAACTCACGCTTTAGCATACAAAATATACAAACCAACATGTTTCTCTCTACGAAGAAATGGCTTGGATGAACTGTTCTACCTTTTTTTATAAAAAATCAGAGTAGTCTACTTCAGTACATTACAAACACCGTGTTTAGATGCGGAACAGGGGGTGGGGGTTTGGGTCACTTCGTAATCATTGCGACATTGTAGCATTTCGTTTGTATTTATGAAAAATTGTCCAAAAATTGATTAATTAGGCTCAAAATGTTTGTCTCGCAGAGTACAACAAAACTGTGCAATTAGTTTTTGATTTCATCAACATTTAGTACTCCATGCATGTTATGATATTTTAATATGATGGGAATCTTCTTTTTGCATAGTGAACTTTGGGGGTGAAATTTGGAACTAATCTGGTCCAAAGTTTCACATTACTCTCAACAAATCAAGATCAACGATTTCAATAGAAAAAAGTTTAATTTTATGCCCTTAAATCACAGACCATAACAACTATTTGAATAATGGCTACTAATACAAAGTTAGAATATCCATCGAGTATGTAATCCATCTTAAGATCCAAAGGGAGTGGAAAGATTTGCACAAATCAAGCGGTTCCAAATCGGTACAATTTTTCCTTCAATTACATGAACAAAATTTTTTAAAAAAAGCTATAACATGACATTGAAATTATATTATAGTGTAGATATAGGTACATAGCTACTGCTCCACTATCAGTAACCAGGGGATTAATCATGGTACTAGAACCCCACCCCTCGATTTAGCAGTAACGTCGGCTAAAAACATCTCTACGTCGGCATGTAAAGATACTTTTGACACGATTTTGATAATGTCTCAAAGTGATCAATTTGAACTATAGTAAAAATCAAGCTTTTGTCATTTCAAAATAAAATAAAAGAACTAATTTGATACTTCTTTTTCATATTTTCTAGTACTAAATAATGGTGTGTGGACAAGCACGTGGACCTATAAACTCTGTAATTTGGAATGGGCCGAGTAAGGGCCTGTTTGGTTCCTAGGGACTAAAACCAAGGGACTAAAATTAGTCTCTTAGGGACTAAAATTGCTGTTTGGATCCCTAGACTAAAAGGGACTAAAGTTGCTTTAATGACTTGCGCAAAGACTACTTTGCCCATGGACTTAAAAGGGAACAAGTGAGCCGGCGGGTGGGGGAGGGGCATCTAGTGGAAAAGTAGTGGTTTTAGTCCCTATAAGCTCCCCTTGTGGAGCTAAAGAGTTTTAGTCCCTTTTAGGGGTTTTAGTTCCAAGGGTTTGGATCTTTAGTCCGTTTTAGGACTAATTTTAGTCCGTTTTAGTTTTAGTCCGCGGAACCAAACACCCCCTAAAGAGAAGGTAGTAGCGACATTATTACATACATATATAAATTATATACACGCACACTAAATAAAATTGCCAAATCAATCGATACTACAACAGGGCCATCATATACTATTGAGAAGAGGGTATTACGTTATGGACATGTACACGACCGGTTCCGCCTATTTATACTGCCTGCCCTTCCCACTCTACTTACTCCTCTCCTCCCACAAGCCACAACCACTTCCAAGCAAAGTCAAGGCTGCATTTGATTGATTTCTTGATCTGTTTTCTACTTGTTCGTTCGTCGTCCTGGGCATGGAGGGGAAGAAGGTCAAGGCAGTGTTCGTCGTCCTGGTCATGCTGTTGCTGTTAGCTCAGGGGTGGGAGCAGTATCTGCAAATGCCTATGCAGGTACCTTCCTATATGCAGGAGGAAGATCTGCGTCTTCAACTGCATCGTCAGTTGCGGCTTCAAGCCGAGCAGCAGCTGGCCCAACTCCAACTCCACTGCTACCCTTGGTGCAAGGCCGTCAAGCGCGTCATCAGCGGCGCCTGCGAGCGGCATCAAGCCGGAAGCATGAATAGTGTCTTGTTGCTCTCTCTAGCAATGTTCACTGTAGTATATTAATTCATTTAAATATATATTTCCTAATATTGCACTGCCAATGTATTTGGGGGGGGGGGGGGGGGGGGGGCAGGAGCCCCCTAGCCATAAATTCCATGAAGCCCCCTAAGCCGCCTCCTACATATTTTAGCCATAAATAAATAAGAGTAAGAAAAGAAGAAAAAAGAAGAGAAAGAGAAGAAAGAGAAAGATCTTTTTTCAGCTGTTGATTTTTGGTTGAGTTAGTCTTTTTCATGTTGTAGTTGGTGGCCTTCATTATTGTCACAAAAGTTGTTGTTTTTTCTTTTTTCTTTCTTTCTTTAATAAAATTTCACGGCAAAGCTCTTGCCATCAATTCGAAAAAAAAGAAGAAAGAGGAAGATGAGCCCTCCAAACCTTGAGCCGTGGATTCGCCACATTCCAGTAGAGTTGTTGTTTCAAGAAGGAAAACATGAATTTCATTGAGTGACATGCTAGTTTTTTAATAATTAATAACTTGTTAGTTTTTTCTTGATTATTTTGTGATATTAGCTTTAGTAGAGCTGTTTGTAGTGTGAATTATTTAGTTTATGTTATTATGTACCTTGAACCTTTCAAGCTTTCAAGCGGAGACTATAATACATACACACAGTTCTTATTTTACGTGGCTATAAACAACAGGTTTATCTTTATAGGTGTGTAGTACCTTTCCTGTACATAGGATCAAGAAACTTACAGTGTGAAGATAAAAAAAACAATAACACAGTAAAAATTGTAAAGGTTCGTGTACCGAGTAGTGCTTCACATGCCTCTGGACAGAGTAGTCCTTTATAAATTGTAAAGGATTATAAACAATAATCACAATCCAAGTACTGATCTGGAAAACTTTATATGTCGGGTGTGATCTAGCACTGGTAATATATTGCGATGAGTAGTATCATCATATCACGAGAACATGTTAAGACTACATGAACCCTTTCCAGAATTACAGCCACAGACTTCAATTATAGTACTTTATATTTCTACCACTAACCTCATAGTAACAACCTCCTCACAAACTGGGACTTTGTGATCTATTCAAGATTAGTATGCCTGTATTGACTTTAAATCATTCCCAAAAACTATTTAAAGAAGCTCTAGAAATTTGAAGGGAAGGGTATTCACGTGGAACCGGTTTATACTTTGCCTACTTACAATGAATAATCACAGCCACAAGCGCAAGGGTCATGCACAAATGGCAGGCCAAACCGCTCCGGAGTGGCTAACGGCAACTTCACTGCACCTGCTGATACCTTCAAATGCCTGCACGCACACTCCTGAGAATCCCATCAGAGCATAGAACACATTTGGAAGGCTCGTCTGCAGATTGTTCAGCGTCATGGCTCGGCTTGTCCTCACAGAGCTTAGGTATCTTGCTGTCTCCTCCTCAACCTGCTTTCTAAATGCATCCAATTTTGTTTCATTCTTTGATACTGAATAGTGATTCTTATTTGGAGGCTGTGCTGAGTTTTGCATTGCATTTTCACTGTGTTTCTCTAACTGACTCTGGAACTTGCTCTCCAAATTACATGATTTTTTCTTCAATTGGCGCTCTTCACTCTGTTGTACAACTATAGAGTGTATGGCTGACAAAAAAGTCTTTATTGCTTCAGCTGCTACCTGTTTGTAAAAATAAGGCTCATCTTTTAATAAGAGGAGCTTGTGAACATAGATACATGGTAAGTGTGATGAAGTTCGTGTCAGATGAGTATGGTAGTCCTTCGTTCATACATGAAGAATGCATAGGTTTCTTATTCAACAAAAAAAGATATATTATTTAACCAAAAGTTCCTGAAAGTTGGATTTCGACTGAAAGAAAAGACCAAGCTGGTTCTACTATACCTTCTCTGGTAGCCTCTCAAGAGCACCACTACCAGAATAGTTGATATCTGCACCGGGTGGGAAAGTCCTTTAGCACCGGGTTTCCCACCCGGTGCAACTAAACCGAGGCTAAAGGGGTACCCCTTTAGCACCGGGTTGAATAACCGGTGCTAAAGGGTCCCTTTAGCACCGGGTGCAGCCACGACCCGGTGCTAAAGGGCCTGCCCCGTAGCGCCTTTAGCAGGGCCTTTAGCACCGGTTCCAGACACAACCCGGTGCTAAAGGGCCTACCTTTAGCACCGGTTGCTGTCTGCAACCGGTGCTAAAGTCCCCGGATTTCTTTTTTTTTGCTTTTTTCAGTAGCCATGCATGCACGTCTATATACGTGTATATACGTATATATTCTAATACGTGTATTCTAATGCGTATTCGGCCGACTCTATATTCATATTAGCTGACATTTCATCAAAATAGAAGACATATATATTACAAAAGTAGATATTCATGCATGTCAACTCGAGTTATATATATTTAAACTGTATTTTCTACTTAATTAAGATTGACGACTTGTTGAACTGTCCGGCACGTCCTCCAGTACTGGCATGTGGAATTCTCCTCGGGGATTGACGACCTCGTCCCAGATCCATCCGACGAGCTGTTCTGCAATTGCGTCAATTCTTTCTAGCTCTAGAGACTCTTCCTTCAGGCTCAACATCTATAATTTACAAATAATTGAAAGATATTTAATCCACCGAGTTGGAGATAATAATTGTGCACTTAATAATAATGGAAATGTGTTTATTATTACATACCATAATATCGTGTTGTGTAAGCTTTTTATGTCCCCAATTCCACATGTAATCGCAAACATAGTATGCACATAAATTATTTCCCTTCCCCTGTTTGGCACACTGTCGACCAAAAGAAATTAAGTAAAATTCATATAATATATTAGCCGAGGCCTACATGTACAAATTACTTGCTTACCGGAAAGCCAATGTTCCATTTTAGTGTTTCATGTTGAATACCCGGGTGTTCTTGACGAAATTGATTCCAGGCCCTGCGAACAAAAAAATTGAGTTAAGTCATTGCGAGTGTAAGGGGTGAATTAAGTAGGGGAAAATATACATCACCTTGTCATCATGTCCATGATGTTCTGCAGTTTTTCTTTTGGAATGTGCAATGAATCAAAGACGTTCACGACACCCCGGTCAGGACACAATATTATTAGGAACTAGTGGAATCTGTATACATGTATACATTATAATCAGAAATGAAATAGTACACAGACAGTATAAGAAGAAGCATGTGTATGTACTCACTCGATGTTGTACGGGATTAGTATGGAGTCGCAGTAATTTTGTTTCTTAATATACTTGTATAGGTTTCCATATGTTTCCTCAGGATTCATCAATATCATTTCTTCACTTATCCTTCGAGGATCCACGAAACCAATGTCATATATTGAGGATCTCCGACATTTTTGAATCTCCATTCTACATATGTTAAGCAATAAATAAAGCCCGCGTCAGCATGGATTGGAATTATTGTTTTCAAACTGTGAATTATAAGCAACAACAAAGTACTTACAGTGTCCAACAGGTGATCAAATCCACGTCCATGGCGTCGCGGTGGTACAGCTCATATATATCCTTAAACCTCAGCCAGACCCAATCATCGTCACCATTGTAGAAATCATGGTCCTTCACACCTACTTTGATCATGCGCCGTTTATTCCTTCTTGATTCTTCCAAGTACCACTCATGGAATCGGCGCATCTTCGTCTGTAGCTTGCTCTCCATTTCAGGAGGGACCATAGGCTCGCCAAGCTTAAACGACCACTTCAACGTTGTGTTTACAGGCACCTCTTCTTCCCCCAGGACTTGCGCTCTGGATAGTCCAGTCTCGGCCATTACTCGTTGCACGTTAATCTCCTCCAGAGATGGCAATGGACCCAAGGGCCGCTGAGGTTGCTCGCCGAGCTGAGGAACCTTTTTGGATGGGCCCGCCTCCTTATCTGCAGCCTTCCGCTTCCGGCGAGATTTCAGTAATGAGCGGTCATAGTCTGTTACTATTACTTCCTTCTATTGACCCTTGCTCAAATTACCGAGGAATGACTTGACGATAGTGGGATCAAGCTTCGGCTCCGGCTCCGGTTTTTTCCTCCACTCGGCCATTTGCCTCTTTGTGTCTGCTTTGACCGAGGCTTCGAGCTCCTCTAGAGTCTTCTAACCCGCTCTTTTCTCTGGTGCGGGCTTCTCTCTGGTTTTATGCGCCTTCTTCCCTGGTGGAGTGGGGGCAGATGCTTTAGTGCGGTGTCCCCTCTTCGGCGGAGGGGGCAGAGACCTCCGCGGCGGAGGAGACGGAGACCTCTTCGGCGGAGGAGACGGGCTTGCATCAGGAGCTCCCGGAGAATCGTCATGATCCAGTGGATCTCTTGGAGACGGTGGAGGTGACGGAGGCTTGTTGGTAGCCGCAGGTGTACCGGGTATGACGACGTCTGCCTTGCTCCATAGAATGATGCAGTGAGAACACTGACCGAGTTTTGTTTCTCCGTCACCTCCGGGGATGTCAAGTTCCAAGTCTTCCCAGTTGGTGACGACTTGCTCCACCTCAACAGGTACGTAACCATGTGGAATGTTATTGCAGTGCCATTTTTGCCCTTCTTCCACACGTTTGGTCATACCGTATGCGACCTGATAATTTAGTAGTCACAAAGAAAGTTAGTAAATGAATGGTATTTACGGTGAAATGTATGCAGTACGAACTAAGGTCGCATACGTACCACCACAGCTAAGTTCTTCTGCCTGACGACAAGCTCGCACGCGGTCCGTTGAGTTATTTCATCCACGGGGTAACGGACTGGTTCGGTGGCCTGTGTGGAAGCGTGACTGCTTTGATATTGTTGTGGAGGGCTAATAAGGGCCGCATCTTGGAGAGGTGCATGCTCTGTGGAACCGGTCCCGCCTGCGGCTTGTTGGAGAGGTGCATGCTCTGTGGAACCGGTCCCGCCTGTGGCTTGTTGTATCTGCAGCCATGCTACCTTCATCCGTCGCTCCATCTCTGACTCCATTTCTTGGAGCTTTGAGCCCTAGGCGGCAACCGTTTGCTCTAGGTCCCTCACCCTCTGCTCATATTCGGCCTTCTTCCTCGAACGGCTCCTATAGGTGGCGGCGTGCTCTTGGAAACCTTTCTTCCATGAGATGCTTGTGCCTACGCCGCGCGTCCGTCCAGGATGCTCCTTGTTCCCTAAGGCATAGGTTAGCTCATCTCTGTCTCTATCAGCAACAAATTCTCCCCTCTCAGATGCCCTGAGGATATCGAGGAGACGCTGAGCTAGTTCTCGCAAGTCCTCGGGAAAAACTAAGGAGCCGTCGATTGGGCTTAGGGTGCCTCCATGACCATAGTACCAATGCTTGGTCCTTGTGGGTCAGTCATGTGTCGCTGGAGTGATGCCTCTAGCATATAGATCTTCTTCCATCTTCTCCCATTTAGCGATGCTTGCCTTGTTACCTCCCGAACCCATCTTATGAGAGTACTTCTTATTTGCGGTGTTTCCAGCGTTTCTAGCGCTAGCCGTTGCACCCTCTTCGGAGGTTTTGTACTCAAGGAATGCTTCCCACTCGTCATCAGTGATCTTCTTATACTTCTCAGGATCCGGGGCCTCTCCGGTTTTGAGAAAATGCGAGTACAACTTCTTCTTGAAATCCTGAAACAGAACTGCCATCTTCTTCATTGTCCAATCCCTCAGTTCTGCTTCATGAGTGCTAGGCCAGTCGAATATTGCCTTTAATTCCCTCCATAGCATCTCCTTCTCTGTATCGGGGAGCACGTACTCCTCAGTGGGGTCCGTGGACTTCCATTTTCTGATACTAATGGACACATTGTCCCGTACAATTACCCCGCACTGAGATACAAATTTCTTGGCCACTTTTGGGGGCTCAACTGGCTCCCCGTCATCCTCTACTCGAGTGATGTGAAACTTGACATCCTTCAGCTTCTTCGTGGTCGATCGTTTTGATTTCTTAGCTCGACTTGTAGAAGCAGAGGCGGCCTACACAAATTACATATATACGAGATGATATAGAGATGGTATACATAATTGACATGTACAGTACAAATTTATGTTATCTATATACACACCTGACTAGACGAGGGCTCGTTACCAGCCCCTTCAATAGTGCTGCCCTGGACACGTTCGCCCTGGACATTGGCGGCCCCTTCAACATTTTCGGCCCTTGCAACATTGTCGCCCTGGATATTGTCGTCCCTTCCAATGATCCCCAACACATCATCCATGGACATTGGTTGGGTTACAATATTAAAAAGTTGATTTGCAAAGAAGTGTCGTTGTCCTCTTGCATGGGTGGGACAGGGGTGTTGTTGTCCTCTTGCATGGGTGGGACGGGGTTGTTGTTGTCCGCCATCTATAGAATTAAAAATAATTGATAAGAAATATATACAAAGCATACATATTCCCAATATTTCTAACATTTTCGCTAAGGGGGTCGGTGCGTGAAAAATGGATTCGCCAAGGGGTTCGGGTGCGCGGTGTGAATTGATTCGCTAAGGGTTCGGGTACGCGACACGAAGTGGTTTGTTAAGGGTTCGGGTGCATGACGCGAACGGGTTCGCTAAGGGGGTCGGTGCGCGAAAAACGGATTCGCTAAGGGGTTCGGGTGCGCGGTGGGTTCGGGTACGCGATAGAATTTCCGATAATAAACATTTTCGATAGTATACATTATACAAACATTAAACATTTCCAATATACATTTAAATGAAGCACATATATTTCTAATATACATAGAATTTCCAATATATATTTAAATGAAGCATTTTCCAATATACATTTCAAACATATAACATTTCCAATATACATTTCAATGTAAATATCTCCAATACACATTTCAACATGCCTATACATTTCCAATAAATAAACATGCATATACATTTACATATTCAACATATAAATATTTGCAATTTACATTTGCAACATTTTTCAATACATATGAAGCATGTATATTTCTAATAGAATTGCAATATAGAACATTTCCAATATATCATTTTTATTTCCAATACAATGCATTTCCAATAAATTAATTTCTAATATTTTCTAATATTTTCAATACATATAAAGCATATATATTTGTAATATTTCCAGTATAATGCATTTCCAATGTATGTGGTTAGCGAACGCGTTCGGCCAAGCGCATTTGGTTAGCGAACGCGTTCGCTAACCAAATGCGCATGGCCGAACACGTTCGCTAAGCAAATGTGCATGGCTGAACGTGTTCGGCCATGCAACGGGTACCTGCACACACAAACACGTACACACGGCACGAAGGCCGGCTCACAAACATGCACGCACGGCACGAAGGCCGGCTTCACAGAGGGCTCACCGTGACGGGCGGCGGGCGACGACGGCGCGGGGACGAGCGGCGGCGGCGGCGAGGGGACGAGGAGCGGCGCCGGCGCGGGGACGACGGGCGGCGCGGGGACGAGGGGCGCCGGCGCGGGGACGACGGGCGGCGGCGGCGTGGGCGCGGGGACCACGGGTGGCGGCGGCGTGGGCGCGGGGACGACGACGGCGGCGGGGACCACGGGTGGCGGCGGCGTGGGCGCGGGGACCACGGGTGACCACGGCCGGGCGCGGGGACGACGATGGGCGGCGGCGGCGGCGCGGCCGGGGATGACGCGAGCGACGGGCGGCGGCGGGTGAGGAGACGAGGGGGCGCGCGGCGGCGGCGGTTTCGATCTGTGAGATGAGGGCGAAGTGAGGGAGGGGAGAGAAGTCCCCGGCCTATATAGGTCCCCCGTCTTTAGCACCGGGTGCAACCACGACCCGGTGCTAAAGGCCCTTTAGCACCGGGTCTGTATAGCACCCGGTGCTAAAGGCCCCCCTTTAGCACCGGGTCTTCCCACCACCCGGTGCTAAAGGCCCTTTAGCACCGGGTCTTCTACACCCGGTGCTAAAGGCCGTAACTGGCGCTAAACGAAAATTGGTGGGGGCCTTTAGCACCGGGTGCAGCCACGACCCGGTGCTAAAGGCCCCTCTTAGCACCGGGTCTTCCCACCACTCGGTGCTAAAGGCCCTTTAGCACCGGGCGTCTACAGCCGGTGCTAAAGGCCGTAACTGGCGCCAAGCGAAAATTGGGGGCCTTTAGCACCGGATTTTAGATCAACCCGGTGCTAAAGGCCCCAAATTTTCGTTTGGCGCCAGTTTCCAAACCGGCCTTTAGCACCTGTGGCTACTATTTGAGAATCTTATAAATATAGTTTTTAATATATAGTTATTAATACTTGTTTTAATTCAGTTATTAATACCTATTAAAAATATATATTAAATAAGAAAATCTTATAAATTACTAGAAAATCTTATAAATTACTAGAAAATCAATATAAAATGCTAGAAAATCTTATAAATTAATAGAAAATCTTATAAATTACTAGAAAATCAATATAAAATGCTAGAAAATCTTATAAATTAATAGAAAATCTTATAAATTACTAGAAAATCTAATAAATTACTAGAACATCTTATAAATTACTAGAAAATCAATATAAAATGCTAGAAAATCTTATAAATTAATAGAAAATCTTATAAATTAATAGAAAATCTTGTAAATTACTAGAAAGTCTTATAAATTACTGGAAAATCAATTATAAATTACAAGAAAATCAATATAAAATGCTAGAGAATCTTATAAATTAATAGAAAATCTTATAAATGACTAGAAAATCAATATAAAATGCTAGAAAATCTTATAAATTAATAGAAAATCTTATAAATTACTAGAAAATCTTATAAATTACTAGCAAATCATATAAATTACTAGAAAATCAATATAAAATGCTAGAAAATCTTATAAATTAATAGAAAATCTTATAAATTAATAGAAAATCTTGTAAATTGCTAGAAAATCTTATAAATTACTAGAAAATCTTATAAATTACTAGAAAATCTTATAAATTACTAGAAAATCTTATAAATTACTGGAAAATCAATATAAAATGCTAGAATTAATAAAAACAATCTTATAAATCAATAGAAAATCTTAGAACATAGGTGGAACATAAACGTGACAGACACCTTGGTTGGTGCTTTTCTTGTCCTGGGCTCTTGTGTAAAATGTATACCCATTGATGTCGTATCCTTGGAATGTCAAGATCGTGCTCGATGGACCTCTAGCTACAAAAGCTAGCTGCGCATCAATGTATACCCATTGATGTCGTATCCTTAGTGGGTTGTTAGTAAGTTAGCAAGTTTGTAAGGTAAGGTAAGGGTAAAAGTTTGTAAATAGTTGAGATGTACTTATATATAGTTTTCAAATAGTCCAAGGGGTTTCATATACAGTAGAGGACTCAGTTAGAGCTTCTGTCCTAGATTTCCGGTCTAAGGGTTACGCGCTACGGTCAAGTATGGCTCTGATACCAACTGAAATGAACCGAATTCTCAACGACGAGAATCCGACTCCCTGTACCCTCGAGATAGTCCCAGGAATTGCAGCTATCTCGTACAGAACTCATCTCAGTCAAATATCACATCCATACAACGATAAAAGATTCATTACATGACATATATAAAACATAGCGTCTGGTACAAGCCCTCTGGGCTAAATCGACAATAAGAAACAACTGCGCAGCGGTAGCTCGATCATCAGGGTCCACTCCTCCACAGGCATCCTTGAGCATAGCGCACACCCTTCAATCGTACCACCCGTCCTGGTTGAACTCGTGGTCGGGGTCTTCACCTGAGAACCCAAAGTCTGTCCCCAAGGAAATGGGACAGGTTCACGTCACCAACCATAATATGAAGCAAGCTTTATAGTGGCCTATTATAAGGAAAAGAAATAATCAAGGTTTGAGCCAGGGTTTTCCTATGCGAGCAGCAGCAATAACCCAATATTCAACTCATCACCAACTCCTTCCTCACAATCACATCCACTTCCCAAATCCAACCATCAGCCTCACATCTTCCCATCGGGCTCGTCCTGCCACAGCAGGTTCCCACAAACATTATTCACCAACACCTTTCTCTCTCTAGTCGACTCGGTGAGCTCCCTCCCCACCTTGTCTCAACAGCATCTGCTGGACCAATCTCTCATAACCCAAATCAAGGATGAGGTAAGAAAGCAGATTCCCATGCTAGTCGGAACTTATCAGAAGCGGGTCGTTCATAACCGTGGACACGGCTATACGTATAGTTTACACTCTGTAGAGGCGGCACTCCAGGAATCTATCCGGGCTGCAAGGCTAGTCCGCAACCAACCTGAGACACAGCCCACAGCAAAGACCCTAAACAGTAACGGCGCCAATCCTGTCTCCCTGGGCTCGGGAAACATCCGATCTAACATCTGCCCCAGGGTCGTGAAACCTTCCCACCGGGGCCAGTCGGGGGCCGTGGTAAATCAGGGAGAATACGCCGCAACGATTCCCCCTACACATATCAAGCTCGATTCTCCTACAGTCTCGGCGCCGCACTAGAGTAGGCTTGCTGGAACCCTCCCCATACTGGGTAGATGGTGAGCACGGTATTCCCACGTCCAAAGGTGGAACTCGACTCGGTCCTTAATTGTCGGTAAAGCGAGTATCTGCGTCATAAGCGATCCGCCACAACGGTCCACAATCGGCAGCCATAACAGGTATAGCCGCCCAAACTCCTCAGGTACTCCCCGAGTACCAATCCCCAAGAAACCATGTACCCGCAACAGGTACCCCATAGGGACTGCCCGAGTATAGTCCCCCAGCACCCCGATCAAACGATCGAGTTGTTATTACTCGCTTACACCGCCTAGCTGCTCTACTCCTCCCATACCACCCACAACTCACGCCAAGAGGTTCAAATCACAGCCATCCCAACACATGCATAGCATAGCATATTTCATAAAGTGAGTAGTAGGTAGCAAGGTAACAGGAAAATAACAAAGGCAGTGCAGGTTTATCGTGCGAGTAAAGTAAAGCGCTAGCATACTAGTTTTCATGTCTATAGGTATTTCAGAGAATGGCTGGGCGTGAACCTGGGCAAAAGTCTTCGTCTTCGTCAAAGCAGTTGTCGTAGAGGTCCGGCTCCTCCTGACTCTCCGGAGCTCCTAAGGTTGCGTAAAAATAAAATAAGGCGCGACTACTAGCAAAGAAACTCCAAATCAGCGAAGAGAGAAGACCCAAATAACACCAAACTCTACACTAACGCGTAGATCATGTTTTTAGAAAAATATAAAAACTGGTTTCATATTTTTTTTGAGCTACGGTTGATTTATTTTTAATTTTTGAAGTTTAAATCATTTTCTGAAAATATTAAATAATTTCCGAAAAAGAAAAACAAATAAAAAATTAGACTGCTGACGTCAGCATGACGCCATGCTGACGTCAGCAGTGGGGTCCGCCTAGGATAACGTCAGCAGTGGGCCCTGCTGACGTCAGCGTTGACCGGTCAACGGTCAACGGTCAACGGGTCAACTCTGGTCAGTGGGTCCCAGCGGTCAGTGACACGTAGTGTATGACATGTGGGCCCCATACGTCAGCGCGGTTAAAAGAAAAGAAAAAGATTAAACGATGGCTGGGCTGGAATTGGGCCGAAAGTGACTGGGCCGAAAAAGTTCAAGGGTGCAAACCAGACTTAAGGTTCAACTTTAGGCCCACGAAGGGGTGCAGCTGGATCTGGCTGTGGTGGACTCGGTCCACCGTGAACCGTGAGTGCGGTTCACGTGAGCCGGGTGCATGGGATCAAATTGTGGCCGACTCGGGATCGTCTGCGGGTGGCTGTGTGGCGTGCGGGTGTGGTCCTGCGTGTGGCTTCCCGCAGCGCGACGCGAACGCGCGCGCGGCGCGCTCCAGAGCACGCCGGCGGCGATGGTCGGCAGCAGAACTCGCCGGAAATGGCTCGGCTGGGTCCAAGATGCGGTGTAGAAGCTCGGCTAGGGCTCGGTGGACGCGGATAATGAGAAAAGGGGATGGTCTGGCCGGCGAAAAGGCCCCTCGACGAGCGACGGCGGCGGCACGGGTGCTCCGGCGAGCCGGCTCCGTGGCGACGCACAACACAGGGTGTTCTTGGCCAAAAAGGGCCGTGCACGCGCTTCTCAATGCTGTGTGGGTGCGTGCGCGGCTGAGTTTGGCTCGCGCGCGTGCAGTTCAAGCCACGGGCTTGACCGCGCCGCGGCCATGGCGCCCGCGCGGTCCGAGCTCGCTCGGTGCGCGGCGACGGCATGGCGGCCGGGGTCCAGAGGCCAAAGGCGTTGGCGGGTTGCGGTTCGTAGAGCGGCGCGTCGGGATCCTGCACAAGATGACGGCCACGACTCGATGGTCGGGTCCTAGAAGAGGCTAGCAGGCGGCGGCGGCGATTGGCCGGAACGGAGGAAGAAAGGGGAAAGGATGGCGGCGCTCACTTTGGGTCACGTAGTCGAACACAGCAGCTCGGGGTAGTGCTCGATGTGGCTTGGCGAAGCTCCGGCGTCCACGTTCGTCCCGGGCCCGGCTCCTCCTTGGCACCTCCACGAACGGCGGCGTCGGCTCCGGCGGCGGCGACGCGGGGACGGCCTTGGCTTCTCCTCGTCCCGCCCTCTCTCCTCCAGGACCTTCCTCGACCCCTCCCGCACCTTCCACTCTCCTCACCCTCTCGAATTGGATCGGAGAGAAACCCTAATGGGGCCGCGGCGGCGCTGGAAGGGAAGAGAGCCGCGACGGGGAATTTTTATAGGGCGGCGGTTAGGGCTCCTGGGGCTCGATGGCTGGATGGGGTGCTCGAGCGCCCGCGGACACGCGGCGCAATCGAGACGGGCCGCGGAGCTCGTCACGGGTGGCTCGGGCGCGGCTCTCTGCTTTTCGCTGGGGCAGAGAGAGGAGGGAGGAGGAAGAAAGGGAAATAGTGGCGCGGGCCCACGTGTGAGCGAAAGAAGAAGGGCGACGCGGCGGGGACGCGGAGAAGGATTGGGCCGGTGCTGGGCCGCAAGGCCGGCTGGGCCGGATTGGTTGGCTGGCTCGAGAAAGGAGTCGGAGGAGATTTCTTAGACTTGGGTTTGGAAGTTTGGGCCCACGAACAGTTTAGATAGATTTGAAATAGTTTAGCCAATTAGAGTTTGAATTCAAATCTAAAATTTGAATTCAAACCAACCAAAAATCTAATTAAATCCAAATAACTCCAAATCACACTATTTCATCCTTAGCACTTCTAATTGATTTTTAAATTTCAATTTTAAATTGCTTAAGAATTTGGGAGCACAATAGAATTAATTTTAAATATTGGTTCGCATGCACAACAATTCACCAAAAATTTTTGAAATCCATATTTTTGCACTCAACAAATCCTAGGGAAATTTAGGGCTGTTACAGTCTCTCCCCTCACAAGAATCTCGTCCTCGAGATTTGTGATTACCTATGGTTTAAACAAGTGGGGGTATTTCTCTTTCATTACTGACTCCTTCTCCCAAGTAGCCTCCCTTTCTGAATGATTGCTCCACTGCACTTTGCAAAATGAGATAGCTGTGCGTCTGGTCTCTTTGACTGCTCTGTCTAGTATCCTCTCTGGGTACTCGAGATACTCCAAGGTGTCTTGTAGGTCTAATGCCTCTGTCTTGACCTCATGTTCTGGTACTCTCAGACACTTTCTCAGCTGGGATACATGGAACACTGGGTGTACTCCAGTTAAGTCCTCAGGTAGGTCTAGCTTGTAGGCTAGCTTTCCTATTCTCTCCCGTATCTGATACGGTCCTACAAAACGGGGTGCTAGCTTCCCTTTCACTTGAAATCTCTTATGCCCTCTGAGGGGTGACACTTTCAAATAGACGAAGTCCCCTACTTCGAACTCTAGATCTCGTCTCCTTTTATCTGCATAGCTCTTTTGTCGGCTCTGAGCTGCCTTCAGGTGCTCTCGGATCTTGGCCACATTTTCTTCTGCCTCTACAATCATGTCAGGTCCAAAGAATGTTCGTTCTCCCACCTCTGACCACATTAGAGGCGTTCTGCATTTTCTGCCATATAGTGCTTCAAAGGGGGACATCTGCAGGTTGGCCTGGTAGCTGTTGTTATAGGAAAATTCTGCATACGATAGACTCTTCTCCCAGTCTGTGCTATAAGCTAGGACACATGCTCTCAACAAGTCTTCAAGAATCTGGTTCACTCTTTCGGTCTGCCCATCTGTCTGAGGGTGGTAAGCTGTGCTATACTCCAAGGTTGTCCCGATGGCTCGATGTAGGCTTTTCTAGAACTGAGCTGTGAATTGTGGTCCTCTGTCTGACACAATACTTCTTGGTGCCCCATGCAGCTTGAGAATGTTGTCTATATATAGTTCTGCTAGCCTGCTCACGGGGTATGTGCTTTTGACTGGTATGAAGTGAGCTACTTTCGTCAGCCTATCAACTATGACCCAAATAGCATCATTCCCTTTCTGAGTGCGAGGTAGGCCAACCACGAAATCCATGTTGATGTCTTCCCACTTCCACATTGGAATTTCCAGTGGTTTCAGTAATCCTGCTGGTCTTTGATGTTTTGCTTTGATTCTTCGACAAGAGTCGCACTTGGCTACATACTCTGCTATGTCCTCTCTCATTTTCTTCCACCAGAACTTATCCTTCAGATCTTGATACATCTTGGTGCATCCTGGGTGTATCAAGTACTTGGACTCGTGAGCCTCTGAGAGAATTGTTCTCCTGATTTCCTTGTCCTGCGGTACACAAATACGGTCTTTCAGCCATACTGTTCCTGCTTCATCTACTCGGAAGTCAGGTGCCACTCCTCGCTGGATATCCTCTTTTACTTCTTGGATTTCTGGACACTTTCCTTGAGCTTCTTTGATTCGGTCTTCTAGGTTGTACTTCACCCTCATTTCCTGGGGTTTTCCTTCTTCTACTAGCTCGAGTTTCAGCATGTACAATTCCTTTGCTAGTTCTGGCTGACTTTCTTCTATCATCAAGTTGTTGCAATAACTCTTTCGGCTCAAGGCATCTGCCACTACGTTGGCTTTGCCAGGATGGTAGTGTATCTCCAAGTCGTAATCTTTGATCAGTTCTAACCACCTTCTCTGCCTCATGTTCAGTTCGGATTGGGTGAAGAAATACTTCAAACTTTTGTGATCCGTGTAGATATCGCACTTGTTGCCAATCAGGTAGTGCCTCCAGATCTTCAATGCATGTACCACTGCTGCCAGTTCTAGATCATGTGTGGGGTAGTTTTCCTCATGTTTCCTCAGCTGCCTTGATGCGTAAGCAACAACCTTGCCCTCTTGCATTAGTACGCATCCCAAACCTTGTCTCGAAGCATCGCAATAGACTACGAAATCCTTGTGAATATCTGGCAGGGTCAATACTGGCGTTGTAGTGAGTTTGTGCTTGAGCTCTTGGAAACTTCTTTCACACTTGTCCGTCCACTCTTCGGCTGCTTCCATTCTGCTACTGCCTCAATCTTTTCTGGGTCTACTGCTACGCCCTCAGCTGTCAGCACGTGACCCAAAAAGGCTACTTTCTCTAGCCAAAATTCACACTTGCTGAACTTCCCGTAGAGTTGATGCTGCCTCAGCTTCTCTAGTACAATCCTTAGATGCTCCTCATATTCTTCGGCTGTTTCTGATTAGAGTAGTATGTCGTCAATGAACACCACCACGAACTTGTCTAGTTCCTCCATGAATACCTTGTTCATCATGTTCATGAAGTAAGCGGGCGCGTTGGTCAAACCGAAGGACACAACGGTGAACTCGTATTGCCCGTACCGAGTCACAAAGGCTGTCTTGGGAATGTCGCCTTCTCTAATCTTCATCTGGTGGTATCCCGATCGCAGATCAATCTTACTGAAGTACTTGGCTTTCTTCAACTGATCTAGCAAGTCATCAATCCGCGGTAATGGGTACTTGTTCTTGATCGTCACTGCGTTTAGGGATCGATAGTCTACACACATGCGCATTGACCCATCTTTCTTCTTCACAAACAACGCTGGCGATCCCCATGGGGATGCACTTGGTCGAATCACCTCACTTTCTAGCATCTCTTTCAGCTGCTTCTTGAGTTCCTCCAACTCTTCCACTGACATTCTGTACGGTCTCTTGGCAATGGGCCCTATGCCTGGTTGCAGTTCGATTATGAACTCTACGTCTCGGTCGGGTGGTAGCCCTGGTAGTTCTTCGGGAAACACGTCAGGGTACTCACATACTACAGGCACTTCTTCGATCATCTTTTTCTCGATAGAGTATACCAACTGTCTCAGAATACATGTTCTGGATCTCTTCCCTGTTCTTCTTCTTTGTGGTTCTACTGTTACTTTGACTCCACTAGGGTGTGTCAACTCAATTGTTCTGGGCGAGCAACTGATTACTCCTTTGTGTTCTATAAGCCAATCCATTCCCAGTATCACGTCAATTCCGTCTGATTTCAGGACTGTCAGGTTTCCTATGAACTCCTGCCCACCTATCATCAGACTAACTGCTGGGCACTCTAAGGTGCACCTAAGCTCTCCTAAGGGAGAAGTAGTGACTATAGGTCTAGCCTTAGGTATTGTCGGGGGTGACTGCTCTTTCACAAACTTTGTCGAGATATAAGATCCAGTTGTTCCAGAGTCAAACAGTATCAAAGCTGGAATGCCATTTACTAAAAACTCACCGAGCACAACGTCGGGAGCGCCCTCGGCTTCTTCCTCTGTCAGGTGGTTGAGGCGTCCCCTCTGCGCTGTTGCTGGCTGCCTGTCCTGTCCTCCAGGTGCCGGTGCCTTGGCTGGGGTTTGTTTGTTTTTCTTCTCCGGACAGTCAAAGGACTTGTGACCGGGCTTCCCACAAGCAAAACAGACCACTGAGGTCCCTCCACCAACTCTGGGCGTGTTGTTTGGCTTCCAGTTGGGGTTTCCCTGACCTGAGTAGTTGTTGTTTCTGTTGCCAAAACTGCTGTAGTTGTTGCCTCGGCTGCCAAAACTGTTGCTGTTACTGCCTCGGTTACCCTGGTAGCTGTTTCTGTTAAACCCTGAGCTTCCTTGGCTGTTGCTCTGCTGAAAGCTTCTCCTGAGCATGTTGCTCTGGCCACTCCTCGGCCTCTGACTCAGTCTGTGGTTGTGCAACTGTTCAGCCTTTCTTTTCTTCTCTCGCCAAGTATCTTCAAGACCCACTCTTTCCTTCTCAACTGCGATAGCCCTGTCAATCAGCTCTCTGAGTGACCTGTGTGAACTCGCTGTGAGTGCTGTCCTCAGACCTCTGTGCAAGCCGCGCTGGAACCAAAACTGCTTCTTCTTTTCAGTGTTGACGTCTTCAGGAGCGTACCTTGACATCTTAGCAAAGTGTCGAGAGTACTCAGCTACAGACAAACCACCTTGGGTCATTGTCCTGAACTCCATTGCCTTGTGCACCATGACTTGTTCTGGGATGTGGTACTCTTTGAAAGCTTCACAAAACTCTGGCCAGGTGATCTGAGCGGGGTTCGCGTGAGAGTCACAGTAGCTCTCCCACCATGCTTTCGCTGCGCCTTCAAGCTGGTGTGCCGCAAGGGCCACACATTCCTCTTCAGTGTAGTCTGTTAGGTCTAGCATCGTTTCGATGGTACGCAGCCAGTCGTGCGCGTTGAGTGGCTCGTCCGACTAGTCGAAGGTGGGTGCTTTCAGCCTAATGAACCTTTCAATCTTCCTTTGTAGGTCTTCCTCACGGTGTCCCTGACGGTTCTGGTTCTGGTTTCCCTGTATCTATTGCATAGCTTGCATCATCTGTGTGTTGGCCTGTGCCATCTGTTGCATCAGCTGTGTTTGAGTAGTCATTACTTCTACCAAGTTAGGCGGTGGCGGTGGTTGCTGTTCATTCTGCTGGTTCTGCTGAGGCTCTACTGCTGGTTCTTCCATTACCACTTCATGTTCTCCACCTGGTGCGTTGTTCTCGGGCTGGAGCACGCCTGCTGCGCGTCCATGGCCCCTGCCTCTAACTGCAGCTATTGCTCTTCCGTGACCACGACCTCTGCCACGTCCTCTGCCTCTAGCTGCCATTGCTGCCTCTTCTTGCTCAGCTTCCTCAAAACGTGCAAGCAGTCGGTTGGATCTTCGGATCGACATCTTGCTGTATTTTTCATAGAGCAGGTTTAGTGGCGGTCGGTAATGGTTAGGTTAGCGTAACTAGAGTAGGAGCTGCACACATGAAATAGACTCAACACTAAAGTACACTCAAGATGAACATCAATAAAACTGCAAGAACAACCACAAAGATCGATCACTCATAACAGCATTACACCCTAGACATAAGTACTATCCCGAGGCTAGCTCCTGGAACCTTGAGGATTAGTACATCTAAGCGGATGCTACATCGTGGCTGAGCCAAAAGGTGGTCATGATCTACTAAGTCTAAACATCTTCTCAAGAAGATAGATACAAGTCTCATCACTACTGCTGACATCTGCTGATACTACCTTCTGCTTCCATCTCATGCTGCTGAAAGTGCCTGTGGGGCGCACTGCCAACCTCACAGTCTCAGTCTCTGTCTGCTGCTTGATCACTGCCTGTCGTCGTGGAGAGTGTCCGTGAGGCGCGCTGCCAACCTCACTGTGTCCACCTCAGGTCTTGCCAACTGCTGCTCTAGGGGTGCTAGTTCTTGTCTCAGTCTTGTCATCTCGGTAGTAAGGGTTCGAGCCTCAGGTAGTGGTATCGGCTCAACTCGGCTTGGTGAGACCCTGTAGTGCTCTGTTCTGGGTTCAACTCTGCGTTCTTCTGGAAGTCCTTGGTTCACTATGCTCACCTCTGCTACCCTCTTCCTGTCTGACCTTACCCAACTACTAAGGGTCCTTCGAGCTTCATCCTTTGCCAGAATCTGTTAAAGACTCAAGTACTTCATCAGCTAGTAGTTTCGCCCACTCTTCTCCTTGTAGCTGTCCACCTCTTCCTGAAGTTCTGAGTTGTGACTGTCCAACCAATATACTTCTTCCTTCAGTTGTTCTATCTCTTCTTCCTTGGCTGCCAGTGCTTTGTCTTTCTCTGTGAGTTGATCTTCTAGACGGATATCTCGAGCATGGTGAGTTGCTCGGATCAGCCCTGCCAACTGCCTGTTGTTGCGAGCTTCGTATTCCAGGACTCTGACTTCTCTTGCCTTAGTTTCGAGGCGCTTCTCAAGTAAGGCGATCCTGTTGTCCTTCTCCATCAGTTGGGTGTCTTGTTTCCATACCCTCCCTCTTAGCTTGGCAACTTTCTCTTCTAGGCCAATGTTTAAGTACTCTTGCTCAATCATGCACTGAACTGAGGTCCGCAGGGTCACGTTCCGCTCTCGGTCCGCTGCGTGAGCCTGCAAGCTGACTGTGTCTCTGTCAGTTGGATCTTCAAGAGCCCGCGGTAGGTACCGGAAACGGGTGTGGCTGAGCTGGTTCTGGTACACAAGTGTGGCAAGTCGGAGTATCCTCATGGCTATAGTCTGCACTACCCGACTGAAGGTGCTCTCGCTGGTAGCTGCCCGTAGCATCAGTGACCTTGGCCGTCAGGGATATTGGGTACTTCCATCTGCAACCGGGTGTGCACTCCCTCGCCAGGGCCGTAGGTCCAGCCCTCGTAGAAAACGTTGTCCACATCTATCCCCACTGTACGCAACACCTCCCTCCGTAACACTGCCAAACCTCCACAGTCTGCACCAGTGGTCCTGATCTCCCGTCATTCATCTGCTGATCTTCCTGCTTCCATCTGCCAGTCAGCTAGTGGGTTTTTAGTAAGTTAGCAAGTTAGTAAGGTAAGGTAAGGGTAAAAGTTTTTAAATAGTTGAGATGTACTTATATATAGTTTTCAAATAGTCCAAGGGGTTTCATATACAGTAGAGGACTCAGTTAGAGCTTCTGTCCTAGATTTCCGGTCTAAGGGTTACGCGCTACGGTCAAGTATGGTTCTGATACCAACTGAAACGAACCGAATTCTCAACGACGAGAATCCGACTCCCTGTACCCTCGAGATAGTCCCAGGAATAGCAGCTATCTCGTACAGAACTCATCTCAGTCGAATATCACATCCATACAACAATAAAAGATTCATTACATGACATATATAAAACATAGCATCTGGTACAAGCCCTCTGGGCTAAATCGACAATAAGAAACAACTGCGCAGCGGTAGCTAGATCATCAGGGTCCACTCCTCCACAAGAATCCTTGAGCATAGCGCACACCCTTCAATCGTACCACCCGTCCTGGTTGAACTCGTGGTCGGGGTCTTCACCTGAGAACCCAAAGTCTGTCCCCAAGGCAATGGGACAGGTTCACGTCACCAACCATAATATGAAGCAAGCTTTAAAGTGGCCTATTCTAAGGAAAAGAAATAATCAAGGTTTGAGCCAGGGTTTTCCTATGCGAGCAGCAGCAATAACCCAATATTCAACTCATCACCAACTCCTTCCTCACAATCACATCCACTTCCCAAATCCAACCATCAGCCTCACATCTTCCCATCAGGCTCGTCCTGCCACAACAGGTTCCCACAAACATTATTCACCAACACCTTTCTCTCTCTAGTCGACTCGGTGAGCTCTCTCCCCACCTTGTCTCAACAGCATCTGCTGGACCAATCTCTCATAACCAAAATCAAGGATGAGGTAAGAAAGCAGATTCCCATGCTAGTCGGAACTTATCAGAAGCGGGTCGTCCGTAACCGTGGACACGGCTATACGTATAGTTTACACTCTGCAGAGGTGGCACTCTAGGAATCCATCCGGGCTGCAAGGCTAGTCCGCAACCAACCTGAGACACAGCCCACAGCAAAGACCCTAAACAGTAACGGCGCCAATCATGTCTCCCTGGGCTCGGGAAACATCTGATCTAACATCTGCCCCAGGGTCGTGAAACCTTACCACCGGGGCCAGTCGGGGGCCGTGGTAAATCAGGGAGAATACGCCGCAACGATTCCCCTACACATATCAAGCTCGATTCTCCTACAGTCTCGGCGCCACACTAGAGTAGGCTTGCTGGAACCCTCCCCATACTGGGTAGATGGTGAGCACGGTATTCCCACGTCCAAAGGTAGAACTCGACTCGGTCCTTAATTGTCGGTAAAGCGAGTATCTGCGTCATAAGCGGTCCGCCGCAACGGTCCGCAATCGGCACCCATAACAGGTATAGCCGCCCAAACTCCTCAGGTACTCCCCGAGTACCAATCCCCAAGAAACCATGTACCCGCAACAGGTACCCATAGGGACTGCCCGAGTACAGTCCCCCAGCACCCCGATCAAACGATCGAGTTGTTATTACTCGCTTACACCGCCTAGCTGCTCTACTCCTCCCATACCACCCATAACTCACGCCAAGAGGTTCAAATCACAGCCATCCCAACACATGCATAGCATAGCATATTTCATAAAGTGAGTAGTAGGTAGCAAGGTAACAGGAAAATAACAAAGGCAGTGCAGGTTTATCGTGCCAGTAAAGTAAAGCGCTAGCATACTAGTTTGCATGTCTATAGGTATTTCAGAGAATGGCTGGGTGTGAACCTGGGCAAAAGTCTTCGTCAAAGCAGTTATCGTAGAGGTCCGGCTCCTCCTGACTCTCCGGAGCTCCTAAGGTTGCGTAAAAATAAAATAAGGCGCGACTACTAGCAAAGAAACTCCAAATCAGTGAAGAGAGAAGACCCAAATAACACCAAACTCTATACTAACGCGTAGATCATGTTTTTAGAAAAATATAGAAACTAGTTTCATATTTTTCTGAGCTACGGTTGATTTATTATTAATTTTTGAAGTTTAAATCATTTTCTAAAAATATTAAATAATTTCCGAAAAAGAAAAACAGATAAAAAATTAGCCGGCTGACGTCAGCATGACGCCATGCTGACGTCAGCAGTGGGGTCCACCTAGGATGACGTCAGCAGTGGGCCCACGAAGGGGTGCAGCTGGATCTGGCTCTGGTGGCCTCGGTCCACCGTGAACCGTGAGTGCGGTTCACGTGAGACGGGTGCATGGGATCAAATTGTGGCCGACTCGGGATCGTCTGCGGGTGGCTGTGTGGCGTGTGGGTGTGGTCCTACGTGTGGCTTCCCGCGGCGCAACGCGAACGCGCGCGCGGCGCGCACCAGAGCACGCCGGCGGCGATGGTCGGCGGTGGAACTCGCCGGAAATGGCTCGGCTGGGTCCAAGATGCGGTGTAGAAGCTCGGCTAGGGCTCGGTGGACGCGGATAACGAGAAAAGAGGATGGCCTGGCCGGTGAAACGGCCCACCGACGAGCGACGGCGGCGGCACGGGTGCTCCGGCGTGCCGGCTCCGTGGCGACGCACAACACAGGGTGTTCTTGGCCAAAAAGGGCCGTGCACGCGCTTCTCGGTGTTGTGTGGGTGCGTGCGTGCGCGGGTGAGTTTGGCTCGCGCGCGCGCAGTTCAAGCCACGGGCTTGACCGCGCCGCGGCCATGGCGCCCGCGCGGTCCGAGCTCGCTCGGTGCGCGGCGACGGCATGGCGGCCGGGGTCCAGAGGCCAAAGGCGTCGGCGGGTTGCGGTGCGGAGAGCGGCGCGTCGGGATCCTGCACAAGATGACGGCCACGACTCGATGGTCGCGTCCCAGAAGAGGCTAGCAGGCGGCGGCGGCGGCGATTGGCCGGAACGGAGGAAGAAAGGGGAAAGGATGGCGGCGCTCACTTTGGGTCACGTAGTCGAACACAACAGCTCGGGGTAGTGCTCGACGTGGCTTGGCGAAGCTCGGGCGTCCACGTTCGTCCCGGGCCCGGCTCCTCCTTGGCACCTCCACAGACGGCGGCGTCGGCGACGCGGGGACGGCGCTTGGCTTCTCCTCGTCCCGCCCTCTCTCCTCCAGGACCTTCCTCGACCTCTCCCGCACCTTCCACTCTCCTCACCCTCTCGAATTGGATCGGAAAGAAACCCCAATGGGGCCGCGACGGTGCTGGAAGGGAAGAGAGCCGCGGCGGGGAATTTTTATAGGGCGGCGGTTAGGGCTCCTAGGGCTCGACAGCTGGATGGGGTGCTCGAGCGCCCGCGGACACGCGGCGCAATCGAGACGGGCCGCGGAGCTCGTCACGGGTGGCTCGGGCGCGGCTCTCTGCTTTTCGCCGGGGCAGAGAGAGAAGGAGGGAGGAGCAAGAAAGGGGAATAGTGGCGCGGGCCCACGCGTCAGCGAAAGAAGAAGGGCGACGTGGCGGGGACGCGGAGAAGGATTGGGCCGGTGCTGGGCCGCAAGGCCGGCTGGGCCGGATTGGTTGGCTGGCTCGAGAAAGGAGTTGGAGGAGGTTTCTCGGACTTGGGTTTGGAAGTTTGGGCCCACGAACAGTTTAGATAGATTTGAAATAGTTTAGCCAATTAGAGTTTGAATTCAAATCTAAAATTTGAATTCAAACCAACCAAAAATCCAATTAAATCCAAATAACTCCAAATCACACTATTTCATCCTTAGCACTTCTAATTGATTTTTAAATTTCAATTTTAAATTGCTTAAGAATTTGGGAGCACAATAGAATTAATTTTAAATATTGGTTCGCATGCACAACAATTCACCAAAATTTTTTGAAATCCATATTTTTGCACTAAACAAATCCTAGGGAAATTTAGGGCTGTTACAGACAAAAGGCTTACAAATATTATAAAGCGATGTATATGGATTTAAAATATGAAAAAGCACATCAACATTACTAAATTTGCAAGAAAGCACGCATATTTCTGTAACAATAGATGACTCATATACCTCCGTGGCTACACTTCGTTTCCTTGATCTTTTGCTACTTTTCTTGCCTTTTGATTTCTTCCCTTTTCCGTTTTTCTTTCGGCACTTGCAATTCTTAATAAAGGCATGACACTTGGAGCATCGATTGTCGGTCTTGGGAGCATCAAATTCCCCTAGGCTATAGTCGGCACCCCTCTGGTCTTGAGATGCATCCATATCGCCTTTCAACCGTTTGGTCCTTCTCCTTCCCTTTCCAGTCTTTATCAAATCATCGTCTGGGATAAATTCCAAACCATCGTAAGGTGGCCATTGCTTAGGATCTAGATATGGTTCAAAGCTTGATTCCCATATCTTAATGATGTTTTCTCTCATGTACAACGACGACTTGTATGTGTGCCAATCAAGTCCTCTAGCCCTACAAGCTATAATCAAATGTGAACATGGTAGATGTTTCAATTGTGGAATCATGCATTTGCACTCTCCAGCTGTCAAGTCTACTCTATAATTGCGTCCTCCGTGACTCTCTCCGCCCTCTGTTGTGCCTCCGGCACCTCTAATAGAGTACACCATTCTTTGGGGCCCATATGCCTCCCCAATTTGAAGAACTGAACGCTCTTGCGCACCTGCCAAGTGTTTCTCAGCAATTGCACCAAACTTCTTACCATCATCAAGCAAGTCACGTGCCTTCTGCCACCTATTCACAAAGTACTCATTGCATTTTTGGAACGAGTACTCAACGATGCCGGCTACCGGTCTACTTCTGATTCCTTTGAAAACATTGTTCAATGCTTCTGAGTTGTTCGTTGTCATAATTCCGTATCGTTTGCCGCCCTCATCATAAGAAAGTGCCCACTTATCCTTGTCCGCCATTTCATTTTCCAACCATTCCTTTGCTGGCTCTTTTAAATCCTTGATTAGGTCTTTCAGAGTGTCCTCAAATCCTTCAACCGTCTCCTGACCACATAATTTTTTCAACTTTTCAATAACGGCGTGCTTCTTTTGTCGACGCCACATATTAGCGGCAAAATGCCTCATGCACCACCGATGGACAAGTGGTGGGTATCCATCCATGTGATCACCGGCACACTTGAGAAGTCCTGCATGCCGATCAGATATCATACACACTTGCCGCAATGGACCCAACACATGCCGGCGAACTAGAGCCATGAACCATGACCAGCTTTCATTGTTCTCACTCTCGGCCAATGCAAAAGCAAGTGGGACCAGCTGGCTTTCAGGGTCTACTGCAACTGCCATCATCAATGTGCCCTTGTACTTCCCGATCAAGAATGTGTCATCAACAAGAATCACAGGACGACAATATTGAAAAGCGGTGGAGCACTGCGGGAAGCACCAGAATACCCTTTGAAGCACATACTTCATAACACCTTTGTCCGGCCGCATTAACCCCGAATAGTACGGGTACCATCTAATGCCCGGATTAAAGTGAGCCATAGCATTTAGTACACGTGGGACCATCGCATAGGACTCTTTCTAATCACCCCACAACACAACCAATGCGTGTTGCTTTGCATGCCAAGTCTTCGAATACTTCACCCTAAAAGAAGTGAAGGCGAAAATGGATTCCACAAGAGATGCCACCGACGTGTCGCTGTCCTCTTCAATAATACCTTGAATCCGGCGACCAAGGTACCTTGCCGTCAACTGCGCATGCTCTTGCTTCACCACCACCGTGCTGCAAGTGTGAGGTTGCACCAAATTAGTAATCTTCCATTGTCTAGTGCTCCTCACTAGTCTACACCAAACACGCCACATGCACCCTTGCTTGCAGATAATATCATATCTTAGGTTCCGATCCGAGTGAACAACACTGAAAGGCCTGAAAACCTTAACCGCATAGTCAGCCAAGAAAAATTGCAATTCTTCTAAGGTGGCAAACTTCATCCCCTTGCGAATCTGTGGGTTCTCCAAAGAAACAGTACCCTCTGATTCCCTAAATGCGGAGTCACATACGGCTTTGTGGCACATGCTTATGTCCCTAGAATTAGGCACCAAAGAGAGTTCAACGTGACATTCCTTAAGCAACTGCAACTCTCGTTTCGTATATGAAAACCGCCCGTCATCACGTGGCACGGATGAAGGTTGCGATGCACCTTCCTCTAATTCTTCTGGTTCCACATTATCCCCCGCTTCCTCTTCAGACACTTCATCAACTTCGACTTCATCCAAATCATCCTCTTCGGATCCTAATGCTATTTCATCATCGTCGACATTTTCTTCCTCTTCCTCAAAATAATCGGCCCCAAAATCATCCGAAGCCACCGCTAAATCAAAATGAGGGGAGCGAGGAAGTGGCAAGGACGAAGTAGGTTGAGTTTCAGTTCCATCATTTGCAATATCCTCCGAACCCATCGCTAAATCAAGTTGAGTTGCCCTAGCAGCGTCACGTGAAAGGGTTGACTGTTGGCTTAGGTTCTCCACAACTACATGATCGGACACAACATTATCAACATTGTGATTATCCAACCACACGACATATGTCAACCACCACCTCCATGCAAACCACGTTGGCATTCTCAACTATTTCCTTGTATTGGTTCCAATTAAATTCCAAAGACAAGTTCATCATCACATAATGTGCACGAGCTTTACCACAATCAAATCGACCTCTCAATTTTACTTCATCCACCCCACACCCATACTTTGCTGTCACACGGTCAAGTACATCCCTTAAACTTGGACGAGTATCAAACAACTCAACATCCTCATTCATATTCTCAAATTCTCCGCCTTCTTTCACAACTCCACCATGAAATAAACGAACTAAACGGTCCATCTACATACACAATACACAAAGATATAACCCAAATGTCATATGAATCAATTAAATGCAACAAAACACTACCTACATTGCAACAACAAAAAATTCATACTAACATGTGCATATACACTACACACATCCATCAACATTTGTAAAATCGAACCATGCAACTAATTCTACACGTTACAATCGCGGGCAGAGACTTCACTACGTGCAAACTAAGTATCCGATCCAACCAAAAAAACCTATACTTCATATAAATTTCGAAAACCAATCCTAACCCTAGGTCACCATAACCACTCAATACCTACCAAATCCTACGGTGAAACAAGGGAAAAATGGGGGGAATACCTTCGGGACGACGCGGGGAACGATTCCCCCTACTTTTCCCACCCTAAAACGGCCGATTTGGGGGGGGGGGATCTGGCCCTGCGGCGGCGGAGCTCTTCGCGGGCGGCCCGGTCTGGAGGAGGAAGAAGTGAGGGGAGAGAGAGGGGGGGGGGGGCCGCGCGCGGGCCTGTATGTTGCTCCTGTCGCGCCACCCCGACTGGCGCGACAGGCTCTGCCGCGCCGGTGCATGTGGCGCGACAGCGCCTGTGCCAGCGTGGCAGCCCCCGTCCGCCCGGCCACGGTGGCAGCCCTGTCGCGCCACATGCGCCGGCGCGACAACGTTATTTTGTCGCGCCATCATTTCTGGCGTGACCAAAAGGGTCACCGGGTGTAAATAAAGTTTTCGACGGGTTTTTTTAAAACTATCTTAAAAAATGGTTAAAATTAAAAAAAATCACTATTATGACATGCCTCGAGGGCACGCATACGGTGAGTAGAATCCGGTGGCCCAGCCGCCCAGGGCTCATCGGGAGGGACCGAGATCCATTGCAGTTACAATAGCTATTGCAACTTAGGCGGTCACCAATTATCAGCCATCCAAAAAGCATCCAACGGTCAAAATGAACCTAAGCTTCTTCGTCCAGCTCCTTCGTCGGATCCGTCTCCAACTCTCCATGCGCTAGCGCGCAGTGGCGCGCAGTAGTGTTCGGTGGCCTGTGGGCGCACGAAACTTGTGGCCACAACGTGCAAGGTGGTTGTGGGCTGCCGCGGTGCCGCCCCGGGCCTGATGACAGCGGTTGTGTACTTGTGTTCAGTGGCGGAGCGTGGATGGGAACCAACGGGGGCCCAATTCCATGCTAATCACAAGCTACAGCACACGAGTGTTAGATTATATAAAACTAAACTAACATATATTGAATTATACAATTAGTATGATAAAAACAATCAAATATTTAAATGAATATCAAAAATAAATATTATGTTAGTACAGCAAGACAGCAGCCCACAATGCTAGTGCAAAACAACAAGGTTGTATAAGCTATCCTGCTATATATAGCTAGCCGTTAAATGCAGCTAGCACCCTTGTACGGGAGGAAGAGAAGTCGCAACATTTAGTAAGAGCAAAAGGGAACCGTGGACTTCTCGAATCGAACCATGCACACTAGAGCAATCGAACCGTCGTTGGCGGGCTCAAAATCAGACACTAAGAAGACGCGTTGAACTCTCAACTGCCTTCGATCACCACGCCCAACTGAATAAAATAGTATGCTTATGCAGATGCCGGTTCGGTATAGTTTCCTGCTGGGCAAGGACAAAGAATGTAGAAAGATTGAGTAGATTTATTTATCGATGCTCACGCTACAGGTAGCAAACCAAGCTTTTGTTCGGTTGTGGTGGATTTCAGAGTTCGAACTAGGACTAGAGATGCTCTAAAAGATAAGAGGATGGTTGTGTGCTTGTAGGTGTTAAATACGTATATGTATAAATTTATCAATTTTGTTTGATACAATGCCTCCCAAAGTCCCAATGCTTAGAGAACATAAGTGCTCGATTGAAATCTCTCAAGTTTAAAGAACAAATGTGGCGGAGGATAACGTGAGATATACTAGTAGATCTATAATAGCATTAGCCATGAAAGAGCTAACTAAAAAACAAAAAACAGATTGATGCACGCATACTTAGTTGCTTACCGTCTCACGGGGATGCAGATCCTCACGCAGATATACAGTGGTTAGTTCACTACTCTTTTGCTCTTCAGAAATCTCTCTTGACCAGGGGTCAGAGGCCAGAGCCCTCTGTGGCCCCATTGTAGCTCCGCCCATGCTTGTGTTTATGCAGAGCCTGAGCCTGTCAGCACAGGACCTGCGATATATGTGCATACTTGCAAACACTCGCGTACCAGATTATATCTGATACTCCTCCGATACTTATCTGACATTAATCCTCTACTGATACTTATCAGAAAAATATAGAATAATAAATTTTATTAAATAAACAAAATAGTCATGATATTTTGTTGATGTATTTTTTATTCTTTCAAAACACTTCAAAACCATAATCCCTTACATCATGTCTATAAATACACCCCTTTCTTATCCCGTATTAAAAAAGGAAGAATAGTAGATGATATGATGAGTTATTATATCAATACTTAGGCAATTAGCTACTTCATATCTTTTGAGAAATGTTTATTATGAATTAGATATGCATCATTTTTCATTTTCTATATTATATACTTATAAAATAAAAATATAATACATATATTCACGTATCTTCGTATCGATGTTTTTAAGAAATATGGTGTATCTAAGTATCACCGACTATCCGTATCTGTATTAAGTATCGGCGTAACATAGCGCGGGACACTTGGGAGAGGCCGGTGACAGCGACGCAGATGGTGGCGCGGTACCCGCCCAAATTGCCACCATGACCCACTTTTACAGTATTGCGCTCGAGGATGCCAAGATGTCCAGGAAATGGAAAAGGAGTGATAACAGCAAACCTAAGGGGAATTAAATAGATATGGAGTCGATCGGGTAATAAATTGTGTCATATCAATCCCCTTCACAACAGTTATATCATGGACGAAAATAAGTCTATGATGATATGTGGTGGTAGATGTAAGAATGTACTAGAGGATTCAAAATCTCAGGTGTACAAGATTAACACACATGCCAGCGCGTGGGTTTGATTTGCAGTTGTGTGATTAGGGTGCACTAGTGGGCGTGCCAGTGTGGTTCGGGAGAGCGTGGGCGTCAAACCTGAAAAAAAGGAAAAGAAAGCCAGGGCACGGCCGGCATGGATGTGTATTCGAAGGACACAAGACTCGGTGATCAGCAAAAAACAGCTAACAAAGAAGGCAGGACATCTTGCGTCGGGAAGGAGGCCGTTGTGGAGAATTTATATATTGTGTGCTAAATAATTAGATCGAGTATGTTGTAGCTATCCAAATTTACTGTATGGCATGTCTGCTCCGTCGAATCACAGCGAGCAAGCGAATCGACGACGGGCACTACGCTGCTGGACGTGCATCCTGCTGGTGTCCAGCAACGGCGACATCGGCAGCTTCACCATTGCCATGCACGAAGAGGAAGTAGAATCCTCCGGCCACCGTAGTGCCGGCCATGGTCCAGACCAGGGCGGCCACGGCGGGGGCTGGGGCGAGTCCGGCGACGCGGTGTGAGAACATGGCCGTTAGCGCCGCCGAAAGCGCCCACGCCGCGGCCCTGAGCAGGCCCCGGCGCCTAGCGTGGGCCTCTCGCTCATGCGCACGGACCGTGGCGAGGAGAGCGGGCACGAGGACGGTGGCGGCCGCGACGAACACCGCCGCGCAGGCGTCGCCGCGGCCGAGCGCGCGGCGCATGGCCACCCACGAGTTGAGCAGGAACAGCGCGAACCCCAGGGCGGCCAGCGCGGCGGACGGTGGCACGGGGCCCACCCACATTGCAACCATGATCAACAGGTGCGATGATGCTACTAAATTCAGTCCGAAATGGAGGGGTGGCAAGAGAGAAGAGAAGCAAAATCAAGGGAAACTAAAAAAAAATCTCAGGACACTAGGCATGCCATGTTTATATAGGCAAGTAGGCAACTGACTTGCACGGCTGGAAACGTGTAGTAAACGTTTACCTGAAGTCACTGGAAATTACTCGATGGGCTAGTTCATCGCTTTCCAAAGATAAGATCCAAAGATCGATTATTTAGTTTGACGCAAAAAACCATATCAGTTAGAACTTTAAGTCTTTAAGTAAATCCTTCATTCGCCATCCTGACGCCATAGAAGCTTACGTCATTGCCCACGCTTTGCAACCAAATCACAACACGTACTACCTCTGTTTCAAAATATATGTATCTAGATAAACACTTGGTCTAGATTTATAGTACAAGTTAATAATCTAGAAAACCCAAAATTTTGAAACCGAGGAGTGCGGCGCTGACAAGCCTGCAACGAAGGTGTACGTTCTTACGACACGCTAGGAGTTGGAGAGAAAAACAACGGTGATCAGCGACTAAACACGGATTGACTTGGTCAGTCAACACGTACATGAGGTCGCCCTTTGGATTTGCAGGGCAATTCCCAGGAACAAACCTTTGCTTACGCTGCATGCAAAACATGCATGGATTCTTCATGCAGCAATGCATGCCATCCTTCAACAGCAAGCAAGTGAATATCAACATCTACCCAATGCCCTCATCACACAACCCGAAAACCTCGATGGCTTCAGCACACTAGAGCCCGATAGTATCTCCTGCAGACAAAATTGGCACATACTACTGTCATCTGTGAACAACCATCTTCGCTCATATCCAACACGCACATGTATCATATCTTCTCCCAAGGAGATTGAGGGTCCAAACCTAGCTAGATGTCCCAACTAGACAGAGATTATAAAACTCCAATGGAAACACTCACGAAAAGTAATGACAAATCAGTAAAAGGGCAAAATCTAATCTTACATCCAGCTTCAGTTTCCCCACTACCGGCTTTCCTCCTCGGTTGTGTGCTCATGGTGATTACCCAACGCATCATCATCCTCCACATGTTGTGTTGAGTTCGCCTGTTCGATAGGCTTCATGTTGAGTTTCTTCTTCTGCTGCTTCTGTACTACCTGCCTAGGCATCACCTCCAGGATGAAGCTACCGCCGTTCCATGTCGATGCACACACCTTCAATATCTGGAACACAATATGCATCCGGTAGGACAGGAATATGGGGACAGTCAAGGCCATCGTCGCCACTGTGAACCGCGCCTGGAGCAGTATGTACATGACCTGCCGGTTCTTATCGCCCAGCAGTCCACTCAGTCTCCACCAGATGTTGTTCGCTTTCTGTGCTTTCTTTGAGAGTTCCCTGCCGAACATCAGTGGTATAAGATAAATTAGTGGATCTCTGCCATGGCCAATTATATTTGAATGCAGCAATAGTTAACGACTTATGGAGTACAAAACAGAGACTATGGTATAGTGACAGAGAGCTCTAACTGAGCACAGCTACAAAGTAGAAACCTAATGAAAACATAATTTATTTCAGTGTACCAACGCCAATGGTTACTAAGGTATGTTTGGTTGCTGAGCTAACTCTAGCCCGGCTACCGTCTCACCTGGGCCGGGCCACATCTACCCAGCCAACCAAACAAGGCCCCTTTGCACTGGTCTCTGGATGGTCGTCCACCTCCCGCCGATCCAGTCCGCGGGGCTCAGCGAGAGCAGAGACGGATACGAAGAGGACATCGCGCGCGCACCCACGAATTAAAGCGATCGAGATCAACCGCACAGCGAAGCGAGCGCGGCGTGGGCGCCTCTCTTATCGGGTCCTGCTCCTGCCTCCTCCACCTAGCTCGGCTAGTGCTCAAGTCCAAGTCAAGGCCGCACGCACGCACGCGCGCGCGACCCTGCACCTGAGGCCCCCCCGGGCACGCGACGCGACCGCGCCGTGCGGGCGGGCTTCCATTCGGCGTCTGGCTGGCCTCCATCGGGTGGTAGCTAGCAACTCCAGCTAGCTAGTTCTTTGGCGGCGAGTTGATTGGTGGCGTATGCACGAACGAGCGAGAGAGACGTCCGGGTCGAGGTCGCCGTGGACGGACCCGACGATTTTGATGGTGGACGCTGGTTGGCCAAGCTGGCCCGGCCGCGCCGGCGCCACGGCGCGCCGGTGGGTCAACACGGGGACAGCGACCTCAGCTCGCTTGCCTGTTCGTTGATCTGGGCGGTGCTGCCAGCCAGCTGGAGGAGTGTGTGTGTGTGTACGTGGGTGTGCTCCCGCTGCGCACGCACGGGCTGTGTAGTGTTGACGATGTTAGAAATTTAGGCACTACATGATACATTTTAATTCCAAAATATAGTAGGTAAATCATGAAATTAAGTAGTGATCCAGATATAACAAAGTAGTTGAACGTATTCATGACTAAAACACCATTTAACATGAACTGAAACCAGAAAAGGCTTAGAGAGTACCCAGAGGCGATGTCAATGCTGGAGGCACCGGATGTGCCATTCCCAATTGGACTAGACATACTAGTCAGTTGAGCTTGTTCGATGTAGTCGATCTAATTCGAAGCAGTGGAGAGTCGGAGCAATGCAGTCCCTCGAATGGCCTTCTTGATGTAGTGGTTCACGACGAGCAGTCACGCTATGCGCTCCCCAAAAACCCGATCGCCCGCCTATCCCGAGCAGGATCTCAGAGGGGCGTGGTTTCGGAGGCCTCCTCTCGCAAGTTCTATGCGCGCAGAGACTTGCGATGGGAATGCTTACAAACGTAGCAACAACAGGAGGAGGAACAAGAGTATGAGACTTGAGAGGAGGAACTGTTGTATGTTTTTTCACTTGAAGTAGTAAGGAGAGGGGTCATCTATTTATAGATGAAGATGACCCCTTGAACAAGAAATACTTTCTTGGTCAACAAGTTGATCTTTTCTTGATAGTCATGTTCAATTCGAACTTCTCCATCAAGTTCATTGAATTTGGTATACAAGTTCAATTTGAATTTCTTGATTAAGTTCATTGAACATGCCATTACTTGACTATCAAGTAATCAAACTTGACTCATACAAACCTCTTGTTGGTTCCAGAATCCTCCGATCAAGGGTGTCAAGTTCAATGTGAACTTCTTGACCAAGTTCAATTTAAACTTCTCAATAAAAAAATTATTGAAATTGCTATACAAGTTCAAATTGAACTTCTCAATCAAGTTCATTGAACTTGCCATATAAGTTCAATTTGACTTTCTCAAATAGATTCATTGAATCATGCTATGCAAGTTTAATTTGAACTTCTCTACTCCTTAGCATTTAAGATGTGCCTTGTAATATTATTTGATTTAATTGAATTATCATGAGTGTAGCTCAATTAAATCCAACAATCCCCACCAAATATTTCAAGGCACACAAAATGCTCTCAATTTCTCTGTTGTTTTGATATACTAGTGTTTCAATGGAGACTGTTAAGTTGAACATCCATCTAGAACTAAGGCTACACTTATTCACAACTGAACAATGGACTATGCCTTGAATTGACAGTTTTGTGTAAACAAGCTTGACCAAAGCTCTTTACTGATACAAGGCTACAAAAGCATCCCCGCTGTTTTGGAGCGTATAAGTCATACTCCAGGCCTTTCATGAGTTTCTAGAGATCACCCAATCTCATAGACTATGACTAGTAGTCAAGACTCACATAGTTGTGTTCCTTAAAGATATTCTGTAGGACAAAATCTTTGCTTCAAAGAAATAACTCCCTTATTTCAAAGAAGCCACTTGGAACACATTAAGGTATAGACCAACCTGCCATACAGATAAGAAGAGAAATTCATCTCATTGGAATGAGCCTTTTACAAAGGTTCTCTTCTCTCAGTCAAGTCATAGTTTGTTTCACCATCCTACTTCACGGGATCTCCGATCACATAGGACAGGTTACCAATATGAAATGACTCATGTGGGTCTCAAGCCCAATTCCATAGATGCATTGTCTATCACATTACGTGAAAGACCCTTTGTGAATTGATCTGCCAGATTCTTAGCTGTTTGGACATATTCTAAGGCTATTACTCTGGAGTTTCTCATTTTTCTGACAGATTTCAACCGCCTCTTTACATGCCTTGATGACTTCATGTTGTCCTTTGAACTGTTTACCTTAATAATCATAGTTTGATTATCACAGTTCATTAGAATTGTCGGTATCGGTTTTTCAACTATCGGCAAGTCCATTAGGAGTTCACGAAGCCACTCAGCCTCAACAGTGGCAGTATCTAATGCTGTGAGTTCTGCTTCCATTGTCGACCTCGTTAAGATGGTCTGCTTGCAAGACTTCCAAGAAACAGCGCCACCTCCAAGTGTGAACACATATCCACTTGTGGCTTTTATCTCATCAGCATCAGAGATCCAACACTACAACATTTGGTGCTGTTGGCGACGCCTCCAAGTGGTCGCTATATGGGGTTTTTGGTCGCGATACATATAGATTACGACGGTTTCATTCCGTCGGCAGGCGTTGCAATATGATCCGTCGCAATATGTTGCTGCAACGGTTCCAAAACGGTGTCGCGATAAAAAGAACGTGTTGCGATGGTGCCTGACGATGCAATTAGGTGAAGTAGCGACGACCGGTGGCGTTGCAACACAGGTTATTGCAACGAAAGGCGTTGTCGCGATAGTGGTTGTTGCGACCTGTTTGGTCTGTTGCAAACAAGCTCTGTTGCAATGATAGAATCGTGTCGCAATACGATACCTGCCATTGCAAACAAGCTCTGTTGCAATGATTGAACCAATTCGCAACAATAATAACCGTCGTTATACACATAGATGGTGACGCTACCAACTATGGGTGGTCGCCATATGCTTTAACAATAGCGCAACACAAATTACCGTGGCTACATACGTTGACGGTCATGCAACCGAAGATTGGACGTCGCCATATGCTTGAACAAAATCACAACGCTGAGTTCCGTCACTATACATGTAGATGGTCACGCAACCAAAGATTGGTCGTCGCCATATGCTTTAACCAAATCGCAACGCGTACTGTCGTCACTACATGGGTAGGGGTATCGCAACGAAGCATGCGTCGACGCTATATGCCCTAGTGATAACGCATCAGATGAATTGTGGTCACCATATGCATGTACTATATCACTACGAACTATGGTCCGTCGCTATTGGCATAGAGGAAAGCGCAACGAAATATTGGTCGCCATAGGACACACGCTGGATGCCCACCATCCCCAATTTATGATTTTTTAATGCAGCAAAAATAGTCAAAACATATAGACCGATGCAACCAATGTACATTCATATCAATCAAGACCATAATTCTTCATATAACAGAAGAAAATTCAGCACATTACAGTATGCACTCTTGTCCATCACTCACATTATAATGTAGTAACAAAGTTTTTAAAGAGCCTGGCATCGCAACAGTCTGGGTATCACTCCCACCCAGTATATTGTTGATGATCTTCATCATTTCTAGAGGTGAGGTTTGCTTGAAGGCTTGTGCTTCTTGTTCGCCAAAGGGTTTTTGTTGGCCGATCTCGAGTCTTTTATCGGATCCAGAGCTTCTCTTTCCATGCCAGTCTGAATGTAAAGAAATTAGAGAATTATATCATCTGAACCCAATTTGTCTTGGAATGAGAATATATGTAGCAACATATGGATTGGAACTAGAAAAATATAAATGGCATTAAGAAACGAAAATTCAGTTAATACATACCTCTTGTACTCTCTTCCTTGCCGATCGCGTCTTAGACTGACTCTGCAGCGTGTTTGTTGAGATATATCTTGGAGGTCCAGCAGAAGGTGGAGCATGATTATCACGTTTGTCGCCAAACAGTGTCTTGGTAATCTTGGCACTTCCATGACCGATGGTAGGTGGCACAATTTCTTTATCTTTTGTCACGGCGGTGCTTGGTGGATGCATCTGGAATGCATAGTTTTATATTGGAACTATATCAGCTGTGATTGAAAGCACGACACCATGCATCATGATTGGAAAGCTTGTTCGGTGTCGTTACCTGGGGTGCTGTTACTTGATCCTACCCAACTGGTGTTGCAGGAATGTTTTTCTCCTGCCTCGTATGTACAGCTTCATTAGAACTATTGTTGATGGTTTCAGATGGAGTCTGCACATTGTGAAAGAGGGCAGGCGAGAGATAAGTGGCATAAAAATGCATTTTCTCAATCACAACCAAGTATAGTCATTACCATGTTCGTTGTGCCTTGATTCTGCACTAACGTTATTGTAGCAGTCCCGACCTCATTGACCCTAGGTTCAACTTGACCTGTACTGTTGTTGGATGGAGGTGTATTATGCTTATTTGAAATGATGGAAGGTAAGATATTATTAGCTGCATTGGCCAAGTTATGAACACAACAGGTACAATCATCTGGTTACCTCTGAACATGGCAGCAAGTGTTTGTATGGTGCGATCATCTTTGCAAATTGTTCCTTCATTTTCATTTCCATCTTTTTCTCCATTTCTTCTTTCTCGCGTGCCTTGTCAGCTTCATGGTTCTTGAGTATTTCTTCCAGCTGACGTTCTTGTGCTTCGACCTTATCGAGCTTCTCCTGTAACAACCTCTCCCGATACACTCTGCTGCTTCTTTGAGTGGCCATGTAACCATAACCACGTGACACGGAGGATTTGACATGTGTTCTTTCCTTGTATGTTTCCTGGAAAATGTTATCTTCCTATTCATCTCGCGGAGTGGAACTTGTGCCTGCATCCCCCTCCTCTTGATTTGCTAGTTCAGCTAATTTCCTGACTGTACAATCCTGTGGGTAAGAAATAATTGTAAGATAGAAAACCCCGTGCCCATGGTTTGATTCAAACTTAAACGAGTGTTATGTGCACGCAAGGTTACAATCAAATTTGTACTCACATAAATAGTCTCAGCCACCTCATCTCTCTATTTTCCATCCCTAGAGTGAGTAATCTTCCAAAGCTCCAACTGGCGTGGCTCAGCACCAGTTTGGGGATCTCGCTGTGATTGCACCAATACACGGCATCAATATATGATTTTCTTATGTAGATAGTGAGAGATGAGAATATTGTAACCAATCTTTACCTTTTCCCAACTCCACTGAGAGTAAGGTTTCGAACCCCCCTATGATTGCTAGCCACTTGGCCGCGATTGCCTGAGTTCTGGGTGCTTGCAAGGAGTGAACCAGTGATGTTAAGTGATGAAAGGTTGAACTCATCTTCTATATAACTAACAATGTTGTTCTTTAATTTAGTAGAAAAAATTGTACCCTGAATGTTTTAGTTCCAAAGTAGTGGCATAAATAGTGCCACTCCACAATGTTTAGCTTAGCAGGCTTGTGCCTCATTCTATCCTCATAACTGTCGAACGCCTTGTATGTAGCACTCAAGTCACCTCGCCAACCTTTGTAGCGTGCGTGAGCAATCTTCAATATCTTTTCCTCTGGATTTTGAATGCCCTCAAAATCCCATGTTTCCTGGTGGGAAGGAAACTTGTTATTCATTCATGATTCAATCATAACACTGGATACGAACAAAAAAGAGGGAACACATCTGCTATATAACATTAACAAGGTGCATGCGGTGGACAGTGACTTACCATTACAGCTTCTACGATTTCATTCTTGACTACCGGATGCACATCACTCCAATATCGGACTCCAATTAGTGGAGCCTTCGCCCTAGTATTTACAACAATATCATTAACAAAGGTACGTCTGTTTTCTCCACAGGGACCACCCAACTTTGATGAAAATTGGATTTTCATCTTTTCGTGGCCAGATCTTGATCTCTTGGCAACTGAAGATAACCCTTTCAGGGTTCCACGGCCAACTGGCATGCCACCTACTTGCATTCACACCAGAGAAAATAACATTCACTACTGAACAATAGCAGTTGTAGAAACCAATGAAAAATAAAGAGTGAAGTTTCTGGAGGTGTAGAGCTTCTATAACCTTTTGTCTTCCTTGGTCTCCTAGCATGCGATGGAAGTTGTGGTGGTTGCATAGTTTCTGGTGGCGGCGTCGGGCTGCTGTCATTGCTCTCATCTTGTTGGAGTACGACTACTTCTATAGGTTTAGCTTGAGCTTTATCAAACGCCCCTGAAAACACATGTACGTACTTAGTAGGTTCACATTTTTCATCACAAATAAGCTGCAGTCGACAAGGATAAAGGACTTACTAACTCCTTTGATAGCTCTGATACTAGTTAACCATTTACCAAACGTTGTAATTGTATCCTCCCTGAACTCATCGTGAAGGTCTGCAAATTAATTAGAAACACTGGTATGAGAATAATGTGCAGTCAAGGCTACATGTTGCTAGTGTAGAACAATCAACATACGTACCACATTCGTCGTCTTGTTTTTCAAGCCAATTTTTGTATTCATCAAGATAAAAGTACTCTTCATCATCAGAAAAAGAACCATCAGCACCATTAGGCTCATGCCCCCTTTGTCGTTATAGCCCAAATCCGACCACCAATACTCGGGAATAAATGAGGTTATATGCAACATTCCATGTACTTAGGTTTTATTTCTAATAAAGTTCCACGAGTTTTGGTGAGTGTCACTTGTGCAGGTACAACTACGACAAATACGCGTTATTGGGGCCGAAAATGACCGAATCGGCCGAACGACTCCGTTCGGCCGGTTATCCCCCTTAGCCGTACAAGCCACCGGAGGCCGTCCACATCGGCGATGACCAAGCGACAACAAGTACACGCCACATGGACGGCCGACAACTCATCTCGGAGCGCCAACACGTTATCCTGGGCCAAATCAACACGAAGCCAACCAGCAGGAGGCAGCCCAGAGGGTCCACAGGGCAAAGGCGACGCGGGGAAGCAGGCCTGGGCCTCCAGCCCAGTTCGGCCGAAGGGCCAGGTTCGGCCGAACCGCCCCTAGGCTGGCAACCGCCTCCCAGGGGTGCATCCTGGCCCTTGGCGGCCAGGTCGGTGGATCCTACGTTCGGCCGAACCCCCTGGTTCGGCCGAACCACCTCTCCTTGCCCGAATCAGGGGGGGATATTCCCTGGATGCCTTGGCAGCTACTCAGCCCCAAGCCGACCTGTGCAACTATAAATAGAGGGTCACTTTCACTTGTAAACACACACCATGCCAAGGAGCTCATTTCCACTTTCATTCTAGTAGAGTTAGGATAGTTTAGTTGGGAGTTAGAGTTGAGTCGAACTTTGCCTCGGAGGTTCCGGAGTCGTCTTCAGAAGCTCTGGTAATAGCTCTTGTATCTTTTACTTTTCCCTTTTGTAAGACTTCGAGTTATCAATATAGTTATCTTTATCACTTTGCCTTTGTCATTTATATCTTGCTTCTACTTTATCCTAGTTGCAAATATATCTTGTTTAGACTATAGTCAGTTATAGTTCTAGTGCTTGTAGTCTTGTTTAAGTCTTTGTCTTGGCTGGTTCTTCGATCTTGCTTGATACTGGAGGTGAATTGTCACCAAGAGTATTGACAAGGTTGCTTGCTCTTGCTAGCAGAGTAAGTAGTCGTTGCCTAGTGTAGGAGTGGTTCCTAGACTAGTCGGTGGCCTTAGTTTATTCCCGTCGCAACAGAGGTGGTAGCCGGGAGGTGGTGACAGCCCTTTCGGTCTTCGTAGCCCATCACGTTAGTTCCGGTCCGTAGGATTCCCCAGTTGGGAAATAGTGGCACCCCTTCTCATCCCTTTCTGTGTGTTCATAGGTTCCCTTGTCCCGATGCTAAGACACCAGAGTTATCCCAGATCTCCTAGTGCTGGCTCTGTAGCCGCTGTATCTCTAAGCTAGAGTGACATAGGTAGATAAAGAATCCAGGAGTCCTCTATCTCTTCTCGTTGTCCTCCCAGCTATCTATCTCTTCTCTCCCTTACCTGAGTATCCCTTGAGCTGTGTGTCCGGTATATCCACTCCTATCCAATACCGTTATCCCCTGTCTTGTCTAGTCGTGTACCCTCCTCTGATAGTCTCGAATATCTGTTCACTAGTAATCTTGCCAAAGCTTCCCTGCGGAAATATAAATTACGATACCTCAGAATACTCCGAGGTGAAGTGGTACAACGGTGATTTTGTGCGTTTGCAGAATATTTCTATATTTTACTAAGCCATAAGGAAAACCACTGAAACACTCCTTACCCCAGTACCAGGATTCTCAATTCTGATATTGGATCGTAAGAAGTGCCAACAAGCATTTCTTGCGCCGTTGCCGGGGAAGTCTTTGGCTAGATTATTTTTGAACTTTTATCTTGAGCTATCTTAGTTGAGTACCGCTACTCAAGCGGGTTTATCCTTGCTCTGTTCGTTGGTCTTTGTGGAACAGAGCAGTGCATGACTAGTTTCCAACTACCGTAAAACTTCCAAGAAAATCCGGAGTCACTTGTGAGGACAGTATGACCCCGTGTTGTACCTCCTCAGAAGCAACTCCTTCCGACGAACCAGTCCTTCCCGTCGTTGACCAGGCTACATCGAGGATGGCAACTAAGACGATTCGTGAGTTCTCCGCTCCATCAAGCGAGAACGTACGTGTCGGACCAACTCCGCCAGTCGGAGATGGTAGTTTCGAGCTGAAGCCAACCCTCATCAACATGGTACAGGCTAGCCCGTTCTGCGGCAAGCCACACGAAGATGCCAATGCGCATCTCCAACATTTCCTGGAGATCTGCAACACCTTCACCATTCATGGAGTAAGTATCGATGCCATTCGCCTTCGTTTATTTCCATTCTCATTATTAGGCAAGGCGGAACAATGGTTTTATGCTAACCGCGAGGCAACCGGAGGCATTAGTTTTTTCAAGCATGAAACAATCTCAATTTATGCATTTGTGAGTACTTGTTTGGTAGATTCTTGTTTCTTGTGCTAGATCTCTTGTTATGGTACATTGATTCAAGCAGTATGTCTGTTAGATCGAACCTCCAGTGTTTCCTGCCGCTTGGTTGCGAGGGGGCACGTGCACCTGCTCTAGAGGCAGTTGCGATGAAGATGAGATCGACCCATCCCATTGTTCGTTTTGCCACGAACTCTGGGAAGCAGGCTTTCGATGCGTGGCGGTGCCACGGTTAGACAATGAGAAGGGGAAGAGGCAGAAGGTGATCTAGTCTCCCCTCGAACCATCATATTGTTAATTCCTCATATGCTTGTTGTTTGGTCCAACAGAAACTAGTTCATATGCTGATTTAGCTGGTAGTTTTAATAACAGAATCTTCATTTGGTTTTGGTATTTTCTGCTGTCAATAAAAAATAGAAAATGCTGAATGCTATTCTTGCACACATTGTTTAAGGTAAAAAAAAGCTTTTAGGCAACTTTGCTTCATAACTCAATTTGATGCCAAAGAGTTCTTGCAGGACATATGAAGAAGAAGAAGCATAAAAAGCTTTGTGATGGCTAGAAGAAGAAGGATGAATGGCTTATGCTAGCAGCTAGCGTATCTTTTGTAGACAGAACTTTGCCTTATCTTAAGTATGATGAGAGACCTGGATTGTAATAATCTATCTTATCTATGTGTTAGACTTGAAAACTTTATTGTAATGTGTGGTATTGCGTGTAATGAATATTTGTTGTGCACTAAGTGACTGAATGATACTGTGTGATGCATGATTGTTTGATGACTTCGTCGATGATTTGTTGTTATTATATGCCTCGGCCACCAATAGCCTTGTTCGGCAAGTCATATTAGGGCTGAAATTGGCTGAACATGTAACAACCTTCATCCAACAACACACGGCTGAAATCAGGGCTGATGATGGTTTTTTTTGAGATTAGGGCTGATGACGGCTTATTCAAATCAAAAAGTAACGGTGAGAGAGGAGGCTGCTGGCATACATGCCAGCCGAACTTATGAACATACATCACACAAATTGAGTAACAGAGTTACATGCATCACACTAATTAAGTTACCAACAAGTACTACATATACATAGGGGCACAAGGACAAAATGATAGTTGCATCACAGTCATGCATCACAAGGGCACTACATGGGAGTCATTTCTTTTTATCTAACTCCATCTGCGCATCTACAAGTGCGTTTCTAAGGACTCCTTTTTTTCACTTCCGCTTCCTTGAGTTTTTCTTTGAGTTCTTTCTTGTTCTTTTTCGTGCGCTCGAGTTCGATGGTGAGGAAATCCTCTTCTGCTTGGAGATTTTTTACTTTTTCCTTTTCTTCAAACAGACAAAATTCCAAATGTTGTTCCTTCCTTTCTGCAGCCAAAAGCTTCATTACCAATGATTTGTTTGCCTTCCTAGCTTCATGGAGTTCTTGCATTACCTTGTTGTACATAGTTGCTGCCTCCTTAAGCTGACAATCAAGACAAGGATGAGTGGGTTGTATCATTCAACAAGCTAAGCATGAATTTCATGGAGTGCCCCTATCATGTTTTGCTAGCACAATTTTCAAAATGGCAGTAGAGATGTGTAGACAAAATTTACAGAGCCAAGAATTCATTATTACAACAGATCATAAAATCCTTTCCTATTTGAACGAGTAGAAACTCCATTCTGCAGACAATATTTAAAGTTGCAATAATTGTTGACTCAGCAAAGCTATGACAAGAAGCTAAGAATTTGCATATTCCCATTTGTCAACAAGATAAGAATGAAACAAGGTCACGATTAGAGGCATTTCTAGTGTACCATTTCACACACATTTCACACACATAATTTGCATATTCCCATTTCACAATCAAAGGCATTCCCAGATCACAATCAGAGGCATTCCCAGGTCACTTCAATCAAGACATAATTGCCAAACATTACTATCTACCATAACATCAAGTAATTCAATCTATCTGTCATAGCAATCAGAGGCATTCCCAGGGAAAGATTGCTCACCTCGGCGTCGGAGTCATGGTCGGAGGAAGAAACAAGGTCGATTTCCTCCCGAGCCGGTTCCGGAGCTGGAGCCGGAGCCTGGTGGTTGTAGTCGCCCCACCCTGTGGTCGCTCTCATCCGCAGCGGCTTCCCTTGCAGCAGCGGCGGCCGGCGGAGACCGAGGGCGCACCGAGGAGGAAGCGCCACCTTCTCCCTGGCGCAACGACGTCGCCCACCTCGCCGCAGCGGCGCGTGTGTAAGGGCCGTCCCACCCTTGCTGCCACCCCCTTGTCTTGCTCTTGCCTTGCTTCTCCTCGGGCCACTTGAAGTCGCCTGCGCCGCCGCTCGCCGCTCGCTCCACCACGGCCTTGCTCGTGCAAGAAACCCTCTCCTTGGGCGGGAAGGGCTTCTTCTTGGCGCTTCCGCTTGCCCGGATTCACCAACCGGTAGCGGGATCGCGTGGATGGGCGGGATTGAAGCTGGACATCTCGTCATCTGCACCGCGGCTCGCCTCTCCTCTTCTTTGCGCCGCCGCTCGCTGGTTGCCACGGTCTTATCCAAATCCCGGTGATGTAAAAAAAACTACGGTGCGGCCCAATCCCGGCCCATTGCGATATTCGAAGCCCAATCCCGCCTCACCATTTCTGTTCCCAAAATTCTCGCGCGCTTTCTTCCTCCCTCGCCGCCTATAACTGCTTCCACCCCTCCCATCTCCGCCGCCACCGTCTCAGCCACCTGCATCAGGACGATGGCCCGACGCACGCACCCAGCTCACAAGCAGCCGCGCGACGCTGCTGGTCGCTTCTCGCGAAGTCCGTCATCGACATCGTCGACTCCATCGACCGGCCGCCACTCCTCATCCAACCCACGACCACAGAGGAGGCGTCGGCATGCCGTGGGGGCGCGGGCCGAAGTCGACCTGGACCACGCCATGCATGTAGAAGTGCCCTTCGTCCCAATGGGTTTCCGATCTGCCATGACCGCCCCCAGGAAGAACGGAGGAATAGTAATCGTCGCCGAAGCCTCGTCGTCATGCAGGAAGAACAAGGTGAGGCAGACCCTATCACGCGTCTTATCGTGCCACCATATATATGTACAATCAGTTGATGACAAATTGAAAAAAATTATTTCAATGTAGCAAAAGAGCCGCCACTTATACACCCAGGCTTGGCCCACTACTGAATCGGACGCGGAAATGGGCATAGATGATTTTGGCCTGCGAGGATGCTTGTATGAGGTGAGGGTGCAACACTACTTGTCTAGATGAAATGGAGTAAATTTGCTTCATAATTATTGTGTGTGCCTTATGTTCTGATCAATATTTGCATGTAATTCAGTCAAAAGGAAAGAAGTATGAGTTTTGTTTCCCAAAGATTCATTGCAAGATGATGCTGAATTACGACAGTGATGAAGATGAATACGATGGACCTACTAAGTCTCTTCGTGAGGTGATGTTCCTATCCTTCAAGTTAAACATCAGTAAGAGAATTTCTGAAAATAGTTGATGACCTTCTGTAAATGCTTACTGTGACGCCTTTGTGAAATGACAGATTTATCAGATGGCTGAAGATCTTCGCGTTGCATTAAAGCGGAAGCATCAGAGGGTTGAGTTCTACACCCAGGAATCTGATCGGGAATGAAGCGGACGATGAAGCGATGATCTGAACTGAGGAAGTAGATATGATACCTTCTTGTCTATCTTTTGTCTGTTGCTTTTGCTTCTCTGATGAACAAAGATGCTGGTTCTACTGATTTATGCTACCTTATGTATTTCCTACATATATTGTCTTTGTTTGTCTTTTGACTGTTGCTTTTGCTTTGTTTTTTCATGAGAATAATGGTGATATACAAATTAAGCCCATGAAGTTGTCGTCATAAACATAAACATGAACGCACAGAAACACTACATAACAAGGCTCAAGCCAAGCTTGCATACATAACTGAAATCTTCACCAAAAATTATTTGTTGCAGACAAACTTTGGACCTATTGGTTCATAGAAGTAAACAAATCAACCCCTAATTATTAAGACAAACAGCAACCCCTAATTATGTAAAAAACCATCGTCATCTTGTCCATCTGAATTGGCTGGAGCAACCACTCCGTCTCCGGTGTAGGTGTCATCAGCATCGTCGTCATCTTCAGATATGTCTGCGTGATCCGGTTCAGGCATTGGTTTAGCAAGCTCAACAACAGATGCATCAACACTTGTCCCTTCCACATCAGGCCTCCTCCAAGTTGACACATTGTCTTGGTCCGCAACAGAAATTTTTTCTACACCTATAACAACCTCGTCCATATCAGTATCACCAACATTAATATCAGTGTCTTCCTCTCCTTCAGGCATGGCAAACAGTTTCCTAGGTTTCATTCTGAGGACGCTGCACCAGTTTTCTTTCTTCGAATTCCCGCTTTTCACAAAGCACACTTGCTCCGCTTGAGTTGCCAGGACGTAAGGCTCAGCTGAATAGCGATGCTGAGAGGTATCAATATTGATAATCCCAAATTTATCTTTACTGTACCCTTTTGATCTGTTTGTTCCTGGTTTAGGAACATCATACCAGTCACACTCAAACAATGTGACTTCCTGCCTTTCATGAAAATCAAGGATGTAGATTCTTTTGATCTATCCAAACCATTCCATGCCATCTTGACTCCTGACGACAACACCACTGTTCTGTGTCGTTAGATTTTTCTCCACATGTGATGCCCGAAAATAGAAACCATTGATTGAGCACCTATTCTTCACAGTAGCTATATTTGTTTCAGGACCACGAGATAGAGAATAAATCATGGGATCTGCTTTCTCCTCCCTATGCAGGTTCCTCATCTACACTCACAAATGTTTTGACAATATGTTACGACCACATTCAAGATTGTCGAGTTTAAATTTAACACAAATGTATATTACGAATTCATCGGTGTGCCTCCTATCAACATTCATCGATCTACCTTTCTCCAATTCGGCCTTATGCTCACTGCAACATTTTTTAAAAGAAAAACAATCACAGTGAGATATGTAGTTTGGACCATGTAACAAGATTCAAATAATTTACATGTGGTACTTACTTTATCCATGGAAGTGCCTCATCACAGTTTGATATTATGTAGTGCCTCATCGCCTGCAAGACTTCGGGACCTAGTGCCTCCATATTATGCTTAGAAGTACTTCTCTTTCTGTTCATGTCCCTGCTCGCAAATACACTCAGACCAGCAGGTGGTTCATTAACAACGCTCTTTTCTTGATGCTCTGGCCGATCAATCTTCATACTCACACCTTGAAAGAACCGAGTACAGAATGTAAATCACTCCTCTGAAATATATCCCTCTGCTATTGAACCCTCTGGGTGCGCTTTGTTCCTCACATATCCTTTGACTGTGCGTAGGTACCTCTCAACTGGATACATCCACCTATAGCAAGCAGGGCCTCCGCATTCAGCCTCCCAAGCAAGATGCACCGGTAAGTGCATCATAATATCAAAAAATGCTGGAGGGAAAATCATCTCAAGACGACAAATGGTCTCTGCAATCGATTTGCTAAGTTCCTGCATCTCGGTCACAGCAACCTCCTTTGAACATAACGAGTTAAAAAACCTGCTGAGCTGGATCAACGAGATCGCTACTTCTTCAGGCAATATTTCACGTACCACAATAGGTAGGAGTTTTTGTAAGATAATATGGTAGTCATGACTTTTCAGGCCAGAAACCTTGCACCCATGGACATCAACACATCTCCTGATATTAGCGGCATAACCATCGTGCATCTTAACACCTTGTAGAAAGTTGCACAGGATTTTCTTTTGATGAGGACATAACGAGTACAATGCTGGTGGCATGTCGTATTTACCTTTCTCATTGCGAACTGGATGTTGATCCTTCCTTATTCCCAATTCTTTCAGATCAAGTCGAGCCTTCTCACTGTCCTTACTTTTACCAATTATTTCGAGCAAAGTCCCAAGAAAGCTCTCACAAATATTCTTCTCAATATGCATCACATCTAGATTATGGCGTACGACCAATGAATCCCAATATGGCAGTTCGAAGAAAATACTCTTCTTCCTCCAGTTGTGCCATCTAGCATCTTCATCATGCTACTTCCTCTTCTTAGAGGTAGTGGCTCCATAGATGACTTGCTCAAAACTATCGTACTGCTGCCGAACTTGTTCATCGCTGAGTGGCACTGGTGCCTCCCTCGTCTCAACCGAGTTATTGAAGCTGGCCTTGACCCTTCGCCACCTGTGGTTTCTAGGCAGAAAACGCCGATGCCCCATGTAGCAATGCTTCATACCGAATTTTAACCACATGCACTCAGTGTCCTTGTGACAATAAGGACAAGCAAACCTCCCTTTGGTGCTCCATCCAGATAACATCGCATAAGCAGGAAAGTCGTTTATTGTCCAGAGTAACATGGCACACATTTTAAAATTGCGCTTATCCTTGGCATCCCAAGTATCAACTCTGTCCACACTCCAAAGCGTTTTGAGCTCATCGATCAGAGGATGCAAATACACATCAATGTTAATCCCTGGAGATTTAGGCCCAGGAATTAGCATGGACATGATCCAATAGGATTGTTTCAAGCACAACCAAGGAGGTAGGTTGTAAGGAATTAGGATAACTGGCCATGTAGAGTAAGCCACGTTCAACATCTGGAATGGATTGAAGCCATCTGATGCAAGCCCCAGCCTGACATTACGGGGATCCTCCGCAAACTCCCCGTGCTTCTCATTCACGACCTTCCATGCCCTTGAGTTAGCCGGGTGTCTCAGTTTTCCATCATCAATCAATTCGTCAACGCATATATGCCGTTGTTTCCTCGTTCATAAATAATCTTTGCAGTCGAGGAATCAGTGGAAAATACCTCAGTATTTTGTTAGGTAATAACCACTTCTTTTTTGCTGCATCAGTGACAACCACGTCATTCCCCTGTTCTGAATCTGAAAATTTCCACCTACTGGCATTGCAAGTTGGGCAGTTCTCCATGTCTGCGTACGCTCCACGGAATAACACACAATCATTGACACAAGCATGGATCTTTTGGTAGTCCAAGCCTAGGTCTCGAACCACCTTTCGAACTTTGTCCAGTGAATCCGGGAGACAATGCCCTTCAGGCAGCACAAGACGGAATAGTAACAGTATTTGCTCCATTGCAGCGTTGCTAAGACCACACATGCACTTGATCTGATATAGCCTGACAATGAAAGAAACCTTTGAAGCGTCCTTGCATCCAGGGTACAACTCTATCTTAGCTTGCTCCAATAATTCAAAAAATTTGCGTGCTGACTCATTTGGCTCCTGTTCATTACCACCTTGAATTCCACCATGTATGGCACCACTGATCAGCGAGGAAAACAAATTATTGGTGGCCTCCCGATCATCATGATCGTCAAGATCGTCATAATCAAACCCATGGACGATAGGATCAACATCAAGATGATGACGTTTTTTTGGTTTTTTTATGAAATCCGCATCAAACCCTGAGTTAACCAGGTGACCTTTGATATTCTCTCTATTATGATATGCCATGCAATGACACATAGTACACGGACAATTCTCAGACTCTCCTTCCTCTTTTCCTTCAAACAGATCATTCATAAACTTGTCGAAGCCGCGATATCACGCATCATCTTCAGTCGGCAATTCCATCCAACTGCAATCCTCTTCACTTGCCATTGCAAAAAAAAAAAACAACTACAACGCGCAAATTTTAATCTCCTAAACCATATGTACAAAGGGCGTGCTTGATCAGTGTTCCATACTACAGTATTAAAATAGATGTATATACAAATAATTAACAAACTAATAAACATCGATCATATACCTTGGCAGATTGGATCCAAAGAACAGACTTTTTCCCGTCGTGATGCAGGTGATCGCACGTGCACCCAGGCGGATTGTGAGACGTCAACAAGATGTGTTGATTTGGTTTCGTTCGTTCCTTCATCGTATATTTATTAGGGTGAGGATCGATGAAACGACAAAGATCGAGTTGGGTTAGGACTCGGTGGGTCCGTTAGGCCTCCAATTTCCGGTAGGTTCCAAGTTGGGCAGATGCCGATTTCATTGATGGGCCTAATTGGCAGGGTTTAGAAACAAGGCTGATCTTTGGCTAAAAGTGACACATGAGAACGCATCAATTGCGACTAATATTGCTTTCGATTGCAACGGGGATATTTTTGTCGCAATAGCATCTTCTCTAGTGCGACGATTGCGTGTTAGCGTCGCCATACCCCTCTCTAGTTTGCAACAATTTCGATTCAGGTTGCAATATCAAATATTTCATTCGCAATGAGTACATTGGCGTCGCTATACCCCTCTCTAGTTTGCAACAATTTCGATTCAGGTTGCAATATCAAACATTTCATTCGCAACGAGTACATTGCTATCGCTATACCCCTCTATAGTTTGCAACACTTTCGATTCAGGTTGCAATATTGTTGGTGCTGGGATCGGTCGAACAATCCCCAGCGCCTAACAGAATGTGCTGTGTCCCGTCCCTTGACGGTTGATGCAAGAGCTAGCACGATGAGACGATCGATTATCCTGGTTCCGACCGTGAGGTCGTACGTCCAGCAGGGTGCGCTCGGAGCGCTGTACTATCTTGCACCGGAGTGCTTGCAGAGGGGGGCTACAAGCAAGGCGGGAGAGGAGGAGGAGTCTCCAAGTCCCTGAGTGTGATTGAGGCGAGTGCCAATATCGTGTGTCCGTCTCCCCCTTTTCTTCTCCTCTTACCTCCTTTTATAGGTCAAGGAGAGAAAGGTGGGGGTAGGGTTTACAAGTACAAGCGTGACGTGCTAAAGGGGTATGTACTGGAGAGCATGGCGCCGGGCGTGCATCGTCCTTGACCCTGGCGGGGGATTTATGGCGAGCCCCGGCTTCTGCGAGCGGCGTGGCCGTCCCTGTGCTTGTCTTGGAGTGGTTTCGAGGGGTGTCGTTGCCGTAGTCCGCGTCCAGCCGCCCGTTCGCTGGTTGACTTCGAGGGCGGGGCAGGTGAGGAAGGACCGGAGTTGGCGGCACAGGGGTCGGTATGGTGGTTGCCGTCAACCACAGTACGCGGCGTACCTGGTTCACCAGGAGATGGCCGGGAGTTGGCGGATTTGACCCGGCGCTCATCATCACCAGGCCACGCCTGACCGGAGTCTGTACTCGGTCGTTGTTTAGATATTCTTTCGAGGGTTCCCCGTGCTCATTCGAGGGGCGTCCCGGGGGAAAAGACGGTAGCAGGTGGAACAGTGGCGACTGCCAGTCCGCACAGGGTCTTGCGCAGCGCCGCGTGCGTCCGCACAGCGTTAGTGAGGACACACAGTGACTGGAGTAGGTGGAACAACGAGCTCTGCGGTGTCAGCGGCGCGGCGTGGGGAAAAGATTGCCTTTTGACTTCGGCGCCCGCCTGATGGGGCGGGCATTAAGTGCCGTTGTCGGTTGGGGTACCGGGGAGCGCCGTGTTACGCAGAGGAGTGGCCTCGAGCGAGGCGGAGTTGGCTCGCCCGTTCGAGGGGATGCGCGACCCTCGAGCGAGGCGGAGTTTGTGTTGTGCCTGCTCGAAGGGGTGCGCGGCCCTCGAGCGAGGCGGAGACGGGGGTAGCGACTCGGGTCCCCCCGACAGGCGAGCTCGGACGGCCGTTCTTGGGCCGCGATAGGCTGTGACGGGCCGAGCTGCCTGGCCGGGTCTTCCGGGCTGTCGGTGATTCGGCCTTTCGTGGCATATCGTTTTTTGAGGGTGATTACCCCGATGATTAGGGGACCCCCTGGGTTTGTCCCCGACAAATATCAAACATTTCATTCGCAACGAGCACATTGGCGTCGCTATACCCCTCTATAGTTTGCAACACTTTCGATTCAGGTTGCAATATCAAATATTTCAGTCGCAACGAGTACATTGGCATCGCTATACCCCTCTATAGTTTGCAACACTTTCAATTCACATTGCAATATAAAATATTTCAGTCGCAACGAGTGCATTTTCGTCGCTACAAGTAATACTCTAATAGCGACGTGTCATAGTCGTTGTGACATGGGCAACTACTGCAACCGTTACCAATAAGCGTCGCAATACCAATGCCCTAATTGCAACAGACGCCCATGCGTTGTTGCAATTGCCATTGAAATTGCAATGGTACACAATTGGCCGCAACACACACCTCTATCGCGACCAATATCGTTAATTGTCGCGTTAAGCCCGGTTTATCGCGACCAAAACACCCTGTTGCCATAAAAACCTGTCGCGATATGCCCAAAATGTTGTAGTGCAATTTGCATCACTATAACCTTCCAGTACCCTTGGATACCCGGTATAGTGAATACCATAACTTATGGTGCCTTTTAGATAGCGCATTACTCTTTCTAAAGCACACCAATGTTCATCTCCCGGATTCGAAACGAACCGGCTTAATTTGCTCACAGCAAATGAGATGTCAGGCCTCGTAGCACTAGCTAAATACATTAATGAGCGAATGATTCGAGAGTATCTCAGCTGATCTCTCATTATCCTTTTGTTCTTTCATAGAATTACACTAGCATCATAAGGTGTTGGAGTAGGTTTACAGTCACTATACCCAAAGCGACTTAGAACCATTTTCACATAATGGGATTGCAAAAGTGTAACCCCACCATTACCTTCTCTTACTAGTTTTATATTTAGGATCAAATCAGCCTCTCCCAAATCTTTCATCTCAAAATTTTGAGATAGAAATTCTTTGACTTCCTTAATCACAGTAAGGCTAGTCCCAAGAATAAGTATGTCATCAACATACAGGCACAAGATCACTCCTTCTCCCCCACCATAGCGATAGTACACACACTTGTAGGCTTCATTTGCAACAAAGCCAACTGATGTCAAAGTTTTGTCAAACTTCTCATGCCATTGCTTAGGTTCTTGCTTGAGACCATACAAAAATTTCAACAATTTACACACCATTCCTTCTTGACCCTTTCCTACAAACCCATCTGGCTGATCCATATAGATCTCCTCCTCCAACTCTCCATTTAGGAAAGCTGTCTTAACATCCATCTGATGAACGAGAAGACCATAAGAGGCTGCCAAGGAAAGTAACACTCGAATTGTGGTCAATCGAGCAACTAGTGAATAAGTGTCAAAGAAATCCTCTCCTTCTTTTTGGGTATAACCCTTGTCCATAAGCCTAGCCTTATACTTTTCAATAGTACCATCTGGCCTAAGCTTCTTCTTGAACACCCACTTGCATCCTATGGGTCAGCACCCATAAGGACGTTCAACGATCTCCCAAGTACCATTAGACATAATAGAATTCATCTCACTTCTTACTGCTTCCTTCCAATAGTCAGCATCAGGAGATGAATATGCCTCTTCAATAGTTCTAGGAGTGTCATCCACGAGGTATACAATGAAATCATCACCAAAAGACTTTGCAGTTCTTTGTCTCTTACTCTTTCTAGGAGCTTCATTGTTATCCTCCTCAGAATTTTCCACAAGTGTAGGTTCATTGTATTCTATCGGCTTAGTAGAGATATCCTTCTCGATATACTCTTGCTTATAACTTGTTTCATCTTTCATGGGAAAAATATTCTGAAAAAATGTAGCATCTCTGGATTCCATTATTGTACCACTATGCAAGTCAGGTACTTCAGATTTTATTACCAAAAATCTATAACCAATGCTGTGAATAGCATAACCAAGAAAGACACAATCCACAGTTTTAGGTCCAAGTTTACGTTTCTTGGTTATTGGCACACTAACTTTTGCCAAACAACCCCAAGTACGTAAGTATGAAAGTGTTAGCCTCTTCTTCTCCCATTTCTCGAATGGTGTTATTTCTTTATTCTTTATAGGAACACGATTTAGGACATGACAAGCAGTCAATATTGCCTCACCCCACCATTCCTTGGAAAGTCCCGCTGTATCTATCATGGCGTTGACCAAATCAGTTAGAGTGCAGTTCTTTCTTTTGGCAACTCCATTTGACTGAGGTGAATAGGGAGGCGTCCTCTCATGAATAATACCATGTTCCTCGCAGAATGAAGTAAAAACATTTGAGAAGTACTCGCCACCACTATCCGTCCTAACACGTTTGATCTTTCTCTCAAGTTGATTTTCTACTTCTGCTTTATAAATTATAAAGTAATGTAATGCTTCATCTTTTGACTTCAATAAGTAGATGTAACAAAATCTAGTAGAGTCATCAATCAAGGTCATGAAATACTTTTTACCTCCTTTTGTCAACACTCCATTCATTTTGCACAAATTGGAATGAATTAGTTCTAATGGTGTCAAGTCTCTCACCTCAGCAGCCTTGTGAGGCTTGCGCGGTTGTTTTGATTCAACACATACATGGCACTTAGAACCTTTGACTAAGGAAAATTTTGGAATTAAATTCAATCTAGCTAGCCGCATCATACAACCAGAATGTGACAAAGTCTCGAATGCCAAACATTAGATTCATCGACATTAAGCACATGGTTCACAACATTATTACATCCATCAGACAAAGACAAGCGAAATAAGCCTCCACAATCATAACCTTTTCCAACAAAACTCATAAATTTAGACAATACACATTTGTTGGATTCAAAGACCAATTTAAAACCATCTCTACACATTAGAGAGCCACGGACAAGATTCTTCTTGATGGACGGTACATGTTGCACGTTCTTCAATCGCACGATCTTTCCCGAAGTAAATTTTAGATCGACCGTACCCACACCAAGAACACGAGCATGAGAGCCGTTTCCCATCAACAAAGAGCAAGTCACTCTAGCCTGGTAAGAAGAAAATAAGGAAACATCAGCACATACATGAATATTAGCCCCAGTGTCAACCCACCATTGAGGTGAAGGACAAACTGAAAGAACTGTAGGTAGTAAATTACCGGACCTCAATGTTCCATCAGTCTCGCTAATTACCATGTTGGCAGATCTCTTGTCCTTACGGTCTGGACACTTTCCAGCAAAGTGGTCCGGACTGTTACAGACATAGCAATTTCCTTTCTTCTTCTTGAATGTGGTTGTTTGTTTAGTCTTTGTTTGGTTCTGCAGTGGCTTATTCTTTTTCTCCTTCTTGTGGGAGGCATTGAAGTTGTTCTTTTGCACTAAATTGGCACTTGAAGTCCCAACAACTCCTTTACCACGTGTGTCTTTTGTCCTTGCTTTCTCCTCAACATCGAGAGTTCCAATGAGACCAGCAACGCTGAACTCCCGTCTCTTATGCTTTAGAGAAGTGGCAAAATCCCTCCAAGAAAGTGGCAGCTTTGCAATAATGCCTCCAGCCACAAACTTATCGGGCAACACACATGGGAATTGTTCGAGTTCCTTAGCTAGTGCCTGAATCTCATGGGCTTATTCTACTACAGAATGGTCATCAACCATCTTGTAGTCATAGAACTGTTCCATGATATATAGCTCACTACCAGCATCAGAAACACCAAATTTTGCCTCAAGTGCATCCCACAAATCTTTGCCAGATGGTAGCGACAGATAGACATCCACAAGATTTTCAGCAAGAACACTTATGATGGCGCCTCGAAACAGGTTATCAGCCGCTAGGAACATTCTCTCTTCCTCTTAAGTGAGTGGTCGCATAGGCTTCCCATTTGGGACATGCATAATGTTCATAGCCGTTAACCACAAAATGACTCCATCGCGCCATTGTTTGTAATTTGAACCATCAAAAACATTTGGTTTGATTGATGCAGCGAAACCAGAACCATCAAAAACATTTGGTTTGATTGATGCAGCGAAACCAGTTACCGTAAGCCTCTCTGGTTTTTGGATTGTTAGAAATTTAGGCATTACATGATACATTTTAATTCCAAAATATAGTAGGTAAATCATGAAATTAATTAGTGATCCAGATATAACAAAGTAGTTGAACGTGTTCATGACTAAAACACCATTTAACATGAACTGAAACCAGAAAAGGCTTAGAGAGTACCTAGAGGCGATGTCAATGTGGAGGCACCGGATGTGCCATTCCCAATTGGACTAGACATACTAGTCAGTTGAGCTTGTTCGATGTAGTCGATCTAATTCGAAGCAGTGGAGAGTCGGTACAGTGCAGTCCCTCGAATTGCCTTCTTGATGTAGTGGTTCACGACGAGCAGTCACGCTATGCGCTCCCCAAAAAACCTGATCGCCCGCCTATCCTGAGCAGGATCTCATAGGGGCGTGGTTTCGGAGGCCTGCTCTCGCAAGTTCTGTGCGCGCAGAGACTTGCGATGGGAATGCTTACAAACGCAGCAACAACAGGAGGAGGAACAAGAGTATGAGACTTGAGAGGAGGAACCGTTGTATGTTTTTTCACTTGAAGTAGTAAGGAGAGGGGTCATCTATTTATAGATGAAGATGACCCCTTGAACAAGAAATACTTTCTTGGTCAACAAGTTGATCTTTTCTTGATAGTCATGTTCAATTCAAACTTCTCCGTCAAGTTCATTGAATTTGGTATACAAGTTCAATTAGAATTTCTTGATTAAGTTCATTGAACATGCCATTACTTGACTATCAAGTAATCAAACTTGACTCATACAAACCTCTTGTTGGTTCCAGAATCCTCCGATCAAGGGTGTCAAGTTCAATGTGAACTTCTTGACCAAGTTCAATTTAAACTTCTCAATAAAAAAAATTATTGAAATTGCTATACAAGTTCAAATTGAACTTCTCAATCAAGTTCATTGAACTTGCCATATAAGTTCAATTTGACTTTCTCAAATAGATTCATTGAATCATGCTATGCAAGTTTAATTTGAACTTCTCTACTCCTTAGCATTGAAGCTGTGCCTTGTAATATTATTTGATTTAATTGAATTATCATGAGTCTAGCTCAATTAAATCCAACAGACGATCCATGGAAACTTGGGGCTGAGCACCCGCACATCCCCACCGGATGACGGCATGCCGCGACCGGCGTCTGCTGGACCAGGATGGTCGTCTCATTAATTAGCTGGTAGCACAGTATGTATATTGCCAATTTGCCGAGTGCTGACTCGGTGCTTTGACGCCGTGGTTACTTGGGGATATCAGTGTCTGCCCGTGTCACTGCAGAATTGCATATCCTTCCGGGTCTTCATCATCATTAGTCTAATCGTGGGAAACAAGAACTGATGAAGTACTCTCTCGGTTTGAAAAATACAAGGCATTTCAGTTTTGTCCCAGTTTGACTAAATATGTTATGAAATATGTTTTAAAATTTATTCTTCAATATTTTTTTATTGAAGATGTTTATACATACATATTTTTATAAAGTCCGGTTTACACCCTCCAACTAGCGTGCTATTTCTATTTCAACCTTAATAAAATACAAAACAAGACCCCAAATGCCACCAAATTGTCGAAAACCGGGTATATTTGGTCTTTTGGGTGGTTTCAAAGGTACTTTCTATTTTCTAGACATTAAAAATTATAATATTATTTAAACATCATAGATAATTCATTTTATATTAGAAAAATATGGAATTGATACGAAAATCAAAAACAAGGTGTATTTTGTCCTTTGGATGGTTTCAAAGGTAGTTTTCCTATTTTCTAGGAATTAAAAATGCCAATTTAATCTAAAAGTTCATAACTAATTTATTCTAAATCGGAAAAATCTGAAATTGATAACAAAATTTTTATAAAAATGTAACCTATCTATTGGTACTCTATTTGACATGCCTGTTACCTAGTGTTTTATCTCTTTTTACGCATGTTGTTTAATTTAAATGATTGTTTTTTCACTATATTGCATCAGGTCAAAATGACTCAAAATAGAGCACTTATAGGTAGGTGCATTTTCATAAAACTTTTGGTATAATTTTCATATTTTTTGATGATTTGAAATAAATTAGTTATGATTTTCATATTAAACTATTTTTATTTTTTTCCAAAAAATGCAAAACTACCTTTCAAAGCGGTCAAAGGGCCAAATTTGTCTAGTTTCAATAGTTGAATGACCCTTCTTTTCCAGTTTTATGCTTAAGGTTTGAAAATCAGACCATCATACTAGTTGGAGGGTGTAAACTAGACTTTTTCATAAATTTAATCCAAGTTAGAAGCAATTTTGACTTAATTAGAATGTCTAAAAAGGAGAAACCAGTATGCAAGTAAATGTGTATAAAGCCATAATTGCTAAGTAATCCTCTCTAACTAAATATGTTGAGAAGTCACAGAGGTAGAAGTCATCGTTGACAAACATCTTCACGTCCTTTCGTATGCCATCCTTATCCTTACTTGGAGATTTCGGGCAGTCATCTCAGCACACGCATGTTTCGGCTTTAGCCTCAACTCCTGTGCCAGCCCCTCACTATGGCAGTGCCATGTTCTCTTGAGGCTTCGTATAGTGATCTTATTGGTGAGCCCATATCCAGGCGGCTCCACCTGCACAACAGCAGATTTCTCAATCAACAATTGCCATGTCCATTACCGCTACAATGACCACAGCCGTTACTGAGTCCACAATCATTACTACAGAGATCTCTTTAGGGCAGGAGCTGGAGCTACGTTGTAGCTCTTGGGTGCGGCCGCACCCATGAAAAATTGGAAGCCAATTATTACTCACTAAATTTTCACCATGTTTCTTCGAACATCATGCATATACTCTAGAGCGCCACACCCCCCTATGTTCTTCTCTAGCTCCGCCCCTGCTTCAGGGTCAGTGTTGAGCCCTCTAGTATAGTGGACACCCTTGTGCACACTCCTTCAGCTTCTGACGCTTAGTTCTTTTGGTGCTTGATGCCAAAGGGAGAGAGAGAGTGTGTGTGTGTGTGCGCGTGTGTGTGTGTGTGTGAGAGAGAGAGAGAGAGAGAGATGTGAGTCAGGGGGAGCTCTAGGTAGCACGGGCTTTTGGTTCTTTGTGCGCTACTCTCATGCATCATGTTTACTTTCTTGCGTTTGTATATATTGTCTTGCTACCATGGTTGACATGTGCTTGCATTATTTCATATCTTATGCTGGTTGCGTATGTGCTTTCTCTTATACCCTTTGTACCTATCATCGTCAAGTTCATGATACTCAAGTATTGTTTCCTCACAGATTCTTTCTTAAAATCTTATTTGAGATAGTGATATCCTCAATCACGGAAAAGGGGGAGAATGAAAGAGCATCTAGGCCCCTAATTCGGTTTCGATGATTAATGACAATGGTACCATTATGACTAACGTGTGTTTTGTAGTGGCTATTAAAAGTTAGATCGCAGTGATGGGCTTTCATGATATTCTTGGCCCTCATCGTTGATTTTCATTGTATGTGTGCAAAGGATGTGCACGAAGACTAAGGAAAAGCTAGTTTCTTCTGTCATTTGAAGTTGTGAGACACATGGAGCAGTTTGCCTTTATTTTCCTTTGGTCGTACTATAAAGGGGGGCAACGATTAGTAGCTTGACCTATGTGAGACTAAAGTATAGATTTGGTACACACTTATGAAATTCTAGCACTAAGTGGCTCGGATGAAGCCTCAAGGAAGTTATAAACAAGTTAGAAACTCTAAGTGCTTGAATTGAAGGAGTTTCAACTCGTAGCAGTGTCACCGACACTTTTCACCGATTGATTCAATGACCTTTCAGCAGGTAAAGTATTAGTCGGTGATACTGTTCATGTGAGGCAGACCACCGATTGATTCAACGATGTCTTGATAACCACTGAATCAATCGGTGAGGAAGACGCTAATGGAATGACAGATTGAATCGGTGAAGCCCGTGGATAGTGTCACCGATTCATTTCTCCATATAGTAAGTAGAAAATGCTCACCGATTGATTCCGTGGTTGCTTGTAGTACTGACAGAATGGTTCAGTCAGCACTATGCCTACCCAATAATAGAGCAACAACTAGTTCATTTGGAGTGGGCTATATATACATATTCATCCCCTCCAATTGAGCACTCTTGCCATCTAGGAAGTTCATAATGAAAATTGGAGGTGATCTTCTCCGACGTCAACGGAGAGGCCGGGGAGACCTGTTCAGGAGTCCACGACTGGCACATCTTCGTCTTCTTCAGGTGACGATGTTGCTGACCCTTTTAATCTCAAGGAAGATGGTCTCTAGTGGAAATCCAAGTTGTGCTCGGGTTGCCGGCGGTGGAATCGAAGGTTCTGTCGTAGGTGCCGTAGTGGGCCGATGCGCCTGGGAGGCAGCGTACTCGGCTGATTTGCCTAGAAGTAAGCCCTCCTCTGCGGCCTCCATTTTGTGGAGATTGATTTTGGCATCCGGCGATGATTGGGAAGCGGATTCGGCGGCGGTGACGAACGGATCCCTGAGGGCTTCGAGGAAGATGAATAGGAGTTTTGAACTTCTTTGTAATTTTCTTTTTCTTTGGGTTCCTGTTTGTAAAAGAACCGGTGTACTGTGATAAGATCAATACATTTTCCTTCTAAAAATAGATAATCGGAGGTCAAGAGCAAAAGAGGCACCTAAAGTGATTTGCAATTTTCTTTTTAATTCAAGATTAAGGCCGTTTCTTTTTAATTCAAGATTAAGGCAGTTTCTTTTTAATTCAAGATCAAGGACATCTTCAGTGCTTAGTGAGTAGCAAGTGTGCATCCACCCATCTCTTTGGCTCGTGCATGTCAAGTGAGGTTCTTTGCTTATTACTCTTGGTGATCGGCATCACCTAGACGGCTTGGTGTTGGTGTTCTCTGTGAGCTCTGAAGGAGGTGTCTTGTGAGAAGCCTGTTGTGCTCGGTTTTGGAGCTGATCCGGAGTTGGAGAAGAGATTACCACTAGAAAGCACTTGATCCTTGCGTGGATCAAGGGGGAGCTTAATCCTTATGCGAGTACTCTAACAAGGGCTAGAAAAGAGTGTCGACTCTTCAACGCCTTGAGAAAAAAATTGGGGTTATAACCCTCTCTTTAATTTCTGCAATTTTATTTTCTGGAATTGCCATGTTAGTATAAGGTTGGAACCTAGGTTGCAAATCAAAATCTAGACACATAGGGTGATTAGGCTTGATTGATAGGTTTTGTTTTCGTGAAAAAAATTTATATGACTCCGTTTTAGACATTTTGATCCTTTCAAAGAGGTTCTCGGTGACCAGTGCCTGGCTGGGGGAGCGCCGAACAGAGAAACCCACCGGCCAACAGTCTCGTTGGCTAGCTGCTTCATCTGAATATATATTTGAGAACTCGAACTCGCAGATCCACAGCCTCAGCTTGATGACCGACCGTCCTGCAGCCTCTAGGGGTCTACCAAGATCAACAGATCTTCCCAGCCCAATGTGCCAGAGCTGCACTACTTACCGGTCCTCACCGTGAGATCGAGCCATCCCACTGCATGCACGAGGATAAATGCCCTGCACGCATTAGTATGTAACATTAGGCAAATTGATTAATTTAGCATGCATTATGAGCAGGACTAGTAGCTGTAGCTACTTGAATTATTGTTCGAGATCCAAGCATGCATGCATCAAATCAAATCCGTACCCGGCGCCACACAAAAAAAGATGGCATGCAGCTCAGTCCCATGGAATCAACGCATGAGGCGAAGACGGACCCGCAGCACGCTGCCAGCCCAGGTCCAGGTGAACGACCATGCCATGCGTAGCAGCAGTAGACGATCGATGTCGCTAACGAGAGGGTGCACTAGAGTTAGAATTAGCTCGACCGTCGGGCAAATCGAGATGGGTGACCGGCCGCTCTGCTATTGTACGCGCCCGGTGCCGACGTTGACGCAGCGAGTAGCGCGAGCGGCAGCTGAACCACCAGGCGCGATCCTTGGAATGGAGCACAGGGCGCTACTCGCCCGGTGCCGACGTTGACGCAGCGAGTACAGGGAAAATAACTTATCTGATGGAATGGAGCTTACATGTGTATCCTTGTTAGGAGAGTCAAGGGTCTAATGGGCCGGCTCGGCAGGCCCATCGAGCCGGCCCATTAGGGTTAGAGATAATAGTACCGGATTGGGAGTCTATTGTCGGCGGTCAAGTAAACCTCTCTATATAATAAGAGGAGATGTATCAATCTAAGCAAGCAAGAATTAGAAGGAAAACCCTTCCTCTTGCCCGGCCGTGGGCAGCAGCCCCGCGACCGGCGTTTCAGCGCCCCTCAACCCTGATCCTCTCTCTCAACCCTTCCTCCACCACGTGAACAGTACCGCGGGTACTGTAGCAGCCCAACCACCAGCGGATTCATAACAATTTGGTATCAGCTTAGCCAGGTTCGACAATGTACAGGGATGCTTTCGCGGAACTGCTGCGCCAGACGGACGACTACCTCGCGCGGGTGTCTCCAGATGCTTTCGCGGCAGACGTCCTCGAACTGCAGCGCCAGACGGATGACTTCCTCGCGCGGAGGATGGCCATGGCTGTCCTGCCGCCGTCGCCGCCCACGTCGGGGTGGACGCTGCTGACGCCCTGGGCCTCGGCCGTATGGCCGCCGTCGACGCCCACGTCGGGGTGGACGACGCCGACGCCCTGGGCCCCGGCTGGATGGCCGTCGTCGCCGCCCGTATGGTCGCTGCCATCGGTGCCTGTCTGGTCGCCGCCATCGCCGCCTGTATGTTCGCTGCCTTGCACACCCGGGTGGCAGGCAATGGCGGCCCTTGCACCGATCGATGGGACGCCGCTTTCCTCCACCGACTCGATCTCGCTGCAGGTGCTGACAGCCACCGAGCGGACTCAAGACGAGGGTGCGGCGATGCAGCAGATCCCGCAGCCGGCGAACACCACGACGGAGAAGCGGGCGATGATGCGTACTTGTCAAACGTCCACGGTGGTGCGTCTCTAGGTGGCAGTTCGCGGCCTTCTTGCGCACCGGCGGGTGAGGCGGTTGATTGAGAGCCAGACCTCAGCGGTGGTGCGGCTGCAAACGGCGTTCCGTGGCCTTCTTGCGCGCCGGCAGGTGAGGCAACTGCGCGACTTCGTCCGTGACGTTGGGAATCTTCGGTATGCCGTTTCCCCCACGGGTGGCCAGCATGCAGTCTTTTCCGCGGACGGCGAACTCCAACTCTGCGACAACGACAGTAGGGGAGGCGCTCATTTCCTTGTCACCAGCAAGGACGTTTTGCTTCGCGCCGTCATTTTTCGTCGCCAACCAAAACGAGGGCGCCTCCACTGGTCGTTGTTGCAACCAATTTCCGGCGGTCGTCCAGGTGCTGCCCTTACGAAAAGATGGCATCCATGGGATCCAGGTGGCTGCACAGGTGCACGTGCGGCGTACAACGGGCACCCGTGTTTTGAGTCAAAAATAAAGCACCCCAATTTATTTTTGCTTAGTAAAATAAACCGAGATGTAAAAGGTTTATTTTTAGGTGTTAGGGTTCGGATTCGTCGAGTCGTCGTTAGGTTGCAGCTCGAGGACGAGCTGCATGTCCAGGTGGGGTGTAGTGTTAGGAGAGTCAAGGGTCTAATGGGCCGGCTCGGTAGGCCCATTAGGGTTAGAGATAATAGTACCGGATTGGGAGTCTATTGTCAGCAGTCAAGTAAACCTCTCTATATAATGAGAGGAGATGTATCAATCTAAGCAAGCAAGAATTAGAAGGAAAACCCTTCCTCTTGCCCGGCCGTGGGCAGCGGCCCCGCGGCCGGCGTTCCAGCGCCCCTCAACCCTTCCTCCACCACGTGAACAGTACCGCGGGTACTGTAGCAGCCCAACCACCAGCAGATTCATAACAATCCTCCATCTGCATTGCAATTTTTCCCATCCTCTTTAGGATTGAAGAAACTAATAAAGATGTAGGCTCTTCACTACCGTCAAGGCTAGATACAGACGCATCAGTAGTTGTTGAAGTACAAAGAAGAAACGTATTCTTTGCTTTCGTTGAAACAAGCAATTCAAAACCCTCAAGGAAGGCACAACGATCAGAACAACCAACGCTAGACCAAAACTGATGTGTCGAGGTCGATTGCCTAATCAACATATGCAAGTCGCACACTGAGTATGCAAGATTCTGCACAATCAGATTATTTGCCGTTGTATCACTCAGTTCAGTCCTCAATTGTTTCAAGAAAGAAACAGCTATTATGAATAGCCTGCTTGGTTGAACTAGCAACCATGATGTAGCAACCGATTTCTGCTCACGTTTCCTCTTCTCCACTGTAGCAAAATATGAGGCTACCAGAGAGCTTGAAATACTACGCAACATCGAATGGGGATGGATCAGCATCTTGCAAACTATTATCCATACTTCCTGCAAGTTATAACTGAGTCACAAACTTGAGAGCGCAAGGGAAATGACCAGTTTAAGGCTTGAAACAAAGAATTTGTTTAAGAACAACTAAATCTGAGATCCTGTGTACCAAATAAGTAAATGGTCAAAAAGTTTTTCAATTGTATAAATCTCATTAAATGGGTAAGGAGACATGGCGCTAAAAATGAATACAGAAAAGGCAGCGCAATTGTTTGACAGCACTGAATATACTGAGCAGTGTTTTAAGTTATACCGAATCACAAATCAAAGGTAAAAAATTCACCAGTAACAGCTATAAACATGAAGCCACAGGTCATCAGTTCTTGAGACCTGATTCTGCACCCCCACCCACAAAAATAAAAATCTCCTTTACAGAATTACGAAGGAAAAAACAAGGACTGCCAAATTATATCCAGAAAACAATCAATCAAACAATAAAGCTGTTACAATATCAAAAACATAGTAAGATTTAGATCAGAAAAGAAAATATGCACTACATCTGCAATGAGAAATAGTAGTAGGACCAGCGGTAGTCATACCTCCATATTCTGCTCAAAATACAACTCCGGAGAGTGAAGAAGTAACCTCTCCATCATGGCAGCAGAGTGGTAAGCCTCTTTCCACATTGGCAGGGCAGTTTCATCAGATAAGCCTGATTGTAATATTCCAGAAGCAATGGCAGATGATTCCATCATTCTTTTAGCAACAGCCAGAATACTTTTAAAGTGTTTGCCCTTTCGTAATGTATGATCATCAACAAGTAAACCAATGACCTGTAAAGTACAGGAGCCACTTTTATAGTTGATGTAAAAAGAGAATGGTATGTTGCAACATAAGCAAGTAGGGGCGCAGTACTTCAATGCCACCTATTTATAAAAGCAAATTGCCACTACCCACCTACTAGTCCACTGCTGATTGTACAATCCAAATATAGCAATGCTACTAAATGATTACCTGGGCTGAAGCACTCCACAAACTTTGTTTTTCACCAGTGAACCATGAAAGTGAATACTCAAAAATGGATGTCTTTCCCTGATCACCAATGCGTCCTAACAGCTTCTGGATGGCTCTAAGGATCATTGAAGACACACTCTGATGCTTTTCATTCGCTAAAGCAACCACAAGATGAAGAAAAAAAGTTTGACCCTGGTCATCAATAATCCTCTGGGGAAATCTGGTAAGAATGTCATGGAGCATTTCAAGGACCGCTTCCCTTCCTGAAGGATGCTCGTAACTGCAATTTTCCAGAGTGTTATCATACAGGGGTAGATGTGATACTAAAGTTAATGAAGCCATGGATATCCATACGTTAAGTTCGCCAGGAAAAAGTCAATATGTTGCTGTAAGCGCTTCTCAGAAAGTGGATAATTCAGAAAAAAATTGTACTCCCTCCGTCCCAATATGTAAGCATTTGTAGGGTTCAAACTTTGTGCCAAAATGTAAGCATTTCTAGGGATAGGACAAAATTAAATGGGTTGGTGGGGTGGGTGGAGAGTTGGTGGGTAGTGTAAAATGAGGGGTATAGAGGTCTTTTAACAGTTCTACTATTTTTGGAATTTGAATGCTTCAAATGCTTATATTGTGGGATGGAGGGAGTAGCAGAATTTGAATGCATTGCTGCCGTATAGACTCAGTTAATGTTGTCACCATCAACTCTCCTATCTTAACTACAATATCATAAATTTCATGGGAAACCAACTTTCGCCTGACTATTGCCTTCAGAAGTGATAAAGCAACAGGGGAAGGATTTGTCTGAAGATCAACAAACATAGGGGTATGAACAAGCATCTAGAGCTGATTATCTGAAAGTGAAATCATGTATCCCCTAAGTAGATCAGCAAGTAGCTTCAAACAAGACGTGACCAAATGGCCATTGGAGTTTCCAGCTCTCTGTGCAATGTCCATAAGCACATTTTTAATAATATTTGCATTGTCCCTGAGAGATGGCAAAGGAAGCTTCACCAACAAGGCAAGACATCTAAAAGCAACTGAGAGGACGCTTTCATACCTGGAATTCAAACATTCCCCCAAAAGGTCTACAAAGGGATCCAACATCTTCAGGAGTTGCTCATCTTCCTTATCTAATTTGACGGTCTTCAAACGATTACGTAGTAAGTCAAGTGCAAACTTGGCAAGTACATAAGAATTCTGTGATCCATTCTCACCTAGGCCAGGGAAATTCATTTGTACAGTACTGTCTTGGCCAGGACCAGATGCATTCTCTTTGCTTTCAGATTCACAACCTATAGTATCCTTAATAAGCCAATACACAATGGTAAACAAGTTTGATGTTTCAGTAGATGGATTGCACTCAACCCCTAAGGCTATATTGTGTAGCATCATCTCAAGTTTCGTTTTCAATTTTGGAGTAAGTTGCTTCTGAAGATGTGAAGAAACAGGTGAGATTAGCTTCTTCAGCGAATGTTGCTTGAATGTAATACTTTGAGCAATGAGCTTAAGAGTCTCAAACGACATTCTCTTCTTTGTCTCTTTTCATTTTGAGGCGATCTTTTCAACTTCCTTTTGTTCTGCAACTTCTCCAAACAAATCACTGTCAACAACGACCAATAAATCTTCTAAACAGTAGTCAAGCCTGCCATTCATATCAGTTATGTTTTTTGACAATAAATGATGAAGTGTGTAGCCCAGAACATGTAACTCAAAACCCCTTTTCAGTATAGCTCTCAATATCTTGACCACAAACTGCAAATACCCAATCCCAAGTTCCTTCAGAGAAGCAGCTAAAGCAGACCTAGCTTCATCACGTATGCTTTCAAGACGGTTCTTGAGGAAGTTGCAGATTCGATGAATGATGCTCGAAAGTTGTGATTCGAAATAATCCACTGGTAGCAAAAGTATTTTCAGTGCTACCAGATTTATGTTGATATTGACTTTATCTGGATCTGCTCCCAATAACTTTTGAACCTGTGGAAACACTACCTTTCGCAGGTAGTCTTGCTTATCAGAAGAGACTGCAGTTAAAGCGAATGTAAGGGAAGAATCAGTATCTTCACTCATAGCATCAGAATTTCCCAAGGCATCATTTGAAGGCTTCATGAAATGGAATGCATCTAACACTGAGCAAATCAGCCTCAATATGACCTTCTGCTTATCAGGCTTAAGGCTCAATTCTCGGAAGCATCTTGTCAATATTGTTCTATAGTGCTCCCACTGCAATTTGGCGGCGACAGCAGATATTGTATCCAAACATACATCTCTGACTTGTTCACCCTTCCCAGCTTTTACGTCAGAAAACATATTGAAAAATAGCGGAACAAATACTTTCATAGTGATATCCTAACATAAAAGCACAAAAGTAATGTTAATGAATAAACAAACAAGGGGACAGAACGAATTCAGTCCATTGGACACTTAGTTGCACAACTTAAAAGCGTGTTAATAGTTGGATGAAACAGAGGTTGATGAGGTGCAATTTCTGTGCAAATTTGTTTAGGTAAAGCACAAAATGTAACTAATGAACCAAAAAAAACATGAATTTCGCCAGAAAATGTGTAATCCAGCAGAGTTGCCATGAAATCACAAGATTACAAGAAAAGAACTAGTTTTCAGCAAACATCAGAACCAACGGCGGAAACAAGTACACCAACCCAAACAGATAGATACTATATGTTTTTCTTTCTAAAAACATGTAGATTACATATCTTGTTTTTCTAGGTGTTGAGTGCTAAATAGATGGGGATAATACGTTAATATTCCTGTAGTATCAACTAAAATATTTCCTTTGAAGCACTTGTTATTATTAAATACTGGAAGACAAAGAATCCTACTGCCAGGGAAGACAATGCTGCTTGTGATGCAAGTCTGTATGCCGTTACACGGTTTCAAAGAAAGCAGGTCTGGCACACCATGCTCTTAGGCTATTTTAAGGTAAAGGTGAAAAAATAGGCTTGTGGCATCTGAGCACTATCATATCAAAATTTGTGAAGCCATATTAGTCTGACAAAGCAAAGATACAAGGTAATTAACTGCCAAAAAGCAATAAACTGCTAATTGTATCATGGGTCCACCAAACAAGGATAACTTTTCAATTCATTAACCATAACAAATGATCAATCATCAGCAATTAATTTCACAAAATGAATGTATCACACGGACATAAACTTTTCTCAGTATGGGTAGAGTATGTGTGGGGATGAGGGACTCTAAGCCCTAATACATGTATTGTAACATTTTTTAACGAAATGATACGACATTTACCTCGGAAAAGTTGTTTTCCTTGATTCCCTGTCTGAAAAGTGACAACGCTTTTGACCTTTTACCTGCCTGTATGAGTAAAATATAAATAAGTTTTCACAGTCCATTCTCTGGCCTTTGGGATAACTGAATCAGTAAATTTACTGTAGATAGATATGGTTTGGGGAAACACCATCTCATATATATATATAGCCAACATGGCTTGCTATACAAGGAATACAATCAAGTATAGGAGGCAAGTATACATATGGAATATGCATATCTAATATTTACCTGTAAATGAGTTATGTTGTGGAAAAAATCCTCTTCCATATCCTCCTTACAGAGAGGCCTAAATGATCTTAAGGATGCTAAATGATTAAAATTGAAAACCATCTCCCGAAGTAAAATAATCCATTCCTGAATACAACATCATTTTCAACCTATCAACCAATAATATCATAGATTATGATATGAAAAAGAGTAAATATATACACACCTTTTGAATTGATACATCTTTAGTCATTGCTACTCCCATATTGTGCAGATAAGTTTTTTCTAATATGTTCTGAATACAGCTCATCGTGCAAATGTTTTTGCAATTATTCTCTCCAGATTTATCAGCAGCAGTTTCAATAGAGTATTTGGACTCATCATTATTCATAACTGAAGCAGAAAATTCCAGGAACGATTGCAGAGCCCTGGATGCGCTTTGCCGAAAAATCAACTCTTCAGATGACGTATCATACACGCAATGGGATAATATGGCCCCCACATGCTCTTCAGTCAAGCCAAGAAACAACTGAGGCTTAATTCTGTCATAGGTGTTAAGTCTTGTATCATAATCTAGTTCACCAAGTTCTGATGTCGAAACTGCATTCAGATCTCTTATTAACCCAGCCTGTTAACAATGCCAATCAGCAAAAAAGAAACTGTGACATAGGAACAGGCAACGTGGCAAAGTTGACATCACAAATAGAGCAATAATTACCAGAATTGACATTGAAGATTCATACAATGACAACCCATCATAAATATCACAGATGCATCGCCGCAGTTCCAATCCAACAGTCATAAGTAATGGGTTAAATGCATTTAGAACTTTTACAGACACCTTGCATCTTAGATTTGGAACTATTCCCCTCACAACACGTAGTGCTTCCAAACACTCATCTGCAATATTAGACCCAGGGCAGATCATGCCAAGGTTGTTGGACATTGTAACACCCTAAATTTCATCACAATTAAATTGGAGCAACCCTTTGTATTTTTCTAGGATTTATTAAGGCTTAAATAAATTTTCTATGATTTAATTGGAATTTCTAGCCTTATTAACAATTTAAATATCATATTAAATAATTATTTTAGTCAAAATAAGTTTTTGTTGCATTCATGCTGTTGCATATGTTTTTGGTTGCTAGTAAATCAAGTTGGAATTTAAATTCTGTTTAAATTCGAATTTGATTTGCTTTTGTTTGAGTTTTAGAAAAGTTAAAAATAGCTGAGTTCGTTTTCGCCCCTCGAACTCTTGGCCCAGTCCATCTTTTGCCCCTCTATCTTTTCCTCTTCCGAGCCGCCTGCTTTTCTTTTCCCGGCCCAAATTCTTTTCCCCGGCCCATTCCCCTGCTTTAGGCCCAGCACCGGCCCGTCCTTCTCCTCCCCGCCGCTCACTCTCTCGCACTCACCGACATGTGGGCCCCTCGTGTCGGGTTCTTCTTCCCCACTGTAGCCGAGCCGGACTCCTCGGTCGTGTCCGATCCGCCGCCGTCGCCGAGTCCTACCTGGGCACGCACGCCTAGGCGAGGGCCCAAGCCCCTTCCTCGACCTATTTAACTCGGCCGCCGTTGCTGTTTCCCCCATCGAAGACCGACCGAGAACCCGAGCCGCCGCCTTTGACCGAGCTCGAGCCGCCGCCGTCGTTGGTCGCCGTCCCGAGCCTTTTCTCGTCGAAATTGCCTCGGGTGAGTTTGCCGTCGCCCTCTCAACCCTCCCGTGCTGCTCGCGCTCCGTTTCCTCGCTTCGTCCGCGCTAACATTGCTCGCCGCCGTTCTAACAGTGTCGTCGACAGCCGTTGTTCGTCGCCGGCCGTCATCATCGCCCTTCCCTCGACAAGACCTAGCCCCGTGAGTTCCCCATCTCCTCCTGGTGCTATAGCGCTTGATCTTGTCGCAAATCGTGCACCGTAGCGCCGAATCGATTGCACTCCGGCGATCCTCCGCCGTGGGAACGCGCAGCGCCGCCGTCCCGGCTGTCGCCGGCGTCCACCCCTCGGCCGATCTATTGTGGACGGTCGGATCGAGATCCAACGGTTGAGAATCGCCCGAGCATCCAAGTCAAACCCGACCGTCACGGTCAGCCGTGGCTACTTTGCAAAAGAGTCCCTGAGGTTTTTCAAAATCAACCCGCGGTCCAGTTTAGTTCAAAAATAATTATGTATAGGTCCTGTTTTCTTCTGTTTTAGCCCCTGCAAGATTTAAAATTATGCCCGAGGTCCAGGATTTGTCTTTTTACATGAAAACCCTCGAGTTTTTATGCAAAATTATGTTTTAGCCCTGGTTTTTCGCAGTTAAGCCCCTGGAACTTTTAAAACTTTGCCAGCAAGTCCCTGAACCTTAGAAAAGCCATATCTTTTGCGTTTCAACTCCGATTTTAGTGATTCTCGCGCTCACGCGTTCGTTGTAACGTGTAGATTAGTTTAGAGCTGTTGTTTTCTTCTGTTGGAATTGTTTGATGTACTGTTTCTTATTTGTTGTATTGTTTCCTTGCATGTGAATGTGTGATGCGATTAGGAAACGACCAGTTCGAGGATTTCTCTGAAGATCCAACTGTTGGAGAAGGATTTGAGCAGCAACAGAGTTGGGAAGAAGGCAAGTGTATTATGTCATGCAAATGTCCTAATAATTGTTAATTTCACCACCCATGCATGTGTCTTAATTTGATGGGTTCCTATTTAAGGATTTGCCTAGCCACTATATTTTCCTGTCCCTGAAACTGGGTTATTTAATTAACTTTGATGGTAGATGATGCTTAGCTTGCTCAACTGGGATTGGTTAAATGAACCCCTACTCTATGTTCCATATACTCTTTTTAATCAATTAATGGACAAGATCATATCTTTTTAATTGGAACATGGAGAACCACCCAGGAAAACAGTACAACCATGAGTATAGTGGCTAATTAGGTGCTCTAGTTTATGGTAGCTTTACTCGAAAGGGGCATGGGGGGCGGCGGTTGATGGGGTATAGCTCGGTCCTTTTGAGCTGTGGGCTTTGGTAAGAGACAGACCTCATTAGGGAGGGTTATGCTTTGCTCTGAACCGGAAACCTTAGCGGGCTATCATTTATTAGAGTGCTTTTGTAAAGGTCTCATAGTGAAACCCAGTATTCGGTCCACGTGGTGTGGGAAGGGTACAATGCTTCGGCAATGGGAATCACGGCTTATGGTGAAAGTGTACAACCTCTGCAGAGTGTAAAACTGTTATAACAGCCGTGCTCACGGTCATGAGCGGCCTGGACCCTTACATGATAATCATACTTGAACACGATCTAAATTGTGGTTGCATGAATATGTTGGGAAATTGACATTCATTAATTTGTGGGTGGTATATACTTTCATTTGCTAGTAAATAGTTGCTTAATAAAACTTGACCAACTAAAAGTGCTTACTGCAGTATGGTCAGCCAACCTTTTTGCCTCAGCCTTGTATGTCATATTACATTTGCTGAGTACGTTATGTGCTCATACTTGTTGCCTTTCTTTCTTTTATTTGCATCTACACCCGGAATGCTGCTCAGATTGGGAGAATTTTGAGGATTTTGAGGAGTTCTAGGCGAGTCTCCCCCAGTCAATTGCCTGTGGAGTTGGAGTCACTTCTGCTTCGTTAGATGAACATTTATTTAAGTCTTCCGCTATGACATTTGAGTCAACTCTGGTATTGTAATAATTGCACTATAATACTCTTTCGTTATGCATGGTTATGGATATTCACTTGTGACGTCTACCATATGTGTGTAAACTGATCCTGGCGCACATATGAAATGCACCTGGTTTTGCCTTTAAAACCGGGTGTGACAGAGGTGGTATCAGAGCCATGTTGACTGTAGGACGCAAGCCTAGATAGAAATGGTCATTCTCTAAGGATTATTTTGCTTAACTACTCTTGGTCTATCTATTCTTGGTTTAATTTGCTATTATTTCAGGTCATTGATAATTGTCTCCTCCTTGATCTTTGTTTTCTGTTCTTTCTCATCTGGTTCTGATGTCTTTAGAACTGTTCTCACCCTTTCTTGCTTAAACCATAGATGGTGTTGACAAGTCAAGGTGCTCGTAGATTGGCAAGCACTATCTCCTCTTTTGCGTCGCATTCAGTGCAAGAAGAGGAACCGGAACCTGAAGAGATGGAAGTAATGGACGAAGAAGTTAATTCCGGAGGGAATGCTCCAGCTGGATCTGAAGGAAGTGAAGGACCCTCTCCGCCGCCTGACATGTGGGTAGTGACTATTCATCACCACGACGGAGGCAACAGTGGGTTTCCTATGATGCTTCGAATGCTTTTCGAGCGTCTGAACTACCCGGTGGAGATAGAATATTGTGGAAGGAGGAGGACACATCTAGATCACCCAGAGGACTGGGAAGTCGTTGTATACATCAGGGAGCCTGATTATGAGTTTGGTGGAACCAAAGAGGCTGCAGTGCATCACGCCATCGCCATAAGATCAACTTTTGAAGCTGGAATCCAGGATGCAGCCAGGAGGGCACTTTCTGTGCTTTGTCATGAGGAGGCTGCTGAAATACGTCACACCGCTTGGGCATATCTTCCTCGAAGGCAGCAAGGCACTCCAACTGGGGTTGTGCCACAACCGCCAGGTTTAGACTCCACACTCAACGTCCAGGTGGCGTTCACTCAGATGCTCAACGTGCACGCCGATGACACCACAAGAGAACTACAAGAAGTGCGTGAAGAACTCGCTGCTGAACGAAGGAAGAACAAGAGACTGACAGCTGAACTCAAAGGAGAAGCACTTCCGCCTTTGGATGAAGATGTAGAAGGATTCCTGGGTCATTCACCGCCTCGCTAGACAGTGCTCGGTGGATCATCTAGTTGCTTTACCCATACCTTTTAAGATAGGATACCCTCTCTTTTGTTTAGTTCAGTACGTTTAGACTCGTGCGTAACATGTGTTTTAGTTTGGAGGTGTGGTAGAGATGTTTGCTTTTGTGTTAAGTGTGTGATTTGGATCTTTGTAATGATTGAACTTAATTGTGGAGTGATGACCACAATTGAGTAAATATTAAATAAATAAAATTAGTTAGTTTTGGGTTATCTTGTCTCTGATCTTAGCCCTTAACCATCACTTTATCCATATAATCGTACCCCTCTTATAAATCATGTTATGCAACAATCTGTTCTCGCTGCTACATGATATCCTGTTACTGTCCGAATTGTTTCGGGAGCTTCAGAACTCCGTTTGACGTAAATCCAGTTGGGTTGGATTAAGGACTTGATAACCTTGGTTCTGGGAATTTTTCGTGATTTTTGGAGGTTCTGTCAGAGAGATATAATGGTTTTGTTGGAGTAACCAGAATCTGTCACGTGGTCCTGACACAGTTGTCTTGTTTATTTTATATCTCGAGCTACAAAATTCCGATTGAGGTGATTCAAGTTGGGTTAATTTCAGAATTTTATAGTCTACGATCAGACAAAATATCATGATTTTTGGATACACAGAATGAGAGTTACGACTGTTTAATTAGTATGAACAGAATCTGTTTCAGAATTTGAATTGTCCGTTGTTGGCAACTCATTCTACATTAACTCTTATCTGTTCATGATTTGAGTTATATCTTTTATCACTGTCTGAATCTCATGTTCTAACCACCAGATGGTAAACACCAGGTCTGAAAGTGGAGTGGATCGACCACCTGTGATTCGTCAAGGACGTGCCAACCCCAATCCAAATCCCCCGCCGAATCGAGCATCCGTAGCAATGGATCAGATCCTCGCCAACCAGACTCAGATTCTTCAGGGCTTGGCTAATACCTTGGCAGCCATGCAAGCACAGAACAACAACAACAACCAGCCAAGAGACAAGCATCGGGAGTTCATGAGTCACAAACCTCCTACCTACTCCCACTCTGCAGATCCACTCGATGCTGATGATTGGCTGAAGACTGTTGAGAAGAAGCTGGATATGGCTCAGTGCAATGACAGGGAGAAGGTCCTGTATGCCTCAGGCCGCTTGGAAGGATCAGCTTCAGATTGGTGGGATGCTTATCTTGCTGCTCATGCCACCCCTGATGCTATCACCTGGCAGGAGTTTAGGACCAACTTCAGGGGCCACCACATTCCTGCTGGTGTCATGAGGCTGAAGAAGAAGGAGTTCCTCTCACTCAAGCAAGGTGGGATGACCATCAGTGAGTACCGGGATAAGTTCATCCAGTTGTCCCGTTACGCCCCAGATGAGGTAAAGGATGATGAGCAGAAGCAGGAGCGATTTCTGGAAGGATTGATCCCGCCGCTCCAATACCAACTCATGTCTCACACCTTCCCAACATTTCAGAAGCTGCTGGATAAGGCTATTGGCTTGGAGAGCAAGCGTCGTGAGTTGGGAGAGCAGAAGAGGAAGTTCATGGCCTCAGGACAGTCAAGCAGTAACACCCGTCCTCGTTTCCAGCAACCTCAGCAGAACATGCCTGTTCGTTTTGGTGGGCAAGGAAGTAACTTTGTGCAGAGTCAGGGTCAGCGGTCAACACCTCCACCTCAGCGTCCAGCATTTCAGCAGAACCGCCAGACCACCCCGGCTCAGACTCCAGTGAAGACCTCTGCACCAGGCAGTGCTCCTACTCCTCGTGCATGCTACATTTGTGGAGACTCCAGCCACTTCGCCCACAACTGTCCTAAGAGGAGTGCTCAGACCCCACAGCGCCAGAGTGGCAGTGCACCTATGCAGAATACCCCTCAGCAGCAGAACATGAATGTGAACTCAACGCCCCAGAGCAACAAGGGCCAACAGAATCAGATGCGGGGCAAGGTGAACCATGTTGCTGCAGAGACCGCTCAGGAGTCCCAGGATGTGGTACTTGGTATGTTCCTTGTCAACTCAGCCCCTGCATCAGTTTTATTCGACTCTGGAGCATCTCATTCTTTTATTACTGCTCAGTTCGTAGCTAAGTATAATATACCTATGGTCCCTATGAAAAATAACATGCTAGTTAGCTCTCCTGGTGGAAACATGAAAGCCAACTTTATCTGTCCCCGAGTTAACCTGAAATTAGTTGGGGTAGACTTTCCTGCTGATCTGATAGTCCTGAACTCTGAGGGAATTGATGTCATACTTGGAGTGGGATGGTTAGCTGCTTTTAATGCGGTGATTCAGTGTGCCAAGAGGTTCGTATTGTTGACTAGCCCTCAGGGAGAGAAGATTGAATTCGGAGCCACACAACCCTCATCTTCAACTTACTCAGTGAATCAGGCCAGTGGTATTCCTTTGGAGGACATCAGAGTTGTTTGTGAGTTTCCGGATGTCTTCCCAGATGATTTGTCAGGTATGCCACCCGACCGAGACATTGAGTTTATTATTGAACTTCTACCTGGTACTGCTCCTATTTCTAAAAGACCCTATAGAATGGCTGTTAATGAACTAGAAGAACTTAAGAAACAACTTAAGGAATTATTGGATAAAGGTTACATTCGTCCTAGTTCATCACCTTGGGGAGCACCTGTAATTTTTGTGGGTAAAAAGGATGGTACTCTGAGGATGTGTGTGGATTATCGTTCATTGAATGAGGTAACCATCAAGAATAAGTATCCATTGCCCAGAATTGAAGATTTATTTGATCAGTTAAGAGGAGCTAAGGTTTTCTCCAAGATTGATTTGAGATCTGACTACCATCAGTTGAGGATCAGACGTTCCGACATTCCTAAAACCGCATTCACCACCAGGTATGGATTGTATGAGTTTACGGTGATGTCGTTTGGATTGACAAATGCACCCGCCTACTTTATGTACCTGATGAATAAGGTGTTCATGGAGTACTTGGATAAATTTGTGGTGGTGTTTATTGATGATATTCTGATTTACTCTAAGAATGAGGAAGAGCATGAGGAACATTTGAGATTGGTGTTGCAGACCCTTAGAGAGAATCAGTTGTATGCCAAGTTTAGTAAATGTGAATTCTGGTTGAATCAAGTGTCTTTTCTTGGACATGTTGTTACTGATGGAGGTATTGCAGTGGATCCAAGTAAAGTCAAGGATGTGTTGGACTGGGAACCTCCTACCACAGTCTCTAAGATCAGAAGTTTTCTGGGATTGGCTGGATATTATAGGAGATTCATTGAAGGCTTTTCTAAAATAGCGAAACCTCTTACTTCGCTATTAGAGAAGGGCAAGGAGTTTGTTTGGTCACAAAAGTGTCAGGCCAGTTTTGAAGAGTTGAGAAGGAAGTTGACTACAGCCCCAGTGCTTGCTATGCCAGATATTCACAAAAACTTTGATATATATTGTGATGCTTCTCGTAGAGGTCTTGGATGTGTACTCATGCAGGAAGGCAGAGTTATAGCCTATGCATCCAGGCAGTTGATGAAACATGAGCTGAACTATCCTACTCATGATTTGGAACTTGCAGCTGTTGTTCATGCCTTGAAGATCTGGAGGCACTATATTCTAGGTAACAGATGTGAGATGTATACTGATCACAAAAGCCTGAAGTACATATTTACTCAGAAGGATCTGAATTTGAGGCAAAGAAGATGGTTGGAGTTGATCAAAGATTATGATCTGGGAATCAACTATCATCCTGGCAAGGCTAATTTGGTTGCTAATGCGTTAAGTAGGAAGTCGCAAGTAAATGCAATGTTTGGTCGCCAGTTACCAGCTGAGTTGCTTGCAGAGATGGAAAAGTTGAACTTGGGATTCCTGAATCAGACAGGAGTGACAATGGAAGTTGAGTCTACACTGGAACAGGAAATTCGGAAGGATCAGCTTACTGATGAGAAGATAAAGGAAATCAAGGAAACCATGTTAGCAGGGAAAGCACCTGACTTCACCGAAGATGATCAAGGTACAATTTGGTTTAGAAAGAGGATATGTGTACCGGATATTGAGTCTCTCAGAGAGCAAATATTGAGGGAAGCTCATGATTCCGCATATTCTATTCATCCTGGAAGCACCAAGATGTACCAGGATCTGAAGCAAAGGTATTGGTGGTATGGACTAAAAACGGATGTGGCTGCCCATGTGGCATTGTGCGATGTTTGTCAGAGAGTTAAGGCTGAACACCAGAGACCAGCCGGTTTGCTTCAACCACTCAAGGTGCCTGAATGGAAGTGGGAAGAAATCAGTATGGATTTCATTGTTGGATTACCCCGCACTAGAGGAGGATATGACTCCATATGGGTTATTGTGGACAGATTAACTAAGGTAGCTCACTTTGTACCCGTTAATACTATATATACCAGTGCTAAGTTGGCAGAGTTATACATGTCCAGAATTGTTTGTCTCCATGGTGTACCTAAAAAGATAGTGTCTGATAGAGGTACTCAGATTACATCTAGATTCTGGCAGAAGTTGCATGAGTCTATGAATACAAAGTTGAATTTCAGTTCTGCATATCATCCTCAGACAGATGGTCAGACAGAGAGGACTAATCAGATTTTGGAGGATATGCTGAGAGCTTGTGCTTTGAAGCATGGAGGTAGTTGGGACAAGAGTCTTCCATATGCAGAGTTCTCATATAACAACAGTTATCAAACAAGTCTAAAGATGGCCCCTTTTGACGCACTTTATGGTAGAAAGTACAGGACACCGTTGTATTAGAGTGAAACTGGTGAAAGTCAGTTGTTTGGTCCAGAGATACTGCAGGAAGCAGAAAGATAGGTTCAGATTATCAGAGAGAATTTAAGAACGGCTCAGTCCAGGCTCAGTCCAGGCAGAAGAGTTATGCCGACACAAGAAGACGAGAATTAACTTTCGAAGTAGGTGATTATGTGTATCTGAGAGTATCTCCTATTCGAGGCTTGAGAAGGTTTAAGGTGAAAGAAAAATTATCTCCTCGTTTCATTGGACCTTTCAAGATTGTTGATAGGAAAGGTGAGGTTGCTTATCAATTGGAATTGCCAGCCAGATTGTCAGATGTGCATGATGTGTTCCATATCTCTCAGTTGAAAAAGTGTCTTCGAGTTCCTGAGGAAGAATTACCCTTGGATGAGTTAGATGTGCAAGATGATTTGACTTATAAGGAGTACCCAGCTAAGATTTTGGAAACTGCTGAAAGAATTACTAGGAGTAAAGTGATTAAGATGTGTAAAGTTCAGTGGAGTCATCATACGGAAAGTGAGGCAACTTGGGAAAGAGAGGATGAGTTGATGGCAGAGTTCTCTCAGATTTTCTCTAATCCATCCGAATCTCGAGGACGAGATTCATTTTAAGGGGGTAGGTTTCTAACACCCTAAATTTCATCACAATTAAATTGTAGCAACCCTTTGTATTTTTCTAGGATTTATTAAGGCTTAAATAAATTTTCTATGATTTAATTGGAATTTCTAGCCTTATTAACAATTTAAATATCATATTAAATAATTATTTTAGTCAAAATAAGTTTTTGTTGCATTCATGCTGTTGCATATGTTTTTGGTTGCTAGTAAATCAAGTTGGAATTTAAATTCTGTTTAAATTCGAATTTGATTTGCTTTTGTTTGAGTTTTAGAAAAGTTAAAAATAGCTGAGTTCGTTTTCGCCCCTCGAACTCTTGGCCCAGTCCATCTTTTGCCCCTCTATCTTTTCCTCTTCCGAGCCGCCTGCTTTTCTTTTCCCGGCCCAAATTCTTTTCCCCGGCCCATTCCCCTGCTTTAGGCCCAGCACCGGCCCGTCCTTCTCCTCCCCGCCGCTCATTCTCTCGCACTCACCGACATGTGGGCCCCTCGTGTCGGGTTCTTCTTCCCCACCGTAGCCGAGCCGGACTCCTCGGTCATATCCGATCCGTCGCCGTCGCCGAGTCCTACCTGGGCACGCACGCCTAGGCGAGGGCCCAAGCCCCTTCCTCGACCTATTTAACTCGGCCGCCGCTGCTGTTTCCCCCATCGAAGACCGACCGAGAACCCGAGCCGCCGCCTTTGACCGAGCTCGAGCCGCCGCCGTCGCTGGTCGCCGTCCCGAGCCTTTTCTCGTCGAAATTGCCTCGGGTGAGTTCGCCGTCGCCCTCTCAACCCTCCCGTGCTGCTCGCGCTCCGTTTCCTCGCTTCGTCCGCGCTAACATTGCTCGCCGTCGTTCTAACAGTGTCGTCGACTGCCGTTGTTCATCGCCGGCCGTCATCATCGCCCTTCCCTCGACAAGACCTAGCCCCGTGAGTTCCCCATCTCCTCCTGGTGCTATAGCGCTTGATCTTGTCGCAAATCGTGCACCGTAGCGCCGAATCGATCGCACTCTGGCGATCCTCCGCCGTGGGAACGCGCAGCGCCGCCGTCCCGGCTGTCGCCGGCGTCCACCCCTCGGCCGATCTATTGTGGACGGTCGGATCGAGATCCAACGGTTGAGAATCGCCCGAGCATCCAAGTCAAACCCGACCGTAACGGTCAGCCGTGGCTACTTTGCAAAAGAGTCCATGAGGTTTTTCAAAATCAACCCGCGGTCCAGTTTAGTTCAAAAATAATTATGTATAGGTCCTGTTTTCTTCTGGTTTAGCCCCTGCAAGATTTAAAATTATGCCCGAGGCCCAGGATTTGTCTTTTTACATGAAAACCCTCGAGTTTTTATGCAAAATTATGTTTTAGCCCTGGTTTTTCGCAGTTAAGCCCCTGGAACTTTTAAAACTTTGCCAGCAAGTCCCTGAACCTTAGAAAAGCCATATCTTTTGCGTTTCAACTCCGATTTTAGTGATTCTCACGCTCACGCGTTCGTTGTAACGTGTAGATTAATTTAGTGCTGTTGTTTTCTTCTGTTGGAATTGTTTGATGTACTATTTCTTATTTGTTGTATTGTTTCCTTGCATGTGAATGTGTGATGCGATTAGGAAACGACCAGTTCGAGGATTTCTCTGAAGATCCAACTGTTGGAGAAGGATTTGAGCAGCAACAGAGTTGGGAAGAAGGCAAGTGTATTATGTCATGCAAATGTCCTAATAATTGTTAATTTCACCACCCATGCATGTGTCTTAATTTGATGGGTTCCTATTTAAGGATTTGCCTAGCCACTATATTTTCCTGTCCCTGAAACTGGGTTATTTAATTAACTTTGATGGTAGATGATGCTTAGCTTGCTCAACTAGGATTGGTTAAATGAACCCCTAATCTATGTTCCATATACTCTTTTTAATCAATTAATTGACAAGATCATATCTTTTTAATTGGAACATGGAGAACCACCCAGGAAAACAGTACAACCATGAGTGTCATGTGGCTCTGGCTTTGACTGACTAATTAGGTGCTCTAGTTTATGGTAGCTTTACTCGAAAGGGGCATGGGGGGCGGCGGTTGACGGGGTATAGCTCGGTCCTTTTGAGCTGTGGGCTTTGGTAAGAGACAGACCTCATTAGGGAGGGTTATGCTTTGCTCTAAACCGGAAACCTTAGCGGGCTATCATTTATTAGAGTGCTTTTGTAAAGGTCTCATAGTGAAACCCAGTATTCAGTCCACGTGGTGTGGGAAGGGTACAATGCTTCGGCAATGGGAATCACGGCTTATGGTGAAAGTGTACAACCTCTGCAGAGTGTAAAACTGTTATAACAGCCGTGCTCACGGTCATGAGCGGCCTGGACCCTTACATGATAATCATACTTGAACACGATCTAAATTGTGGTTGCATGAATATGTTGGGAAATTGACATTCATTAATTTGTGGGTGGTATATACTTTCATTTGCTAGTAAATAGTTGCTTAATAAAACTTGACCAACTAAAAGTGCTTACTGCAGTATGGTCAGCCAACGTTTTTTCCTCAGCCTTGTATGTCATATTACATTTGCTGAGTACGTTATGTGCTCATACTTGTTGCCTTTCTTTCTTTTATTTGCATCTACACCCGGAATGCTGCTCAGATTGGGAGAATTTTAAGAATTTTGAGGAGTTCTAGGCGAGTCTCCCCCAGTCAATTGCCTGTGGAGTTGGAGTCACTTCTGCTTCGTTAGATGAACGTTTATTTAAGTCCTCCGCTATGACATTTGAGTCAACTCTGGTATTGTAATAATTGCACTATAATACTCTTTCGTTATGCATGGTTATGGATATTCACTTGTGACATCTACCATATGTGTGTAAACTGATCCTGGCGCACATATGAGATGCACCTGGTTTTGCCTTTAAAACCGGGTGTGACAGAGGTTACCAATCAAAAAATAAAGAATATTCATATACTATAAATGCTAATGCGCACACCAAATTTACTAAAAAAGAAGGCTCACCAGAGTTCAAATCCTTCTTACTGAAAAATGGAAGAATGAGGTCTATGAAACTCTCTGCAGCTGAGGGGTCTGTGATGTAATGTAGCAATAATTTGAACAATCTAAGCTCGCGTTGCCCAAGCCATGTACCCGATTTCCTGCACACATCGAAAGTGCAGGACATTAAGTCAAGATTGAAGTCCCAAACAATATGCTCCTAGATGCGTAGTAAACATTGTCGGAACAGATTACCGAAAAACAGATACAGTGTTGAACGGAATTTTAAACAGAGCATACGACCAAAAAGTTAAGAATTGTAAGAAAATTGATGGAGTTGCTTTGCGAAACAGACATATTAAGAGAATGGCTTTGAATTCCTGAGTCTCCCATAAGAGATGTTTATTGTTTAACCAACCGTAATGGATGAACAAAACATTATACAAAGTTAATATCTGCACTATGATTCATTTGTTGTTTAGGATATAGACACAACCTTAGATCCACAACTCTGACAGTTACTTTTTCTATGCATGGACGAAATAAATAAAATGGCTATGGTATATAATATAAGTATTTTTAATGATGATTCTCATCATCTCATGTGACAAATTTATAGGCTTCCTCTGTTTCATTATGCTTGTCCAGAGCACACCATGTGCACTCACCAAGAAAATACTACTCCATCCAGTGAGGAAAAGCTGACATTTAAGTAAATAATATTATCTGAAATGTCAACTTTAATTGACCGGAGGTAGTAGTTCCAAGAAAAAGTCATTGAGAAATGATCATCCATAACCATATTAAATGACATGCTATAAATTCAAGGCATTTAATTAGCGGTAGACAGTGGAACCATCACTGCTTTTGAATCTTCAATGGATTTCTAAAACGTATTCCCCCAAAGCCATGGACTAGTGAAATGGATGGAGTACTTTGGTGTATTAAAGTAAAAGTTGTGTTCTAGGACCCCAATCTACTTTGCACAGAGGTAGTTTTACTAAAGAAATGATGTGAGTAACCTGTTAAGCTCTTTGCTATGATTAACAAAATCATGTAGACTATGGATAAGAACATCCATATGTGGAACAAGAATTTTCTTCACTGAATGGTCATCTTGCTGCTCCAAATCAATATCCAACCTCAACAGATTCTCAATGAACTCAAGTGCACATGAGGTGATGGATCCTGAAGCTGTCTTCACAGTTAAAATAGAAAAAAATACTGGTACAGGATTATTTGAGGCCAGTAATGGTGCTAAAGTTGGGCTCCGACTCATAGCCATGAAGCAAGCAAACAATGAACTTGGCTTCTCACTGCTGGAAGCCTCTTGTGTGAAGCAGTCAATCAGAGATTTCACTGAAGAGAAAAAAATATTCCAGAAGTTTTCTCCAAAGTCATAACTTTCGTAGTGACTAAGTGCTGAGGAGATAATTTTAATGCATAAAGACCTTAGATCCTTCAACTGTTTGATCGACACACTTGCCTGCAATAGAGGTTGCAGATGCACTTACTAGCTTAAATGCATACTAGCTTAATAATGATAAGAATGAACAGTGACACTAGTTTTTCCCCATTACTATCAGAGGGCCTGGTTGGTCCAGTAGAAACTTGGCATTCTGAGCTTGATTAACCCACACAACTATTTTGGGAGTTCTGCAAAAAGACATAATACAAAGCACTAGAGTGAAGCTGAGAATGATAATATGACATACCTCCATATGGTCTGCTACATGGATTTCTTTAGGGCATTCTTCCATATTTGCAGAATTGCCCACTTCCACTTTTACCAAAGAATCATTATCATGGTCATTTGATTGATTGCAAGGATATTTCCTATCACTAGCAATTCTGAGATTCTGCATGCAACTCTCCAGCAAGCGAGCAACAATGATTAATAAAACATTAAGGAATGGACTTATGTGTGCCATATCAAAAGTACAAAAAATTTCTTCAACCAAATGAAGAAAACCATTTGCCTTTTTCCACGTAAAGTTCTCTATACAAATTTCTGTTGAAGTTTCAACAATGTCAGAGATATTTCCAAGTAGGTTGTCAGACAGAGAAGCAAACATTTTAAGCTGGAGGCTGCTGGGGATCAAGGTCTTCAGAAGTAACGAGAAAAAAAGTTGAAAATTCATTTGAATCAAACTGCAATAGGAAACGAAGAATTGCCTTTCGATGAACCTTTCAAGCGGAGACTATAATACATACACACAGTTCTTATTTTACGTGGAAAGGTACTACAATTCTTTTGTCTTGATAATTATCGATTGAAACAACAGGTTTATCTTTTTGTGTGTGTAGTACCTTTCATGTAAATAGGATCATGAAACTTACAGTGTGAATATAAAAAAACAATAACACGGTAAAAATTGTAAAGGTTTGTGCACAGAGTAGTGCTTCACATGCTTCTGGACAGAATAGTCCTTTATAAATTGTAAAGGATTGTAAACAATAATCACGATCCAAGTACTGATCTGGAAAACTTTATATGTCGGGTGTGATCTAGCACTGGTAATATATTGCGATGAGTAGTATCATCATATCACGAGAACATGTTAAGACTACATGAACCCTTTCCAGAATTACAGCCACAGACTTCAATTATAGTACTTTATATTTCTACCACTAACCTCATAGTAACAACCTCCTCACAAACTGGGACTTTGTGATCTATTCAAGACTAATATGCCTGTATTGACTTTAAATCATTCCCAAAAACTATTTAAAGAAGCTCTAGAAATTTGAAGGGAAGGGTATTCACGTGGAACCAGTTTATACTTTGCCTACTTACAATGAATAATCACAGCCACAAGCGCAAGGGTCACGCACAAATGGCAGGCGAAACCGCTCCGGAGTGGCTCACGGCAACTTCACTGCACCTGCTGATACCTTCAAATGCCTGCACGCACACTCCTGAGAATCCCATCAGAGCATAGAACACATTTGGAAGGCTCGTCTGCAGATTGTTCAGCGTCATGGCTCGGCTTGTCCTCACAGAGCTTAGGTATCTTGCTGTCTCCTCCTCAACCTGCTTTCTAAATGCATCCAATTTTGTTTCATTCTTTGATACTGAATAGTGATTCTTATTTGGAGGTTGTGCTGAGTTTTGCATTGCATTTTCACTGTGTTTCTCTAACTGACTCTGGAACTTGCTCTCCAAATTACATGATTTTTTCTTCAATTGGCGCTCTTCACTCTGTTGTACAACTATAGAGTGTATGGCTGACAAAAAAGTCTTTATTGCTTCAGCTGCTACCTGTTTGTAGAAATAAGGGTCATCTTTTAATAAGTGGAGCTTGTGAAAATAGCTACACGGTAAGTGTGATGAAGTTCGTGTCAGATGAGTATGGTAGTCCTTCAGTTCATACATGAAGAATGCATAGGTTTCTTATTCAACAAAAAAAAGATATATTATTTAACCAAAACTTCCTGAAAGTTGGATTTCGACTGAAAGAAAAGACCAAGCTGGTTCTACTATACCTTCTCTGGTAGCCTCTCAAGAGCACGCTGCAGTTCCTCGGAGAGGCTACGGATTCCAGATGAGCTTTTCATTAAGCCATCATCATCAGGAAGGCAATCTGTGAGTTTAATCCATTGGTTAAGGATGTTTATGTATTCACGCTGCAATGTGATGAGATTGCAGAAGGCACTGTGCCATCCAGAGATCTCAATTTCCAGCTGAGATGTTGCTTGGCAATGAATGTCACTTGTTGGCTCACTCCCAGGTCTGTTGCCTAGGAGATTAGCTTGCTGGGCAATATGGTTCTGGACCTGATGACACTCGTACATGTTTCTCCACATATGCACAAGCCTAGGTCAGAAGAAGAAAGTTCAGAAGAGATAACAGAAATGGAATAATGCTGTGATAAGGACTTAACATAAAAAAGATGACATTTGAGGCATTGACACTGAGCTATTGATAACTTGCTGCCAGCATTTATTGATTATTAATCCAAGGGACACATTCCATAATAAAAGTCACATTATGCATGAGGTAACTACTAACTAATTACAAAAAAAAAAACTCCACCTCCAGTATGACAACATTCAGCACATGACTTACAAGTCAATAAGCCATACTTGGGAGTTCTAAATCAACTTATCAGCTAATGCTGATACAAGAATAAGTATGAGTGAATGCTGCTTTTAAAATAGGCAGTTTTCTACTGTAGGAGTATTTTAGCTAGCTAACTTTTAGTGCTTACCCTGCAGATAATTCAATAATCTGAGGATATAACTCCTCATCTCTGAGCTTCGATATGGAAAAACACGCCAAACTCACAGCTTCCTCCAACGAGATTATCCGAGTTTGCAATTCCTCAATAGCATCTCGAACTCTTTCAGCATGCAGCTTATCATGCTCCCCTGATTCTAGCTTTTGTAGCATTGAGATATGCTTTTTGTACTGGAGCCTTGCAAATTCTTCGTCCTGCAGGACAAAAGATGGTAATAATCGACAATATGTTCGCTTTTAGTAAACCAATAAAATGGAAACATGTAGCATTGCGATCATGATAATTGATAAACTGTGACACTTCAAAGTCTGCCTAACAACCTTTTCTTCTACTAACTGACTGCAATGGGTAATGCATCCCAAACTTTCAGTAGAAAATAGACCAACCACAAATAATGCTAGGAGTCCAATAGCTCACCTTGACTAACTTGTAGAGTTTTTGCTCCTCGTCATAAAGCTTCTCCAGTGTTTTGCCATGGTAACCATATCGAGAGGCATCATTAGAATTCAGGATTGAGGATTCACTGTTAGCCTGCTGAGATTTGAAAGACCAGCTCCAAGAAAGCGTGGAGAAAACCTTCACAGATTTGGAATTTTTCCCTGCACTTGCAAAATTAAACAACACTATTCAGGACTTCGCTGAATACCAAGAAAGACAATGTTTCTGTCATTTCCTTTTACCCTACAGAAACAGGAAAATGTATTCATTGATGGCCGGTTGGATGTTGTGATACATTTACACAAAAGATGTCTTGGAGAACCAAACAGTACATAGATAAGAAGCTCCATAGGGTAAATAAATCAAATAAACGATATATATTCATCAGCATGAGTATGTTATTCCCTGAAAAACATGATAATTCAACCCCATAAAGCTTAAAACTAGATTAAAACAAGACAGATTCTGCATAAACAATTTCTTTTGCTGGTCTTTTATTTCAAGACAGTGACGAGGAGCCTTCAATGGTTTTAGGTGGGGCATTCTGCTGTTCCGAGTCATGATTCTTAGAAACAGAACAATGATACAAACGAATAATGCCGAAAGCAGCAAACCATGACTTGTGGTCATATTAAATCAACTAAACTTCTACACCAGCTGAGGGTCTATAGTATCTTGTCGTCAATTTCGTTTTCCAGGACACAACACATTTGCATCCACCTGATATGAACTACTTTGCTTAATAATTTGTCAACTTCTCCAAAAGAGTATTGACATCACCTTAAAAGAAAAGGAGCATCGTGCAACATTCACTGACAAAAAAAGAGAATCGTACGGCATTGACTGACAACAAAGAGCGTTGTACGGCATTGGCTGACATCTCAAAAATATGTATATTACGATAGTACATGGACATATTTACCTTTTCTTGTCTCTATCTCTAAGGCATCAGGCCGCCCACCAGCAGAGTCCAAAAGAATGACAACATCGCTCCCACTTGCTGCCGCTTTCAGGAAGTACTCATCGATCTCCTTAACAATTTCTACAAGCGACTTCTTACTCCTCCAAGGCACTTCCGTAGAGTCTGAATCCTGTGTCACCCAACTCACCATTGAAGAGTTCTCATTGCCCAGAGCCCTACTCTTCGCTGGATTCATCTGGACCCTATTCACAGTGCCATCATCATTACCAAGCACACTTTCATCCTCCTCTGCATCAAATTTCAGGTTTGTCTCCACCCAAGGATCATCATCCATGGTAACCTGTGAGGCCACTTCTTTGTCGTTCCTATTGGCAAACGGAGATGGAAAATTCAAGGAGTGCGCACTGTAAGGATCCAAGTACTCCCATGCTACACCTGGTGGTGGAGGTGGGGGTAGAGGAGTTGAGCAGCTGTCGGTATCGTCATCATCTTCATCCATAGAATCATCCCCGTGGAGCTCACCATCCCTCTTCTCCATCTTTCTTGTTCTTATCCTTGGTGGACTAAAAGGCAGAGGTAGTGAGGGGGGCTCATCATCCTTCTTCTCCATTTTTCTTATTCTTATCCCTGGTGGACTAAAAGCCAAGGATGGTGGTGGGAGCTCATCATCCCTGTTGTCCATCTTTCTTATTCTTATCCCTGGTGGACTAAAAGCCAGAAATGGTGGTGGGAGCTCATCATCCCTCTTCTCCATTTTCCTTATGGTGGTTATAGGACTAAAAGGCAGAGGCGGCGGGGGGAGTGGTGAGGGTGGCATTGAGGACGTCACCGATGGTTCAGGAGGTGGTGGTTGAGGAGGAGCAGGAGGTGATGGGTGCGCGGCAAGGTCTACAGGCTGCTGCTGTGACAATGCAGACTCCAATTCAGCAAATTCTCGAAGAGTGGCTCCTGTGTTGCGGAGAGCATGCAGGTATGCAATGTGTGCAGCTGCAAGCTCAGGACGTCGGCGCATGAGCTGCTTCATGAGCTGCCTCCTGTCCTTGCACCTCCTCACGGGCTCCTCATTGTCCACTTTGGAGTTGGAGCACCCCATCTGCCACCAACGAGCACAAATTCCCCACCGATGGCCTTACAAGAATGCAGACTGCAGCACCAACTGAAAACTCCCAATTCGGCACTTCCACTGGGCTCGATCAAAGTTGCCTGAAACTGGTGAGAATTTGCAGTAGAATTCCAGAAAGTAGACCCTATCCTGGCACAGCTCCTAATCATGGAGCGCGCAGATGAAAAATTGCAGACGGGCTTCCCTAATTCTCACTAAATTTACTGAAATCGCCCCCCAATTCGCCTAAAATCCGCGGCCAACGAATTGTTCCTCCTCTCGAACAAGCCAACAACCGGTCACAAAAACTGCCGATTATCCCCTGCCTTTCGCACCGAAAACCCGATGCAGCTGGAACTGAAACAAGGCAGACAAAAGAGCCGATCCAAGAATGAAGAATCAGCTGCAGCAAAGAGGAAAAGGAGGGAGAAACAGGGAGCCGATTACTGAATACACAAGTGAGCTGCGGCTGCTTGCCTTACCTTAACCAGAGAAGCGCTTCGATCGAAGAGATGCTCCGCGGCGAGCAACCTCGGCCGTCTTGGAAGCTCGGCAGGGCTGAAAAGAGAAGGATCTACACAGCCGGAGGGGAAGGATATGCCACAAGATAAAGAAAAGAGGCAGGCGGCGGCGGTAATGGCATCATGGGATTCTCACTCGCTCCCAAGAACCCATCCCTCTTTCCCCCCTCACTCCTCTCTCTCTCCGGGGGCAGTTGGTGGCAATGGTGGGAGAGAATGCGGAGCAGCCGGCAATTGGGACTTGGGGGAGGAGAGAGAGGGGGATCAGCGCCGGCAGCCGGCAAGAGCAGAGCAGGAGGGAGGGATAGAGAAAGAAAGGGGAAGGGAAAGAGAAGGCGTGGGATTCGGTTTGTGCAATAAAGTAGTGGGGAGGGGAGGAAATTGTGCAGGGCAGGGGGTGGGGTGGGGGTGCCGTGGTGGTGTACGAATGTGGTCAGAGCTGGAGCTTTCCACCACTGTCACCCAAACTCCCCTCCACTTGTCCACTTCTTTTTTTTTTCCAAACTGCCCTTTGTTATTGTTAGGTCCACACACCGTGCATCATGGCTCGCCGTAAATGCGTTTAAAACTGCTTAATGACTACGGTTAGCACTGTGCTAAAACGAAAAGGGGCTGCGTGTAAAGTTATTGCGGGGTGGTTATTTGTACCAGGAACAGATATTTTGAGAATAACCAAGTTGAATGGTATGGTGTTCCGGTTTTATCATGCTATATTTGTTTTCAAACAAGCAATTGAGAGGAAATACACAAATCACTTTGTTGATTCAGGGCTCGCCAGCTAATTAAAGATTATATAGGTTGATTGAATGGCTGGCTATACTACAAAGCAAAGTAAAGAATTGAATTGCATGCATTTCCCTCTTTTTAGGAGGAACAAATATTTTGAATCGATCAAGTTCAACTTATGTTGTACCACAAACATATACGCCATATTCATTTTTGACTAAGCAATCCTTGGATGTAAAACTATATCATTGGGTAGCCAGGTAATTTGTGATTATCTTTATCCATGTTGGTTGACCGGCCATACATAGGCAAAGCAAAGATGTAAATTAATCGAATCATAGTAAATGCGCCACAACATCCTCCAGAAAGGATGGTCCATGCTCATGGGTGTGAAAAAAGGTGGATATACTTCGGTTTCAGTACACTCCTCCCTGACAAATCTATGGCTACGTACCGTCCAATGGTACTTTTAGAATTAGGGTGAGGAACAAGTTTGGGTTAGCTTGTGCGTGGCTAACCCAACCTTTTGGGCGCAGCAATAATTGTTGCACAATATATAGGGGGCGAGTAATGCACGGCATTTGTTTGCTTCAACAAGCTAGCACATAGCGCACGAAATTGAGTTAGCTTAATTAGAAAGGAAAAAAAAACTACCACATTGGATTCAGGGAGTGTAGTGCTCCCGTTGTACTCAAGTGGTCCAATGGTGATGGTTTGTGGTGTGCCTATATTTATAGGATTATTTCTCTTGAATCATTTGCATATATAAGCATCGTCTTGTTGGTATTGGAGATGCTCTTCCAGGTACGTGCGGCAAGTTTTATTGTCCTATATAGCTACTTGATTATAGCTACTTGATGAAGGTAGTTAAAGCGTCAGTCCTTAGTTGAAATACATTAAGAGAGAATCATATAAAAAGGAAAATAATAATATACTACCCCTCATTTGTTTTTATAAGGTGTGCATGTATATCAAGATTTAAACTTTACACTTTAACTAATAATTTAAGCAATTGATTTTAACTTTATAGTGCAAATTTAGTTAGATTTATAATAAAAAAGTATTTTTTTAATGATTATAAATTTATGATCATAAATAATATAAGATAAGATAAATAAATGATCAAAGTGTAATTTAGAAAACTGTATCAAATTAAGCCGTGGCTTGTACAAAAGCGAAAGGAGGAAGTAGAATACAACCACGCAGAATGAGGCACTGGAGATATATGCATTAAGCACTATATTGAATGACAACTAAATTAAATGTTTTCCGTATGTCCTTTCAGATCACTAATGGGTTGCAAGGACCAAATCGGTTACCAGTACGACAAAGCTCAAGATAGTATCAACTCAACGTTCTACTTGAATAATTACCAACGTGATCTCCATTCTTTTGCATCGAACTATAACTGTTTTACCCACAGCAAGAATCTTCGACTTTGGTTTCAAAACCCGTACAAGAAAATAGTCCCCACAATTTTTCTCATAAAAGCACACAAACAGCACTGTTGTTTCCACAACAAAGTGTCATATAGATCAATGGATTCTTTTGCGTCATAAGTTCTGACAAACTTTATTTCTATAGAATTGTTGCGTACATGAGCAGAAGAAAAAAATTCAAAGGTTCCAAAGTCTCTCTTACGTACTCTAGTCTTTCGATAATTCTAATATGTTATTCTATAATTTGATTGAATTTAGATTAAAAATTAAGTTGTATATAGTTGAGAAGCAACAACTGTCGGGGACACATCCAGGGGGTCCCCTAACCATCGGGGTAACCACCCTCAAAAAACGTTAACCATAGAGGGCCGAATCACCAGCAGCCCGAAAGGTCCACCTAGGCAACGCGGCCCGTCACAGCTTATCACGGCCCAAAACAGCCGTCTGAGCTCGCCTGTCGAGGGGACCCAAGTGGCGACCCCCGTCTCCGCCTCGCTCAAGGGACCCAGACCCCCCTGTCAGGCGCAACACCAACTCCGCCTCGCTCGAGGGCCGCACACCCCCTCAAGCAGGCGAGCCAACTCCGCCTCGCTCGAGGCCACCCCTCAACTCGACGCGGCGCGTCCCGGCACCCCGCCCGACAACGGCATTTAATGCCCGCCCCATCGGACAGGCGCCGAAGTCAAAGGGCGATCTCTCCCCACGTCGCGCCGCTGACACCGCAGAGCTCGCTATTCTACCTGCTTCGGTCACTATGCGTCCTCACCGCTACTGTGCGGACGCATGCGGCGCTGCGCAAGGCCCTGTGCGGACTTGCAGGCGTCATTCCGCACCACTATTCTACCTGCTCCCGTCCTCCCCCCCCCGGTGCGGCCCTCGAACGGGCGTGGAGAACCCTCGAACGAATATATGAACAACGACCGAGCACGGACTCCGGTCAGGCGCGGCCCGGTGATGACGAACGCCGGGTCAAATCCACCAATTCTCGGCCATTCCCCGGCAAACCGGGCACGCCGCGCACTGTGGTCAACAGCAACCACCATGCCGACCCCTGTGCCGCCAACTCCTGTCCTTCCCTAACTGCCACGCCCTCGAACCAACCGGCGGCGGACGGCCAGGCGCGGATTATGGCGGCACCGCCCCTCGAAACCACTCCAGGACAAGTACAAGGACGGCCGTGACACCCGCAGAAGCCGGAGCTCGCCATAAATCCCCTGCCAGGATCAAGGACGACCGCACACCCGGCGCCATGCTCTCCAGTGCGCGCCCCTGTAGCACACACTATACTTGTACTTGTGGGCCCCCCTCTCCTTGGCCTATAAAAGGAGGAGGGCGCCCTCTCAGAAAAAAAAAACCCAGAACACACGAACACGCGCACGATCACCGCCTTCCATGATATTGGCACTCTCCTCAATCACTTTCACACCCATTTTCAGGGACTTGGAGACTTCCTCTCCTCTCCCGCCGTGCTTGTAGCCCCCCACTGCAGGCACCTCGGTGCAAGATAGTATAGTGCCGCGAGCACAGTCTGCTGGACGTACGGCCCCGTGGCCGGAACCAGGATAAACTCTTGTGTCATCGTGCTAGCTCTTGCATCAACCGTCAGGGGACGGGACACAGCGCATTCTGTGTGGCGCTGAGGTTGGGCGGCCATTCTCAGCACCGACAGTGTGACGCCAGGTAGGGGATTGCGCTGTGATCAACTCACTTCACCCGATCAGTTCCCTTGACGGCAAGCCACGCCAAGGCCATGCCGCCACGATCCGCCACGGGTTCCCCCGGCCCGCTTCCGCGCGGGTACCGGATCACGTTTGGGAGCCTAGAGTTCGAAGCGACCGGTGAGGGCCTCCTCATGCGGCTCGTCTCCAGGACGCCCGACATGATGGCCATTACCCCGGCACCGTCAACGCCGTCCCAGCTCAGGAGACATCGAAGACTGCACGAGCTGCAGATTCGCGTGGAGCGGCGCGTTGCCCCACGCATCGTCCTCCCTGATTGGGACGCACACCTGTTGCTCCGGCCCACTGCCGCAGTACAGGGGAGCGCACCCCCACCAGCGGGTCCCGCGGACGGAGCACACTGGGAAGATGCGGCCAGGCCGGTGCAGCTCCCTTACGGGATGAGCAACGCGGCCGCAAGCTACTCCGTGGCAATCAGCACCAACCTGAACGCGTACGAGGATTCGCCGGGTCACCAGCTGGGTTCGATCCGCAACCTCAACATTTCCTCGCCCGGCGGGTCCCAGCCCGAGTCGGACGACGGGGAAAGTGTGCGCGGCCAGGAGCACCCAGGCCTGGACTACTCCGGGCTACGCGACCGCGAAGGTCTTACCTCCTTCCAGGCCACCGCGGACTTCTTCCTCACCTGTTCCAACGATTCCAGCGAAGGGGAATACGACCCCACGCGGGAATGCTTCGTCCTCGACGGCGAAGTAGAGTCCGTGGGAGAAGATGAAGAAACACGCGACGGGGCCGGACACGACGAGCCACCACCAGCGCCCGCCGAGCCATCGGGCGAAGCCGCACTCGCACAGGCACAGCTCATGCAGGTACAAGAGCTGGAAGCCAGGCTCCGACAGGAGCGCCAGCAGGTACAGGAGCTACGCGCAGCACTGGAAGCCCGGCAGCCCGAGCGCGGCGAACATGCGCGAGCCGCCGGGCGCATCGCTCAAGCACGCATCATGAATGATGGCAACGACGCCAGCCCTGCCATGCCGCCGCGGGCAAGCCAGAAGCTCGTTGCCGCAGTAACTCTGATTTGGGTCATGCCCGAACCATCGACACCAGAGGCGCGCGACATGCGGCGCCAGGTGCAGGCCCTTGTCGAAGAAGCGGCCGTTCAACAAGCAGAGAGTTCCGCCTCCCGTATGCGCCACCAGGCCAGTTCAAGAGCCAGAGGAAGCAAGCGGGATAAGGAACAGTCTGTCCATACCCCGCCTAGGGGTGCATGGACGCCTCACCGACCGACGAACGACGGGAAGGTGCTCATGACCGGCGACCACGAAACGAGGAGGTCCGCGAAGGACCGACTCGTGGACACACGAGGCGCCATTAACGACGGTGACGTGCGCAACGTCCTGAACAAGAAGAGGCAGGACGCGGCACCTCCCCGCAGTAGGCACCCCCGACGAGGGGGTCGCTACGACAGCGAGGAGGACAAAAGCCCGACGCCGGAACCCCCGGGAACCCCTGTGTTCAGCCGGAAGATCCGTTCGGCCGCCATCCCGCCGCGCTTTCGTCAGCCGACCACCATTACCAAGTATTCGGGCGAGACGTGGCTCAATGACTACCGTCTGGCTTGCCAGTTGGGCGGGGCCACCGACAATACTATGATCATCCGCAACCTTCTGCTTCATCTCGCGGACTCGGCGCGAACACCTACCCGCGAACCAGATCCACGACTGGGACGACCTGGTCAAGATGTTTGTGGGTAACTTCCAGGGCACGTACGTGCGCCCCCGGAAACTCCTGGGACCTGCGCGGGTGCCGGCAGGCGGCCGACGAGCCGCTGAGAGACTTCATCCGTCGCTTCTCCAAGCGCTGCACCGAGCTCCCGAGCGTGGGTGACTCCGAAATCATCCACGCCTTCCTTGAAGGCACGACTTGTCGGGAGCTGGTACGCGAGCTGGGGCGAAACCACTCCACCAGCGTCAACGCGCTATTCAACATCGCTACCAACTTCGCCTCTGGAGAGGAGGCTGTTGGGGCGATTTTCGACGGCAAGACCAAGGGGAAGCACGCGGAGGAGCTGCCCGCGGAGGGCAGCAAGTCCAAGGGAAAGGCTAAAAAGCAGAAACGAGGTGGCAAAGGCAAGAAGCCTCGGCAAGCCGCGCAGCAGCAGCAGCAGCAGGGCGAGGACTCTGACGAGGCCCTCGCGGTCGAGCGAGGCCGCAAAGGCCCTCGAGGCCCTCCTCTGGGGGGAGGCCTGTTCGACGAGATGCTGAAGAAGCCATGCCCGTACCATAAGGGCCCTGTCAGCCACACCCTCGAACAATGCGAGATGATCAAGGGTTACTACAAGCGCACCTCCATGAAGGAGGATGGCCCGAAGAAGGATACGGGTGATGGCGGCAACGACGGGTTCCCCCATGTGGAGAATGTCTTCTTCATCGCAGGGGGGCCCACAACGAACATGACGTCCCGGGAGCAAAGACGTGAACGCCGAGAGGTCTTCTCCATTCACCCCGCGACGCCAACTTACCTCGCCTGGTCAGACGAGACCATCTCCTTCGGCCGCGAGGACCACCCGGACTATGTCCCAAATCCGGGGCGCTACCCACTTGTCGTCGACCCCATCATCGGCAACACACGATTCTCCAAGGTGCTGATGGACAGGGGCAGCAGCCTCAACATCCTCTACGTCCGCACCTTAGAGCTCATGGGCATCGGCACGAACCAGCTGAGGCCAAGCAAGGCGCCGTTTCACGGCATCGCACAGGGAAAACGGGTCCAACCCCTCGGGCAGATCGACCTACCCATTTGCTTCGGCGCTCCCGACAACTTTCGAAGGGAGACCCTCACCTTTGAGCTGGTGGGATTCCCAGGAGCGTACCACGCCATTCTCGGGCGTCCGTGCTACGCCAAGTTCATGGCGGTCCCCAACTACACCTACCTCAAGATGAAGATGCCAAGGCCAAAGGGCATCATCACCGTGGGATCGTCGTACGAGCATGCTTACGCGTGTGATGTCGAGTGCGTCGAGGGCGCGGAGGCGCTCGCCTACAGCGAGACCCTGGTGGCGGACTTGGAAAAGATGGCGAACGAGGCCGTCGACTCCACCAAAAAGCATGCGGGCACCTTCGAGGCTGCAGAGCACACCAAGGCGGTGCCCCTCGACCCCAATGCCCCCGAGGGCAAGGCGTTGAGGGTCAGCACCACCCTCGACCCCAAATAGGAAGCAGTGCTCGTCGACTTTCTCCGCGCCAACGCCGACATCTTTGCGTGGAGACCCTCGGACATGCCGGGTATTCCGAGGAAGGTCGCCGAGCACTCCCTTGACATCCAGCCTCACTCCAAGCCGGTGGTGCAGCGACTGCGGCAGTTCGACGAGGAAAAGTGCCGCGCCATCGGGGAGGAGGTGCACAAGCTTCTGGAGGCCGGGTTCATCAAGGAGGTAATTCACCCAAAATGGCTTGCTAATCCTGTTCTAGTTAGGAAGAAAAATGGAAAATGGCGCATGTGTGTAGATTATACTGGTTTAAACAAAGCATGCCCTAAGGTTCCATTCCCTTTGCCTCGAATAGATCAGATAGTAGACTCCACTGCTGGGTGCGAATTGCTATGCTTTCTTGATGCTTATTCCGGTTATCATTAGATCAAGATGAAAGAGTCCGACCAGCTCGCGACTTCTTTCGTCACCCCATTTGGCATGTTTGGCTACGTCACTATGCCGTTCAGCCTCCGAAACGCCGGAGCTACATACCAGCGATGTATGCAACACGTTTTCGGAAGCCACATCGGGCGGACCGTTGAGGCATATGTAGATGATATCGTTGTGAAAACCAGAAAGGCGGACGATCTGGTAAATAATTTGCAAATCGCATTCGGTTGCCTCCGGGCAAACGGGGTAAAGTTAAATCCGGAGAAATGCGTATTCGGGGTGCCGCGTGGCATGCTGTTGGGTTTCATTGTCTCCCAACGAGGCATCGAACCCAACCCCAAAAAAGTCTCGGCCCTGGAACGGATGGGGCCAATTCGGGACCTCAAGGGGGTGCAAAAGGTACTGGGCTGCCTCGCGGCTCTCAGCCGTTTCATCTCTCGACTTGGTGAAAAGGGCTTACCTTTGTACCGGCTCCTAAAAAAGCACGAACGCTTTTCATGGACCCCCGAAGCCCAAAAAGCCCTCGACGGGCTAAAAGCGTCGCTCGCACGCGCACCAATCCTCACGCCGCCACAGAACAGCTAGCCCCTCTACCTATACGTGGCTGCGACAACGCAAGTTGTCAGCGCCATCATCGTCGTGGAAAGGACGGAGGAGGGACACGCTCTGCCGGTCCAGAGGCCGGTGTACTACGTCAGTGAGGTGCTGACCGAGACCAAGGCACGGTACCCACAGATTCAGAAGCTAATCTACGCTGTAGTGCTCGCGCGACGAAAGCTGCGACACTACTTCGAGGCCCACCCGGTCACCGTGGTCTCATCTTTCCCTTTGGGGGAGATAGTCCGCAACCCGGACGTCTCAGGTAGGATAGAGAAATGGTCGATGGAGCTCGTGGGAGAAACTCTCTCCTACGCGCCACGAAAAGCGATAAAATCGCAAACCTTAGCGGATTTCGTCGCTGAGTGGACCGACGTCCAACTTTCACCGCCACAGATCCAAGCCGAGTGCTGGACCATGTACTTCGACGGGTCAGTGATGAAAGCTGGGGCAGGCGCGGGCCTCCTCTTTGTTTCACCCCTCGGGGAGCATATTCGATACGTGGTTTGCTTGCACTTCCTGGCGTCGAAAAACATGGCAGAGTATGAAGCCCTCCTCGCTGGGCTCCGCATCGCCGTTGAACTCGGCGTCAAACGCCTCGACGTACGGGGAGATTCTCAGTTGGTCATCGACCAAGTCATGAAGAACGCAAGCTGCCGCGACGAAAAGATGGAGGCGTACTGCAACGAGGTTCGCCGCCTCGAGGACAAATTCTATGGCCTCGAGCTGAACTATATCGTGCGCAAATACAACGAGGAAGCGGATCAGCTGGCCAAGATCGCGTCAGAGCGAGTCACCGTTCCTCCGAACGTCTTCGCCCGCGACCTCGACCAACCCTCCGTCAACTTCGAACAAAGGGCCGGAGCCCTCAAGACGCCCTCGGGGGCTGAGGGGGTCGAGCCCATGGAAGAGGACCCCTCGAAAGAGGGGCTCGAAGCCCACGACATTGGAAATTCTTCGGCCGAGGCCATGGAAATCGACGTGGACACACGACCGCAAGACTGGCGCAGCCCATACCTCGCGTGGATCGACCGCGGGGAGGTGCCCTCGGACCGGACCGAGGGGCGCCGCATCGCCAGAAGGGCCAAGACCTTTGTCTTGGTCGGCGGCGAGCTGTATAAACGCAGCGCCTCAGGAATTCTGCAGCGATGCATCCCCGTCCCCGAGGGAAAGCAGTTGATCCGCGACATCCACGTCGGGGTGTGCGGACACCACGCGGCACCGCGTACCCTCGTGGGTAACGCGTTCCGACAAGGCTTTTACTGGCCTACCGCCGTAGCCGACGCGAACGAAGTCGTGCGCACCTGCGAAGGTTGCCAATTTTACGCACGAAAGACGCATCTCCCGACACACGCCCTACAGACCATCCCTGTAACATGGCCTTTTGCGGTCTGGGGGTTGGATCTCGTGGGGCCTTTCCGCCCAGCACCCGGGGGCTTCACCCACTTGTTGGTGGCCATCGACAAGTTCTCAAAGTGGATCGAGGTCCGGGCCATCACCAGCATCAGATCTGAGCAGGCCGTGTTGTTTTTCACCGACATCATCCACCGATTCGGGGTACCCAACTCGATCATCACCGACAATGGCACCCAGTTCACCAGTAAGAAATTATTGGAGTTCTGCGACGACCATCACATTCGCGTAGATTGGTCGGCCGTAGCACATCCACAAACAAACGGCCAAGTAGAACGTGCCAACGACATGATACTACAAGGCCTGAAGTCAAGAATCTTCAACAAGCTAAACAAGTTTGGCCGGAAATGGGTAGCTGAGCTGCCATCGGTGATTTGGAGTCTTAGGACAACCCCAAGCAGGGCAACAGGCTTCAGCCCGTTCTTCCTCGTCTACGGTGCCGAGGCCGTCCTCCCAACAGACTTGGAGTACGGGTCTCCGAGGCTCAAGGCCTACCAAGAAGAACAAAACCAGCGGAACCACGAGAATTCACTGGACCAGGTGGATGAGGCTCGAGACGTGGCGTTGCTTCACTCGGCACGCTACCAGCAATCACTCCGGCGGTATCAAGCTCAGAAGGTGCAGCGTCGAGACCTTCACGAAGGGGACCTGGTGCTAAGGTTGCGCCAGGACAATCGAGAACGCCACAAGCTCACTCCACCATGGGAAGGACCATTCATCATCGCCAAGGTCCTCAAGCCTGGCACTTACAAGCTGGCAAATGAGAAGGGCGAGATCTTCACCAATGCCTGGAACATCCAACAGCTACGTCGCTTCTACCCTTAAAATTCTCAGCATTCCTTATAAATACTTCATGTTCTTAGCCAACAACGATGAAAAGTTGGCGAAAAACATGGAAACATTGTTACTAACAGCATGAACAAGGGGGACTTGGTCCTATCCTCGACCTAGTCTCGATAGAGCCAAGCCCCCCTCGGGGGCTGCAGGGGGGTTTACCCCCCCTAATCGTTCCAATTTTAAAATTGTGCTAAAACTTAGAACGCTTAGAAAGATGTAGGGCGCGAGCTAACTAAAGCCGGAGCCAACTGAGCCGTGAGACCGCCTACGCCCTCGAAGGGATACGGCATCTCCCTCTCCACGCCAAACCTTAATTCCTTGCAGATTCAAAATACCCGGCCAAAATCTCTCCAAGCCAAGAATAGCACAATATAACAATCAAACAAGTTCGAAGCGCACAATCAAAATTCAGACTTAGTTTATGTACAGAGCTAGTCTCCTAAAAACTAAGATACATCTGGATCTCTAAGCCTGAGCCTTTCAGGCTTCACCTTCCTGCGGGGGCGCGACGGCAGTGTCAAGACCTCCCAGGGCGGTGGCCTCGGCGGCGACAGTCGAAGGAACCGACACGAGGGCCCCAAGACCATCGTCATCACGGCGCACCGAGGAGATGGCCTCCTCAAGGGACGCCACGACGTCGGCCTCAGGATCAGCCTCGACTTCAGGGGCAGCCACGGCCTCGGGCCCGATGTCGGCGGGCGCATCTTCATCCTCATCCTCGCCAGGAAAAAGCTCACGCCTGAACTTGGTGGCGAACGCTGTGGCGGCGTCCTCGGCACTGTCATCGGCCTCGTCGAGAGCAGCAAGGGTGGCGTCGTCATCCAGGTCTTCGTCGATAAAATAGCCGCGCGCCACCGCCGCAAGGTCGATGTCGTAGTAGGTCGACACCACGCCAAGTGCCTTCTTCACACCAAGGTGAAGAGCATTCTCGAGGCGCTCCGCCACGCAGCCTCTCAAAGACCTCAGGCGGCTGGGCAATGCCGACCCCGACTGCAACCCCGACGGGATGTCGACGCTCTGGATGTCCCGGCACACGGCGTCGGCGGCGGCCCTCAGAGTTTCGAGCTCCCCCTGAGCCTCGGAGTAGGCAGCTTGAACAGCCACCACCTCGTCCACCTTCTCGGCCTCGACCTTCCGCAGCCCTTGACAAGGACCTCGTCGCGTTCCTGCTTCGCGCGAGCCTTGGCGCCCTCGTGTGCGTGGGCGGCCGTCTCTGTCTCCCTCACCCGGGCGGTGAGCTGGGTCACCTCCGTGCCCAGGTCCAGGTTCGCCTGACGGTACCGACGAAGATCGGCGTACAAGTCCACGATGCACGCGGTCTTGTTTGCCGCATCCTTCCGCAGAAGCTGCGCGAAGAACCATCAAGGATAAGGCACGAACTAAAAACGGTGACGAATTACCAAGCAGTATGGATAAGCATGGGCTTACCTCAAAAAGTTCCAGCGCCTGCCTAGAATGGAGATCGGCGGCGGCGGCGATGGTCCGCTCCAGGTCCGTCCCGACCCGTTCGGCTCGAGCCCACAGCTCGTCTCCTCCGCCATGCCTCGCCAGACTCGGGCAAAGACGCTGGGCTGCTCCGGCCATGCGCTCGGGCCGCGCCGACCCTGACGCAGCGCCGCCTCGGCCGTATCCCACTCTGCCGCTCCCCCGGCCACTGGCGCCTGCGGCAGCCCCCGGGCCAAGGAAAACGCCGCCGGCACCTCGGCCGCAGCCACCCCCTCCGGGGGAGCACGTCCGCCATCATCATCTTGGGCCACGCCTTGTACGTAACCCGAGGCCGGCAGGATGACCGTGCTACCGATCGGCGCGACCGCCTCCTGCCTCTTTCCAGTAGGGGCCACGGCGGTGGCACGGCCCCCCTGCTCGCCCACCTCAGCCAGAGCGTCGCGCCCCGACTCCACCTCTATCACCGGGGTGCCGTGCCCCGGCTCCACGTCCACCACCAGGGCGTCTTGCCCCGATCCCACTTTCGTCACCAGGGCGTCTTGCCCCGGCTCCGTAACAACCATCAGGGGCGTCCCCCCCCCCCCCCCCCGCTCTGTCTCCATCGGCCGGGAATCTCGTACCCCCGGCGTCGGCTCCTCCGGCACCGCTGCGGGCGTCGCTGCTGGACGCGGAGTCCCACGCGAACGCAATCCCCCTGCGTGAGGGGAATCCAACACCCCGACCTTCAACGCCTTTTAGGCGCAAGGTTGGGGTTGGCCTTGGCAGTACCCCGAGCGCTGAATCAAAAAGGAAAAATGGAAATTACGAAGCAAAAAACCAAACGAGGATGGAAAATCACGAGAATAGCTCTAAGCGAGACTTACCGGACACAGTTCTGCAAGGCCTGCAATTTTCGCTTCGAGCTGCCCGATGAGGGAGCCCTCCTCGAACTCGAGGACCCCCTCGACCCACTCGGGGGCTGTGAACCCCTCGAGCCTTCGGCATCCGATCTGCTGCGGCGGAACGCGCCCGCAGGAGGGGTAGAAGTCACGTGCGCCCGCGGCGCCGTGGGTCGGGCGGGCGCGACCGCCGTCCGCGCCGCCACCGGCGCGACATCGCCAAGGCTCGCCGCGCCCGCCCCAGGCGGCGGCACGGCCATCTCCTCCTCCTCACCGGCGGGCAGAGCCCCGCCGGCATCGATCTCCTCCTCCTCCTCCTCGCTGGGAGGGTCCGGGGAGTCCTCCGGGGACGCCGGCGGCGACCCGCCGTCCCTCCTCCACCGGCGGAGCGCTGCCGAGTGCGCGTCCCGCCGGGCCTGCCTCCTCTGGCTGCTGGCCTTCCTCGCCGCCTTCTCGTCCCTCTCGCGGTCACAGCGGGCGCAGTTCGAAGCGCGCACCTCCGGAGTCGGCGCGATGGAGCGGTAGAGGTGGCAGTTCACCTCCTGAAACCACAATGAATCGAGAAAGGAAAGCCTAAGTTATCAATCTGACAGCTCGGGAGGGAAGATGGTGACTTACCGACAAAACGTGGCCCTCATCGGGGCGCAGCCGGAACAACCAGAGGTTGTTCTGGTTGCTCGGCATGGTGTCGGGATGCACCGCCGTTCGCACCCTCGTGGCAACGTACTCCTCAAGGGGTGGCTCCGGCAACATACGCGAAGCCGCCAATGCCGCCGGGTCGGCGTCCTCTGTCATCCGGAACAGAGGGAGCTGTCTCTCCATGAAGGGAACCACCCGGCGACGATGGCAGTGCGCGAGCACGTGCGCTACGGTCAAACCCGACCCCTCCAGAGTGCGAAGGGCGTCGATGGCGGGGCGGAGCCTCTTCCGCTGACCGTCGCCGGAAACACCGTAGCTCCAGGAGTCGGCCTTCTCCGTCAGGACCTTGCCAGTGTACTCCGGCAACCCCAGGCCGTCATTGCGTAGATAGAACCACCCCTTGGCCCAGCCACTGTTGTTGGTGGTCATCCTGCAGGCCGGATACAGATGCTTCCGGGGCTCGAACGGCGCGAGCGTAAGACCGCCGGCACACGAAGAACGACGCACCCCCTTCCCCGCGCCGGACGTGTTGAGCTCGGCGCGGAAGAGGTGGACCGACAGGTCCCAGTGCGCCTCAATCCCCAGCACGCCCTCACAGACACCGACGAAGGCCGCCGCCTGAGAGATGGCGTTGGGGGCGAAGTTGTGGAGCTGCACGCCGTAGTAGTAGCAGAGGCCCCGCATGAACTGACTGGCAGGCTCGTTGAAGCCCCGCTCGTGGAAGCGGATGAAGCTCACCACGTACCCCGCTGGCGGGTTTGGCACCCTGGCCGCCAGCGGCGGGAGAATCCACGCCGGCCGCGCCGGATCGCCCCGGGACGAGAACTGCTCGCCGGTCACCAGGCCCTCCAGGAGGTGATCGGTGGCGGTGGACGGAGTCCACTCGGTGACGCCCTCAATGACCACCATGGCGGACGGCGAAGCGGGGAGCGAAGGCGACAGAGGCGGGCAGGACGAGCAGAGAGCAGCGAGCGGACTCGGAAGCGAGAGGAAGACGGAGGCGTAAGCTGGTGCGGGGAATGGCGAAGGTAAGTAATCCCCTCCCCCCCCCCCCCCCCGCTTTCCTTTTTATAAGGGAGGGAGCGAGTTCATCCCCGCCGCGGCGCACAAAACCACCGGCGACAGGCCCAGCACGTGTGGCGCATCAATGACAACCAAGGGCCCCCTCCCCTTTCCCTGGAGAACGGCACGCGTGAGCGGCGGCATTTACTGCGGCACAGTAAAACAAAATGACGCAGCAGTGGCGCCTGACCGCCCGTCGCCTCGCCTCTCCCCAGCGCACGCCAACTCCGCCTAAAAAGGCGCGCCCACTACGCCCGCCTCGCCCACTCCGTGCCACGTCAGCCACGACCACGCCCGCCAGTGGTCGCGCGTAGGCCCGCAAACCGAAACGTCAACAACCGAACGGAAGGGTTCCTTCCAAGGTAAGGCAACGACGCCCCCCCCCCCCGAGGCGTGGGGTGCTACTAATCAGGGGCTTGAAGCCCAGCCCTCAAAAGGGTTCGACGGGCGCCCCAGATTAAGCGATGCGAAGGCTGCAGGTCACGCTCGACCAACCCACTCTCGAGCCCACGGCTCGAGGGCGACTTACACCTTTCGCAAGGCCCCACTGATCAGAAGTACGAAGCCTGGCCTGCGAAAGGGTTCGACAGACGCTCCAGATCAACAGAGTCAGGGACGATTCAGGCGTGCTCAACGGACTATACCCCGGACGCGAAGTTTGGGGACGCCCCTGTTATGTTCAAGGCCAGACATAGGCAGCTAGACGAGGGATCCCATCGAGGGAGAGCTTCCGCGCCCTCGGCCTCCATCGAAGGGGGCCGAGCCCTACCTAGCAAACCTTTGCAAGCGCTCTTATGGACGAGTCTTCGGACCACGAGCCGACCCCTAGCGATTCGAGGGTTACACGAATGACCTCACCCCTCTCCCCCGCGAAGGGGAAGCGAGGGTCGCAACTCAAAGACAAGAGCCCCCCTGATTGCCTCCGCTCGGGCTAGGGGCTTGGGGACTCCTTGCAGCATATCCCCCTCCTCCTGAATGCGCGAAACACGTCGAAGCCGTGCAGGACCCGCCCCCTGAGTTCTGTATAAATCGGCATCATCCCCGCAATCCACCACGTCAAATGGGGAGCGACTAACACAACCCACGGGAGTCGAAGCCCTTGCACGAGTGAACTCACTCCTCCAAGGGCTCGGGGGCTACACCCGCGGGTGTGCTCGCGCGCCCCCACGGAAGAACATGCGTAATCAAGAAGGAGTAACCCCCGTAGAATGCCCGGGAACGATCCCGCAAACCATCAGCCTCTGCCTGACTGACCCTTAGTCTGGCAGAGGCTCGGGGGCAACTGTCGGGGAGACACCCAAGGGGTCCCCTAACCATCGGGGTAACCACCCTCAAAAAATGTTAACCACAGAGGGCCGAATCACCAGCAGCCCGAAAGGGCCACCTAGGCAACGCGGCCCATCACAGCTTATCACGGCCCAAAACAGCCGTCCGAGCTCGCCTGTCGAGGGGACCCAAGTGGCGACCCCCGTCTCCGCCTCGCTCGAGGGACCCAGACCCCCCCCCCCCCGGTCAGGCGCAACACCAACTCCGCCTCGCTCGAGGGCCGCGCACCCCCTCAAGCAGGCGAGCCAACTCCGCCTCGCTCGAGGCCACCCCTCTACTCGACGCGGCGCGCCCCGGCACCCCGCCCGACAACGGCATTTAATGCCCGCCCCATCGGACAGGCGCCGAAGTCAAAGGGCGATATCTCCCCACGCCGCGCCGCTGACACTACAGAGCTCGCTGTTCTACCTGCTCCGGTCACTATGCGTCCTCACCGCTACTGTGCGGACGCATGCGGCGCTGCGCAAGGCCCTGTGGGGACTTGCAAGCGTCATTCCGCACCACTATTCTACCTGCTCCCGTCCTCCCCCCCCCCCCCGGTGCGGCCCTCGAACGGGCGTGGAGAACCCTCGAACGAATATATGAACAACGACCGAGCACGGACTCCGGTCAGGCGCGGCCCGGTGATGACGAACGTCGGGTCAAATCCACCAACTCTCGGCCATTCCCCGGCAAACCGGGCACGCCGCGCACTGTGGTCAACAGCAACCACCATGCCGACCCCTGTGCCGCCAACTCCTGTCCTTCCCCAACTGCCACGCCCTCGAACCAACCGGCGGCGGACGGCCAGGCGCGGATTATGGCGACACCGCCCCTCGAAACCACTCCAGGACAAGTATAGGGACGACCGTGACACCCGCAGAAGCCGGAGCTCGCCATAAATCTCCTGCCAGGATCAAGGACGACCGCACACCCGGCGCCATGCTCTCCAGTGCGCGCCCCTGTAGCACACATTGTACTTGTACTTGTGGCCCCCCCTCTCCTTGGCCTATAAAAGGAGGAGGAGGGCGCCCTCTCAGAAAAAAAAACCCAGAACACACGAACACGCGCACGATCACCGCCTTCCACGATATTGGCACTCTCCTCAATCACTTTCACATCCATTTTCAGGGACTTGGAGACTTCCTCTCCTCTCCCGCCGTGCTTGTAGCCCCCCACTGCAGGCACCTCGGTGTAAGATAGTATAGTGCTGCGAGCACAGTCTGCTGGACGTACGGCCCCGTGGCCGGAACCAGGATAAACTCTTGTGTCATCGTGCTAGCTTTTGCATCAACCGTCAGGGGACGGGACACAACGCATTCTGTGTAGCGCTGAGGTTGGGCGGCCAATCTCAGCACCGACGACAACCTAATAGAAAAAATATAAAAATTATTCATATGTTCATCTACTATGCTTAATACATTACCGCTATAAAGTTTGGACTGGAAATACACTGATTTACCAAATTATTATACTAAATTAAGTATTTTTAATTTGTTGGCTAATTTGCACCCATGTGTCAAGTTTATGTAATAAATTGAGCATTTTACAATTTGTTGTACCAATCTGCACCCGTTTGTCAAGTTTACGTGCTAAATTAAGCATTTTACAAGTTGCTATACCAATTTGCACCCACCTATCAAGTTATTGTATGGTCGATGCAATTTACTAAAAAAAAAATCACGTAAGTTCAGTAACTATCCCAGCTACATTTGCACAGCACACAGACGGCATTATTATTATTAGGTTTGACACAGCAGGTAGTCAACTAAAACCATTTTAAATCTAAGTCTCAAATCAACACGAAAAAAATATACAAAACCCAAGAACATATGCACATGGCACGTGACCGTAGCACCTCCACGCACGGCCGGTGCACACCCGTCCGTGACGTGGCCTGTAGTAAGTAACTGGAACGTTCACTGATCGCTGGAGTGTTTTCCAGGCCAAGCCGCTCGAGAATGATGGCACGTTCGGCCGGAAATGATGGCGGGGCATTTGGTATTTGGTGGTGGAGTGGATCCTGGACGTGTGCCGACACGGTGACACGCCTTCTCCGAGCTGAGCGCCTGAGCACCAAGCCATGGGGGCTTGCATGTGACTGCTGCGGTGCGGGCAACTCATTAATAGCCCTCCAGCTCAGCGTCGTTGCTTTTTTCTTAAAAGATGGGGGTCCTAGATTTGTGGGGGAAAGGAGGAGTGGAGGAAGCTGCACAATCTACCTCACCACCGGCGGCAGGTGAGCAGGGTAAATTCTTGCTCAACATACACATGCCAGAACACACTCCAATTTAGGAGTATTTTTGTTTTGTTTGTTACTGGATAATGAAACTAAAATTCTATAGAGCATCCCGATTCATCAAACTTGTGAAAGTGGAGTACTTAGTAGTAACAGTCAATAGGATAGTGTACCATATTATCAATATTTACAGTACAGAAAAGCACTATATTGAGTATTTGATATTCACGAAAATGCAATCAAGCGCGATCGCGATGTACTAAAATATTATGAAAGAGGCCTTAATTATTAGGGCTCCATTTGGTTAGTGGAACATACTAAACTATGCCTTAAACATTAGGGCTCCATTTGATTAGTGGAACATACTAAACTATGTGTAACTCGGGCGCACCATAAAATAGGTGGAACCCTAATGATTATAGCACTATCAGACATTCGGACTTTTGTGATAACCAATGATGCAGGGCAGTCCTCTCCATTCATGACATTACATTTCTAGACAAGTAGAAGTAGACGTCAACATTTTTTTATGGTACTGGACTATTTCTACCTTTCCAAATGGTGTTACGAAATCAAACTCTATGAACACTAAGGGCACGTACAACGCTTTGTTGGATGCCGTAGACATGCATGAGATTTTTTCAAAGAACCCCCTCGCGACGGTCATTCATTGCTGAGCCGGCGTTTCGTTCAGCAACAGCAGCGGCGCGTGCTCCTAGACGCAGCAACAGGGAAGCGGCTGTTGTACGAGATGGCGCAGGAGACGACGACGTAAGGATCTGTGACGTGCGGAGGAGATCTTGTTTGACGCAGGAGAATTAATTACCCTATAGACAGCTAAATAGTCAGTTTATTGTACAAGCTGTCTGTTCAGCTGTCTATTTATGTTAAAAAGACAGCAATCGTCTACACTGTTGTACTTGCCCTAATGATACAGTGATTTTTTTCCGCGGTCAGTCTTTATGGTATAGTTTTGTTGCAACAAACAAAGTACTCTAATGTGTTCAAAATGCCTTTCTTGCAACAAAAAAGTACTCTAGTGTGTTCAAAATGTCAAGTACAGGAGTATAATCCCCCACTTGCAAACTGTTATTTACTGAGGTCACTATCCAATTGTCCCTTGCTAGAACAAAGTGATCCAAAGGTTCCTCGGCAATCTCCCGGAAACCTCTCCCTTTCCTCCTTTGCACACTTACCTCACAAATCTTGATGCTGACTGTCCAACTGCACAACACCGGCAGGCTTGATGCATATGATGAAGTCCACCAACCAATGCTGCCATGCTGCATCCTAACTGAAAATATCGAAAATGTCAATGGAACGGAGCATATCTGAATAGGTAAATGGATACATCGCCATTGTTTCTTTGTGGAGTCAAATTTTTTTCCCGGAGAATCTCGCATGCATAGAGTATTAAATAAAGTCAATTTGCAAAACATTTTTAAGGATTAGTGTAACTTTGCGCGATGAATCTAATGAGTCTAATTAACCATGAATTACTACAATAATAATGTTACAGTAACCATCCTCTAATCATACGGTCAAATGCCTCATTTAGATAGGTCTCACGAATTTACCCGGGGGGTTTTGTACGTAGTTTTATAAACTAACTTTATTTAATACCCTTAATTAGTGGTCAAACGTGTGTGTAAAAATTTTTACCCTCAAATATTAGAGATATTGTATAGCTGTAGATACACTTTGACTTGTATACGACTTGTACTTCTTGTACTCCAAGTTATCTTGGCTATATATATAAAAGTCACCCCCCTCGTTAGGGTGTGTGGTGTTGCCATAATCCTATTCTCTACATGGTATCACGAGTCCGAGTCCCTTGACCTAGCCTCCCCTGCGCCTACCCCCCTGCGCAGCCACCCTAGATTGATCGCCGCCTCCCCTGCGCCGATCAACCCCTTCCCCACCCTTCGCTGCCCCTCCTCTACTCCATCATGTCGACGGTCTCCAACGGCAACAGTGGCAACTCCGGCGCCGTCGCCCAGCTCCCCTCACCGCGGTCGTCCTCCACCCCTATGCTTCTGTCAACGTCAAGAATCATGTGCCAATCACCCTGGAGTTGAAGAACAACAACTACATGAAGTGGTGCTCCCACTTCAAGGCCATGTGCGGCAAGTTCGCGCTCCTGAACCACATCGACGACACCCCTACGCCTGAAGGAGACGCCGCCTGGACACAGGCCGACTGCTGTGTTCGCAGTTGGATTTTCAGATCTTTTGAAGACCTGGTCCTCGATCTGGCTATGGACAATGAGGACCAATTTGCTCTTGAACTCTGGACATCCATCCGCGAAATCTTCCACGCCAACAAGGAGCCCCGTGCCGTGTTCTTGAGTCATGAGTTCCACTCTATGACCCAGGGCAGCATGAGCATCTCGGAGTACTGCCAGAAGATGAAGACTGTCGCCGACGCTCTGCGCGACGTTGGCCATGCCGTGCCGCCCAAACAGCTCGTGCTCAATCTGTTGCGCGGGTTGGATGAGCGCTACGGCAGCACCGCCGACGACATCGCCAACGCCGGTGAGCTTACCACCTTCAAGAAGGCCCGCGACATCCTGGAACTCAAGGAGCTCCGCCTGGCCAATGCTGCCAAGCCCACCGCCAACTCTGCTCTCCTCACCGCGGGATCTTGCGGCACTGGCGGCTGCAAACAAGCTCCTTCTGCCAAGCCCAGCACTCCCCAAGCTCCCTACGGCGCTCCCCAGGCTCCCTCCGGCACCGTCGCAGGCGGCGGCCGCGGCAACAAGAAGGGCGGCTACCGCAGGCGCACCAATCGCTGGCCTCCCCAGCAGGCCGGTGGTTTCGGTGGGCCGCGTCCGCAAGGCCCATGGGTCTGCTTCAACCCGTGGGCCGCTCCTCAAGTCGCCCAGGGCTGGCGCGCTCCCTCGGCTGGCCTCCTTGGTCCAGCCCCGCAGGCCCACACTGCCTTCGCGGGCCTCCAGGCGTCTCCTCCCATGACCCAGGGCTGGCAGCAGCAGCCCTACGTCTGGGCGCCTCCTCCGGCTTCTCCAACCTTTGATCAGGCCGGTCTCGTTGCGGCCCTCCAGCAGATGCAGATGCAGGCGCCGGGTCCCTGGGTCGTCGACTCCGGCGCCACGTCTCACATGACTCCCTCCGCTGGTATACTCCTCAATCGTCTTCCTTCTTCTTCTTCTTTTATCACTGTCGGTAATGGTCACAATGTTCCTGTCATTGCACGAGGTCACTCCTTGCTTCCCACCCAGCCTTCCACTTTCTCTCTAAACAATGTCCTTGTTGTTCCTTCCTTAGTGCGCAATTTACTCTCTGTCCGTCAGTTTACTCACGACAATAATTGCTCACTCGAGTTTGACGCCTTTAGTTTTTTCGTCAAGGATCTCAAGACGGGTCGCGTGATTCTTCGTTGCAATAGTGACGGCGACCTCTACACGCTTTCTGCCACACCATCCACTGCCAGCGCCAATCTCGCCGTCACTTCTACCGTCTGGCACCAGCGTCTTGGACATCCGGGGCCTGCTGTCCTTGCTACCTTAAGAAATAAAGCTGTCATCTCTTGTAATAAATTAGATCGCTCGCTTTGCAACTCTTGTCAGCTGGGCAAGCATACGCGTCTTCCTTTTGCTACTTCGACCTCGTGCACATCAGCACCATTTGAACTTATTCATTGTGACGTTTGGACCTCTCCGGTTGCGAGTATTTCAGGCTGTCTTTACTATCTCGTGTTTCTTGACGATTACAGCCACTTCACATGGACGTTTCCCATGAAACGGAAATCTGAAGTTCATGCTCATATCACTGCTTTTGCTCAGTACGTTCAGACTCAGTTTGGTTTACCGCTAAAATGTTTCCAAGCAGACAATGGCACAGAGTTTGTCAATAACGCCACCTGTAATTTTCTCTCTGCTCGTGGCACCTTATTGCGTCTCTCTTGCCCTTCCACATCTGCCCAAAACGGCAAAGCTGAGCGTATTCTTCGTACTCTAAATAATTCAGTCCACACACTTCTTTTCCATGCTTCTATGCCTGCCTCGTACTGGGCTGAGGCCCTCGCTACTGCTACATACTTAGCCAATCGTCGACCCTCCATCTCTATACAGAATCGCATTCCCTATGAGGTTCTCTATGGTCGCCTTCCAGAATTTGATCATCTCCGAGTCTTTGGCTGTCTTTGTTATCCAAACCTCTCTGCTACAGCTCCTCATAAACTTGCTCCTCGTTCCACGGCGTGTGTGTTCATTGGTTATCCGTCTTCGCATAAGGGTTACCGATGTCTCGACCTTTCTACCAAGCGTGTCATCATCTCTCGACATGTTGTCTTCGATGAACACGTATTTCCGTTTGCTGGAGTTTCAGCTCCTTCACCTCACACACTTGATTTTTTGGTCGAAGACGAGCTGTTACCTGTGCAGGTTGTTTCTACCGCTCCACGCACGGTTTCTCCACTCCCCTTGAGTGTTGAGCAACCGCGGCCCCCGGCTGCTTCCACACCAGTAGCTCCGGCTGTTCCAGACGAGGCGCCTCTTCTTGGTGTTTTCTCCTCCTCCACGGTCGCTCCGTTCGATACGAACGTTGAGCAGCCGCGTCCTGGTGCTCCTTCAAGTTCTCCTTCCTGTGCTGCAGCCCCAGTTCAGTCTACGGGCGGGTCTGTGCCACTAGCTTCCTCCGGCGATGGGCGGTTTCAGGGCCGTGTCTATGAGCGCCGACTTCCGCCTGGCCCCGGCGCTACTGGCCCTGGTGCTTCTCCGCCTGTTCTGCACGCACCAATTAGTCAGGTGCGTCGCCAGGCTGATGGGACTCTGATTTCTTCAGCGCGACAGCTGCCTTCTACGCCTCCTCGTCCGATGACTCGTCTTCGGTCTGGTACTGTTCCCCCTGTTGATTACCGACCATGTTTTTCTGCTACACACACAGTTGATTCGCCGGTTCCATCGAACTATCGCAGTGCTCTTGCTGACCCCAGTTGGCGAGCTGCCATGACTGAAGAATTCCGGGCATTGGTTGATAATGGTACTTGGCGTCTTGTTCCTCGCCCTGCTGGAGAAAATGTTGTGTCTGGTAAATGGATCTTCAAGCATAAATTTCACGCTAATGGTTCTCTTGCTCATCACAAGGCCCGTTGGGTTGTCAGAGGTTTTTCTCAGCAGCATGGTATTGACTATGATGAAACATTCATCCCTGTTGTCAAGCCGGCGACTATACGTGTTGTCCTGAGTCTTGCTGCCTCCCGAGCCTGGCCGATTCATCAGCTCGATGTCAAGAATGCCTTTTTGCATGGTCATCTGAATGAAACGGTTTATTGTCAGCAGCCACCGGGTTTCATTGACTCGTCCGCTCCAGATCATGTTTGTTTGCTACAGAAATCTTTGTACGGACTCAAACAGGCTCCACGGGCATGGTACCAACGTTTTGCAACATTCATTCAGCACTTGGGATTCACTGCTTCGACTTCAGACACCTCTCTGTTCATCTATACTCAGGGATCCGCTGCTGCTTATTTGTTGTTATATGTTGACGACATAGTTCTGACTGCCTCTACTCCTGAGCTTCTGCAGCGTATCATTGGGCAGCTGCATTCTGAATTTGCTATGACTGATATTGGACCGCTGCATCATTTTCTTGGTATTGCAGTCCACCGCTCCTCTGATGGTCTCTTTTTGTCTCAACGCCAGTATGCTGTTGACCTCCTCCAGCATGCAGGCATGTCTGAGTGTCATTCCACGACCACTCCTGTTGATACACATGCCAAACTGTCCGCGACTGAAGGTTCCCCGGTTGCTGATCCTTCTGAGTACAGGAGCCTAGCTGGTGCGCTCCAGTATCTTACTCTGACTCGTCCTGATCTTGCCTATGTCGTACAACAAGTTTGTCTATTCATGCATGATCCACGGGAGCCTCATCTTGCCCTGATCAAGCGTATCTTGTGCTATGTGAAGGGGACGTTGTCCTCTGGACTGCACTTTGGTACTGGTTCTATTCAGACTCTGACTGCATATTCTGATGCTGATTGGGCTGGATGCCCCGACTCTAGACGCTCCACTTCTGGTTTCTGTGTTTTTCTCGGTGATAATCTGGTGTCATGGTCTTCTAAGCGTCAGACCACTGTCTCTCGCTCCAGTGCCGAGGCTGAGTATCGTGCGGTTGCTCATGCTGTTGCCGAGTGTTGCTGGATTCGTCAACTTCTTCAGGAACTTCATACCCCTCTTGCTTCAGCGACGGTTGTCTATTGTGACAATGTTAGCGCTGTCTATATGACGGCTAATCCTGTCCATCATCGTCGTACCAAGCATATTGAGTTTGACATTCACTTTGTTCGCGAGAAGGTTGCTTTGGGACAAGTTCGGGTTCTTCATGTTCCTTCCTCGCATCAGTTTGCTAATATCATGACTAAAGGCTTGCCTGTTCAGTTATTTACTGAGTTTAGGTCCAGTCTTTGCGTCCGGGATCCTCCCGCTGTGACTGCGGGCGGGTATTAGAGATATTGTATAGCTGTAGATACACTTTGACTTGTATACGACTTGTACTTCTTGTACTCCAAGTTATCTTGGCTATATATATAAAAGTCACCCCCGCCTCGTTAGGGTGTGTGGTGTTGCCATAATCCTATTCTCTACATCAAAGAAACACAGTAATCATTTTATATCGTAGAAACTCTCTGTACAGCTTTCAGCTATTCACCAACTAACTACTCTTAATCCTAGCACCCTAAAACCCAAAACAGTCTGAAAAGTAAAATGCTATCATCTGCATCAACGGATCCATCCACCACATGGGGATGGACCAAAGGGATCACACTCTGGCTGTGCCACTGTGGAGTTAGGCCTCAATTGCAAATGTGACCACTAGCTCTCACGGTACTACTGATGATGGAGTTGCTTTTCATCCAAAACCAGTGAAGATTTCATATAAATGTTAGTAAGATAATTGCTGCTAAACAATTAGGTGCTCCTGACTAGTGCCGCTTCGTCAACGGTTCCAGTTTCTTACTGAACTCAAGACCTTGTTTCTGTCAGATAGTTCACATGCACTTATGTTTAACTGAACAGGTGACAGTCAACAAGGGCACAAAGCAAATATGACACCTGAAAAGAAAACCAAGCCATATCTTACTTTTAATTCCCACAGCAGAGCAGAACGAGGTACAAGTTGTCCACCAAAATTCTCCTTCCTTGCCGATTCAAGACCAGGAAGGTGAAAATATGCTAATACTTACATCTTACACCAATAGGATTTATGTCAAGGCAGGAAAACCCATGCTATAGTTGTATGTCTCACTGCAATCAAATTTGGAATTAGTGATTTCTAGGTAGTAGAAAAGATGGTCACCACCACTGAACCTGAAAGAAATCAATAATATGACGAGATGCTAGTGCAAGCTCCTGGTTATCTCGTAGACCTGTAGGTGAGATGGGCTTTCGGCCCACACAATTGTGGCCTTGTGGGTTCACCAAACAGCGTGGCTGACGCTGACCTGTTTCTCAACCTTTTCATTTAGGTAGACTACCTGTTTCTCAACCTTTTTCATTTAGAGTGAGAAACAACAGATTTGAAAAAAAGATACAACCAAGAATTAGATTGGAACTTTGTCTGTTTATTTTCCACCCCGATTTATTGGATTATAATAACTTGGCCTTTGGATCATATAAACAGGCCTGTTTTTTATAAACCGGAAAAGGGCCTTGTACTCGTTTGTTTTGGGTGGGGTAACTAGGTTTAAAGTCATATCTCGGTTGAGCATTTAGCAGCTTTTAGCCCTACGCTTTTTAAGCCATGTGGTCAAGATTCAATGACTCGTGGCTTTCTTGGTATGTTCTTCCTTTCGCTCTTCTCTAGCCTACATGTGGAGCCGAGCAAAGCGCAACAACGAATTCGGAGATAGTTCCGAGACAAAAAGAAGAAGAGCGAGATGAGGATTCTTTTTTTTTTTAAAAAAAAAGAAGAAGAGCGAGATGAGGACAACACGTGATGGAGGACCTCGCTGCATCAGGCCCTCAGTCCCCTCCGCCTTTCTGAATTGCTTGTCTTAAGGTTAGGGATTGGAGAGAGTTTTGATGGATCCTGATATATGTAGCTAACACGTGATGGAGGACCTCGCTGCATCAGGCCCTCACTCCCCTCAGCCAACAATCCTATTTTCACCTGTGATATATGTTGCTAACTTTTGACAAATGATATATTGAAAGCTACATTATTGATTAGTAAAAGGCAGCAAACAACGTTAGCAACTAGGCGACCACACGATGGATTGGTGGCCAAATCAAGTGCTCCCTCTATTTTATTTTTGAGAATTACACAGTACAGACGCTCACACACGCACGCACATTCACCTCTGCTCCCTCCAATTTACAATTAATATATATCGTCAATTTTTTTTAACTTTGATTCTATACTACACGGGCACACGGTAGCGCCGCCGACGGATCACCATAAAACATACGGAGTACTTTCAAAACATTTAATTGCCTATATTTCTTTCAAGGACATTTTCAAATAAATTAGTGGTCAGGGTCAGCATCCATGTTCTAAAATCTAAATCAAAATGAATATGTTGAAAACATCAAATTGGACGACGACATGCGAATGAGTACCGGACAACTAGAAGTTTACAACTAGGACCCTGTTTAGTTCCTAGTCACATCACCAAACTTCTAAAAATTCTTTCCAAACTTCACTGTTCACCTATCACATCAAATCTCTCTCCTCATGCATGGAGTACTAAACGTGGGTAAATAAAAAAACTAGTTGCATGGTTTTGATGTACACGACGAGACGAATCTTTTGAGCCTAGTTAGGTCATGGTAGAACAATGTTTACCACAAACAAACGAAAAGTGCTACAGTACACTACAGTGTCCGATTTGACTTTTTCACTTCACTCTTCGCTCTTTTTCCAGAAACTAAACACCCCTGGCTCGAAGATTGGTAAACTCTTGAGGCGTGGGCAAGGCCATGTACGTGCTTGGCTGTGGTACAGTGGCTGCGTTTGTGTCCAAAATCGTGTGGCCTGTGGGCCCGCCATATTCGTGGCTCAGTTTCGCTCCGTTCGCCACCGTGGGCCCAGCCGAAAGATAAGCCCCTCTACCAGTGGCCACTTTCAGATTTCTTTGATTTCTGCGGACAGCGAAACAGAGAGAGAGAGGGATCTGAAGAAACAGAGCCGGGAAACAGAGCAGGGCCAAATCGCGTCGTCCCAGCAGGGAAGAAGAAGAAGAGCAGGAAGAAATGGCTGCCATACCAGCAGCGATCTCCGGCTGCTGCTCTTCGTCTCGGCTGTCCCAGCCAGCTGGCCTCCTGCCGCCCTCCACGAGCAGACGGCGCTTCAAGGTCACGGCCATGGCGCCCAAGAAGAAGGTAAATCGGCCAGGAAATCCCTCGCGAATCCCAGCTAGAATCTGCCGAAATTCACCGTGTTCGTGCGCGCAGGTGAACCGGTACGACGAGAACTGGTCGAAGCAGTGGTTCGGCGCGGGGCTGTTCGCGGAGGGGAGCGAGGAGGTGTCGGTGGACGTGTTCAAGAAGCTGGAGCGGCGCAAGGTGCTGAGCACGGTGGAGAAGGCCGGGCTGCTGTCCAGGGCGGAGGAGCTCGGCGTCACGCTCTCCTCGCTGGAGCGGCTGGGCCTGCTCTCCAAGGCCGAGGACCTGGGCCTGCTCAGCCTCGTCGAGGCCGCCGCGGGGGCGTCGCCCTCCGTGCTCGCGTCCATCTCGCTGCCGCTCCTCGTCGCCGCCGTCGCCGCGGTCGTCGTCGTGCCCGACGACTCCGTCGCGCTCGTCGCCGCGCAGGCCGTCGTCGCGGCGGTGCTCGCGGCGGGGGCCGCGGGGCTGTTCGTCGGCTCCGTCGTGCTCGCAGGCCTGCAGGAGTCGGATTGATTGGACAGCTGCTGCTCGATCGCCGACAGCTTCATTCGCCGAGCACGGTATAAAAACCGAGCTGTGCGTACGCCGTCGGCGGCGCTACCTTGTCCGAGTAAGCTGTGTAGTATAGGATCTTATTGTTAGCAGTTTATCGAATTATATGATGTAATGACCTTTTCGTAATTTATGCCATTTGCAAATGTGAAATGCTGAAGAAATTGCGGTGAAAGGAACGGTTGCTTTGCCTTGCGCTGAAAGAGTTCAGGACACGAATTAGAACGGTATGCGATATATAGACGCTGCAAATTCTAGTTTCTTTCACGTGCTCCAGGCACCTATGACCTGCAAGACAAACACGGATACTTCATTCAAGCATACAAGGTAGATAAGATTGTTGGAGACTTCTAACGTCAGTATGAGACTATGAGTGCACGGTTTCATGTAATCGTGTCAATGAGTTTTATGGGATGAACTGCTGTTGCATACCACGAAACTCTTTCTTTTTATAATGACAAATTTATAATGACATAAAACCCACTGAGACTTAGTAGTCAAATCATTTTCATTTTCTTTTTTTCTTAAGAAAAAAGTAGTCAGGTCAACCTTCTATATGATACCGTAGCGATCTAGGTCGAATTTTCTTTCTGCGACATCGTACATGTTCAGCCCACACGACAAGCCCACTTTCTTTTTTTTAGAAAAAGTCCATCTGACCTCCTTCCATCTGTCTACATTGTTTGATTTCCATCTGTCGACAATTATGTCGAGCACGTCTAACCGGGGATGCCCCGATGAGTAGTTTTGTGTGGGTCTCGCCGAGTTCTAGGAGCGAAAGTACACGAACAACCAGATTTAGACAGGTTCGGACCGCGAATAGCGTAATACCCTACGTCATGTATGCTTGGATGTATTGCACGTGTGGTGTTACTTGGTTTTGAGGGGGGTCCCTGCCTCGCCTTATATAGTCTGGGAGGTAGGGTTACAGGTCGGTTTGTACAATCCTAGTCGTATACAACATGGATAACTACAACATGATGCTTTGGGGAGTTTCCTATCAGTACACGACTAGTTATTCCAATCTACTACGCCGTCTTGCACCATAGCCGACTGGTTTGAAGTAGTCGGATCAAACTCCTCTCTGCCGAGTAGATTAATCCTCTGGATAAGTGGCCCTAGGGATCCTGGTCCCACAAGCCCCCGAGCATCTTGTGCCTTTGCTTCAAATCTTGAATAACTGGAGCTAAGCTCAAGACGCTCAATTTTCTCTTAACGAGTAGTTCCATTGGAGTGCATCTTTTGATGCACCCAATGGGTGTAACCCCCGAGCCTCCGAGTACTTTTGAAGTAGTCGGAGGTTCAAAAGCAATCTTCTGTCTTCATCTTGAGTAGTTCAATGGTGTGCACCGAGTAGGTGCACCCATTGGGTGTAGCCCCCGAGCTTCGAGTAGTTTGCCTGAAAAAAAAACCAGTCGAAGGTCCTCGAGTAGTTGTCCCAAAATTATCGGAAAATCAAATCCCAGAATATCCGGTAACAGCCCCCGAGCTTTAAAACAAAAATCTTTTTGATTTAAAGATTAGAGTAAATCCTTCTGGATCCGTTGTAAACTTGAATGTCCGAAATTTTCGCCGCCATCTGTTAAGGAAAGTTATCCCGAAAAAATAGGCGGGAATGTAGAATGCCATGCGCCGCCGCACTGTAGTGAACAGTAACCCTAACGAAGGGTTATATAGATCTGGCCATCGGACTTAAATCAATCACCGGGCCTTTTCATAGTCGCCACCCCCAGAGCGCACTGCGACCTTGAATCCTTTGTCCACTAAAAACCCGCAGCCCCCAAGCTTGAGATTTGGTTGAAGTAGTCACCAAGCTTCGGAGTCAGTGAATGCGAGAGAAATCCAAAGCCATAATCCGCTCCAACATGTCTGGATCGAAGCGAAATGCTGTCTCGAAGAGGGGCGGGAAGAAGAAGTCATTGGTTCCAGAATCATCAGCGAAGCCTGCCTTCGCAGATCTGCCATCCCCAGCTGTTGCTTGGAAGAAGTGTACAGCGAACACCAACGACCTCACTGAATTGGTGGAGCAAGGTTTGCTTCTAGATTCCGTAGCTCTTGAGTGGAAGTCTTGCTACAAACAACATTTCCCTACTGAAAACAATCAAGAAATTCCTTTGTTTATCTCCTTTTGTGAGCGAGGGTTTGGATTACCCATCTCTTCTTTCTTCAAGGAATTCCTTGCATTCTATAGCTTGCAATTACATCATCTCAACCCAAATGGGGTGCTCAACATTTCTGTCTTTGTCCACGCCTGTGAAGCGTTCTTGGGTATCAAACCCAGTCTTGCCTTGTTCCGCACTTTGTACCACATCAAACCACAGCCAAATAATATTCGAACAGAGGTAGTTGGTGGTGCGGGAATTCAGTTCCGCCAGAACATGAAGGCCAAGTGGTTTGAAATGCCTATAATGGATTCATGCGGCGACTGGAAGAGCAAATGGTTTACTATCGGTGAGTATATCCAAATATCTTGTTTATTTGAATAACTATGCCGTTTTGTTGATATCATGGTGAACCACATGTTTGTGTATTGAAAAACAGCAGGGAACCACTCGTTGAGTTGTCCACCAAAGGATGGGTGGTTTCCCCGAGACCAGTCGAACTGGAACTCGCGTCCGACTGCGGAAGAGGCCTGGGATGTACCCGCTCTGTTGAAGCGGGTACAAGAGCTGAAAGATCAAGGACTCACTAGAGTAGGGATCGCCTTCAGCTTCATGAAGCGAAGGATTCAACCACTCCAGGAACGTCATCACCTGGGTTATGATTATGAGGGTGACTCCGATCAGACCCGTACTGCGCCATAAGCTATTTCGGATGAAGCGGTGCTGCATCGGTTGGGGCAGATGTTTACTGATGTAAACGAGAAGCCAGTCATCATCAATGAGTTGTCTAAGGACAACCCTCCACCGGAAGTAAGTACTTGTATCTTGGAATATATTGATATCTAGGAGCATATGACAATAACTTGAATTGTCTTGTTGTGAATAGGAGACAGCCTCGGAGCCCATAGAACTTTTTACCCGTAGTGCATGGGAGGAATCTGCTGAGGTGCCAGAACAGGGTGATGCAGCTGAAGCATCGAAAGAAGTTATAGATCTAGAGCAACAAGGCCTTCCTGGTGTAGTTGTTGAAGGTCAAACGGTGGAGAGTCCGTTGGGAGGTGCTGAAGAAATCATCACAGCAACTCAAGAACTACCAGGGGGTCCACTGCCAGGGGAGACAACTCTTGATATTGCCTCAACCAGTAATCAGGTACTTACTGTTGTATATACCTAAATGACTTGTATTGAATGACGCAAGAGTGGTTAACTTGTTGATTCCTGTAGGTTGAAGGCCACCATGGAGCAGAACAACCCGAGGATGTTGGTCGAGTGATAGCAACAGCCAATGTTGTGGAAAATTGTCACACCCGGCCCAGTTTGTATGGCCCGGTAGTGGCCCATTAGTGCGGGATGCACATGTTTAGTGCCACATTGCTAGTTGAGCAAGGGTGGAGGCAACTTATAAGCCTTTGTCTTCCAGCCATAGCACCTTCGGGTTAACCCTTTTACACGAAGCGAGGACGAAAGTGTAAGTAGGGTGCTATGTGTACGCGTGCACGCCCCTCGGAAGGGCTGTGCGGGGCGGCTCGTGGAAGGCGGGGTGTTACAAATGGTATCAGAGCCGACCCTCGCGGTTGCGCGTACGGGTCAGTGTGCGGGCATAGGGCGCATGGCGCGTATGGCCCGGGTAGGGCATACGGCATGGACTATGGCGCCGGCACTGGACGTACGGTCGTGCGCTAAGGGGGAACGTTCCTGTACATTTGCCCGGGTGGGTGAGTTGCGCCGACGAGGACGTCGGGTTCTTTGAGGGGGGTGTATGTCACACCCGGCCCAGTTTGTATGGCCCGGTAGTGGCCCATTAGTGCGGGATGCACATGTTTAGTGCCACATTGCTAGTTGAGCAAGGGTGGAGGCAACTTATAAGCCTTTGTCTTCCAGCCATAGCACCTTCGGGTTAACCCTTTTACACGAAGCGAGGACGAAAGTGTAAGTAGGGTGCTATGTGTACGCGTGCACGCCCCTCGGAAGGGCTGTGCGGGGCGGCTCGTGGAAGGCGGGGTGTTACAAAAATCTTGAAAATGTAAGTTACTTTGTCTGTGTGGTAGATGTATATGATCATTGCAAACCACTAATAGTTCTCCATTACTGCAAATTGAAGTGAGAGGATCTGCTGATACTGATGAAGCTGAAGAACTGCGCAAGCATCTGCGTCTCGCTCTGGTGAGTATTGTACTCGTTGTGTGATATTCAAGAAATAGTAGTCTGCTGTGCTTATTGAGATGTTCACGCAGATGCTTGTTGACGTGGCGGAGAAGCCTGGTGACGCCAAGTTATCAGACCGCATTCGTGAGTTGGAGAAAGACTTCGTCGATGCTCGTGAACAACTCGAGCAAGAACGGAAACAATACAATGAAGATATCCAGGCTCTCCGGAGGCAAAGAGATAGCCTTGATGATGTGAAAGGTAGATTGGAGATCCGCGTGACCACTTTGGTCAAGGAGAACGCTGGTAAGTTACTCAAAAACTTGATCATGAAACTCGTTAGTTTAAAACAAGTAATATACTGAATAATATGCATTTGCAGAATTGAAGAAGAAAATCAATGAAGAAAAAGGTAAAACCACTAGTTGGTATAACCTGACCCAGCGCCAAGTTGATGAAGTCAAGAAGCTCAAGGCGTCGATCGAGAAGAAGGACGTTGAATTCGCTAAAGAACACCGGATCCGCACTGACATGGAAAAGGAAATGACAGGAGCATTGAAGACGGCTCAGCTTAAACAAGAAGAAGTCAACAACCTGCTGGCTGAGTAGAAAGAGATTGAAGAAGCCGTGGAACCAATCATGGAATTGCTGATCCCTGAAGGTGCGGAATCAGGTAACCATTCTCTTGTCGAGCGTCTTCGCCAAGTGCCAGAGTTGGTGGGGGAATTCTGCAAGGCCACTTTGAAGGACTGCACTAATAGGATCCTGGCACTTTTCAAGGCTCACAACCCAACTTCCAAGCTTGATGTGAAGTATATGCCGGTTGGGTTGACTGATCAACAGTATGAAGCACTTGTAGCGGAGATAGAGCCATTAGCTGAAGAAGTAGTTAATTCTCTGCAGTAGAAAAAACAATGCGACCAAGTCTTGTAATAATTGAAAATACTTTTGCTCTTTGATTCTTGTGTGAGAACAGTTGATAAAACTTTGATATTGTGAGACAAAAGTATTGATATGAAAAGTAGTCGCTTGATAAATATTGACTTTGTGTGCTAATTTGAACTTAGCTTATGAATATGAAACCAACATGATGGTTTTGATAGAATCATGCAAAAGTACATAATGTGCCTAGACCCAGGGTCAAAAGTCTGTTAAAGATTATTGCTTAAACAGATTTATTGATTGGTTGCTGATGCAGAGCCGTAAAAAAGTAGTATGTACTTATATACTGCATGAATATATGGATGTAATGTATGAAAGGTGAATCTGATGATTTCCTGTTAAGCGCAGTACTAAAACCGGATGCAGTCGGCATGAAGCTCAGAGCCGGATTTCAGTAGAAACAAATGATTTGATACTAACAACAACTGCCATGTGTAGGCAGGTGTAGTTTAACCAGGACTTCTAAGGCTTGATGCCTGCTTTTGTGAAAAAAGTAGTCGTGGCATCTTTTGAGTTGTTGTGAACACAACTGTCCCTGATATTTGAATGAAATAAAATGAGATTTGAACACAGGGTTATGCGTGAGTAAAAATATAACTTTATTGATGTCTTGAAAAAAGTTCATGAAATAATTCTATAATCCACTGCTATGGATAGAATTTTCGTAGATGCTCGATGTTCCAAACATTTGGCAAATCTTTGCCTTCTTGAGTTTGTAGGTGATATGTTCCAACCCCAAGGACTTGTTTTACAATGAATGGACCTTCCCAGCGAGACATGAGCTTATGCAAGCCATCTGTCTTCTGTATTCGCCATAATACCAAGTCTCCTATGACAAAGGAATGAGGCTGGACAGAGCGTTGATGATAACGCCGTAAGCCCTTGAGGTAACGAGTGTTTTGAATAAGAGACGCTACCCGAGCTTCTTTGATGCCATCGACATCATGAAAACGTTCTTGTTGAGCGACTTGTTCGTCATAATTCACCACGCGTGGTGCCTGCCAAAGAAGATCAACAGGTAGGACTGCTTCAGATGCATAGACTAAGAAATAAGGGGTTTGCCCTGTCGCACGACTTGGCTGTGTGCGGAGCCCCCAGAATACCGCTGGTAATTCTTGAGCCCACTTTCCACCATATTTCTTGAGTGGTTCGTAGAGTCTAGGCTTCAAACCCTGCAGTAGCAAGCCATTGGCTTTCTCGACTTGTCTGTTGGCCTTTGGATGAGCAACTGAAGTGTAATGTGTCTCAATCGAGTACTTTTCGCAGTAATCTTGAAATGCTTCGCTTGTGAAAACAGAGCCCAAGTCTGTAATGATCTCGTGAGGTATGCCAAATCGATGGATGATTCCATCAAAGAATTTGATTAAATTGTCAGCCCTTGGATTGACTAGGGGTTGCGCTTCAATCCACTTGGTGAACTTGTCGATGGCAACAATGAGCCACTCGAAACCACCAAGGGCTTTGGCTAAAGGTCCCACCAAGTCCAGGCCCCAACAAGTGAAAGGCCAAGATAATGGAATCATGCGAAGTTCATGTGCTGGTACGTGTGCTTGACGGGCAAAAAACTGGCAGCCCTGACACCTCTTGACGATATCCTCAGCATCTTTCTTCACCGTAGGCTAGAAAAACCCAGCTCTGTAGGCTTTCCCGACTAGTGTGCGTGAGGCAGCATGGTTGCCGCAAGTACTGCTGTGAATTTCCGCAAGCAGAGCTCTACCTTAGTCAGCTGGTATGCACTTCATCAGCATGTTGACAGATGCGCCCCGTCGATAAAGTGTATTGTTGACTACAACATAGTTTGCAGCTCTACGCCTGATGCGGACTTGTTCATTCTCGAGCTTTGGCAATTTATGGTCTCGCAGGTACTCGATGAATGGAGTCATCCAATCAGTATCGATGATCATGACTTGGAGGTCAGGTCGCGGTGGTTCTGAAACAGAATCTGCTTGGACTGCTTCTTTGATAGATGGATGATGTAATTCGTGAACAAAAATCTCTGCTGGAACTTCTAATCTTTGCGATCCCATCTTGGAGAGGGCGTCAGCAGCAACATTGTAATCACGAACGACATGATGAAATTCTAGTCCAAGGACGTGACGTTTAAGCTTGCGAACCTCCTTGACATATGCATCCATTGTTTCCTTCGTGGCGTCTCAATCCTTGTTGACTTGGTTGATAGCAACTGCTGAATCTCCATACACACAGAGTCGTTTGATACCAAGTGACAAAGCTAGGCGAAGGCCGTGTAGCATGGCCTCATACTCAGCTTCATTGTTAGTGACTGGAAAAATAATTTGTAGAACAAACTTGAGTTGTTCACCTTTGGGGGAAATTAAAAGAACTCCTGCGACGCCTCCTTCCAATTTCAGCGATCCATCGAAGTACATAACCCAATGCTTAGGGCAAGTAGTTGTTCTGGAGTATTGAGTTTCCAGCCATTCGACCGTGAAATCAGCTAAAGCTTGAGACTTGATTGCCTTTTGTGATGTAAAAGTGAGATAATATGCGGCTATTTCTGCTTTCCACTTGCTGATTCGTCCAGTTGCATCAGGATTGTGAAAAATCTCACCTAAGGGAAATTTAGTCACAACAGTAATGGGAAAAGCTTGGAAATAATGCCTTAACTTTCTGGAGGTGATAAAGATGGCGTAGAGTAGCTTCTGTACTTGAGTATAGCGGATCTTGGATTCTGAAAGTACTTCGCTGATGTAATAAACCGGCCTCTAAACTGGAAAGACATGGCCTTCTTCCTTTCGTTCGACCACAATGATTGTGCTAACTACGTGTGTAGTAGCCGCAATATACAAAAGTAAGTGGTCAGTTTTGAGAGGAGCGACAAGTACCGAAGGAGTAGTCAAGTATGTCTTGAGTTGCTCGAAGGCTTGATTTGCTTCGTCAGTCCAGGTAAACTTGTCTTGTTTCTTGAGTAGCTTGAAGAACGGAAGACCTTTCTCTCCAAGTCTTGAAATAAATCTGTTAAGCGCTGCAATGCACCCGGTAAGCTTCTGAACTTCCTTGATGCTTGAAGGAGCTTCCATATTGAGGATGGTTGTGATCTTGGAAGGATTTGCTTCGATGCCCCTGTGACTAACAATGAACCCGAGTAGTTTGCCAGAGGGGACACCAAAGACGCATTTGGTTGGATTGAGCTTCCATCGATACGTCCTGAGGTTGTCGAACGTCTCTTGTAAATCATTAATGAAATTCTCCAGTTCCGTGTCTTGATTACCACATCATCAACATATGCCTCTACATTCTTGCCAATCTGTGAAGAGAGGCAATTTTGTATGGCTCGTTGATATGTGGCTCCAGCGTTCTTCAACCCAAAGGACATGGCGGTGTAGCAAAAGGCGCCAAAAGGTGTGATGAAAAAAGTCTTGATCTGATCATCTTCGTTCAGTGCTATCTGGTGATAGCCTGAGTAACAGTCGAGGAAACAGAGTAGCGCGCATCCAGCTGTAGAGTACACGACTTGATCAATGAGTGGTAAACCTATGGGATCTGGAGGGCAATGCTTGTTGAGATCTGTGTAGTCAACACACATGCGCCACTCATTGTTGTTCTTCTTCCTGACCAGGACTGGATTGACCAACCACTCTAGATGGAAGACTTCTTTGATGAAGCTAGCTGCGAGTAGTTTAGCTATCTCAGCTTTGATTGCGTTACGTCGTTCTTGATCGAAGTGTCGTAATCGCTGCCTCTTAGGCTATGCGTCTTTCTGAACATAAAGGTTCTGCTCGGCAAGCTCCCTAGGAACACCAGGCATATCAGATGGTTTCCAAGCAAATATATCTTTATTAGCACGAAGGAACTTGACGAGCGCGTCTTCCTATTTACAATCTAAACTTGCCCCTATCAGGGCAGTTTTGGACGAGTCGCCCATCTCAAGGTCTACAGTCTTGAGCTGTACTTCTTCAGAGGGCTTGAAACTCGTATGCGCAGGCTTCTTGGTGGGAACGTCTGATTCTTGTTCCGTTGATTTCTTGGACAGGGCGAGTACTTCCATCATCTGAGTTGGGACTTGAGCAGCCGCAGCGAATTCTACCGCCTCTACATCGCAGTCATGGGAAATCTTGAGGTCTCCCTTGAGAGAAAGGACTCCGTTGGGAGCTGGCATCTTGAGGACGAGGTAGACATAATGTGGAATCGCCATGAACTTCGCGAGGGCTGGTCGCCCGAGAATCGCGTGATATGAAGTTTCAAAATCTGCCACCTCAAACTTGATGTACTCGGTCCTGAAGTTGGCTGCCGTGCCAAAGGTGACCGGCAACGTGACTTGCCCTAGGGGAATTGCTGCTTTGCCTGGGACAATGCCATAGAACGGGGATTCCATGGGCTTCAGGTACTTGGTGATGTCAAGCCCCATCTTTGTGAATGTCTTGGCAAAGATGATGTTGAGCCCGCTGCCTCCGTCGATGAGTACCTTGGTCAATCTGGCTTGTGCCACGACAGGATTCAGTACTAGGGGATACTTGCCTGGATTGGCAAAATTGGTCCACTGGTCGACCCTTGAGAATGTGATGGGGACCTCAGACCATTTGAGGTATGTGGGAGTAGCTGGCTCTATCGCCATGATCTCGCGGAGAGATAGCTTCTTGGCCCGCTTTGACTGAGTGAGGCTTTCTCCACTAAACAATACTGCAACGACGTTGTCGACTTGAGGGAAGCCATTGGCATGGTCATATTGTCGTCGTCTTTCTTCTTGCTCGTTGGATTCTTTTTCTCAGGCAACTCCCGCTTGTCGAATTCCTTCTTGATGTGGATGCATTGTGCCATCGTGTGCTTCCCATGCGGGTGGTATGGGCAAGGGATATTCATGACTTTATCCAGGTCAGGGGTGCTTTTCTTCTGCGTAGAACGCTCAACTGCCGCGACCGTGTTGTCTGGCTTGCGCTTGTTGCGGTTGAAATCACGCTTGTTGTTGTTGTTGTTACGGCGCTTGGGACTACTCTTGTCTCGGTTACTGCCACCATTGGAGTTGTTGTCCTTGCGCTTGTCGAATCGCTCGCGTTCGTGATCGTCTTGATCTGCCCAATCTGCAGCCATGCTCCTGAGCTCCGCAATGGTTTCTGGGCGTCGTCTTCCGAACTCGCGATGCAGTTCGCGTGCCCATAGACCGTCGTGAAAGCAGTCGATGATCTCCCTGTCTGACACATCAACGATTGTGGCTCTTTTCTCAAAGAATCTCTTGATGTATTTTTGCAGAGTTTCACCCTTCTCTTGTTTGCAAGATGCTAATTCAAATCGGGTTCCGGGTCGTGCCCAGGTTCCTTGAAAGTTAGCAGTGAACTTGCGCGTGAGTTGTTCCCAGGTATCAATGGATCCAGGGCGGAGGCCTTCGAGCCATGTCAGTGGAGCGGTATCCATCATGATTGGAAAGTATCTAACTTTGACGTCGTTGCTGCCACCCGCCATGGTGATTGCCGTCGAATAGACTCGTAATCATTGTTCTGGGTCTTGTTTGCCTGTGAACTTCTCTATTCCAGTCGTCTTGAACTTCTGGGCAGCAGGATTTTCTTGATGCGGCTGGAGAAAGCTGGAAATCCATCATATTTATCAGATGGAGAGCGTTGTCTTCTTCCGCGGCGATCGTCATCTTCATCGTCATTGCGGCGATTCGAGTAGTGACTTGGAGAACCACTTGGTTCGGGGTCTTGGCGACCTCGGTCATTGCGATAGTTGCGATCACGACCACGCGCGGGACGATCACTATTGCCGTCGTCGCCTGGGGGGTCGTTATCGGGTTGATTATCTCTGCCACGGCCATCACGTCCGCGATTGGTGTCGCGTGGCGGGTCTTGTCCCCGGCCCTGCGAAGGTTGCTCTTGATCAGCCGGGATTGGACCGTAGAGTTGTTCAAATTCAGTTCGTCGACGAATCTCCGAAGCGATGCGATTGGCTCTGCTGGCGTCGATTTGGGAGCGGGCGTCCCGGCTGGCGTTAATCGTGTTGCGGAGATCGCCAGCTGGAGGGTTGGCCCTATTTCCTGTTTGCGGCACTGCTGCTGCTTGGCGGATCACAGGTTGTCGTGTGTTTCCCTGTTGGGCCTGGCTTGGGTGAGGGGATGATACGGAACGGCTGCCTTGAGTTCTTTGACCTGGTGTCCTCTGGATCATCGCTGGTCTGCCATCGAGGTGAGGTTGGACTGCTGCAAGTAAGCCGAGTACTTGTTGCACCTGTGGTGAGTCGGGCATAGCTCTGATCATCTCAGCGGCGACGGTCAGATTGGTCGGGGCGTCAGGCAAAACGGGTTGATCTCCGACCATCTGAAAGTCTTGATCAAGGTTCCGCATAGCGGCGGCACGCCTGGCTGCATTGACGCGCCTTTGCATGCGCTTGAGGTTCCTTGTACGCCTTGTCGTCTTCTGCTGATCCGTCTCGTTTGGTGCGGATGGTTCTTCATCAGAGATATCGCCCATAAGCTCTCGCTCGTACTGATCTCCTTGTCCTTGTGCGCCAGCCATGTAGACTTGTCTGCTTGGATCGCGCAGTCATAGGCTTACAGCGCCAGAGAAGTTATCCCCCGTTGAGTCGGAGGAAGAAGTAATCGAGGCGGTCTTGCCGTCTTGATAGGGCAGTTCCTCGAGTATAGCAGCGCTTAGTCTCGACTTGTTATCCTTAGATGAGTCAATGGGGATCGCACCAGGCCAGTGAACGAGTAGTCCTCCTGGTGAGTTGGTTACGACCAGCCCTGAAGGAAGGCGAACGAGTGGTTGTTCGAGGGTGACGTCAGACTTGAAGTAGGCGCTGCAGTTGAATCGCGCAATATTGTCTGGCGCGTCGCTTAATAGGGCCGTGAAATCGTCTTCGCTTTCGTCTTCTGATGGTCCAGGGACCAACTCAGAGTCCTTGCAACGATTCCCGATCTGGCTAGGCGATGAGCTTGTCTTATCGCCCAGCCTCGCGACGTACACCTATTGATATACAGCCGCGGAATTGGATAGGCCAAACGGGAATCGATCTGGGTGGTTATCCGATGGCGTGGCCGGCTCGGAGTCCCCAGCTCTTTCCATGTTTGGAAAAGAGTTGTACCCAGATTCGACTTGGAGAGTCCCGATCGGAGTCCGAGTCGTTGTCGAAGTCGAACTTGATGTTGAAGTTGAGGTTGATGGACTCGTCGAGATCTGACTCTCGACGAGATCTTGGAGCGGCTCCAGTGGAGACGCCGACATCGAGTAGGGCCCCGGTCGATCTGCTAGGAATGACTCGAAACCGAGCTTGCCATCGGAGACGAAAGTCCATGAGCCGATGACGAACGTCGCGCCTTCCTCAATGTTGCTTGCCTTGAATGTTGATCCCATCGCGCCTAATGTCGAGCTTCGGCGAGATTGCCCCACAGTGGGCGCCAAGTGTCGACGAATTATGTCGAGCACGTCTAACCGGGGATGCCCCGAGGAGTAGTTTTGTGTGGGTCTCGCCGAGTTCTAGGAGCGAAAGTACACGAACAACACGATTTAGACAGGTTCGGGCCGCGAATAGCATAATACCCTACGTCCTGTATGCTTGGATGTATTGCACGTGTGGTGTTACTTGGTTTTGAGGGGGGTCCCTGCCTCGCCTTATATAGTCTGGGAGGCAGGGTTACAAGTCGGTTTGTACAATCCTAGTCGTATACAACATGGATAACTACAACATGATGCTTTGGGGAGTTTCCTATCGGTACACGACTAGTTATTCCAATCTACTACGCCGTCTTGCACCATAGCCAACTGGTTTGAAGTAGTCGGATCAAACTCCTCTCTGCCGAGTAGATTAATCCTCTGGATAAGTGGCCCTAGGGATCCTGGTCCCACACCATCCTCAAAGTATAGAACCGGATATCCTACACCTTAAACTGTCTAATACCGGATAAATCACATCCCTAGCTGATTTTTAAGATTTTTTTTGGCCTACATGGCACAATATCTATAAGCCTACGTAGCACCGGTCAACCCCGAGGTGGGTAAATTAGATTATGTTAAAGTTTAGGAGGCAAATAGACAATAATTTTTAAAATTATCTAATATTTTTGGAACAATTATACAATTCAAAATCCTAAACTAGTTTAATCCTAGAGTACAAATTTTGTTTTAGCTTGAAAAAAATATGTGACCAGTTTAGATTTTTCCTAAAATCATACTCTATGTCTCTATCTTATGGTACCTAGTTTGGAGTTATTTCAATTTTCTATGATCTCGTATTTTTTGGCTAGGCATAAAATAATAGATTGTGATTTAAGAAAAATCTAAGACTGTTTTCATATGTTTTAAATCTAACAAAACAATTGTATGAATATTCTAAGATAAAGTGAAAGGGCCTCTAGCCTAGTGGTTAGATCACCTGAGTAGCACCAAGAAGACCTAGGTTCGACTTCCTGTGTGAGCGAATTAACTGGGTTTTGAATAATAGATGAAAAAACCAGTTTCGACTCCCTGTGGGACTGGGTTTGGAATAAAAGATATAAAAATTAGGTTGGGGCTTCCCCCTGCTGACTTCGGTTAAAAAATATTCTAAGATAAAATCCTATATATTTCAAGATAGAAAAGTATTTGGATAATTTTTTGAGAGATTATTTGTATAATTTATTAGGTTGGGGCTTCCCCTGCTGACTTCGGTTAAAAAATATTCTAAGATAAAATCCTATATATTTTAGGATAGAAAAGTATTTGGATAATTTTTTGAGAGATTATTTGTATAATTTATTAGGTTGGGGCTTCCCCTGCTGACTTCGGTTAAAAAATATTCTAAGATAAAATCCTATATATTTCAGGATAGAAAAGTATTTGGATAATTTTTGAGAGATTATTTGTATAATTTTTTAAAGTCTATTTGACCCTAAACTATCAACTCTCGGGTAGGATGTGGCACCACATAGACTCAATTCACTCAAACCACCATCAAAGCCAGCTAGGGGTGTGACTTGTACTGTATTTGATAGTTTATGGTGTAGGATATCCGGTTTTGCACTTTGAGGCTGTAAATTAGAAAATGTCAATAGACGAGGGAGGTCAAATGAACTTTTCCCTTCTTTTTTTCTTATTATATCGAGCAAGAGGGAGACATATACTGTAGTCTAAAATCAAGCTAGCTTGGTGGAAACTAAGACCCCGTTTGGAAAGGCTCCAGCTCATGTCACGGCTTCTGTCGGAGCACCGACAAACAGGCAAAACCCAAACAGCTCCACCGGGGGAGCTCCATGATTCGTGTTGAGAGGAGCTAGGAGAGGTAGGGGGAGCCCCAAAAACTAGTTCCCCGTGATTTCTCTATATGGTCTTCTCCTAGAGGGAGCAGTGGAGACAGAGAGCGGCGTGGGAGCAGACGCGTTGCGCGGTGGGGGTAGAGGGGCGGCGCGGTGGAAGCGGAGCGAAGGAGGCGGAGCCGCATGGGGAAGATGATAAGGAAGAAAGATAACATGGAGGAAGGAGAGAAAGAGTGGGAAAGAAAAATAAAAGAAGGAAAATAATGTGTACTATGAGTATTTCATCCTCTCTATTCATTTTAAACTAGAGAAGCCACTTAAGACGGAGCGAAAAACAACTGCTTCACCAGAGAAGCCACAACCAAAATCGTTCGCAGCTGGAGCTCTGCCAAACACACCCTAAAACAGAACCCCTTTCTTCTACAAGGACCTTGTGCTTTTAGTAGCACATAAGCGAGCAACCAAATTACATCGATCGAGCAAGTATTGCAAGGATCCAAGTTGGAATTGCTAAATGACGAAGAAATTGTGATGAAACAGATAAATTTCTTATTGAGTGCATATGTGTTGCTATGGTTCGAGAATCGAGATGTTCGATTTTGTTGCGACCTTGTAGAAGGGATACAAAGGGAGATATACGGGCATATGGTTGGCGTGATCTGATAGCTCAACCTTTTCATTATATACAAGCCTTTTTTCATGGGAGATAGATGCAACATTTTTTTTATGAAACAGGAGGGTTTGGAGTAAGCTGTGTAGTATAGGATCCATATTGTTAGCATCCAGTTCATCGAATCATATGATGTAATAGCCTTTTGGTAATTTACGCCATGCAAATGTGAAATGCTGAAGAAATTGCAGTGAAAGAGATGGTTTGCTTTGCCGTGACGTATACAGTTGGGATTCAGGAAGTGTTGTTTTGTTCAATACATGCAAGCTAGTGTGTCAACCACTCACCAGTCACCACTATAGATTACGATATAAATAAAGAGCAGAGACCTGGTTTACAGATGACCCGTCGATAGAGGCGGTGTCTTCGGCCACATCTAGGAAAGTGGAAAGATATGATGAAAAAAAAATAGACCGGTGGGTACCGTCCCATGGTTTTTTATTAAAAAGAAGAAACCTTCTCCGGTAACCCTCCAATCCCGACAAACCGGGCGAGGGAATTTTTTTGAAACGACCTGAAAATTCGCTTACACGAGGAGTCAAACCCGCGATCTAAAGGTGCTACTGGACCATTGCAACCACCAAACTACAACCTCTTTCACGTGTAAAGATATGATGACCTTTCTTGTCCTCCTGTATATCTTGTTATCACTGAGTACGACACCATGACGTCAATGTAAGTCATCGTCGCTTTGTCGAAGTACCTGCCTCGCCCAATGCAGTGCAATAAAAGATTTAGTCATTGTTGAAATGATGAGAAACTAAACAGAATGCAATTCAAACCTACGCAGACATCCTAATATAAGAGCATCTCCAACAGTTGCTCAACTCAATCCAATTAATCTACTGAAAGAGCTTTATTTGGGGGAGTTGGGCTAGATTCTTGATTTGTTCCAATAATCTACATCTATTCTTTTATACTATATATAAAGAACGAAAATTTTAAAAAATATTTTTCACCATGTTAACCCAAACTTATGCCCACCCCTTAATACCCTCGGATGGTTTTAAGATTGGTTCATAGGATAGCCTTCATCAAAAACTCTTGCGCTTAGCCTTGCTTACTCTTATTTTTCGCTACTTTTCAACTACAGCACCCGGTGATAGTCCTCCGCACACTTATTTTTTCTTTCACCGGCAATTCTTCTTACCCACCCCGTAATAGGTAAGCTCGCCGCATTATACTTCATTCGATCATTGGTTAAAACTATACGAGATGGATAAGGTTCTTGGAGACTTGGAAGCAGTCAAGTCTTTTTTCCTTTTCTTTAAGAAAAAAATTAGCCAAAGTCAACCGTCTCTATGATGGTACCGTAGCATCTAGGTAGATCTCTTTCACAACGTCCAGGGCCTAGTTTCGTTTGACAAGGCTTTAGACACTAAGTTCGGCCCGTGCATTTAGAACAAGACATAAAAAGATCAGGTACTAAAGCGGCACGGAGCCTCCCGAGCCGCTTTAATACCGGCACCAGCCGATACTAAAAATTGCATTTTAGTACCTGCTGGTGAAGTGGCACAATACTTTCTGGTACTAAAGTGTGACATTTAGTACCAGCTGGTGTTATCAACCCGTACTAAATGCTCATCTCACTACCAGAATCCTTCACATCCGCCCGCCTCCTCCGCCTCGGCCATTTTTGGACCCGGTGCTGATGGGGCTTCAGCACCGGGTCCAACGGCTAGGAGCGGGGGCGGCGCGGAGGTGTGTCCGGGCGGACACATTAGCACCGGGTCGTGGCACGACCCGGTGCTAATGTTCACCCTTTAGCACCGGGTGCAGCCACGACCCGGTGCTAAAGGCCTCGGGCACATTAGCACCGGGTCGTGGCTGCACCCGGCGCTAAAGGGTGAACATTAGCACCGGGTCTTGCCACGACCCGGTGCTAATGTGTTTGAATATAGGGGCTTCCCCTCCCCCGCCCGAGCCAGCTGAACACTTAGGCGTTGTGTTCATGCTGCTCGGCCGTGGGAGGGGAGGTGCTGCCCAAATTTTTTTCAAAATTTGTGAAGAATCTACTCATCTAAGGAGCACTACAAGGTACACTCTTTCATTCTCTAATGTTTTATTTAGCTTGTAATCCTTCTATGATTTAGAAATAGAGGGATTTGTGAATCAAAGTAAAGCTAGCTAGAGAGAGATTGTGTTCTTGGAGGAGAGAGAGGAGAGAGCTTGAGTTCATGGTGGAGAGAGTGTTCATGCATGTTGTGTTTTAAATGGAGAGAGAAGGCAAGCTAGTTAGTATTTTGTTTTGTATGACTTGTGAATAGTTGTAAGGCTTATAGTAATGTGGTTTTAGAAATTACTAGAAAATCAATATAAAATGCTAGAAAATCTTATAAATTACTAGAAAATCTTATAAATTACTAGAAAATCTTATAAATTACTAGAAAATCAATATAAAATGCTAGAAAATCTTATAAATTAATAGAAAATCTTATAAATTACTAGAAAATCAATATAAAATGCTATAAAATCTTATAAATTAATAGAAAATCTTATAAATTAATAGAAAATCTTATAAATTACTAGAAAATCAATATAAAATGCTAGAAAATCTTATAAATTAATAGAAAATCTTATAAATCTTATAAGGCTTATAGTAATGTTATATTTAATGAATATAGTAATGTAGTTTTAGAAATTTATTTATATAATGGAATATATATTATAATTTGTATTTATTTATATATTAATTTTTTTTATCTTTAAATTGTATTGTATATTTGTTATTGGTTAATAATGCAGATGAATAGACAATGGATGTACGGGGACCCCCACGCTCAGGCCTTCCGTGATGGCCTTAGGACGTTTCTCGATGCCGCCGAGGCTAACAGGACGCCGTCCGGTTTCATGTTATGCCCATGCACCCATTGTAAAAATATACAATCGTACAAACAAAGAGGTTGTCTTCAAGTGCATTTGATGAGGCACGGTTTCATGAGGAATTATTCTGTTTGGACGAAGCACGGTGAAAGAGGAATTCTAATGGATGAAGATGAAGAAGACGAGGCCGATGACGACATTCCGTTATTGGCTCAATACTACGGTTCCTTTGCATATGCTGCAATGGGTGATGCCGATGAGGAAGATGTTGCTCGGGAAGGCGATGCTCAGGAAGATGTTGCTCAGGAAAATGAACCTACTGATGGGCTCGGGCAAATGTTGCGTGATGCCGAGAAAGACTGCGGCAATGATAAGGAACTAAAAAAGATACAGCGCATGTTGCAGGACCACAAGACTGACCTGTACCCAGATTGCAAAGAGGGGCTAAAGAAGTTGGGTAGCACACTTGAACTTCTGCAGTGGAAGGCAGCAAATGGTGTTACTGATAAGGGTTTCGAGGAGCTACTGAAACTCGTAAAGAAGATTCTTCCAGAGGGTAACACATTGCCATCGACAACGTATCAAGCAAAACGTGTTGTTTGCCCTCTCGGTTTGGAGGTGCAGAAGATACATGCGTGTCCTAATGACTGTATCCTCTATCGCGGACAGTACGAACACTTGGATCGTTGTCCGGTTTGCACCTGCGCGCGATACAAAATCAGGCGGGACGACCCTGGTGATGTTGGGGGAGAGCGTTCTAAGAAAAAAATCCCTGCGAAGGTGATGTGGTATTTCCCTCTGATACCCCGTCTGAAGCGTTTGTTCAGGAACAAAGACCATGCCAAACTGATGCGCTGGCACAAAGAAGAACGTAAGCAGGATGGCATGTTGAGACACCCCGCCGATGGATCCCAGTGGAGGAACATCGACAGAGCATTCCCAGAGTTTGATGCTGATGCGAGGAATGTTAGGCTTGGTTTAAGTACCGATGGCATGAACCCTTTTGGTGAAATGAGCAGTAGTCATAGCACTTGGCCCGTGACTGTTTGTATCTACAACCTACCCCCCTGGCTCTGCATGAAGCGGAAGTTCATTATGATGCCAGTGCTCATCGAAGGCCCAAAGCAACCTGGCAACGACATTGATGTGTACCTAAGACCATTGGTTGACGAACTTTTGCAGCTGTGGAAGAATGAAGGTGTTAGCGTGTGGGATGAGGACAAGCAGGAGCAGTTTGACCTTCGAGCACTGCTTTTCATAAGCATCAACGACTGGCCTGCACTAAGTAACCTATCAGGACAATCAAACAAAGGATATAAAGCATGCACTCACTGTTTAGAGGAAACCGAAAGCATGTATTTGAAACATTGTCGTAAAGTTGTGTACATGGGTCACCGTCGATTCCTTCCGGCGAAGCATGAGCTACGAAAGAAATGTGCGCATTTTGGCGGGAATGCTGACCGCCGTACAAAGCCGAGACACCGGAGTGGAGAAGAGCTATTTGATATGGTGAAGGACCTACACGTGGTGTTTGGCAAGGGAGACGGAAGCCAGGCTGCTCCGACGGGCGAGGATGGTCGTGCCGCGATGTGGAAGAAGAAGTCTATCTTTTGGGAGCTACCTTATTGGCAACGTTTAGAGGTCCGTAACGCGATTGATGTGATGCATCTGACGAAGAATCTTTGCGTGAACTTGATAAGCTTCCTGGGTACTTATGGGAAGCCAAAAGATACACTGGAAGCACGTCAGGATCTGAAACGATTGAAGCAACGGACTGATCTACATCCAGAAAAGAGAGACAAAGGACGCCAGTACTTGCATCCTGCCAGCTTCACTCTCAGCAAAGAAGAGAAGGCAAGCATGTTTGAATGCTTGAACAGTATCAAGGTTCCGTCTGGCTACTCCTCCAATATTAAGGGAATAATAAATATGAAAGAGAAGAAGTTCACAAACCTGAAGTCTCACGACTGCCATGTGTTGATGACACAGCTGCTTCCCGTCATACTCAGGGGTGTGCTACCAGTAAACGTGCGGAAAGCCATTGTGAAGCTATGTGCATTCCTCAATGCAATTTCTCAGAAGGTGATCAATCCAGACCACTTAGATCAGCTACAGAACGACGTGGTGCAATGTCTTGTCAGCTTTGAGATGATATTTCCACCATCCTTCTTCAATATCATGACACATCTATTGGTTCACCTCGTCAAAGAGATTCGTATATTGGGCCCAGTATTTCTACACAACATGTTCCCATTTGAGAGGTTCTTCGCTGTCCTAAAGAAGTATGTCCGTAATCGTTCTCGTCCAGAAGGATGCATTGCTAAGGGATACGAAACGGAGGAGGTCATTGAATTCTGTGTTGACTTTGTCGACGATCTTATGCCGATTGGTGTGCCCGAATCCCATCACGAGGGGAGACTTGGTGGAAAGGGCACACTAGGGAGAAGATCGATGGTGATCAAGGACGTTGAGACATTTCGTAAAGCGCACCTCACAGTTTTGCAACAATCAACCTTAGTTGCTCCGTACATCGAGGAGCACATGCAGATTCTCAGGGACGAAAACTCAACAAAGTCTGCGGCCTTCATTCAGCGTCTGCACAATAGTACTTTCGCCGATTGGTTGCGAAGACGTCTTATGGGTGTCGAGGGCATTGATGCGCAGCTAGCTTTTGTAGCTAGAGGTCCATCGAGCACGATCTTGACATTCCAAGGATACGACATCAATGGGTATACATTTTACACAAGAGCCCAGGACAAGAAAAGCACCAACCAAAACAGTGGTGTCCGGATCGACGCGACAGACACCAATGGCAATACAAACTCATACTATGGAGTCATAGAGGAGATATGGGAACTAGAGTACGGACCTTTGAAGATCCCACTGTTCAAGTGCCAATGGGTGAAGCTGACTGGAGGAGGTGTTAAAGTTGAAGCGGACTATGGAATGACGTTAGTGGACCTAAACAAGATTGGCTTTCTAGACGAACCGTTCGTCCTGGCCAAAGCTGTCACACAAGTTTTTTATGTGAAGGACATGGCTAGCAGACCGAAGAAAGGGGCGGATAAGAAAGGTGGGGGTAAGCAATTGGACCCATCACAAGACGAGCCAAAGCGTCATATAGTTCTTCCTGGAAAGAGAAAAATCGTAGGAGTTGAGGACAAGACGGATGAAGATTATGATATGCTCGATGGCCGGCCTCCATTCTCAGTGGCTGATGACCCAAGCATCCTGTTAGCGGCGGAGGAGACACCGTATCTACGGCGTGATCACAATCAAGGAACATTTGTAAAGAGGAAGTTTATTAGTGTCCGAGTAAACGATGATGCCATGTAATTTCTATTGATTTATAGGATTTTCTAACATTTTATATTGATTTTCTAGTAATTTATAAGATTTTCTAGTAATTTATAAGATTTTCTAGCATTTTATATTGATTTTCTAGCATTTTATATTGATTTTCTATTAATTTATAAGAGTTTCTATTAATTTATAAGATTTTCTAGCATTTTATATTGATTTTCTAGTAATTTATAAGATTTTCTAGTAATTTATAAGATTTTCTAGCATTTTATATTGATTTTCTAGCATTTTATATTGATTTTCTATTAATTTATAAGAGTTTATATTAATTTATAAGATTTTCTAGCATTTTATATTGATTTTCTAGTAATTTATAAGATTTTCTAGTAATTTATAAGATTTTCTAGCATTTTATATTGATTTTCTAGCATTTTATACTGATTTTCTATTAATTTATAAGATTTAGGCCTTTAGCACCGGGTCGTGGCTGCACCCGGTGCTAAAGGCAACGACCGCGGCTGGCCACGTCACCGGGCGCACACGAGCCACGTCACTGGCCCGGTCGTGGCCTTTAGCACCGGGTCGTGGCTGCACCCGGTGCTAAAGGCCACGCTGCGGCGGGGCCAAAGACCGGCCGGGCCACGGAGGCCGTGCGAGAGCTGGCCACGTCACCGGGCCACGTCACTGGATGAACAAGAACAATTTTTCTTTTTAATCTCTGTATAAAAGTTGTAACTAGTCGTTCTCCCTCGTACAAACTTCAAAAAAGATCATTTTTCTTCCTAAAAATTCCTAAAATCATACTCTATCAGGTTATGAAACATATTAATGTTATTATTTTGAAAAATCTTCTCGTGTTTGAACAATCCAAATTTTGAATTAAAAATGACACCTACAACCAAGGTTTTTTTCACACTAGGTGATGTCAAATGAAAAAGTGATGAATACCAAAGTTTCATATTTCATCATTATCTACAATCTTTATTTAGGTCATTTTGTCATTTTCAAAATGGGTAATAACATGTAGTAGAAATTTGACAAGTCTCTAACAAAGTTTTGGAAACTATGCGAGTGAATCTAGGATTAATGAACAATGTACACTACCACTTTCTCAAATGCAAAAATGACTTAAATAAAGATTGTAGATCTTGATGAGATATGAAATTTTGGTACTCATGACTTTTTCATCTGAGACCGTTTAATGTTCCAAAATCTTTCATTTAGTTATCAATTTTTGTAATTTATAAGATTTTCTAGTAATTTATAAGATTTTCTAGTAATTTATAAGATTTTCTAGTAAGTTATAAGATTTTCTAGTAATTTATAAGATTTTCTATTAATTTATAAGATTTTCTATTAATTTACAGGATTTTCTAGTAATTTAAAAGATTTTCTATTAATTTATAAGATTTTCTAGTAATTTATAAGATTTTCTAGCATTTTATATTGATTTTCTAGTAATGTATAAGATTTTCTTTTTTAATATATATTTTTAATAGGTATTAATAACTGAATTAAAACAAGTATTAATAACTATACATTAAAAACTATATTTATAAGATTCCCAAATAGTAGCCCCCGGTGCTAAAGGCCCGTTTGGAAACTGGGCGCCAAACGAAAAGTTGGGGCCTTTAGCACCGGGTTGATCTAAAATCCGGTGCTAAAGGCCCCCAATTTTCGTTTGGCGCCAGTTACGGGGCCTTTAGCACCGGGTGTAGAAGACCCGGTGCGAAAGGGGGGCCTTTAGCACCGGGTCGTGGCTGCACCCGGTGCTAAAGGCCTCAGTCTGGCGCACAGTTACGGCCTTTCGCACCGGGTGTAGAAGACCCGGTGCTAAAGGGCCTTTCGCACCGGGTGGTGGGAAGACCCGGTGCGAAAGGGGGGGCCGTTAGCACCGGGTCTTCCCACCACCCGGTGCGAAAGGGCCTTTAGCACCGGGTCGTGGCTGCACCCGGTGCTAAATGCCCCGGACCTATATAGGCCGGGGACTTCTCTCCCCTCCCTCACTTCGCCCTCAATCCTCACAGAAACCGCCGCCTCGTCTCCTCAGCCGCTGCCGCCCGTCGTCCCCGCCGCCGTCGTCGTCCTCGCGCCCACGCCGCCGCCGCCCGTGGTCCTCGCGCCCACGCCGCCGCCACCCGTGGTCCTCGCGCCCACGCCGCCGCCGCCCGTCGTCCCCGCCGCCGCCGTCGTCCCCGCGCCCGTCGTCCCCGCGCTCCGACACCCACGCCGCCGCCGCCCGTCGTCCCCGCCGCCGTCGTCGTCCCCGCGCCCGTCGTCCCCGCGCCGGTGCCCCTCGTCCCGCGCCGCTCAAAATGTTCGTCTCGTAGAGTACAACCAATCCATGCAATTAGTTTTTGATTTTATCTACATTTAGTAGTCCATACATGCTATGATATTTTGATGTGATGATAATCTTCTTTTTGCATTGTAAACTTTGAGGGTGAAATTTGTGATCTAAACAGTGCTAAATTTACATTGAAATGTATACAGTGCTAAATTTGTGATCTAAACAGTGCTAACTTTGAGGGTGAAACTTTGAGGGTGAAATTTACATTGAAATGTATATTGGAAATGTTATATGTTTGAAATGTATATTGGAAAATGCTTCATTTAAATGTATTGGAGATATTTACATTGAAATGTATATTGGAAATGTTATATGTTTGAAATGTATATTGGAAAATGCTTCATTGAAATGTATATTGGAAATTCTATGTATATTAGAAATATATGTGCTTCATTTAAATGTATATTGGAAATGTTATATGTTTGTATAATGTATACTATCGAAAATGTTTATTATCGGAAATTCTATGGCGTACCCGAACCCATCGCGCACCCGAACCCCTTAGCGAATCCGTTTTTTCGCGCACCGACCCCCTTAGCAAACCCTTAGCGAATCAATTCACACCGCGCACCCGAACAACAACAACAACAACGTCCCACCCGAATCAATTCTTACCAATTATTTTTAATTCTATAGACGGCGGACAACAACAACAACGTCCCACCCATGCAAGAGGACAACAACACCCCTGTCCCACCCATGCAAGAGGACAACGACACGTTCTTTGCGAATCAACTTTTCAATATTGTAACCCAACCAATGTCGATGGATGATGTGTTGGGCATCATTGGAAGGGACGACAATGTCCAGGGCGACAATGTTGCAAGGGCCGAAGATGTTGAAGGGGCCGCAAATGTCCAGGGCGACAATGTTGCAAGGGCCGAAACTATTGAAGGAGCCGGTAGCGCGCCCTCGTCTAGTCAGGTGTGTATATAGATAACATAAATTTGTACTGTACATGTCAATTATGTATACCATCTCTATATCATCTCGTATATATGTAATTTGTGTAGGCCGCCTCTGCTAAGAAATCAAAACGATCGACCACGAAGAAGCTGAAGGATGTCAAGTTACACATCACCCGAGTGGAGGATGACGGGGAGCCAGTTGAGCCCCCAAAAGTGGCCAAGAAATTTGTATCTCAGTGCGGGGTAATTGTACGGGACAATGTGCCCATTAGTATCAGAAAATGGAAGTCCACGGACCCCACTGAGGAGTACGTGCTCCCCGATACAGAGAAGGAGATGCTATGGAGGGAATTAAAGGCAATATTCGACTGGCCTAGCACTCATGAAGCAGAACTGAGGGATTGGACAATGAAGAAGATGGCAGTTCTGTTTCAGGATTTCAAGAAGAAGTTGTACTCGCAATTTCTCAAAACCGGAGAGGCCCCGGATCCTGAGAAGTATAAGAAGATCACCAATGACGAGTGGGAAGCATTCATTGAGTACAAAACCTCCGAAGAGGGTGCAACGGCTAGCGCTAGAAACGCTGGAAACGCCGCAAATAAGAAGTACTCGCATAAGATGGGTTCGGGAGGTTACAAGGCAAGCATCGCTAAATGGGAGAAGATGGAAGAAGATCTATATGCTAGAGGCATCACTCCAGCGACACATGACTGGCCCACAAGGACCAAGCATTGGTACTATGGTCATGGAGGCACCCTGAGCCCAATCGACGGCTCCTTAGTTTTTCCCGAGGACTTGCGAGAACTAGCTCAGCGTCTCCTCGATATCCTCAGGGCATCTGATAGGGGAGAATTTGTTGCCGATAGAGACAGAGATGAGCTAACCTATGCCTTAGGGAACAAGGAGCATCCTGGACGGACGCGCGGCGTAGGCACAAGCGTCTCATGGAAGAAAGGTTTCCAAGAGCACGCCGCCACCTATAGGAGCCGTTCGAGGAAGAAGGCCGAATATGAGCAGAGGGTAAGGGACCTAGAGCAAACGGTTGCCGCCCAGGGCTCAAAGCTCCAAGAAATGGAGTCAGAGATGGAGCGACGGATGAAGGTAGCATGGCTGCAGATACAACAAGCCACAGGAGAGACCGGTTCCACAGAGCCTGCACCTCTCCAACAAGCCACAGGCGGGACCGGTTCCACAGAGCATGCACCTCTCCAAGATGCGGCCCTTATTAGCCCTCCACAGCAATATCAAAGCAGTCACGCTTCCACACAGGCCGCCGAAGCGGTCCGTTACACCGTGGATGAAATAACTCAACGGACCGCGTGCGAGCTTGTCGTCAGGCAGAAGAACTTAGCTGTGGTGGTACGTATGCGACCTTAGTTCATACTGCATACATTTCACCGTAAATACCATTCATTTACTAACTTTCTTTGTGACTACTAACTTATCAGGTCGCATACGGTATGACCAAACGTGTGGAAGAAGGGCAAAAATGGCACTGCAATGACATTCCACATGGTTACGTACCTGTTGAGGTGGAGCAAGTCGTCACCAGCTGGGAAGACTTGGAACTTGACATCCCCGGAGGTGACGGAGAAACAAAACTCGGTCAGTGTTCTCACTGCATCATTCTATGGAGCAAGGCAGACATCGTTATACCCGATACACCTGCGGCTACCAACAAGCCCCCGTCACCTCCAAGAGATCCACAGGATCATGACGATTCTCCGGGAGCTCCTGATGCAAGCCCGTCTCCTCCGCCAAAGAGGTCTCCGTCTCCTCCGCCGAAGAGGTCTCCGTCTCCTCCGCCGAAGAGGGGACGCCGCACTAAAGCCTCTGCCCCCACTCCACCAGCGAAGAAGGCGCGAAAAACTAGAGAGAAGCCCGCACCAGAGAAAAGAGCGGGCGAGAAGACTCTAGAGGAGCTCGAAGCCTCGGTAAAAGCAGACACAAAGAGGCAAATGGCCGAGTGGAGGAGAAAACCTGAGGCGGAGCCGAAGCTTGATCCCACCATCGTGAAGTCATTCCTCGGTAATTTGAGCAAGGGTCAACAGAAGGAAGTAATAGTAACAGACTATGACCGCTCATTACTGAAATCTCGCCGGAAACGGAAGGCTGCGGATAAGGAGGCGGGCCCATCCAAAAAGGTTCCTCAACTCGGCCAGCAACCTCAGCGTCCCTTGGGTCCATTGCCATCTCTGGACGAGCTTAACATTCAACGAGTAATGGCCGAGACTGGACTAACCAGAGCGCAAGTCCTGGGGGAAGCAGATGTGCCAGTAAACACAACGCTGAAGTGGCCGTTTAAGCTTGGCGAGCCTATGGTCCCTCCTGAAATGGAGAGGAAGCTACAAACGAAGATGCGCCGATTCCATGACTGGTATTTGGAAGAATCAAGAAGGAATAAACGGCGCATGATAAAAGTAGGCGTGAAGGACCAAGACTTCTACAATGGTGACGCGGATTTTGTCTGGCTCAGGTTTAATGATATATATGAGCTGTACCACCGCGACGCCATGGACGTGGATTTGATCACATGTTGGACATTGTAAGTACTTTGTTGTTGCTTATAATTCACAGTTTGAAAACAATAATTCCAATCTATGTTGACGCGGGCTTTATTTATTGCTTAACATATGCAGAATGGAGATTCAAAAATGTCGCAGAGACAATATATATGACGTTGGTTTCGTTGACCCTCGAAGGATAAGTGAAGCAATGATAATGCACAATCCTGAGGAAACATATTTAAACCTATACAAATATATCAAGAAACAAAATTACTGTGACTCCATACTAATCCCGTACAACATCGAGTGAGTACATTCACAGCCTTCTTCTTATACTGTCTGTGTAACAATTCATTTCTGATTATAATGTATACATGTGCACAGATTCCACTGGTTCCTAATTATATTGTGTCCTGATCGGGGTGTCGTGAACGTCTTTGATTCATTGCACACCCCAAAAGAAAAACTACAGAACATCATGGACATGATGGCAAGGTGATGTATATTTTCCCCTACTTAATCCACCCCTTCCACTCGCAATGACTTAACTCAATTTTTTTGTTCGCAGGGCCTGGATTCAATTTCGTACAGAACACACGGGTATACAACATGAAACACTAAAATGGAACATTGGCTTTCCGGTAAGCAAGTAATTTGTACATGTAGGCATCGACTAATATATTATATGAATTTTACTAGATTTCTTTTGGTCGACAGTGTGCCAAACAGGGACCGGGAAATAATTTATGTGCATACTATGTGTGCGACTACATGTGGAATTGGGGACATAAAAAGCTCACACAACGCGATATTATGGTACGTAATAATAAAGACATTTCCATTATTATTAAGTGCACAATTATTGTCTCCAACTCGACGGATTAAATGTCTTTCAAATATTTTTAAATTATAGATGTTCAACCTGAAGGAAGAGTCCCTAGAGATAGAAAGAATTGACGCAATTGCAGAACAGCTCGTCGGATGGATCTGGGATGAGGTCGTCAATCCCCGAGGAGAATTCCACTCGCCAATACTGGAGGACGTGCCGGACAGTCCAACGAGAGCTAGCTAGTCGTCAATCTTAATTATGTAGAAAATACAGTTTAAATATATATAACTCGAGTTGACATGCATGAATATCTACTTTTGTAATATATATGTCTTCTATTTTGATGAAATGTCAGCTAGTATGAATATAGAGTCGGCCGAATACGCATTAGAATACACGTATTAGAATATATACGTATATAGACGTGCACGCATGGCTACTGAAAAAAGCAAAAAAAAAAGAAATCCGGGGTCTTTAGCACCGGTTTCAGGCAGCAACCGGTGCTAAAGGCAGGCCCTTTAGCACCGGGTGCAGCCACGACCCGGTGCTAAAGGCCCTGCTACCGGCGCTGCGGGGCAGGCCCTTTAGCACCGGGTCGTGGCTGCACCCGGTGCTAAAGGGCCCCTTTAGCACCGGTTATTCAACCCGGTGCTAAAGGGGTACCCCTTTAGCCTCGGATTAGTTGCACCGGGTGGGAAACCCGGTGCTAAAGGGCTTTCCCACCCGGTGCAGATGTCGATCATTCTGGTAGTGTCTACGGGTTACATCAAGAGAAAAGCATCACCCACTAAGTCACAATTGATACATATGTGGGATGGTAAGGAAACAACGTACGAGGCTAGAGGTCATGTGTTCAAATCCTCGCGGTTGCGCGTGTGTGAGCCCACGGTGGTCAACTGTGGCCATTAGTACCAGTTGTCCAGCCGGTACTAAATGACTTGTATGTTAATACCGGCAGGGGATGACCAATACTAAGATGGTCCTTTGACCGGTACTGATAACGATATTTGTAGCAGTAAGATTAATCTAGAAACATTTCGGATCCGGTTTGTTTCTTCGACGAATCAATATTACTTATTTTTTAAAAAAATTATTTAGCTCGTTGGATATATTGAGGATGATTGTTGAAATGAGAAGGAAATGAATTACAAAACAGGTGAAACACACTTTTTCCTGTTTCTTCCTTATATATAGTGTAGAAAAAGAAAAAAAACACTTCTCCTGTTTCTGATTCGAAACACTTCATTATGAATACCGTTCGCACTACCAGAAAATTCATCATCCGCCCCGCCTATATGTCTCGGCGCACTCAGGAACCGGTGCTAATGCAACATTAGCACCGGACGTAAAATTGGAGTACCCCCGGGACCCTTTAGCACCGGTTGCACCGGGTGGTATTACGACCCGGTGCTAAAGGGTGACCCTTTAGCACCGGGTCGTAATACGACCCGGTGCTAATGTGGGTGTCACATGCTACTTCAAAAGGAGCGCATCTTTTATTCTATCACATGCGTTGTGTAGGTGAGATGGTTAGGTGGGTGCACGCGTGAGCCAAGAGGTCTTGAATTTGAATCCCACACCACGCAACTATGCAAATATTTTTGGCTAGTGCCCCCACCTTTAGCACCGGTTATTTGACCCGGTGCTAAAGCGGTTTTTCAATCTATGCCAATGCCAGTTATTCCGGTAGTGTCGGTAGAGATTCCAGACCCAGTGACTCTGGAAAGAAATCGAATACTTCTTGCATTGCAAGCAAACTTGAAGTTTATTGTGTGCTGTATCATTACTAGTATTTTTTTTCACTTGATCACATTCACATCATTAGTACTTTTGTTTGTCATGTACTACGTAGGTTGCAGGCAACGTGGAAATCGTGCCTCTAGCTGATTTCAGTTTTTCAGTATGAATCCTTATCATGCAGCCTTTGGTCGATCGCCAGCTTGATGCAGGTCTCATGGTTCCTCTCGGCGGCCACCCACGACGACGACGGCAGTGTCTGCATGGTATGCTTCGCCGTGCGCGATGAAAAGGAAGAAGAACCCGCCGGCCACTGTGGCGCCGGCCATGCTCCAGACCAGGGCGGCGAACGGCGGCTCCGGGGCGACCGCGGCGACGCGGTGGGCGAACATGCCCGTCAGAGCCGAGGACAACGCCCACGGCGCGGCCATGAGCGGGCCCTGGCGGCGGCGCCTCGCCGTGGCGTCCTCCGGCGGCTTCGCCCGCTGATCGCCGTGCGCCCGGACAGTCGCGAGGAGAGCGGCGAGGAGCACGGTGGCTGCCGCCGCGAACGCCGCAGCCGACGAGTCGCCGCGGCCCAGCGCGCGGCGCACCGCGGCGCACGAGCTGAGCGCGAACAGCGCGCACGACGCGACGCTGAGGACGGTGCCGACGTGGCGCATGATCGCAACTACTGCTGTCTTACACTGTTACTGTGTAACAAGCTACGCCTAGCTAGGAATGGGATAGTGTCAAGGGAAACGGAAACCTTCTCGAGCCTAACACACGGTGCTTTTTATAGTGGCGGTTTCTTGCATTGCTTGCCTGCTTCTCGGTCGCCTTGCGTTACACGCGTACGTCTTCTCGTTGCTGCTATCCGTACAAAGATCGATGACGTGGATAGATGTCACTGTCGCCTAGCTTGTATTATCATGAAACGTTTGAAGGGCACGCGAAATTTCACCATGGGTTTCACTTTCATAGATGAGCTCAATCTTTTGATACGTACTCTATTGAACCTCTCGAGTCTTGTGAATGGAAGTTTCTTTTTATTTGTTCACGAATAGAAAACCGTATAATAAGAGTCCATCATAAAAAATCATGATCTTATAGATGGCCACACAACCTGCCCAAGATTAGAGGTGGGATTTGGATCTTGCGTGCCGTGGCCCGTTTCGTGCCTAAACTTTTGGACACGCTCGGCAAGTTTTTGTCTAAATTCAAGTATAATCGATGACACGATAGTATGTCTTTGTACCGTGTAAACTCAAACACGACCCTCAAAATATATACCCTTGAATTCTACTGCATCACGTGCAAATATGCTAGTGCTCCATAAGGTCAAGGACTTTCAGAACTAATCTTACTATAAAAAATTGCTGGTGAATGTTAAGATTAGCTTCAGACTGCGACCATATACGGATTTCTCGCTTAAACTTGTCGACACTCTGAGAGACGTTTATACGGGACACGCCGACACCAAAAGCCTAGCCTCTGTGGCTCAAGCTCCAAAGTAGGCCTAGGCAAGATACCCGTACCCGAATTACCCGAACCCGAACCCGAATTACCCGAACCCGAGGTACCCGATCCCAAATTCGGGTAGCGATTTTGATTACCCGAAATTAGTTTAGGTAATTCGGGTAATAGACTCCGGTACCTGAATTACCCGAACTACTCGAAGTTTGCCATCATCTTTGTATTTTATCACGTGTTGTTAGTTGAACACTTGAAATTATCATTTTATTATAATATAATTCTCTCGGTTTGAACATGTGACTATAATATATTGCTGTCCACAAATTATTGTTGATATTCTACATAAATTGTTGGTGAAATTATGTATAAATTGCTACTTAAATTTTGTGTATTTTGTTGTTTTTTTAAATTCGGGTAGATCGGGTATACCCGAACCCGAATTATCGGGTACCCGAAATTTCAGGTAATATTTTTTCGGGGCTAATATCGGGTAGCTATTTTCATTACCCGAATTTTGAATTACCCGACCCGAACAAATCGGGTAACCCGAACGCCCAGGCCTACTCCAAAGTGAAAGACGGCAATATAACTCTGGACAAAAGGCAAGTGACTCGCCCCCTAGGAATACACGCACGTGCAACCCTACCCCTATGAGCGCCTCCGAGATACCGAGCCAACAGATTTCGAAATTGATGAATTCACCACAGGCGCCTCACTATCGACGGAAACTCGCCTACAGCTAAAATAATAGCGCCAGTTAAATTTTATAATAAATTCAGAAAAATAGGACAAGCTAGGGCTCAACCGATTTGAAGTTCATCTCCTTGTGTGGGTAGCTAGCCGGGAGTGAGAGCCCTATTTATGTCACGAATAACATGGGGATAAACATACCTTGTGCTGATTTGCATTCTCTTGCTCATCTCTCTTTACATTTTTCTTTACTTATATTAGCGTGTTTATTTATGTTTCTGCATTGACTTGTGCGTCGTCATGATTTTTTTTATACTAACTGTTTACGTGCATGAGTCACTGGCTAAACATTTCGTTAGTTTATGCTCTCACCAGCAAAGAGATCGCCTTTAGTCTCGATTTCCAACTCCTTTAATAATCTCAATACCGGGACTAGAAATCTGGGTCTAGAATCTGGGACTATTTAATATTCTGGATGGAAAGCCTGTTCTATACTAATGTATATAAATATAAAGTGGTTAGTGATGTACTAAGGCTTAGGATGAATGTGAATTCACATTGTGGTCATTTTTATTTTCTTTTTGGTATCGATCACCGTACCAGACCGACTTACAAGTTGGGAAGTCTTCGGTCTCCGTGTTTATTACGCACTCCCCAGTCTGGAAGACTAGCATTGGGTGCTTAGTCAACCAATTTGTTCTGGTGACGTTTATTCACGATCGATTAACAACCTATATCTACGTTTACTGTTATATCATCAAGTGCTGCAGAGGACTTCTCTGCCCTCACTATCTGAGTCTATTGAAAGCAATATAGTAACTTCATGTACTTTCATGTACTGAAATTTAGGCTCATTTACGTACCCCGCGTATTGCAGTTGACTCTGACAACTAAAGTTTCAAAACCAACGTGAAATGGTCATAGATCAGTAGGTAATGTGTTCGTCAACAGCGAGGCATGAAGATAGAAGCCTAGTAATATTTCATAAATAGCAACAAAGAAAACATATATATATCTTTGTAAATTGTGAGGATGTGTGGCGCAGCAGAAATGCATGCCTATTTATACCAACGACCGTGGAGTTCATAGGAGGCCGAGACAGGTGAGCATAACGAGATAATAACAATGTATAACAAAACAACAATTAAGGATAATTATTCTAATTTAACGGGCACTATTTTCAATGATAGGCGATGTCAAAGAGGATATGATATATGAATTCGTCAATCTCGACATTTGCATGTCCAGTTTCTTACTCATATGTAGGTTTTGCGTGTACGTGCATTTGCTTACATGTATTTATAGAGGATGAGTATGCGTGTGTATTGATTTTAACTTGTCATTGGCACAGAAGTACATAACAAAACTTTCACAATATTGCTTGCGCGCTACGGACTGCGCATATGTGTTGACAACAGAAATGCATGTACTTTTGTACATTAAATTATGTGAAATAGTCAAGCTGCTGCTCTGTGCAGTCGCCGACCTGCGCTACTAGGCGCGCTCTCTGTCCCTCATCCATCTTGGCGGACGTCCACGGCCACTGCGACGTCGTCAGCTTGCACGAAGAGGCAGAAGAACCCTCCGGCCACCGTGGTGACTGCCACGCTCCAGACCAGCGCGGCCACCGCCGGCGTCGACGTCGCAGCGAGCCCAGCCACGCGATGCGCGAACATTGCGGTCAGAGCCGCGGACAGCGCCCACGCGACGGCCCTGATCAGCCGCAGGCGGCGCCGGCGGCCAGCCTCCGCCTCCGCCTCGGCCGCGCGCTCGTGCGCACGCACCGTCGCCAGGAGAGCGGCCAGGAGCAGGGTGGACGCCGCGGCGAACGCGGCGGACGAGGGGTCGCCGCGGGCGAGCGCTCGGCTCGTCGCCACGGACGAGTTGATCACGAGCAGCACGGACGCGGCTGCAGTGAGCAGGGCCGACGGTGAGGCGATGTGCATTATGGAAACCATAATGGTAGCTACGTACTAGCTAGCTAGCTCGATCTAGCTATCTATAGGCAAAGAAGGGGAAGGGAAAATCCTCAAGCTGCAAAAATTGGGTGGTTTATATAGATCGGGGACGGGAAGGGACGAAGGGTGCTCATCGGCATAACCTGTTTACGCAGGACGATGCATCAGCACGGAAAAAGCTATGCATACGTTACATGGCCTGACGTTCGGAACGTAATGTTTCCTGACGTCGAGCTCGACGCCAGACAAGCGATGGCAGAGGAAGTCGTGGACGTCGTCGCCTGTCCGACGACACCGTTTTTCACGTCACACGTTCAATCGCGCAGTGGATAGTGGTGATTGGTGAACAGCATGCCTGCACATTTACTCAAAGGCGGTGTCACTTCCCTGAAAAGGAAATGTGAATTTAGGTAAAAATGTCACATCGAACACTGTAGCGTACCGTAACACTTTTTGTTTGTTTGTGGTAATCATTGTCCTACCATGACCTAACTAGGCTCAAAAGATTTGTCTCGTCGTGTACATCAAACCATGTACTTAGTTTTTTATTTACCTACATTTAATGCTCCATGCATGAGGAGAGAGATTTGATGTGATAGTGAATAGTGAAGTTTAAAGAGAGAAAGTTTAGGTGAAGTTTTGAATTCGAAGGGAAGTGAACACCGCCAAAGAAACGGGTCGCAGGGAAGCACGGCAATTTCTCAGAATTGCGAATCGAATAAATATAAAGAGACCTAGTCACTAGTCAGCGTTGGCTTTAGGAACACGCAAGGCAATTCCTTCTGCTTGCAAAGCAAACTCGATCTAGTCATGTTCAGGAAGTTTCACTCATGGTATAATCATTCAACCTTTGCGCATATTGTAGATTCAAGGACTGACAGCAAATGCATACCCTGGCGCCATGTACATGTACCTGCAGGCCCAACACAAACTACTACAGCAAGTATAAAAAGAAAAACAACTACAACAGAGCAGTCGGTTAAACTACCATCTATATCAAAACAAGTGATAGATGAAATCACACTGGCAGTCTGGCACAACCGAGCACAGGAAAAAGATGCTACCGACAAAATTGGCATAAATTCGGTAACATCTGAGCATACATCTCTGGCGATTTCAAACACACAAACATGCATGATGCATCAGCCGTCGCAGCCTGGAGGCCCCAAACACTGAAGAACATGCCAACAATCTTAAACCGTTTCATGGCTAGTCATCATTTGAGTAAAATGGTATATGAATTTGGCATTAAGTGTCGTCTAAATCATCAAACTCTCAAAATATATATTTGAATCCCTAAACATGTTACTGGTTTATGTTATCTACAACACGTTATTGGTTCATGTGACATCTAAGTCTCTACCTAGTATAACTAAAGTAAGAATTGATTAAGGAGGACAAAAACCCTCTAATATCGATAGAAATCAACCCACCATACTTTAATATGTTGTATTTTTTAAGAAAACTATGATGTATGCTCTATCAACATGAAGTATCTTATCTTCTCTCGTCGTCACCCGCATTATTGCATTCACCCCTTCATCTTCTCATTTCGCCCGCATCCCCATCATTATCGCAGTCGTTCCCAGCTTCACGACATTTAGTGAGGATATAATCTTTTGTCATGCTCTTAACAGGATGAAGAATCGGTGACGTCTATATATAACTCTGGTACGTTTTCGCTCACGAAATCTCCTCTACCCGTAACAATACATGGGCAATTATTCTACCCGCAGTGCCTCATCTCCTCTAGTTGTCCCGCGCCGCCGCACACATCCATTCGTCTTCTCACGTCGCTCGCATCCCCGCCATCTTTTTCAGGCGCAACGTATACTGACGATTTCTCATTTGTCTTGCTCCTCATTGGATGTGGAGTCTAGGGGTCCATGGCTCTTGTGCACCTTTGGGGGAGGGGGTCCATGACTCCTACACTTCACGAAGTCCCCTTCGCCAGTACAAATGCAAGGCCCTTTATGTACCCATCATACATCATCTCCTCTCGTTGTTCTACACCGCCGCACACACCCCTTCATCTTCACACGCCGCTGTTGTAAATGATGACGAATAAACGACAAGAAGTAAAGGAATCAAACCGCAGGAGACACGAGATTTTAACGTGGAAACCCTCCCAATGTAGAAGGGAAAAACCACGGGCGCCAACCAGCAAAACTTTACTATATGAGGTGTGTGTTTACAACGCCTATTGGCGGCTTACAAGAGGATGATTTATTCATCAACGGCAAAGCTCTATTATATAGGCAGCTCACGTGACCGAGCTTGGTTGCGTTGCCTATGTGGGACTAAACTGTGCGCTCATGAGAGAAAAACACAGTACCCCTTGCTCCGGCCCAAACCTCTGGTGATGGGCCTCCGCTTCGCTCCGTCTGTGAATTTGGATCATATCACAACAAACTCCACCTTGAGACAAATTCTCTTGCAGCATCTTCACTTCATCCCGAATCATCACGAAGAAAAAATATGACTGGCGTCAAATAGCCTCTTGGGCTAATTAACTAAACCAACTAAGCTTGAGCATAGCTCAAACTTAGCAACAGGAACAGGTTTAGTCATCGTATCAGCTGGATTATCATGAGTGTTGATCTTGCATACTTTCAGCTTACCTTCCTCAACCACATCTCGTACATAATGATACTTGATGTCAATATGCTTTGTCCTCTCATGGAACATCTGATCTTTGGTAAGGTAAATAGCACTTTGACTGTCACAATATAAATCAATGCAAGAAACAGCCCCAACCAGCTCAGAGTACAATCCGCTCAGCCAAATTAATTCTTTGCACGCCTCAGCAATAGCCATATATTCTGCCTTAGTAGTAGACAAAGCCACAACAAACTGCAAAGTGGCCTTCCAGCTCACAGCACAACTGCCAACAGTGAACACATAACCTGTGAGCGACCTTCGCCTATCAACATCAGCAGCAAAATCTGAATCAACATAGCCAATAAGTCCCTTCTCAGTTCTGCCAAACTTCAAACAAGAATCTGCAGTGCCTCTGAGGTACCTGAAAATCCACTGAATTGTCTTCCAATGTTCTTTACCAGGATTAGTCATATATCTACTAACCAGACTCATAGCATAAGATAAATCTGGACGAGAACAGACCATGGCATACATCAAAGAACCAACAGCACTAGAATAAAGAACTCTAGACATGTACTCAATATCCTGATCTGTACTAGCACACTGAGCAGCTGACAATTTGAAATGAGCTGCAATAGGAGTACTAACAGGCTTAGCATCATCCATGTTGAAACGCTGAAGAATTTTCTGAATATAATTCTGCTGACTAAGAAATAGCACACCAGATTTTCTATCTCTAGTAATTTCCATGCCCAAAATTTTCTTAGCAGCACCAAGATCTTTCATGTCAAATTCGCTACTCAATAATTTCTTCAACTTAGAAATTTCGACTTTACTCTTGGCAGCAATCAACATATCATCAACATAAATGAGCAAATAAATAGGTGATCCATTAACATGCATGATGTAGACACAGCTATCAAATTTAGACCACTTAAAGCCGTGCGACAGCATAAATGAATCAAACCTTTTATTCCACTGATGAGGGGACTGTTTCAAACCATACAAGGATCTCTTCAACTTGCACACAAAATTCTCCTTGCATGGCACTATGAACCCTTCTAGCTGGTCCATGTATATATCCTCCTCAAGTTCACCATGCAGAAATGCAGTCTTCACATCTAACTGCTCGAGCTCAAGATTATGTGCAGCAACAATACTAAAGAATGTTCGAATGGAACTATGCTTTGCCACAGGAGAGAAAACATCATTATAATCAACACCAGGAATTTGACTGTAGCCTTTCGCTACTAACCTTGCCTTATACCTTAGAGGCTCGCTTGGAGATAAACCCTCCTTTCTCTTAAAGATCCACTTGCAGCGGACTGTCTTCTTCTTCTTTGGCAATGGTACAACATCTCATGTGTGATTCTTCTCAAGTGACTGCATCTCCTCATGCATAGCAGAAATCCACTTCTCTTTATCAGCACAATCAATGGCCTCAACATATGTGGTCGGCTCATGTGAATTCTCCACCTGTTCAGCACAACTCAAAGCATAATGGGTTAGATTACACTCATCAATGAGACGTTTAGGAGGTCCACAATTTCTCTTTGACTTGCGCTGAGCAATAGGTAAATCCTCCTCTAGCTGCAAATCAGGTGGTAAGTGCTTAACATCATCATGAGCCTCATCATCAACAGCTTGATTTTCCTGATCATCCACAGGCGGCTCCACCTGCTCGTCTGTATCATCATCCACATGCTCCACCTGCACGCTCATATGCTGCAGCCCTTTATTAAAATTATCTGGAACATGATCTGAGGACAAACTGTCATTAAACATCACAGATTCATTGAAAACAACACTCCTGCTCATGAAAGTCTTTTCAGTTTCGGGATTCCACAACTTATATCCTTTAACTCCTGAACCATAACCAAGAAAAAGACATTTAATAGCTCTAGGCTCCAATTTTCCATTATCAACATGAGCATAAGCAGTGCAGCCAAAAACTTTCAACTGTGAATAATCAGCGGGTGTGCCAGACCATACCTCAATAGGTGTTTTCTTATTAAGTGGAATAGAAGGCGACCTATTTATCAAGTAGCATGCGGTGTTAGCTGCTTCAGCCCAAAAGCGCTTACTCATCCGTGCATTGGACAACATGCAACGAGCCTTCGAGATGATGGTCCTGTTCATGCGCTCAGCCACACCGTTTTGCTGCGGAGTATACGGTATGGTGTGGTGCCTGACAATGCCTTCCTGCCTGCAATAATTATTAAATGCAGCAGAACAAAATTCTCCACCATTATCAGTACGAAGCACCTTCACCTTCCTATCAGTTTGTCTTTCTATCATCACTTTCCAATCTTTAAAAGCAGCAAAAGTATCATCTTTATTTTTCAGAAAATAAGGTCATACTTTTCTAGAGTAGTCATCAATAATAGTAAGCATGTAACGAGCACCACCATAAGAAGGCTTACGAGAAGGACCCCATAAGTCAGCATGTACATAATCAAGAGGACCTTTGGTGGTATGAACAGCAGTGTTGAACTTTACCCTTTTATGCTTCCCGAAAATACAATGCTCACAGAACTTCTTGCTATTCAAAATACAACCATCCAGTAGGTTTCTCTTCATCAATTCTGCCATACCAAGTTCACTCATATGTCCAAAACGCATATGCCAAAGGTTAGTCTTACTAGGTTCAGCATTAGTAACAGCAGCAGCAGAAACAGAACCATGTAAAGTACTTCCTCTTAGGACATATAACTTTGCAGAATTCAGATCACCTACTAAACAAACAAGAGAACCTTTTGATACCTTTAAAACTCCGCCTGAACTGGAGTACTTGAATCCTTCTGCATCAAGTGTGCTGAGCAAAATCAGATTTCTGGTCATCCCTGGTATGTATCTCACATTCTGTAGCGTGCGTGTCATGCCATCATGAGCCTTGATCTGAACTGAGCCGATCCCCACAATGTCACACGGATTATCGTCTCCCATACGCACAACATCTCCTTTCTGCACAGGCTTAAACGAACTAAACCAATTTCTGTTAGTGCAGATATGAAACGAACATGCAGAATCAAGTATCCATTCATCATGACCAGAAACACAACCAGCAAGAACAATCAGACAATCTCCTGAATCAGAAGTATTCCCAGCACCAGAAACAACAGAGGCATTACCATCTGAATTATTTTTTCTGTTCTCTTTGTTCTTAAGCTTCCAACACTCCTCAATAAAATGTGATTTCTTCTTGCAATACTTACAGAACTTCTTGGGTGGTCTGGACTTAGAACGCCCTCTACTTTCTTGGCTCTTGTAACGATCATTACTTTCATTGGGAGATCTGTGCTCCGGTCTGCCTCTCACTTGCAAAGCATCGCCCTTGGACGACGACAATCCGTCAGGCTGCACCATGCCTTTCATCTTTTCCCTTGATTGGAGTGCCTCATAAACTTCCAAAACGGTTAGTTCATCACGGCTAATCAACAAGGTGTCACGGAAATTTGCAAAAGAGTTTGGCAGAGAACGTAACAATAGGAGACCTAAGTCCTCATCATCATACTTAACCTCCATCGACGCTAGGTCAGAAACGATCTCCTTGAACACAGATATATGGCTCATCACTGAATCACCCTCCTTCATCTTGAGCGTGAACAGCTTCAACTTCATATGCATTTTACTGGTTAGATCCTTCGACATGCAGATCGATTCCAGTTTCAGCCAGAGTGCTGCAGCAGTCTGTTCCTGCAGACATTCTTGCAGAATATCATTAGACAGATAAAGCTGAATTAAAGACAGAGCCTTACGATCCTTGCGCTTCTCCTCATCAGACCATTCGTTGGACAACTTGCCACCAAACTTATCCAACGCCTCATCGAGATCATGAGTTTGCGCCAGAACAGCCCGCATCTTGACTTGCCACAGCGCGAACCTCGTCTTGTAATCCAACAGCGGTAGATCAAACTTCATCGTCGTCGACATCAAGGAAACCGAATCTGAAACCGGCTCTGGTACCACTTGTTGTAAATGATGACGAATAAACGACAAGAAGTAAAGGAATCAAACCGCAGGAGACACGAGATTTTAACGTGGAAACCCTCCCAATGTAGAAGGGAAAAACCACGGGCGCCAGCCAGCAAAACTTTACTATATGAGGTGTGTGTTTACAACGCCTATTGGCGGCTTACAAGAGGATGATTTATTCATCAACGGCAAAGCTCTATTATATAGGCAGCTCACGTGACCGAGCTTGGTTGCGTTGCCGATGTGGGACTAAACTGTGCGCTCATGAGAGAAAAACACAGTACCCCTTGCTCCGGCCCAAACCTCTGGTGATGGGCCTCCGCTTCGCTCCGTCTGTGAATTTGGATCATATCACAACAGCCGCTCGCATCCCTGTCATGTTCACTCACCGTCCTTCCAGGCATAACGTCTACCAAGGATCTATCTTTGTCGTGCTCCTCATCGATGCAAAATTGACGATATCTATGGTTCCCACTCGCCTTCACTTACGAAGTCCCCTCCACCTGTAGCAACGCACTGGTATTAATTAACCCACAATACCTCACCTCCTCACAACCCCTTCGTCGTCTTACATCACTCGTATCCCCGTCATCGACTCACTGTCATTCTCGGGCGTAGTGTCTGCTAAGGATCTCTTCTTTGTTGTACTTCGCATCTGATAGGAATCAGTAACATCCATAACTTCCACGCACCTTCGCTAATGAAGTCTCTCACGTGTATGGCACGCTGATTGGGATGCTGACATGGACCAGTCACGTGGGGCCCACATGTCAGCCCCATATCTGTTCCTCCCATTTTTCTAGTCTGTATTGTAAGGATTCATTTTTTTTTAAAACACTTCTCACCTAAATAATTTCTACCCATCCCTTACAGAGGACCCGCATATTAGAGATCTAACCATGGAAAAGACGCGAAAAATTTTCACAAACAAAAAAAAAGATGTTTCTAGAGAGTTTTTGCCGTTTTGATATTATTTTCTTAACAATGAAACTTTTTTACCCACCTCACATACCCACCAACCAAATAGTCTAAAATAACCTCATAATAAAGGAAGCTGCTATGAGAGATTTGGTGTTTCTCTTATCCTCCCTCTTCTACCGCGTGAGGCCCACCTTCATGCAGGCTAGACGCTTGCAGTGTGGGGTCTACTTGCCATATGCAACCAATGACATCAAACCATATCATCCGCATCACATCAGAACACACGACAACAACAACAACGTAACCTTTTGTCCCAGGCAAGTTGGGGTAGGCTAAAAGTGAAACCCAAAAAGGCAAAAAACAGAAATCGGAGTTAGGGAAAAACAGAAAATAAAGCAAAGATCATGGTTCAGACACATTGATTGCTAGTCTCCAAGCGCTCCTATCCATAACTAAATCCTTAGATTCCACTGTGCTAGTCTCCAAGCGCTCCTATCCATAACTAAATCCTTAGATTCCACTATTTAAGAGTCTCTTTCAACCGACTCGTCCCAAATTAGTTTAGACCAAACTCTACCTCTCTTGACATTATCAACCCTCTTTAGAGCCCAACTAGGCACCGGCGCCTCACATCAGTAACATGAGCATCTTTAAAAGGAGTGAGTTGGAACAAGTGAGTTGCAACAACTCAGAGCAAACTCGCAACTGCCACAGATGAAGTTTCCTACACACAAAATTGACACATAATGCACCAGTAACATCTCACAAGTAAAAAGAAATCATAGCAGCCATCTTTGCCCATGTCAAACACACGCACATCATATCCCCATGGTAATAAAGAGTCTAAACCTAGAGGCCACCACGGACACGTCGGAAAAAGAAAAAAAACTCCCAACAGAACATTCACACAAAGTAACATCAGAGATTTGTATCAGTAACCTGCAAAATCTAATCTTACATCCTGCTTCAGCTTTCCCCACTACTGATTTTGCTCCTCGGCTGTGTGCTGGTGGTGGTTACCCAACGTTTCATCATCCTCCGCATGCTGTGCTGGCACCTGTTCAATAGGCTTCATGTTGAGTTTCTTCTTCTGCTGCTTCTGTACTACCTGCCGAGGCATCACCTCCAGGATGAAGCTACCGCCGTTCCATGTCGATGCACACACCTTCAGTATCTGGAACACGATATGCATCCGGTAGGACAGGAATATGGGGACAGTCAAAGCCATCGTAGCCACTGTGAACAGCGCCTGGAGCAGTATGTACATGACCTGCCGATTCTTATCACCCAGCAGTCCGCTCAGTCTCCACCAGATGTTGTTCGCTTTCTGTGCTTTCTTTGAGAGTTCCCTGCCAAACATCAGTGGCACAAGACAAATTAGTGGATCTCTTCATGTTCTCTGTTGTGGCCAATTATATGCCTGGTCGGCGCTAAAAAGCTGCACGGCTTGGGCCTAATTGGCTCAATTTAGGCTGCTTGGTCAAGGGTTCTGGTCTTGTTTTTTGTTTTCTTTAGGCTAGAGTTTGTGTGTGTTAAGCTTATCCCTCATATTGGCCCCGTATGAGGGAGGGGATTTGTATGGGGTACTTTTTCTCTCTAATACAATGAAGCGCAGCTCTCCTGCGTTTTCAAAAAAATATTTGAATGCACCAATAGTTACTCAACTCTTATGTGACTACAAAACAGAAACTATGGTACAGTGACGAACTCGAAGTGAACATAGGCACAAAGTAGAAACCTAATGAAAACATAAATTTATTTCAATGTACCAACACCAATGGTTACTGAATGGGCTCGTTCAACGAGGAAAAAGGGAGTTAGGAACTGTGTGAGTGCAAATGGGTAAAAAGCCAATACAGATAGAAACTTAAGGAACAGAGCACAAGAATATTTAATTATACAAATTCAAATTTAAAATTACTACATAATATGCATATAACCATAGACATTGCATGGAAATACAGCTTCATCTGTGAACAACTAGGATGGTGTTTGGTTTGTCTGTTTTACGATGTAATCAGATTGCGCTGTGACTTGTTTGCTTTAGTTTTTGTTTGGTTAAAAGGCTACGTAATCAGATAGCGGAGGATCCGATACCGGGCCAGTACAGCGCCATTACCGCTTGAAGTATCCCGTATTTGTAACAATTGATCCCATCTCCAGCTTCTCCGATGCCAACCGCTCCCTCACTGCCTTCTCTACCACCATTTCTGTGGATCCCATCCTCCTGTTCCCAGAGAAGGTGGCAGCGAGCGGCCCAGTGCAGATGACCTTGGCAAGTTCGGTGGCGGTGGCTGGCGGGCGACCTCGCCATGGAATCAACAGCAACTAGCCAACACGTTCCCATGGAAGGCGGCAGCGAGCGCCGGGTGCAGACAACCTCCGCGAGCTCAGTAAAGTTACCTCTCGTTCGCATGGCTGCCTTGAAGCACCCACCAGTGTGGCAATTGTTTTATTTGTTCGTGTGCAAATATGGTGAGGCCATACTATCGCCGCGCATGGCGCTCGCTGCCATGGCAAGGGTGCTTGATTCTACTTCGACTCCTTCCGTATTTGCTTCTCTCTGGTGCCATCCTCAACTAGCAGATAGGCAATTGCAGCCTTGCTGTTGGGTGTGCTAGGATGTTTCTTCTCCCAGCCACAATCTACCTCCATTACGGAGCTCAACCATACAATCTACCTCCTTTGGCTAGTGAGTTCATTTCTCTCAGTATTAAAGCAACAAAGCATGCAACAATACAGATGCATATGAAGCAAAGAAGTCCATGCAACAGGTATACTGCATACTAGACCTGGAAAAAAAAGGCATGTACCTGTACGATGTCATGACTTCAGGGTCCTTTAACAACCTCTGTCGACGCAGCACATTAACTATGAGGAAATACATAAGTTGCCACAAGGTGTAAGCAGCTAGTGGAACAAAAAAGAGCCATGTCCACAGATATGATTTGTCCTCCACATATGGCCATGTGACTCTAGCTGCTCTTCCTTCTGGGTGCATGGCGGCAAATGTTTGTGGATTCCACCACCTGATAGTGAATAGAACAATCCCTGCATAGGCACTCAGTCAGTACTAAGTCATGAAGCCCACAGAAACAAAATGTAAGATTCAGAACAGAACTATAATCCTAACTAATTCAGTACACCGAACACCCATAGAAAATTTGAGAAGGCCTCAATTCCCAGACCCCAAATTTCAGGATAAGAGCCCTTATTGTAATCCAACTTAATTATCCAAAGGCCCCATTGTACATTTTTGTTCATTCCTCAGATTTTGACATTTTTGTATTTTTTTGATTGTTCAACATTTTGGCATCATTATTCCATTTCTAGTTTCCTTAAAATTTTCGCTGATAAGGGAAGAAGGAAGTTCAGCGAGACAAAATATGGAAGCATGGTTTCAAGGAATCATGAGTGAGCACAATAACATAACTTCAGATGCTAATTAAAAAAATGAAGAAATAAATCAAATAATGTAAACTTCCCATAGACTACTTGCACACATGGGTCAAATATATCAACAAACAGAAACAGATAGATAGTTTCACTAGACCAAAATGATGTTTTACTGGAAAAAGTAAAGTATTGTATACATTCGACTGGACTATTCATGTCTGAGATCACTTACCAGGTAAAAGATGTATCAGGACGCTAACAAGTTTGTCAAATGAACTAAAAACCAAACTGCAGCGCCACACAATTAATGCCCAAGCAAGTGGACCCTGTAAGGATTTAAAATGATTACACACATCATGGACATGTTCAGAGTCCAGTAGTCAACAAGGATATTTTTCATACCTCTGCAAACGAGAAGCAAACCATGAAGAGCTTTTCATCCTTCGGATAGAAGAGAATCATTACAAGGAGAAAAGTGTTGGCATAGTAGCAGAAGTCCTGCAGAATAAGATAAAAATAACCCCAATAATTTACACACAAGATGATGATTTAGAAACTGAAAACATTCCATTCAAGAACACAAAATTGGTGCGAGCAAACTTATGTTTGTGACTAGAAAACGGAACTTATAACATTGACCTGGACACAATATAGGCAGACGATTCAAAAGTATATCAGATAAAGGGTAATTTCTGATACAATTCAAAAAAAAAATCTCAACATTCCACATCATTAGCAGGGATTGACTCCTCTTTTTTAATCTTTTAAGGATAAAATACATGAGATATGTGAAAATAAGTTTACAGCTACACACATTTTGTGCAACTGCAATAGGTTAGCAGTCTAGCACAATGTCACACAACAGTATCATCCACTCATCCTTCTAATGCATGCCACTTCTGACTACTCATCCTTTCTCAAAGCTTTCTACTGTAAGATTTGTGGTGCAGAAGCTTAATATAACAACTAAATTAAATAGGACAGCGCACTGAGACCAGCACAGTTAAGCTGATGAACTAAACACTAAACAGTATCTGTGGAAGTACATTTCTGCTACTTGACGGACTTGCAGGGACTAAAAATGTGATGGTACTGCACTCACCAGGAGATAGTAATGCCATTTCTTGTAGCGGTAGTAGATCCAGCGGAGGGGAACAAATATGACATAGAACAAGCAGTACACGTATGGAACATCCTGTGGTCCTGCAAACAGGATTGGAGCATTTCGCATTACATAGGAACCAACCAGCAGCTCAAGACCCAAGCAAATAGATGGATGTTGCAGTTACTTACTGGCACCCAAGAGGTAGCAAAATCCCCCAAATCCAAGGACACCCAGCAAGTGTGTGACCTGCACATTTAAAACGTGTATCACCATACGGGAGCATTACCTACACCGAATCCAGAGAATCCAATAATTACCACAATCTTTTGCAGTACAGTACGGACAATAAATGCACAAAGTGTCTGCAGCTACAGTATTCTATTGGGCTCAAAGGCCCTTTAAAAAGAGAGTAAGAACATGGCCAATATTCTCTCGTGCTCATCGAACAGTCGCATTGCATCCCACAATGCCCACTAAAATTGACTGCGGACTAAACTGATTACGGAAGCACATGCCAATAATCCCTTGAAATTCCGATGAACAAAAGCACGGGCGGCAAGATTTGCTCAACCGCCAACATGATTTGCACGCTAAAAGGCAGGGAACAGATTACAAGCGGAGGCATGAGTGGGGGAAATGACCTTAAAGATGAAGCGTTCATGCTCCTCGGCCTTGGTGGCGATCTTGACGGCCTGCTTGGACAGCATCGCCTTCGCCTGGTCCCTCTGCACGCCACGAAACCCCCCGAACAGATCAACATACTCCCCCAAAAATCGAAATCACAACATGAAGCAATCGAACGCCGGCCAGCCCAAAACAGGGCGGCGGCGCGGCGACCTACCCTCCGGCGAACGTCCGCGGCCCCGTTGCCGACCAGCGGCGACCCCGCGGCGGCCGCCGCCTCGTCCTCCACCTCCGACGCCATCCCTCCCCTTCCGAACAAGGCAAGAACCTTCGAGACGCGACCGGGCCTCTTCGAAGACGTAAAGCTTCCCCCCTCCTCCTATCCTCTGTGCCACCTTTCTTTCATCAAATTTTCCCCTTTCCTTTTCTATGCTCTCCCTTGGATTTAATGGCCTTTTAATAATCACACGGTATGAGCTTGATTGCCTTTTGGTTTTCTTTCTTTTTTTTTCGTATCTGATCCCGTCCAGTTTTTTTTTTCCTCTCTTTTCCCGTGGGCTCTGCGTGGCCTTTTGGGCTCCCCGTCGATGATTCGCTGGTACGCGACGTCAGAACACGTGTGCCCTCGCCGCTTATGGACACGAGTTTTCTCGTGGTTTGGTTTTGGTCGGTCTGGATGGATCGTTTTAGGTTTTTTTTCTTTTCTTTTATCTTCTCCGTGTATCGTCGGCTCAGAGGCACTTTACGAGTTGGCGCTGCTTTTGCAATTTGGATGGCCGGCAAGTTTGTTTTTTCCCTTTGTTATTTGCTTAGATTAATTAAAAGAGAAAAATGTAATGGTCCATTTTTGCACCACTCAACATGGTGACAGGCTGGCAGCTATACTAAGATTTGTGCCGAGAAATATTGGGTGAAAAGAAAAGGATGGAAACCATTGTTTAATCTATGTTGTGTGTAAATGCAAAATGAGTTCCACGTCATTCAAAGAAAGGAGAATGAGGTCCTTGTCATCTACACGTAGCCAAGACTGTTAAGCTGCCAATTGTTACTTTGTTTATTTGTCGTGTGATTTCTAACAAATACAAGCGACAAAAATTACGTTAATCTTTCCTTTTCATTGTACGATCAACTTAATTTGATTATTTCTTTTTTTGAACTTAGCTTCTTTATTAACTAAGGAGCATCATTACAATCATTGAGCGGACACATCTGCAAGAAACTAGGAGTTGCTCCACCCAAATAGAAGCTAAACCAGACACATAAGCAAATCATTGATTATTTCTTTTTCTTTCTGAGTTCTTTTAGCTGATCTAGAAACCAGTTAGTTTTATCTGCCTTCCGATCCAGCGAGCTTCGGATGGTGACCGTCGGATGATCTTGACAGCTTCAATCCCCTCTCGGTCTCGGCTGGCTGGGTAGAACGGGAAGCACGGCCGCACCGCACGGACGGCACAAAACCTGGAATATTCCTTGCTTAGCCTTCACAGTTTGGGGTCGCTGTCGCTGCCTACGGAAATTTGTTTTGCTCCGTCTGGATTTTCGCTTCTCTCTGCACGTACAGGTTGTAAAGCTGAAAGAAGAAAGGGCAAGAAAATCTGGTAGATACGTGTGTGTCTCCTGTTCAAAAAGTTCCAATCAGAGAAGAATATATATATATATCAAATTGTAGAAATGAAAAGTCCCCCTGATGCAGAAATTATGTAGGAGCTGATAAAAAGTTTCATGCTCGTAAGCAACGCAAGGATGATGCGAAATAGAACTTATCAGACGCGCGATTAACAACGAACAAGAGTTTTTTAAGGCATCTAGCAATCTTTATCGATCAGAGAAGATAGTTACACCATTTACCAGGGCATCTAAGATAGAACTAGAGGGTTCATCAACCCAAATACTGAAATACATGAAACTTTTGAAGAAAACGCTTGCCTAGCTAGCTGGGTAGCTACCTAATTGGCCTCCCTATTAGACTGTCTCCAACAACACAACCCAAACCCATATTTAGGTATCCAACAGTGTTTTGGGTAACCAAAACTCCCTCCAACGGAGTACCCAAAGGGAAGACCCAGTTTGCGTCTCCCTCCCATCGGAACCCAGAAATGCATCTCTCTCTCCTGGACACATCACTGTTTGCCTCTGTTGCTCGCTCGTCCGCCCGCCGGAAAAGTCGTGCTCGCTCGTTAGCCGCCGCGCGCGCCCGCCAGAGCCGCCCCGCTCGCTCGTCCGCCGCCGCACTGCCCCACCGCCGCCCAGATCCGCCGCCACCGCCACCATGGGCGAGCGCCCCGACCGCCAACGCGGCCCTACTTGCCATGCCGCCGCCGCCTGACTCGCCCGCCGCTCGCCCCTGCGGTCGCCCGCCGAGCCGCCGTCACGGGGAGCCGCGTGCTGGAGAAGGCGGCCGCCCCGTCGTCGTCGTGCTCGTTCGGCCCCTCCGCTTCCCTTGCACTCGGCCGCCACCGCCTCGCCGCGCGTCTGGTAGGCGCTCCTGCCGCTCGCTCGGGTGCCGCCCGCCCGCATTGGCGGTGAGTGCCATGGGGGAGCAGGTGGAAGCGGAGGTGGGCGTGCAGGAGCCATCGATTCACTGTTGGAGAAGGCCGGTTTTGGGTCCGTAACGCAGTTCCTGTACAGGACCTAAAACGAGGGATGGGTCCCTTGTTTGGGTTCTTATTGTTGGAGCTAGCCTTATAATGTTTAATAGTTATTGTTGATGCCTTTTCGGAGCCAACAAGCACGCGAATGAGCTCCTTGCTGCACCTCCGCGCAGGTCGGTCACACCGGTTTTGACAACCGGTCGGACCGGTCTCACCGGCGGTGTCTCGCGAGAGACCAACGAACGCCCGTCCGGGAGGGACCCCGTCGGGACAGGCGCACCTTGGTTTGTCCTAGGATCGGCAGGCCACCTAGAACGCCTTCAAACATCGCGGAGATGAAGGAAGAACAGCATGATAAGGTTGGAAAAGTAGGGCAAAGAGATAAAAAGGTAAAAAAGATAAAAGATATGTTTTGATCGATTGGATGCTACTCAACCGGCCTTGGCCCTTTATATTTATAGGGTGAGATGGTTTTACCCCGTTGAGTCGATTACAATATGGTATAAAACTCAGAGTCCTAAACCTACTCAAATTCAGACCCAAACCGGTCTGACCGGATTGGGAAACCGGTCTGACCGGTTTTCCCAAATGCAGAATCTTCCCGAAGCCCTAACTCTCTCATCCGGAGTCCAAATTAGGCATTCCACATATGCATCTTGATCGTCTCGACGAGAGATACGCAATGGTGAAGTCCAATCTGCATTTTAACAAAGTTATCCAAACCGGTCTGACCGGTCTGTGCACACCGGTCAGACCGGTTTGCACATCCTGTCAATTTTGGTTGTCAACATATGCCCCCCTGTTTTCTGGCAAAGCTTGCGTGTCAGAAAACATCTACAATGATCAAAATTGACTAAAAATGATGATTACCAGTACATCGCCCATATAATGGTCTCTAAACCTTTATGGATGCTATTATAGCCGAAATAGAATCCTAGTAATTACAACATGTATAAATTTGATATTTTGGCTTTTCAACATCATATCTAACAATTGAAGCTGTGATTTGGCCATAGCAACCAGTTGTAACTCTTTGTTGTATCACAAGCATAATATTGATAATTGTAAAAAGAAGACCAAGGATCATACCAAAACCATGAATTATAATTGTTTATACCTGAATATGTATTCCATGGCACATGCATCGATGGAGTAAATGATGGAAACCAATGTGATGACCGTCGATGCTTCTGTGCTTTTGGTGATGAAAAATTCCAACTTTGATCTCCTAACCGATTACTTTGCTTTTGTTTGGCTATCTTCTGATATTTATGTAACAATTCAGTAAAGCTTGGCTTCTTCTTCATCACCTTACTCTTTGGTGTGATGCTTGCAGTTTTACCAAAATTTTTGGTATAACCGGTCAGACCGGTCGGAAAATCGGTTAGACCGGTTCCGTCAGAACCAGCAACTTTGAGATCATGTTGTCCCCCAGCCGAACATGATTGTTGTTCAACTATGTTATTTGTGACATGCGTATCATTGGAGACAATTTGATCAACATAACTAGCCGATGATTTTTCAGTACACGGCTTTTCTATGTCTAGTGTTAAATCTGGATTTTTATTTAATCTTCCATCTTTTTTGACACGGTAGACTTGTTTAATCACCTTACGCTTATTTTTCTGTGTGGACCGATTCTTTTGATCAAAACGGTCATTATGCATAGGTGATGGCTCATTAATTACCGGCTCCCTATAGGTAATATAATCTGAACACAAATATCTAGGAAGAGACGGCATATATGAATTATAATACCAAGGAGAATAAAAATAAGACATATTAAAACAAAACTCCCACGGCATCGGTGTAGGTGATCCATATGGTGGAAACGACATTGATTTGTGAGAATTATTTCATTGCCGATTCCGATTATGAAACTTCTCTCTAGGAGAAGATTTTGATTGTTTGGAATTTTTAGATCGACTAGCATCATTGACATTATTTTGTCTTTGAGACTTAACCGGAAGTTTTTTGTTACACTTCGGCTTTTCTCTTTGATGTTTATGACGGCCTTTAGATTCAATGGTTTTCCAAACACCAATCTCGGGTTTTTTGGGTTTAACCATCTTTGGTTTTAATTTATTTTGCAAAACCCTAGGTGAGGCGGTTAGACCGGTTTGAGAACCGGTTAGACCGGTTATAGTGCAACCGGTACCATTGCCTTTGTTTTGTTGCCCCCCGAGCGTTGAAGTGCTAGACACACTTTCTATGCTCATGCTAGGAGATTTTGGATCAACAATTTCGGCTAGAGACGGCCGATTTGTTTCTTGACCAACAACATCACAATTTGGCAAATCTTTGCAGGGATTAGGTATAACAGTAGCCAGCTTTTCAAAAACCGACTCTTGATTGATAGGAATCAGATCTACACTATTTTTTCTAATAAGTAAATCATCCACGAATTTAAGTAAACCACTTATAAGATTAGCAAAGGACTTACTATGCTTTGGTAGATCATACATCCTCAACTCGTTGATGACATCAATATTCATCATGATGACACCTTGTTCTGTTATTTTATAACAGTGCTCATGTATGTCTTCAATGATACCCTTGCGTAGATCTTCAGGCAATCCTTCGAGTGCCATCAAATTGCTGGAGTTTGATAGATCGGCCATGATAGCTAGATTCTCTTCCCCAGCGGAGTCGCCAATTTGTTGACGCCTTTTCGGAGCCAACAAGCACGCGGAGGAGCTCCTTGCTGCACCTCTGCGCAGGTCGGTTAGACCGGTTTTGACAACCGGTCGGACCGGTCTCGCCGGCGGTGTCCGGCGAGAGACCAACGAACGCCCGTCCGGGAGGGACCCCGTCAGGACAGGCGCACCTTGGTTCGTCCTAGGATCGGCAGGCCACCTAGAACGCCTTCAAACATCGCGGGGATGAAGGAAGAACAACATGATAAGGTTGGAAAAGTAGGGCAAAGAGATAAAAAGGTAAAAAAGATAAAAGATATGTTTTGATCGATTGGATGCTGCTCAACCGGCCTTGGCCCTTTATATTTATAGGGTGGGATGATCTTACCCCGTTGAGTCGATTATAATATGGTATAAAACTCAGAGTCCTAAACCTACTCAAATTCAGACCCAAACCGGTCTGACCGGATTGGGAAACCGGTCTGACCGGTTTTCCCAAATGCAGAATCTTTCCAAAGCCATAACTCTCTCATCCGGAGTCCAAATTAGACGTTCCACATATGCATCTTGATCGTCTCGACGAGAGCTACGCAATGGTAAAGTCCAATCTGCATTTTAACAAAGTTATTCAAACCGGTCTGACCGGTCTGTGCACACCGGTCAGACTGGTTTGCACATCCTGCCAATTTTGGTTGTCAACAGTTATGCTGTTGAATCCACCCCACAAGATATTGCAATCGTCATAAATTGCAGTCGTCGCCGTTGCCGAGAACCCACCATCTTGCATTCTCTCCACAACTAGCAAGTAGTCAGTCTTAACAATGAAGCGATTGCAACCGATATGCATATGGCTCCGCCGTCGGTGCATCTAAAACATATGCAGATAGCTCTAGTCAGCTACGATGCACTTGCCTCCGAATTCTGTAATAATGGCATCACTCCTTTTCACTTCCCGACTCAGCATCTACGTTTACCATTAGTTTTTCTCCTAGAGGCTTCTTCCACCCATGACGTACCTTAGTTATTTTTTCCATCGATATTATATTAGTGTTCTGAATGGAACTCGAATGTTCTCCCATGCACGGATTGTCTTCTCTTCCACCGAATATACCATCTCCATGTTAACACTAGCTCCGCAAATCTCATATTTTTCAAAGAAGGAACTCTCTCCCCGATTTGAATTATCTCCTCGACCAAAACTGGTTCGGTCGATGTTTAGTGTGCTCCTTCAAATTTATTCCACACTCCTGGACATCTTTATACTTAGCATGCTCTATCACATACAAATATCATGTGTTTAATATCCTCACGTCCTGATAGGCAGAGAGGACAACTTCCCTGGTTTCCAACATGTTTATTTGCCACGGCAAGGGATCGTCCCATGTAAAAGCACGCCACCCAAAAAAATTAATCTTGCTAGGCATGTCAAGCTTCCTAGCACGAACAAGAGAGTCGGAACTAGGCGCCGTAACATATCAGGTGCCACATCTTTGTCTCCTGAACAACGAATCGGAGGAGCAAGAGTGATGGACAAGATTTGACTTGCTCAAGATGATTGGATAGAGATCGGATGGATGAGATATATTGATGGACGGAGAGAGAAGGTAAAATTCGAGATGCCTGAAGTATAGAGCTAACTTTATCGTTTTCCCCCAACTTCATCCATGATTTGTAGCAGCACCAATTGAGGTGCACTAGCCGACTAGAGGAAGGCTTACACGTTTCTCAGCAACCTATACTGAAAGTAATGTTTGGATGTAAAATAAACTGCATCCCTTCTATCCTGTTAGCGTTCATCCGCATCCGCTATATCAGCAACTTTGTTTTTTTAGTAAAATCAGCAACCTTGTTCCTCGGTGGTTATTTAAGCCTTCTTGCAACAGATGTGCATCACCACTCACATAAAAGAGAGATGGGCTTTATTGTACGATGTGAGTGGCCGCTAGTAGGCTAGTTAGAGAAAATCGAATTCGTAATCTCTACTCCTAATAATTCCGTGTGCTCAGGAACCACGTGGTGCGATCAATCTCTGTCTGCCACCCATCCGCACCCCGTGCGTTCCGTCTGCCTCCCGCGAATCCAGCCACGTCCGAGCTCCTCCGCACGACCCGCATCCGCCTCCTCGCCTCGACTTCCCTCGACGCCCCCGCTCGCCTCCACCTCCCCCACGCCAACGCGAAACCCTAGCAAAACCACTCCCCCTCGCCGCGCCTCCTCCTCTCCCCCACGCCGACCCCACGCGCCGCCCCCCGCCGCCGCTACCTCGGCGCCCCGACCGCCGCCCCCCCCCCCTCCCATCTCCCGGCCCTCCGCATCAGCTCTCATCCTCCGCCGTTTCGCCGCCGACCAAGCCTCGCGACGCGGAAAAACCAAGCGGCGCTGTCCGCGCCCCAACCCAGCCCCGCCGCCGGCGGTTGACCCGCCGCCGCCCCATCTCCCCCACCCCTAGCGCCAGCTCCTCCTACTGATGCGACGACGGCTGCCGCACGGCGTGGAAGCCCAACGGCGACTTTTCCCTCCCGCCGCACCATCACCTCGCCGCCGCGGTCGCCCTGATCCGCCGCCACTGCAGTCCCAGCAATCGATGGAAGTCATGGTGTGCGGCGACAACGGCAAGAGACACATCGATGGGGATGGCGTGGGGATCCAACGTCCGTGCCACCCTCCCTAGATTGGGGGCCTACATTGCCAGCAGGAAGCCCGTCGATTCACCGCAACCACCATCTTATCTGCATCAAGGTTAGTGAATTCTCCTCTTCCCCTTATCAACACAGACCCTGACGGTGGCGCCGGCTTCCCATCTGCCATCCAGGCCTTCAGCATCAATGTCTGCCGGGCGGACTCCGTCCTGTGTAGTGCAGACACACGGGCTTGAATCACGGGACTTGAAAAAAAGAGAGGGCTGACGTTTCAATTCCATTCAGCAACAACGTGGTTTTTTTGTCATGCCAACTGTTGTAGTTTCCATCTGCATCTCTGCTAGATGGTGATACTGTCTGAAAGTTATTTCTACATCATTTATTTGCAGACAATATTGCAGACAAGTATAATATTCTTTTGGTTGACAAAGATCATGTGTATAATGGAAGGTGAGAAACGAAAGTTGGCAGGGGAAATTTCCAAACCTGTTCAGAGAGGAATATCATTGGTTAGGCTTGATTATAAACAGGTCCTGTATGAAGGGTCAGTCTTCAGATGCACACATCTCTGTCTAAACAACACTTTGATCTGCACACATAACCTCATCTTTTGACATCCTGCAGCATCAAGCATTAATCTACCAGCCGAGGTACCTCTCATGCATAATTCCCAGTACACAATGAGGCATTTCTCTGACAGCGACATGACGAGCGGTAAGACGATAGCTTCCATATTGTAATTCTGGCTAATAATTCTTTCCCAGTGAAGTAAAACAATATTGCCATGTCACTAGCTGCCTGTTTGGTGATTACATCAGATTCAATCTAGAGCGACAAATGCAATGGAAGTATGGAACATGGAAGGTGTGTATATATCACACTCATTATGGTGTACTATACGTCTTGATAAATCAGCTCCTAATATGAGCCTACCCATTTGCATGATTGGCTGGAGTTGATATCCATTTGAGCTCATCATCTCTCGTCATATTACACAACCTTATGATATTATCAGGCTGTCTGGGCCCTTCCATTTGCATGATTGTCTGGAGTCTGAACTTTGGTTTTGTCCTTAATTTGCCCTATTGACCCATTGTGCGATTATTTGAGTTTGTCTCTGCTCATATTACATAATTATGAACCCCAAATATTTTTGTTGTATAACATAATTAGACATTGATAAGCAATTGAAGGGCATGGTGTAGGAAACTATCATTGCTACTAATTGTATTACAGGAATGGATTAAATTTCTGCGGAGGCTGATTCATTTTGCTATAATTTTGTTCAGATCATGGGGCTAATGGGCTATTGAAGGTGATGCTGATCTTGACAACAAGGTACTTTTCCTGCTTATTACGTAGTGTTTCTTTTAAGAACTGCTTCTAAATTTTCAGATGCAGAGTCGATTTGGTTGCAGATATGTAACAATTTCGTATGAACTATATATTGAACCGGATTTCTTTGATCATTTGAGTGAAACAGCACAGACAGGTGCGACCAAGTCAGGTGTGTTCTTTTGGTCCCCCTGAAACTGTAAGCCGGGCATTACCGTAGGGTCGGTGGACTCTCTCTGGCTGCTATACTCATGCTTTTGAATTTATCTGTTAATTTCAGACCAGAAAAAAGGCAAGGCTGTTCTTAAAAAAGTGGAAAGAGGAGAAATCAATCCTGATTGTGCCAACGCATCCAATCCGTACCACAAGTGTGGTGAACACTGTAAGAGAAAGGGTGATAGGTAATTTGCGCTCACTAATTCACTGTTTTTTCAAGAATCTTCGATCAATCGATGAAAACTTAAGAGAAAGCATTCTTCAATCTGATGAGAAATTGACCCAATATCACAATTTAGGATGGCCTGTCACTACACACTGCTGTGTCATACAAAGGGTCACTTGGTAGATTTGATTTATTTAACAAATACATCTTGTTACCCAAAAAAAACTTTATACTGGCCAAAAATCATTCTGCTCACACAGGGCATGAGAGCGTGTGGCTCCATGGCATAGGATGGATATACTTCCTCGTGTGAGAACCGAGGTTTTTGAATTCTCACCTTGCAGTTATTCTTGATTATTTGATTTTTTGGAACAAAACAAAACCCTTTCCAAAATGAGCCAATCATCATTGTTATTTGAAAAATTTTCATGTTAACTGGTTTAGTTTGCAACATTAAGGAGATGTAAGATGAGATCACGAGCTCACCAAAAGGAGTATGACAAAACCTCATGATATACTTCCATCATAAGTTCTTGGGAAATAGTACAAGATTTACAAATTTTGGTGACTTTTACTTGCTCGGTGACTTGTTTAGCAGTGCCTATCTTTTTTTATTAGATTGCTATTGTGGTTGTAATTGAGAAATCATGTACCTCTAAGCATCTACCTATCCCTGATTTTTTTTTGTCTTTTATTCTGTCCACTGGCTTGTTTCTAACTGCAGGTTGTTTCTGACGTAATGGCTCTATGTTGAATATGACTTATTAATAAATATTTGTTTAGATCAATACAATTTTGTTTATGCTCTATGTATTGCACCCATAGCAACACATGGACAGTCAACCATGGTTGCCCACCATCCATGTCTTTACGAAAAACAAAGTATTAATTTTTCTGGACTTCGGTGCAACTCTACAGTTGTCAAATTTGAATTTTTCGTGTGGTCTATTTATTCTTGCTCCATGTGTTGTACCCGTAGCAACGCACGGGCATTTACCTAGTCCACTAGAAAGCATGGGTGCGGCGTTGCCGCACCATCATTGAGAGTTGGCCAGTTATGGTTATCTGTCAGTTGACAATATTGGTTGAAATTATTCTGATCAAATTTTAGCATATTACGGCCTCTCTCGTGAGAGAAGATCAGGCCATGTAGCAAATTATCCTTGTGCTCGCACTGGGAGGGAGACGCCATTGCTTTCTTGTAGAGTTCAGGTTACAATTATATGATATATGCATCATGAGATCAATACCAGATTTAGAATATGTTTCTGAGACTAACCAATAACCATATGAGTTCCCTGGATTGCTGATATAGCAAGCCTAGGTTCTAAGAGTTAACAATATCTTATCGCTATTGCCTCATACCACTATTTATCTGTACAAAATATGCAGGGTGATTTGCCGGTGGTAGTGTTGTGTATCCATTCTCCAAGTTGAACACAACAAATGACATAAATGGCATATCGTCAGAAGACTATCAAGTAGGCAGAACACAACAGAAGACTTTATGTAATAAGCAGTTTTCGATAATAAGTATCTGTGTACCAAATATCTTGCCTTCCCTTGGTACTAGAGGTTCTGCACCTGAAACAGTGATGTCTCTCATCGAGATTGTATAATACTAAATATTTAAAACTTTTACTCTACGAAGTAGTAATATCTGCTTACACAGACTGGGCAAAACATATGGAATGTTCCCTTGTGGTAATTGTGGGCTGTGGTACTATAAATCATTATCAATAAGCAAGTACCTGTTTAAATTTCATCCTGTACTGAGTATTGATGATATCCTCGTGCTTTGGGCTATTGAAAAAAAATCATTAGCCTGAATTACCAAAACGAGCTACCAGCAGCATATGCTTGAAACTGATATAAATTTGTTGTGCCGGCTTGACTACCCTAGCAATGCATTGAATCTTTGCAGCCACAAATGGTGCAGTGCCTCACCTAAAGGGAGAAACTATATATCTTTTGTTTTTGTACCCACTTTATAGACGGTACTAGTCAAGTACTTGGACAAAGAAGATGCATCTCCAACAAATTATTAGCAGCTAGCTGACATGTCTTCTGGTTTCGAAAATTAAGTGCTGTTAAATTGCTAATATAACTGTTCGTCCAATAAAACAGTTGTTATAACATATAGAGTACTCTATGAATAAGGGCTCTTCATTCTTTGCAAAGCAATATGAAATCAATATATTGTATTGGTCCAAAATGGTAAGTATCATATAGAATACCTTCACTAAAAGTGCAAACTGATACAACCTTAAACTGCTTAGTGCTAAGACCAAACCAGAGCTCTCAAAGCACATTATTACCGGTACATTGTGGAAATTTAGTAACTAATACTGGCTGGCAAGGACTCCATCCTTATTAGCTGGGCAGACATTATACATTCCCCCTGCCCTTAGTACAATTATCGAAATAACTGGGTTAAATGGTCATCCTGCCTTGCTTTGATTTCTCCCCCTAGAAACTTCTATATACTACTGCACTCTATGTATCTTCACTTAATGCAGTGAACTCCCCTCGCTCTCCTACAACTAATATACTTTGTCAGAAAGAATACTGCTAGAGACTAAAGTATTTGTTTCCTTATATGTATATTTTTCAATCTACATGTTAAAATTAGCAAACATTGTTTGAAGCTTTGCAACTGACCAACTACAACTGCTGTTGCGGAATTGTGCCATGAATTGATGTATTTCAGATTGCTTTAGTCACTTGGTTTCAAAAAAGATTGCTTTAGTCACAGCAAAAGTAGGATGTTGAATTACTAAGTTACTATCCCTGTAACACGCTTTCCAGCATTGTCGCATTGCGGGTATCAACTTGGACAAATTCATACTGTTTTCTGAGCTTAGCTAAAAAGGATTCACTTGGAGAAAAATTTATATACGTAGCTTGAACAGTAGGTACCTACGCTGGCTGTGGATCCTCTGACGCGGTCGGTGCTACTGCCACTGAGCAGCACGAGCACGCGGGCGCAGTGCGCCGTCGCACGAGGCCACGACAAGGCAGGAGCGGTACCGCGCAAGAGCTCCGAGATCGGAGTTGGAGTCGACGGCGAAGCAAATCGAGGTGGCTGTGGCGGCGGCGATGTAGTCCATGACGTGGTTGACCGGGACGCGATGAGAGCCGTAGGAGTGTGGACGAGAGGGAGACAAGCCAGCGCACGTGGTTCGCATCCGACGGGAGCGCGCGGAACTCGTCGGTAAGCCAGTGCAGGCGCGGGAGGAACGGAGGCGGGCAGGGGTGCAGGAGCGGGCGCAGCGATGGAGATGGGGACGGCCCGGACGGGGAGGGAAAAGGCCGTGGCGGCGGCGGGGCTAGCGAAGAGCGGCGACCGGCGGGCGAAGCGGCACGCGAAGGGCGCTACGGGCGGTTCTCGACGATTCGCGAGCGCCTGGATAGACGGCTTAACGGGCAGCGACCCGAATCGATCCGCGATCGGACGGTCAATGCCACGAGCTGGGTGGATCCGACGGTCATGAGGCTAGCGGGCGAAGTGGATACCCTACCCGTTAGGCTTTTCTGCCGCGATTCGTTCTTTAGAGATAAACCATCCATCATCACCGTGACTGTGAAAGAAAAAAAAATACAAGTCGGGAGAGAGTACGGATATATATATTGTTCCTGGACATGCTGTGTGGTGTCGTCGTCGTCGTCAGCTTTCTCCTAGCTAGACGCCGTGCCGCTGCCCCAGCGGCGGCGGGTCGAGGAGGCGGTATCCCCGCAGTGGGTGCGCCGGCGCGGCGGCGTGGCTGTGGACGCCGTCGAGGTGGTGATGACGAAGCGCGCGTCGTCCCTCGCACGCTCCACCCGCTTCTTCACCTGGCACCCCTCGATCGAGCACCGGTAGTAGTTCCTGCAGCATCAGCAGAAATTCGATCAGCATGCAGATCAGAATGAACAAGGAAGCACACACGAACGATACATCCGTACGTCGTACGTACGTACCTTGGGTTTGGGCTGTTCTTGACCATCTTCTAGCCGTACTTTCGCCACCGGTACCCGTCGTCCAGCACGTCCACGTCCGTCCGCGTCTTGAACGCGATCTTGCCGTCCTGCTTCTTGTTCCTCGCTCTTGGGAGGTTGGCGGCGAGCCCCTCTGATGAGCTGAGCGCTGACGCGTCCGTCTGGCTCTGCTTGCCGGGCTCGCCTTCGCTGCTGCTACCGGCCACACCACTCCCTCCATAGTCGCCTCCAAAGAGCGGCGCCGCCGCTGCCGGCGCCTGCTGCTCCGCGTGGAACGCCGCCTCCGACGACGACGGGTGGTGGCACAACTCCTCCTCGCTGAAGCCACCAATGTCGAAGGAGAGGTAGCTCGACACGGGGCTCAGCGAGAGCAGAGACTGATACGAAGAGGACATCGCGCGCGCACCCACGAATTAAAGCGATCGAGATCAACCGCACAGCGAAGCGAGCGCGGCGTGGGCGCCTCTCTTATCGGGTCCTGCTCCTGCCTCCGATCCTCCACTCCACCTCGGCCGGCGCTCAAGTCCAAGTCAAGGCCGCATGCACGCACGCGCGCGCGACCCTGCACCTGAGGCCACCCGGCCGGGCACGCGACCGCGCCGTACGTGCGGGCGGGCTCCCATTCGGCGTCTGGCCTCCATCGGGTGCTATGCTAGCGGAGTCCTGTGTGCGTATGCACGAACGAGAGGTCCGGGTCGAGGTCGCCGTGGACGGACCCGACGACTTTGACGGTGGACGCTGGCCGGCCAATGCAAGCAGGCCCGGCGGGGCGGGAGCCACGGCGCCGTGCTCCTGGCGCCACGGCGTGCCGGTGGGTCAACGGGGACAGCGACCTCGCGCGCTTGTTCGTTGATCTGGCCGGGCGCTGCTGCCAGCCAGCTGGAGGAGTGTGTATGTGGGTGTGCTCCCGCTGCGCACGCACGGGCTGTAGTGTTGACGATCCATGGAAACTTGGGGGCTCGGCACCCGCACGTCCCCACCGAATGACGGCATACCGCGACCGGCGTCTGCTGGACCACGATGGTCGTCGATCTCATTAATCAGCTGGGAGTAGAGTACGTATATTGCCAGTTTGCTGAGTGCTGACTCGGTGCTTTTAAAACATATTTCATAACATATCAGTGTCCGCCGCGTCACTGCATCATTGCATATCCTTTTTCCGGCCTTCATCATTAGTCTAATCGTGGGAAACAAGAACTGATGAAGTATACTCTCGGTTTGAAAAATACAAGGCGTTTCAGTTTTGTCCCGGTTTGACTAAATCTGGTATGAAATATGTCTTAAAAAATTATTTGTTTTTATTGCAGATGTTAATACATAAATATTTTTTATAAAGTTTGGTTTACACCCTCCAACTAGCCTGCTATTTCTATTTCAACCTTAATAAAGTACAAAAAAAGACCCCCAAATGCCACCTAATTCTCGAAAATCGGGTATATTTGGTCTTTTGGGTGGTTTCAAAGGTACTTTCTATTTTCTAGAAATTAAAATTCTAATTTAATCTAAAACTTTATAAGTAATTCATTTTATATCATAAAAATATGGAATCGATACCAAAATCTGAAACTAGGTGTATTTGATCCTTTCAAAGGTAGTTTCCCTATTTTCTAGGAATTTAAAAATTCTAGTTTAATCTAAAAATTTATAACTAATTCATTTTAAATAAGAAAAATCTAAAATTGATACCAAATTTTTTATAAAAATGTACACTATCTATTGGTACTCTACTTGGCATGCGTGTGACCTAGTGTTTTGTCTTTTTTTATGTATGTTGTTTAATTTAAATTATTATTATTTTCACTATATTGCATAAGGTCGAAATGACTCACAACAGAGCACTTACAGATAGGTGCATTTTCATCAAACTTTTGGTACAATTTTCATATTTTGATGATTTGAAATAAATTAGCTATGATTTTTAGATTAAACTAGTTTTGTATTTTTTTCTAAAAAAATAGAAGAAGCCTCCGGAAGGGAAACTAATGGTAAACGCGGATGCAGTTCGATGCTGAGTCGGGAAGTGGAAGTTATTAGATACTCCGGGGGGAAAGTGCATCGCAGCTGGTCAAAGCTATCTACCACATGTTTTAGATGCACCGACAGCGGAGGCATATGCACTTAAAGAGGGATTGATGTTGGCACAACATACCTGATGTAACCGTCTCATTGTTCATACCGACTGCTTGCTGGTTGTTGAGACAATACAAGATGGTGGGTTCTCGGCTACGGTGACGGCTACAATCTATGACGATTGCAATATCTCGTGGAGCGGATTGAACAACATAACTATTGAACATTGTAATAGGGAGACCAACAAGGTAGCTCACGAGCTAGCTAGGCAAGCATTTTCTTCGAAAGTTTCATGTATTTGGGTTGATGAACCCCCTAGCTCTATTTTAAATATCCCGGTGAAAGATGTAACTATCCTCTCTGATCAATAAAGATTGCCAAATGCCTTAAAAAAAAAAGACGAACCGCAGCACGCTGCCAGGTCCAGGTGAACGACCATGCCATGCGTAGACGATCGATGTCGCTAACGAGAGGGTGCACTAGAGTTAGAATTAGCTCGACCGTCGAGCAATCGAGATGAGTGACCGGCGCTCTGGATGTTGGCGGACGCCGGTGCGCGACGTTGACGCAGCGAGTAGCGCGAGCGGCAGCTGCGCCACCAGGTGTCCCGTGAAATGAAAACAAACAGTGGCCCAAGACTAGCTAGTCTTGAAGAGTCCTCGGAGCTAGCAGCGCCCCAAGACACGACACGACCTCTCGTTCTTCCCGGAGACGAATTTCCTCGAAACACCGACGGATTTGTTTGGGTGTGTTCAGGTAAGCTTATCAACAAAACTGGGTAGAAAAAACAAAATTTTTCTGCGAATTAGCAGTGCAGAGATGAAGGCTGTACAGTTCAAATTTCCCCTCTTGCTGATCCAAGCAGGTCTGGTACAAAAATGTCGCAAAACTACCTCATCCACCTGCCCATCTTCATCCCCATTATCTTCCTCCTCTTGTGCTCCCGGTGCTTGGTTGCAATGCGCCTCTTTCGCTTGGCGTGACGCTCCGGATCCACGGCCGCGATAACCTTCTGGGCCTGCTTTCTAGTGTCCCGCTTCTGTTTCAGGCCCTTCCGAACACTGTGGTAGACTTCAACGAATTTCTCGGGCCCAATCAGATCACGTAGCTTGTCCCGCACCTCCTCGGCCAGTTGCTTCACTTCATCTGAAACCATAACAGCAATAGGGTACAAAGATAAGCTTGGACAGATGGCACATCCCTAGGCACCGAGAATGTCTAGACTTGTAAATGCAAATATATGCATACTTCTATATGTTGAGAATGCATAATTGATTACTAGCAAGGCACCGGAATAAAAGGCAAATATCATACCACTAACAACTTTCCCAGCAAATCCTTCAGAAGCTTTATACAATGGGGCCACGAGGTGATCCGCATAGGTTAGTGATTCTTCAGAACCAAGAGCTGATGATATCATACGGAAGCAATTGAACACGATCTTTATCTACATATGGATAGGGAAAAAAAAGGTATTACATACTGAAAAACATACAGGGAAAATGACTTATCTGATGGAATGGAGCTTACCTGTGTATCCTCCATCTGCATTGCAATTTTTCCCATCCTCTTTAGGATTGAAGAAACTAATAAAGATGTAGGCTCTTCACTACCGTCAAGGCTAGATACAGACGCATCAGTAGTTGTTGAAGTACAAAGAAGAAACATATTCTTTGCTTTCGTTGAACCAAGCAATTCAAAACCCTCAAGGAAGGCACAACGATCAGAACAACCAACGCTAGACCAAAACTGATGTGTCGAGGTCGATTGCCTAATCAACATATGCAAGTTGCAGACTGAGTATGCAAGATTCTGTACAATCAGATTATTTGCCGTTGTATCACTCAGTTCAGTCCTCAATTGTTTCAAGAAAGAAACAGCTATTATGAATAGCCTGCTTGGTTGAACTAGCAACCATGATGTAGCAACCGATTTCTGCTCACGTTTCCTCTTCTCCACTGTAGCAAAATATGAGGCTACCAGAGAGCTTGAAATACTACGCAACATCGAATGGGGATGGATCAGCATCTTGCAAACTATTATCCATACTTCCTGCAAGTTATAACCGTGTCACAAACTTGAGAGCGCAAGGGAAATGACCAGTTTAAGGCTTGAAACAAAGAATTTGTTTAAGAACAACTAAATCTGAGATCCTATGTACCAAATAAGTAAATGGTCAAAAAGTATTTCAATTGTATAAATCTCATTAAATGGGTAAGGAGACATGGCTCTAAAAATGAATACAGAAAAGGGCAGTGCAATTGTTTGACAGCACTGAATATACTGAGCAGTGTTTTAAGTTATACCGAATCACAAATCAAAGGTAAAAAATTCACCAGTAACAGCTATAAACATGAAGCCACAGGTCATCAGTTCTTGAAACCTGATTCTGCAACCCCACCCGCAAAAAGAAAAATTTCTACAGAATTACGAAGGAAAAAAACAAGGACTGCTGAATTATATCCAGAAAACAATCAATCAAACAATAAAGCTGTTACAATTTAAAAAACATAGTAAGATCTAGATCAGAAAAGAAAATACATACTACATCTGCAATGAGAAATAGTAGTAGGGCACAGCGGTAGTCATACCTCCATATTCTGCTCAAAATACAACTCCGGAGAGTGAAGAAGTAACCTCTCCATCATGGCAGCAGAGTGGTAAGCCTCTTTCCACATTGGCAGGGCAGTTTCATCAGATAAGCCTGATTGTAATATTCCAGAAGCAATGACAGATGATTCCATTATTCTTTTAGCAACAGCCACAATACTTTTAAAGTGTTTGCCCTTTCGTAATGTATGATCATCAACAAGTAAACCAATGACCTGTAAGTACAGGAGCCACTTTTATAGTTGCTGTAAAAAGAGAATGCTATGTTGCAACATAAGCATGTAGGGGCTAAGTACTTCAATGCCACCTATTTATAAAAGCAAATTGCCACTACCCACCACTGCTAGTACAATCCAAATATAGCAATGCTCCTAAATGATTACCTGGGCTGAAGCACTCCACAAACTTTGTTTTTCACCAGTGAACCATGAAAGTGAATACTCAAAAATGGATGTCTTTCCCTGATCACCAATGCGTCCTAACAGCTTTTGGATGGCTCTAAGGATCATTGAAGACACACTCTGATGCTGTTCATTCGCTAAAGCAACCACAAGATGAAGAAAAAAAGTTTGACCCTGGTCATCAATAATCCTCTGGGGAAATCTGGTAAGAATGTCATGGAGCATTTCAAGCACCGCTTCTCTTCCTGAAGGATGCTCGTAACTGCAATTTTCCAGAGTGTTAACATACAGGGTAGATGTGTTACTAAACTTAATGAAGCCATGGATATCCATACCTTAAGTTCGCCAGGAAAAAGTCAATATGTTGCTGTAAGCGCTTCTCAGAAAGTGGATAATTCAGAAAAAATTGTAGCAGAATTTGAATGCACTGCTGCCGTATAGACTCAGTTAGTGTTGTCACCATCAACTCTCCTATCTTAACTACAATATCATAAATTTCATGGGAAACCAACTTTCGCCTGACTATTGCCTTCAGAAGTGATAAAGCAACAGGGGAAGGATTTGTCTGAAGATCAACAAACATAGGGGTATGAACAAGCATCTGGAGCTGATTATCTGAAAGTGAAATCCTGTATCCCCTAAGTAGATCAGCAAGTAGCTTGAAACAAGATGTGACCAAATGGCCATTGGAGTTTCCAGCTCTCTGTGCAATGTCCATAAGCACATTTTTAATAATATTTGCATTGTCCCTGAGAGATGGCAAAGGAAGCTTCACCAACAAGGCAAGACATCTAAAAGCAACTGAGAGGACACTTTCATACTTGGAATTCAAACATTCCCCCAAAAGGTCTACAAAGGGATCCAACATCTTCAGGAGTTGCTCATCTTCCTTATCTAGTTTGATGGTCTTCAGACGATTACGTAGTAAGTCAAGTGCAAACTTGGTAAGTACATAAGAATTCTGTGATCCATTCTCACCTAGGCCAGGGAAGTTTATTCGTACAGTACTGTCTTGGCCAGGACCGGATTGTGCACTCTCTTTGCTTTCAGATTCACATCCTATAGTATCCTTAATAAGCCAATACACAATGGTAAACAAGTTTGATGTTTCAGTAGATGGATTGCACTCAACCCCTAAGGCTATATTGTGTAGCATCATTTCAAGTTTCGTTTTCAATTTTGGAGTAAGTTGCTTCTGAAGATGTGAAGAAACAGGTGAGATTAGCTTCTTCAGCGAATGTTGCTTGAATGTAATACTTTGAGCAATGAGCTTAAGAGTCTCAAATGACATTCTCTTCTTTGTCTCTTTCATTTTGGAGGCGATCTTTTCAACTTCCTTTTGTTCTGCAACGTCTCCAAACAAATCACTGTCAACAACGGCCAACAAATCTTCTAAACAGTAGTCAAGCCTGCCATTCATATCAGTTATGTTTTTTGACAATAGATGATGAAGTGTGTAGCCCAGAACATGTAACTCAAAACCCCTTTTCAGTATAGCTCTCAATATCTTGACCACAAACTGCAAATACCCAATCCCAAGTTCCTTCAGAGAAGCAGCTAAAGCAGACCTAGCTTCATCACGTATGCTTTCAAGACGGTTCTTGAGGAAGTTACAGATTCGATGAATGATGCTCGAAAGTTGTGATTCGAAATAATCCACTGGTAGCAACTTAAGTATTTTCAGTGCTACCAGATTTATGTTGACATTGACTTTCTCTGGATCTGCTCCCAATAACTTTTGAACCTGTGGAAACACTACCTTTCGCAGGTAGTCTTGCTTATCAGAAGAGACTGTAGTTAAAGCGAATGTAAGGGAAGAATCAGTATCTTCACTCATAGCATCAGAATTTCCCAAGGCATCATTTGCAGGCTTCATGAAATGGAATGCATCTAACACTGAGCAAATCAGCCTCAATATGACCTTCTGCTTATCAGGCTTAAGGTTCAATTCTCGGAAGCATCTCATCAATATTGTTCTATAGTGCTCCCACTGCACTTTGGCGGCGACAGCAGATAGTGTATCCAAACATACATCTCTGACTTGTTCACCCTTCCCAGCTTTTACGTCAGAGAACATATTGAAAAATAGTGGAACAAATACTTTCATAGTGATATCCTAACATAAAAGAACAAAGTAATGTCAATGAATAAACATTAAACAAACATGGGAACAGAACGAATTCAGTCATTGGACACTTAGTTGCACAACTTAAATGCATGCTAATAGTTGGATGAAAGAGAGGTTAATGAGGTGCAATTTCTGTGCAAATTTGTTTAGGTAAAGCATAAAATGTAGCTAATGAACCAAAAAAACATGAATTTCGCCGGAAAATGTGTAATGCAGCAGAGTTGCCATTGAATCACAAGATTACAAGAAAAGAACTAGATTTTCAGCAAACATGAGAACCAACGGCGGAAACAAGTACACCAACCCAAACAGATAGATACTATATGTTTTTCTTTCTAAAAACATGTAGATTACATATCTTATTTTTCTAGGTGTTGAGTGCTAAATAGATGGGGATAATATGTTAATATTCCTGTAGTATCAACTAAAATATTTCCTTTGAAGCACTTGTTATTAAATACTGGAAGACAAAGAATCCTACTGCCAGGAAAGACAATGCTGCTTGTGATGCAAGTCTGTATGCCGTTACACGGTTTCAAAGAAAGCAGATCTGGCACACCATGCTCTTAGGCTCTTTTAAGGTAAAGGAAAAAAATAGGCTTGTAGCATCTGAGCACTATCATATCAAAATTTGTGAAGCCATATTAGTCTGACAAAGCAAAGACACAAGGTAATTAACTGCCAAAAAGCAATAAACTGCTACTTGCATCATGGGTCCACCAAACAAGGGATAACTTTTCAATTCATTAACCATAACAAATGATCTATCATCAGCGATTAATCTTACATAATGCATGTATTATACTGACATCAACTTTTCTCCTGAGTATGGGTAGAGTAGTGTGGGATGAGCGACTCTAAGCCCTAATACACGTATTATAACATTTCTTAACGAAATGATACGAAATTTACCTCGGAAAAGTTGTTTTCCTTGATTCCCTGTCTGAAAAGTGACAATGCTTTTGACCTTTTACCTGCCTGTATGAGTAAAATATAAATAAGTTTTCACAGTCCATTCTCTGGCCTTTGGGATAACTGAATCAGTAAATTTACTGTAGATAGATATGGTTTGGGGAAACACAATCTCATATATATATATATATATATATATATATATAACCAATATGGCTTTGTATACAAGGAATACAATTGAGTAGACGAGCAAGTATACATATGGAATATGCATATCTAATATTTACCTGTAAATGAGTTATGTTGTGGAAAAAATCCTCTTCCATATCCTCCTTACAGAGAGGCCTAAATGATCTTAAGGATGCTAAATGATTAAAATTGAAGACCATCTCCCGAAGTAAAATAATCCATTCCTGAATACAACATCATTTTCAGCCTATCAACCAATAATATCATAGATTACGATATGAAAAAGAATAAATATATACACACCTTTTGAATTGATACATCTTTAGTCATTGCTACTCCCATATTGTGCAGATAAGTTTTTTCTAATATCTTCTGAATACAGCTCATCGTGCAAATGTTTTTGCAATTATTCTCTCCAGATTTATCAGCAGCAGTTTCAATAGAGTATTTGGACTCATCATTATTCATAACTGAAGCAGAAAATTCCAAGAACGATTGCAGAGCCCTGGATGCGCTTTGCCGAAAAATCAACTCTTCAGATGACATATCATACACACAATGGGATAATATGGCCCCCACATGCTCTTCTGTCAAGCCAAGAAACAACTGAGGCTTAATCCTGTCATAGGCGTTAAGTCTTGTATCATAATCTAGTTCACCAAGTTCTGATGTCGAAATTGCATTCAGATCTCGTATTAACCCAGCCTGTTAACAATGCCAATCACCAAACAAGAAACTGTGACATAGGATTAGGCAACATGGCAAAGTTGACATCACAAATAGAGCAATAATTACCAGAATTGACATTGAAGATTCATGCAATGACAACCCATCATAAATATCACAGATGCATAACCGCAGTTCCAATCCAACAGTCGCAAGTAATGGGTTCAATGCATTTAGAACTTTTACAGACACCTTGCATCTTAGATTTGGAACTATTCCCCTCGCAACACGTAGCGCTTCCAAACACTCATCTGCAATATTAGACCCAGGGCAGATCATGCCAAGGTTGGTGGACATTTGCCAATAAAAAAATAAAGAATATTCATATACTATAAATGCTAATGCGCACACCAAATGTACTAAAAAAGAAGGCTCACCAGAGTTCAAATCCTTCTTACTGAAAAATGGAAGAATGAGGTCTATGAAATTCTCTGCAGCTGAGGGGTCTGTGATGTAATGTAGCAATAATTTGAACAATCTAAGTTCGCGTTGCCCAAGCCATGTACCCGATTTCCTGCACACATCGAAAGTGCAGGACATTAAGTCAAGATTGAAGTCCCAAACAATATGCTCCTGGATGCATAGTAAACACTGTCGGAAGAGATTACCATAAAAAAAACAGATACAGTGTTGAATGGAATTTTAAACAGAGCATACGACCAAAAAGTTAAGAATTGTAAGAAAATTGATGGAGTTGCTTTACAAAACAGACATATTAAGAGAATGGCTTTGAATTCCTGAGTCTCCCATAAGAGATGTTTATTGTTTAACCACCGTAATAGATGAACAAAACATTATACAAAGTTAATATCTGCACTATGATTCATTTGTTGTTTAGGATGTAGACACAACCTTAGATCCACAACTCTGATAGTTACTTTTTCTATGCATGGACAACAACAACAACATAGCCTTTTGTCCCAAGCAAGTTGGGGTAGGCTAGAGGTGAAACCCAAAAAGGCAAAAGAAGAAAAAGAGTTTTGGGAAAACAGTAAAGGAAGCAAAGATCACGGTTCAGGCACATTGATTGATATTCTCCAAGCGCTCCTATCCATAGCTAAATCCTTAGAGATATTCCACTCCTTAAGGTCTCTCTTAACCGAACCATCCCAAGTTAGTTTAGGCCGACCTCTACCTCTCTTAACATTATCGACCCGCTGAAGAACCCCCACTACGCATTTTTCTATGCATGGACGAAATAAATAAAATGTCTATGATATATAAGTATTTTTAATGATGATTCTCATCATCTCATGTGACAAATTTATAGGCTTCCTCTGTTTCATTATGTTTGCCCAGAGCACACCATGTGCACTCACCAAGAAAATACTACTCCATCCAGTCAGCAAAAGCTGGCATTTAAGTAAATAATATTGTCTGAAATGTCAACTTTAATTGACCAGAGGTAGTAGTTGCAAGAAAAAGTCAGTGAGAAATGACCATCCATAACCATATTAAATGACATGCTATAAACTATAAATTCAAGGCATTTAATTAGCGGTAGACAGTGGAACCATCACTGCTTTTGAATCTTCAATGGATATTCTAAAAGGTATTCCCGCAAAGCCATGGACTAGTGAAATGGACGGAGTACTTTGGTGTATTGAAGTAAAAGTTGCGTTCTAAGAATGCCCCCACCCCCCCCCCCCCCAAAAAAAAAAACTACTTTGCACCAGAGGTAGTCTTACTAAAGAAAGAAATGATGTGAGTAACCTGTTAAGCTCTTTGCGATGATTAACAAAATCATAGAGACTATGGATAAGAACATCCATGTGTGGAGCAAGAATTTTCTTCACTGAATGGTCGTCTTGCTGCACCAAATCAATATCCAACCTCAACAGATTCTCAATAAACTCAAGAGCACATGAGGTGATGGCTCCTGAAGCTGTCTTCACAGTTAAAATAGAAAAAATTGCTGGTACAAGATTATTTGAAGTCAGTAATAATGGTGCTAAAGTTGGGCTCCGACTCATAGCCATGAAGCAAGCAAATAATGAACTTGGCTTCCCACTGCTCGAAGCCTCTTGTGTGAAGCAGTCAATCAGAGGTTTCACTGAAGAGAAAAAAATATTCCAGAAGTTTTCTCCAAAGTCATAACTTTCATAGTGACTCAGTGCTGAGGAGATAATTTTAATGCATAAAGACCTTAGATCCTTCAACTGTTTGATCGACACACTTGCCTGCAACAGAGGTTGTAGATGCACTTAGTTCAGATAAGAACACTTGGCCAATAATATGCATACTAGCTTAATAATGATAAGAATGAACAGTGACGCTAGTTTTTCCCCCATTACTATCAGAGGGCCTGGTTGGTCCGGTATTAACTTGGCATTCTGAGCTTGATTAACCCACACAACTGTTTTGGGAGTTCTGCAAAATGACATAATAAAAAGCACTAGAGTGAAGCTGAGAACGATAATATGACATACCTCCATATGGTCTACTACATGGATTTCTTTAGAGCATTCTTCCATATTTGCAGAATTGCCCACTTCCACTTTTACCAAAGAATCATTATCATGGTCATTTGATTGATTGGAAGGATATTTCCTATCACTAGCAATTCTGAGATTCTGCATGCAACTCTCCAGCAAGCGAGCAACAATGATTAATAAAACATTAAGGAATGGACTTATGTGTGCCATATCAAAAGTACAAAAAATTTCTTCAACCAAATGAAGAAAACCATTTGCCTTTTTCCACGTAAAGTTCTCTATACAAATTTCTGTTGAAGTTTCAACAATGTCATAGATATTTCCAAGTAGGTTGTCAGACCGAGAAGCAAACATTTTAAGCTGGAGGCTGCTGGGGATCAAGGTCTTCAGAAGTAACGAGAAAAAAAGCTGAAGTTCATTTGAATCAAACTGCAATAGGAAACGAAGAATTGCCTTTCGATGACTGACACCTGTGTGCTGACAGAATGAAAAAAATAATGACAAAGTCAGACAATCAGCAAATGATAACTATACTCTCTCCAAACGCTAACAAATGACATTTTGGAGCTCAGCACACAGACTAAGGCATAATTAGGTGGCTGTATTTGTCTTAATTAAGCACACATGTCTGCAACATTTTAATCTGAGCAGCTAGTGCATGCTGGGCTTACAGCCAATACTAGTAGTACAACAACACTTTTGCAACCAATACTAGAGCAGAACTTGAATGCAATTAAAAAGGCATGCATGCAGGTACGCTGATGAGGGGGTAAAGCAGCCTTGGACACTTGAGGACATCATTCTTTCATGGGTTTTTACATGAAAGCCTCAAACGTCTTTTATTTTCAACTGACCAACTCCAGGGTCTAAATACCATTATGCTAGATAGATATAAGCAGTAGGTAAACACAAACCTTGCGGGAACCAAGTAGCTTCAACTTCCTTACTTTCGGTGTCAACACACGGATAATCAGAGGAACAACAAGACTTCTGTGGTCTTTCAGAATTGACAAGGAGTCCACTGAAACTGCCCATGTGGTCATCTCTTCACGAAGAGTTTTAATATCAATCAGATTTTTAAGGTTTTGACTGTACGGGGTCAAGAATTCATCCTTCCAGTTAAAAAGGCAATCCAGTGCTTTTGCTTGTATGTCAGGATCACTGTCATCAAGAACCCTGGGAACAAATTGCCACTCAATACATAATTTATCACTCAAACCACAACAGTTCATCAGCAGGCTGCAAAAACAAATATATAAATTCATTTCGCAAACCTTTTAGTTAGTACTTCCTGGAGAACCTTGCTCTGATATAATGATCGTGCATTTCGCATTAACTTCAATAAGTTCAACCATTCTTTTAGAATCGCTTTCCATTGTTTGCCTTTACATTTGTCAGGCACATATGAATCAATACTGCAGAAGTTAGAAGTTCAAAAATGTATCAACAAGGATGGGACTTCCAAATAGAAGTCTAAACTGCAGAAATTTAATCGACTAAATACCTAAATATGCTGCCATCGTCATAGCCCATAAAGTTTAGAAATAATGGTACAAGATGTCGAGATCGGGACTCAGCAACATCAGGAATCCTTTGGAGGGACTGAAGCAACAAGGTAGCCATGGTCTCAACTGGTGTGCAATCAAAGTCCGTAGCAAGATACAAGTTGAAGCAGTCAAAAATAGCTGCAATATCAAACATGAATTAGAAACAGCAGTACAAACGGAATAAACAGAACTGCAGAAGGGTGGACACAAGATTGTAAGGATACATCATCGACCCAAGCATTTTAAGTCAGTTACAACTTACAAGGAAATCACAATGTGCGGAAGTCAACAACTTAACTGTCCATGATGTAAATCAAGATGCACAAAGAGACTACATTCTTAATATATAAGTATGCAAAACACTAAGTTAGAGAGTAAGCACGAGCAGATAAATCCAGTATCCTCAAATAGGTCATCAGGCGTTAACTAAAAGCATATCATATTAGAACACTGTCAAAGCCAGAGCTTATCTGCCAATATGGCAACAGTTTGGCAATAATATAACTGTCGCACTTTTTTTTCGAAAATGCAGGAGAGCTGCGCTTCTTTGTATTAGAGAGAGAAATGGTCCCCATACAACTGCCCTCCCTCATACGGGGCCAATATGAGGGATAGGTTTACCCAACACAAACTCTAACCTAAGAAACACAAAAGAACAAGACCAAAAAACCTTGACCTAACAGCCTAGAATGCGCCAATTAAACCCAGGCCTTGCAGCTTTTTAGCGCCGGCCAGGCACCACAGGCTGTGCTCTTCCTTGAGATCTCTCATAATGGAGTCGACCGAGGGAGCAACTTCTTCAAACACACATGCATTCCTATGTTTCCAAATCACCCAAGCTCCCAAAATTATTAAGGAATATACTCCTCATTACAAATGCACGTCGCACTTACAAATGCACCCTTTGAAATCTGATACAAAATCCTCATTAGTGTCAGGAACTTCTAAATAGAACGAGTAATACATCTGCACAGGATATGAAAAGAGCAATGCACCACACAAATGATGTACAGAATGATAACATACACAAACGATAACTAGTGGCTGAGGTGTATTTGGGTAAGGGTGCTTAGGGGTTTGTTTCTAGAACAGTGCCAAAAGAACGTTGGATGAATGCCTGATACATACACTGGGGTTGAGTTGCAGCTTCCAGCTTCTCCTGATTATTCAGAGTCGGGCCTTTTGATTGGTGAATTGCAACAAACTGAACAAACTGACTCCACACAAGCTCCTTGTGTTTTCTAACAAGAACACCAAGGCAATCTAGCGTCGGTGGCCACAGATCACTAAATCTATTGTATAATATGCCAATAATGCCATGTAAGAGAGAAGGTATGTAATCATCATGAACCATCTTGGAAGATAGACTCATTTGTATCCGAGAAATGAAGATAGCAATTTTCCGGCTAGTAGATACTGAAATTGGAGTTGACTCAACAGTCAAAAGGGTGTCCAAAACCTGATTCAAAGGGAAACATCAGAGCAATGCCAGCAAAATAGCAAGTAAAAGTATTAGCTGAAAAGACATACATTAGCATATTTGGCAACAGTTTCCTCTCCAGAATCTTCTGTTCTTTGTCTCTTCTGCGGTCGCTCTTCATCTGTGCCTAGACGTTGATCCATCTTGACAAAATATGATAGAATCCTCAATGTTAAAATTCGGATATCCTTGTTTGGACTACTCAGGTTGACACCAAAGATAGAGAACAGATCCAAGAGATTCTGTGGATCAAAGTCTTTTGTCACTTCCAGGGATGCTACTCTGCTCACAGAATAGAGAAAAAAAGAATAAAGAATTCCTTGAATCAAACTAATTAAGAAGACAAGAATTAAATCAAAGTGGAGAGTAGAAAAATATATGTAGCTTTTACCCTTGCAGGGAATCCAAATATTTGGCTACAGCAGACAGTACTTGTGGGCATGTACTGTGACTCTTGGCAAGCGATATGAAGAAATTTAATTCTGAATTTCTATCGGTGTTAACCAGTAAAAGCTCATGGTATGATGACAATGCTGCAGCAAGTAGACTTCTCCACATACTCATTGGAAGACCATTCATGTTCTCTGCATGTCAATCGATTGAATTTATGCCTTTAGAAAGACCAGCTATGGTGCTTATTGTAAGAAGTTAAAGAAATCTAAGAGCAAATCACCTTCTCCCGCTTCCAGCAACCGATTTAAGTTGCTGATTAACTTCTTCAACAGTGACAAACTATCGTGATGTACACTATTTATGTAAGGATAGCAGCAAATAGATCCCCACAGTATAGCAGCTTCCTTTTCGCTGACCTCATTACTAGATCGATTGCCAGCATTAACTGTAACATCTAAGAACTCTATCCAGAAAGAGAATTTTGATTCGAAGAACTTAAACACTTTCTCTACTGAATCCAGATAATTTCCATTAGTGTTATGCAGAATTATTTGCTTCTTTGATCCTTTAAAGAAATTGAGAAGAATAAAGAGAACTTCCTCCGGTGAACTTGCAAGAAAATTGTCCATTGCACTACAAGGCATAAAATTGCATGGTCAAACATTTTGTATCTGAATTACTATCTTGTAAATAATAGAAGACTTCACATACCTCAATATCTGGCTTTCAAAATGTTGTATAATGTGTGGACCTTTTGCCAAAAGTTTCTTTATAAAGACAATCACACTGAAAACATAGTTGAAATCAGTGTTAGGTGCTAGATTGCAACCATTTGGTTAAGAAAAAATGGCAAGGGGTTATCAAAGTAAACAAACACTACCAGAAAGAAATTTTACCTCGGATTTGTTAGTTCAAACACCGGGGCATAGAAGGGTGATACAATGGACAAATTGCCAGAAATGAGTGGGACATCCAGAACACAAAGAAGAAAGTCCAAAATACTTCCAAGAACCTCAGATGAAGAAGCTTCTACTATGTCTCTACCAGGCAACACATGTCTACTAACCAGCAACTCAATAAGTTTAATCATCTTCACCTTATCTAGCAAAAGATAAAAGAAACCACTAATTATCTAATCTGAACTAGCAATGAATTCAAGCAGTGAAAGCATATAGATGATGAAATGGTAAATCTGACCGAACAAATTGTTTTGCTCCTTTTGTAAAGCAAATGCAAAAAAGTCAATCAAGCACTTCAAATGCTCCAAACAGTCATCGTTAAGACCGCTGTTGATTTCTTCAAATAAACAAGTATACATTAATGGCAATTCTTTTGGATCCACTTCATCGCATAATCTTTGAATCAGCCCTGTCATAACCTCATGAATAGTAGAAGACCCTGCATTTTGCACTATGCAGTGGTTAAATTATTGAACAACAGCAACAAAGTATAAAAAAGAACAGCTGTCAATACAGAATTTGCCTGACATGATTACGCAAAAAATCAATCTTAGGCCTTGCATTATGGTCATGAGACGTAATACATATTTTGCACAACATGAGTATGCAAAACAAATTTATGATATGCCCTGCATTATGGTTATAAATTATGGTAAGGCACGGATGCATTCAGCTAAACCGTAAAACATAATGAGGTCGGACAATAAAAACAAGCAATAGATAGAACAAATGGAATGTAAGAGCAGTGCAACTAATGTTTGAGAAAAACACAATATAACATGCCATTGGCAGAAGGTTATCTCACCATCAGGGAATTTGTCATGGATAGTAGTAAAAGTTGACTTGCTCAAAAAGAACTTCAAGACTTTCCCAGCTCTTGAGTGGAGCTTTGCGGAAGTTCCTTTCATGACATGCCACAGCAAAGAGATCACCCCGTCTACAGGTGACGATTTTTTAGCAGCCTCAAGTAGAACTTTCATTAAACCTAAGAACCAATCAAGAAAAATGTCAGTAAAAATGAAGCAGCTACCTCATCCAAACGAGCATGATCATCCTAGAAGCTCACTACCATATGGTAGTAAGGTTTGGTAGAAATGAAACTACAGGGCATGAATTTATGCGGAAAAAAAGGTTCTCCCTATGTTACAAGTACGCCTCAGCAAACAGAAAACAGTGCTTAGTTGATAGTGGAGAAAAGGGAAGCATGGATCTGAGAACTATTACTCCATTCATCAGTATTTTGAGAATTTGCCACTCAATGTTTGCCTGTTTGGCATGTGCATCCTGGGGCCTTGTCAGGAAGACAATGGAGAAGAAATCATCAAAGCACTTGAATGGAATGGCAAATCCTCCTTTGTTTTAATATTGGAAGTTAAAAAATTATTGAACAAGATTTAAAACTAAATCACAATGTTAGCAGTGTGCCTCATCAAACTCATTTTCCATCCAAGTAGAAATAACAGGCAGGACAGGAAAACATGAGCACAGATGGCAATGAACTTTGTATAGGTCGAGATCATATCCTAATATCACTCAAAGGCGCAAACGTAAATTGACAACCTCTCTATAGCGTTATAGAAACCAGCCCCAAAAGTTAAAGGCAAACACGTCCCTCTCTGAAACACGGTGTATACTTTGGTAAAAGAACATGAGTTAGAAAAAAAACCTTGTGCAAGCTGATTCAATGGCGCATTCCGCAGCAAAAACGAAACAGATTCAGCCATAAATTCTCTAACATAATCCTTTGGGAAATATCTCAGCGCTGTTGTGACCCTTCAACAATGATAAAGACTTGGCAGTCAGTTAGATGGCTGAAGTTGGATAGCAAGAAATGCAAGTGGATTTATTGGGTAACAGCAGATGTAAGTTTATCTGAAAAAGTAGCAGAGGCCATGAAATAAGGTTTGAGCCAAGAGCATACAAAGACCTCAATTTAGAGATGCAAACTCACCTTAGAATCTGGACAATGTCTTTTACTAGATACTTTTGCAAGTACATCATTATATATGACCAAGATGTGAAGACCTGAAATACAACAGAACATATGACTTCTGCTACTCAAGTGCAAGCAAGACTTATGGACCACACTGAGCAGACCAACCTGCTCCAGGATTTCAGGGTCGCGATCGCCTCCATCATTAAGGAGAGCTAAAATGGCATTAGCATATCTTCCTAGAAAGCTGTAATCGATAAAACAAAGAGGTAATGTGTATTAAGAATAAGCCAATAAGGACCTCCAAGACATTTCGTTGTGTATGTAAAATGAAGTCTCGTAGTCAATTCTTGCTGAAGAACATCAGATTCCATTCCGACCAGGTTGATTTAATCTAGGCCGTACGGAAAAACTAGGTAAAGGTAATAATCTTTGAGGCAAACACAAAACCAAGCAAGCAATAACGACCGGGGACATGCTGGAGAGAGCTGAGTAACTGTATAGTAACTGATTTGAATAAGAACTTACGGCAAAAAATCTTCTAGAATGTCCCTAGAGAGAGCAGCGATCAACCTGCATGTCAAAAGGGAATCCGTTAGACATCCAATAGTGGCTAAATCAGTGACAAACCACAGACCAAGCATATATTCAGCATTAAAGACAAGGTAGCATTCCACTAGTAACCTCATAAGACTCCACCCCTTACTTGACATAAGCAAAATAAATCAATTGAAAAGGCTAAATTCAGGTCAAAAAGGAATCCAATAGTGGCTAAATCAGTGACAGAACACAGACTAAGCATGTGCTATTCAGCACTAAACACAAAGTAGCACTCCACTAGTGAGCTCATAAGATTCCACCGCTTTCTTGACAGAAGCAAAATAAATCAATTGAAAAGGCTAAATTCAGGTCAATTATGATTTCTACTCAACCAAAGGCATAGATAATTTAAACGTAAGGTTCACAGAGGACAAAATAAAGCTAATTACCTAATCGAACACCACAGAAAATAGCAACATATGCAAACAAATAGCTAGCCAATAAACTGAGGTTCATCAACAACCCATGCCTCCTTACCAAAATATAGGTTGTATGAAGAACATAACATCCCCAATTAAGTATAGATACAGGCTATAACACATGCAGGTTCCATTTACGATAACAGAACAATCAAGGATAACAACTCCTGTATAGCAAGTTTTGGCAGATGGTCACATATGAAAACTTGAGTTAATTTTCAAATTATTTTCTTATTATCTTACAGGCATAACTTTTCAAAATTGTGGAACACAATATCAAACACAAACCGCAAACTTCAGCAATCATGTATCATTCACATATGTGTGACTCAAACCAAACAAATAAGACAATAACAGCATAGAACACATTTAAGTACCACACAGAGTCAAAGTCATTTCATTCAACTAAGTGCATAAATCCATGATACACTTACATGAGTATTGGCTCCAGGGACAATCTCGCACTCATGTTTACTCTCAGTAGGAGCGCAGAAAAGAGCTTTTCACGGTGCAATACAATTTGAGGTAGGGTCTGTACCAATGGTATCATCTCCTCATAAAATGAGATAAAACCCTCTGCAGTATTGAGCTCCTGGATTAACATGAGAAACGGAACAAAGTTAAGTAAGTGACAATAATTGCGTACATCCATCTGCAACTAAAAGAACTAAATTTCCATAAGGCCTAGACATAACATAAAACCCCTTCTAGATGTGCTCCTGTTGGGCACAAGCCATGCCTCTATATTGTGCTTGGTCTACATCAAGGTCTAACCTCCATCGTACTAGCCCAAGCAAGCCCTGATAGGGCCGGCATCTCTCAGCGCCAGAAAACTGGCAACAATAACACAAAACCCCTTAAAGATATGCTACCAGCCTCCCATCCAGCCCACATCGCACCTCTGCTGAAAAGTTCCCAGCCTATACCATGCACTCAGCTCCATCACTAGACCGAGAGAGCCCTGGTGCATGTGTTCGACCTTCAGAACCATCATACCCTTGGCCCAAGGTCAATCCTCACATCACACCACTCATGGTCATATTAGGATCGACTCTGGACTGGGTTGGCATATCTAATTCTACTGTATAGCAATTACAAGGACCACCGAAGAAACCTACTGCGACTTTATACATTGATGGCAACTAGGGAGATGAACTCAGTGCATATTTGAAAGCAGAACAGGAAAAAGAATTCTTTTCGCTCTGACTACATTCTGTTGCATTGTCTTGTATTACGAAACAATATTACAAAAGCTGTAGAAATGTATTTCGAAATAGTGGGAGTACATCTGACTTGGGCTCTCCACCTCCTAAAAAGGTTAGCTGGTAAAAAGTGTCTACTTTCCCAACTAACTCCTAACTGATTCTTTATGTCAACAAGAAAACATAGTTGCACATTGAGCTCATATTATTCGATTTTCTATAATAAAATCTCCTCTAAGCTCTATTTATAATCTATTGGTCACGAATATGAATGGGTTCATTGCCCCTGTCATATTGGCACCTATATGCCATGCATCAAGCATGATCATAGCCATAGATAGTTTATTTAACTACATCATGACAAGCACAAGCCAAACGTGAAGCCATGGTGGTGCCTGATTTTGATTTGTTGGTGGCAGGTGTTCTAATCGGGAGTGTTGCACTCACCCAAGCCATGCATAGTGGTGGACCAAGACACAAGTCAGGCGAAACCTAGCCAACCATGGTTCTGGCTATTGGCCAGAAAGGTGGTAGAGGATGCAGCTTAAGCATGGCAATGGAGGATGATGGGGTAGAATTGTAGAAAGAGACCAGCTCTCACAGGGTCAGCAAAAGTTGAGCCAATCATCTGTTTGGGAGGGGAGTTGGCAGCGGGTACTAGGGAGTGGTTGAAACTTGTACTTTTTTTATGCTTGTAGAGTTACTAAAGCAGAAGTTTGAGCTTGTGCAGTTTGTTCACTCTGAAGGCTAAAGTGAGAAAACATTAAGTTAAAGCAAGAAGTTAGGTCATTAAAGCATGTCAGTATCATTTTTTATATGTGCCTATGCACGAGAAATAAACTACAAAATCCAAATTCCTTAACTGGAACCCCATCATTCTAAGTTTATCGATCACAACCTTAAACTCTGCTAATCCTTCAATCAGAAAATTAAGCAAATTAGATGGAACTAAAGTTCCATTTCACAGTGAGTGGAATTTTAAAGGTGTTTGATTCTATTTTCTTGGATGTAATCCTGAATTGATTACACAAATATAACGCACAGGACAGCATGAACAAACAACACTTAATGTGATTAAACTCTTTCTGATGCCTGAACCACCAAATCAAGCTCCCCTGTTGCTCCCAAAGTGGATTCTAAGGATAGAGAAAATTGAAATAAAGGAAGAAAGCGAAGGAGAAATCGCATACCCTCCACTCAATGAGGGCGTCGAGGAAGAAGGACGAGCCGCTGGAGGGTTCGGCCTTCACCGCGTGGAGGCTGCGGTACACATCGATGTCGATCTCCTCCACCCGCTGCGAGAAGGTCTTGAACTGCACAAGCAAACACAGAGCTATCAGCACCCGTAAGACCCGCCCGAGAGCTCGATTCGGGGTCAGCGGAACAGCCGTCGGGGGAGACGCCTACCGAGAAGCGCTTGCGGCTGGACGAGCACGTGTTGAGGCACTTCACCGCCGCGTACGACGGGGTCGCCATGGCCGCCGGCGAGGTGGGGGCGGCGGCGCTAGCGGTGGTGGTGGCTAGGAGGGAGCCGATCGGAACAGCTGGGCCTCGCGGGTTTAAGCGAGCCGCAGTTTCTTCCGTTTGCGGCCTAGTAGGGTTTTGAGGGGGAAAAGTCTCGTTTACCTCCCTGGATACGAGACCGAGTTCGCGAAACCACCTAGACACGAAAACCGGGTGAACTACCTTCCTCAACTTTCAAAACCGTGCACTTTACCTCTTACAGTGGTTTTAAGCAGTTTTCAAGGTGGTTTTACCTTTTTTCAATTAAAAACAAATCTCGTAAATATTTATTAAACCACAAAAAATATTTCTAAGCTTCTAAAAATTATGAGAAAAAGTTTAGAGATGGAATGGGACGCAATAAATCTAAATAAATTATTTAAACTAGTGAAAATATCAATAAAATTTTCTAAAATTTAGATTTAGCTCTAGAAAAATAGAATTAAATTTTAGAAAAATTTTAGTAATTTTCACTAGTTTTAAATATTTTATTTAGATTTTTTGCATCTCAATCCATATCTAAGATTTTTTCTCATAATTTTTAGAAGCTTAGGGATATTTTTTGTGGTTTAATAAATATTTACGAGATTTATTTTCAATTGAAAAAGGTAAAACCACCTTGAAAACCGCTTAAAACCACGACAAGGAGGCAAGGTGAACGGTTTTGAAAGTTGAGGAAGGTAGTTCACCCGGTTTCCATGTCTAGGGTGGTTTCGCGAACTCGGTCTTGTATCCAGGGAGGTAAATGGGACTTTTTCCTTTTGAGGGAGGAGGAAGACGCTTGCGACGGCTACGTGGGCCAGGGTGGGCTGTGGTGAATGGGCTCGAAGCCGAGGGTGCGTTTCCCGCCAAAGTTTGGCCGGGCCGAATCGGCCGGCCACACCAAGGCGAAAATGAACTGCAAAGAAAAGGGCACGCCAAACCGCGGCCTGTATCCAAAGTTCCAAACAGTGTAAGTATAAAAAAAAGTTCCAAACAGTGCGCTCGTCAACGGTCAAAGCCAACTTTTTTTTTAAATTACACCGTACAACGCAGACGCTCACACACACCTTCGAAGGACTGAGCACCCGGCAGATCTGAAGATTCCCGAAGTCACCGTTGGTGCCTCGTTGTCGACGGGAACGTCGCTTACCACTTAACACATAGCGCCGGTAAATCTTAGGAAAAGGTACAAGCACCAAAATTTAAACCTGGTGGCACCAAATTTAAACGTTTGGATACGTGAAATCTCCCCCACGCGCGCTCCCCCGATGATCGATCCGCCTACGATGAGCTCTTCGTGATCTACGCCCTTCTCTTGGACTGCCTCGCAGCCATATTGCTCTGCCTTGCATGGAAGCCCTACTCCTTGATGTACCGATGTTTCAGCACGGCCACTTCGTCTGCTGCCTCGAGACTCGAGAGTCATGCAGTCATCTTGCGCTCACCGAGGTCAAGGCAGCAGCCATCCTCGACGGCCCGATGCCCTCTCCCTCTCTCCACCCATAAGACCAGCATGGCACGGCGAAGTGCACGATGACGAAGAGCAGTGCCTTAAGCGATGCACCCAGGATGGGTGCACAAAGATATAGGCGTGTTGCCGTGGCCGTGGCCGTCGAAAGGTGCAAGAGTGCATGATCACAGAGCACGTTGGCTAGCGACGTGGATCGCGCGCATGATCGTGGCCGCAAAGGTGGCAGCGCCAAGGGCGTGGTAGAGGGCGAAACAACCCAGGTGATGTACGACAGGCTGATTTTGCTGGTGGAACGTGGACTCTAGGTTTTCAGAGGTAGGGGAGGTTGAGGGCGGAGCGAGGGAAGCAAGGGTAGTGAGACGGCATGATTTGGGCAATCTAGGGCGACATGGGAGGGAGCGATATATTCTCGCGGCTCAGATCAAGATCAAGACGGATGGAGGTTGGGCGAACGTGAGGTGAGGGACGACGAGAGGACGAAAAAGATAGGCTAACCACGGCCACGGCTGTTAGGTACTTAGGTGTGGATGGGACCAAAATTTTTTTTTCCCCCAATTATACCTTATCGGAGTAGAGATGAAGCCTCATCTGGTCACTAAAAACAGCTAGTTGTCACTGCATGCCACTGTAACCCTCGCATCCGCATTCCCAAAAGACAGGCTATAGACAAAAAAATAATAACAGCTGGAACTATAGTCTATATTCCTATTCATAGGTACAGAAACACGACCAAATTTGGCAAGGCACAAATGGTCCCGTTAATCTCAGCAAGCAATAAAACAGATCATATCTCTAAAAGTTGGCTGAAAGCTATAAATTTTACGGTAAACCAAATCTAATAAGTCTGATAAGACGTTGACTATTATTAAGACCATGTTATTGTCTGATAATCTGCAGAGTGCATACAAACGAATATACTAACAATTATTTTGATCCAACTTAACTAAAATATGATTATGTTATAACTAACATCATAATTTAGGGCGTGTTTGGTGCAAAGGCTCCCATTGCCTTGGCTTGTCTCGCTGACGCATGTAACGAGGGCCTCTAGTCTAGTGGTTAGAGAGCATGAGTGTAGCACTCAGTTCGATTCCATGTGAGAGCGAATAATTGGGTTGGAATAAAAAATATATAAAATAGGTAGGGGCTTCCCCTCCCGACTTCAGTCAAAAACGAAGACCTCGCCCGGGCTCTCTCCCGAAAGCAAGCTAAATATTGCTTGCACATACTCAAAGGAGGTCTTTTACGGTACCCAATACCACTGGTTAAAAAGAAGTAGTATATAAACTTCTCATTAGTTGAGAAAAATTATATACCATTATAACGTGGACCGGTGGTATAGATAGTATATGGGGAGTGATATATATAGTACAAGGGTATTATTGGAAGAAATATAAATGGCATCACTGTAATTAATGTAATTAAGTAATTTTTTCATTCGATCATTCAAATTTACTGTGACCTGTCGTTTCATTTCCATCTCAATCTTATTCATTTCTCTCTGTTCCTCATTTTTCCGACGTCTATCTCTTATCTCTGTACGGCGACCGGCAGTGGGTAGTCGCAATTACTAAATTACCCATATCTATACCGTATACCATCCAAGAATGGTATTGGATACCGTAAAAAAGAGCTCTACTCAAGGTGTCCGAGGGAACCAAATGCTTACGGTTGCGTGCGTCCTTGCTCGGCAAGGCTAAATAGTACCAAGGGAGAGGAAACCAAGCACGCCCTTAACGTTAACGTTGTAGGCCTTTGACTAGACAAATCAAGGGGGATTTTATACTCCTGTTGTTATGTACAAGGCACCAACCAGTTTGTACTATGGGCCATCCAACCTGGACTGTCACACTAGAATACTCAGACAATAAATTGAGGGGCACCAAATTTGTGGCATTTTGTTGTGAAACTATATGTGTTGATCCAAAGCCAGTTACAGCCTGGTATCCAATAGTTTAAATGTATTCCACGTACTGCCTTTCCATCATTGAGAGAGATGATATAACTTCAGAAGGAGGGGCACCTAGTATCTTCAGTTCCACATACGAGGGAACCTTCCCCAAGATATATTTTCTGATAGCAATGTGAGAATAGTAAGCCTCCCAGTTTGGAGTTCGATCAGGGCGCCTCCTCATGTACTGTAGGAATCCTTCATTGTCACCGAAATTATTCCACCACTCTTGATAATCACGGGTTCTAGTGTTCTGTGCGATGCGCGCAACTAAAACCTTTCCAAAACCCTGAATTCTGTTGTCCAGTGTGAGGCACTGAAGCGATGATGCGTTCTCAAGGATATAAAATATCAGCTCCACTAGTTCCTTTATGGGGCAAAAGCCGGTAATCTTCACATGCTTGATTTTCTGGTGGCAATGCCTGGGAAGCTGTATTAGTTTCGAAGGATCAACAACTAAATGAGATTTCTGTGCAGCAGATTCCTCCACCTGAAAAAAATCAATGTGAGAAGACAAAATGCAACAAAATTAACAGGAGGAAAGGAAATAATGTCTCTTTGAGCAACAAAATATGTCATACATGCAAGATAAATGTCTCCAGCTTTGGAGCAGCGTTGAGAAAAGTCACGAGAGAATAGTACTGAAAGTGACAGAGGATTTCAGTCCTTGGTCCAACAATCGCAAGCTCGAGGTGCTTGAGGTGAATGAATTTTTCACGCGGCACAATCATGAGCGGATAAAAATAATCGACCTCATCAGCAGACGTAAGGAAGAGAGTTTCAAGATTCGGGGCAAGCGTTGGAAGTTCCTTACGAGCATATTTAAACAAATTGAACCAGGGGTAGATTGATATGTTTATGTCTTTAAGTTGCAGTGCATCTCCAAGTGAGAATTGTATTATGGGCCCCTGATAGTGAAAGGTGGAGAGATTTGGAGCATCGCTCTCTATTGACTGCAGCATGTTGCATCTCTCCACCCCCAAGAAACTGAGCAGCTGCAGCGTGCAAGGTATTCTCAGACAAGTTATCTCATGGCAATACTCAAGTTCCAGATGCTCCAGAGAAGGAGAATTAGAAAGTAAGAGCCATGACTCTTCTGTGGTGATGTGCACCCAGCTAAAATGCACTCTCTTCAAACTTCTGAAGGAACGAGATCCTTGTTCAGGTGAAAAGCCACATGCGTAGAGGCAAAGAGACTGAATTGAGCATCTCTTTTCATCATCAAAGAAAAGTTCGCATGGGAATCTGTATTTCATTTTGTCATCACGGGGAAGATCTAGATTCTAGAGTGAGCTCCTCGATCCCAAGGGTAGTAGCTGCATTGAGCCAACGGTTGATATGGTGGGGCACGCAACTTGTGGAAAAACCGAAGTTCAAACTTGAGCCTCTTGACCCAAATGCCAGCGCGGTTCTGCAGCGCACCATCAATCCTCTTGATGATATCTTTAGCCATTTGACCCTGTATACAGGTGCTCTGTTCATCCAAGGACATTGTTTTGGCATTGAACTCGAGATCAGGATAACATCTCCAGGACTGTAGTCTGTAGAAGCTCTCGAGAGACACAGCCAGCGCGTGCAGCATCTTGCATCGGCAGGAGAGCAAGTATCTGATGCAATACATCCTGGAGAAGCATAGGAAACAACTTCAACATCAGGGTGTTGCTTACAGGTGCTGGATAGAAAAGCATGTAACCAATCTGAAATTGTCGATGGCATTCCTATATTGTAGGACTCTTCACTCTTCAGAGAGAGGAGACACATTCTGGACTAGTAGTTTTTGTTTATTTACTCGTACAAGTGGTGCAGCGCTGGTAAATTCGTTGACAAATAAGTTCTGAACAGTTCGTTCAGAATAAGATGTTCTTGCATTGGCACTAGGGATGAAAGTGGGTACCCAATCGGATCAAAACATTTGTGATCCTCTTTCCTAGATTTGAAACCAGACTAGTTCATTTTATCAGTTTTGGATCGACCCAATGAAAAATAAATCTAAACTTGCCTCCCTAAATGGCAATGTTAAAAGCCTTATACTATAGAGAATGCTATGAAAAAATGTGAACTGGATTCTTACATTGTCGACATTATATGTTATGTACCTGTGGGAGCCTGTCCAGTGTGAGATGTGACCTCCTCCTCTTACCAATGGTACCTATAGAGTTCCTACCATCTTCAGCCTCTGATGAAGCTGTCGATCCATCTTTAGGGCAGCAGGTTGATGGTGACAGGGAGCAGATGAGATCTGCTTCCAAGAAAGTATTGAATAGGGTAGAAAAAAGATTACACAAGTTTACGCTCTGAAATTGATTATGACGCGCTCCACTCCAGAATTAACCATAGAGATGACTAGATCTGATATTAGGGAAGAGTAAACGAGTCAAGAGGCATTACCGGCCTGGTTCGCCGCCGGCGTTTCATGGGCATGAGCCTCGATAGAGCTAAAATCCCCATTGGTCCTTCGATGTTGCGGGTGCCGGGGATTGATCAAGAACATGAACAACGATAAGAGCCTTATTATAATAAATCTCGGAGACACGGAAGTTCTGCAGTCCAGTCTCCTCTTCCGTTTCCAACACGAGCGGCAATAGAAACCAACGGAAACCACCTTTTTCTTTTCTTGATACTCAACGAGTCAACGGAAACCACCTCTGGAAAATATTCGGGAAACACCTATAATAAATTAACCCAACACATCTTTATCTAGTAGCATATGCATTGGCTAGCCTCTGAGGCGAAACACTGACCCGATTCGAAATGCAGATAAATGAAGGCCACAAACTAAGCCAAGCAGGTAATCCACATTTCATCCAATGTACTGGTTGTTTTATGGTCTAGAGAATCGGCTAATGCCTGGTTTATGAACGCAAGTAATTGCACTTAATAATCCATCGGAATTTGGTAACCATGATATAACAAGGCATGTCTGTAAGTCAGAAACATCACCAACATTCAGTGTCGTCTGTCAAACGAGATGGAAGGGTAAAATCTGGGAAAACACCCAAAGTTAACAAAGTGCTCCAAACATAACTTGCCGTGACAATAGTGAGCTGATATTTGGAGCAGCAGTAAGCTGTTAACTAGAAAAACTGCTATGTTCTTCGGAAGCAACTGTCAGAACTCATATTTTTCCTATATTCATGTGACTAGCAGTGTGACAGTGCATCTGGTAAATGCGCATTTAGTGTCATTTAGAAAATTCAAAGAAAAGTTCATGACAGAGATCTGACAGTTGCTTCTGAAGAGCAGAGAAATTGTGTCAAGAGAAAGCAGATCACGTAATGTCAGAAACTGAATGAAGATCTTCATTTGCAAGACCAGCAAAAGTGTCCTACTGATGACAGGAACACATTTTATACTAAAGCAGCAAGCAACCTGAACGGAATTAACATGTAACAATCACAAAGCAAGTACAAAAGAGCATTCTGTAAAGGAATTGGTGCCGACATGAAAGAATATGAGAAATTCAGTGGAGGTTTTCAGTAGCAATACTTGCAAAACATGAGGGCCCTCTGTCCCATCCCATACAACACAACTGCAGTTAGCATGAATGAATTAACAAAACCAATCTATTTCAGCCCCACTCAGTACGAACTAACATGGAGACGACGCAATGCACAATAGCACGCGAAGATCGTAGCCGGCTACGGTTGATGCCATAATCGATCATCAGGTCAATGGAGCCACCAGGTTGGGGGAGCGTTGTCGGACCCCTGCGGGTGGCCCTCAGGCCATGGCGTGGTGGAAAGCACCCCCATATTGAACCTACCCATGTCGGTGAAGGAGTACCCTCTCCTGCCGTCTGCCAATTGCTCCGAGGCCATGCGTTCGTCGAGGAAGTAGACCATGGACTCGTCGAACCCATCGTAGTGAGCGACGTCGAAGGACCTGGAGCAGCCCCGCCCCAGGAGCAGCATCCGGCCATCCAGCCCGTCGCCGATGTGCTCCCAGATCGCTCGAGGCGGCTGGGCTTCGGTCATCGGTGCCGTGATAAGGAACCCAAAGACCCGGAACGTCAGCGTGCCGGCATCGGCGTAGGCGTACCTGATCACCATGAGCAGGCGGCCCTAGGACTCGACGAGGTAGCGCGTCATCGTGCCGTGGCCGTGCATGAAGTAGAGATCCTGGGCGTAGTCCTCGCGCTGCGGCATGTCGAAGTCCACGCGGGAGAAGACCACGCCGCCTTCGGGGCCGCGGAACGGCACGAACACGACGACGCTCTCGTCGGCGCCGACGAAGAAGATGCCGCCCTGGTGGAAGATGACATCCTGCGGCGACATCGCGCGCAGGCCCCCCGGCGAGTACCAGGCGTCGTTTCCCGGGGCCCAGAACGCGGCGGTGGGGCCGGAGGCGGCCTGCACGATGGCGGCGACCATGAAGGGCGCGTTGGTGGACGGCGCGCCGGAGAGCGCGGCGGCGCGCACCACGAGCGGGAACGCGGCGTTCGTCGGGGTCCTGAACCCCGGAGGGAGCGGGATGCGCTCGCCTGAGTTGAGGTTGTAGAGCGCGTACGCGTGGCGCGAGTCGAGCGCGAGGATGAGCCAGCCGCCGCCGGTCGAGCCGCAGAAGCGCGCGGCGCGGACGTCGGGCGGGAGCAGGCCGAGCCGGTGGTAGCGGCGGCCGACCGGGCTGTAGAAGGTGGGCGCCTCGGTGCTGGGGAAGATGAGCCACGGGAGCTGGGGCGGCAGCGGCGGGAGCGGGGGCAGCACCGGCGGCGCCGGGCGCCCTTTCCCCCGCACGGCGGCGCTCCACCGCGGGTTGGCGCAGGCCATGTGGGCGCGGTCCGCGCGGCAGTGGAGGAAGGAGGAGACGCGGACGAGGATGTTGTCGGGGACGTCGTCCCACCGCCGCGGAGCCGCCGCGGCGCGGGGGGAGGCGCGTGGCTGCGGCGGAGTCGCCGTGGTGGCGAGCTCTCCTCCCTCCTCCATCCTCTCCTCCTCGGGCCTTCGGGATTCTGAAATTTTTGGCCTGCGGTGGCGTGCCCAGGAAGCGGTTGCGGCCGGCGCCGGTGGATGGGTCGAGAATTTATAGGAGGGCCGGGTCAGGCAGGACGGGACGGCGGTGCCTTTGGTGCCTGACGCAGCAACGCCGCGCTGCAAAAGCGACGAAATCAAGTCGGGGATAATTTTCAGTAGATTGGTATTGATGGATTTGGGGATTGACATTTTGGTATAAATCTCCAAAGCTATGAACATAGGCCGTGTTCACTTCCAGAATATGGGCGCCCGATTTGGGACTGGCCGGTCTGACGCGCGTCAGGCCGGCCGCTGTAGCGTTTCGTTTGCATGTGCGAAAAATTGTCCAAAAATTTATTACTTAGGCTCAAAATATTCGTCTCGCAGAGTACAACAAAACTGTGTAATTAGTTTTTTATTTCATCAACATTTAGTACTCCATACATGTTATGACATTTTGATGTGATGGGGAATCTTCTTTTTGCATAGTAAATTTGGGAGGTGAATTTGGGATCTAAACAAGCCCATAGTGGTACTCCTTTCAACATATTACTCCAAAGCACCCTCTGCACAAGCCCTTCTTCCTCTGTTCCTCTTTAGTCCAAACACTTCAATCAGTAACCAACTGGCATGGCCTTAAGACAGTTCTTCTCATGTAGGATTTGATCAAGAATGGGAATGATGGAAGATGTAGCTTTCAATTGATGAAGAATTTACCATTATATGTTATCTCCGTGGAGATGGTATATTTTCCAATGAAGAACCCACTGTATAGTGGAAGGCCGTGTTCGGTGGACAACCTGTTCGACTGGTTGGTTGCTAGTGGCTGGTGTTGATTTGTGCTGAGAGAAAAATACTGTTGGCTGGCTGCTGATAAACCAAGCGAACAGGTCGGGAGTTTCCGTGTGGCCCTTAGCAATGACTAGAGGAACTGGTCATAAATAATTGATATTTTCTTATTACACCAAAAATTAGTCAAACTTTTAAAATTCTGAATGTTAACGGTTTCCAGAGTATTTATTAGTTGGGAACATAAAAAACCTACATATAGATCTTTGTCATGAAACATACTTTTATATTAGATATTCAAACTAAAATTTTAACAAGAAAAATATGGGTGGAGGAACTAAGCTAAATCTTTCTTCAATTTGACTAACATGGAACACAGGGTGAATGTTTGTTTGTGTCAAGTAATTGAACCTTGCAAGCAATTGTCCCAACTTTTCTGCAAATTCCTGTAACACTTGGTTGTGGCTTCCAGATTTTGTTGCCTAATGCCAGATGCAGCATGTATGAAAAGATTGTTTTTAAACAGGCCATTTCTCCTTCCAGGGAAGGTTCTTTTATGTAGATTTTTGTGTGCATACTTCTCAATCGATCGCCCCTTTGTTCTCTTGAGTCGGTGTGTACTGCTTATATTGATGAATGGCCAAAAACCAAATTAACCTAACACTAATAATCACGACACACGTATTCTATCACTCTTTTTTTTATCAGTTTCGTTTTCCCCCAAATCCTTGTTTGCATGCAGACATGTACAAGAAAGAAAGATTTCTGAGCCCTTCTAAAGTTCTATCTGAAGAAACTTTCGGCCGTGGGATTACAAACCTGAAGAAACTACTACTATCTGAACAACTGACTGGTAGGATATGATCACGATATTGTATTCTAAAGCGGATGTTAGAACATGAGCCATTGACAACTGACAATGTACCAAAAAGCACATATGAACTTTGGGTGTGTTTAGTTTCAAAAAGAGAGTTGGAAAGTTTGGTGAAAATGTCACATCGAACACTGTAGCGCACTGTAGCATTTTTCGTTTGTTTATGGTAAACATTGTTCTACCATGACCTAACTAGGCTCAAAAGATTCGTCTCACCGTGTACATCAAAACTATGTACTTAGTTTTTTTATTTACCCACGTTTAGTGTTCCATGCATGAAGAGAGAGATTTGATGTGATAGGTGGATAGTGAAGTTTGGAGAGAGATTTTTTGGGTTTTTGATGGAACCAAGCTGGCAACATGCAGAGAACATCAGAAACCCAGTGGAAGTTCTTCAGTTGCAACCCCTTGGTCCTTTGACTCTTTGACTACCTGCCCATGTCGGTGGGGAGTAGATCATGTACTCCTTCTCGTTCACTCCTAGTAGAACCGGAGAAAAAAACGAACGTATAATCGACCGCGGGGCTTATGCATGTTATAGTTAGAGGTTTTAAAAAAGTTTGAAACTTTGCACACACAATAGTACCAAGTAGATGTGAATTATATCAAAAATTGAGATTCAAACAAATTTTGTAAAAATTCATACGAAAAAACAAAATTCAGGTTTTTTTGTTTGAATCTCAACTTTTGATATAATTCACATCTACTTGGTACTATTGTATGTGCAAAGTTTCAAAAAAATTTAAAATTTTTAAGTGCAACGACCGAACGTATAAGCGACCGCAGACCTTATACGGTAATAGGTTTCTGCTAGTAGAACCCATTGTGGATTGTGGTGAGGTGAGCAACCTCAATATGCATGATAGGACAGCAGCGCCGCCGTGACACGGAACCGAAAGACCCGGGAGCATCTCGGTGCGTAGCGGGTTGGCCGCGCGCAGCCCTTGCGCCGCACCATGTCGTGGTCAAAGCAGGCAAAGGTAACGTCGCCATGGGGGTGATCGTGCTGCAACGGCCGGAACGTGATGATTCCCTCCCTCCTCGGCCGTGACGAAGAAGAAGCCGCGCCCGCCCGTAGAAGATGGCGCCATGCATGCGGCCGCACCGGTAGCATGCCCCCCACCCCCCGGCGAGATCTAGCTGTCGCTGCCCTGGCTCCGGAACGCGGCGGCGGAGACGGCGGCGGCAAACCCCGCGCGGCGGCGCTCCACGGCTCTGTTGACGCAGGTCATGCGGACCCGATCGGCGCGGCTGGGGTGGTGTCGAAGTGGACCCACCGGAAGTGTGGTTGCGGCTGCCTGGATGGTGGTAGTTTAGTTCAGAATTTAACTAATTCCCCGCATCTGCTGGGCCAAATTAGCCGCCCCCGCCGCCAATTCCTTCCGGCGACTACGCGGTGGGGGTGCAAAGCCTCTCGCGATCGATTCCTGGACTCCGCCGCAGAGTCGGCTCCGCGCCGCCGCCGCCGCCGCCGCCGCCGCCTCGCTGGTGGCTTCCCGGGCTGGTGCGACAAGATGCGCCGCCTCCCATGGATCGTCTTCACAGGTCTGTGATTGTCCTTCCAAACATGTATCGTGATAATCATGCACGCACCTTGTGGTGACTGGTGAGTTTTTGGATATGGATTCTGAATCAGAATAGTAAATTCAGACCTAGGAAAAATATGCAATGCAATAACACTGGAGCAAGACGTGAGAAGCTGAGTAAGATGCACTCGCACATCCCCTTGTTGCCTTGCGCCACTGCCAAATGCATGGATATGGATACAGAAAAGATGAAGGAGAAGACAACGAAGAAGGTCACGTATAACTATCCCTTAATGGAGAAAATATGGTTCGAGGATATCTACAAAAATAGCAGCCACCGTGATGGTGCCGTATATAGAAATTCGCCTTTTAAGCGAGAATGGTTTGGTTGACCGCAACGAAAGTAAGTTATCCAAATGACAAGATCTCTGTTACTCTTTTTCTTTATCCATGCATATTCTCGAATTGTTATTTGATGCATAGATTTACATTGGCGAGCATATGTACGCACAGACTTGATTTGGATGGCTCTGCTGGAGTCTATTGGTGTGAATAATTCTCCATGATCACACTCATTTTTGCTAAGTTGACTGAGCGCTAATAGCACAGATTGTTAGGAATCTTTCACTTCCGACCTGCTGCCCCACAAATTCGATCCGAATCACAAACAATATCAGCTTCTACTTAATACGGAAAGCCATTTTTGTCCAAGTTTCAGGAAATCATGTAAAAGAAAACTCATGAGCCAACGAGCATAGACTTATTAAACCTCAGGTTTTGTGGAGCATTTGGCATTTCCCATGCTTAGTTGCATCAATTGAGTTAATGGACAATTCCTTTAGGCACTGGTTCTCTACAACTCAGCACAATGGTATAATATTTTCTCTACTGTATTAAATAACATTTAATTTTATATTGTCTTTGGTGAAGCTCCTTTGGAGCCAATGATGTTCTCGGAGGCCACTGAACACTGCTTAGTACATGATTCGGAAAATTGCATGCTCCATTTTCCAAGGGACATGTTGCAGTTTTTGTCAATGAGGCTGGTTGACACTCCTGTCAGCAATGGCTCAATGCAGTTATATGGATATATTGCCGTACGGGATGGAAGGGATTGGATGCTTAACTACGTTTTTAACCATAGCAGGGATGATCCCATCACTGTGCAGCAGGTGCAATTCTATACTTACCTCTGCAATCATTGTCAATTGCTGCTGTGTTGTTCTTCTTATGCATACAAGAGGTGTGATTAACCTACATACTTTTGCTTTAGATATTTCTTATTTTGGTTTGTAAAGTTATTAAATAATAACTAAATAATTTTACAGGATTCTCTCATTGAAATGACGGGCCCTAAGAGAGGCATCGAAATGTCTCCCCCTGTTCTAATAGAGTTGGATATAAGGATCAAGAATGGAGTGTTGGAGGAAGATGATCTGGGGCTGATTGATGGAGCAATATCTTGCACCCTTCGAAGACCGTGGAAACCAATCAAACATCGCATTGTTGGCAATTGTGGCACACTTGACATGAATTTAGCATTTGTTGAGTACGCTGTGGAGGCCACAATTGAAGTTCACATATCAGTACAGAGAGGTTTGAGTTTGTCTCTAAGTTTCCTTGTATATATTGCAGAGGACTATGAAGAAATTCAGCTTTTTTAAGGCACTATTGATCAGTCATCTCGCCTAAGACATTTTGTGGTTGCCGTCACCAAGGGCACTCAGATGATTTTGAAGTTCAAGGTGGGTAACAATCATGTAGAGCGTTGTCTTTCCTTTAAAGCTAAGCAACATGGATGTGCTAGTCAAGGGATGAAGCTTGAGCTCGCTGCTGTCTCAGTGAAGGTGACTTGGTCCACTATTTGAAGTCCACATGTTAACGACCAAGGTTCCCTTAATCAGCTTACCAAAATATCAAAAGAAATAGCTAGATTGTCAAATTTTCTAATCCATACTTAAATCGGTTGATGAAGTGGTAGGCCAAGTGGAAGGCAATGAAGTGGTGGAAGGTGTATCTCACTGGGATCATGAAGTGGTTGAAGACTGATGTTCATGTGCAACTGGAAACTAACTTGCTCATGCCCAGCCAGTAGTTACTGTGATAACCTCTTGTTCAGCATTCGAGGTAGTGGATAAGTTGTTAGATTCACTTGCATGAATATTCTGTACTACTGTCATTGTAGTGAAGCCACTGCATCTGGAGGATTACCTTGTGGATACCATAATGGGGGAAAACTAATGGTGGTCGTGTTTATTCAGTAGTTTGTGTTGTAGCTTCACTTCTGACATGTTAAGCATGAGTTAAGCATTATTGTTCCAATTATTGGAGTTGCAACCAAAAGCCTACTGTGCATTTTATCATCTCTTAGAGTTATGGACATTAAAAAAAAATGAGTATCAGGTGATTTCAGAAACGCAACGCCCCAAGATTCAGGTTCTATTGATAAAGAAGACTTGCAATACTTAAGTCAGAAACGCCCCAATATTCAGGTTCTATTGAAAAAGAAGACTTGCAATTGTAATGGTTGTTTTTGTTGTTGTGTGGAAATTCACAGAGGTTGGTGCGTCAAAATGGCAACAGCAAGCCAGAAGCAACTTTTACCGATGGACAGCATCTGACTGGCAACATATGCACTGGCTTAGCCAATGAGGCGAAAACTCTGACCCAATTTGAAATGCAGATAAACTAAGGCTCAATATATAACTAAGCCACGCAGGTAATCCACATTTCATCCAATGTTCTGGTTGCGTTGTGGTCAAGAGAATAAGCTAAACAACGATATGCCAGGTTTATGAACGCAAGTAATTGCGCCAAAATGATCCATTGGAATCTGGTAACATGATATAAGAAAGATGGTTTAAGTCAGAAATATCACCAACACTTGGGGTCGTTTATTAAACGAGATGGAAGGGTAAAATCTGGGAAAACACACATAGTTAATAAAGTGCTAAAAACATAACTTGCTGTGGCAATAGTGAGCTGATATTTGGAGCGGCAGTAAGCTGTTAACTAGAAAACTTGTGCTATGTTCTTCAGAAGCAACTGTCAGAACATTCACATATTCATGCCATGTGACTAGCTATGTGACAACGCATCTGGTAAATGAGCATTTAGTATCCTTTGAGATAGTTCAAACAAATGTTCATCACAGAGATCTGACAGTTTCTTATGAAGAGCAGAGAAATAGAAATTGTGTTGTCAAGAATGCAGATCACTAAATGTCAGAAACTGAATGAAGATTCTCAATTGCAAGGCCTGCAAAATGTCCTACTGATTACAGTAACAGCAGCAAGCAACCTGAACGGAATTAACATGAAACAATCACAAAGCAAGTACCAAAGAGCATTCTGTAAAGGAATTGGTGCCAACATGAAAGAATATCAGAATTTCACTGGAGGTTTTCAGTAGCAATACTTGCAAAACATAAGGAGCCTCCGTCCCATCACATACAAAACAACTGCAGTTAGCATGAATGAATGAACAAAACCAAACTGTTTCAATACGAACTAACAAGGAGACGACGCAGTGCACAATAGCACGCGAAGATCGGTCAATGGAGCCACCAGGTTGGGGGAGCGTTGTCGGACCCCTGCGGGTGGCCCTCAGGCCATGGTTCTGCGGCCATATGCATCTACTCCGTCGAGAACCTGCCCATGTCGGTGAACAAGAACCACCCCCTGCCGTCTTCCGTTGGCTCGGAGACCAAGCCTTCGTCCAGGAAGTAGATCATGGACTCCTGGAAGGCAATATCATCATAGTCGTCGACCTCGAAGGACCTGGAGCAGCCCGGCCCCAGGAACAGCATCCGGCCATCCAGGTCGCCGAGGAGGTCCCTCCAGAACGGCTCAGGCGACACGCAATTGATGCGCGGCGGATAGAAGAGTTCGAAGACCCGAATCAGATCTACGGCGGGCCTGGTGCCCTCGTCGTCGTGGTCGAAGACGTACCTCACGACCATGAGCAGGTGCCCCCGGGACGGCACGAGGTAGTGCTTCATCGTGCCGTTGCGACGGATCAAGTTGACGTCCTGGTCGTAGTCCCATCGCTGCTGGATTTCGAGATCCTCAATTCATAGTCCATGGCCGCGTCGCGTTCCGAGTAGTCAACGAAGACCTCGATGACATTCTCGCCGGACGTGAGGAAGTAGAACCTGTCCTCGTCGAAGATGGCGTCCTGGAGCCCCAAGTTATGCAGGGGGGCCGGCGAGCCCCACCACTGGCAGCCCTCGGCCCAGAGCGCGGGGGTGAGGGCGCCGTCGGCGAGCACGACGGCGGCGACCTTGTAGGGCGCGGAGGAGGAGAGCGCGGCGACGCGCATGTCGAACGGTGTTCGATCCATGTTCGCGCTCGCCGGGGTCGGGACGAACGCCGGCGGGAACGGGACGCGCCGGCCGGAGTCGAGGTTGTAGAGCGCGTGCGCGTGGGGCGCCAGGCCGTCGTCGAACGCGAGGACGAGCCAGCCGCCGTCGCCGGAGCCGCAGCAGCGCGCGCGGCGGACGTCGGGCGGGAGCCCGCCGATGCGGTGGTAGCAGTCGGCGATCGGGCTGTAGAAGGCGGGCGCCTCGGTGCTGGGGAAGATGAGCCACGGGAGCTGGGGCGGCAGCGGCGGGCGCCCTATCCCCCGCACGGCGGCGCTCCACCGCGGGTTGGCGCAGGCCATGTGGGCGCGGTCGGCGCGGCACGGGAGGAAGGCGGAGACGCGGACGAGGATGTCGTCGGGGACGTCGTCCCACGGCCGCCCCGGAGCCGCCGGGGATTGCGGGGAGGCCGGCGGCGCGGTGAGCCCACTTCGTCCCGCCATCCTTCCTTCTCCTCCCTCGAACCTTCAACTTTCGAAAGCTTCCGTGTGGGGTACGGTGGTGGGCGCAGGAAACGGTTACGGCTGGGCTGGAACTTATAGGGCGTGGGCGGTGGCAGGTCACGCCGCCGGCCGGCCACGAGGAGCAAACGCCTCGCCCACGGCACGGCGCTCGCACGGTTGCAATGCCGCGGCCGCGCTAGCCAGTTGGCCTCGTGGGCCCACCACTTCCAAGTGCCTTTTTGCCATCGGATAAACTTACACTGATTTCACATTTTCCAGTAAACCTTGTTCTGGAAGAATCTGTTTAGTTTGCATAAACGTATAACCGAACGTATAAGCGACCGCCGTGCTTATTACATGGTCTTGCATGTCGCACTTAAATGTTGTAATTTTTTTGAAACTTTGCACACATAATAGTAACAAACAAGTATATGTGAAACATACCAAAAGTTGAGATTCAAACAAATGTTGTAAAAAGTCATACGAAAAATGGCTGAAATTTGTTTTTTTCGTATGAATTTTTACAGTTTTTTCGTATGACTTTTTACAACATTTGTTTGAATCTCAACTTTTTGTATGTTTCACATCTACTTGGTACTATTGTGTGTGCAAAGTTTCAAAAAGTTTTAAAACCTCTAAGTGCGACATGCATGTATGTGCGGTTTTTTCCGTCCGGTTTAGTTTGTGCTAGAAGTCCATCAAGATTTCCATGGTTTTGGGGTTTCGTTATATATGGTTGTGCAAAAATTTTAAGTCAAGAAGAAGACGAATATTTGGGTGACTAGGGAGTGAAACATACGCTTTGCATTGTCATGAAACTTTTTTTTTGAAAAGGAAGCAGGAGCACTGCTATGTCATATAAGAAGAAGAAGCATTCGTACATCACGCGCCGAAGCGTAAATCCCCACCACAAACAAACGCGCACACACGACACGAACACTACACCACCACTCCCGACCATTTGGGAGAGGAGTACAAAGTAGACCGTCGACACCTGCGTCGTCGTTACCAACGTTGTGCCACGCCAAAGCCGCAGCCCGCTGCAAGCCCGAGCGGTCACCTGAGCTCCTCCATCATGGGACCATCATCCTCAAGCCGCACACCCACGATCGTCGATTCCTCGGCTCCATTGAAGCTTCAGAAGAACACTCCCAACACAGCACCAATTAAAACCACTGATCTTGGCCACTCTGCGTTGGGGCCTCGCCTCATCCTGTCATGAAACTAAAAATGAAGAGACTACCATTTCAATGGAAGAAACATTCACACTACAATAGTGTCATGTATTAAAATTTTGCAACCAAGTCACAAAAAATGCAATCCATATACACAGTATTCACTGTTCCGGTCAGAATAAGCTCAGAAGCAGTGCGGGAGGCTTGCACAACTGAATGTGAAAAGCAGGATGCAATACTGCACGCTGATCTTTAAAATCGAAACATTAAAGTTTGATTAATTAAGTTAAGGAGATCAAAGTGTCAAATCATGTAAAAAACAAATAAAAAAACTTGCGGTAGCATTCACAGGATGCCGCATTGCAAATTGAACTCGGATTGGAGCTGCGATATCTGAACCCATGAGCCTGTGACAACCCTGTGTCTAGCATCACATAAATAGTTACTCCTATGTAGTGTGTTGGCAGTGGGGAACTCTAAAGGTCAAACGGTACCGTTTTACCGTGTACGCAAGGGGAAATTTGTCTGCACCGGGAAACGGGAAAGCGAACTGAACTTTTCAGTTCGTCGCTAGAAACGCTGCATGCAACGTTCGTACGGAAGATACGTTACCGGTGCCACGGAGGAGAGAGAGCAGGGGAGGGAAGGACCGTCGTCCGCGGAAAGGGAGAGAAGGGGAGGGAAGGGTCGTCGTCGACGCCGTGGCCTTGCCCGCGCCCCTGCTCGCCGAGGTCGCCACCGCCGCTCGAGCACCGCCATGGACGCCATCAACGAGCTCCCACGCCGTCTCCGCCATGGACGCCATCGACGAGCTCCGCCACGCCTCCTACCCGGAGTCCATCGACTTCCACTCCGGTCCATGCACCGCCGCTCGAGAGAGAGGGAGGAAGACGCCGCCGGGACCCCCATGGCCGCCGCCGGCCGCCGCTCCGCCTGGGCGGCCGCCCCGCTCGACCGGCGCGTGCCCGTCGCTCCGCTTGGCCTCCGACGATGCCACAGCGGAGGTCCCCACGGCACATGGGGCTCGCGCCATCCGCCACCGCTCGGGCCACCCCGTTCGCTCGGCGGAGAAGGAGCCGGAGAGGCGCGCAGCCGCCGGCTTGGCCGCCCCGCCGCGGTCCCCTCCCGCCGGCTTGGCCGCCCCGCCGCGGTCCCCTCCCGCCGGCTTGGCCGCCAGCGAAGCAGAGGAAGAGGAAGGGGCCGCGCCCGCCTGCAGCGCCGGCCGGGGAGGAGAGGATCGGACTGGCCGATGAGCTCCCGACGCTGCCCCGCGCTTGGCCTCGGCCGCCGCCGCCGCCACGCATCCGAGGCCCCCGCGTTCTGCGGGTGAGGTGGGGAGGGGCGGCACCGGAGGCCGACCCCTGCTCGTAGCCGCGCCGCCCGCCGGCCCTCCTCACAGCCGCGCCGCTTCCGCCGCCCCGCGCTTGCTGTCGCAGCCGCGCCGCCGGCCGGGGCCCGCCGCAGCCGCGCCGCAGCTACCCGCGGCGGGGAAGGGGCGGCGAGGGAGGTGTGGAGGGGCGGCGGCGGGGTGGGTGGTGGGGGAAGCGCGCCGGCGGCGGGGAAGGGGCGCCGGCGGCGTGGGGAGTGGGCGGCGGAGAGAGCTGGGCGAGGGTGGGAGATGGGAGGGGGAGAGAGAGAGGGGGAGGGAGGGAGGGATTAAAATGGGGTAAAAAATGACGTGTGGGTCCCATATGAGATGGTAGTTGGTATGGAGTTTGAGATATAGAGTATAACGAGTGCGGAGAAACTGAAGCTATACTGAAAAATCTCGATGACTGAACATGAATATTCTCTTTTAGAGTATAGAGTAGAGGTTGACGAGTGCGAACAGCCTTAACCAACAGGATGAATGATGAAACGCTAAGTTTATGGAGCGATGGGTCGCGCGACCCACTCGCGCCGCCGCGCGGCGCTGCCGGAGGCGGAGAAGAAGGCTAGGGCGGTGCCGGGGTTAGGGTTCCGGGGTTACCTGGGGGGGCTCCAGTCGCCGGCGGACATAGAAAGGGTGGCTGGGGCGGCGGCCGGCCTGGCGGGGGCGACGGGCGACGGGCGGAGGGCCAGGCGGCGATGGCGCCGCCGGCCGGGCGGTGGGGGACCCCCGGTGGGCGGTGCGGGCGGCGGGGGCAGAGAAGGCGGAGGAGAAACGGCGCCGACGAGGTTAGCGCGGGGCCGCGGCAGTGGGCGGCAGCGAAGGCGGCGGAGGCCGCCGGAGCCGGGGGAGGAGATGGCGGCGGGGGCGAAGGAGGCGGCGGCGAACGCGGCCGACGGGTTAGCGTCGGCCGCGGTGGTGGGCGGCGGCGGAGGCGGCGGATGCCGCCGGAGCCGGGGGAGGAGACGGCGGCGGGGGCGAAGGGGCCGGCGGCGGCGGCGGGTCGCGCGGTGCGCTAACGCGCGACCCGTCGCGCATTAGCGCGGTCCATGATGAAAACATGATATCTGACAGTAAGGGGAAAGAGCAAGGACTTGTTGCAACATGTGCAGAATGTCAGAAATCAAATGGAGATTTACAGTTGCGATAAATACCGCGAATACAACAAGTGTGCTACTGTACTGATAGGATTACAGTTAAAGGGCGCTAAAGCAGCAATGCAAGCAACCTGATGTCCTGATCAAAGATGAGAACATGAGCCAGTGACAAAAATATTAGAAGTTTAGAAAGTGTGGGGTTCTTCAGCTGCAAAAATACACGCAGAATCTCCTATTCTACATTCTAATCTTCAGTTACAGGACCTGGACAAAATTTAACATCAGAAAAAAATGGAGTTAGGATCCTTCTCTCATACATCTGCAGTTAGCATCCCGCAACCCCAATTAACCAGACCAAATGTCTCAGCACCACCCCGTACACATGTACAGGTTTAGAATAGTATACGCACAAAGCATGCATTGCACGGGTGATCATCGTTGAGCGAAGATCATAAGCACTATGCAAGAATCATATCATCGTCAGGTCAATGGAGCCACCAGGTTGGGGGAGCGCTGTCGGACACTGTCGGGTAGAGACCCGGGGGCCAGCGCTCGGTGGCCATGCCTCCCATGGAGTACCTGCCCATGTCGGCGAAGGAGTACAGCCTCCTTCCGTCCGCCGACGGCACGGGGACCAAGCCGTCGTCCAGGAAATAGATCATGGACTCCTCGAACTCTCCCTCGGCGCCATTGTACTGAGCGACCTCGAAGGACCTGGAGCAGCCCGACCCCAGGAACAGCATCCGGCCATCCAGCCCATTGCCGATGTGATCCCAGGTTGCGCGAGGCTGTTGGAGCGCCGCCGCTGCCGCCATGACGCGGAACTCGAAGACCCGGATCACCTCCGTGCGGCCGCTCTGGTTGTAGACGTACCTCACCACCATGAGCAGGCGCCCCCGGGACTCCACGAGGTAGCGCCTCATCGCGCCCAGGCCCATCCCTTCCACGACGCCGACGTCGTCGTCGTAGTCCGCCCGCGGCTGCATGTCGAAGTCCATCCGGTCCAGGTTCACGTTGTTGTTCCAGCCGTACGTTGGCCGGAACGCGACGACGCCCTCGTCGGACGTGACGAAGAAGAAGGCGCCCCCGTGGTAGATGACATCCTGCGGCCTCGCGTCCAGCAGGGCCCCCGTCGAGAACCAGAACTCGGTGCCCTCGCTCCAGAACGCGGCGGCGGAGCGGTCGGCGACGAGCACGATTGCGGCGACCGTGTACGGGTTGGGGGAAGGCGGGGCGGAGAGCGTGGCGGCGCGCGCGACCAGCGGGACGTCGACGCCCGCCGAGGTCGTGAAGATCGCCGGGAGCGGGATGCGCTGCCCGGAGTTGAGGTTGTAGAGCGCGTGCAGCGCGTGGCGCGGGCCGAGCGCGAGGACGAGCCAGCCGCCGTCGCCCGAGCCGAGGCAGCGCGCGCGGCGGACGTCGTGGGGGAGCCGGCCCAGCGGGTGGTGGAGGCGGGTGATGGGGCTGTAGAAGGTGGGCGCCGCGGTGCTGGGGAGGATGAGCCACGGGAGCTGGGGCGGCAGCGGAGGGAGCGGGGGCAGCACCGGCGGCGCCGGGCGCCGTTTCCCCCGCACGGCGGCGCTCCACAGCATGTTGACGCAGGCCATGTGGACGCGGTCGGCGCGGCAGCGGAGGAAGCCGCAGACGCAGACGAGGATGTTGTCCGGGACGTCCCCCCACGACGGCTCCGCCGCCATGGCCGCCGCGCGCGGGGAAGTGCGCGGCTGCGGAGTCGCCGTTGCAGCGCGCCGGCTTGCCTCCATTCCTCCTCTCCGGAGCACTCGGGGTTTTGGAACTCTCGCGTGTGGAGACGATCACGCCGCGCCGGCTTGCTGACTCGAGAATTTATAGAGAATGCCCTGTCACGCCAGAACGGTTCCATGGAAATGCCCAAACGATCTCGCTCGCCTGCAGCGAGCCGTCCCTTGTGCCAAAGTGCCGCGCTGTGGCCGCCAACGTGTTCGACGAAATGGCGCCGCCAGCAGGGGCGTGATGGCGTGGGCCGTGGAGGAATCGCGTGTTGTGGCCTGTTTTTTTGGAGTGGCCGGAACAGACATGTAACGGGCTGCACAAATGGGAGTTGGTCCGCGGGTTCCCCAGTTTCGCGGGCATATGACGATGCTTTCTGGCCCGAATTGGTCTGGCCTATGGGCGGCCTTATACGCAGGCAAGCTGTTGTTAGGCGCGAGGTGTTGCGGCCTTATATGGTCCAGACAATTTTTTATCTGACCTGTAAAACAACGAAAACATGGAATCTTTTACTGCAAAGGCGCAAACATATGTAGAGATGAAGATAGCCATGGAAGTGTATTTGTTTTCTATTAGAAAATAAAATAAAATTTAATACTCTCTCAAATTAAGAATACATGCCAATACCAATAGTGTATTCCGAGTCAACTGATTAATTACGGCTGCATGTCATCTAGAACATCTCTCCTAAATTAGCTAACCTGGGTCTTTATAAAAATTAATTACTTAGAATTCCATTATAATTTAGTTTATAAATTTATCAGTTGACATGATAACAAAAATAATTAAAAATTACATCCATACCACCAATTATAAAACTCAAATTTACTCGTTATATATATCGTGTTGCAAATGCTTATAGCAACAAATTACTAGTATAATGATGGACATAGAATTTTAAAATGTGAATCTAATGATATTATTTTTTTAATTCATATATTCCATATATTCATATTACGACAATGCACCGTGTTAAGAATTTGTTGTACTTGCACCATAGTTTAGGTCATGAAATCACATTTAGAACCCCTTCTTAGCACTAAACAAGATGTAGTGTCATTAGGCCAACATGTCATCCAAAATGCACTTTCACCGCATTATGGTTTCTCAATCTTTTTATCTCAAAACATATGTATTGCTACCATATTTGCTTGGCACCAATTTTGCATTATAAGGTAGAGTAGAAGAAATGGCGCTTCCCCTTCTAAACTACATCCCTGGAGGAGTGGAGAGCCATCCTCTCTATAGATCTTCTAGTTGTTTTGGATTTAGTCCAAGTAAATCTCTAAATTTTGTTATAAGAAAAGATATGTTGAGATTACCTTTTGCCCTACAAATAAACCACCTTTTGAGACCACTACGCCAATATCCTAATTCCTATATACTCCCTCCATCCCAGTTTAAGTGCATTTGTAGAATTAAAAAAGTCCCAGATTAAGTGCTCATCTATCCCAACTCTTGCACCAGTACAGACATTTGGTGGTCCTCATTTGTACATCTTATTATCTTCCTCTCCCATATTTAATGGTTTCTTCCGTTTCTTTCTTTCTGCTGCTTGTCTGGTTCTCATGCAGTGCCTCGATGCCCTGGCCTTATGCGAACAGATGCTGTCACCCCTCAACAACCCTATGTGTTGTAAAGACTGTTTCTAAACCATCTATTGCCTTTCAGTGGGGATTTTATGGGAGTTTCATGACATTAAATATGCTGATGTGGCAGAGAAGAGAGTGAAGAGTTTCATGGGATGTGAGAGTAGTTTCATCACCATGAAACTCATTTGGCACCGTTATCTAGTTTTTTGTCTAGGTAGTCGTGTGATGAAATCCTGCACTGAGACTGGCCTTATACAGGGCATTATTGTCATTTTATAGCAATGTTAATTGGAAGAAGTCCATTTTTGACCATCGAACTATTGGCAAAGTTTGGTTTTGACCATTAAACTCCAAAACCAGAAATCTTTGACCATCGAACTCTTAAAACCGTTCACTTTTGGCCATCCGGTGGTTTTGCATGGCGGTTTTGCTGACGTGGCTGCCACGTGGCGGTGGGACCCACATGTCAGCCACATCTCTCTCCTCTCCTCTCCCTCCTCTCTCTCTCTTCTCTCTCCCCGGCGCCCTGTGCCCGCCCTTCCCTTTCGCAGCCGGCGGCGGAGGAGGGGCCCGGCGGCCCTCTCGCTCACCTCCTCTTCCTCCCCTCTGCGGCCATCCTCCTCTATCTCCCTGTCTCCGACGACGAGCATCACCTCACCGGCACGCGGGCCCCAGCAGCATCGTACCTCGCCGTCCGGGTCATGGGGGAGCGGTGGTCGACTCCTCGTGGCGGCGACAGCGAGGAAGTGTGCGCCGGCGCCCGTACTGGAGGGCGGCGCTCGGCGGCGGCGGGAGGTGGAGTGCGGCGGCGGCTCCCTTTCCGCCCACGGGATCCGGCTGTGGCGGGGGCGAGCGCGAGGCGGGGATGGATCGAGCAGCGTCGGCGGCGAGCCGCAGGAGGCGCCCTTCCGCATCCACCGCTCCGACGGCGCTGCTGCCTCCGCATCCTCCTCAACTCCGGTGGCGCGGACCGCATCTGCACCCTCCCCAACGCCAAGGACGCCGCCCACACCGCCGTGCTCTCCCGCTGCTGGCGCCCCGTCTGGCTCTCCGCACCGCTCGTCATCCTGCCCTCCGCCGCTGCGGCCGCCAACGACTCCATCCCCAGCCGTGTCAGGTGCGCCAACTCGGACGCCGCTGTCTCTGCCCTCCTTGCTGCGCACGGTGGCCCGCTCCACCGCCACCACCGCAGCGCAGATCGAGACCGGCTCGCCGTCTGGGGTTGGCCGCGGAGCCCTGCTCCTCCGCCGCCGGCTGCGAAGGGGAAGGGCGGGCGCAGGGCGCCAGGGAGAGAGGAGAGAGAGAGGAGGGAGAGGAGAGGAGAGGAGAGAAGAGAGAGGAGGGAGAGGAGAGGAGAGAAGAGAGAGGAGAGAGATGTGGCTAACATGTGGGTCCCACCGCCACGTGGCAGCCACGTCAGCAAAACCACCGTGCAAAACCGCCGGATGGCCAAAAGTGAACGGTTTTAAGAGTTCGATGGTTAAAGATTTCTGGTTTTGGAGTTTTATGATCAAAACCAAACTTTGCCAATAATTCGATGGTCAAAAATGGACTTCTTCCATATTAATTTGCTCCCTAGATTCTAGAAATGCATTTAAATCAGAGGGAGTAGTTTGTACTGGGAATACCTGAAACTTGTACGAAGTAATAATCATCAAATTGACACTAAAATCTTAATCATGGCCTCATGGGCAGATTTGGCAACTGTACACCAATAAAAAAAGGCCTTCTCTCTCTCTCGATTTGCTTCCAACATCCTCCAGTGTAAAACCACCCAAACACGTTCTATTGCAAAATTTTATCTTCGCAGTCCAAGCATTGAGCATAGGCGTGCGGACAAGCAAACCAGCCGACCCACGAGTTTATATTTTCTCGTTCCGGTAGCCATCCAGTGCACTTTTGATCACATGATCTTTGTGCACGGAGGATGGGCGGTGGTGGCCCCAAGGTGGCGTGGCCCCCACAGCCAGCTCGTAGCGGCGGTCGCCGCGACATCCTGGCCTCAAAAGCAGCTCCAAGCCCCTCCAGCTTGTCCAGGGCGGTGCGACTCCCCAGCGACCCGTATTTTCTGTGCCACACATACCGCCGGAGGGGTAGTTTCGTCACCGCCCGCCGTGCACGCGAGGAAAAAACCCAGCGCAGCACGCAGCCGGAACGGCAGCGGCAGGTGGCCGAAAGGCCGCCGTCCTCACGGGCAAGGGGGAGAAAAATATTTGCGTGCTACGTTCCGGTGCCTGATCACAAATTTACAACTTGATCTCTCTAAATTACTGATATAATCCATAAAATCGATTCTGATATGCAATTGGATTTTATATAGCATTGCTATTGTGTTCTGTTCCCCTTTTATCCCTTATTGCACGCTATGTTTACCTGTTATAATTGTTTGTAACTTTTAAGCAATATCATGTACAAATGATTACTAATGATATCAGATTTGTAACTGTTCCATATCCTCATTGATTTGGTAGATATTTGATACTAAACCTGAATCGGATCTCTCTAAGAACTCCGGCTCGTCGGGTGGAGACCCTCAAACGTAAGCTTCGATCCGACTCCGGGTCAGGTAACGATGATCTGCTTTCCCTCCTGAGGGCGTTTTCTGTAGGGTTTTTTCGGCGGCGGTTCGTGGAAGCTCTCCGTGGTGAAAACCAAATGCTGGCGCTGTCGCGCCTTTGCCTTCCTGAAGGCGTTGTTTGAAGGTCTTCCTGTAGCCGTAGGTGGTGGAGTCGTTGGCTCCGCGGAAGGTCGGGTCCAGTCGATTTGTAATGGTCACATGGCTCTTTAGTTTGTTCGTCGCGAGTAGTGCGTTGCTATCTTTGGCGTGCGGCCTAGAGAGTCGTTACGGGTTTGTTGGATGCTGCTCTTCGAGCGGTTTGTGATTTATTATAAACGGGTAATCCCAATATTCTTTGAATGATGCTTTATATATAAAGCTGGCTACGGCCTTGATCTCTCTAAGAACTGCCGATTTTGTTTTGTATTTTAAAATGCTCAGGGCATGAATGTAAATCATAAAGGGTTCATAGGAAAATCAGCAGAACTATAGGTCCTTGAGGCGAAAAGTGCAGCTATTTAATTGCCTTTGGGCGTCCGGAAACAGCGCATTTCAGGACAAGAGCAGAATTCCTCGATTCTTTCAAACCGCGAGAAAACTAAGCAGCACGTAATTACCATTTCTACCCTCCGCCGTCTCCCGTCCCCTCCACCTCTCCCCATCTCGTCGTCGCCGCGCACGCACGGAACCGCCGCGCCGCCATCGCCGGCGGCAACCACCACGCGCGGTGGAGTCAGTCGGGAAGCAACCACGCGGACAAGACGGAAAAAAAAGGGAAAACAGAAGGACCGCGAGAAGCAACAGCAAGCAGCAGCGTGGGTGGTTGGTGGGGAGCGGAGAAGAGGTAGCCCAATTCGCCGCCTCGCCGGCCGCTAACCTCGCCGGCGGCGGGTTACCCTCTGCTGGAGCCGACGGATCGGTGGCCCCCTTCGATCCGAGCCTGATCCGCCCATGGTACTGTTCCGGATCCTTTGCTTGTTTAGCCCTTTGCCCTCCCAACTCCCACTACTAGCTTGTGTTTTGGGCGCGTTTCGCTTCGGGTGGCTGCGGATCGCATGATGTTTTTGCCGGGATTCGCAGCTCTGGATGGTTCAAATGGTTTAATTGAGATGCGAGGGCTGCTTGCTCATTTGGATGCATCAATCAGAAATAAAATTTTCAACCCTAGCCTTTTAAGATTTCTTACACGGCATGCTGCTGCTCACAGTAGAGTTGTTACAGCTTTGGAGCGAGCTTCGCCGCTATTTTTGGAGTTTGCTAACTTGCTGTGCCTGCCGCTAAGAGGACCCTTTTTTTTTCTCCCCATGTAAAATTGCTTGTACTTGCATTCACGCAGTAGTATTGCTATTCTTACTTCACTCTATCTATAGGCCAAAGTGTAATGTCTGTCTCCTGAAAACTATGCTGATGACAGAAAGCCTATCTCTTATCCGCAACGAAGTTTATTTAGCATTAATTTGATGGATGCATAATTGGATATATTAGGAAGATTATATTCAGGTTTTCCGTCTGTTTGATGGTTTAGTGTGAAAGAAACCTCAATTTTAGTTTAGAAGAGTCTGCTTCAAGTTTACTAGCAGTAGTGTTTTGGTTGGAAATGGAACTACACCTCTCCATAGATCATTGATGCGCATTTCTAGTAGGTTCCATTGAAGTACCTTTTACATTTACATAAAGTAAGAGCAGTGATGTTTGGGGTGGAAATAGAACAACACTTTTCAGTATGTCATTGATGCACGTTTCTTGTGGGTTCTGTATGAAGTACCTTTAATATCAAGTATGTGACCGAGGATTTGAACTCCATTTGTTCCTTAATAAAGAGATAACTATAGTTGTTTGACAAAACATTGACTTTGATGAGCGAGTTGTAAGGACTAAGTAAGTTATTGATAGTTTCATGAATAACACGGACAAACTTTATGTGCCATAATATTTAAATTTTTAATACCAGAAATCTTGACCTTTGAAGTTGTAGAGCTCAAAATTTGTTCAATCTTGTGGGTAGTAAACTGCATTTGTCCTGTTCCTTTAGTGGTTGGAGTCTTAGTGACCACTCAGGTTTATTGACAGATCCTTTTGACCGTTAAATGCACAACTGCCTCAAGAATATACCACTTAGTATGGTGTCTGTATTTGTACTACCTACTTGATGTCAAAAGTACCTATCACCATTGAAGTGTTTAGAAATCACATACTGTATTTGTATAATTAAAGTAGAGTAAACATGTCTTCTGGGCATTATAAGTTATAACACAGCCATGTATAATGCATTGTACTGAAAATTGCAATGCTTTGGATATGCCTGGGCTGTGGACCTGACTACAGTGCTAGCTCTAATTTCTCGCTATTCAACTTTAGAATTCGGTTTAAACCAAATTTCAATCTGTACTTTCGTAAATGGCACGGGAATGTATTTGCATAAGTAGTGTTTAAACTAACCGTTACAAAGGAATTGCATTTTTTATTTTATTCACCACTATTAAAGAAAACATCTAGCCTCCTCAATCTAAATTTTTTTTCCGTGAAATTTAATTGCATCCCAAAGTTTATTTTGTTAGCCCCTGCACAACTTTTGTTGGTAGCAAGTCTGTTCTGGTTGTTTGCCTGATGCCACAGGGGTTGTTGCGTGCCTACGCCCTTGCTTACCTCGTTGTAACTTCATTCCCCTCAAAACTGGATTCTCCATCTTCTTCCTCTCTTCCCTTCTCAATTATGCTTTCAGACAAAGTTGGTTTCACCTTTTGCCCAAAATCCTAGCCTCTGGGCTTTGAAGCCTGGTGATTGATATAATATATTAATCAGGTTCAGAGCCTGATACGTTGTGCTGTCAGTCAGATTACTGTTTCTTTGATCATTTAAATCACAGCATCGCATACTCATTCAGTGACAACATCTGTAACAATTTGGCAAGATGTTGAAAGTTTACCGACATAGTGACATGAGAGCAAGGGAGGGAGAGTGAAACAATGCTTTACTTGATATCTCATTGATTATTACATCATTTGTCTCACAGGGAACTCCAGTTAATATCATCGTTGGTTCTCATGTTTGGGTAGAAGACCCAACTCTAGCTTGGATAGATGGGGAGGTTGTTAGCATAAAAAACAATGAAGTACATGTGCAGACATCAAATGGGAAAAAGGTACGACTTGCTTCTTCTTCTCATACGTTATGCATAAGACCTCCATCTTCCTCTTGCTATGAATACTGATTCAAAATATTGGTATTTTTCTGCTTAGTTTCTCCATAGGAATATTGGTATTGTTCTAAAAAGGAAATTTTACAGTTCTGCTCCATTCCAGTATTTTGTATCCTTGTGGACTCAGGATATAGGCTGTATCATTTTGACAGAAAATGGATTATGAATTTGATCGCAAGTAATGCTTTTGCACAGGTTACCACAGACAGGTCAAAAGTTTTTCCCAAGGATATGGAAGCTCCACCAGGAGGAGTTGATGATATGACAAGACTATCATACTTGCATGAACCTGGTGTTCTGCAGAATCTTGCTACCCGCTATGAACTGAATGAAATATATGTGAGCTCCTTTCCATTTTTGCCCAAAATCTTACATCAAATAATTTGCACAAGTTGCTCATGATAACAATTCTTTTGCACTCTCAGACTTACACTGGCAGCATCTTGATTGCTGTAAATCCATTTCAAAGATTGCCACATCTTTATGATACCCACATGATGGAACAATACAAGGGTGCAGATTTTGGTGAATTGAGTCCTCATGTCTTTGCCATTGCAGATGTTGCTTACAGGTGAATTCTTGTTGCATAAATATTTACATATATGGCATTATGGCATTCATTGACCAAATTACATGACTGCGTTACTCTGATGCAACCTATTCAATGTGAGAAACCAGGGCAATGATAAATGAAGGGAAAAGCAACTCTATATTGGTCAGTGGTGAAAGTGGTGCTGGCAAAACTGAGACAACGAAGATGCTTATGAGATATCTAGCACACTTAGGTGGGAGATCTGGAGTAGAAGGACGTACAGTAGAACAACAAGTCCTAGAGGCAAGACCATTTAACCTTTTTTATTATTTGCTTGCTTATTTAGCTTTAAATTGAAAACATAAGTATTGGTTGATTGTCTTATATTGATATACCATACTTAATTTCAGTCCAACCCAGTTCTTGAAGCTTTTGGTAACGCTAAAACTGTGCGAAACAACAACTCAAGGTAAGTATTTGATTTGTCTCTCTCTGGATATTATCAAAGGGTTGTTTGATGTTCACATTTGCTTTCAATTTCTGGTAAAGTCGTTTTGGCAAGTTTGTTGAGATCCAATTTGACAAGACTGGACGGATCTCAGGAGCTGCTATCAGAACTTACTTGCTGGAAAGATCACGTGTGTGCCAAATTAATACACCGGAAAGAAATTATCACTGCTTTTATTTCCTTTGCGCCGCACCACCTGAGGTACGTTTTCAACTGACTTGTTTTACCTTGTAAATTGTAATTCTTAATATTTTCGGCATGTAACTCAACATGGTTGAAAGGTGTATTCCTTACAATGGATCTTTGTAACATGCAGGACACTAAGAGGTATAAGCTGTCTGATCCTAGATCCTTCCATTACCTCAACCAGTCAAGCTGTATTGAGGTGGATGGAATTAATGACGCCGAAGAATATTTGGCAACAAGAAGGGCCATGGATGTAGTTGGAATCAATGAGGAAGAGCAGGTGTGTCTCTTGCTATTCTAAAGTTACTACTCCCTCTGTTCCAAATTCTAGTCCTAAGACAAACTTGTTTAACTTTGACCAAATTTATAGAAAAATATAGTAACACCTACAATACCAAATAGATGCACGATCATAACATATCTCATGGTGGATTCAACTAAACTAATTTGATGTTGTAGATGTTAATGCTTTTTTTCTATAAACTTGGTCAAAGTTACACAAGTTTGTCTTAGGACAAACCCAAAGTAATCTATAATTTGGAGCGAAGGGAGTACAATGTTAGTTTCAGGATTACTGACAACCATCATAATTCAATTATTTTACAGGAAGCTATATTCAGGGTTATAGCAGCTGTACTTCATCTGGGAAATATAGATTTTGCCAAGGGGAAGGAAATTGATTCATCTGTAATCAAGGATGATAAGTCCAGATTCCACCTTAATACTGCAGCAGAACTTTTGCAGTGAGTTCATGTTTGTCCTTATATAGAATGCTAAATTTTCCTATATGTTTAGTGTGACCACAACAATGCTAAACTCTTAAAGTTTCATGCAGATGTGATTGCGAGAATTTGGAAAAGGCACTGATAACACGAGTAATAGTCACACCTGAAGAAATTATTACTAGAACACTTGATCCTGCTTCTGCAGTTTCTAGCAGGGATGCATTAGCCAAAACTGTATACTCCCGATTGTTCGATTGGTAATGATCCTTCCTCACCTGTCAGAAAATCAGAATTAGATTTCAGTGTTCATATCCTGACATCTGTTATTACCGTGGTCTTGTGCACAGGATTGTGGAAAAAATTAATGTCTCTATTGGACAGGACCCAAACTCGAAACAATTGATTGGTGTTCTTGACATCTATGGTTTTGAGAGCTTCAAAGTCAACAGGTTAGTGTTTTGTAACTTACACGAACTAGATAGAAAACCCCCGCATAATAGATTATGCTAAACACAGCTGTTGAATTGCTCTGAACAGTTTTGAACAGCTATGTATCAACTATACCAATGAAAAACTGCAACAACATTTTAACCAGGTATGTCCTGAATTTACTCTCGATGGTATCAGTTTATTCCTGAGGTTCCTGACCTTCAATAAACATGTGGCTTTGTCATGCAGCATGTGTTCAAAATGGAACAAGAAGAATATACCAGAGAAGAGATAAACTGGAGTTACATCGAGTTTGTCGATAACCAAGATGTGCTAGACTTGATAGAGAAGGTACACGCTAATACTATGACATGCCACACAAAATGTACGGTTTCATAATGTAATTTCTTAGAGAGTATATTCAAGACTGGTGGTCTGCTGGCTAGAAACTCATTAATGATGCTTTTATTTCTAAGATGAGATGGGGTTCGTGATACAAAATTTGGTATTTGATAATGGAAACTCCAAAACAAAATAATTTTAGCTCCAAATTTTGTTTCAGAACTTTGTATGACACTAGTAACATGTATTCCCATGTTTTCAGAAAGGTGGATTGATTGCACTTCTGGATGAAGCATGGTATGTTTTGGGTATTCCCACATGCAAATGGCATAGATTCTTTCAATTACTTTGGCAACTATTAGTAGTTAGCTATTTGAATTCTCTATTATCCGACTGCTTGTAAATTGATTACTTCTTTCCCTTAAAATTTCTGCGCAGTATGTTTCCTAGATCAACACATGAGACATTTGCACAGAAGCTATATACAACGTTTAAGAATAACAAGCGGTTTGCCAAACCAAAGCTTTCACGTACTGACTTTACAGTAGTCCATTATGCTGGCGATGTAAGTCTTCTTCATAAAAGGATATGTACATTCTTGTACAAAAAAATGTGAGCATCTTACCAATTAGACATTGCTTTGTACCATCCACAGGTAACATACAAGGCTGATCAATTCTTAGACAAGAACAAAGATTATGTAGTGGCTGAATATCAGGATTTGCTGAATGCTTCTTCATGCCCGTTTGTAGCTGGTTTATTCCCTGCACTTCCTCAGGAGACATCAAAGTCTTCAAAATTTTCATCCATTGGATCACGTTTCAAGGTGGGAAATTCTGTTTTATCTTGTTGCTAATTCAAACATCGTAATTTAGTCTGTTACTCATATATCAACAATAGACTTCTTTTCTAGCTATCATTTCCACCTAATCTGTATTTTTGGAACCATCAGTCCAGTCATGAAAACTATATGCTTCCCACTGCACTTCTTTTGGCACTTAGAAGAACATTTGGCGCCTCTGTTATCACGTGTCAATGTGTTATTCTGTCACTTCAATCCATGGCTGGAACTCTGTACTAGGTTTCGATCTGTGTCTGATGACATTTTATGTCAGACTATTCGATATGCTAATGTTAGCTAGAGTTGACCAAATCCTAGGCGTGCTTTTATTTGGACTACCTAATCTGGGCCCAAATAAAATGCAATTTCTTCTCTCACTGCTGTTTCAGCCTGCTTTTGGTGGTTTACCCACAATATAGTAGTGTACTGTTTGTGGTTTATCCGCAATGTAGTAGTGTACAACAGTATGTCACACCTGGTCAGGCTGGATGCTGATCGGCATTTTTCTAAGACCAAAAATGCAGAAAAGCTTATACTGGTCTGGGCTATATAGGACAGCTGGGCTCCTGCATTGCTTCCTGAGCTGAAAGTTTAGCTTGAAGGGAATCTGGGCACTGGATTGAGAAGATAGATTGGGATTAGAAAATAGGCTAATTCTTCTCTGCTTCATTCCTATGTTCACAGCGTCACATCTCCATCCCTTTAATGGGTCAAAAAACCTGGACCTAGGCCAGCTTGACCTGTACCAAAATGTACTTATTCTTTGTTCCTAACTCACTAACTCTGTGTTAGTAACTTGTAGACTCTGCACTAACTTTCTCTTTAAATTACAAACTCTATCATGCTTTTTTAATCTTCTCCGATGTTGCTGACCCCAAGGACTCTGGAAAAAGTCCCTTCTTTGCCAGATATAATGCAACTTTGCAAGCACTCGTAATTTTTCATTTTAAAATTTATATGCGTGCCATGGTATATTGCATGAGTGTGGTCTTCTATATGAAAAGAATGTTTGAAGTGCATACAGTTTGACCTTGTGACGTTGTACGTTGTACCTGATGTGGATAAAAAGATAGAAATTGATAAAGCCTTTTTGGTATATGAAATGCACTAGGGTCCAACTTTATGCATGTGTCTATGCTCCTTTTGGTATGTCACTATAATGGCGCTTTTGGAAAGTTGTGCTTCCTCCCAGATGTTGTATGGCAGTGATGTGCATGTTTTCTTTTTGTGCTACTTAGTGACATAGTAGTATGTTGATAAACTTTACCATGCCTTTATGACTATAATGAGTGCTTTAGTCCTTTCGAATTCTTTTTTGTTTTTACTTCTACTTAAGCGTGTAAACTGTTTGTTTTTATGTTCTGGTACATAAAAATGGGAAAGCAAGTTTGTTGTTTCTCCTTAACGTTCTCTTTATCTGCTGTTGATAACTGACATTCTTGCTGTATAATTTCAGCTGCAACTTCAATCTCTCATGGAAACTTTGAGCTCTACCGAACCCCACTATATTAGATGTGTGAAGCCAAACAATCTCCTCAAACCAGCCATTTTTGAGAATACAAATGTTATACAGCAACTAAGATGTGGAGTAAGATTCTTAAACTCTAATAGTGTAATTGTTGCTGTTAACTTCAGTTGAACTAATTAAGACGTACCACAGGGTGTTCTTGAAGCTATCAGGATCAGCTGTGCTGGATACCCCACAAGAAAAACATTTTATGAATTTGTCAATCGTTTTGGTGTCCTTGCTCCTGAAGTTTTAGAAGGGAGGTAGGAATCGGTCGAGTGTTCTGCTCATTTTCCAGCATTTATTTTTGACTTTTCAATCGATTCATTTTCCTTTTGTTTTCCTTTGTATTGTTGTGCCTAGCAATGATGATAAGATTGCATGCCAGAAGATTTTGGAAAAAATGGGTCTGGAGAACTATCAGGTAACACATGGAAATGCTCCTATAATCCCATCACTGCTGACTTTCTCATGTTGTTTCATATAGCATTGGAACCTAAAACAAGCATCTAATCACAACAAAGATAGGATTTTAGTGATCTGAACTAGAATCTCTTACCTGATTTTTTGGTCCTACAATTTTGCATGTCATCCTAAAGTAGTCAAATATTGACATGTTTCTAAGTTGATCTTATCTGTGCCAACTTCTTTTTGTACCTTTGACAACAAAGAAAAGAAATCCTTGAGACTTGATAGCTGCTACTGACCTTTTGAAGTGGATTGGCTTTTCAGGCAAAGGCCTATGCTCTAGATTTCAGGCTTGCATTATTGTATTTGCAAAACATACAAGTTTTATCACATTGCAAAATCAGAATTGGACTTGTATCTGCTTTTCATATTTGACTTTTCATTGTTATTATCGTTCTTAGTTCTTAGCTGGTCTCTTGATGATTTTTCCAGATTGGAAAAACAAAGGTGTTTCTGCGAGCGGGACAGATGGCTGATTTGGATGCGCGTAGAGCTGAAGTATTAGGAAGAGCAGCAAGAATTATACAGAGACAAATATGTACATATATTGCAAAGAAACAGTTTGTTGAGCTTAAAAGATCAGCAACACAGCTGCAATCATTTGTCAGAGGTACCCAGTCCATCTTTCGTAAAGTGTTTTTTTAAAGGATCTTTCGTAAAGTGTTAGGCAGAAGTATTGCTGATGTCGATTTCTCTTCTCAAGTATATATATAATGTTGAATGCATGTGGATTTCTATGGCATTCTACTGACTTAACACACCTATCTTTTTTCCTCTTGGAATCCAGGGACCTTGGCTCGTAAACTGTATGAGAGAATGAGGCGGGAAGCAGCAGCAGTGAAAATACAAAAGAATATGCGTCGCCACAAAGCACGAGAGTCTTATTTACAACTGCAAGCAGCTGCAATCACACTGCAGACAGGCTTAAGGGCTATGTCTGCTCGCAAAGAATTCAGGTTCAGAAAGGAAACAAAAGCAGCTGTCCACATCCAAGTAAGATCATTTCAATTAAGTTGCTATTTAAATTTCAAAATGCTTACGCTACTGTTACTTTCTGCAGTTTTCCTTATTTGATTTCATTTAATGATCATCATATATTTTCAACACAGGCTCGATGGCGCTGCCACAGAGACTACTCACATTACAAGAATCTACAAGGTGCAGCTCTTACTTACCAGTGTGCCTGGAGACAAAGACTCGCGAGAAGAGAGCTCAGAAAGCTCAAGATGGTATATAATATATCGCTTACCCTCTGTGGTCCTCTAGCTTTCTATATTATGGCACAAACATCAATTCTGTATTATCATGGACCATCTGCAGGCTGCGAGAGAAACAGGTGCCCTTAAAGAGGCGAAGGATAAACTTGAGAAGCGTGTTGAAGAACTAACCTGGCGCTTAGGATTGGAGAAACGATTAAGGGTAGTGTATCTACACTTTCTTTATTTCCTTCCTTATCATGACACTGCTTGACATTGGTAATTGTGGGCCTATTCTAATGTTCTTAGTTTGCAGACTGATCTTGAGGAAGCAAAAGCCCAGGAAATTGCTAAGCTGCAAGAGACATTGCATGACATGCAGCTTCAAGTTGAAGAAGCAAAGGCCATGATTGTTAAGGAAAGAGAAGCTGCTAGAAAGGCAATTGAAGAAGCACCTCCAGTAATCAAAGAGACTCCTGTGCTAGTTGAAGACACTGAAAAGATTAACTCACTGACAGCCGAAGTTGAACAGCTAAAGGTATGATGGCAGCTGATCTTCTGTTGGGACATTTTTAATTTACAACTACAGTAACCTCTACATTGCTTTGGATCTCAGTTGCTGCTTATCACATGAATAAAATATTGTTAATCATCTCGGTTTCACTGTTTGTGATGTGCAGAATAAGATATGGTAGAACTAAAGGATGCTTTGTGCTTGGAATTAAACATACGTGTGTCTAGGGGTGGTAAAGGGCCCTCACTTTTGTACTAGAAAGGGCCGGGTCAAAATAATACAGTTTTTGAGCTAAATTTTGTTAGGGCCAAGTTAGATTGTGAAGGAACAAACGGGCCATGATCCGTTACCACCCCTACGTGTGTCGCACGATCTAGTTGAAGTTATACTGTTTTTTCTTTGTTATTGCAGGCTTTGCTGCAGACTGAAAGGCAAGCAACTGAAGCTGCAAAAAAAGAACATGCTGAATCTGAACGGAGAAATGAAGAACTCATTAAGAAGTTTGAGGGCGCAGAGAAAAAGATTGAGCAACTTCAGGACACTGTCCAGAGGTACAGTCTAGATAAACTTTCAGAATATAATTAATCAGTCTCTCTGTCACTCCTCAACTATCTAATATTTTGATTTGTCTTAATGTTTCCGTTAAGAATAAATAGTTAATACATTTTCTTTGAAATAAACACAGGCTGGAGGAGAAAGCAACCAACATGGAATCTGAGAACAAAGTGCTCCGCCAACAGGCTGTTGCAATTTCTCCTACAGCAAAATCATTAGCTGCGTATCCTAAGTCTCCTTTCCAGGTGTGCCAGGCTCCCGCTTACTACAGGCATTCAGCTTTTTGTACATTTCTTATTATTTTTGCTTTCGTCGTAGTGCCCTAATATTTTAAACTAAATAACTAATGCTACTTTGTTAGCTGAAAACTCCGGAGAATGCGAATGCTCTAAATGGAGAAGTGAAGTCATCACCAGTAAGTGAAAACAACAGTGTCAAACATTTGCCATACAATTCTGAAGTAACTAATATTAGGTGATGCCCTTTTTTATATCTTGAAATCTTTACATAGGATGTCACCCCTATCTCACTAAATCCCAAGGAGATTGAGGCTGAAGAGAAGCCACAAAAATCACTTAATGAGAAGCAGCAGGTTTGCTATTTGTTGATTTTACTCCTTTGTTCACTCAATGTTTGTTCCCTAAATATGCACTTGCTTTGGTTTGATCCTGAAGTTATATCAGTTGCGATTTCATTTCATTATATTATGAATTTTATGCTCCAGGAAAATCAAGACCTGTTGATCAAGTGTGTATCACAAGATCTGGGATTCTCCAGTGGCAAACCTATTGCAGCTTGCCTTATCTACAGGTGCCTTCTACACTGGAGATCATTTGAAGTTGAAAGAACTGGTGTTTTCGACCGCATTATTCAAACTATCGGCTCTGCTATTGAGGTAATGAACTATGCTTGTTTGTTGGACTGCACTCCCTTTTTCTTGGAGAATTACACTTTACAATTTGCTTGACTACTCTATTTTGACTACAAACTGGTATATAATGCTTTCATGATACAACTGGAAAGATAGAAATAATGTAAACATAGCTACCGTACTTATAAAAAATTCTGAATACTGCAAGAACATATGGACTACAAGTTTGTTTTTTTAGTTGATATTTTATGGTGCAATATACCTAAGTTCAATTTCTATCTTTCCAAAGACCCAAGACAACAACGACAAGTTGGCATATTGGCTCTCAAATTCCTCCACACTACTACTACTGCTGCAAAGAACACTGAAAACAACTGGAGCAGCTGGACTCACTCCTCAAAGGCGCAGGTCATCCGCTGCATCTTTTGGGAGGGTGTTTTCGGTAAAGCATTTTTGTTCACCCTGGTTTTTTACTTGGCATATTCTAGTGTTTTAGTCAGAAAAATGCTGAATTCACTGTTTCTGAAATACAAAGGGGATGCGAGCCTCACCACAAAGTGCTGGGCGTGCTTTTCTGGGGAGTCGCTTGATTGGAGGGCTAGGTGATCTTCGTCAAGTTGAAGCCAAGTATCCTGCCCTGCTTTTCAAGCAACAGCTTACAGCTTTCCTTGAGAAGATCTATGGAATGATAAGAGACAACTTGAAGAAGGAGATATCTCCTTTGCTTGGCCTCTGCATCCAGGTATCATCACTGTCGCTATACCATCTGTTATTTCAGGAGTAGACTTCACGGTTTATATTTTTCTTGATTCTTCATTTTTCAGGCACCAAGAACATCTCGTGCAAGTCTAATTAAAGGATCACGTTCTCAAGCAAATGCCTTAGCTCAGCAAACTCTGATCGCCCATTGGCAAAGAATTGTGAAAATATTGACAAATTACTTGAATGTTTTGAAAGCCAATTATGTATGTTACCTAAAAATAAGTTCTCACACCCTATGTTTTCAAGTAAGAATATGCACTGACCCCTTACATTGATATTGACAGGTCCCATCATTCTTAATCAGCAAAGTGTTCACTCAAATCTTTTCATTTATTAACGTTCAATTGTTTAATAGGTATGCTTTCAATCATTGCTCTACCTATTCTACATTAGGTTCTCTTTCCATTTGGGTTTTAAGAAATTCCTTGTATTGTAGTCTGCTGCTTCGACGGGAGTGCTGTTCATTTAGCAATGGAGAATATGTGAAAGCTGGGCTGGCAGAATTAGAGCAGTGGTGCATTGATGCAACTGAAGAGGTAAGAGTCAACTCCTTTCTTTTAATTTTGGACAATATTTGATTTGTATGCTAATGTTATGTGGCACACAAACAGTATGCAGGTTCTTCCTGGGAAGAATTGAAACATATTAGGCAGGCTGTTGGATTCCTTGTATGTATTCTATGTTGATTAGATGTTTTATTTTCAACTTTCTGAGTCGAAATGAGAATTCTAACAATTTATATTATAGGTAATTCATCAAAAGCCAAAGAAAACGTTGAAAGAAATCACCAACGATTTGTGCCCTGTAAGTAACGTGTTAACTTAACTCCTGCTAATCAGCAGCATTTGTTGGTTATGACTTACGGCTTGTTGCCTCTCTTGTTTGCTTCAGGTCCTTAGCATACAACAGCTATATAGAATCAGTACAATGTATTGGGATGATAAGTATGGCACCCACACCGTTTCGTCAGATGTAAGCTTGTTCTGCTAGATTTAGTTTTCAATTTGCTTAAGTTTCCTGTGTTATTGTTTTAAGATATGGTGCCTTTTGGCTTCTGATGACAAAACAAAATGATTGTAGGTCATCTCAAGTATGAGAGTAATGATGACAGAAGATTCTAATAATGCAGTGAGCAGTTCTTTCTTGTTGGACGATGATTCCAGGTTATTTTCCTTATTGATATCTAGTTGAGTACAGTTACTTGAAACATGTCATCTAACAGTGTACTCCTAATTACAGCATTCCATTTTCGGTGGATGACATCTCGAAATCGATGACAGAAATTGAGGTAACAGATGTCGACATGCCACCTTTGATCCGGGAGAACTCTGGGTTTACCTTCCTACACCAAAGAAAGGATTAATCGGGTGGTCCTTCCAGCTGCAAGCCTCTTCTTCATTCTTTTCTCCACTCAACCTGTGCATAACTCATGTACATACATAAATGCCTTTTTTTCTCTGGTCAGGGTAATTGGTAGATGTATCTGTTGTTTTTTCACTAGGAGTTTGGTTTGATTGATTGGTTATTTCTTCAATCTCCTCCTCCCTTTTTTTTGGGGAGGAAGGGTCCTCATTTCATATATTATATTGCAAGTGAAGGGGTCGGATGCCCCTGGTCAGGTCCCCGAGCTGCTATTGGAAAAGCTCGTGGGCCTTCGGCGTCTGGAAAAGGTTTTCCACAGCTGAGTCGGTCATTGTGTTGTCGTTCACATGGGTCGTCGCCCTATTGTAAATTGCAAAGAAGATTAAAGTTGAAAAAATTACAGTGACAGCAAGTTTCTAGCGTGACCTTTGTTTTGAGATGTACTACTGCTTCTGTTCCAAATTGTAGGTCGTTTTGACTTTTCTAGATTCATAGATTTTGATATGCATTTAGATATACGCTATATCTAGATACATAGAAAAACTATGAATCTAGAAATGCAAAAATGACCTACAATTTAAAATGGAGGAAGTATAATGTTCTGGAATTCGGATATCTTTGGTAAAGGATGGCTGTTCCATCTCGGTTGGGGGAAAAGATGCATAGAAAGGCTGGCCTCATACATGTTCTTTTCATAACAATAACAATGAACTTCTAGATGCACAATGTTGTCATCCTAGACGACATGACTATGGAGAGAACTAAAAAAGTGATCGGTGATTGAAAGCTAGCTAGCGCAAAGCTACAAATCTTTGAAACAAATCACAGCATCTTCTATTCCTGACCAATATCGAATCGATCGTTTATCAATAACCATACTGCAATGAACGCGTAATATTGATCTGATCATTATTAAATAAAATCAAACATGAAATACCAATTGATCTAATTACTTGTGCCGCTGAGGATCAGGTCTGGCTTAGGGTAGAATTGAAGATTCCTACCCCTTCGGCTCCTCCGTTTGCTTGGTGGCTTTGCATGCGGCCTTGCCCTTCTCTGTGACGGAGGCCGGAGGGTCCGAGGCACGGACGCCGGGCGCGCGATCACGATGCCGGCATGCCCGCGAGGCGACCGGCCGACGGCGCCGTCAGGACGAGACGCCGATGCGCTGCCCCGGCGTCTGGCCGCCTCTCAGTCACGAGGCAATCGCGCCGAAAAATGAGGGAATTGACTATTGAGGGAGACGCGCGGACGGGATCACAGAAACGTGGAGGAGATGCATGGGCCATAAAAGACTTTGGACCTCGTGTACTTGAAACATGCAGAGACCCCCGCAAGAAGGAATGGGCCATACCGTACCGGCCCATTTATGGAAATTCCTATGTAGCCCACGAATGCCCAAGCTTTGCCTGAGGGACGACCGCGCCGGCCCGGCGGCACCCGCCTTTCTTTCTCCTTCTCCGGCCTCTGCCTCCTTCGCCCGGATCGATTGCGACAGAGCTGTCTCGCACTTAGCTGGTTATCTGCTTGCCTGTCCTTGGTGTGTTACTGTTCTTGATCGAAGCTGACTCCGAAATTTGGTCCGCAAAGCAACGTAGCAGTCTTTGATCTACGGTGATCTCCACCGTGTGCTCTATAACAAGGATCACTACAAACTTGCCTTGGGTCAGATTTTTCTATGTTATTTCTGTTTGATGATTGAAATTAACCCCATCTACTTTTTTTTAAGGACAATCTCTGTGCACAGTTTCACTACACACTTACGTAACTGAGTCAAATAAGTTTTATAGTGATGAAATTTCTTTTATATATAATGAAACTCTTCCTTCTCTCTTCTATGTCACATCAGTATATTTAATGTCATAAAACTCTCCATGAAACCCCACTGAGACTGGTCTTAGGAGATATATGGTTTGCTTCCGTGTCGGGATATTGAGAATGGTAAAGCATGGGGCCAATGCCCAATCGATCAGCTTGATTGGTTCAACACTCATATGCTTCTCCAGTTCTCCTGTATCAAATCTGAATCTTGTATCTTGCCCTCCTCTCTGAGGGGCATGGTTTTCGTAGCTTATGTTCTGGAGTTACTTTACATGTAGTTTAGTTATTCAGCCGAACGGATTTGATTTCTCTAGGGGTATATTTGAAATCCAATTGCAAACGTTACATGTTACACTCTGGACACCTAAGCTTGTAAAAACACCTAATTCACCCAGCTCTTAGTGTGTCACGGTCCCTTCAATATCTTGTATGCTACCCTCCTCGGAGGGGCATAGTTTTTCCGGCTTATGTTCTACAATTACTTTTTTTAATAATGGATTAAATCTAGCCTTGACCAAGAATGGCTACGGCCACAATGAAAACATCCGGCTTCATCTACCCGTGGGTAGAGTCAGGCCAGATTATTACAACAAAAAAAATAAAAGAGAAAAAACTGACGGGGAACGTTACATTCCCAACAAGGGGCTCTAGTAGTCCTACACGACAAGGAGAAACATTGGACACCGACCATCATTGAGGATTGGATGCTTCTTCCCAGGCAACAATACAAAGACTTGGTACAGATACAGCCTGCCAACCAATATCCGAGTTATTACGCCATCGAAAGCCACCTCCGCCTTGAGTTGAATACTGAGTAGGGTGACCACACGGGAGAATTGCCCGGCCTTGGCGAATCAAGAACTTCGACGACGCGCCTACACTGTCGCCGCCGGTCTAGAGAAACCAGGCTAGGTTTTCATATACATGTGGTTCAGTTATTCAGCTGAATTGAGTTGATATTGTTCAGTGGCATATTTGAAATGCAATTACAAGCGTTCGTGTTACACTTTAGCATCCGGTTCGAGTGTGGCTGGTGTATCTCTGGACACGGAAATGCACTTTGCTGTATCACACTTTGCTTGTGGCTCTAGGCTGGGATTAAAGCTCTCACTAAACGCTTTGGCTCTAGTAGCATCTTAAAGCGTAACTTCGAATTTCACAAATTGGTTAAAAGGATGTGGCAAATTGGTTAGCATGTTATGCACGTGATATCTAAGCACGATGCACGCTTGTGTGGCCGCTTGTGTACCATAGAATTCTAGATAGGTCACCGGTTACCAGTCCTAGCAAGTAGCACCGTGGCACGTGTATTTCCTGATTGTTTTCATGTAGTACTGTCGTAGTACTTTCCATTGAAGTGCTTGAACTGAAATCAATAGACTTGTGGATGTACGGTAGGAAGTTACTGCATGCTATACTATTCCTGGCTCCGTGCGAGAGGCAGCCCAGTTAATTAACGTTGCACTGTTCCAGCTGGACCAGTCCCCCCAGCCATCCGATTGACAAACAAACGCACCAAACTAAACATAAAGTGAATATTAATCTGAGACATAGGGAGTGTAGTGTAGTCCATTATTTGAGTTCAATTATTTATCTTCCATAATATTATCTACCATACCAAAAAAATCCACTATCAAAGCATATGTCACGGTGAATACAATAAAACTAATTTGTTATGACAGAAGTTTGATCAAAGTTAGACGTATTTAATTAGAAAAAAAATCTAAGGTAAAAAGTAATTCGAAACATGGCAACGACAGTGTGTAATGGCGGGAGTCAGCATCCTCCTCACTCTCTGAGAGCTCATCAATGATGATGGTGTGCCCTTGTTCCCATCTCGCACCAACTACTACCTTTATTATTCAGCGATCGCGATCCCAGGGATCCACTGAACTGTTGCCCTAATCAACCCCAAAGTTGGTCATCGTCTCCTTTCCCCAGTTGCTTGGAGAGCGCGCACGCCTTGTGGCTGGAAATAGCAATACCCTCCTCCGTGCTACGGCTTTATCCGATCCACCGCCGCCCATGTCGTCCTCCTCCGTGCAAACCGCTCCCGAGCAAGAAGAAGCCGACGCGCAAGCGGAGCAGCTCTACCAGCATTTCACCGCCCTGGTCTCCTCCCTGCCGAGCTGCAGCGGCCTGTCCCACATGCCGCTCTACCTCCACGAGCAAGGCTGGCGCGCCGGCCCCGCGCCCATGGTCGGCGCCATGGCCGCCGCCGCCTGCTTCGCCGCGCGCCCCACGGACGTGGTCGTCGCCACCCTGCCCAAGTCCGGCACCACGTGGACCAAGGCGCTCCTCTACGCCACCGTGCGCCGGGGAGCGCACCCGCCGGACGCCGCCGACCACCCTTTCCACTCCCTCGGCCCCCACGAGTGCGTCAAGACCTTCGAGTTCCAGCTCTACCGCGCCGGCGGCGGGGCCCCGGACCTCGGCGACCTCCCGGACGGCCGGACCCGAGGCTCTTCGCCACGCACGCCCCGTTCCCGGCGCTGCCGGCGTCCGTCGCCGCGGCGCCGGGCTGCAGGGTCGTGTACGTGTGCCGCGACCCCAAGGACACCCTGGTCTCGCTGCTGCACTTCGTGAACAGGTTCAGGGCCAGGCGCGGGATGGAGCTCCTCTCGGCGGAGGCCGCCGCCGGGATGTTCTGCGCCGGCGCGTCGCCGTTCGGCCCGTACTGGGAGCATGTGCTCGGGTACTGGCGCGCGCACCTGGCGCGGCCGGACCGGGTGCTCTTCCTCCGGTACGAGGAGATGCAGCGGGACCCGGCGGCGCACGTCCGGCGGCTGACGGAGTTCGCGGGCGTCCCGTTCGGCGCCGGCGAGGAGGACGCGGCGGGCGCCGTCGCGAGGCTGTGCGCGTTCGAGCGCATGGCCGGGCTGGAGGCGACCAAGAGCGGCAAGACGGAGCTGGTGATCGGAGCCGTGGAGAACAGCGCCTTCTTCCGGCGTGGCGTGGTGGGGGACTGGGCCAACCACCTGTCGCCGGAGACGGCGCGGCGCATCGACGACATCACCCGCGCAAAGTTCGAGGGCACCAGCCTCACTAGCGGTAGCGGCGTCGTCGTTCATCAGTGGGCAGTCTACAAGCAATATCACTTTCTCATTATGCACGAGTTTGGAATAACGTCCCGAATGGAAGTGGTTGATGTGTTTTTTTTTTCTAAACTTGCAAGAAGGCATGTCACACGTTTAATCTATCTACTAGCAAGTTGCTACGGACAAAGACTATATATACAGATTATCATACTATTATGCTAAATACAATTTTATAAAAATATTGTAATATAAACTATAGTTTATGATAGAGTACCTAATTGGGAAAATACTAAATATATTATTTTTTTCTGAAACTCATATATTTTTTGTTCTTGCCCTCATATTTGTTTATTGATGAAGAAAGTGACAAAAATAATAACAACCACGTACTACAGAATGCAAGGAGAATTAATCAAATCCACACACTATATGATTTGCCGTCACAAGCGGTAATCTACGAAGCCACTACGGTGCATACTACGCACTGCGCGTCCGTTCTGCCGCTCACGGCCGCGTGTCCATCGTGCAACCATGGCTTCTACGCACGCAACGGCCCGTTGCCAACAACCGGGCAGAAGGCTGAAGCACGCACATGGCCTGCACGTACGTTCCTGTGACGATGTGCACAGAGGGGTCAGAGAATTTGGTTGCTCGATGGGGATTTGTTGTCGGTTCCTGCCACCTGTCAGCTGCTTCTACCTGCGGAAGAGGAGCAGGGATCAAGGTGCTGACTTAATTTGCTGACGCCGCCGGATCCCCACGGTGCCTGGCCATTGAAGCAGCATAAGCTGCAAGCTTCAACCGAGCACGTACGCCGTCCTCATCCACGCCATGGGCCCCTTCATCCGGCCTCAAGCTTATCGTCCAAGATGTCACGTTGAAGGCGAAGCAGAGTGCTCGCACGAGCTCCTGCCGGCGCCGCCGCAGCAGCAACGTGGAGCGACGCTGATGAACCTCACCACGCCGGCGCCGGCAGTACTGCATGCGAGACCGGTCGCTGTTGAAGTGGCTCGTCCTCTCCGGCAGCGGCACGTACTGTAGCGGTAGCCTGGGGTTCTCGTACGTTCTCCTCCATGTCGGGAGCCAGGAGGTCGGCGAGGTATTCGACCCAGCACATGAACCGGCCGCCGACGGGCACGCCCGCGTCTATGTCCCGGACTCCCGGCACCGCGGCGGCAACTCGCCTCCGGCCTAGCTCCTCGTCGTGGTGCACGTTTGGCAGCCGCTTCAGGTCCCAGCCACCGCGGCGGAGGTCGGAGTGGAGCACGCACAGCTCGGCGTTGTCGCATGGCCCGTCGTACGTGACCTCAAGGTGCACCACCAGGTGCTCGCCGCCGCCGCGCGCGGCGGAGCAGGCCGGTGTCGTTCTGGACCAGGGACAGGTTCCGCGCCCCGGGGCATGTGGTCAGATCCCGGCGGTAGCCTTCGTCGCGCTTGAACTGCATGGGGAAGCAGCAGCCGGGGAGGAGCCACAACGACGTCGACCGGGCGGCGGAGGTCGACGCAGCGCGCGGAGGCCCAAAGGTGGCGTTAGCGTCGCGAGAGCACGCAGGTGCGCGCCACCTTCCACACCCGCACGAACGACCTGACGTGGTGCATAGCGGCTCGTCCGGGAGGGCGCTAAGGGGAATTGGATTAGGAGCACGGGTTGATTTATACATATATTAAGGGTTATTTTGTATACATGGTGGAAGGACCGCTAATTAATTTTCAAAAATATCAGGGGGTGTTTCGCAAAATTACGACGTACTGCAGAAACAATCTTGCTTTATAATTAGGTATATAGAGATATAAAGATCCAAAACTTTCGAGGTCGACGGGCCCACAAATCAGTCTCAATAGAATTTTTTCGAACCCACGATTTTCGTCGGACTCTTTAGTCACACTTTTGAAGAAATCATGAAGCGTTACGCCTCATCACGATAAAAAAACACGCGCTTGCGTGGAATCGTCGAGTTCGTAACCAATACGGTCTCTTGCCAACTATCGTTATATAATCTTATTTTCTATTAAACATGTGTTTCTATTAAATGTGTGTGTCGCACGTGCGTTCGTGCTAGTATAAAATAAGATTGTGTAACAGATAGTTTGCTGGAGACTGTATTGGTTACGAACCGATGATTCTATACTATAGAGACGGACGAGAGAGACAAAAAATTTGCATGACAGGTGGGGTCGTTAGAAGGATAGTATTTTAATGATTCGTGGATCCGTCAGTTGTCAAAAGTTTAACGAAAAAAAGGCTGACAGATAGAGTTATTAGACGAGATAGTGTTTTAATGACTGATGGACCCATCGGTCATCGAAGGTTTTACATATAGATAAGGTATCACGTGGGTATTCTAGTCTAGAATTAATCTAGAACGAGGATAGTGGATAATAGTGATTTTGCTTGTAGCTCCTTTTCGGCCCGGCCCAGTTGCTAGTTATTTCCGTTAGCTTCCCGCCTTTCCCGTTTCCGGGGCCCACCGGACACTGCCCCCTCCGCCTCCGGTATCAGCAGTACCACACCTAACCTTCGCTGTACTCTCTCTGGCTTCGACCCCACCCCACCCCACCCCAACCTCTGTTGCCCGGTCCCACTTTACAGAGTGGATGTGTAGTAGGCTGCACGTTGCTTTTCTCCCCAAATTAATGTCGCGATAATCACCGGATACAATCATGTTCACCGTAAAAATGAAATAAGATTAATTTATTCCGATGCCTTCCAGCTGTGGAAGAAGATGTGAGGCCTACCTCTCCGCCCACCGCAGTCGCATCAATTTAATAAAATATTCAAGTTGAAATGCATTATTTCCTCCATTGATGAGCAGCAGGAATTGGCCCCATTGGCAGCCAGACCAAACCTTTTCCAGCTCGTCCTACTAGTATTCCTTTTCCTCTATTCTCAACGAACTTGTGCAGCGCTTTAATTTGCTCCGTATATTTTATATATACTTTATAATGCAAAGTATACACAGAATCTGCCCGTCTTTGAACCTGTGGGCTGTGGATTTCGCTGACAGCGCCATCAAAGTAAACTAAACTTCTTCAGACGAAATGGCCATCAGATATTTAGCTTTTAAATTTACTATTTTATTCATTTCTTCTGATGTCACCGTCCCCATCTAATTTTCGAGGGTGACATGTCATTGTTCCACCCAAGATCAAAACTCAAAAGGGAGAAGAAGAAGAAAAAAAGTCAGGGCAGAGCAGAAGGGAAAGTGGCAGTAGTAACCATCCAGCTAGGAAGCAGAGATGCCAACCGCAAGATGCCGTGATCTCTGCTCATGAGCAAATCGGTAACAAGCTTGATCATACTTCGTTCGCCTATCCAATCCTAACTTGTTTCTGCGCTAATCCAATCCGATCCCCAAGTTTCTCTGCAGTGGGCACAGCAGAAGCCCCGTCGAGGTCAAGGCCGGCGCCGCCTATGGATGGAGATCAGAGGAGGCAAGCCGCCGCCGTGGTCGCCGTCGCAGGGGCGGCGCGCGCGCAGGACAGCCCGGCGCGGCGCCTGATCGCCTGGCTGCAGCTTCTCTTCCGTAAGTATCGTCTCTTTCCTCGCGCCGCTTCAATCCATCCTAGTACAAGGATCAGAAAGAGCTCAATCGCGATCCAACCCGCCGGCGCTTCGGATTCCGACCGCAGGGGCGTTCGTCCATAGGTACGGGAGGCTCGCGAGCTGGGACGCCGCGGGGCGCCCCGCGCTCGTCGTCCTCGCGGCGTTCCTCATCCAGAGGAGCTTGCGCCGCCGGTACGTGTCATGGAAGGAGTCGTCGCGGCTGCGGCTTCAGGTCGCCGCCGTCACCGTGCAGGCCGCCGTCAGGGCCATGGCGGCTCGCCGTGAGCTCTCGCTTCGGAAGCAGATCAGAGCAGCCACTTGCATCCAGGTAGAGTACAGTGATCATCTGTAGCATCAGCACAGTATGTTGCTGAAAACTCTTGTAATGGACTCTAATTTCTTGTGGTGTCGGGGACAAATAAAAAAGGCGCAATGGCGTGCGCACCGGGCGGTGTGGAGCTACCTGATGACGAAGAGGGCCACCGTGATCTGCCAGCGCGCTTGGAGGCAGAGCATTGCGAGCAAGGAGCTCAGGAAGCTCAGACTGGTCCAGACCTCACCTCATCTTCAACTCCTCATTGTGCCCCGCCCGGTTCTGTTGTGTTCTCTGCTTGATACATGGGCAATGTGCAGGAAAATCTTGAGATGGAGATGTTGGCTGAGATGTGCAGGCTGCGTGAGATGGTGGACGTGCTCCAGCAGGCCGTCAATGACGCTGAGACGAGGGCCGTTAACGAGAGGGAGGCGGCAAAGAAGGCGATAGCAGAATCGGAAGCGGCGCCCATGATCAAGGAGACCGTGGTGATGGTTGAGGACACCGAGAAGGTTAACTCGCTGAATGCAGAAGTTGACCGCCTGAAGGTGTCTCTCACTCATACCAGTTCAATTCAGAGATTGTGCAACGTGGAATGGTCTCATGTGAAATCTGATTTCTAAACACTCGATATCAACCGCAGGATTTGCTGGGAGCTGAAATGAAGGAAGTGTTTGCCGCAAAGAAGGCTCTTGCTGAAGCTGAATTGAGGAATGAGAAACTGGCTAGGCTGCTTGGAGTTGAGGAGGTTAAGAACAAACGGTTGCAAGATTCTCTGAAAAGGTTAATACTCTCCTTGTTGCACACTGCACATTTCTTTGAATTCATGATGCAAATTCTGGCGTTTTGCACGATTGTTATATAGGATGGAGGAGAAGGCTTCCAATCTAGATGAAGAAAACAAAATGCTTCGACAGGCTGTTGCATCAATTCCTACTATCAAGTCACCATCGACCGAAAACCGTGAAGCACCTAATATTCAGGTACCTGCTATCAGCATCTCCAAACTTTTACATGGCGGATTACAAATGCCCGCTAGTAACTAATGATAGTTGTGTATATCTATGCTGACAGGAAACTACTGATAATGAGAAAACACCAAATGGTGCAGCGAAGCCCGTCATAGTGGATAGGGAGGGTAATATCCATGTATGTATGAACCTACAGCCCTACAGCCACTTATTGATAAATACTTTGGTGGGCTTCTTATACATTACTGACTTGACATAATGAATTTCTAACTAGGAGAAGAGTGCTGAACAACCAAGCTCAGATGGTCATGAAGCTGAGAAGCAACAGCAAGTATGACACTGGATTGAACTTCTCAGTTTTAGTGGTTTTTCCACTCACGCCATGTGTTCTAAGCATTGTTGTTACATGTCAAAATATTCAGGAGCTTCTGATCAAGTGTCTATCTGAAGATCTGGGTTTCTCTATCGGTAGGCCTATTGCTGCATACCTCATCTACAGATGTCTGGTTCACTGGAAATCATTTGAAGAGGAAAGGACCCCAGTCTTTGACCGGATTATTCAGAAGATCACTGCTGCTCTGGAGGTATCTGGCAGGTCATATGAATTTTATAGTTAACTAGAAATGAAAACATAATGTTAATGTTCTGGACTGCTAGGGGAGAGATAACAACGAAACGTTAGCATATTGGCTATCCAATTCATGCACACTGCTGGTACTTCTCCAAAGGACACTGAAAATCAATGGGGTAGCTGCTTTGGCTCGTCAGAGGCGAAGAGCATCACCCTTGAAGGTGCCACAGGTAATGTGCAGAAACTCAACTCTGTATTCTCAGTACCTCTTAGTGATTTTGCTATTACACTTGGACATTCTAAAATCTGATCTCAATCCAGGAAAACCAAGATCCTATTCATCCTGACCATCCAGTTTCTGATGGACGGTTGATCAGTGGTCTAGCTGAAGTTTACCAGGTTGAGGCCAAGTATCCAGCTATTGCATTCAAGCAACAACTGACAGCACTGTTGGAGAAGGTCTATGGAATAATCAGGCACAACTTGAAGAAGGAACTGTCCCCACTCCTCAGCCTTTGTATTCAGGTAGTATTCTGCATATTGTATTTCTCAACCATATTTTCTGAAATTAAGACATTGACATAAAATCTTCTGTAGGCACCAAGAACATTTGTTGTCAGCCCTAGAGGATCATGTTCTCAAGGAACAGATTTGGCACAGCAAGCTTCCATGGCACATTGGCAAAGCATCATCAAAATCCTCACAAATTCTCTCAATGTTATGAAATCCAATTATGTATGTTCCAACAGTTCAATATTAGCTACTGATGTTCTTTAAGACACACATCACTGAAGCCTAGTTGCATTGCAGGTTCCTCCATTCCTGATCTGCAAGTTGTTCACTCAAGTTTTTTCATTTATCAATGTGCAATTGTTTAACAGGTACACTCTTATTACTTCCCACATTTTTCAAACCTGGCTCAATGAACTCATGTAAAATTTGTTCAATTGTAGTCTTTTGCTACGGCGTGAATGCTGTTCGTTCAGTAATGGAGAGTATCTCAAAGCTGGGCTGGATGAGCTAGAGCATTGGTGCTTTTGGCTAACTGAAGAGGTGGTGATATCTTCAGACTGCTTTAAAAAAAACTTTGAGAAAGCACCCTTTTTTTATATAAACTTTGAGAAAGCACTTTGCTAACCTTCTTCACCTGTAACTGTAAACAGTATGCTGGCTCTGCCTGGGATGAGTTGAAGCATATCAGGCAAGCAGTCACACTCTTGATACTCGAAGAGAAGCACAGCAGGAGTCTCACAGAGATCACAGATGACTTTTGCCCAGTAAGTTTCTGAACCTTACAAACCACAACATGCTTTTGATACCATCATACTCAAGTTAGTGATAAAGTTGGGCATGTTCTATGCTACCAACAGGCGCTAAGCATGCAGCAATTGTACCGGATCAGTACGATGTATTGCGAAGACAAGTATGGAACCCTGGGCATTCCATCAGAAGTGAGTCATTGCAACACATTCATGATTCATGTAAAAAACTTCCTAGTCTTCCACTCGCTTCAGTTCTTGGACTAAATTCTCTCTAAACCGCAGGTCATTTTGAGCATGCGTACCAAGATGACCGAGGGCTCTAGCAGTCCATCCGCGCACGACGACATCAACTCATTCTTGCTAGATGATGACTTCAGGTAATCTTTCCTCTCTTCCTGAATCTTGAACCCCATCTCATTTGCCTGATGATTCATTGATCCTCAGCAAGATTACATTCCTGATTGCAGCATACCGTTTTCCGTCGACGACATTGCCAAGCTGATGGTGCACGTGGACATAGCGGACATGGACCTCCCGCCGTTAATTCAGGAGAACAATGGATCCAAATTGGGACACTGAGCTGAACGGCGAACTGATGACAAATACACCTTTTTTTCGTGTTGCGGCGATGTACATAAAGCGTGATATATAATATACCACAGTTTTGAGATTTGAGTTCTGATTGCATATACGATTTTGGTTTTTCCTTTTTTTCCTTCTTCGACTGAGATTTGAGTGTCTCTACCCCCTGAGTGAGTGCCTGATTGGGTTGCGTGTGAATGATTGTACAGAACTGAGCTGGCATGTAATATAAGCAATGAGCAACGAAGGGCTTTGTGCTTGATTTTTCAGAAGAGAGTTAGATGCTTGCAAGCCAAGCTTTCCTGCTGTATTTTGCCATGTGTGCTACTGTGCTGAATGCGTATATACTTTTTTTTAAAATCTTACTCATTTTCTAGTTAGGACACTTGTCAGAGGTAGATGACTTGTGCCCAACTGCCATTCAACTTCTCAGCAGCCGTCACTATCTCAATAATTATAAAAACAAAAAACACTGGTGACCATCAGTCACTGAATGGTGACTTGTTATCTATCCTTATTGCCTCTGATTGTCCCCCTGGCTGTGTGATTTGGATCTGGCCACGGCCAGCTCATGGATAATAAAGTGGCCATGACAAGGAGCTTAAGCCATAGCCACTCCTCTTTGGGTTAGAACAAGGTTACTGATAGCGACATAACAGTGTTATATACAGGTTAAGAACAATGACCGCTCTTTCAGATCTTTGTCGGCACACTGTTGTCTGAGAGGAGGGAGAAAGGACCAAAAACATCTGTGTCTAGCTCCATAGCACAGCTTTTGCTAATCAATGGTAGCAACACGTTGTTCCTGGGACCTCCATAAAAATTAATAAGAAAGAGCATGCAATGCACTGATTTGATTCTTCTTATCTGCACAAGGGGTTGTTATAAGTATATAATATTGGAGTGCTCATTCTCTTTTGATCTAACACCACTTGATCTACGACACAATTGGCTTCGGTTCGGACGCAGCCCAGAGCACGTACAGTTGCGTCATTGCAAATTGCAGCCCTTCACAGATTGCCTTGCAAATTGCAATTACAGCAGGGTCCTACCAAAGATACCATCTGTCACAGCCACGTGTGACAACAGTGTGATCGAGATCGCAACATGGATGTGTCACGTAGCAAGTGTGAAAAGCAGGTGAGAAAATTGTTGGATATTTTAGTTTGACCTCGGTCACCAGCAAACCAACGACTCAGAGGGGATTTCCATCACCCCTAAAACCTCGGACTCGGATCTTATCCGAGTCCGTTTTTCGCCGTGATCGGAAGGCGAAACCTAAGCCCATTGGGCTCGGCCCCTTGCCTACAGCGCGACTATAAGTAGAGGGTCAACCCCAAGGGTTCAAATCATCCTTTGCTTCACGCAATCCAAGGTTTACCTAAACCCTAAACCACCCTACCGATCTCTAAGCGCGCTGGAAGGCTCGGAAGCTCGAGCACCACGCCCGGGGCAGTGCCGGTGGAGACCAGAAGGCCGCCGCTACCCCGAGAAGACGCTCAAGGAGCGTCTACGCTACGTCCCCGACTCCGCTTTCGCCATCGACTTCGTGACTTCTACACCGACGACGATGGACACCAACGCCGCCGGTATAAGCCAAACTATCTCATGTTTATCCGCATTAGCTAAGTTAGATGTGATCTTGTTAGACTAGATGATTCTGTTTTAAGTCTGTTAAGCTAATGCAGATTGATTTGATCTAACAATTGGTATCAGTTAGCCTAGATCTAGTCTACCTGGTTCATCTTTTGGTTCGGTTTAAGATTAAACACGAAGTGATGCCTAGATCTAGCATGTTTTAGTTCAGTTTCAATTAAGTCAGTAGCTTTCACATGCTTAGATCTATCGTTTTTTAATCAAGTTTTAGTTAGTCAGTGAGTTAGCATGATTAGATCTACAAAGTCAGCAAGTTTATTAAGTGATTTAATCATGTTTTAGTTTAGATCTATAAGTTAGGGTTTCGAATCAGAAGAAAAGTAAGAAGGATTGCGAAAAACACCGAATCGAAAATCACACACGCAAATCCGCAAATCCAAACCCTAACCCTAAGATTAAGTACCCACCTTGGTCGCCGGCCATGGATGGGGCTAAGGGCGCTGCCATAGGACCATTCGACGGCCGCGCGCTCACCGCGAGGGGAGCGCGCGCGCCGGCGAAGGGGCCTACGACGACGCCATTCAGATCCGGTCACCGCCGGCCTAGCGAGCGTCTGGGTGCCGCCGCGGTAACCATCGACGGCCGCACGCTCACCGCGAGGGGAGCGCGCGCCGGCGAGGGCTACCACGTCAGCTCCGCCGCTCCTAGCCGACGTCGTCGCCGTCGTCGCCATGCGCACCGGCGAGCTCGTCGCGTCTCTTTCTCTCTCACTCAGAAATGGGGGGAGCTAGAGATGTGGCTGGCCGGAGATGAGGAAGGGCGGTGCGGCATGGTTGCGCCGCCGGCCACCAGCCGCCGCTGCGAGCAGCTTCGCTGCTCTCGCGCGCTGGCGAGCCGAGCGCCTTGAGCTGCGGCACCGGTGGAGGAGAAATGAGTTAGGGTTTCCTCCCCCCCGCGCGCGTTTCGGCGCTTTAAGGCCGAGCGGGCGGACCGCCAGCCGTCGGATCTCGACGGACGGCCGCGATGCATTGCCGCTTCGCCTTCGGGCGGGCGCGCTCGCGGGCCGATTCGGCGGCCCGCCCGTCTCCGCTCGGGCCGGCTTTCAGCCGGGCTGCACAGGGACAGTGCCGGTGGAGACCAGAAGGCCGCCGCTACCCCGAGAAGACGCTCAAGGAGCGTCTACGCTACGTCCCCGACTCCGCTTTCGACATCGACTTCGTGACTTCTACACCGACGACGATGGACACCAACGCCGCCGGTATAAGCCGAACTATCTCATGTTTATCCGCATTAGCTAAGTTAGATGTGATCTTGTTAGACTAGATGATCCTTTTTTAAGTCTGTTAAGCTAATGCAGATCGATTTGATCTAACAAAAATATCCTCCAATTCTGGTTATCGTCCTGCTCGAGTGAATGAATTTTACATGAAACGGTTCAGATTCTCATTGTAATCTAGAAGGATTCCTCCGTCAAACGGATTGGCTTAGCAAACAGCTTCCCACCACAACCACCAACTGAAACCAATCCGCTTGAGCTGATGAGCATCTCCTAATATAATCTCATCCGTCAGGGTGATGCGGTTTGGAAATTACAGTGCTGTAAATCAGAGGCCAGTGAACCAGGTTTATTATCCGTTGGACCTGTTGGCAACGATCTGGTCTCTTCTCTCTCTTTGTTTTACTGTTTTCCATTATTGTTCAGCTTAAATGATGTCACACGTATGATTGAATTGCCAAAGTGATGAATTTGTCTTTGAAGGATATGTGAATGTTTCCTGCATTAAGTCTTCAGATGGAACGTGATCTGTCCTTGTGTAGGATCAGAGTGTTTTGCTTTGTGTTTCAATCAAGGGCAGCCAGTGATGGGTCATTTTCATTGATCCTTTCTGGTTTTGACGGTCACGCATGACCCAGGAGTTTCGTACTTCCTAGTGATGCTTCTTCACTTGCAAGCCTTTTGTGGCTTTCAGCATTGAGCCATTGACCAATCAGTTGGCCAGCTTGTTTTTTCCTTAGAAACAAGGCTTGCCTCCATTAATTTTGTTATTACTTTGGATTGAACACATATATTTACAAACTTTATTTTATACTCCTCGGCAAAAAAATACTTTACTTTAAATCTAAATTTTGCCCGGGTCTCAGAACTGGAGCCAAATGCCAAATGGCCTATACCATAATTTGTTAGGAACTAATACTACTCCTAGCTATTAGTTCAAACCCATAATTTTTTCAAAAAAAGTTAAAACCACAATTCATTTATACATAAATAAATATGTACAGAATATTGATGCAACAAGACAAGATTTCCAAGTAGTAGTAGGAGAAAATATTTACAAGAAAAAAATGGCTGGACAAATTGCTTTACTTAAAACACACAATGATAAGCGTGAGCTTGAAAACTCAATAAAGCCTTACTTTAAGCAACTGTCCACATTTTAAACCATAAACTAAATTGATTCACGGTTAAATTCATGGACAATCTCCCATATAACTGTAAAAGAGCTCATAACATATTATCAAACTACTTCCTAATGTTTCAAAGATATACAACCGAACCAAGAATTCGAATGCAGGTGAATCTATAGTATACAACCTAACAATTTTATTTCCTTTATGGTGCTAGCTCCAATAGCTGCGGGAAAAAAATGTTTCGTTGAGTCCATTTGTGATTGATGTTCGTTGCATGCTTGTGATCTGTTGTCAGGTCCAAGGCCAATCATTGTAGGATTAGAGTCTGTAGGACTGCAAAATGGTCATCGGGGCTTAGTTTGAGTTACAAACTTACAATCAAAACCAGTGATAGATCATTTTCATTCTATCTCTTTCTCTCCTTGCTTCGATAGTTCGATGTTCAACGAATGTGCCTAATCACGCAGGAGTTCGAGCTGAGGGACGCTTCTTCAATCTTCACTCGTAAGCCTTCCTACTTTTCAATTTTCAGCATTGACTAGTCAGTTGAATTAGCCCGTTTGCTGCCGTAGTCAAATGTAGTCCCGACTAACTGACTAAGCTACCATATCCAACATAACATCCCAGTTAGTTTGGAGCAATACTGAATGTACACATTACTCTTAGTAGGGATCCTATCCACCTAGATTTAAGTTCTAAACTTAGCAGAAGTCTTTGGTTAGGAAATAATACATGCAAACGTGGAGCATTCGCTGATCTTATTTAGAAGCATGCTACATTAGGTTGGATTGGGTTGGGTTGGGTGTGTGTGGTTTATATGCGTTGAACTTGTACTTCCAAAAAGTTACATAGATAAAAAGAAAAATATTAAATGGTCCACCAAGATAAGATTTGACGATGAAGTGGAGAAAAGATTTGTGCGGAAACTTGTCAGGAAAAATAACCTTGAGCTTGTCAACTCAGATAGATAGCTTCCCCTTAAACAATGAACCACATCGCTAACCTTAACCTATTCCTCGGTTCAAATTCGTGGACAAGCCGTTTTCACAATGCATAAAAAACCAGCATAGACATCTAATGTGTATGATGGACATATCACATATAATTAAAGTACTTCCTCGTGTTTGAAAAACATAGCGGAACAAGCCGGCCAGGAGTTCAAACGCACAAGAATAGTCCAAATGTGGAACATAGCCCAACAGCAAGATAAGGACGTGAAAGCGGCTTGCTTGCACTCAATCATGGAGCTTTGGAGGCCCCATGCACACGTAGAGTACGCTTGAAAGGTGGAGGATTGAGGGGTTCATCTAGGAACCCATTAGCACTAAATGTAATTTATCATGATTTGTTCCATGATATCATACACTCCATGAAACCACATCCACCAGCACGCTGGGATTAGATTAATGCGCATGATATTTGAGAGCTACTGCACATTTGTTTTTTCCTCCACTTAAACTCAGAAAGGCACACTCCCTGTCAAGTAGTATGGGTATTATTTGTTAATTGCAATTAGCAGTACAGGCAGTAGCAGTAGATGTTCGTAAAAAAAGTAGCAGAAGATGTTTCTGCTGTCAGGTTGGTGATACGCATTGTGGCATTTCGTTGTCGTGATGGGTGGTGCCCAACCACACGAGGCCCAATCCATCAGGCTAATCATACAACACAACCGGCCACATTCATTATTCAAACGAATCATCCACTATGCAATACCGCACCAAACACACACTGGAATCATCATGCTTGACAGCTTGCTACCACTGCTGTTCAATCCTCTCGTGCAATGCAAGAACTAGGAGGATCAGAGCAGGTATCTTTGTATCAGCAACAGCAAGCAGAGCACATTATCCACACAGATTGTACATACAAGTACATGTACACAAGCATACAAGAATGTATTCAGGAACAAAAGGCACAAAGGGAAAAGGGTAAAGTAAAGATGTGTTACTTTCTCATGATGTATTTTACAAACTCCAAAAGCTCCAAAGTGCAATAGACATGGAATTCGCATTAGCTCACCTAATGCAACACCCAAAGAGAGCTTTTTGGCCATTTTAAAATAAGCACAAAAAGGGCTCCCTCTCACTGTCTCACACACAAATCTCACTGTCAATCTCCTAACTACCCAAAATTAGCGAAAAAGGAAATCATTCACAAACAGTACTGTACCGCAGACAAACTGGAATTAGCAATAATCTTTTGTGGTGTTCTTTTTCTCTCTCCATTTTTTGAGGACCATTTTTTTTCTTTTTCCATTTCCCCCTTCAGGGCTCCTTCCTTTGGGAGCTGATAAGCCCGCGGGGATTGGCGCGGCTTCCCCGGGAAATCCGCTCGGCCTGTGTAGGCCGGGCACCCTTCCCCGGGAAGGCTGCCCCGGGAAGGAGGGGGCCAAACCAGCCCTCAATGTCAGTGTCGTTAGAAGCCGACGGCGACAGCCGCGGTCGCCGGCGTCTCCGGCAACGAGATGCCGTCATCCTCCTCGTCGTCGCTGCCGAAGAGCGACCCGATCACCATGAACTCCCCGTCCTCTTCAATCTCGACGGTGGCGTCCTCTTGGATTTGCCTCTGCCACTTTTCCCTGTACGAGTTGAGCTTCTCCAGCTTCAGCCCCTCCCGGAAGCTCTCGATGAACCTGTCCGCCTTCGTGTTCACGTCGGGGCTCGCGCAGTACGAGGGCGCCGGCGAGGCCGGCACCGAAGGGGCATCACCGTCGCCCTCGGGCGCCAGCGGTGGCGGCGGCGGAGGTGGAGGCAGCGGCGGCGACGGCGGCGGGAGCGGGTAGTAGGTGTAGTAGACGGCGCGCCTCGGGTACAATGGCGGCTGCTGCGCCGGCGGGAGCGGGTAGTAGGTGTAGTAGACGGCGCGCCTCGGGTACAATGGCGGCTGCTGCGCCGGCGCGTGCGTGTGCGCGTGCGATCGCGGCGGGCGCGTCCTGACCGGTGCCGGCGGCGGTGCTGGAGGAGCGGGGCGAGACGGAGGCGGGGGCGGCTTCTTCGATCGGCGAGTGGGTGGCGGCGGGGGTGGCGGCTGCGGCGGCGCGACGGAGTGGATGCGGCGGCTCTTGCTGCCGCCCTTCTTGTTCTTGAAGAGGTTAGAGAAGATGGAGGACGGCGGGGGCGGGGGAGGCGGCGGTGGCGGCGGCGGCGGCGGGGCGTTGGTGGTGCGGACACTAGAATCGGGGCTCGCCGGCGCGTCGGACGACGGCGACGAGTAGTGGTCGTCGGAATGGTGGTGGTGGTGGGGCCGCCTCTTGGCCTTCATGGTAATGCTCTTTCGCTTCTTCTGGTAGAACAGAGCAATGGCGGACGCCAGCTCCTTGGCGCCGCCCACGCTGCCGCCGCGCTTCTTCTTGCTGCGCGACACCGTCGACGGAGGCGGGGGAGGTGGCGGTGGGGGCGGTGTTCCGGGCGGGAACATGGCCGGCGTCAGCAGCGGCGGCGTTGGGTTCCTGACCTCTTCCACCACTATCTCTCGCTCCAGGTCCTCTGGTCTCGGCAGCTTCTCGACGCTGCGCCGTCGCCGCCGGGGAGGCGCCGGCAGCGGAGGCGGAGGTGGTGGACCGGCAGGCGCGATAACCACCGGAGCCTCATGCTCCGGTATCACGTCCACCGGCTCTGAGGTCCACCTCCAGCTCCTCGTCGGAGCCACCGCCGCCTCCTGCGCCAGTATCGCGTCCAGCGACTCCGAGTTCCACCTCCTGATCCTCGCCGGCGCCACCCGCGCCTCCTGCTCCGGTATCACGTCCTCCGCCTCCGCGCTCCACCTCCTCGCCTGATCCGCCGCCTCCTGATCCAGTATCGCATCCAACGACTCCGAATTCCACCTCCTGATCCTCGCCGCCGGCGCCACCCGCGCCGCCTGCTCCGGTATCACGTCCACCGCCTCCGCGCTCCACCTGCTGCTCCTCGCCGGCGCCACCCGCGCCTCCTGCTCCGGTATCACCTCCACCGCCTCCGCGCTCCACCTGCTGCTCCTCGCCGGCGCCTCCATCTCCGGCAGCACGTCAACCAGCTCCGAGTTCCACCTCCTGATCCTCGGCGGCGCCACCCGCACCTCCGGTATCACGTCCTCGGCCTCCGCCGCGTTCCACCTCCCGCTCCTCGCCGGCGTCACCACCGCCTCCCTGGCCCGCGGCCTCTCCTCCTCCACCTCGGGCATCTTCGGGAGCCTCTCGACGCTCCTCCGCCGCCGGCCGCGCTCGACGAACGTGTCGACGGGGATCGTCTTGACCTCCGCCGCCGCCCTCCCGTGCGGGTCGACGTCCCAGCTCCGCTCCTGCCGCTCCGGGCGGCGGGCCCGGTACAGCTCGGCGTCGTCGTAGGAGCGCCAGGCCGCCTCCGGCGACGCGAGGCTCCAGACGCCGTCGCTGCCGAGGCGGAGCTCCGGGTACGAGCTGCTGCTCTTCATCCGGCGGATCCCGCCCGTGGCGTGCGCGTGGCTGGCGCGGGGCAGGCTGGCGTAGACGCTGGAGAAGGAGTCGTAGCCGCCGCCGTCCCACTCCCCCGAGCCCGCCGTGGCCGCCGTGACGTCCTCCGTGGCCGGCGCGTGGGACACCTGCCGGTCGTCCTTGGCCACCGATGAAGCCGCCGCGCCGGAGGAGGAGTCCCCGTCGCCGCCGCCGCCGCGGCCGAGGAGGCCGCAGAGGATGGCGAAGAGCACGAGGCAGAGGTTGACGACGTCCCAGCCGCTCTTGAAGTTGATCCCGCCGCGGCGGTAGCCTCCCCCGCCTCCGCCTCCCCATCCTCCTCCCCCGCCGCCGCCACCGCCTCCCCATGGCGTCGGGCCGCCGCGGCGCACCGCGGAGGGCAGGAACGGCAGGAGGAGCAGCGCGAAGAGGAGCACGAGGACCCAGACCTTGGCCCCGCCGGCGCCCGCATTGTCGTCCCCGTCGGCGTACGACGCCGACGCGGCCCCGCCGCCGCCGCTAGTGCTGGGTGCCGCCGCGGCAGAAGGATCCCTGACCTGCCCGTCCATCGGCGCTCCTCCTCCGCAGCCTCGTCGTCGTTGGCAGCCCGGCGCGGCGCCGCGGTGGCGCGCGGATGGATCGATGCGAATCCGAACGGCAAAAGCGCAGAGCTCTCCGTGACGTTGCTGGTGGCTTTTTGGCTGATCGATGGTTATCTCGCTGTCCCTCCTGCCCTCTTGAGCTGAGCTCCGAGAGAGAGATGTATATATACATATATAGGTAATAGGTGAGGTTTTTGTTTCGGTGCTTGCTTAGTGTGATCACTCGAGTTGGTTATATTATGCTGCACGAAACGAAATGGCGCCATGATTTGGCTGGAAGAAAGGCCCGCCTCCCCGCGTACGGTACGGTTGGGAATGGTTAGGCGAGCCACTGCCACAGTAATCCAGGCCCCCAAAATAATCGCCTCCTTAATCTACTCTTAATTAAATAAATAATAATGTGGCTGGTCTGGTCTACTGGTATTGTAGTCACGCGCTTGTGTGCACCGAAGCTTCGCTGCCAAGTAGTAGTAGCAGTTCGTCTCTCTCGTCAGCAGTTGAGCAGCGTGTTGATTTTTTTTTGCCAAGCTGACAGACAGGTAAGCCTGCGCTACGGCGCCTAGGAGGAGGCTGCAGCGAACAAATCGTCGCATCCGAGCGGTGATTAACCTGGCGTGCAGGGGAGGAACAAACAAATATATCTGGCCACACATGTGGTTCCGATGGTTAACCCTGGCGTGTGTTCCGTGTGACCGAGACGAGACCGAGTGCGGATTGGCCCGTGGTGTGCCGCGCGAGCAAGCAAGAAATGCGTGCCCCTTGTGATGCGCTGGCAGTAACGTCTTTCCGAGTGGTTTGCTGCGCCCGGCCGGCCGGCGTTCAGGTTCACGCGTCGAGCTGGTGTCCAGCAGGGCGGGCGGAGGCGCGCGCCATGAGCGGCAAACGTAACCGAATTCGGCTGGCCTTCGGCTCGCACATGATTTCCACATGCAGAGGGGGGACGTTACATTACATACTGTACTAGAAGATCACATCATTTTTTTTTGTTTCGCAAAAAAAAGATGATAGTATACGGAGTACATGGATACGTACGAGGCACATTCATTCTCATTGGACAGGGTCGGTGTGCGACTGCATTTGTAACGTGCGATCGAACTCCGAATCTCTGGTGAAATTGGGGGAGCCCAGCCGTCCACTGTTTCTGACGGTAGCCACCAGATGGTTTCCCTCGCGTCTTTCGGCTCCTCCAGCGTGGAGCCATCATGCCATGAGCTCTCGCCTCTTTTGGTTCCCTGCAGGGCTACCTGGCCATTTATCGGCGGAGCCGATTCCGTGGCTTCCAGCCGAGCAGCAGAGCGATGCGAGGCCTTCTTCTCCCTTGGCTCATCATTCACGCTATGATCAAGCACGCAGACATGAATGGATGAAACAGGAGTGCGTACTACGTACTTCACTCAACAGCTCAACACGTACGTACAATTTTCTTTCTTTCTTTCCCTTTCCTGATATCCGGCGCGGCGTCCCCGTATTTTCAGCAGCAGCAGCGCCTCCCGTTCAAAGTTCAAACGCTTGGGCAGAAAGGCACCCTCGTTCAAACCGTGATCCGCAGAATTCCTCCTGAAAACATTCGGATGTGGTACAAATATTCCTTTGCTGCAATTGACTGCCAAAGTTCTTCTCGCGAATGGTTAGTGATCGTGATGCAACATTTATCAGTAGTACCAGCAAGAGTAAAATTCACTTGAGGCCTAAAAACTTGCACGGCGATGTAATATAGGCACCAGACTCAGAATTTTTTATATTTGGATCGTTCAACTTGCATGGCGGTGTCATATACTCCATAGGTATCAAACTTGTAATTTTTTATATTTGAGTCCTTTAACTTGCACAACAGTGTCATCTAGTTCCAAACACATAATTCTTTTAAATTGAAATCCCTAAACTTGTACGATGATGTCATTTAGGTTTCAAACTTAATATTTTTTTTGCATTATGGCACAATAACTACTATCTTGCACTTGCAAATAATCAAAGGGAGCATCACCCAAGTAGTCAGGGGATTGCTATACGATAACTCAATGACTGCAAAAGGTGAACGTACATGAGTGGCAAAAGTTCAACCGCGGTGGCTTAGAGATTGAGAAGAAGTTGTCAATTAAATCAACAACAAGGGTTAGAGATTGACAGCACGAACAAAGGTAAGCTACACGCTTCTTTTTTATCAGCGGGTATCGGACCTAACTATTAAAAATTCAGAGTTTGGGACCTAAACGACACCATCATGTAAGTTTAGGGATCCAAATATCAAAAATCTTGAATTTGGGATCCATACAATATCGCCGTATCAGTTTAGAGACTCAAATATAAAAAATCTTTATGACCAAAATAACACCGTGGTACAAGCTTATGAACCACCTATGAATTTTACTCGTACGAGTAAGTACCAGTCTACCATCAGCCGATCAATGAGCTGATTGGCGTCAAAAGCCCAAAACAAGAACATCAGTTGTAGCTCTACTGTTCCATCCTGATCCAAAAGGTACTACCTGACCGATCTGAACAGCGCCAGCTGAAGTCCGCACAAGGCGACCGATCTGAACAGCGTCAGCTGAAGTCCGCACAAGCCCTGTTTAGTTTCAAAAATTCTTAAAAAGTTACTCTCAAATACACTATGCAAAAAGAAGATTTCATGTCACATCAAAATGTCATAGCGAAGTACTAAATATAGATGAAATCAAAAACTAATTGCACAGTTTTGTTGTACTCTGCGAGACGAACATTTTGAGCCTAATTAATTAATTTTTGGATAATTTTTCACAAATACAAATGAAATACTACAGTAGCGCAATGATTACGAAGTGACATCTTACTTCCAAATTCAACATCCCAATTCTAACATCTAAACACCACCAAAGCAACGGAAGCAGCAGCAAGGGAAAAGCTGTGATTTGGACACTAGCCGAGCAGGCAGGCTTGTATGAGACAGAAAGCAAGGTATGGTCGCTTCCAAAGCAGCCTTCCTTTCGTACCAGGCACTGTACTCCCACTCTACACGCATGGTACCCTCCCTGATTCCAGCGAAGGCTGGGCTAGCAATCACAGATTAGAGAAAGAAACAAATGCTACACACTAACGCATACAGTGCAGGAATAGTACCTATCATTGGGATTACGTGTAACGGAATCCGGAAAGGAATAGACATCCAAGCCCAAACGTACGTCTCATGATTGAATCCCAGCTCACATGCACCGGCTCATATATACACCATTATGTGTCGACAAGATTCACTCAAGCTTAATCCATTCATATATACAGTATACATCATGGCCAGAGAGAGAGGGAGAGGGGCTGAGAAATTAAAGGAAATGGTTCATCTGTCTTGTGTTACTTGTAAACAAACAAGTCTAAATCCCTACCGTCATTTCTTTCTCTCAATCCCGGTTAATTAACCTATCATTTGGCCATTCCGTCCATCCATGGTCCTTCACTCGATATTTTTGTTAGGATGCATTTCTATCCTCCGCGCCCATCTATCCGTGCTTTGATTATCTTCTCAATACCTGACTTAATTTCTTTATTATCATTTTCAGGCTGATGGCGATGAGACAGCAGAGAAACGGAGGAGGACCAGGACAAGGAGGCGTGTGTCCGTGCGTGGGCGGTGGCGTGATGTGGGAGCCCGCAGGGGCCCTGGTCTTAGTCCGAGACTGCCGGCAGGGGTGATGGCGCCGCGGCAACCACGTACACTTCTCTACCGCAGCCCATTGACATGGACCTTTTCCACTTGTAGGTCAGAATTATGGATGGATTATTGGATAATTGGACGAGTCATTACACTCAAGGAGAGTGTTTGGTTTGAGGAGTAAACGAGTAACCTCACCTAAGATATATGGGCTGGTCCATTATGAGTTTATTCTGTATAAAACAAATTTTAGCGGGATGGCCTACTCCATTAGAGCTTTCAAGACTAGTTGTTCTCTCGTAGTCTGACTTGCATCACACCCAGTCTTTATTCTTGCAGATTGGGCATCATAAAAAACTTTAGGTTTATTTTTATCCACATATTTTCTAGTGTTCTACCCCGTGCCTTGCTTGAGCCAGGGAAGAGGCTGCTCGGCACCTTTCACCATTTTTGTTCAAAAAAAAAAACAGAGAGGGGGCTTTTGTGGACCCGGTGGTTGGCCTGGTCGGTGCGCACTTTCCAGGCGGCTTTCAGTGCAAATGATTGGGCCGGGACTGCAGGGGCGGTAGTGACCCGTAATCAAATGCTATCAATACTACGACTAAGCAACGGCTGACAGGTGGTAGTCTGCATACTACACATCGTTGCAACGCGTACATATATGCACCATGCTGCAGTTTCCGGTTTCCTTTGAAGTCAAGCATGTCTACAGTACATATATGATTTCCTCGGCCACAAAAAGGGTAAGCAGTGACTGATTCATTAGCGTGTGGGAATAACGAAGAGCAGATCGCATCGGCCACGCATATGCATTCTGATGCGTGCGACGTGATGCTCTTCCGGTGATTTCTGGTCGAGGATTTTTGGGTGCTCATCAAGCAAGCAACCGTTCTCGCGCTCTGGTGATCGATGAGCTGATTTTTAGATAATGGATATAAAATCCGGCCTTGACCGAAACGGCTACAGCCAAAATTTACAAGTTAGCAGCACTTCTGTCTGCTGTCACTCAAAGGAAAAAAAGGAAAACACCACAAGTTTGAGGAATTAGCATGTAATCCTATTATTAAACCTCCAGCTGTGGTGAGCGAAGAGACGCATCGTCACAACCTCCATTGCTTGACATGCGCCGATTATTGCTTGCTTATCTTGATCATGCCGCTGTAACTGTGCCCAGAAGCGGAGCCCGTAGGTCCCCCTGAACAATACCTGCAAGTAAGTTTTCATAGGAGCTTTATCAAATACCAAATCATTCCTACTGAGTCATATTGCCCAGCATAACGCCGAGGCACCGACCACCAGTTGATTTTTAGTTTTTCCATCCAATCCTATGTGCCAATCATTAAACATAATATTAAAGCTAGCTAGTGGATTAATATTAAAAACAAACCGTACCGCTCGCCATAGAAATTTGGCCATATGACAATCAAAAAAGAGGTGTTGAATTGTCTCCTCATGAGAACAGAATGAGCACAATTTACTCCATTCCAGTTCCTTCTCGCTAGATTATCTTTTGTCAAAATAATACCTCTCTTTAAATACCACATGAAAATCTTGATCTTCAAGGGTACTTTCATCGTCCAGAGCCTAGGAACACGTTGGATATTCGCATCTGTAATGAGGGTCATATACATTGATTTGACCGTAAACTGTGCATTTGACGTGAGTTGCCATCTAAACACATCACTATGATCATTTAGCTGTACATGGCTGATACAACCTACCAAGTCATGCAAAGGTTTAGATTCATTCCCTGTAAAGATCGCCTAAAAGAGATATTAAGAGAAATCCTTGAGAAAACCTTAGCCACAGTATCCCCCTTTTTCCTCACAATTTGGTACAGAGACGGGTATTGTTGTTTAAGCGTAAAATTGCCCAACCATTTGTTCTCCCAAAACCTGATTTGTTTGCCATCATTTAAGTGAAAGGAGCCAAAATTAGTAAAGGCATGTTTAACTTTCATCAACCCTGACCAGAAGTGTGAATCACCTGGTTTTTTCTCTACATGAAGAATCGTATGGGATCTTAAATACTTATTTCTTAATAACTGTTGCCATAAACCATCCCCATTAATAAGATTGAACAGCCATTTGCTCAACAAGCATTGGTTTTGAATTTCTAGATTTTTAATGCCTAGTCCACCCAATTCTTTGGGTTGACACAGGATATTCCATTTGGCCAATCTATACTTCCTCCTATGGTTATCAGACTGCCAAAAGAAACGTGATCTAAAATAATCCAATTTCTCCGGAACCCATTTCGGTACTTCAAAAAAGGACATCATAAACATTGCCAAGCTTGTTAGGACCGAATTGATTAAAACCAGTCTTCCTCCAACTGACATGTGTTTACCCTTCCAGCTAGCTAATTTCCTTTCAATTTTTTCCTCTATCTCCTTCCGGTCTGAGTTATTAAGTTTCCTGAAATGCATCGGAATGCCTAGGTACCTGAATGGATATGAACCTGATTGACAACCGAATAATTCAGTATATTGTTGTTCGAATTCCTTAGCCTCCCCAAAACGGAATAGCTCACTCTTATGAAAATTAATTTTAAGACCTGATAATTGTTCGAACGCACAAAGCAACAGCTTCATGTTAATTGCTTTCGTAAAATCATGGTCCATAAAAAGAATAGTGTCATCCGCATATTGTAAGATGGAGAGCCCTCCATCAACTAAATGTAGAATGACACCTGAGATTTGCCCTTCTGTTTTGGCTCTATTTATTAAAATAGCTAGCATATCTACAACAATATTGAAAAGGATCGGTGATAGCGGATCTCCCTGCCTAAGGCCCTTCCACGTCTGGAAGTTTTGATTCATATGGTCATTTATCTTTATCCCGACATGACCTCTCTCTGTAAATGCCTGAATCCACTGTCCCTACCTTTCTGAGAAACCTTTCATTCTGAGGGTCTGGTGTACAAAACTCCATTTAACCTTGTCATAGGCTTTTTCAAAGTCAAGGATCGATGAGCTGATGACAAGTTGCAGTCGTCGATCGATGCGCTGGCTTGCTGCAGAGGATGAGGAGCTCCTGAAGAAAACCGGCCAGCACTATATTCAGTCAGAGTAGTCAAGCACGCATGGAGCTGGTGTCGACACAACAGGAACGGCAGAGGTAACGTAATATTCAGCTCGTTTTCGCGTTAGTTTAGCTGCTAGGCTAGTACTACGTATCTGATTTCCTCGGCCAGAAAAGAAGGGTGTGGTGTGGCCGGGCGTTACCTTAATGTTGTGTCCAATGCGTAGCTTGCATAATGCATGGCGTGTACATTCCTCGATTTGGCTCTCGCCGCTTTCGGTTGCTTGATCTGGGGCATCGTTCTCATTCCTTAGGCAGGCCGTCAATTTGATTTGGTTCCGGCCAGGGTTCTGCCGCCTGGGCATCAATGGTTCACTGACCTCATCACCATTCACGTACGCTTCCCTTTACCAATCAGCCTATTACTATACTAAAGGGATCGGAACGCTTAAAAAGCTTAATAGTGCATGCGCATAAGCTGAATGGTGATAGTATAACGAATAGCCTATTATACCAATTATACTAATAATAACGAATAGTGAAGTCCACATAGAAACCAACTGCGGCAGCAGAGAATGCAGGCGACACGATTAAAAGCTGTGATTTGGACGCTCATGGACGGAAGAAAGCAAAGGTATGGTATCGTGGCTTCCAAAGCAGCTAGCCGCATGCGGTCGTCTCTCGATCTTCGTGTATCAGGTATCAGGTAATGTACACTTCGTCTCTAAAGATGAAAACAGATTGAATATGTATGAAATCAGATTCGGATAGCATATTTTACCACATTTTATTTCGAATATTCTCAGATATAAATACAAAATGGATGTCTAGAATTCGGATACGTTCGGATATTTTATTATCTTTTATGATAACAATTAACAAGTATTAGTTTATTTTATCCATGGATTTAGAAAATAATATCATCATGAAACATAAAAATAAAGATTAAATATAGTATATGTAGACAAGAATCACTTATTAAAAATATTTTTTAATAAAACTAATAATTAAATAAATTAGATAAAATAATTTATATTGATAAAATAAATAAAACAAAATATTTGAGTGTAATTTATAAAGATAATATATTAGTTTGAAATTAAATAAAAAAATGTGTTTATACAATGGTTTGAATATGTGTTTATTCTATTCGGATACGGATAATATCAGATATTTCATCCATATCCACATTTATTTCGAATTCGGAGATATTCACTTTACTTACCACATTAAAAACGAATACGGATACAGATATCCATATTTACGTGGTATCGGTATCGGATACGGATATAGATAATTCGGATATAACTATTTTATCGTTTCCATCCATAGTCGTCCCCACGCGCATGCTAGACACCCTAAGGGCAGGTACATTGCTACACGTCGACGGTCTGATAGATCGTCTCATGCAGTGCCACATAGGATTTTTGCTGATGTGGAGGAGAGAGAGCGAGGTGATAGAATGAGGTCGTTGTTTCGCGAAACAACCGCCTCATGAGCTAAATTTTAGGACTATGAGACAGCTTTCCTACCATTGTACGAGTTTTGTTGTCATGCAACTAATAGTCTTTCTTTATTTTCCCATAAATTAAGGGATTTTGTATTGCTAAGAGACAACTAAAACAACAACCTATTGTATAGGTTGTCTAATAAGTCGTCTCAAGATTACGTATCGCTGCATGAGACCGCATATTAGACGACGTGAATATACTTGCCCTAATTCCGAGCCCAAGCTAAACTACCAACGCAAAATGGCAGAAGCGAACAAATTAAATACACAAAGTGCAGGTATGGTATCTAGAATTAATAGAAAGAAACAACAAAGCCCCAGACAGTATGTCTCATGCATGCATGTGTATCCCAGCTATCTCATGCTTAATCCGTGCCATGAGGCCACGAGGGAGGAGAGGCTAATCACCTCTGCCCAGAAAGGGAAAGATACGAGCACGGAGTGATGCGTCACGTGTGCTGCTTGTGGTGACGGAATGCAAGCGCGCTATGCTTCATTTCGTTCCTATTCTCCACTCTAAATGCTCCTTTGAACCAACCGATATTTTCGCCGGTTCATTCTATATCTGCCTACCTGTCCGTGCTTATATTTTAATATCTTTTCCCTAGTTTGATTTGGTTCGCAGAAGAGAGGGGAGGGGGGGGGGGGGGGGGGGGGAGGACAGGTGTTTGGGCGGGCGCGGTTACCTATCACCGTGGTGATAAAATATTTCTTATCGCCTGAACCGCGCGCAGCGTACTTGTGGCCTCGCGGGCCGAGCACATGGCCGGCCCATCGGCGAGCGCATGGCTGTTGGCTGCCCGGGATTCCTGTAGGGCTTCCACAAGTTTTTTTTTTTGGACATCTAGCTTCCACATCAACCACCGTTGGATCATATTCATCTTCTTCTTCACCTACCGTCGGATTTCATCCTCTTCTTCTCCCTCGGGCGGACGGCGCGCCGCGCGCGCCGCGGGCAGAGGGGCGCGGGCTGGCCGGCGGAGGGGCGGGAGGCGGGCGAGGGCGGAGGGCGCCGCCGTCCGCCGTCCGCGCACTACTAGAAATATTAATATGTATGACGTACAGTTTTCGTCGTAATAGAGCTCAAATTCGTCTTTAAAAAATTTCTATGACGAATTAATGACGAAATGTCATTCGTCGAAGACGGAGCGTCAAGTTTGTTTGTCCGAGACGAAAAGACATATTTCGTCATAAAACACGATGTTGTTCAATGACGAAAAAGACTTGCCGCCTGATTTTTGTCACAGAAATTTTGATCCACGTGGCACGGTCCATGCTAGCATCTGATGTGGATTGGTCAATGTGGCATGGTCCACGCTGGCATGTGAGGTGGCGCCTGACGTGGCGCCCCACGTGGCGCGTTCTGGCTGGACCACGTGGCGCGTTCTGGCTGGACCACGTGTCAAGTTCTGGTTGGTCCACGTGTCGTGATCTGGTTGGTACACGTGTCAAGTTCTGGTTGGTCCACGTGTCATGATCTGGTTGGTCCACGTGTCATGATCTGGTTGGTCCACATGTCTCATTCTGATTGGTCCACGTGGCACGTTCTGATTGATCCATACAAACCGATACAAATTTCATTTAATTTTAATACAATTATGCACATCACATACCCATCAACACACATTTATATACCACATCACGTAAAATCACCGTGTACCACATTCAGAAACAAACTTGTTTCATCTTTCATCATCAACAGATGACAACTGTACATTACATTGGTTAACTTACATTACAATCTAACAATTCGATTGCTCCTTTTGCAATCATGCAACTTCAAGCCTCCACCTCTTTAACACAAAGCCTGACAGCTGACAACTTGACCAACAAGAAACAGAAATCAGAAATTCTAGCTAGCGGCATCAAACACAGCTGTAACAAACAAAGAATTCAAAGAATACAAATTTCATAACGCCCTCTTGTTGGGTTTGCTGCGGCTAAAATTTAAGTTCGTGCATTCAAAGTGGCCTGTACTCCTGCTTTTGTTATAGCAACCTAAAATCAATGTATGGAACACAGTGATTAAGCTTTCACATATCAGTGAGGAAAAGAAAGGGAAAGCTCCCCAGCACAGGTTCCTCATACAAGTCTTCTACCACCGACAAAATCTTGAAGTGCATGGAACTTCACTAACAGCAGATTGAAGTGAGGTTTTGCACACTATAAGTAAATAGGCAGGTAATAAATATTCATTTTCAACTATAAAGTTTAGGAAGTTCAAATGAGGCGCTACACTCAAACAATAAATATCAACATACCTATCAAACTAGACTGAGCAAACCTATAACAAACAAGGCAAGAATTCAATGTAGCAGGACTGCTTTCATCTGAATTTTCAAAAAACGAGATGAACAATAATTCTTTCTCCAACTCAGCCTAGCGTGAGCAGGAATTTCTACTGACCATCACAACAACTGGATAAAACAAGCAGATGGCACAAATCTACATTGTATCATTTCTGAAAGACATAGGAAATCAGACACGATGCTGAATTTCTTGAGCGGTTGATACAACAGAATTGGGACACCACGTAAGAGTTCACTAATGCACCAATCGTTCTTGTAGAAAATAATCAAGCATTAGCCTATTTTGTACAGAACGTTTCACTAATAATTAAATACAATGTGTTCCTTTTTCATTGATTGATAGATTTTGACAGCTACATCAATAATGTACTGTAGACATATGGAAATGGTGCAGTTTAGGAAAACTTACATCTTTTACCCAAGTCATTTCTACCATGTAATTTGAGCAGCACCTGCAAATAGAAAAACTCAGCTTATTAGTTATAAATTCCTTAAAGAGGGATGGGGTACCCGCTTCAAGTACATAGAATATTTTAGGGTTTCAGTAGGCACAGGCTCTAGCAAACAAAGGCCAGACAAAGTGCTTGAGAATTCAGATTGAAGATCATGCTATACACCTATAGCGATTATACCTTTCCAGATTCTACTGCCCGTGCCATAACCATTGAATCACCATATGAATAAGAAGTCGGCAAAACATTGAGGCATGCGCCATGGCATAGCTGGTCTGCAGGAGTAAAAAAGTTGCAGGGAAGACATTATTATCATGCTGCTAGTGAAATGCACAGGATGTTCAATGACAAATTTATTTGAGCTAGAAGTATTTACATTCTCTGCAAAATGAAGGGCATTCTCTTGCTTGATCTCAGGAGGGTAGATAACAGGGAGATACTCTACCTGTATATCAGATCCGTAAAATGAGTTAATGTGTAAGGTGCAAGTGCCAAAAGCAAATAATAGGTGAGAGTGACAGAAACAAACAGCTCAATAGTGGTTGTTACTTACACTTTGAGGCGCAGCGCTGCTGCTGGGTGAGCTTGGCGCAGATGAGGTAGGTGATCTGCAGCGCCTGGTCCTCGGATCCGGCCTTGATGACGAGGCTGCAGATGACGGAGAGGATGCACTCGAGATCTGCAGAAGCAGAGTTGAAGTCTCAATTCCACATCCAGGAGCAAGCAAATCAAATAAAAAACGGAAGGTACCTTTGTCCGGGACGCGCGACGGGGAGGTGAGGAGGAGGTCGGCAGAGGCGAGCATAAGGGAGGCGAGCCGAGTCCAACGAGTCCCTCAATAACCCGGATCTGGGGCCCTTCCTCGTCAAGAAGGTGCGCGACGCCATGGTCTCCGGGGAGGACGGCGCCGCCGCGCGCACGCTCGAGTCCTCCGAGCGCGCCGCCCGGGCGCTCGAGCTCCGTGGGGAGGGTGCTCGAGGACGCTGATGCCATGCCGGTCCTCGAGCGCGCCGTCGCCATCGTCACGCCGGCACCAGCCGAGGGCGAGGGCGAGGCGGCCTACGACCCGCAGCAGCCGTAGGGCGGAGGTGTAGATGGGGAGGTGGAGGCGGATCTGATGAGGTGCGACAGCCATGGTGGAGACTCCGGTGGTAGTGGCATACTGGATGGGGGAGGCAAGGAGGGCGGCGGAGGTGGGGAGGGAGGCGCGGCAAGAGGGCAGGAGGGAGGGCGGCGGAGGTGAGGAAGGAGGGGAGGCGCGGCGAGTGGGTGTGCGGGAGGAGAAGAAAGTTAGGGTTTGGCAGCTTATATACAATTTCAACGCGATCAGAGCCGTCGAATTAGCAATGAACGGCTGAAAACAACTGGGCCGTGCAAACCGAGCCCAAAAACAGCCCAGAAATAGATCTTTGAGCCAGTTTTACCAAATTTAACATTTATTTTCTTTTAATGATAAAAATATATTAAATTTTATAAGACATGAAAAACAATTTCAAATGAGAAAGTTGTCAATACAATAATTGTAGAACTATTCGAGATCTATAACTATTATTTTGATCACTTCCCCATCCGAGTTAGATTGAACTATTTAAATTTGAATTTTCAAAAGATGAAAAATTCACATATTTTTTTAGAGTAATAAATGATTTCAAATGAAAAGGTCTTGAATACTAAAGTTGTACAACTCATCAAGATCTACAAACTTTACTTAGTTCATTAATCCATGTGACAAAGTTTGAATAATCTAAATTTTGAATTTCAAAATTTGATAACTAAAAGCAAGATTTTGGAACACTAAATGATTTCAGCGAAAAAAGTCATTAATACCAAAGTTTCATAAGTCATCAAGATCTACAATCTTTATTTAGTCTATTTTTTCATTTGAAAAGCGGTAGTATATATTATGATTAATCCTAGACTATGTTTAAATAGTTTAAGAAACTATGTTTGAGACTTGTCAAATTTGTATTGCATGTTATTACCACTTTTGAAAATGATAAAATGACCTAAATAAAGATTGTAGATCTTGACGAGATATGAAACTTTGGTATTCATCATTTTTTCATTTGACATCATTTAGTGTAAAAACATTGTGCTTTTAGTTGTCATTTTTTGAAATTCAAAAATTGGATTGTTCAAACAGACTCACACGAGAAGATTTTTCAAAACAAGTATGCAAACAAATGGATGTGGCATGAAAGATCTTGATTTTAGAAAAATTCAGGAAAAACAATCACCAAATTTTGAGTTTATATGATCAAGAAATATTAATTATAATTTTTAATTATAGATTAAAAAGAAAAAAGGGTGCAGTGCACGCAACGCGCGCCGCGTGGCCTAATGCCCCCGCACGGCGAAGCAGTTGAACCAATTGGGTGGCGCCATGTGGTCGCAAAGGACTTAACATTAAAATTTTGAATAGAACCATGATTGGCACCATATTATTTCGTGGCGCAGTGGAAAGGCTTGAGTCTCCCACCCATGAGGTCGTGGGATCGAACCCCCTGTGTGCCATTTTTTGCCAGATTAACTGGTTGCGGAAAAAATTGTGCGCTATCAGAAAAGATGGTTAATAAACCCTTCAACGCCACCTATTTGCACAAACGAATCTAAGGTGTGGTGGTTGGGCGGTAGCCTTGGAAGCTTAAAGTCATGGTTCGATTCGATTCCTAGCATCTACTACGAATGTTTTGTTGACTTTTTTTTTGTTATTTTCTGAACAATATACAAAATTGGTAAAAATATTGTTGAGGTCTAGAATCGAACCGCTGACCTCAATGTCAAGTTCGACTTTATTTAACTGAATCTACTACGCGAGCGAGCCCAACTCGCACAGCGCACGAGCAGGCCTAGCAGCCGTGCTTCGCAGCCCACGTGAGCGAGCCCAGCTTGCACAACGCGCGGCCCAGCACGCGGTAGGCCAGGAGCAGTGCGCGACCCAGTACTCTTGTGCTTAGATTTAGATAAAAGCATTCAAATGCTAAATAAAGTCAGCAATTGTGAAGTAGTCTAGTGGTATGACGCTGTGGATGGGTGGAGGGTGATGTCTCGGGTTCGAGACATGTTGGGCTTGTTTTTATGTTTTTTGAGATTTTTTTCAATTTATCAATTTTCTCCATTCATAAATATGAGAACACGTGTAATTTATATGTGGCAGTACCATGTGCTGGGCCCAAGATGAGAACACGTGTAATTTGTGAGTGACGGTAATTCTCCGTCATAACTTTAACACAAAAACGTCATAGAACGAGTTACGTTGATGGAGCGTTGGTTTGTGACGAAATTGAGTGTTGTTCTATGACGTTTTTCTCATTTTCGTCATAAATTTGTAGTGCCTAATTTCCATCACTAATGATCCAAGACGAAAACCAAAGTTTCGTCATAGATATGCAATGTTCAATGACGAAAATTTAAAATGTCATGAGGAAAACGTCATAGATATTAACATTTCTACTAGTGGCGGGCGATGGGAGAGGCCGCCGGCGGCGGCGAGGCTGCGTTAGGGTTCGGGGTTGCCGGCGACGTTGGAGCTCGGGAGGTGCTCCAATGGCCTCCGGCCATAGAAAAGAAGAAGGTGGGGGCGGAGGGAAGGTCCGGCGGTGGCGGCGGCTCGGCCGGGGGCGGAGGCGAGGCGGCACGGGAGCGCCGCCGGCTGGGCGGGGACCGGCGGCGCGGGGGCGGCGAGCCCACCGGATTAGGAAGGGCGGGGGCGTGCGGCGGGGGTGGATGGCGGGCGTGCGGCGCGGCGGGGCGGCGGGTGCCGCTGGCCGGGGCTGGGGAATGTTGGCGGTCGTTACAGACCGATTTCCGACCTCCAACCGAGTATAAAACAAACATAATGGGGACACACACCATAGCTATAGGGCTTATCACTGACTATTTCCACAAGTTTTGGTGATTGTCCTCTGTGCAGGTACAAAATGGAGAAACACGTGCTATAAGGGTCAGAAATGACCGTTTCGGCCGAACGACTCCGTTCGGCCGGTTGCCCCCCTAGCTGGGCAAGACTTGTGGACCACGACCACGCCACTCTGGGCCGGCTCAACCCATATCCAGAAGACCGGTGACCCATATCCTACCCGACGGAGCCCACGAGTCCACCGGAGGCCCTCCAGGCCAGCCCAAGACGCGAACCGACCTGCCAACCGACCTCAGAAGCTGGACTAGCACGTGTGCAAAGCAGAGGCGGTGCAGTACAGGGCCGGACCCACTTCGGCCGAAGTGGCCTGTTCGGACGAAGGCAGGAACCGCCTCCAGGGTGCAATCCTGGCCTTTGGCTGCTGAGGCGGTGCATCCCTCGGTTCGGCCGAACCGGGATTTTCGCCCGAACGGCCCGGCACCGCCTCCCAGCTGCCTTGGCTGCTACTCTGCCTCCACCGTCCTTCCTTGCGATAAATAGAGGCCCGGTTTCACCTGCAAAACACACAACACAAGAGTAGAGTGCAGGCGAAGCACTGTTAGTTCTCCACTTGTATCAGTAGAGATAGGGAGAGAGGAGAGGTGAGCGTCCCGGAGAGGAGTCGAAGTGTCGGCCCCTCTTCCCGTTGTACCTCTACGGATGCGACTTCACTTCGAATAACATCCGGGTCGTGTCTGGTAACTCTTGTATCTCTCTCTGATTAATTCTGCATTCAGTTCTTACTTCTATATGCTTGTTGGTTCTTCGTTCAATGCTTAGTTGATTGGTATAATTGTATACTGGTTGCTTAGCTTGGGTGCTTATCTTTCTATAGGAGATAAGTATTAGTTGACTAGTGTAGGCATGGTGCCTATACTTGAGACTAACTTAGTTTATTCCCGTCGCAACGGAGGTGGTAGCCGTAAGGTGGTGACAGCCCTTCCGGTCTTTGTAGCCCATCACGTTAGTTTCGGTCCGTAGGATTCCCCAGTTGGGAAATAGTGGCACCCCTTCTCATCCCTTTCTGTGTGTCCACCGGTTCCCTTGTCCCGAAGAAAGTATCTATCTGTATCCTCTGATCTGCTCGATCAATCAGTAGAATACCTCTACCAGACTCGTACCCTCGCTACCCTCCTATCACTCCTCTTCTCTTTGTTGTTGTCATCCACCTCATCCATACCATTCACTCCATTCCATCTACCTAGGACAACTTAGTTTAGAATCAGTCCACTTCTCGTTCTCCGTGGAAATCGATACCTTGGAACACTCCCGGATGAAAGCTACATCGGTATCCGTCCGCTTGCGGATTTATCTATAGGCCGTAAGGAGTGCCAACAAGCTTTCTGGCGCCGTTGCCGGGGAACGGTAGCTGTTCTGATTCCGAACCTAAGTTGTCCGTGTAGCCCACCATCATCCATCATATGGATTCCACCCTTACCTTACGTCAACACTCGGCTCCAAAGGGCGCTTGTTTGGAGCCACCACCATCATCACATCCCATATCCACACCCGGTTATGAGCTACGTCCCGGCTTCATAGCCATGGTTCGTGAGCAATCATTCTCAGGAACGAAGGCCGAGAGTCCATACGCGCATTTGCGCGAGTTTAAGCAACTCTGCTCGTGCCTGACCATTGCGGGCATGACACAAGAGACACTCAAATGGAAGCTATTCCCGTTTTCACTAGCGGGAGGAGCAAAGAAATGGTACTCTCTGGCTGTCAGTACTATGGACGGGAACTGGGAAGTTCTCAAGGAAAAATTCTGCCTAAACTTCTTCCCAGTCTCCAAGGTAGCCAGTCTCCGAGCGGAAATCATTAACTTTAAGCAATTAAAGGGAGAATCGTTAGGAGCTGCCTGGGCTCGTTTCAAGCAAATACTGGCCTCAGTCCAATCCAAATCCATTAGCTCTTCCAGTCCATCAGAACCTGAAGCTCATTTCGAACCACAACCATATCCTAGCCCAGACCATTATGATTCACTCTACACCACTCTTTATGATTTTGACGATGATCTATTCGAAGACATCGGGAGTGCAACAAGTTTCCCACGGGAACGATGTGTAGAGCAAAAGGATCAGGCCCCCGACAAAGAAGAATTGGAATACCAGCGGGAGTACCTGGGATGTCTCTCTGCTATCATGAGTCGGGAGTGGCTAGATGAGGCCGAAGCCTCGACCGAGGTGGTCAAGATGCCCAGAAAAACCAAAAGGATATTCTGTGAGATCATGGGCCTTGACCGAGAAATTGGGTACGACCCGAGCCTCGGAATCAACATAATCTCTAGCTCTTTGGTGCGAACCGAATTCCCTGATAACTCATGGTCGTTTTCTCAAAAATGACTTAAGTTTACTTCAGGAAGAATCCTGAACTGTTTGGGGATCTTACGGGTCACACCCGTTAAGGTCAACGATCCTGAACTCTTCATGGATTTTCACATCTTCAACCTACCTAGCACTACCACACATCCCATCTTCATAGGCAGGCAAATCTTGAAGATTCTGGAAAAAGCACCAATAAACCAGCTAGTAGAGCTTAGGATCGGTAAATAACTTATCCCTGTCTCCTATGCCCAATCTTTGAATACTCCAATAGAGGCAGACCCCGATCCTGACCCGTTAGAGGAAGTCAGGTCAGCTTCTTTGCTAGACCTCGAGCAACCTATTCCAGAAGAGGATATTCCATTCTTTACGGAGGAGGAGGAAACTCATCCTCCGATTGAGCTTGATACAAACGAAACTCCAAAACCATCTCCAATCGAGCTCAAACCTCTTCCGCCTGGACTTAGGTATGCTTTTCTCTTTGGGGATAAGCAAACTCCAGTGATCATTAGTGATAAACTCTCCGAGGTACAAACCCAGCAACTCATCACTATCCTGGAGAAAAATCGATCGGTCTTAGGATACTCTCTCCAAGACCTGAAAGGGATTAGCCCAAATCTTTGCACTGATCGCATCCCGATCGATTCTGAAGCAACACCGTCTCGGGAACCTCAACGACGGTTAAACAATGCCATGAGAGAGGTCGTGAAAAAGGAAGTTCTCAAACTCCTTCACGCGGGGATCATCTACCCTGTCCCCAATAGTGAATGGGTTAGTCCCGTTCAAGTCGTTCCTAAGAAGGGAGGAATGACGGTAGTGCGCAATGACAAAAATGAGCTCATCCCTCAGCGCACTGTTACTGGTTGGCGTATGTGCATCGACTATCGTCGACTCAATAAGGCCACCAAGAAAGACCATTTCCCCCTTCCGTTCATAGACGAAATGCTTGAACGGTTAGCCAAACACTCTTTCTTCTGCTTCCTTGACGGGTACTCTGGGTACCACCAAATTCCTATCCACCCGGAAGACCAGAGTAAAACCACGTTCACATGCCCCTATGGGACGTACGCCTACCGGCGAATGTCTTTCGGGCTATGTAACGCACCTGCCTCTTTTCAACGTTGCATGATGTCTATCTTCTCCGATATGATTGAGGAGATTATGGAAGTGTTCATGGACGATTTCTCAGTTTACGGAAAGACCTTTACCGAATGTCTGAAAAATTTGGACAAGGTCCTCCAGAGGTGTGAAGAGAAACACCTTGTTTTGAACTGGGAAAAGTGCCATTTTATGGTGCGAGAGGGGATTGTCCTAGGACATAGGGTGTCAGAACGTGGGATCGAGGTAGACAAAGCGAAGATAGAAGTGATCGAGCAACTTCCACCTCCCACAAACGTTAAGGGGATCCGCAGCTTCCTTGGCCATGCTGGATTCTATAGGCGTTTCATCAAAAACTTCTCCCAGATATCTCGGCCCTTGACCAATCTCTTAGCCAAAGATGCCCCCTTCGTTTTCGATGAGGAGTGCTATGCCGCTTTTCACACCCTCAAAAAGGCACTCATCTCCGCTCCCATCATCCAGCCTCCCGACTGGAGCATCCCATTCGAAATCATGTGCGATGCGAGCGACTATGCTGTAGGAGCTGTGTTGGGCCAAACTAAGGACAAGAAGCATTATGCTATCTCATATGCTAGCAAAACGCTCACTGGCCCTCAGCTCAACTACGCAACCACGGAGAAGGAGCTCTTAGCAGTCGTATTTGATATAGACAAATTCCGGTCCTACCTAGTCGGGGCCAAGGTTATAGTCTATTCAGATCACGCTGCTCTGAAGTACCTTCTGACCAAAAAGGATGCAAAACCGAGACTCATCCGTTGGATTCTTCTACTCCAAGAATTTGACATTGAGATAAAAGATAAGAAAGGAGTAGAGAACTCAATGGCTGACCATTTGTCCCGGATACAAGTCCCGTCCGATCTCCCAATCGACGACTACTTACGGGATGACACCCTCCTTAAGGTCACCACTGGTGATCCGTGGTATGCCAACATAGTAAACTACATGGTAACGGGTTATGTCCCCCCTGGAGAGAATAGGAAACGGCTAGCCTATGAGAGCCGACTTCACCTTTGGGACGACCCGTACCTCTTTAGGATTTGTAGCGACGGACTCCTCAGAAGGTGCGTACCCGCACATGAGGCTTATAAAATCCTGGAGAGATGCCACGCAGCCCCGTACGGAGGACACTACGGTGCATTCCGGACCAATGCTAAAGTCTGGCAGTGTGGTTTTTACTGGCCCAGCATGCATGAGGATGCGAGAGCATTTGTCATGCGGTGCCCTCGCTGCCAGAAACACGGGAACATCAATACTAGAGACGCAATGCCACTCACTAGCAATCTTCAAGTAGAAATCTTCGATGTCTGGGGGGTAGACTTCATGGGTCCCTTCCCAAACTCCGAGGGTTGTCAATTCATCCTAGTAGCAGTGGACTACGTCTCTAAGTGGGTAGAAGCCTTGCCTTGCTTAGCTGCTGACTCTAAGAACGCGAGACGAATGTTTCATGAGGTTATATTCCCCCGTTTTGGCGTTCCTAGAATAGTCATTAGTGATGGCGGCTCCCACTTCATAGATTCAGCCTTCCGTAAGTATCTCTCAAGTTTGGGGGTGCAGCATAATGTAGCCACACCCTATCACCCCCAAACTAGCAGTCAAGCAGAAACTTCCAATAAGCAAATCAAAAACATTCTGCAAAAGACCGTAAATGAGATGGGCAAGCAATGGAAGGATAAACTTCCAGATGCACTCTGGGCTTACCGCACGGCCTATAAGACGCCCATAGGCATGACCCCATATCAACTAGTCTATGGCAAAACCTGTCATCTACCTGTAGAAATGGAGTTTAGAGCTCACTGGGCCATTAGGAAGTGGGGTATGGACCTTCTAGCTGCCGGCCTCAAACGGAAGATCCAGCTGGCCGAGCTAGATGAGATGAGGGAGAGAGCATACCACAGCTCCCGGTTATACAAAGAACGGACCAAGAGATGGCATGATAAGAGAATCAAGGTCAAAACGTTCAAGCCGGGAGACAAGGTTCTCGTCTTCAACTCCCGTGTCAAACTTTTCGGTCACGGGAAATTGAGGAGCAAGTGGGACGGCCCATTCACAGTAATCAATGCTGCATCTCATGGGGCCGTCACTTTGCAAAGCGAGGACGGAAACACCTTCAAGGTTAACGGACAGCGGTTGAAGATTTTCCTAGAACCAGAACCTCCGACACTCGACGAATTAGACATCGTCGAGTTCATAGAACTCTGAACCCCGTCCGTGGAACCCCGGCCCGAATCCGTCATTTTCAAATCCTTCTGGGCCAAAACCTCCTGAACCTTGAAAACCTCCTCGACCCGAATCTCCCATGACCAAAACCTCGAACCACGACACGGGCCACGCACCTGGGGGCCCAGGGACCTGTTCGGGCGAACAGGCCCAGTTCGGCCGAACCAGCTGGTTCGGGCGAATTGGCCTCCCAGGCCCCAGGGACAGATATGCTCGCCCAGATACATCTGCAATTAAAGATATCCCGAGAGTCGCGAGGGAATCGTCGGGAAACTCCGTTTTTCCGATCTGAAATCCCCGATAAAAACAGAGACTCTCTGTCGACGTTTCTCATCTCATCTAAGCCAACTCCATCCCATAGAACACAGCCACCATGGCCTCCTTTTCCTCCAAGGGCACATCATCGGCTCAGGGCTCGAGCAGCAGTGGAGAGCCTGAAGGAGGAACTGGCACTGGCAAAGCAGAGGATCAACCACCTGGACGAGAAGGTGGCGGAGGGCGAGCTCGCACGCATGGAATGGGAGGACAAGATGGAACTCCTCCGCAAGGCCCTGTGCGCAAAGCTCAAGAGACTCTTCAAGGCCACGGGACACGAAGATCTCTATGGACCGCCTTCAGAATAGTGTCCCGCGGTCGTCTCGTTTTTAGATAGAGCACCGTTAGTTTAGTTTGATTTGCTAGTTGCTTGATTCATTTATTTGTTTAGATCAATGTTTAGGGTGCTCTGAAATTTCCCTTCCAAATATTTGCTTCCAATCATAGTTCGTTGAATAAATAAAGTTTGAATTGTTTGCAAGAAAGAAGATAAAATTGTCGCTCCGGTCGGTGCATTTGAGCCAACCGGAGAATGCCATGTCTAACAGAGAGTTGCACGAGTACAGGAACGACACAGGAACGCATGGCACGACGGACCGAGCCCCGGGGGCCAGTTCGGGCGAACTGACCGGTTCGGCCGAACCAGCCCGGCTGCCCCCTCTCGCGCACCTGCACGTGGGTTTGCACCTTCTTTCCCCCTGTTTACTTTCCTGTGTTGTCTCGTTTCGAAAAATTGAAAATGCATGCCTCACATAAATGAAACGAACTCGGTCTCTCTTTATTATCATGATTGCTGCCTATTGTTTATTTCAAACCCAGTATCTAGTACTTATGAAAACAATTCATCATGATAGGACCCCCTGATCTAAGTTGTTGATGTTTGTGATATGATTCGATAAAATGAACCACTTGTCCACACCAACATTCGGGAGAATTTAATTTGTGAAAAGATGAAAATCCTGCTCTATCCCTTCATCCTGTCCACAAATACCACATATGCTTGAGAGTTTATTCTTGAAACCTGTCATATTTTGTATGAAGTCTTGTTGAAAGATGTGTTCTTGGAATGGATCACATTGTCTGAGGTCTGTTGCAAGTAAATCTATCATCAGAGTATAGTGGAAGTCCTCATGTCTCAATGATACCCTGAAAAAAAAGGAAAAGAGAGGAGAAATAAAGGACTCATGAAAGTCCAAGAAAGAAAAAAAAATCCCAAAAGGGGAAGAGAAAAGAAAAAAAAGGGGGTCAAAAAGGCTGAGGAACAACATGAACTCTCTATCATTAACTTGCAACATGACCAAGGGCAGTGATGAGAAGCTCCAGGAGCCAATCTTTGGCTTGACCGAAATACTCGACATGACAAGGCCACCACATGAGAGACAAAGAGAAATACAAAAGAGAATGAGTGAAAGGAGAGAGCTCCAGAGAGCTGAGTGTCAGGGATGAAGGGAGACGAGCCATTTAATTGCGAAAACCAGAAAACCCCGAATGCAGGATGAGCAAGAGGACCTTGTTGTAAGAGTTGTTCCATTCATCAACCGCCCAAGATCCGGGAAGTAGCCACCACAAATTCACAGGTATGAGAAAGGTTTGAATATTTAATATGCAAGTATTCATGATTATAAAAGAACCCTTACTTTAGTCTTGCTCATGTTTTAAATTCTTTACTCGGGACGAGCAAAGATCTAAGTTTGGGGGAGCTTGTTGGCGGTCGTTACAGACCGATTTCCGACCTCCAACCGAGTATAAAACAAACATAATGGGGACACACACCATAGCTATAGGGCTTATCACTGACTATTTCCACAAGTTTTGGTGATTGTCCTCTGTGCAGGTACAAAATGGAGAAACACGTGCTATATGGGTCAGAAATGACCGTTTCGGCCAAACGACTCCGTTCGGCCGGTTGCCCCCCTAGCTGGGCAAGACTTGTGGACCACGACCACGCCACTCTGGGCTGGCTCAACCCATATCCAGAAGACCGGTGGCCCATATCCTACCCGACGGAGCCCACGAGTCCACCAAAGGCCCTCCAGGCCAGCCCAAGACGCGAACCGACCTGCCAACCGACCTCAGGAGCTGGACTAGCACGTGTGCAAAGCAGAGGCGGTGCAGTACTGGGCCGGGCCCACTTCGGCCGAAGTGGCCTGTTCGGCCGAAGGCAGGAACCGCCTCCAGGGTGCAATCATGGCCTTTGGCTGCTGAGGCGGTGCATCCCTCGGTTCGGCCGAACCGGGATTTTCGCCCGAACGGCCCGGCACCGCCTCCCAGCTGCCTTGGCTGCTACTCTGCCTCCACCGTCCTTCCTTGCTATAAATAGAGGCCCGGTTTCACCTGCAAAACACACAACACAAGAGTAGAGTGCAGGCGAAGCACTGTTAGTTCTCCACTTGTATCAGTAGAGATAGGGAGAGAGGAGAGGTGAGCGTCCCGGAGAGGAGCCGAAGTGTCGGCCCCTCTTCCCGCTGTACCTCTACGGATGCGACTTCACTTCGAGTAACATCCGGGTCGTGTCTGGTAACTCTTGTATCTCTCTCTGATTAATTCTGCATTCAGTTCTTACTTCTATATGCTTGATGGTTCTTCGTTCAATGCTTAGTTGATTGGTATAATTGTATACTGGTTGCTTAGCTTGGGTGCTTATCTTTCTATAGGAGATAAGTATTAGTTGACTAGTGTAGGCATGGTGCCTATACTTGAGACTAACTTAGTTTATTCCCGTCGCAATGGAGGTGGTAGCCGTAAGGTGGTGACAGCCCTTCCGGTCTTTGTAGCCCATCACGTTAGTTCCGGTCCGTAGGATTCCCCAGTTGGGAAATAGTGGCACCCCTTCTCATCCCTTTCTGTGTGTCCACCGGTTCCCTTGTCCCGAAGAGGTATCTATCTGTATCCTCTGATCTGCTCGATCAATCAGTAGAATACCTCTACCAGACTCATACCCTCTCTACCCTCCTATCACTCCTCTTCTCTTTGTTGTTGTCATCCACCTCATCCATACCATTCACTCCATTCCATCTACCTAGGACAACTTAGTTTAGAATCAGTCCACTTCTCATTCTCCGTGGAAATCGATACCTTGGAACACTCCCGGGTGAAAGCTACATCGGTATCCGTCCGCTTGCGGATTTATCTGTAGGCCGTAAGGAGTGCCAACAGGGACGAAGGGGCGGGGGCGGCGGACGAGGAGGCGTGAGAAAGAAGGCGGCGAGGGCGGCGGAGTCGGCGCGGCGGGGGCGGACGGTGGGCGGGCGGCGGGAGCCACCGGCCTGGGCTGCGGCGGCGGGGGCGGCGGGCGCACGGAGGAAGAAGGCCGGGGCGGCGGGCGTCGGAGGAAGAAGAAGGTGGGGAGTTAATGGGCCTCGTTGGGCTGTTCACTACATGTCTTATCTGTCTTCCGGAAGTTGTATAGGGACCCCCGTTGGCTGCCCGTCCACCGTGGTGAAGGTTTGTGATTGTTTAATTAAAAGTTGCTCGGACGGAGACACGCGCTCACCGGAGATAATAAAATTATTTTTTTTGATTCGGTGATTGTCTCAAGAAATATTCTAGGGTCATTTGTCATACCCCGTTAGTAAACATATTGTTCCAGGCGCGAACAAATTACTGCACATGAAAAACAAATCAATCCACATTACCAATAAATTACTATATATGGAGAACAAATAAGTCAACATCGCGAACAAATTACTATATATGGAGAACAAATGAGTTCATGTTACGAACAAATTACTATACATGGAGAACAAATGGGTCCCTGTTACAAACAAGTTACTACACATTGAGAACAAATGGGTCCATATTAAGAACAAATTACTACATATGGAGAACAAATAAGTCCACCTTATGAACAAATTACTACACGTGGAGAACAAATGAATCCACGCCGCGAACAAATTACTACATATGGAGAACAAATGAATCCACGCCGCGAACAAATTACTACATATGGAGAACAAATGAATCCACGCCGCGAACAAATTACTACATATGGAGAACAAATGAGTCCACATTGTGAACAAATTACGACACATGGAGAATAAATACATTCTTATTGCGAACAAATTACTACACATGGAGATCAAATCAAGCCACATCGCGACAAATTATACACATGGGGAACAAATAAGTCCACATTGTAAACACATTATTTCTACAAATGAACAGATAATTTAGCATTGCGAACAAATCAGTTTACCAAGTAAGCAAAATAGCTCCACATAGGAACAAATAATTCTACATAGAAAACAAACACGTACATGCCGTGAACAAATAATTTTTATTTGCATAAAATTACTAATGCAAGAGAAAAATCATTTAACGTCGACTACAAATTAGTCTAGTACACAGAGAATTAGAAGAAAAAGAAATGATATAAAAGTTTAAAATAACAAAAATACAAGAAAAAAATAAACATAAAGAAGAACAAAAATCCAACTCACTTAGAACCTTGACATATATAAAAAAGAAATAACAAGTAAAAAAAGGAAAAAGTCTAAATCCCTACCCTGAACTATGAGCGATGTCCGGATAACCCCCTGTACTATTTTTTTGTTTATTTAACCCCCACTGTTTCTAAAACTGGATCACTATTCACCTTTTGACAAAGTCAAACCCAGTTTTGAGGGCGTGGCGGTGGTTTTGGGGGCTAATGACGCCACATGGGCCGTCCGACGTGGCATCAAGTTTTGTCGCTCACATAACCCCCTCCCCCCTGCGCGGTTTATGTTAGGATACAACAAAATAGGACCAAGGCAGGCAAATGGAGTTCAACCATATGTCCAAACATTCTAAAGAAGCTGAACAAGTACATTGATCTGTCACAGAACTGCGCAGCAATTTGGAATGGAAAGAATGCCTATGAAGTCAGACAGAAGGAAAGGAGGTACACTGTTGATATAGAGAGTAGGACATGCTCTTGCAGATATTGGCAATTGGCAGGTATCCCTTGTGCCCATGCCATCACTGCACTGTTTATGAGTTCTAAACCAGCTGAAGACTATATAGCATCTTGCTACTCTGTTGGGGAATACAACAAGATATATGAGCATTGCTTGCTGCCCATGGATGGAATGGATCAGTGGCCAACAGACAATAGGAAACCTCAACCTCCAGCATATGTGAAGATGCCAGGAAGGCCCACGAAGGAGAGAAGAAGGGAGTTTGGTGAGGCAAAAAAAGCCAGCAAGGTATCTAGGATTGGAACTAAGATTAGATGTACCAAGTGTCACAAAGAGGGTCACAACAGCAGAACTTGTGGACCTAAGTCTAATGCAAAGAGGAGGATTTTTGAGGCAGGCAAAGAGGCAAGTTCACCATACCTTATGCAAATATAATGTTCTGAATATTGGATTCTTTTTCAACAGTTTGGACTTTAGTGTTCTGAATATCTGAATACTAAGCTATGTATGTGTGCATGTACTTGAAGACAGCAGGCCACAAAAGAAGGCAAGGACTAAGAGAAGTACTAGCAAGGACCAAGAGGTGCACCATGCCACAAGATCTACTACCAAGACAAGGAAGACCAAAGCGGCTAGTGATGGTGCAGGGCCTTCCCAACCTGTTTCAACTCAAGCGAAGAAGGCCAAAGGAGCTGCTCCAGCCAAGAAAGCTCCAGCGAAGGCCAAAGGAGCTACCACAAACTGATGAATGTTAATTAGTTGTAAACTTGGTTATGTCCCTTAGTTATGTCTCTGAACTGAGTTATGTCGGTCTTAGAACTAAGATATGCCTATTGCATCAGTGACATGGTTATGAATGTTCTGAAAGTTTGGTTGTTCTGAATGTATGGCATATGGATGTTCTAAATGTTTCCACTGGTCTGTGTCTGAATGTGTGTCTCAATGTGTGTCTGAATTTGTGTGATTCTTCTCTAAATTCAGAATCTAAACCTGTCACATTTTCCCTCTGAAACCTGTCAAAATGTGCCTCTGATCCTGTCAAGGAGCTGTTGTGGCTATCCACGGACGGGTCAGGCATGGCGCGGCGAGCTCCTGTTCGCCATCGTCATGGCGCGCGATGAGCTCTTGTTCGCCGCCGTGCTAGCGCACCTGGGCGGCTCGCTAGCTCCTTCCCCCGTCGTCCCCGGCCGCGAGGACGGGCCGCACACGCGAGGACGACCCGGAGCTCTCCTACGCCGTCGTCTGAGAAGATCGCAAGGAGGTCAACGGCGCCGCCGCGCGACGGAGATGACGAAGAAGACGGGAGAGGGGAGGGGGTTATGTGAGCGACAAAACTTGATGCCACGTCGGACGGCCCATGTGGCGTCATTAGCCCCCAAAACCACCGTCACGTCCTCAAAACCGGGTTTGACTTTGTCAAAAGGTGAATAGTGATCCGGTTTTAGAAACAGTGGGGGTTAAATAAACAAAAAAATAGTATAGGGGGTTATCCGGACATCGCTCATAGTTCAGGGTAGGGATTTGGACTTTTTCCTAAAAAAAAACCTTCGCTTCCCAATGAGGTGGCATTCTTTGGACGGGCTCCACTTAATGTAGTGCGTGCCTAGACCACCAGTCCACCACGAACAGACCCATATCTCCTGTTTAAATGCATGGTCGTGGACTGTAGATTGTTGTTACTGGACTAATTTATTATATCGGCCTATATAAATGTGCGTGGGCTGCACACAACTATTAGTCGTCCCGGCATCCCGTGGGCAAAAACAAAAGGCACCAGCGCTACTACTGCAGCAGCAGCCTGTCTTTTGGGCCAAAACTATCTCTTACGCTCACGTGGGCCGAAAATTGTACAAAAGTCCACGCGGTTTGCTTCAGGCGACAAACGAAAATGTGTAGCGCGCGCGATAATTAGCCTGGACGTGTTTGGGCGGTGGTGTGATTTGGGAGCCTGTTCGGCGGCTAGGGTGCTGTCAGGGATGGCCCACGCACAGTGAGACTGACTCGATAGCACCGTGGCAACCACTGCCTTCGGCATGTCCCACCCCAGATAGCTCTGCGATTCAACGGTCTCCAACTACTAGAACAGTAAGTAGTTCATAATACTGGGATGCACCTATTTGAAATGTTGAACCAACCTTTTATTGCGTTCGACCTTGATCACAAATATTTCTATTCTTATACGTGCTACTCTTTGACTTGCTTTCAGTCAAGGAAGAGAGTGTGGCGAGCTCTGGCCTTTGATCTTTTCTGTTGCAAAAAAAACAGGGAAAGTACGCTGGGAGAGTCGTCAGGACCGGTCGTTGGGCCGGCTGGCGTGCACTTTCCTGGAGGCTTTCAGCGTGCAAATGATTCGTGCAGGACTCCGATCCAGCCCCGGAATTTAGTGTAACCAAATGATATCGACCAATCGGTACGAGTATGACCACACAATGCTTGACAGGTAATCTGCAGACATATAATACGCGACATACCCTAGTGTATAAGCACATTGCGTACATATACGTGAACGCTTCAGTACGTTTTTAGTTCCCTTCCCGTCCCAAGTCAAGCAGGCACATGACATATGCTTCAGTATGCATCTGTGTGTCTAATTAGCGTGTGGAGGCCTGGGGAAGAGATGTATGTATGGATCGAGCTTGCCTGGCAGCTTGCATTTGACCGGCCGGCACTGAGGTAGCTGTGTGGGAACAAGACTTGCCGGTGAGCGCGCGTCGGTTGGCTCTTGGCTGATTCCCCCTGGGCCCTGGGCCTGGTTGGTTTGGCCACGCGCCCCCGCTCTCCCTCCTTTCCCTGCGCGGTTGCGCCGCGTCCCGCTGACCCCTTGTCTCTCTCTCCCCTGAATGTCTCGTGTGCTAGACTGCCAGTGTGTGTACACGTCTGACATGCAGCATGTTGCGGTAACTCTGCCCGCGTACCTACAAGATCAGCATTGGCTTCCGAAGTTCGGAGCAAGAACACCAATATATCTTTTTCCTAGTGAGATGGAGTGATAAAGAAAATGTTTGAATATTTCTGCCTAAAATCTATGATGCTGCCAAGGACAACGGATCCAACTAGGAAATGGAGTGCCTCCAAAACTCCAAGCGTACATCGAGTGAAGAAAAAGTGTGAAACGTATAGAAGTAGGCTAAGGATTAGCTAGGGCTCAAGGCCCGTTCAATAAGTCCCGGCCTGCTTCCTCCTTGTTTGCTGCTTCCGCTGGCCCAAAGCGGCTATTCGATGAGACTTTTACTCTTTTAGAACCCGCGCAGTCCAGCCAGGGCGCCCCTGCGTTTTCGCTGCAGCAGCTCTCAAATTGACGGTTCGTCAATTTCCTCTTCAGCAGGAGCTTCTTGAGTGAGTCAACGAATTGGACCTTGGGAAACCTCCCTGCAAAAGCCTCTACAAGCTCCGAATGCGCTGAGCAGGGAGTGGAACTCGGTGAGACCGAGGTCTCCTTAGTATTATTATTGAAGTTTTATTATACTTTTACTATTCCCAAACTAGAGCATCTCCTTGAAAACAATCTATTGTCAATCTGCCACTCAGATATTATAATCATTCCTTGATAGCATAAAGAGTTGCAAATTTACTTCAAAACAGCCGACAAGAAAACTAGGATTAAAAATTCCCGCAATGTCAACAGTTCTTGGATTTCCTTACAATCCATGCGTTACATTCAATTAAACCAAAACTTGGCTACAAGCCCATCAGAAAGTAGGCACCAAAGAATAACACCACCAACAATGCCAAAAATGGACTGACTACCACATTCTAAGATTCATCTTCATTCTTTGCCACCAATTTAATGTGCTTGCCATCAACAGAAAATTTTGAGCTTGAGGTTATCTGCAAACAAGAAACAGCAAAGCAACATACATCAGTTCAAATAATCTAAAATTAGAATCAAGGTAGGAAAACAGGTAGCTAGATTTGTTTCCTGACGATTACTTTATCCATCAAGGTAGCACGGAGTCCCTTCTTATCTTCAGTCACACCACATTCCTGCAGCTCCTTGGCAACTAGCTTTTGTAGCTTCTTAAGCTTCATAACTCCATCCGGGTTCTGAAAGAAAACAGGTAAACTATCAACACCAGACATTTTCAGGGATGGGATGAGATAGTAAAAGATCAAAAAAATTTGCACAGATGACTCACCGTCTTTAATACTTTAGTAATAATCTTCTTCCACTTGATCTTTTGTTTCTGAACACTTTTACAGTCATCACCACCTGCAAGTTCATCTGCAGTACTCTTTGTTTTGCTTTCTGACTTCCCATCCTTAGACTGTATCACCTCTCCAATGCTCGAACTTGTTAAATGCTGTCTTTTTGTGTTATCCGGCTTCTCCATAGCCATGTCATCTGTTCTCTTTCTTTTGCCAGCATCTTTGTCTTCATCTTTTTCATGATCACCACTCTTACCATCATTTACATGAGCAGATTCTGTTGTAGGCACAGCCCCAGTTTCCTTCACATCTGCAGTTTCAGCTCCATTTGCTTGCTTCTGGGAAGCATGGAAGGCTTTTGCTTTTGCCCTATGCTTCTTTCCATCAGCATGCAGTAAGAGAGTTTGCTTGCTAGTGGTAGTGGTATTGCATAGGCTGTGATGGAAATTCACAGTAAGTAAACGAAGTTCCTATAAATCCTTCAATATATGTAAGCAAGGTCCAAAATGATCCAAATCAATCAAGATATAAACACTTCAAATTCATAACTAGGAAGCATATGAGTGAAACTCCAGAGTCCGCAACATGCTGGCATCTGGAACCAGATAATGTAAATAACAATGAAAAAAATGCTTTCTTAAACTTTAAATTGTCTAGAGAAATATCATCCAACGATGACAAATTTGCTTTCTCATAGTTTGAGTTGTCTAGAGAAAAATATCATTAAACTCAACCAGACAGTCAATATCATTAAACTCAACCAGACAGTCAATAAATGTTGAAGTTGAGGGCATTTGAAAAATATAAACCCAAGTCACACAAAACAGTGCCTAACGCCCTAACCTATGCAAGAAGAAACACTTTGCGACTTAAAAAAAATAATAGCAAACCATGACCTGTACATAACACATTTTTACTATATTAATGCATAAAAAGATGCACTTGCACTGTGCAAGTAAACGATAACAGATCATTTTAATTGTTCCAAGCAAGATTGTCTAAATGGTAAACAAAACAAGCTACAGAAATTGAATAAAATCACGTGTATTTGTAACTTACAACAACAACTGCAACCTCTAGGCTACCCGCTTTACCAAGCCTAGTTGCCTACATGTACGTACTTGCACCCCATATGAATTAACTTATCACTCAAATGGGTCTAAGCAAGATTTTATGAATGGTGATATTAGTAAGCATACAAACAAGATGTAAATATCAATCGTAACCAACAGTTCTGTGGTTAGGAACAAAGATGACTTAAAAGCTATGATGGATCAGCATTGTTTCTACATAAGCACCAGCACAGATGATCATTGCGTAATGTATATAACTAAGGGACCACATTAGCAGTTTAGCACACCTGCAGAACCAAGGAGGCCGTGTTGACAGCCCAACATTGATATCAACATCTGCATTTGGCTTCGGTTTGTCTGGTTTACCCTGTGCACCATTGGATGGCTTGCTCTGTCCCTTGGGACCATACTTCTCCTGAAGAAAAAAAAAGGACAGCAGAATGAGCACTGGATTGAATTCTATAATTTGAACATATGTACATTTAAACCTTACAAAGACCTATATAGCTACCCAACCTACTAAACAGCATTCTGAACATATAAACAACAGCCACAGTAACCATATGTCATAATTTCAATGCACATTTAGAACTTTACAAAGCCCTAAATAACTAATGAACCACAGAAACGCATTCTGAACATATAAACAACAGCCACAGTAACCAGATGCCATAATTTCAACGCATATTTAGAACTTTACAAAGCCCTAAATAACTACTGAACCACAGAAACACATTCTGAACATATAACAACAGCCACAGTAACCAGATTAAATAACTACTGAACCTACTAAACTTTGGAGAACACATTCTCAAGTCTCCTATGTTATATCTGTGCATAAAAGAAATGATTCAATGGCGGTGTTCACTTCCAAAACTTCCCCCAAACTTTCTCTCTCTAAACTTCACTATTCACTATCACATCAAATCTCTCTCCTCATGCATGGAGCATTAAATGTAGGTAAATAAAAAAACTAAGTACATGGTTTTGATGTACACGACGAGACGAATCTTTTAAGCCTAGTTAGGTCATGGTAGGACAATGATTACCACAAACAAACGAAAAGTGCTACAGTACCTACAGTGTTCGATGTGACATTTTGACCCAGATTCACATTCACATTCCCTTTTCAGGGAAGTGAACACCGCCAATTAGAAACTGAAGGTTCCGTTCATTCTAACATACCTAATCAAATGGCAAAGGACAAAATCATCCTGCAGGCAGTAACCTCTCAATATAGCGTACCAACAAGGCAACAGTAGCAAGAAATGGTCAAAAAAATCCCGACGTATCAACAAAACTGAACATGTCTATGCTCTCCAAGTCGAAAACATTGCTGCTGAGCAACATGGCCTAGCCTCACTACATTAGCAACAAGAGTGCCAGACTGCAGGGAAAAATGTAACACCTCCAATCCAATGCAACACCAATTCATAGGCAGGCCGCAAGCATTACAATATACCAAGCAACTGGGCTGCCAAACACATGTCACTACATTGGAATTGGACAGAGCAACAGTAAATTCCACATTACGGTGAGGGAGATACTATCGGGGGAACTTACAGCCTCTGTGATGCACTGGGTGTGCCCCTGCACGGTGTCCTGGCTGAAGGAAACGCCGCAATCGATGCATGACAGCTGCCGCCTCGCAACACAAATACGAATTAAGCAATCGTAAGCCTCGGCGCCAAAGGTCGAATCAGAAAGGAACCAGAACAGGGGAAGGGAATAGGGCGCCGCTCTCACCTTGTACGCGGAGCAGGAGCGGAAGTGGCCAGCGAGCTTGGGCTTCTTGAGGTTCTCGCCGCAGTCCTCGCACTGGAACCACACCATCTCTGCGCTTGCCCGGATGTTTCTGGCGGCAGGAGGTTTTGGCGTGTGCTAGCTAGGGTTTTGGCTGGAAGGAGGCGCGGCGGGAGGCAGGGGCACCCGAGTAGGGAGGAGGAGGAGGAAGGTGGGGAAGCTTCTGGAAGACGGGGCCCAAGGGACGAGAGACATCCCATCATTTTACTTAGGGCCCATCATCATTCTACTTAGGGCCCATCTTGCCGGATCGATAGGCCCTTTCCTTTCGCAAAGGCCCAGCCCACGAAGATCACAGACGCCAGTGTACTTAGGCCCTCCACAATGCGTAGCCTAAGGGCAGGTACAACGGTGGAGACAGCTGGTGTCTTTTTGACACAAACAGACGGCTGAATAGACAGCTTGTATAATGAGCTGTCTGTTTGGTTGTCTATATGGTGATTAATTCATCATTTGACACACAAACTCGTAGTGATCTACCGCATACTTGATCTTTGTAGCTATTTTTGTTGTATACATGCAAATAGGTGGCTGACAAGTGGGTCCGTGCCCAACCTTATCTTCAACAGCCCCATCCCCCCCACCCACCCGACCCATCTCCTCCTCCTCTCTCCCCTCCCATCTCCGGCAGAGCTGCGGGCGACGCGCAAGGGACGGCGCGCGGCGGCCCCCGCGGCGGGCTGCGGCGCGGCCGGCGGCTTCCACGGCGCACGGGACAGCGAGCGGCGGGGCTCCTCCTCCTCTCTCTCCCATCTCCGGCGAGGGGCGGCCGGCGGGGCTGCGGCGTGCGGCCGGCGGCCTCCGCGGTGCGCGGAACGGCGAGCGGCGGCCGGCGGGGCTCCTTCTCCTCTCTCTCCATCTCTGGCAAGGGACAGCCGGCGGGGTTGCGGCGTGCGGAACAGGGGGGCGCGGGAGAGGGATTTTGGCGGGCGAGGAAGGCGCGAACCTGACGAGCTGACCCCGCGCAGCTGATCCCGCGTCCCCGTCACCTCCTCGCATCGCTTCGTACAGCGGTGTTCATCGCCGGCGCGTCGCCTGGGAGCACGGGCCGCACTCGTCAACGAACGAGACGCCGACTGGGAGGTAGCGTGCGCCGTGGGAGGGGGTTTTTGCAAATATTCGGTGCATGGCGACGGGTCTCGCCGACCCGTTGTACTTGCCCTAAGTGATGCCCACCATTCCCACCAGTGCAGCTACCGATGTCAGAAGCCAAAGCCAAAAAATTTGGGAGAAGCAAGTACGTGATCCGGTGCTATCTTTCCAAAGAAGTACTTATTTCTTTGTCCAGATGACCAAGAGCAGCATGTACGGCTGAGCAAGGAAGAGCGTTGTTGCTTTTCTATTTTTTATTCCCCATTTGGCTCCCCAAGTGAAGCCTGTGCATCGCAGCACAGGAGCGATGCTCATATTTGATGGTAGGACCTAATATTTTTCAGGCTTCACTCCACGCTGCGGAGGGTCCCTCCTCCAGTCCTCCTGCATCGACGCACTCGCACCTCAAGCCGGCATTGTCCTCTCTTCCGGTCACCCTCAAGATATCTAAAACATACCGACTCCTCCTCTAGCCCTTGTTTAGATTCCAAATTTTACCTTCAAATTTCACTATGCAAAAAGAAGATTTTCATCCCATCAAAATATCGGCACATGTATGGAGTACTAAATGTAGATGAAATCAAAAACTAATTGCACAATTTTATTGTACTTTGCGAGATGAATATTTTGAGCCTAATTAATCAATGTTTGGACAATTATTCACAAATACAAACGAAATGCTACAATGGCGCTATAGTGCCAAAATCCAAAGTTTGATACCCAAACTTTGGAACTAAACAAGGCCCTAGTGTAGCACCTCCTCCTCCCCCCCCCCCTCTCTGTGCTTTGATGCTAAACCACACTTTGGTGCTGTAGGTGACTTCTTCGGTCTCAACCTTTTGTTCGACGACCTCGCGCCTCGTACGAGCTGGGAGAGGTGTTCGACGATGAGGGAGAGGAGGTGCACCGCGGCGCTACAAAGAAGAAGAAATCATCGCCGGAGAAGGAGGTGACCGAGAAACCAACGACAAAGGAGTCGAAGAAGGATGGGCGCCAAGAAGTATCACGCCGAAATAAAGAATAAGAGGATGGTCGGTTTGGCGCTCGCGATAGGCGTCGGAGGCGAGTAGGCGTACGATGAAGACGTTCCCGGCCGTGGCGAACAGATGTGCATCATTGGCACGATCTTTGAAGAAAAATGTCTATTTTCATCTGAATTTGAAAAAGACTTGATTTTTCTTGTACCGGTTCGGTTGAACATCTTTTGCGATTAGGATTCATGCGTGTGTGGTGCTGTGATGGATATAATTCGCGTCATATAATTTGTTTTGCCCATGAGTTTAATTTGAGGCCCAGTAAGCAAAATATGAGCTTTCTTTTCCAGACCTGTATCGTGCGGCTCCAACGGCGTCTAGGCTCCAGCAGGCAGCAACGGCTCGACGGCGAGAGCAAGATGTCGCCAGCGGCGGTCGGGCGTGCAGCGGGCTGCGGGGTCGTAAGTTCACCTTTGTTGCTCGCGGATCTACGTCACCAAAACCAACGACACATCCGGTAACAATTAGTTAGACATTATCTAAATATTATCCCAATAGCTAGCCTAACATAGCTAAAATCAACTATTACTTACAACTGTAGTAATGCCAAGAGCGTTCTAGACATTTAATAGCCCTAACCACCTACGTTTGGAATCAAATTAAATCAGTAAAAGTTTATAGGACACTTAAAAGTCATTCCCTTTGGAAACTTTTAATTCAGATTTATATGAGGAATTTGATTTGAACTGAGCATTCTAGATATTTAATAGCCGTGACCACCTATGTTTGGAATCAAATGGAACCCGTAAAAGTTTATAGGACACTTGAACGCTATTCCCTTTGAAAAATTTTAGTTAGGATTTACATGAGCGGTTTGATTTGAACTCAACTAAAATGGGTTGTAGAATATCTATACTATAGTTAATACAAGTTTGCCAAATTCTTAAATAAGTAAGCACCCAAATCAAATTGAGAAACCAAGGAAGAGTATTAATTATCTGTGCAATTTTTTTCCATGAATATAATGAACAGTGAGCTCATTGGCTTTCTCCCTTTGCTTTTAATACCTCTACCTGCTTATCCTTGATGAGGCTTCTCTCACTTTGCTACCTTGGTCTAACACAACAATACAGTTGTAGGCTAGCATCTTCTTTCTCTTTGTTCAAAGAAGAGTCTAGAATATTAGAGATATTTTTTTACAACCGCGATATTTTGTATGGTGAATAAGTGATATTTTCTATGGTGAATATTTTTTGACTGATGTGGCTTAAATGGCTGATGGCTTAGTCGGAGTAGACGTCATAGTGTGGTGTCGGTTTGATGCATAACAGCTGTCGCCTCGCAACACAAACATGAATTAAGCACTCGTAAGTAGGGGTGGGAATGGATCACGACCTTTTTTCTCCTTCACAATCCAATTTAGCCCTAGTCAATTTTAGCTCTAAAATTAGTAGTATTTGGCCCGACTCTAATTGAGTCTGATCCTTAAAATTTATAGTACAAAATTTAGGGCTCTTTACCACCCCTACTTATAAGCCTCGACGCCAAATATTGATTCATAAAGGAATCGAAACACGGGAAGAGAATAGGGCTCCACTCTCACCTTGTGCGCAGAGCAGGAGCGGAAGTAGCCGGTGAGCTTGGGCTTCTTGAGGTTCTCACCGCAGTCCTCGCACCCGAACCACACCATCGCTGCGCCTCCCTACCGGGAAGGTTCAAGAGGCGGCCAGCCAGGAGGCGCCGCGTCCTTGGAAGAAGAAGCGTGAGCTAGGGTTTTGGCTGGGAAGAGGCGCAGCGAGGAGGAGCAAGGCACATTCGCGTGGGGGTTTTGCCTGGGGAAACTTCTAGAAGAAAGGCCCAAGACCAAGCCCAGGCATGGCTGGAGCCAGCCCATTGAGAGAGTGTTGGGAATGTGTGCAATTCCTTTTTGAAAAAAAAGTCCATTCCACACCCCTCAACTATCGATGTTATCTGATTTGCATCCTTCAACTGTAAAATCAGATATTTGACATCCTTCAGCTTTCCAAACCGTCCAATTTACATCCTTTGGTGGTTTTGAGGGTGGTTTTCGCTGTCGTGGCGCCACGTGCGCTATCATACGTGGCGCCACATCTGCCACGGATGGGTAAATTGTGCTATATTGATAGTTTAAAGGGGTCAACTAGATTTTATCAAAACAATATTAAAAAAGTATATTTTTAGAGAACATTTGTGATTAAAAATGCTAAAATCTGGTTTAATATTGAAAAATATATAGAAAATTTGTTTTAGTTCTATGAATAGGATCAAATACGAGGTGGTGATTATACTTGCATTTTTGTGAAAGTCACTTTGCCTTCTATGCAGTATGAGTTATTAACGTACGTCAACTAATTATAATCAAACTAGCTTCTGGTAAATAAACAACAAAAGGTGGCTGAAAAGATCAAAATAACCCTAACTAAGCACTAGAAGAGTGTAGCACGATTTAGAAAAAAAAAATTAGTTCAGGCTAAAACAAATTTTCTATGAAATTTGTTAAAATAAAGTATATTTTAGGATTTTTAATTGCATATGTTTTTTTAAATATTTATAGACTTTTTTATAAAGTTTATTTGGCCCCTCAAACTATCCATACAAACTAATTTACCCCCTCATGGCTGACATGGTGTCACGTTGGACAGCACGCGTGGCACCACATTAATGAAACCACCCTAAAAAACCATCAAAAGATGTAAATTGGACGGTTTGGAAAGTTGGAGGGTGTCAAATATCTAGTTTTGTGGTTGGGGGTTGCAAATCAAATAATGTCGATAGTTGAGTGACCTAGAATGGACCTTTTCCTTCCTTTTTCTTTCATGAGGCCCAGCCCACGAAGCCCACCACGCAGGCTCTAGTAATAGTGTTCCGCCCTGACCAACTCCGTATGTACGCCGATCTCCACTGCTCTGCCCGTCCTGTCCTCCGAGTCCGAGTTCGCCGCACCCTTGCCGGAGTCCGCGGATGGATGCATTCGGTGAGGCAAATCCCCTTCTCAATCTAGTGCTTGATTGCTACTACTAACGCTCCTTCTGCTGTCTGCAGAAGAAAGCTTCAACCTGGATGTGCTCTTCGACGGTGCTGGGGACTTCGTCGGCAATTCCGGAGACCGTGGAGCGGACGCTCATCACCGCCCTCTCCGGGAGACTTCTTCACGGAGCAAGAAGAAGTCCTCGCCGGAAAAGGCCTTGCTTGACAAGCCCTCCATGAAGCAGCAAAAACGAGCGAGAGGTGGAAAGAAGTTTTGCGACCGTATGTGGCAGAAGCGGGATCGGAACACGTCGCTCGAGAATCGAGATGGGGTCCAACGTCAATTTTAAAGGCTAAGAGGTGGGGAAAGAGTGTGGACCTGGAAGTGGTGAAATTGCAACAAGTTTGCATCGCCATGAATAATGTTTTTGTGGAGAAAAACTCGTGTTTGTGTCCAGTTCGTAGAAAGACCTGATCTTTATTGTCCAGTTCGTAGTAAAAGAAGGACTGAGATAAGGCGCGACGGGTCGCGCTGTAGGGCAGCGCGCGACCGGTCGGCCTTCCTTTTCTGGCCACGCTCGGTGCTCCGTGGCGTTGCTGTTCTCTCCCGAAAAAAAAAGACCAGGATATTGCGCACTGTTCATTTTTTCTGGCGCACTTTTTCTTCCCAAACGGTTCTTTCCCTGTATGTATTTCTGTTCGCGCTCGGCGGTCCGTATCTCCGTGCCCGAATAAAAAACGATCGCGGCTCTCCGCTGCCTCGTCACCGGCCTATTTCTTCACCGTGACTCCACCTACGTGGCAACTCTTCTCTATCTTATTACATCTATAAATCTTGCCTTTATCAGCATGAAAAAAGTGATCCATCTTCACCTAATCTGATAGAGATAGTTGATGAATCTCTCGTTAGAATCGATGTATCAACTTGTATAGGTTTAAACTATCAATTTATATAAACTAGCAAGGTGGCCCGCGTAAACAACGCGGGTAGCTAGTTTTTTTATGCTAACAACTTGGTGGGTTTTTACATGCCAATACATTTATCTGTATGGTTTTTTCATTGATATTGTTTTTCTATATAGCCCAAACTTTTTTTATCATCATGCTATTTTGGCACGGAACATAAATCCACGATAAAATAAAGCACCTTATATACAATATATTTTTAGTATTTATTCAAGTACTATAACTTTGTATTGTCTTATAACATAAATTTACGTCACAGATTTTCACATATGATGATAAATTATTTTTTATATTTTACACCCGTGTAGAGGTTTGTTATTGCAGCGTACAAATAATCACAACTACTATACCGACCAACACCCCCTACTTCTACCGCTCTTTTTCTCTCAAGTTTTTGGTCCTTTTCTTTTGGTTCCCTGATTCCCCACACAATGGTGAAATTGAGCCAATGAATAGTGGATGATGAAATGTTCTCTTCTCCACACAACAGAAATAATCTTAACTCCAAATTTGAATACGATTTTTATATAATTTTGGTTGATGCTTAATATTCTTCTGAAATCAACTTTGGCATGTATGTGTCTCCCCAGCATTCACTATTTTTTTTAAAAGAAACACACAACAAATTTTCCACCCACTTATGGATGAGCATACAATACATCCTTACAATTTGGAGAAGAAATAATGTTGTTGCCGTTGACTGCTCCTCGATGGGCAAGAATTGTTAATTATGGAACGTTTTTGTTTATTATGTAACAACTTCAGCATCTATTCACTTCACCGCATGCACAAAGCTCCTCTCTTACATCTCTATCTTCTCTCGGCCCTCTTTCTTGAATCCAAAATAAGCACAACGTTCCGATAGTTAGAGTCGATGCATTGACAGCGGGAATAATTCTTATTTTTTGCACCTTCTTTGGTAACGTAGTGTTGCTACAAATTTGATTATTTGATGGCTCATCCATGTTGATGCTATGCTATTTAGTTTTATTTTTATAAGAGAAAAGGGCGCATAATTAGAAACCCAACTCTTGTGTAACAAACTCTTATGTTATGGTTATATGATTTTGTTGTTGGTTTTAGATATTGACTCTTTAATAATATATACCATTAGATCATCATAAAATTCAATGACGTTATATGCTTTTTTCTTTTTTTAAGTAATTTCTAAACCTCTTGACGAATATGGTGGATTATTTTATATAAATTTTGATAATGACACTAAGATAATAGATACAAAAATTGTAGAACTAAAGGTTGGACAAACACTATAAGATGTAAAATTTGACCTTTTGATATGTAAATTAATTGGACAATTAGAGACCACGAACACGTAGAGCTCGTCGAATACATTCCGTTTGACTATTCACGTGAGTTGTTTGAAGTTTAAATAATGGAGTTACATTTATCCCTCTCGTGCGCCCCTTCCCAGCTCTCTCTCCTCCACACCGCCCCTCCCTCTCCCTCTCCTTCGCGCCTCCCCCTCTGCCGGCTCCCAGCCGCGCCGCCCCTGCTCCTAGCGGATCTTGGACAGGGCCGACGGTGTGTGGCCGAGCGACGGCAACTTCGGTGGATAGCGTGGGCGACAAAGCGGCCAGCGGTGGGCGGTGGCGGAGCGGTCAACATAGCGCGCAGCTCCCCGGTGGCGCACGAATTCTCGGGGCAGTGGGGCGACCAACGGTGGGGGCGTCGGGCGGGCGGCCGCGCGGCTCACCTCAGAGCGCTGCGGTGGCTTCTCCTTGCGGCGGCCGCGGACGGCTCCTGCACCTCCTCATCCGCATCGTCCGGTTGCTTGGGCAGGCGGTGGCGGCGGACGGGTGCATGGGCGGAGCGCGCGACGGAGATCTTCCGGCGGCTGAGAAGTAGGGTCTCGCGACCGACGTCGCGGCAGTGGAGGAGCACGGTGGCTCGTGCCCAACCCCCGAGGCCGGGCGTCATGTCAGCGAAGGAGCCGCGGCACGACCTCTTCACCACGAAGGAGCAGGGGGGCGGGGTGGTTGGAGCTGCGGTGGCAAAAGGGCGCGATTCTTGCGGCGCTGTGGATAGCATTTTCTGTTCCTCACGATGGGAATAGATCGGATGGATCCCTATTTTACCGTGCCTTTTAGTGGAGACCAGTGCATCAAAAATTACTCTGCCTGGGTACCGCAGGAGCGGGTGGCGTACCTAGTGCGGATAGCCTTATTTATCATATTCGGTTTAGATTTATTAGGTTGATATGGACCGTTAGATCTTCATAATCCGACGTCGTATATTTTTCACTTTTTTGGATTAATGGAATAATATGGATGGCTAAAATTCGATGGTTTATATTTTCCTTTTTTAGATTAACGAATTAATATGGACTCTTATATCTTCATAATATCCAATGGTTTATATTTTTCCTTTTTATTTGGATTAATGAATTAATAGACCTTATATCTTCATAAAATTCAATGGTTTATATTTTTTTTCTTTTTATTTGGATTAATGAATTAATATGAACCATTAGATCCTCATAAATTCCGACGGCATATATTCTTCTCTTTTTTGGATTAACGTAGGAATTTCTTGGTCCGTTATCCTCTATATATATTTCATATTCTATACCAACTACCAACACGTGAACCCACCCATATCTTTTTCTCCTTTTCTTTCACGGACGCCACCACTCGCCCCTCCCCACTCTATCTCTCCCTCTATCTCCCCCTCTCTCTAGTGGTGGCAGCGGTGGCAAGGGGTGCCGGTCTCCGGCGGCGCGCGCAGTGGTCGGACCCCGAATACCAAAGACGCGCGGCGGCGGCATTGGATGGCTCGCGCGGCGAGACGGCTGCGCAGCGACCGCGGAGGGGTGGCAGCGGACGGAATAATATGAACCGTTAGATCTTTGTAAAATCCAACGGCATATATTCTTCTCTTTTTTAAATTAATGGAATAATATTGACCGTTAGATCTTCATAAAATCCGACGGTCAATGTCCTTCTCTTTTTTGGATTAACGTGGAAATTTTTTGGTCCTTTCTGCGAACGTGGTGGCTCCTTTTAACACTATTGTATTAATATAATAGATTTTATTAATATACATATAGATTTATAATCATAATATATGTATGTTGATATTTAGATTGATGTAACGAGTACATAGGTTGATGCAACATAGATTGATAGTTATGATATATATATAGGTTGATAGTTAGAACACACAGGTTAGAATATATGTCGATTGATAGTCATAATATGTTTAGATTGATAGTAAAAATAAACAGGTCGGTACTCAGAGTATACGTTGATTGATAGTTATAATATATGTAGATTGATAGATAAAATACATAGATTGATACTCAAAATATATGTCGATTGATAGTTGTAATATATGTTGGTTGATGATCAAAATAAACATGCTGATGCAACAAATGCATAGGTTGATACTCAAAATATATGTCGATTGATAGTCATAACATATGTCGGTTGATAATCAAAATAAACATATTGATGCCCACTGGTTTGTACTCAGAATATATCAGAATATATGTAGGTTGATAATCACAATATATATAGGTTGATAGTAATCAAGTTGATAGGCCAACAAAAAATAATAGTATAGAATACTTACCATATCATAATCGGTGTACAGGAAGTCAAATGCAGCTAGGCTAGTTAATTAAGTGTAAAATAACTAAGGTGGTGTTTAGATGTTAGAGGGCCTGTTCGCTTGACTTATGCTTATCCAGCCAACAATATTTTTCTCTCACAACGAATCAGCATAAGCCATCAGCCAACAATACTTTTCTCTCACAACGAATCAGCATAAGCCATCAGCAGAAGTCAAGCGAACAGGGCCTCTAAAATTGGGAGGTTGAATTTGGGAGTAAGATGTCACTTCGTAATCATTGCGCTACTGTAGCATTTAGTTTGTATTTGTGAAAAATTATCCAAAAATTAATTAATTAGGCTCAAAATGTTCGTCTCGCAGAGTACAACAAAATTGTGCAATTAGTTTTTGATTTAATCTACATTTAATACTCCATGCATGGTATGATATTTTGATATGATGGAGAATCTTCTTTTTGCATAGTGTATTTGGGAGTCACTTTTTAAAACTAAACAGTTGGTTACGGTAAATGTCCTGAGTTGTTGTTAGCCCTTCATTATTTTATCTAGTTCACGTAAAGACCAACTTTTATAAACCGACCAATCCTAAGATCTGCATGGTCATGAGAGGGATAACCAGCACTAACAGGCTATTATCGGCACCTGGACGAAACAAAGACCCGCGTACGGTCGTCCAGCAACGAGACAGGCCGGTGCTTTCTTAAAAATAGTCGATGGATGGATCCACGAAGGTACGAGGCGAGACAGGCCGGTGCTTTCTTAAAAGTAGTCGACGGATCCACGGAGGTACGAGGCGGCCTGCTGGTCCTCGCGCGATAGGTCGCTTGCGCGACCGGTCGGCGGATAGATTTATATATCGTAAAAGGACTGAGAACTATGCTTGTTGGATCTTCATGTCTTCGCATTCACGCATCATGACGGAGCGATTAAAATGTTTCAGTTCGGTTAATCAATTTGCGTGTCATGTAATTGCTGTTGAGGCCCATCAAGGTTGCTTGGGCTTTGGTATGCAGGCCGGCTTTTCCTCTCCTCCACAGCGCTAGGGCATAATTTGGTTCTTGTGCTGTGTTGCAAGTGCATTGGATGGGAGATAAGCTGCTAGATGAAATATTTGTACAGGCTAATGTATAATATCATAGTTTTAGCTTATGTATAATATCATACATGCTTATTACAACATACATAATAGTCATATGTGGTGTTGTCTTTTTGTCGTGGGGGAATGCTATTTGATGCTTTGGTTTACGTCATGTTCGTTTGGCTTATCAGCCACCAGCCAGCAGTATTTTTCTCTCAGCAGAAACCAGCCACCAGCAACCAGCTAAAAGTATTTTTGTCTCAACACAAATCAGCACCAGCCACCAACCACCAGCCAAGCGAACAATATTTTTCAAAGCTGTTTTATGGTAAGATTGTCATATGGTACTTCCATTTATGTCTTGTGGTTGTGCATGACACACTCTTTTGCTCCAAGATTTATCTCTGCGGAAATATTGTGTGTGTAACGAATAATACCAAACCATTTTGCTTGCGGCGCTGACTTCGTGAGGCTTGGCAAATATGTACCATTTCCTTTGATGTTTGTTTCTTTGTCTCTAAAAGATAAACAAAAATTAAAAGTTATACCAGGATTTCATTTATCTTCCGGTTGGAACTAACTCTGTATCTGAGTTCATCCTTTGTTGTATTAATCTTAACTATTTTCCTTTTGCCTTTCCAGGATCTAGAACAATCTCCTGCATTCCAGAGGTTTGGTTCTGGACTGACTAAGTGATAAGGTTTGTGTACTTCCTAGGGATTGGAAAATAGTGTGCTGATTACTTGGCTCAAAATTGAGTAGTGCTTCCATATGCACACTATTGAAATGCATTTGTTTGATTCGCATGGTATGCGTTGTTTAGCCCATTGTGAAGAAATGTTGTTGTGGCTTTTAGTTGTCTTTGTGAAGCTCACAATATTTTGCATAATATAGGGCCCATGAACCCAATAGGGAATACGTCATTCAAGGGCAACCCAATATGAAACATTTTCCTCATAGATTGGTAAATGCAAAGCTCTGAGTAAATGTCACTGTGCATAACCTATAGTACCAAACTATTTTCTCTGCCAATTGTGGGTGAGAAACACCTAGATTTAATTTAGCTTTCCCCTACTTATTTCACAGGATTTATGTATGTTACAAATGGTACATATTAGTTTTTAGATTTATATTTTATACAGCTAACATTGGTACATTACAAATTTAACTATAATTTGAATCCAAGTACTATTATGCAATATATGCATGTCCCATACTCTAGCGGCCATGCAACTGCAGAGGCAGTTCGTTGTTACAAACATTTCTATCATCACTGGATATATATTTCAACAGACGAGGATAACTCATCCTTGAGCTGCTTCACTATAGAGCTTTTTTCATCCTTGTTCTTTGGATACCTTGATGAAGCTGGATCACTCGCAAAATCACATTCCTGACAAGGCTCCTCATCTGCCAAAATTACGGTCTTCAGGTTCGTTGCTCGCTCCATGACCAATCTTGCAAACGTCATGTATTTATCTTCTACCTCAAAGCCAAAAACCTGCAGATTCTTCAAATGGTTGTGCCTGAAATTGGACTGTGTCCAATGCACCTTGCATTTCCTTTCGTCGCTATATTCCTCTCCATGGCAGAAGTGCTTCTGGACCTACAATCGAACCAGTCATATCTGCTCTTTATAATTTTATTGCTAAGACTGAAAATTTACAAACAGGAATAGTTCACTAATCAGTTTTTCTTTTACATGTTGGAACCAGTCATATCTACTATTTATAATGTTATTGCTAAGATTGAAAGTGTAGTCTTTATTCAGTTTTTTGTAGACTCACTCAGTATTTACATAGATGGACAGAAGAGTGGCATTTTTTTTCCAGCCATGGAATTTAACTTGGCACACTGCCCAAGAAAACAAATACTAATTCGTGTGAACAGTAACATACCGATGACTATGAGCAGAAACAATTTCTCTAAATTTCTATCCTAGATGAACTGAACGGTTGGTGCAAAGCGAAGAAAAAAAAACTGAATTCCTGGAGGAATGGCCACATACATACCCCAACACTGAATTCCTGGAGGAATGGCGCGGCTTCAAGGAGGAACATGGTGCACAAGAGGTCGCACTGCTCCGGGATCCCAACGATGGAAAGGGATGTCAGCTTGCCAAATGCAGCACGGAGCAGCCTCGGAGGCTCTTGGTGTATCCAAATCTGACAGGAAAAAAATTAATAACACGTGTCAACCAATTAGTGTGTGTGATGGATATATTGCAAGGTTTTAAATCTCCCGCTATAGCCCTTTGAGACAGAAAGCCGCTATTTGAAATGATGTATAATTTAGCCGCTAAAAACCTCTATAGCCTCATTTAGCTCGCTATTAGCTGTTTTTTTTGACCCCAACGGCTAAACCTCTTAGCCCGCTATTTAAAACCATGATATATTATAGATAGAAAATCTCTTTGTCGCAAAAGCCATCTCTAGGTAGTTGAGTTTGTATGGAGAGAATGAAGATAATATGTTTCCATTTTATCCGACTTGTATCAGCGTGCCTAGTTATACACGCACAAACTCATTTCACTTTAATCATGCATTCATGCGTTTGTTTGATTATGATGATGGGGCCTACCTGTGTCTTAATCCCAGGATTGCAATATTTATAAGACACATTAATAAATCACACGATGATATTGTGGAGAGAGTGATAGACTGACGTATACATACCTTCTCGCCGTGGAAATTCAGGGAGAGGCGGCGCAGGCTCGCGTTTGCCAAGAGCTTGCTGAGCCTGAACCCCTCGATCGCCGCTGACGCCGGGTTCGAGAGGACGAGCGTCTCGAGGCGCGGGACGCCGCGCAGCGAGAGCGGAGCGCGGGCGGCGCTCCACATGTCGCAGGCGAGCCGTGTCAGCTCCGGCGCGCTCCGCACCACGACGAGGCGGTAGAAGCACATGTCCAGCGCCAGCTCCGCGAGCGCCGACCGCGGCGGCGCGTCGACCACGAGCGCCTCGCCGCGGGCGCCGTAGCAGTGGCGCAGCGCGAGGCGCCCCAGCCGCGGGCACGCGCCCAGGACGGCCGCGACGCTGGCGCTGCCGAGCCACAGGTTCCAGAGCTCCAGCCCCGTCAGCAGCCGGAACGCGCAGGGGCACGCGTCCATGAAGCGCTCGAAGCGCCGCGCGTACCGGCGCATCAGGGCCTCGCCGACGTCCTCCTCGTCAGCCGCCGTCCTGAGGGTGAGCTGCAGCGCGCCCACCTTCCTCGCCGCCGTCGTCCTCCCGTCGCCGCCGAGCAGGCGCTGCACGGTCGGCAGGCACCCGTTCGCCAGGCAGAAATCGAGGCTGAGGCACCTGGTTGTCGTTGATGTCTCCGTGGCATTGGCCATGAAGCTTGAGACGGCCCGGCAGAAGGCTCCCATGGCTTGGCCTAGCTGGGCCTCGGCGGGATCCAGTTCATAGAGCTCGGTCCCCTGCGGGAGGAAGTCGCCAATGCTGATCTTGGGCTCGGGGAGCAGCCATGGGAGCTGCGACCATCGTCTTGACACGAGACTGCAGGTCCTGATTGCTTCGCACGCGCTGCCCAGTTTCTCCAAGATGAGCACGAGAACGTCATCCGGCAGCGCGATCATCCTGTCGGCAGCGCTATCCATGGCCAAGTTGAATCCGACGCGCCAGATGTTTTTTTTTCAAAGCATATGCAGTTTCGTGCGTTAATAGAGTTTATGTGTAATATTCCGCTCAAAAAAAGAGTATATGTGTAATATTTATAGGCAAAGCAGTTGCTGCATCTCAAATCAGAAACGGACAAGAAAAACGTTACCTTCCGTATCCGAACCAAATTAGGCCCAGGCACCAGTTTGGGCCTGTTTATTCGGACTTTTGGGCCGGTCTTGTTTCGTTCGGGTCTCATCTCCTCATCCGATCGTAACGTCCGGGTCCCTCGCAAGTTGCAACCAACCAGCCGGCGGCGGCCGCACCAACTCAACTCACCGGCGAGCGCCGCGCTCGTCGGCGATCCCGACCGCCACCGGTGGCCGGTACGCTCCGCTTCGCCTCCTACCTCCTCCTCATCTCTTTCGCTCGCTCATCCCCCCACCTCCAGCTCATCCGATCCGTTTCACAGTGACATGGACTGCCCTAACCCCAAGAGGAGCGCCGCGGCGGCGGCGGTGCCGTTCCTCCCAGAGGACGCCATCCTGGAGATCCTCGCGCGCCTCCCCACCAGGTCCATCCACCGATTCAAGTGCGTCGCGCAGCGCTGGTGCGACCTCATCGCCGACCCCGTCCACCGCAAGAGGCTCCCCCAGACCCTGGAGGGCTTCTTCTGCAGCGACGCCGAGAACCGCCTCTGCGGGGAATTCATCACCCTGCCGGGGATAACCGCGCCGCTCCTCGACCCCGCCTTCTCCTTCCTGACCAAGCTGCCCGGGAACAAGAACATCAGGCTCCTGCATTCCTGCTGCGGGCTCCTCCTCTTCGGCCACGGCGCGGATTGGGGCATCGATGGCAGGCTGGGCTACATCGTGTGCAACCCCGCCACCGAGCAATGGGTGGCCGTGCCCAGCGCCGGCTTCCCATCTCCAAGAGATTGCGCGCCTACCTATATCATCTTTGACCCTGCCATTTCGCCGCACTTTCGCTTGCTCCACTTCTGGCTGAATGATTACGACGGCGTGATTGAGGTGCGCGCCTATTCGTCTGAAACCAGGATGTGGATTGACTGTACGGACGAACAGATGCAATGGCAAGAGGAAGATGGATGGAAGCAATGGCTCAAGGGTAGAGCCACATTTATGGGCAATACCTTTATCAATGGCATGCTGCATTTCATCGTCTTCCACGGCGTCACCGGACAGTATCAGATAGCTGGGGTGGGTCGGGAAGGGAAAACATGCAGGGCCATTCGATGGCCAGATAACCATGGCTCAAGTGCTCTTTTTCTTGGTCAGTCGCAAGGGCATCTGTATGTTATGAGTGGGTATCAAGAAGGAGGAGGCTTTTACCAGAGTGGAATTTCCATTTGGGTTCTTCAGGACTATGATACGGAGGAATGGGTCCTCAAGCACAATGTCAGCTTCTTGAAGCTATTTGGGAAAAACAAGTGCCGAATTCATGCTGACTACAACGTGGTCGCCATTCATCCAGATTGCGGTTGGGTTTTCCTTGTTCATCACCGCAACCGGAAGCTGATAGCATATGACATGGACAGTAAGAAAGTACATGTTCTCCGCACTTTCAGACACAGCTATGGGCTTTGTACATCTTATGTCCCCTATTACTCAGAGTTGTCGGTGCTTGCTAATAAGAACTGAGTTGTTCCTCTTGGGGGTTACAAGTGAGGACATTCAACAGGGATTTGATCTCCAGGCACGGTGATGCTAGCAAACTGAGTAACTGGAGTCACTTGCAATTAGCCGATACATTTTGCATGTGATTTGGATGTATTTCCTTCTCTTGCCGAGCGACAACAAATACATGTGCCTGTTATCTTCCTGATGCTTTTGCCCACCTTATGATGATTTGCGTTAATGCTTCAAGTTATGAGTTTCAATTGCTACCTTCTATGTTTCCAGAATTATAATCATCGTATATAGTTGGATCTTTTTTGCCTGGCCTTACTAGTGACTGATTACTGTGCGATTTTTTCCCCCTCGGTCATATATGTGCTTATTTATGCTCAATGAATGAGTCTTCCAAGTATTGCAAACATTTCATGTATATCAGAAAGGTTTAAACTTAAGTCTATCATATGGAACTCAAAAGCTGCCCGGTTATATAGTTTCCTGATCATATATTCTCTATGCTGCCAAACAACAGCTGGAACCTTGGAACCTTGACATAGGAGACTTGGGAGTTTGGATAGAGTAGAGTTTGCTTGTAGATGATGATTAGTTGCATCTATTTTGGTAGCTAGACAGAGCATCGACGGGTTATATATGTATATGCATAAGACAATAGGCGGCACACCTGACAATAGTTCGAGACATATTAGACCGAATAACCCGAAATTCAATATAGTTGCGTATTTTGATTCATACTATGAATGTTACAACTTTGTATTTTAAACTATTTTAATTTTTTTTCATGAACTTGTTGGTTACTTGCTTCCGTGGAGTAGTCCTTAAATCCATAAACTTGAAATGAGTTAGGAATTTGAATTTCTACCATAGAGTTTTGAGAGTGACAAGGATACCCATGAAAATTTGGGTAATTCGGCGGACCGAATAGACCAAACCGAAATAATCGGTCTATTTGGATTCGGTTCCTATTATGCTTTTAAAAACTTCGGTCCTCACTTTTCCAAAACCCGAAATTCCCAAACACCGAATAGACCGAACCGAAATGATCGAATAGACCGAATGCCCACCCATATCTATCTTATAGCAAGTAGTTTGGAATTTTTTGAATTTTCTATGACTTTTTATATGTTTTTTTTGCTAGAAGATGCTCTGCTTATCGATTATAATTAGTCAAAATTAATGACCTAGACTGCGTAGAAAGACAAATGATGTTGTCATTTGATGACAACACTAAGTGTCATTTGATCCTATCTATAAACATATTAATGTAGACAATTATACAAGATCATAACTCTAAGCTAGGTACCGAAAGATAGAGTATGATTTTAGAAAAGAATCGCATTTGATTTCCATTTTTTGAGGTAAAAATAATTTTTTATATGAAATTTCAAAAATTAAACTAGATTCTAGGATAGAAAAAATAGTTGGATAGTTTTTTGAGAAATTATTTGTAAACTTTTGAATAGGTACCTCTAAAACTGACGTGGTGGCGTGGTGCTATATAGGATGACTGACGTGTCGCTATGTCAGCTAAAACCATCATCAAAACAATTAGGGGACCCAAAATAACCAGGTTTTGAAGATGAGGGGTGAGTAATACCCCGGTTTTGTACCAAAGTCACGCTACAACAACACATACGAAAGGACTTTTTCCAACCAAAAAGCTCGAGTCTGTCACACGTTAATATTAGGCCGGGAAATGGGCTATATGCCTGTACCAACGCGATTGCCGTAAGGTCCGGCAAACTAATGGGCTCATATGTTTCGGCCCTTCGTGGGCTCTTCTTGGTAACGGCAGGGATCTGGCTATACGGGCTTGGCCTTTTGACGTGTGCCCTCTCTGTGGGTATCACACAGCCCATGGATTCTAGCAAAAGGGCTCAGCCTCCTCCATCGCCTTCATCGTGTTGGTTTGTCGCACGGCGTCGGTCAGAACTCAGGAAGAGTCGACGAGTCCAGGGCGAGAGGGCGCAGACGAGATCGAGGTAGGGCTCCCGTTCGGCTCTTCTTCGTCTTGCTACGGCCCCTCAGCATCCTCCGCCATCAAACTTAGAACGGATTCAACAGCGCCATCAAACTCAGAACCGATTTAACCACGAGGCAAGTCTGATCCCATCCCTTCTCCCCTTCCTAGATCTATGGTTTCTTGATCCGTTTACTTGCTGTGTAAATTTGTTGGATTCATCTGTGACTCCCGAGTGATCAGCAACTTCCTGCACACCCAAGATGGTTTCTAATTTGTTTTCATCAGTCTTACAAACTTGTTATTTCAAGATCTGGTTGGTTTGTTTTTTAATATAAAAAGCTATAATTGTGGAGGATCTCCCGCACATCTTTCTTGGATCTGTGAACAAATTTGTTAGCAACACTTACTAGCTCTGGAATTTCTTAGATTTTGGCTATGCTTATGTACTGTAGTGATCAAACTGTTCTATATGAATCCCGGAGTTATCATTTTGGAATATGTCCATATCAAGAATGTTGCTAAGTAACTTATATTTGTAGAATTAAATAAAGGAACCGTAATTTTCCACAGTAATTGCCTTTTCCAATATAAAGGAACCAAGTTTGAATGGATAATTCAACCGCAACTTTATTACCAGAAAATTTGACATGTGATGTGGAGGAGCATAAACAATTAGATCTGCTTCTGAAGTACCAATTTCCTGTTTTTGTTGCACCTTTTGTAGATTTTCTACTCTGTTTTGTTTGTGGTTCTGGCCTTCTTGACACAATGGTGAAGCTGACCATGATAGCGCGTGTCACTGATGGCCTTCCACTGGCAGAAGGGTTGGATGATGGGCGAGATCAGAAGGATGCTGATTTCTACAAGCAGCAAGCTAAACTTATTTTCAAGAACTTGTCAAAAGGGCATCATGAAGCTTCCCGAATGTCAATCGAGACAGGAACCTACTATTTCCAGTATCCTTGAGCCATTTATGGTCCTCTTTGTATTCTGGTTGTGGCTTGCTTTTGCGTGTTCATGGAAGCGATATATGATTTATACAATGCACATATCATTGCACATTGCATCTATATAGTTCTGATGAGTGATGACCAATATATCAGCATAAACATCACTGGAAAATTTACTGCCTTTAGACATTAAAAAAGACCCCCTTATGTCAAAGGGATCTATGTGATTACCCTGCAACTGCTCCAAAATTGGCTATACTTACAAGGCTCCTTGCATAGACAATTTCCTCTTTAGTGACTTATTGGAACTTCTACTTTCATTATTTGTTGTTTGTGAAGCATAATAGAAAGACACCAAAGAGCACCCTGGTAATCATGTCTGTCCGTTTCTCTTCTAGTGCTTTGTGAAATTCTTGGCGCCCCTTAATTTGAATCTATAGCTACATCATCGAAGGCCGAGTATGTTATCTGACTATGTGTGACCGCTCTTATCCGAAGAAACTTGCATTCCAGTACCTAGAAGATCTGAAAAATGAATTTGAGAGGGTCAATGGCAATCAAATAGAAACTGCTGCAAGGCCGTATGCTTTTATCAAGTTTGGTATGGTTCCTGAGTTCACTCACCAGCATTGGTTTCATTCTTACTTCAGATTGCACTTCTTGATAGCATGTGTCTTTTCCTGTTTAGATACATTCATCCAGAAGACTAAGAAACTGTATTTGGATACAAGAACTCAAAGGAACCTTGCAAAATTGAATGATGAGCTCTATGAGGTGCACCAAATTATGACCCGCAATGTTCAAGAGGTTCTTGGTGTTGGTGAAAAGCTAGACCGTAAGACACCTATCATTTCTTTCAAATGTTTAATTATTTGCATGTAAACTGGTACTTGTTTGTGACATTAATCTAAAATTTACTTTATCCAACCAAGGTGCCTTTTCTTTAAATTGGCCTTTGTTTCGTTTTCTTTTTGTAGATGTTCCCTCTATCACTCTTTCTAAAGGCCTTAACCTTCTTTTTTGTTTTCTTAGTAGACTGAATGGAACATTGCAATTTGAACTTCCATTTTCTGATGGTCCCTACTTGTTTTCACCTTTTCATTGCATTACACAAGGTTGGCTGTATTATCAATAACAATTTTACATTCCGTGCAGAGGTCAGTGAAATGTCAAGTAGATTGACATCTGACACAAGAATATATGCTGATAAGGCAAAGGACCTCAATCGGCAGGTAATCCATATTTACAATTGCATACAATTCATTGCTTATACACTTGCCTGCTGAACATAGTCGAGCATTCTCCATCTGATCCGTATAGTGCTTTTTAAATTTTTTCTTGAACAGCACCTGACATAATTTTACTTCACGGATCAGGTTGTTTGCATAGAAGTATTCCACTAACCGTATTTTACTCTTCTTTTACTAAGATGAAATAAAATTCTTGCTGGCATACTGTGGTTTAACATTGGATTAAGTTTGTTTTGCAGCCTATAGCTAGTAACATGGTATCTGTTTAGATTTTCATCAGCTTAGTTCATTTCTTTGACGTGCAATGTTTCAAATACCAGGCCTTGATTCGGAAGTATGCTCCTGTTGCAATTGTGATCGGGGTAGTATTGATGCTGTTTTGGCTCAAAAACAAGATATGGTGAATGTAATATACAAAGGAAGCCATGCCCCATTTGACTGGAGAAGAACATATGAAAATCAGATTGATCGATTCTGGATCAAGAGATGCTTTGGTGGCTTGTATCCCGTATCTGCCCATTCAAGCGAGTACTACAGCTTCTTTTTGCTCCTCCCTACAAGTTATTCAAAGTGAATTCGTTGTAGTATAGACCTTATGACTTACTCGAATTTTGTGCATCCGTGGAATTGGTAAATACAAGAGCTCTGTAGAGTTGGATTCGCGACACCGGGATTGTAATTTTTCTGGTGAAACTTAATGTATGGATTTGGCTGATGAACTGTACTCACGCTGATTTACAAATTTTAATCTGGCTTCTACAGCGTATAGATCTACGTAGTTGCTGAACACGTTTACTTGTTCGAATTGAGCAGAGCAGCTCAGCACCTGCCTCCGTAGCATGTTGTATTGTTCTTGGGATGCAATGACGGCATGGCGTTTAATGCCAGAAGGAAGTGAAATTTTCTGGTACGCGTGCATTCTGCCTACGGGTGCTAACGAATTAACGAATAACTATGTACAGCCACGCACGACGGTAGAATCAGGTTGTTCGACGCAACTATAACTTCGTTTGATAAATTTCAGTCACCATCTGAACTAACTTCGTTTGTGAGTTTCAATTCATCACCATCTAAAACGAATGTGAAATCCAATAGAAAAGGTACAGCACTAAAAACTCTGCACTTTTTAACAATGGAAGTAATCAAGATTTAGACGATTTCTCCAACTCTGGTTGTCAATAGATCTGGAGCAACTGTGGCTCAAAGGACACTAACCGTGTGACAAATCTCATTAGCAGGATTCAGGCATCCATCCCCTCGGATCCAGATTTAGGATACAATCAGTACTACCAGTTAATGCAATTGATAGATTTCACAAATTCAGGCAGGTAGGATACAGAACCCTTTATAACACTTGTTTCTTTTGGACCCTACAAGCTCAGATATACATTGCCAGATACATGAACGCCCAGCTTGACAAAAAGAATTCAGGGCAACGAAAAAAGAAGAATGAAAAATAGGACCATCTCCATGACCAGGAAACATAATACCTGGCTAGGATTTCGCAATCTGTACCATATACGGGGGAATACAACCCTTAGCAGCCCAAATGGCTAAAGAAATGAGAAAAGAAAGAACTGGGCTAAGTAATGTACTAAGGCGGCGAGCTAAACTGACCAAATTTGGATTCTCCAAATCTATAGGTTCCTAGCAAGTTGTTGCTGTAGTTGTTCATCGAGCCATGCATGGTTAGGTTTTGCTCTTGAACTTACGCTGCACTTTGAGGTCAACTACAACGACAGTAATGTTGTCTTTGCTTCCCTTCTGGAGAGCAAGCTTCGACAAGCATTCCGCAGCTGCTTGAGCAGCTGGGTCTGCGGAATCACCAATCCGTGGGGCTGATGATGAGTTTGTGCCATTCTTCTTGTGCCACATAAGTATCCGCTTGCGGGCAACATCACATACCTCTTCGTTTGACATTACGTCCCAGAGGCCATCACTGGCAAGAATAAGGCACTCATCATCCTTCGCCCGAGGAACTATTGTCACCTCTGGGACTGGAATTATCCATGGCTTCAGATATCTGTCACCTGCAACACATGTAGAAGCCAAAGTTCAGATTATATCCTACATGTTCCTGTACCGTGGATTCTTGTTTGAAGTTAAAAAAATCTATATACAGTAACAAAACTAGCATACAAGAGTATTCGGTTAGATTTGGGGAGGCACAAGTATAGTCCACTTAGCATAACATAATCAATAGCAAGAAAAGTCCATCCGCATGAACAGAAGAACCTAGCATCATAAATGTTCGATTTCACGGTAAGCCAAGGTTCAATGCAGTTAACAGGAGAGAAATTCTAAAACTAGCATAAAGATTGCACGCTACCGTAAAACAAATATGTGCATCTAAAACAGCAAGCTAGTGACAAATCCATATGCATACATACATCAAAACTTTGGAGAACTTTCAGCAGAAAACATTCTTATAGTGGCCTTGTTGGAGGTGCCCTCACAGCTTCAAATTACAAAGTACCAAAAGATGGTAAATAACAAGCATCCAAGGTATAAGAACGAATGTTCTTCAAAAGGATAGCAAAATTCCTAGGTTTTCCATCACTCTTATTCGATCATATAGTGTACAAATTCCTCCTGCTGCTCCCTAATACACAAACACCCAAAAGGAGACTTATTTTCTTATTGGACAAAAGAAATGGATCCTAGCTTCCTTGTTTCCACGATCCAACAGTTTGAGCATAGACATGGGATCAAGAGTATAGGGCATACCCATCACCTAACTACTCCACAGGTGAGCCGTGAGCATACAAAGAGTCATACCGAAGTCATACAATAATTATTGAAGACTCGGTGACCTTCAACCAAGTGCTGGCAAAATTTGTGCTATGATGAGTCAAGATAACTTTTATCTGCCATAGTGTGCTACCATAATTCAACAACAGAGACTGGATTCAACCATGTTAGGACCCTGGCCTTTCTTGGAGTCAGAATCAAATAAGTGGAGTCAGAATCAGAATTTTCAGGGCATAAGCAACTTTGCAGACAGGACTTTCACAACAAGATCCTCTCTATCGATACTCAAGGCATGATGACTATTTCAACCGAATCTGAATTCAGTCCATGGGCTATATCATAACAAAGACCACTATCCACTTCATGGCTTCTTTGTATTTAAGAACTTGCAGTGCTTGGAACTTACAAGCTTAAAGTACAACATACAAGAGCCTGAAGAGTACGAAATTCAAGTAATATACAATTTGGAGTAACATTGACATGAACAATTTGTTCCTTGCTACTTAGTAAACACAAATCGTGGCTCAATCAAAAACTGGAAATGTTTGTCAACAAGTAACAAAAACAAATCAGCTCCCACAGAACCATCGTGTTTTGCCAGAGAGCTTATCATGTTAAACTGCTAGTTTGTCCAAAACTGATAACAGACTAGCCTGTTCAATCAGCACAGATTAACGTGCTATTGTGGACCAGAGACCAGATGCTACACAAGGATTGTAAAATCACAAGTTAACAACATTAATAGTAACCAGCACATTTCGTATCACCAAAACTAGTGGTTCAGAAATGTTGGTGAACTAGTACATCATGCAGTAGTTCATTAAAAAAATTACTTTCAATTTCCAAATCATTCCACTGCACAGTAAATCAAGGTGACTTCTATTATATCAGTAAGGCAGTGTGCTGGAGAGTAAAAATAGGTGTACCAATAGATCGCGACATTGCAAGAACACCAAAAACTCGATAACCATTCCATTGTATGACCTTGCCACCCTCTGCCTCAATCCTTGAATACTCATCTTCCCTGTTAGGCTGAAGCACAAAGGTAGCAAAGCAATCAACATCCAATTGACATGTGAACTAAAAGCTCATGAAAACAAAAGCATCCTCGCAGGAGAGCTTACTTTATGATCCACCGACAGAGGCACGGGCTGCTTGCCACGGCAGAGCACTGCCCGTGAATCACCACAATTGGCGACAATGATATGCGAGGAGCATATGACAGCGACCACTGCTGTCGAACCAACGGTCTCAGGTGCCACAGGTTCTGGCACAAGTGTCGCCGCAGCATCACTTGTGCTTGTGCCACCACCTCCTCTGCTCGCCTTGCCCCCAACCTCATCGTCCACTCTAGCGAAACAATCCACAAAGGCTTTTTCCCACTGTTTCTTGAACTCGACTTCTCCCAAGTTAGCTGCACACACGGTCCCTTCTATCCTGCTAAGCTGCTCCACCAGCGCGACATGGAGGTGTTCCCGACAGTAATTTGCAACCTGGAAAGGAATTGAGCAAAATGCACTCAATGTAGGTGTACCAACAACAAACTGTTCCATTCTGAGCATACAGTTCCGACTTGGGAAAGCAAAATTGGAGTAGGCTCTTAATAGGAAGTCATTAATGAACTGTGAGCATACCTGTGCGCCACCGTGGCCATCATACACACCAAAGAAATGCGCAGGTAGGCGGAACGTCATGGGATCCAGCCCATCGACCACGGCATTGCCGGTGAGCATCCATAGCGGCACGTCGAAGAATCGCGGCTCCGTGGCAACAGCATCCTCCATCTCCGGCCTGCGGCCGCATATGGATGTGTACCCCCAGAGCGGCACGCAGTCGACGGCGAAGACGCTCCTCCCGCCAGCCGCGACCCTGGCCTCGGCCTCGACCGTGGCCGCCGACGCCGCCGAGTCCTCGAACACCATCGGGGTCGGGCCGCCGTCCGCCGCGCCGAAGAATCCCAGGCCAACCCCCTCGAAGTCGGCGCTCGCCACGCTGCTGCAGTCGCTGGCCACCGAGCACGGGCTCCCCGCCACCGACGCCTCCCCCGCTTCCCCTTCCGGCGCGAGCGCGGCGGTGGCGGCGGCGTCGTCCTCCGCCGCCGACGCCGTCCTGACCGGGGGCACGGAGACCCCCTCCATGGCCCCAGCGACGGCCGCCGCGATCGGGTCCGCGGCCGCGGCGGCGATCAGCGTGAGCCCCGCCGCGGCGGGGCTAAACGCGGGCGCCGGCGGCGCGGCGAGCGGCGCCACCACGACGTCCTCCATCCCTCCTCCTCCTCCAGCCTCCCCCTCCTCCGCTGCCGCCGCCGCCGCCACCACCTCCTCCAGGATCACCTTCCCACGCCGGCTCAAGCCCTCCTCCGCGGCAGCACCACCACATCGCTCCCGCTACCCCGCCGCCGCCGCCTCCTCATGCGCCTCCAGATCTGCGCCGATCCGCCCCCCAAATCCCGCCGCCCAGCTCCCGAGGCCGCCACGCGTGGATCCGAACCCCAAGTCCGCCACCGCCAAGCACACAGCCAAACAACACCCTCCTCGTGAGGAAGGGGCAAGCAACTCGGGAAGGAGACTAGCGAGCGAACGAGCGAGCGAGCGAGCGGCGGCACCCCAACACCCAAGTGCGCGCGCCGTAGCAAGCAAGGCGGGCAGCTGGCGAGCACCACGCGCCCTCGACCTGGGGAGCGGGGAAGCGAGCGAGAGGGAGATTTGGCAGGCAGCCAGCCAGCCGTCCGTTGGGGGTTGGGTAATTGGCAATTGCTGGAGTTTACCGGCAGGCAGAAAGGAGGGAGGGAGGCTGGGGAGGAGGGGGAGGAACGAAAGCTACGTGCACTTGCCCGCGCGTGTGGGGGACAGGTGTCGAGGCCGGCCGGTGGGGATGGGATGGGATGGGCCGCGGGGATCGGGTGCGCCGCCGCGGGCACCCGGCAGCGGCGGGGGCTAGGGGGGCGCGTGTCGAGGCGGCGGGAGGGGCGCGTGGAGGTGGGGCGCGGGCCCCGCGGCGGGAGGACAGCGAGCTACAGAGCTAGGCCTGCGAGGTGGCGGGATGGGAGTGATGGGAGGCTGCTCTGGGCTGGGCGTACGGCTTGGCTATCATCATCGCCTTGCCACTGCCGCTGCCGATGGTGCGTTGGCCACATGTCCTCTCAGGGATGCTGTTGCCTGGTGCTGGCCCTGGCCTCTCTGGGCGAAACGTTGCTGTCCAAGCAATTATCATTATTCCGTACGCATTACTAACAAAAATATCACTGCTGTAGCACTTAACATTTCTATAAAAAAATTCTTCCGTATACTGGGCCTTACTTAAAAATAGCACTGTGCCCATAAAATATCACCATCATTCGATTAATCATCAATTTAACCGTCCTGTTCTATGTACAGCAAGATAGATTGCCCCGCAATTTACACCTGAAATCTTGTGGCCACCACGCGAGCTGCAGCTGTGTTTGCGTGAACGACGCAAACATCTTTCCGGGAAAAGAAAAGTGGGAAGCTACAGCGAGTGAGCGATCGAAAAGGAAACCGCCGAAAATGACACGCCAGCTATCCGCGCCGCCACGTGGTGGCCAGTCCTCGAGACGTGACGAGCGGGCAACAGTGCGACACGAGCCTCGTACAGGAGCCGGGTCCCCCGCGGCCGCAGCACGGTGAAAACAGAAGCCGTCTCAGTCACCCCGGTAACTGCGACCGTCCAAAAGTACTGTGACCGGCTGGCTGACGCGTCAGTGCGGAACAGCGGACACGGCGTCGCGCGCCCATGTGCGCCACGTGCGCCCCTCGCCCTCCGCGGAAAGAAGCCGAGGCGGCCAAGTTACGCAACTGCCCCTCCCTTTTCTCCCGGCCTTTCTTCTACCAGGGTCACTGGAGCCCTGTCACTGAAGTGGTGAGCGAGGACCCACACGTCAGTGACCGGTTATTGATGACGTGGCGTCCTCAGCAGTAGCGGACTACCCTAATTGCGTGATGAAGCAGGACCAGCGCGCCGGTCCCCGGAGGAAACAAACAAATTCTCTCTCCAATCTTTACCATTCACCTATCGCATCAAATCTTCTATATATATACTATAAGAATCCAGTAGAATTGAAAACGCTTATCACCAAAAAAATCCTACCCACCCCTCACAGAGGGCCCACATGTCAGGTCCAACGGTGGAAACGACGTGAAAAGTTTTTAAAAAAACGATGTTTCTAGAGAGTTTTTGCCGTTTTGGGCATTACTTTTCTCACCACAAAATTTCTTTACCCACGTCGTGTACCCACCAATCAAATAGTCAATCAAATAGTCTAAAATAATCCATTAAAATACGAGAGATATCCTGTTTGAAACTAACGTGTGGTCTTCCCTCTTCCGGCCGTGACCTCCTTCCTCGTCGTCATGGACTCTATGAAACGTATGTCGACGAGGCTCTTTTCTGTTTCCGACCAGTGCCAACGAGGCTCTATCGGCTCCGCCGGCGCAACTTAAATTCCTTTCGCCCTTTCTTCAGGGTTCCCGTTTGCTTATATATACAGGCACGCACGTTTGTTACTTTTTGACCTACGTGATCGAAGGCGAGTCCATGATGGCAGCTGCTCGTCAGTGCTGTCCAGCGCTTGTGGCTCGTATGCTCATCCTCAGAATTTTAAATCATATGACCTCGTTGTTGTTACGGGTGATCAGAATTAGGAGTATATTAAGGTCATACTTGCTAGCTGCATGCCATCATGACTAATTTTATCAAAATTCATTGACATCGTACATAGTTTATTTATCCATTTTGTGAGACTCTTCGCCAATGTTGCTTGGTGTTATAGCCTTGCAAAATTCAACCAATAATGTACTATCTTATAAAATAGTTATAAACTGGAACTGATATGCTTCATCTCAGCAGCTTGTTCCGTCGATCAGAGTGCGGGCCGACCTCGTGCCCATGCACGTCGCCCCGTGGTTGCGCCTCGCCTCCAGCCTCCCTGCGCCTCGCCGGCGACCTCAAAATCTGGTTCGCACTTGTGCCAACATGCGGAGTCCCAGTAAGGGAGAGCGGCTATAATCACGCACAAATAGAAAAGCATGTCCGTTTCCTTTTAGCTTACGTGTCACATACTTCTGATTATTTCCATCTACTATATGAGAACCGACATCCAGCTTTCCGATTGCATGCATGGATTGGAGTCTGTTCTGCTGGAGCGGGAGCAAGATCCCGGCTGCTTCGACAACAAGTACCTCCGGGATATTATACTGAACTTCATGATCGTCGGCCGCAACACCACCACAGGGACCCTGGCCTGGTTTGGTTCGTCTACGTGCTCTGCAGGAACGAGGCCATCCATGACAGGATCACATAGGAGGTGCGCGCCGCCGCCACGGGCGACCGCGACATTGGTGCCGATGAGCTCATCACGTTACATGAGTGGATCTTTTTGAGGTGGATGAAATGTAGTATGTTGTCTTTTTTAGATGACAGCATACAATTTGTTCATGTATTTTTGAATTAAAAATCTAAGAGCTCACACGTTTTTTTGTTATAAAATTGTGGGAGCGTGACTCCGCCATGCTCCGGCTCCTAGGCAACAGCTTCCTGGGTAGCGCGGCCGACACGACGATGACGTACAGGGTGGCCATCCTCGACGGTGACGGGAACGTGGTGTACATCTCCGCCACGAAACTACGGTAGATCGATTAGTTTTATCGATATTATTAAAATTTATCTGCAGATGCATGAAATCATTAGAAAATTAATGTGGTGTGGTTTTTTTGGCCTGTGAAAGTAAATTATCTTATTATTTTTTCTGCCGTCAGAGACATCACCAAGGATGTTAGCCTCGGTTCTAACTTCTAACCAAGGTGGTATTTTTCTCAATGCTTGAAGTCGATGAATTTGAAGTTTTTCGGTTGGTCACCAAGGTTCTTCAAGACAATTGAAGGCATTCAAACATCAACATTAATTTTCATCATTGGTTAAAAAGAAAGATATTACACAAAAAAGATAAATCATTTTGACCTCAGTTTACTTTTTACTAAGTTATTGATTAATTTGTCAAAAATTAACTTAAGTTCACCCTCAAATTAATTTTTGTTTACTATGTTTTCTAATACACGCGCGTGTCGTGCGTGCACTCTACTAGTCACATTAAATCTCTCTCCTCATGTATAGAGCATTAATATAGGTAAATAAAAAAACTAAGTACATGGTTTTGATGTACACGACGAGACGAATCTATTGAGCCTAGTTAGATCATGGTAGGACAACGACTACCACAAACAAACGAAAGTGTTATAGTGCTGTCGGCGTCGAGAATGGCCGGCACTCCCTCAGCCGCACAGAAAGTGCGTTGTGTCTCGCGCGCTCGTGTTAGTTTCGCACCCTGGTGCTTGCAGTGGGGGGCTACAAGTGAAGGTGGGAGAGGAGAGTCGTTCTCCAAGTCCCGGAACGGAGGAAAAAGATGATTGAGGCGAATGCCAAAATCGTGTGTGTGAGCGTTCGTGTCTGGGCGTGTGCCTGGACGTGTCAACTTGTCCCTTTCGGGACCCCCTGACTTTCCCTTTTATATCTCAAGGGATAGAGGGGTTACAATCGTGGCTACAGTAGATATCGTGGGACGCCTCCCACATGGAGTGATCTTGATTCTTGGCGAATCTGTGCCATGAATACGAGCTGGGCTGGCTTTCGGCGCTGGTCGGTGATGTGGTGGGTCCTGTACCTGTTCTGACAGGTCTTCGAGGGGTCGAACAGTCATCGTGGCGGTCGAGTCGTTGTCCGCGGCTTCCTTCGAGGGGTCTCCTACCCTGCCCCGAGGGGTCGGTTACCCGTAAATTATGGGGACGGGTGGACAGGAGCTGGCGCGTCGTACGCAGCTGTCATGTCGTCGTAACACCGTGGTCAGAGGCGTAGTGGCCCGGTCTGACGGACCGGTACGACCGGCTTTCGCCCCGTCGGTTGCGTCAGGCTCGGTGCGTACGGGGCGGCTGGCTTCCTGCTGGCCTGACGGCCCCAGTACGTGTCCCGAGTGCTCTACTACCCTAGGGAGCGGGAGTAGGCAGCATTGGGGTGCTACAACGCTCACGGTTGCCGCAGTGCAGGGTGTGGCCGCCCGTTGGCGTAGCGAGCAAGGGTTAAGGAGGTCGTACTCCGTCCCGTCAGCCACTTGATGACGCTTGACCGAGGTTCGCCCCCGGTCGTCGTTCGTACTCCCGTTCGAGGGTCTCCACGCCCATCCGAGGGTGTTCTGACAGGAGTTGGTGAAATAGCGCCGCGGAGTGACCGGGGCCAGATGCGTCGGAGGTGCAGTGCCGGGCACGCCCTGCACAGTGGCTGCATGTCCGTGTCAGGGTGGTACGGCGCGGTCAGGTATTGTTAGGGGCGACGTGCGGCCGAAGTTTGCCTTTTGACTCTGGTGCCCATCATGGAGGATGGTAATGAGTGACAGTACCGTGTCATAGCGGTCTTTCAAGGGGTCAAGGCATCCCCTGGCGAGGCGGAGATTTGCGTCTCACCGCTCGAGGGGTGGGGTTCCCTCGAGCGAGGCGGAGTTTGGGCATGAGGGCGGCGCATCCCCGTGGGTTGTTGTTGGGCCGTGTTGGGCCATTCGGCCGCGTGATTTTGTATGTCCAGGTCCAAAGGTTCCTGGAGGCAGCCTTTTTGCGCTTTTTCGGGTGATTACCCCGATGATCAAGGGACCCCTAATTACGGTCCCCGACAGTAGCCCATGAGCCTTTACGGGAGTGGTTTTGCTCATGTAAAGGCTCATGATCGGGGTGTTCTTTCGTAAGTGTTTGGTGTCGGGGTTCGCTTTTGGTCGTGCGAGATTTCTGCGGGGGCACGCTAGCGCACCCGCGGGTGTAGCCCCCGAGCCTTTGTGGGAGTGTTTGCACTCGTACAAAGGCTATAACCTTTGTGCGTCTTAGGCTTAAATCGGGGGGAACATCACACACGAATTCGGGGTTGCGTTGGGGGGGGGGGTATTGCGTTGCTTGTGCGAGGAGCCCCCGAGCCCTCGGCCTTGAAAGGGCGATCGGGTAGAGTTCCTCGTCTTTTCGTGTTACGACCCTCGCTTCCCCTCCGCGGGGCTGAGGGGTGAGACACTCCATGCTACCCTCGAGCGGGTTCGCGAACGCGGTCGTCTCGGTGAGCTGTTAGCGGGTAGTTCAAGTGGGCGTCCGTGCCCCGTTCTTTGGGGGTCGGCTCGTGGTCCGGAGACACGCCCATCAACGAGCACTCGCAAAGGTTTGCTAGGTAGGGGCTTGGTCCCATCCGACAGGGACCAAGGGCGCGGAAGCTCTCCCTCGGTGGGATCCCTCAACTAGCTGCCTTTGTCCAGCCTTGAACACAACAGGGGCGTCCCTGGACTTCGCGTCCGGGGTAAAGTCATGATGAGCACGCCCGAATCGTCCCTGACTCTGTTGATCTGAAGCGCCTGTTGAACCCGTTCGAGGGCCAGGCTCGAGCTTCTGATCAGTAGGGCGCGGAGGAGGCGTGCGAGCCTCTCCGCTCGAGGGTCGGGCCAGTCGCCTTTCCCTTGTTTGTTTCCGACTTGGCCGGGGCGTCCTTTTGAACCTGTTCGAGGGTCGGATTTCGAACCCCGGCCTCCGCGGAACGCCTCGAGGCGATTTGGCTTACCTTGGAAGCTGTCGTCTTTCACTGGCCATTTTGACCGGGGGCGGTCGTCTGCGTTTTGCGCGAGTCGTGGTTAACGTGGCGGTGCATCGGCCCGTCGACCAGAATTAGCCATTCTTGTCCACACGATCTCGGCTGACGTGGCGCGGTGCTCCGCGTGGGAGTAGTGGGCGCGCCTTTTTAGGCGGGGTGGCGTGCGCGGGCGGTGGTTGAGGTGACGGGGTACCCAGAGTTACTGCGGCGTCGGTTCATTTTACCGTGCCGCAGTTAATGCGGCCGCCCATGCCGGGGCGGTTTTCCGCTGATGGGGCCCGTGCGTCAGTGGCTCAGTTCACCGCCGCGTTTTGACGCGTGTGCTCCCCGGTCCAGGCGGCCAAGCCGTTCCTGATGGCGCGGTTTGAACGGACGCGTCTTTTAAGTCGCAGCAGCGTGTGCGAGCAGGAGCTGAGGCGACGTGACGATCAGAGCGTCAGGCACTTAGATTCGTCTTATCGCGCGCCGGGTGGACGCGGATGCCCGCTTTGGGGTGGTTTTCCACGCAGCCGGACCCAGTCGTCAGTGGCCCTAGGTGGCACTTGATTTGTTTCTTTTCTCTCAGCCCGTCCGCCTAGGCCACGGCTGTTTCGCCCGTGAATCGGCCCGGGTGGTTGGGCGCAAGAATCGCGGAGCGGGCAGGCAGAGTCAAGGAAGTGATTAAGGCTGCTCGCCCGCTACGGACGGCGATTCGCATCCGTATGCGAATCTCGCAACCATCCTCCCACGGGAGTAACAGTCGCCGCCCCCGGGCGCCTATAAAAACAGGTGTCCGGGTAGGGAAGAGGACCAGCGCTGGGTTTTCGTGTAGCCTGGCAAGTATGCAGAGCCACAAACTTCATCCTCCTGATGGGTTCGAGAGTGAGAGTAGAGCGGTCCGGGGTTCCGCCCTTGGTGCGCGCCATTGATGCCAGAAGAAAGTCGGCGAGAGGCGGCGGGCATGCTGCGGGAAAGGGGCAGGACATCGCGCTCCTCATCGGGGAGGCGATGGTCTTGCCGGTGGTGAGGCCCTGCAAGGATGCTGCAGCGGGTGCTTCATTTGCTGGGAAACTAGCAGATGACATTCGCCGGCCGCCTTTTTTGCAAGGGTGCTCATCGACGGAAAGACGTGAAGCCAGGCCCTGTTTGACGGTGCAGGGGTTCAACGTCTCTCCGTTCCGCAGCCGCTTGACCGCCAGGTCCTTCAGTTGGTTGGGTGCCAGAAGAAAAACGCCGAGATAGCTGTGGAAACTGTTTCTCGTGATAGTGTGCTGGCCGGCCGCTGAAGTGGTCCAAGAGCCCTGCTAGAGTGGCTCTTTGTCTTTGTATCTCTGAACGGACCATGGCCGAGTGTAATTTATCCTCACAACTTTGTCGTTTGTGGCGTGTAAGAAATAAATCTGTTTGCGTGTCTAACCTTTTCGCGGGTTAGTACGATCTTGTACTCTCGTCGGAGATTTCTGTGCGATACCGTGCCCTTTCCCAATTTCCTGGAGTGATTTTCGCGAAGGAGTTCATTTTTCGCAAGTAACCAATGTTGGGTGGTGAGGGGGACGTCGTAGCCTTTCGAGGGCGTATGCGGTCCCGCGACCCGGCCACCTTACCACCGTAGTAGACTCGCGCCTCGCTTTCATCCTCCTCGGTTTTTTTGGGGGAACGGGATTGATAACGCTTTCTAGGTTTCGATCGAGGGGAAGTCAGATCCTCCCTACGATCTTCGAGGTGTGTTAGCGAGCCCTATATCATGGTTTGGACGCCAAAACCGTTTCCGTGAGTTCCTGCAGAGATTTCGGGCGCTTAGCCCCATATTTCGTGGTTAGCTGTGCGATAGATAAGGACATATAAATTTAATTCGGGTTTTGCAACCGGATATTTGTTTGTTCGACGTGCTGTGCCTTTCTCTTAGTTCGAGATCGGTTTCGGCGGAGGAACACAAGTAACCTTGGCGTCGAGTGGCGAGGGGGATGTCGTACCCTTTCGGGGGCGTAGGCGGTCCCTCGACTCGGCCGGCTCTTGGCCGCGGTAGGCTCGCGCCTCTCTTACATCTTTCTGAACTGCTGAGGAAAGGCTTGGCAGCGCGTTTTTCGAAAGAAGTGGTTTGCGTTTGTTTGTTGTTCGATGTGTTGTGCTCTCCTCTTAGCTCAAGATCGATTTCAGCGGAGGGACGCAAGTAACCTTGGCGTCGAGTGGTGAGGGGGATGTCGTAGCCTTTCGGGGGCGTGGGCGGTCCCGCGACTCGGCCGACTCTCAGCCACGATAGGCTTGCGCCTCGCTTACGTCTTTCTGAACTGACGAGGAAGGGCTTGGCAACACATTTTCGAAAGAAGCGCATGAAAAAAAAGTTAGGATTGTTGGGGGGTTAGTCCCCTAGTAGCCCCCGAGGGAGGCTCGGCTTTACCTCGAGTTCGCTTCAAGGGTAAAGGCGAGTCACCCTGTTTCATTGTCGTTAGTAACAATGTTTTCATGCTATTATCAACCTTTATTATTATCATCGTGCGATAAAACAAGACCGCGGAAAGTACAAGAGGTTCTATGGATAGAAGCGACGTAGTTGTTGGATGTTCCAGGCGTTGGGGAAGACTCGCCCTTCTCGTTCGCCAGCTTGTAGGTGCCGGGCTTGAGGACCTCGGCGACGATCAACGGTCCTTCCCATGGTGGCGTGAGCTTGTGTCGGCCTCGATTGTCTTGGCGTAGCCTCAGCACCAGGTCACCCTCGCTCAAGTCTCGACGCCGCACCTTTCGCTCCTGATATCGTCTCATGGATTGCTGGTATCGTGCCGAGTGCAGGGTGGCTACGTCTCGAGCCTCGTCCACCTGGTCCAGCGAGTCTTCGCGTGTTCGCTGGTTGTGCTCCTCCTGATATGCCTTGAGCCTCGGGGATCCATACTCGAGGTCGGTCGGCAAGATGGCCTCGGCGCCATAGACGAGGAAGAACGGGCTGAATCCTGTGGCCTCGGAGTGATTCTCAGGCTCCAAACCACCGAGGGTAGTTCGGTTACCCACCTTCGACCGTAACTGTTCAGCTTGTTGAAGATCCTCGGCTTTAACCCTTGCAGAATCATGCCGTTGGCACGCTCCACTTGGCCGTTGCATTGGGGGTGAGCCACGACTGACCAGTCCACACGGATGTGGTGGTCGTCGCAGAATTCCAGGAACTTCTTCCCTGTGAATTGGGTGCCGTTGTCGGTGATGATCGAGTTGGGCATGCCGAACCGGTGTATGATGTCGGTGAAGAATAGCATAGCCTGCTCCGATCTGATGTTGGTGACGGCCCGGACTACGATCCACTTCGAGAACTTGTCAATCGCCACCAGTACGTGCGTGAAGCCCCTGGGCGCTTGTCTAAAAGGCCCTACAAGATCCAGTCCCAGACCGCGAAAGGCCATGTGATGGGGATGGTCTGCAGAGCTGGCATCCCTCGCAGGTGCGCACCGTTTCGTTTGCGTCGGCCATCGCGGTGGGCCAGTAGAAGCCCTGCCGAAAGGCATTGCCCACGAGGGTTCGTGGTGCCGCGTGGTGCCCGCATACACCGGCGTGGATGTCGCGGATCAATTGCCGCCCCTCGGGAATGGATATGCATCGTTGCAAGATCCCCGAAGCGCTGCGCTTGTACAGCTCTCCCTCGATCGAGACGAACGATTTGGCCCTCCTCGAGACGCGGCGGGCCTCGGTACGGTCCGAGGGTAACTCCCATTGATCGAGCCATGCGATCTCTCTCCTCTCCATTTTTCATATAAACCGCTCCTCTCCAAAAATCACCATACCATCCTTGCATCTCTCTCTAGCTTCTTCTTGAATCTCGGGACGAGATTCCTGTTAAGTGGGGTAGTATTTGTAACACCCTAGTTTGAATTTACTAGGTGTTTAAAATTTTTCTAAAAAAATTGTTAGAATTAAGTAGAGTGTGCACAATTATTTAAAGTAAAACAATATTTTCTAAATTGAAATTCAATTAATATAGGTTATAAAAATAAGGTGGTTGATGCATTCATGCTCTTGCATTGTTTTTGTTGTTTGCAAAATTGTGAGTTTCAAAAACATTTATAAAATCTGAATAGTTTTTGAGCGAGGTGTGTTTAGGATTAAGGACTAAATATTTCTAGAATTAATATTATCTAAGGGCCAAATATTATTTTAGGGCTTTCCCCAATTTCTTTCCTCCTCTATTTCTCTTCTAAGTCTTCAAACCACGCCATTTTGGCCCACACAGCACTCCCACCCGAGCGCACACAGTAGCTGGCCCAAAGCCCCTCTCTCTCCACTCCCGCAGCCGGCCCAACCCACCCCGGCCTGAAACCCCTCCCACCTCCACCTACTGGGCTGCCGGCCCAACACCATCCCGCCCACGCCGAAGCTGCCTCCCTTCACCCGCTGACGCCCTGGCCCCACACGCCAGCCTCTTCCTTCCCCCTTCCCCTCCTCTGCTTCCCCTGACGCCCGACGCGCCGCCGCCATTGCGTCGCCGCCGCTCTGCTTGCCTGCACCCGCAAGCGTGCCTGCCCGGCCCCACCCGCCAACTCCTCTGCCTCCCTTTACTCCCCGCCCGTTTCCCCTCCCTCTTCAAGCCCATCGATGGCAATTGAAGGCCATCAATGGCCGGTCACCCCCTTAATCGCCGCCGAGTCGTCCCCTCCCCCCCCCCCCCCGAGCTCTCCCCTCTCTATAAAGCGCAGGGGCACGGACACCTACCTGCCCTTTAGCCACGCTGCCCAACCCCACTGCCGCCGCGCCATCGCCGCCTCTGGAAACCCCACCCATTGCCGCCACGGTGAGCCGCTCCGCCGGCCTCGATCTCCGCCTAGGGACCCTCTCTCACTCCCCCTCTGCTTCCCTCACTCGCGCAGGAGCTCCAGGAGGCCACCCGGATGCCAAGACGCGCGAAGAAGCAGCCCCAGCAGCAACCCCCACGAGCGCCCGTGGCTGCCGTCCGCCCCGCGTCGTGGACAGTCGCCTACGCCGCGAAATCGACGACTTGATCACCCTAGGAAGGTTCGCCATCTCCTCCTCTAGCTCTGGGACGAAACCGTATGCGAAATGGAGCACCGTAGCACTCGGGCCACCCGACTCCGGCGAGCCGCCGCCGCGAACCACCCAGCGCCGCCGTCGGGCCTCGTCGCCGGCAACCAAAGCCAGGCGGCGCATCGCCAGCCGCTTGATCGGCAGCGGGCGGCCATGATTAAATCGTGACGTACCCCTTCGCGTTTTAAATCCACGCCGTCCATCATGAGATCAACCGCTCAGATCGGTCCTTGACCCAAGTCAATCGACCGGCCTGGCTATTTTGCGCCTAGGCCCCCGCAAAACCTAGTTTTTACGTCGCCTGTGCACTGAGTCTAGGAAAACTTGCTTTCTAGCCCCTGTTGTCTATGTTAATTATGTTTAGGCCCCAACTCATTGTAACTAGCATATAAACCCTTGTATTTTCACTGTTTTACAACATTTGTTACTGAACCTTGTACATTTCACATTATAGACCTTACAACTTTCTGAAAATTATATTATAGCCCTTGTTAACTAATAAAAATGTAAAATCCTATTTGAACCTTGTTTAAAATGCCTTGTTGATGTCATAATTTCTTATATGATGTCATTAATTAGTTATTTTATTCTGAAAATATCATAACCCTTGACAACGCTATAAAAATTAGTTTTAGCTTGAATAAATACTTTTAGGTGCTAATAAAATTCCAGAAAATAGTTAAATCACGTTCTAGCTCATAGCTTTTGCGTCCTAGCTCTGTTTTAGTCCGTTCTTGTTGCGATGGTCCTCTTTTTGCGTGGGCTATCGTTTACAAGCGTAGTTTCACGATGGTTATGTTTTATAAAATTAAATAAAATATTAAATTAATTAATTACCTTTTAACCAGCTTTCTAAATAAAACTTGTTTAGGATTATACACCGGCTTTCGATATGTTCGTGTTAATTTGAATAATGTCAACATAAATATATTTTTAATTTGTAACTTGTTTAGTTCAACATGACACGTTGTCATAATTCGATTAGACTATTTCACATGTCTTTTATTTCAAGATAAACAATTAAATGGCTTAATCTAAATGCAAACATTTGTAAATAAAATATGACTAGGATTTAATTCGCTTTTGAATTAAAATAACTTGAATAAAATTCAACATGGGCATTTCTTTGAAATATCCTTTACACATGCTTTCTTAAATTGAAATAAATGCAGCTCATAGTTGTTCCTTTTGTATATAATCCAAATGTTCGTTGGCTTTATCTTTTCAAGCGTAGCTCCGTTTTAAGCGCTTGTCGTGCCTTTTACGTTCGTTGTAGCCAGTGTTAGCTAGCGGTATGTTTTCAAAAACTATTTTGCTATTGCTTGGTGTATTGTTCTTAGTTGTGCATGTGTGTTATTTTCAGTTGATTTGTTTACGCTAAGGAACGCTTCTGAGCAGGGAGACTTTGGAAAAGAGGCAAGTGTCTTGATCATCTTGACTCTTGCACCTTTATTATTTTACATGCTATCACCTTTTATTTATTGCTTTCTTGCATTATATGTCAAATTGCTGGGAATCCTGTATAGGCTATTTACTAGCTTTTTCATGACATTCCTTGAAGCCTTTAGAGGTATCCTTTTATGGGTAGCATATGCTTAGCTTGCTCAACATGGGATGGGTTATAATTAATCTTGATTAATGAACTATGCAACATTGGTTTGGGTAATCTTTTTAGCAACCTGGAACCTTAGGTGGCTCAGGCAAGTTGGGTTTGATGCGAGGTTGTGAAGAGAAGGTTGTTGCCTGAGCCAAGGTTAAATAAGGATTGATCTGTGGAGTGACCACCCAGGACAACAGTACAACCATGAGAACTAGATAGGCAATGGTCTTGGCTTTGTTGCTAGGGGAAATCGGGAAATCCAGTGGTCTGCGTTAGGCTGTTGGGGCTGAGGTGGACTCAAGCACGGCACAACGATGGGTACCCGAACCCTGAGTGGGTTAATGCGCGCTGGTGAACCTAGTAACGGTCTCGTAGTGTACCACGGCACGCACATCTCGGAAATGTGTGGAGGCTTGCAACCTCAGCTAAAAGGTATCATGACTCATGGTGAAAGTGTACGACCTCTGCAGAGTGTGAAACTGTTATAACAGCCGTGCTCACGGTCAAGAGCGGCCTGGACCCTCACATGGTTAGTTGGTTGGGAGGATCACAGTGGCGGTTAACTGTGGTTTGGTTAGTTATATGTGGCTTTGACCTTAAGTTGGTTGTGGTTTGGGGAAGCCTGGATATTATTAATCTTAGGTGCTTAATTAAAACTTGACCAACTAAAATATGAGCTTTGCAGTCCACCTAAATAGCCTTCCTTGTTCATAAGCCCCTCATGTCATATATTTCCCCCACTTGCGGAGTACACGCCTCCAGGTGTACTCACCCTTTTCCTTTGAACCCCCTGCCGTGTCTCCCCCTGCTGCTGCTCAGATAGTGTTGAGAAGACTTGGAGAAGGAGCCATTTGTGAAGACTTGGAGTCCTAGGCTGGCGTGCCCCCGGTCGACGTTCCTGTGGATTATGGAGCCCTCCATTACTATTAGACTTACGGATGTGTAATTTTCTTCAAGACCCTCTGGTCATTTTGTAAATAATATACGCTTTGTAATTGATATTGTTTCTGTTATTCACTTATGATGTCACTTTATGCATGAATTTTGATCCTGGCATGCATAAAGGGTGCGTTCGGTTTGTCCTTAAAACCGGGCGTGACAGCGGATCGGCGTCGATCTCCATTGCCTCGGCTTCGTCCATCGAGCATGTCTCGAAGTTGGGGGCCTCGGGATCGCTTCCCGAGGGATCCTTGTCCATCGGGTCGTCAGCCCCCGAGGGTTTCAAAGTTTTTCGAGGGGGATGTTCGGCACCCTCGAGGTCCACCGAGGGTTTGTCGAGGTCGCGGGCGAAAACGTTCGGCGGAACGGTCAGCCGCTCGGACGTGATTTTCGCTAGCTGATCTGCCTCTTCGTTGTACTTGCGCGGGTCGTGATTGAGCTCTATACCGTAGAACTTGTCCTCGAGCTTGCGTACCGCATTGTAGTACGCCTCCATATTATCGTCGCGACAGTTCGAGGTTTTCATGACCTGGTCTACGACCAGTCGGGAGTCGCCTCGAACGTCGAGACGCTTGACCCCGAGTTCAATGGCGATGCGGAGCCCCGCGAGAAGGGCTTCGTACTCTGCCATGTTGTTGGACGCTGGGAAGTGTAGCCGCACTACGTAGCGAATGTGCTCCCCCTGGGGTGAGACGAAGAGGAGGCCCGCGCCTGCCCCGGCTTTCATCACCGACCCATCGAAGAACAGAGTCCAGCATTCAGCCTGGATATGCGGTGGGGGAAGCTGTGTGTCCGTCCATTCGGCCACGAAATCCGCCAAGATTTGCGATTTTATTGCCTTTCGAGGGGCATAGGTGAGGGTCTCTCCTATTAGTTCCATCGACCACTTAGCTATTCTGCCAGCGATATCGGGATTGCGGACTATCTCGCCCAGAGGGAAAGACGAGACCACGGTCACCGGATGTGCCTCAAAGTAGTGTCGCAACTTTCGCCGCGCGAGCACTGTAGCATAGAGCAGTTTCTGGATATAGGGATACCTCATTTTGGTGTCGGACAACACCTCGCTGATGTAGTACACTGGCCTCTGCACCGGCAGGGCGTGGCTCTACTCCATTCTTTCGACGACGATGACCGCGCTGACTACTTGAGTAGTCGCAGCCACGTAGAGGTGGAGAGGCTCATTGTCCCGTGGTGGTGTCAGGATGGGCGCGCGCGCAAGCGCCGCTTTCAGCTCGTCGAGGGCTTTCTGTGCCTCGAGGGTCCATGTGAAACGTTCGTGTTTCTTTAGGAGTCGGTACAAGGGCAAGCCTCTCTCGCCGAGTCGCGAGATGAAGCGGCTCAGCGCCGCGAGGCAGCCTAGCACCCTCTGCACCCCTTTAAGATCTCGGATCGGCCCCATTCGTTCCTGGGCTGTCACCTTCTCGGGGTTGGGCTCGATGCCTCGCTGGGAGACGATGAAACCCAAGAGCATGCCGCGCGGCACCCCGAATACGCACTTCTCCGGGTTCAGTTTTACCCCGTTTGCCCGGAGGCAGTCGAAGGTGATTCGGAGATCGTCGACTAGGTCGTCCGCCTTCCTAGATTTCACAACGATATCATCAACGTATGCCTCAACGATCCGCCCGATGTGATCTCCGAAAACGTGCTGCATACATCGCTGGTATGTAGCCCCGGCGTTTCGGAGACCGAACGGCATAGTGACGTAGCAGAACATGCCGAACGGGGTGATGAAAGAAGTCACGAGCTGGTCGGACTCTTTCATCTTGATTTGGTGGTAACCCGAATAAGCATTAAGAAAGCATAAAAGTTCACACCCAGCAGTGGAATCGACTATTTGATCAATGTGTGGCAAAGGGAAAGGAACTTTGGGACATGCTTTATTTAAACCAGTATAGTCTATGCTCATGTGCCAATTTCCATTCTTTTTCTTAACTAAAACAGGATTAGCTAGCCACGTAGGGTGAAATACCTCCTCGACGAATCTGGCTTCCAAAAGCTTGCGCAGCTCCTCCCCGATCGCCCGGCGCTTTTCCTCGTCGAAGCGTCGCAGGCGCTGCATCACTGGTCTGGCTTGGGGTCGGATATCAAGGGAGTGCTTGGCGACCTCCCTCGGAATGCCCGGCATGTCCGAGGGGCTCCACGCAAAGATGTCAGCGTTGGCGCGGAGGAAGTCGACGAGCACCGCCTCCTATTTGGGGTCGAGGATGGAGCTGACCTTGGCCGCCCTACCCTCGAGATCGTTTGGATCGAGGGGTACGGCCTTGGTCTGCTCCGCGGGCTCGAAGCTGCCCGCATGTCTGCTATGGGAGTGGGCGGCCTCGTTGAGCATATTCTCGAGGTCAGCCACCTGGGCCTCGAAGCAGGCATGGGCCTCGGCGCGCTCGACGCACTCTACGTCGCATTCGTAGGCGTGCTCGAACGACGGCCCGACCGTGATGACACCCTTCGGTCCCGACATCTTCAGTTTGAGGTAGGTGTAGTTGGGGACCGCCATGAACTTGGCGTAGGCTGGCTGTCCAAGTATGGCGTGGTAGGCCCCTCGAAACCCCACTACCTCGAAGGAAATGACCTCCTTGCGGAAGTTGCCCAGCGTGCCGAAACGGACGGGCAGGTCGATCTGCCCGAGGGGCTGGACCTTTTTTCCCGGTGCGATGCCGTGGAATGCAGACAAACTGGGCCGCAACTTGTCTGCGCCGATCCCCATCAGCTCCAGGGTGTTGGAGAACATGATGTTGAGGCTGCTGCCTCCGTCCATCAACACCTTGGAGAATCAGGTGTTGTCGATCACAGGGTCGACGACGAGTGGATAATGTCCCGGATTGGGGATGTAATCCAGGTGGTCTTCGCGACCGAAAGATATGGTCTCCGTCGACCAGTCGAGGTACGATGGTGTAGCAGGGCGCACGGCGTAGACCTCTTGACGTTCGCGTCGACGCCGTCGCGCGGACATGTTCGCTGTGGGGCCTCCGGTGATGAAGAAGACGTTCTCCACGACCGGGAAACCGCCGACGGTGGCACCGCCGCCACCATCTGCGTCTTTCCTCGTGTCCTCCTCCTTTGCGACGAGGCATCGGTAGTGCTTCTTGATCATCTCGCACTGCTCGAGGGTGTGCGAGACGGCGGTGTTGTGGTACGGGCACGGCTTCTTGAGCATGTCGTCGAACCGGCCTCCTGGAGGTGGCGGGGGTCGAGGTCCCCATCGGGTTTGGTCCGCGGCGAACGCTTCGTTGGGGTCGTCTTCGCGCTGATGGTCGCGCACGGGCCTCAGGCCTCGCCGGCCTTGGCTTCCCTGCTTGTGCGGCTTGGGCTTCTTTGCTTGCTCTGTGGGTCGGCCGCCTTCCGCAGGCGCCTCCTCCACACGCTTCCCCTTCTTGCCGTCACAGATGGCTCGAACCGCTTCCTTCCTGGACGCGAAACTGGACGCGATGTCGAACAGCTCACTGACGCTGGTGGGGTGGTTGCAGCCGAGCTCGTGCACCAGCTCGCGGCACGTCGTGCCCTCTAGGAAGGCGTTGATGACTTTGGCGTCACCGACGTTGGGGAGCTCGGTGCAGCGCTTGGAGAAGCGACGAATGTAGTCCCTCATGGGCTCGTTCGGCCTTTGACGGCACCCCCGAAGGTCCCAGGAATTACCCGGGTGCACGTAGGTGCCCTAGAAATTCCCCACGAACAGCTTGACTAGGTCGCCCCAGTCATGGATCTGGTTCGCGGGCAGGTGCTCGAGCCACTGACGAGCCGAGTCCGCGAGGTGAAGCAGCAGGTTGCGAATGATCATGTAATCGTTCGTGGCGCCGCCCAACTGACAAGCCAAACGGTAATCATTGAGGCAAACCTCGGGGTTGGTCTTACCTGAGTACTTGATGATGGTTGCCGGTTGTCGGAAATGAGGGGGAATGGCCGCCGTGCGGATGGCGGGGCTGAACACTCGGGTCCCCACGGGCTCAGGCGTCGGGCTCTTGTCCTCGTCCTCATCGAAGCGCCCCCCGCGACGTGGATGGTACCCTCGGCTCGTCGCGGTGTCGTATCTCTTCTTGTTCAGGGTGTTGCGGACGTCGCCATCATCGGCGGTGCCCCGCATGTCCTGAAGCCGGTCCTTCGCAGGCCTTCGCTCGCTGGGGTGATGGGCTATGAGCGCCTTACCGTCGTCCGTTGGACGGTTCGGCGTCCACTTCACCCGGCGAGGGGTGTGGACGGACTCCTCCTTGTCCTGCCCACCGCCTTCGGCCCTCGAGTTGGCCTGATGTCGAATGCGGGAGGCAGAGCTGTCGGCCTGTAGGACGGCCGCCTGCTCGGCGAGGCTCCGCGCCTCGCGATGCAGGAGTCGAGCCGATGGTGTGGACGGCTCGGGGATGGCCCGCAGCAGCGTTACTGCGATGACGAGCTTTTGGCTCGCGCGCGGTAAGTCGGTGTCGTCGTCGTTTTCGATGCGGGCGCGGGCAAGGCGTCCCGCGGCCCTGGCACAATTGCCGCGCGGAGGCTGCTGCGCTTCCATTGTTGCCCGCAGTTGTTGCACCTGGCGGCGCTCCTCCTGGAGTTTGTTCTCCAGCTCTTTGACTTGCGCCAGCTGGGCCTGCGTCAACGCCTCATCGCCTAGAGGTGTCGAGGCGTCAACGTTGGCGGGCACCGTGGCGCCTGCGTCTGCCAGAGGTCGGTCGCGGCCAGTCGTCGATGCATCCAGAGTTTTATCGTGACCGGCGTCGTCGCCGGGGCCATCTTCGCTTCCGGACCCGATATCGCCGTCGATGACGAAACACTTTGGCATGGGATCGCTTTCTCCCTCGCTGGAGATGTCGAAGCAGTAATAAACGGAGCTCAGGAACTGCCGGAGCGCTTCAGCGTCTTGAGGCCCGGCGTAGTCCCACTCCTCACCGCTCGAGCCTGGTGGGTACCACTCCTCAGGCGAGGCGGCGTGGTGGTGAGTCGTGTCGTCCGACGAGGATGAACGGCGGTCGTGGTGGCGTCCTCTGCGCGGGCGCAGAGGACGCGCGACCGTCCGTCCTCGCGGCGCGACCACGTTACGCCGGTACATAGGCAGGTAGCCACCCCGCGGAGGGGCAGGCTGGCGGGTTCCCCCACTACCGCGCTGGGCGGTGGGGAGAGATGCTCGGGTTGGCTCCGGCCGCACGCGTCGCGGCCGCCGGCCCCAACGTCCTTGGTGAGTTGGAGGCAGCCCAGCGCGCACCGGGTCGGCGACGTCGCGGTTCGCGCTCATGCTGGCGCTGACCGATGAAGAGATCGTCGCGGCAGCGTCGCGCAATCCCATCGGGAACCGGGTTGGCGCGACGCCCGCCGCATGGCGGTTCCCTTCCGCAGGGTTCGCCGAAGATGGTGCAGTTCCACCCGACTGTGCGTCAGGCGGTGGTATCCGCAGATCGTCCCAGTCTGGGAGCCTTATCCGCGGGGGTTGACGCTGCTCCACCTGCACCTGCAGGCCTTGCAATCGTCGGCGATTCCGCAGTCCGCCCGCCGGGGGCGATGGCGACGTGGCCTCTTCCTCATCGGTGCGACGAAGTTGCATGAGGTAGTCAGACCCGTCGGATTCGAACGTCAGACTCCCGAACAGGATGTTGAATCCAGGCGGGAATCCGTTGGGAACCCCGTCGGAGGGTCTCGGTGTCGGATGGTCGTCGTGAGCAGCCATCAAGGGAACTGGCGAGAAAAGTGAATCGCACAGCGCTCCCCCTACCTAGCGCGCCACTGTCGGCGTCGAGAATGGCCGGCACTCCCTCAGCCGCACAGAAAGTGCGCTATGTCTCGTCCCTGATGATCGATGTGAGAAGCCAACACAAGAACACGGATTTATCCTGGTTCCGGCCGCGGGGCCGTACGTCCAGCAAGAGGCGCTCGCGCGCTCGTGTTAGTTTCGCACCCTGGTGCTTGCAGTGGGGGGCTACAAGTGAAGGTGGGAGAGGAGAGTCGTTCTCCAAGTCCCGGAACGGAGGAAGAAGATGATTGAGGCGAATGCCAATATTGTGTGTGTGTGTGAGCGTTCGTGTCTAGGCGTGTGCCTGGACGTGTCAACTTGTCCCTTTCGGGACCCCCTGACTTTCCCTTTTATATCTCAAGGGATAGAGGGGTTACAATCGTGGCTACAGTAGATATCGTGGGACACCTCCCACATGGAGTGGTCTTGATTCTTGGCGAATCCGTGCCATGAAGACGAGCTGGGCTGGCTTTCGGCGCTGGTCGGTGATGTGGCGGGTCCCGTACCTATTCTGACAGGTCTTCGAGGGGTCGAACGGTCGTCGTGGCGGTCGAGTCGTTATCCGCGGCTTCCTTCGAGGGGTCTCCTGCCCTGTCCCGAGGGGTCGGTTACCCGTAAATTACGGGGACAGGTGGACAAGAGCTGGCGCGTCGTGCGCAGCTATCATGTCATCGTAACACCGTGGTCAGAGGTGTAGTGTCCCGGTCTGACGGACCGGTACGACCGGCTTTCGCCCCATCGGTTGCGTCAGGCTCAGTGCGTACGGGGCGGCTGGCTTCCTGCTGGCCTGACGGCCCCAGTACGCGTCCCGAGTGCTCTACTGCCCTAGGGAGCGGGAGTAGGCAGCATTGGGGTGCTACAACGCGCACTGTTGCCACAGTGCAGGGCGTGGCCGCCCGTTGGCGTAGCGAGCAAGGGTTAAGGAGGTCGTACTCCGTCCCGTCGGCCACTTGATGACGCTTGACTGAGGTTCGCCCCCGGTCGTCGTTCGTACTCTCGTTCGAGGGTCTCCACGCCCATCCGAGGGTGTTCTGACAGGAGTTGGTGAAATAGTGCCGCGGAGTGACCGGGGCCAGATGCGTCGGAGGTGCAGTGCCGGGCACGCCCTGCACAGTGGCTGCCTGTCCGTGTCAAGGTGGTACGGCGCGGTCAGGTATTGTCAGGGGCGACGTGCGGCCGAAGTTTGCCTTTTGACTCTGGTGCCCATCACGGAGGATGGTAATGAGTGACTGTACCGCGTCGTAGCGGTCTTTCAAGGGGTCGAGGCGTCCCCTGGTGAGGCGGAGATTTGCGTCTCCCCGCTCGAGGGGTGGGGTTCCCTCGAGCGAGGCGGAGTTTGGGCATGAGGGCGGCGCATCCCCGTGGGTTGTTGTTGGGCCGTGTTGGGCCATTGGGCCACGTGATTTTGTATGTCCAGGTCCAAAGGTTCCTGAAGGCAGCCTTTTTGCGCTTTTTCGGGTGATTACCCCGATGATCAACGGACCCCTAATTACGGTCCCCGACAAGTGCGCTACAGTATCCGATGTAACTTTTCGACCAAATTTTACCCATATATTTTACAACTAAACACACACAGACACCCACGTGAGGATCCTCGAACCGGCTCGAGACGCCATTAATGCTCCGGGTCAGGTGGGGCCCGGCCTCGCGACGATGCTGGCCGTCCATCCGGGCACGTGGTTTTCTCTGGTCCGTTGAAAATCGCTGGGACCTGGTGTGGGATCCACGCTGAACGCGCGACGCTATGCGACGCCGTTGGACGATCCAAGGCGCCGAGAGCCCAACATGTGGACCAATAACCAGCACGTCAGCCGCGGGCGAACGGAAAGGCTACGTACACACCGGCCGCTGTTAGTGACGAGGGCCGACTTGCTCCTTTTTTTTTCTCCTCTTCTCTTTCTTCTTCTTCCTCCTCTTTTTCTTCTTCCTCTTCATTTATGGTTAAAAATTATAGAAAAGGGCTTAAGGGGATCCATTAATTATAAGGGGGTTGGGGGCTCTAGCCCCCCTGCTGGATCCGCCCCTAGCCGCCGTGTTCTCATCACTCAACCACAGATTGTAGTGCAATATACACTCACTACTAGCATAAACACGCTTAGAGCAAGTATTATAAGACCACCCGACGAAATACTAATACACACCATCATTATAATCCGACGTGAAGGCGCCCCCTTTTCATGGACGAAATGCACTGTTTTGTTTGCTGACCACCTCTCCTCCGCTCCGATTCGCCGCCACCATGTGAAATGTTAGTTTGAGAATGAATAATTTGAACCATGTTCTCTGAAGCTTATTCAAAGACATTCCCATTAAAACTTGCGTAAAACAAATTTTTTCAAACAAAATTCTAAACATTACTCCCAAAGAAAATCTTGTTAAGCTTATATGAAATAAGTTTTCTTGAAAACTTAAAATTACCGGTTTAAAGTCACAAAAGAAAGCTCCATTCGTTTCTCCTTTCAACCTTTGCAACCCTGCATGTACACCTTCCTCCATTGGCAAATAAAATGATCATTCATCCAACACAAATCTTTCTTCTTAGTGAAACATATACAATCATTCTTCTTATCAACCTTAGGGTAGTCCACTAGTCCCAACCCTCCACCTCACAAAGCTAAGGTGCAAGAGAATTAACAAGGAGATAGAAAAAAAATAAAGAAACAATGTCTCACCAAAAAAACCCATCTCTACATGAGAATCAAGAAATAACAAGAAAAGATAGGAGAGGAAAGAAGAGGGAAGAAACACGGTTGGATGAGAATTTATTTTGTAGAAACTATGCATTGGGGTATAATTTTTATGACTAGTGTATATGTGACATGTCATATTGGAAACTATGTGATGGTTGCTGATTGGGATTGTCATACCCGTGGCTTTAAACCCAAAAAGTTTGTTACATAGGAGAGATGGAAAAGGAAAACAAACTAGAACCAAAAGAAGTGAAAGAAATGTTCAGGTACTCGTATAGTTTTTTTTTCTTCGCGGCAACCTCATAGCTGATTCATAAGATAAAAGTGTAGTCTTTGTGAAATAAATAAATTTTGGATGCTAGACATAATTTATTTTGGGATGGATCGGATGGGGTAAGCTCCAATGATGGATTCTATCGTTGAATCATGACCACTCCTTTTAACCAAAAGAAGTAAGAGAGAATGGATCGTGACGCGTTGTATAAAATAAGATTTAGATAAGTTTACCATCGGAGACATATAAAACAAAGCGCAAAAGCTTCACATCCGATCCGGACAAGTTTTGAGTCAAAGTGTGATTGTAATTTATCTGGGGTGTCACTTTCTCGCGATCTTTATCACCAAAACTAGTAATTTTCTCATCCTTGGATTAGCACATCATAGAGAATGCTTAGCTACTAACTTCATCTGGGGTGTCAGCAATTTTTCTTGCTGTTACAAGACAAACCTTGGGTACGGTATGTTTTTTTTTAGAATTTATTAAGGATCGAATTGCCCCAGTCCATTAGCATAAAACTGTCAGGTCGAACTGCTCATCAAGCGTGTTTACCGTAACAGGCACCCAACAGTGCACGTTTAACATCAGATTTCACGCCACAAAAAACAGCCACAGCTGCTAAGAGGAACCGATTCAACTGCACCAAACGCTACTGACATCCAAGCATACCAGAAAAAGAAAATATCTATGTTCTCCACAAGCTAAGCTCAGAGAGCGTTCCTCAGGTCCCATGACCCATCCTTTGTGCCTGTGGCCATCCTCCATATTTGGCTGCAGCTCCTCTTGTGATTAGGGTACATTATGTGACAAGATCATAATTAACCTAGCTAATCTTTTTTTTTTGAAAAGATAACCTAGCTAATCTTTCAGTAGAGACTCCGAGTGCTTCCCTATTGAAGGTACAATATTGTACCCATACACGTGAAAACAGAACTATAGATATAATTAAAGCCTCCGTGATAAGTACACGGCAAAGAAAGTTCTTAGACGATACAGAGTAATGTCGTACGTCAAACCATTTTTGACAATTTAAGTAGTAGGTCAACTTTATCAACTATATGTATATAGAGTAATCTCTTAAATGTGTCAGATATGGATATATATCTCATATCAATATAAAATATCCATATTTGATCATCCGGATTTAGATACGGATCGAATCTTGAATAGTTAAATTCGGATACAGATTATTCATTTAGTGTTAGAACCCATACGGTCGGGCGGGTAGAAAATATCCGTACTATTTTCATTCCTAAAAATAAAATGATACAAACTAAATGTGCAAAGTAAAGCGTGAGTTCAAGGACCTCGATCTTTTTTTTCCAAAAGAATTGAAGATTCGGCACCTCAGATCATTATTTCTTGTTGGAGCATCCATGCAAGTATGTAGCTCCCCCCTAATCCATGCGAGGACTAAATGATCTCTAGAATTCAAGTAATATTCCATTTTCATTCCCGGTTGGTGGATTCAAAATGGACTACAACACATTTTAGATCTTCCACAATCTCCTCCTTGAAGCTCACCAAAAAACAACACCAACAAACTATCTAGGTGATGTCAATCATCAAGAGTACTATGTAGAGAATTTCATCACTTGATTCGCATAACATGCACTAATGATGTTTTTTCTTTAATTAAAAAACCTGCAAATCACTAATGCTCAACCCCTGCTCTCCCCTTATAAAGTGTAGTTATGAACTTCCATGTGACAAAAGACCTTAAATGAATTACTAGATGGTGACATATTTTTATAGCAACAACCCTTGGAACTGGCCATTACAACTGCACTCGTGAAAAACTCTGTTACTAACCTAGGGAGGGAGTCGGGTCGGCCGCCGCGGCGAGGTTCACCCATGGGTCCGTGGCCCTGGAGCGGCGGTGGCCATTTGATGTGCGCGTGCCCAGGGCCCTAGGGGTTCCTGACGGCGTGGTGGACGGCCAGCAGCAAGGGTGGGGCGGCAACCCGTGGAGGTGGCCCGCGACGACGACGGAGGGCTATGGCTCTCTGGCGAGCGGGGTGCGCCGCGGCGGCCTCATGCCCATCGCCAAATGCCGGATCCGCGTGACCCTCCCGCATCTCCTGCCTATGGCGGGGAGGTTGGAGGCAGCGACGATCGTGGCACGCGACGACGGTGGTGGCTGCCCTCCCCCGGCCAATTCTCTTCCACCTGCGGATTTCGCCATGAGAGGGCCCGGTCTAGCAGTGTGCTGCAGGGAATAGGCTGCGAAGGCGAGAGCTTGTGCCTCTTTTGCAGGTCGATGACGGCGGTGTCTCAAGCGTCGTTTACCTTCATGAAGGCATCATCTATGGCTCTTATTCCCTCTCTCCGGTGAGCTTTTCATATGAAAATCTTGACCAATTTGGTCGGACGACGACGGCGCAATAGTGTCGTCCCCTTTCTTGAGGCGTCGTCTTGGGAGCTATGCTGGTTACGTTGACACTGACACTCCTACCTCTCTTAGGTTGTTATGGAGTTTGTTCTACGGGTGTGATTCGTGTGTTGCTGCAGTACATTTCTAACATCTTCAGTTACTAAGTAGACGAGAGATGTTGCATAAGCATAAAACAAGGTCGAAGCGATATAGAAGAAGTTAGAATCTTAGTTTTCTAACTTTCTTTCTTAATCTTATGTTTTTCTCTTGTTCGTTGGATTTCTCAGTTTTAAGAATTTGAGTCTAAGAACTGTTGTAATGTTATGGGTTATATGTATCTAGAAGTGGATATAGAGGCCGGGTGTTATCCATTATTAAAAAAACGGTGAGACGAGCAACGGAAGGCGGCGGCTCCAGCCCCGTACGTACGTAGTTTTGATCAAACAAAAAATCGTATCTCCGTGTGCCCGCAACAGGATCTGCTTTGTTCCGATGCATGGCGCAAACAAAAGTAGCCTCGGTTAGCCTCCGCCACAGCCCGCTCGTAGTATGGGATCGGGATCGGCACCAAATCTATCGGCCCGCCCCCGCCCCCCGTCCGGGGAATGCTCGCGTGTCGAGGGCGGGTCGGGTCGGGTCCCCGGAACCCGCCCCCCCCCCCCCCCGGATTTTGGGGGGGGATACGCTCGAAAGGCCGGCGTGCGGCGGCCTCCACCGGACGGCAACACCCGGACCCATGCGTCGGCGTCGCGCTCCGCCGATCCGCCGGCGGATACGGCAGTAGCCACGAAGGTCGGGCGCGGTGGTGGGTGATCGATGCTGCCGTGCCCGTGCTTTGCGTCGCGTTGTGTCCTCCCGTCTCTGGCCTCAGCACTCGGCAGCGCGCGGTCGCAGAGGCAGAGCCATCGGCTCGATCTCAGTGCCATTCGCGAGCAGCAGCACCCTAGTGTGCTCCGGTGCTCATGCTGGGCTGCTGGTGTTGAGAGGCCCAGAGCCACTGTTTTTGGTACCGGAAGGTGCAGTGCATCAAATGTGACGGCGATTCAGATTTCAGAATGACAAAAATAATCCACGTACGTACTGGTACGACTACTATAGTTCCGTAGTATAATACTGAGTGAGTTTACCAAAAACTGGGGTCACTGCATCAGTGGCCCCACCGGTCGTCATATCCTGGAAAAGACAACGAAAATGTTGCTGCACTAGTGTGGTAAAGCGAGTATCAGGGCGTCCGCAATGAGCGGTCCTGTACCGGTTCCATAGATTTCTCTCTCCTATGGAATCATGTTCTTACCATTGTGAGGCTGATTCTACAAGGAACCCGCTCCCATGCATGGAACCAGGTCCTATAGAATAAAGTGGGAGAGAGAAAGAGAGAGGGTGGAGACGTGGGACCCGTCTATAGATCCACCCCCTAGTTCTATACATTGCTGGTAACATATCAGTAGGCATCAAATCATTGTGGAACCTGTCTATAGAATTGGGGGGGTTCCTGTACATTGGAGATGCCCTCATGACCCAATCTTCATAATCTAATGTGCTAGCTAGTAGCAATCATGAAGTCCAGCAGTGGGCAGTGGCTTGTAGCCGGAACAGCTAAGCCAGTATAATATGGTGTGGATCTTAGATTCTTAATCCGATTGCATGGTCATTAGGCTGTCGGAGCCTCCTTTTTCCGGGAAGCATCCGTCAGGAATCTCCTGGCCGGCTCCTTTTGCAGCTCCACCACCAACCGACGGCAAAATCTGTCGCTATGGATGAAAGCGGTCGGGAACGGTCGGGAAAATACCCTAACCACTTTTATTACTGTATTTTTTATCCAGAAACGGTAACGGAAACGGGAAAGCCGGATGGGAAAACGAAATCGAAATTACGGGATATCGGAAACGATATAATCCGATCGGTAATATGTCGATACCGGTCGGGAATCGGTAATTCAAATCGGGAACATCGACACACATAGCCTTAAAGCACTTAATTCAATGCAACAGTTAAAAACATACATAATATATGGTCAAATCGTATTGTAAATAAGTAGATAACACCGCAAATAAATTCACCAATCAATAGAATACCACAAATATATTTATACATGAGTAACCTACAACTTCTCACATGGCATATGCCCATAGTAAAAGAACAGGGAATTTAATTTTCAATTGGCATGAAAGACTCGGAAAAAAGGAGAGAATTGTAATAAAGAAGAAAAAGAAAGGAAATGAAAAAAGAAACGCCCAAACCTGCTCCCTGCTCTCCGCAGCAGAGTAAGCAGTGGCGCAGTGCGCACTTTTAGTGCCACCTCGCGTAGGCAGCTGGGAGGTGCGAGCCAACGGGCTATAAATACAGACTCCAGCCTCATATTCACTGGACACTGGGAGCTGCCTGTTCCTTTGGACTCCTAAATACGGGAGAAAAAACGAAAAAAACAGAAATTATCCCGGTAGAATACAGGATCCGTGAATACGGTCGGGAAAATACCCCAACCGATTCCGGTCCCGTTTTCTGCTGGATTTTCCCGAATTTTCCTGTATTTTTTCGGTAACTGAAAATATGGTATATGATCGGGAAATTACGGTATATGGCTTCGGTCGGGACGGGATTTTCCCGTCCTGTTTTCATCCCTACTAGTGATTAGCGCGCGCCAAAGGCGCGGCTGCATTGAAACTAAAATGGCTTTTATGCATAGTTATTGAAATGACACACAATGCCTCGTAATGTAGCCCTTAACTCAACAGAAAAAAGGAGTAAATGAACTGCTGGACAGAATGTGCAGCTTTTTAGAGCAGGATTTTGCAATCACTACAAAACCTGGCAAAATACAATGCTAGAGTAGATTATTCATATGACAGTAAAGCATAATGCATAGGAAAATATCAATTCTGAAGTTCTTAATAGAACGTTAGTGTAAGATACATGAACAACATAATTTTGAGTCTTCATCTGACACTTTTATTTTGAAGCCTTCCCCACTCATAGTCTCATGTAATCTGTCAGACATTAAGAAGCTAAAGCCATATCTACATCTTCTTTACCTGCAGATTGACAGCATTACTTATTCGTCTGAATGTCACCTGCACACACATCCCAACCTTGAATATTTGCAAACATTCTGCAAGCCAGCAACACATTTAAAAGATTTTGTTACATAACCAGTATATATAGACATAAACACAAACTGGATTTTACTGAACCAACACTTCGGAATAACTACAGTGGATTACCATATATAACCAAACAAATTTAATGCAAGTGGTAAATTAAAAATCCTTGTAGTGACCTCTAAAGATTACATAAATGAAAGAATCCTTGTCACATATATAACATGCTTACTTACAATTGATTCAAGGGACAGGGCTCCAACGAATTGACAATCATCCATGTCTAATGAGTGGGTGATCTTTGTCCTGTTCCATCCCGCCATTTCTTTGTCTATCTAATTGCAAGCAAGTTTCATACCTCGATCACACTGCCTGTCTAATTGCAAGCGAGCAAGCAATCTGAGGGCTATAAAATAGTCGTACAAAGAAGAATAACAGACCTTTTGGGATTTACCAAAGAAGCAAAGGACCTTAGTCCATATAAATTCATTAAGAATATAGATCTTAAGGAATACAACACAAGAGTAAGCTTCAGCATGTGAGAAGAAACCATGCCGAAACTACATCAGTGCCACTGTTGCCTCTTATCTTTGAAACGGCTCGTTGTGGCCATGTTTCGATTTTCCCAAAATACTTCACAGGAACGACGCCACCAAAACCTTCAGTCAAAATAACTGTGTTATCTGAAATATAGAGCTTCATTCCATCTACAGAACAAATTTGGTACTCATATCAGCATCTAGCCAAAAAACAGAAGAAACTGCAATAAGTTTGGACTTATTTACAAGCAGCACGGAGTACCTTGAAGTGCCTTCCTGACGTCCAAATAAATTAAGATGTTAACATCATGCCGTATACCTAACCATGAAAAATAAACAAATTAATTCGTGAACAGACACTAAATGTTCTGCAAAAAATACATCCATATAAGTTGCCAAGAAAAGCAGCTAATGGAACAATAGCCATGATTCGAGGCATAGAATATCATATAAAAAAATTAAAGAAATTTGTTTAAAAAGAATCATGATTTATTGGATATAAATCTTTTTGCAAAGCATGTGGAATTTGTTCTATTGTGAAGCGTACCACTAATTACTTCTCCACCAGATGGTAAGGCACTTGAGAAATGTAGATGTAACCTTGCCATTCGTTTCAGCCTAGATTGCAAGATCGAGTCAAGATTTTTTCTATAAGTTCCGTGCACACAAACTGCAGATGAAAGAGATGCATAAACAACTAATTCCATTAGAGAGCAAATGTGGAAGTGAGTTTTCCTTTGCATACCTGACACCTTACCAGCCGACAAAATAGGCTTTAGCAAGCTCTCTAAAGTAACAATCTGCCAGAGATTTGCAGAATTAGTAAGAAAGCTAGAACAAACAACCACTCCACTCCAGTTGAAATCCATGTCACCCAGTTACGGCTGACTATATACAAATACACCACAAAACCTAAAACTTAAGAAGATTGACAGTCATATCGCTTATGTCTTGATGAGAAAATTAAAATAGCACAGAGATCTGGTGATGAGGGTAATGCTAAATTTAATTGCCTACATTAACTGCATCTAGGTAATACTGGTAATGTAGGTAAAGCTAAAAGCAAGAATAGTACCAGATATGAGGAGTATCCAACATTAAAAAAAAATGAAGTGTCGTGATGTAAAATTTGACTATAACATATACAAGAAACCATCATAGGTAAAATCTGAGTGCAGAAACAATATTTAAGAAAAAAAGGACAATCATGGGAAATACATGCTGCATTAGGAAAACAACTTCAGTGCAGGAAATCTCTTGCAAAGAACATACAGTTACTGAGTGCCCCTGGTTTGCTCGACATCTTCATCCAACAGACTAAAATCAATGCTTGTTATCCCGCCTAACAGCCTACATGCCAAAAGGCAATAATCTCTAATCAGATTAAATATCATCCATAATTCACAGCAGGATCGTATAGTCTAACAAAGTTTAGAGTGCATTAGCAGCTCCATTTCGTGAAACAAGCTAAAAAGATGAAAGACGTATCAGGGCTAAGAGCCTAGTGGATTTCCCTACTATTCATTCTTGAGCAGCATATGGTTGAGTTGAGTATGCCAAATTTACTTACCTCCCTGATTTCGTCCACCGTGTGGGACTTGAGCGGGGCATTGGCGAAGGTCTGCAGGCTGAGCTTGAGAAGGTCATGGACCTTCACGTATCCGTACGGTGTCATGTCCAGGCCCAGCTCCACCGCCATGTGCCGCAGCACCCTCGACCTGCAACCAAGAGCAGCCGGTCAGCGAACCCTTGACGGCGCGCAGCAGCGATGGAGGGGGCATCGAGGCCAAGTGCTACAGGATGCGGTTAAGGGCGCCGATGCGGTCGCTGCCATCTCCACCGCCGCGCCCACCCCGACCCCGCCGCCGTAGCCACGCCTTCCCCGCCCGCCGGCGCCGCCGCGCGGCTGCGGGGAAGCGAAGTCGGCGGGCCTGGAGTGGTAGCCGCCAGGGGAGTCCTGGTCCTAGACAAAAGCGTCGATGCGATTGCTCCCACCGCCGCGGCCGCGCCCGCCCCGCCCGCCCGCCGCCGCGGCGCGGCTACGGAGAAGCGAAAGCGGTGGCCTTGGAATGGTAGCAGCCAGAGGAGGACGATGAAGGATTCATGATGGATCTGGGGGCGGGGAGCCGGAGCAAGGAGGTGGGGGGAGAGGAGGGCGCGGAGCAGGGGCTTGCCGACGGCCGCTCCGCCGCCCGGCCGAGCGTTTGCGGCCCCCACGCGATGCGCCATCCTCTGCGCTGGGAGCAGCTGCTCCGATCCAGGGGGGGCGAGGCGTCGAAGGAGAGACATTGGGGCCCCCAAAAGACCACTGCAGCGTGGCACCGAATCCGGCCGATCTGGCTTTGGGAGGCGATGGTTGGGCGGAGGAGGAGGCGAGTTGGAGCGGCGGCGTTTTTTTTTTCTTCGGGAGCCGAAGCACCGGCGCTCCTCAATGGTTCTCGGAGGAGGGCGAAGAAGACTTTTTCTGGAGGATGCAGGGCTTCGCGAGGCTTCGCACCTTACCGAGCACCGACACGTAACCATATGTGAAGAGGAAGGACCACGGGGAATGCAGGACCGCAGGATTGAAATCCGACGGGGCTAGATTTTTTCGCTGACGTAGCCGATCTGGCCGGCCGCCCCAGGCGCCCCATTGAATAAGGAGTATATCTATCACCACCACTCGAACTGAAAAGGGGGAAGGAGATTCAGATCCTGCTGCTTGCCGGACATGACCAGTACTGCAGCGGCACAGGTAGCAACCGGTCGAAATGTTGGAGAGGTGACTACCAGACTGTATTTACGGTGATCTGAAAGCCTCGTACTGCCATACAGTAGCAGCACTAGCAACGGACAGAAGGGCCTGTACAGAGCAGAAAGGGCCTGTATTGTTACGGAGATTGGTTGGATTTGTGTGGCAGAGCTTCTCTGCGAGACAGACCACGGAGTCGCGATCGTGGCATCCAGCGTCAATGTCTGTCCGTGGCGGTGGCGGCGCAGCAAGTCGTCGTGCGCCGTCCCCTTGACAGCCGGCGCCTGCCAAGATGCACAACCAAATGGCCGGCAGGCAGGTAGCAGTCAGCCCGGCCGACCCATGAGGTGTGGGCGCGGCGCAAGCATCCAATCCAATCCAACAAGCCTGCGCCCATCGGTCAGCAAGGCCGGAAAATCGGTGGTGATAACAATGGGGCCCAGCCCAGGTCGCGCCTCACATGCGGCATGTGTACAACTGTACAGTATTCTGCTGTACCTATGGGAGCAGAGCTACCAGTACTCCTGCAGAATTGACCAAGGGGGTCATGCTCCTGACACCGGCGACTTGTCGTCTGAACACACTGCCAAGCCCGGCGCGAGCTGCTTCCTCCGGAACTGACGGCCGTCTTCATTTATTGCCCTTTCCTTGAGGGCTTGCCTTATCTCAGCCCAGATCAGCAAATGACAGGAATGTCTCGTTCAGGTTCCGGAAATGTGGATCAACGAGGCAATGGATGCAGCCATGGGCATGCCTACGGAGGCGCAACTGGTTGTATGCTGGGAAATGGGAAGAGCCACCGATCTTTTGACATCGATCAGGCAAGACGATGACACCGATCTGAAGTGCAGAACTCGATCCTCCGACCCACAACGATCGTACAAACCGAATGCAAGACGATTACCATCCAGTTCATCATCGTGTGCCTCTGAGAGGAGTTAGGTTCTCAAGGACTACTGAAGTGAGGAAAGGTACTGATCAACGGTTATACTAGTACAAACATTAACGCATAATTAAGTGTGTAAGTGACTCCGATAAGAACGATTAGGACTGGAGGCCTTGGCGGTGTTCACTTCCCTTCAAATCCAAAACCTTCCCCAAACTTTCTCTCTCTAAACTTCGCTATTCACTGTCACATCAAATCTCTCTCCTCATGCATGTAGCATTAAATGTAGGTAAATAAAAAAACTAAGTACATGGTTTTGATGTACACGACGAGACGAATCTTTTGAGCTTAGTTAGGTCATGATAGGACAATGATTACCACAAACGAAAAGTGCTACAGTGTTCGATGTGACATTTTCACCCAAATTCACGTTCCCTTTTCAGGGAAGTGAACACCGCCCTTGTACCACAAGTAAATCACATCACACCATAATGCTCAAGTAGATGGGATAGAATCCACATTACGCTGCAAGACGAGGCGTGCAATCAACCACATTTGCCCTGCACCCTGTCCTCCAACCAAGCCACAAGCTGCAATGGAGAAGCCGCACCGCGCAGCATGCTGAAAACAAATCGCGGAAAACAGGATACACAACGGAAATGCTATTCAGTCTAGGAGCAGCTCCAACAGATCAACAGATGAGCTAAAACGTTTTGTATCGCTAAAAAAAAGAAAAACACCGCGGAGACTCGTTCCAACGGACTCGCCATCGTCCTCGCTTCGCTAACCGGCTCGGCATCGCGTCCCCGTCGCTACGCATATTTGCCGACCGAAGGAGACTCGCCATCCCCCTCCCGGCCCACCCACCCTCCCTACCTCGCGCCAAACTCCAGCCCTGCGCGCCATCCCGCCCTCGCGCCAGAGCCGCTCCCGTGCCGCCGTCGCTGCCGCTACAGCCCGCGCCGCCGCCATGCGCTCCCTGGACGACCCGCTGGTGGACGGGGATGGCAGCGCTGCTGGTGCGGGTTCTGGCCGCTGGCCGCCGGGGCCAGCGCGGACGGCACCCCCTTCCCCCGGTGACCTCCTCCTTCTCTTCCTCCTCCCGCCGCCGCTGCTCGGAGTGACGGCGGCCCGCTGGTGGATGGGGATGGCGGAGCCACGAAGGCGGGAGACGAGGATGCAGAGGACAGTGCCGCCGGCGCCATTGCCACCGCGATTCGCCGAAGGGAGCAGCGCCGACGAAGCTAGCCACCACCATGAGCTTCCCCGCGTCGAGCCGCATCGACCCCAACGCTTCAAGTTGTCGTCCCGTCGTCGGAGCACCGTCGCCGGCGTGAAGCTCCGAGCCGCCGTCGTCCCGGACTCCCGGCGGCGTCGGAACAGAGGGAGAGAGCGGCGGCGACGACACGCAGTGAGAAAAAATGACGGAGAAAAAAGTAGAGGGCAGCGGCGTAGGCTTGAATGGGCTGAGCAAACGTTGAATGGGCCCAAAGCAAAAAAAAAGTACAGCCCACAACATTTGAATACATAGAGAGTTAAAATTTAGAGAGGTTGTTGGAGTTGACTGCAATTTAGAGAGTGGATCTTAGTTAAATGGATAGCTAAATATTAATATAGAGAGTAGAATATAGAGAGGAGTTGCTCTAATCATCTTTCTCATCTTCTTTTTCTGCAAATTGAACTGTATGTATGTATATCGCAACATATTCAGGAAAATTTGGGGCAACATCTGCCCTCAAATTTTCCACAAGATGTTTTTACATCGCATCCCTTAAATTAATTACACCGCCTTTGTGTTGTGCTGGTTGTTTCCCATCTAGATAGATCAATCAATCGACTCAGACTCACCCAACTGCTTGCTACTAGTAGCTACTACAGTAATAAGCATCAATAATCCTACAAAAATCTTTCTTTCTTCTAGGCTACCGGCTAAAAGAATCGCTAGTTCTTTCTTGTACCACTTCAATTTTGTATTGTACCAACAAAGAAGAGAAAGCAACAGAAACCAGAGCAGGGGAGAGATGAATGAGATGGTGATCAGTTCAGACTTCAGAAGAATGTTGTGCCGCCGAAGCCGCGGTGGAGCAGGTTGTGCGCGATGCCGTCCCTGGCGCGCTTGGCCGCCTCCGACCGCACGGGGTTCTCCGGCGTGGTCTCGTCGTCCACGAGCTCGCACCGGATCACCGGGTCCACCTCCTCGCCGCGGAGCTCGCAGATGTTGTGCAGCACGCAGCAGGCGCCCAGCACCACGGGCAGGTCCTGCAGCTTCACCTCCGTCCGCTTCTGCAGGCACGCCCACCGCGCCTTGAGCCTCGCGAACGCCTCCACGGCCACCCGCCGGAGCTCCCCGACCTTCTCGTTGAAGGCGTGCTGCGTCCACGTCAGGTTGGGGTGCGTGTACGGCACCAGCACCCAGTCCATGAGCGGGTAGCTGGCGCCTCCCACCAGCCACGACTCGTGCATCATCCCCGCCGCCGCGCGCTGGTGGAGCATCGACTTCTCCAGGACCTGGTCGTCGGGCATGGACCCCGGCCAGCCGATGCACACGTCGGTGAAGGCGCCGTCGGGCCCCACCACGCCCTGCAGCGTGATGGAGTAGGACGTCTTCTGGTTGCGCTCCGTGTGGCGGCGGTTGAAGTAGGCGGCGACGGAGATCTTGGGCGCGATGATGGGGATGTGGGTGGTGTACATGGCGCCGATGACGCCGGGGACCCCCGAGGTGCGCTCGAACTCGGCCTTGAACCGCGCCGCCGCGGCCTCGTCGGGCCACTGCAGGAACCGCGGCATGAGCACGGACTTGATGGCGGCGCACACCTCGAGGACGAGCTTGTGGCAGGTGGAGATGCCCAGGCCGAAGCGCTTGGAGACGAGGCGGAGGGGCTCGCCCGTGGCGAGGCGCCAGACGCAGACGGCGACGCGCTGGCGGACGGGGATGGCGGCGCGGAGCATGGTGTCCTCCTTGGCGACGGCGGAGCCCAGCGCGTCGCAGATCATGTCGAAGGTCTCGCGGCCCATCCGGAAGGCGCGCCGGAACTCCTCCTCCGGGTAGTCGGGGCTGTTGCACTTGTCCCACCACGCGCGGGACCGGTCCTTGACCCAGAGCCGCCGCTGGTGGTGCCCGGCGCCCGCGGCGGCGCGCGTCGGGGAGCCCGTCGCGGACGCGGACGCCGCGGCGGCGGCGGACTCCTCCCCTGCGGCGACGGCGGCGGCGGCGGCCGACGCGGAGAGCCTGGAGCGCTTGGACCGGGCGGCGGCCTCGGATTCCGCGGCGGCGTCGAAGCTGCCCTCCATCTTGGCGTAGTAGTCGAGCATGGCCTGCGAGCGGGTGTCGGCGTTGGACTCGAGCAGCGCGAGCTCCCGCGTGGACGCGTCCGCCGCGCCGGCGCGGTCCGCGTGCTCCTCCGCGTCCAGCGCCACCAGCGACGTGAGTATCCGCGCGATGGACCGCTTCTTGCCGTCCTGCTTCTTGGCGGCGGCGGCGGCGCCGCCCTCCCCGTCCCCCGCGGCCGCCCCGCGCGGCTTCCGGCGCCGGCCGTTGGTCATCGCGGCGGCGTTGGCGCCGGGGTCGTCGAGCGCGGGCGGCGACGGCGCCGTAGCGGCGTCCTGGAGGAAGGAGTAGTAGAAGGCGAAGTCGTCGTCCCCTGCTGCCGCTGGAGCTGCACCAGCTGCTGCTCCTCCACCCCCACCGCTGGTTGGGGGGCGGCCGTTGGATGGGGATCTCATATACGTCTCGCCTCCACGAATTCACAAAGCAGGTGGTGGTGGGTGCGCGTCAAAGGCAGGCCGTGCCGTGCGATCGAGAGGTAGGGGGCGGAAGTCTCTGGCTGGAGCCCGTGCGATTGGCGCGGGAGCAGCGTGGCGATTTTGGGGACGGAGGGAGACTGGTGTGAAAGGGGGAGGGCATAAATAGGTCCCCTTTTGATCGGTGGTCTGATGTGATGAGCTAGCTCGGTGCGGTGTGAACGCGGCGGGCGTTGCTTTTTGGACAAGGAAAAGAAAAGCCGGAAAGCGGAGGGGAGGAGGAAGGAAGGGGAGACCGACCTGCGGGCTGCTGCGTCCGCTCTGACAGCATGCGTGGGGGCGCGTGCCGCGGCGCGGGATTACGCGGTTTCGCGCAGGCAGGTGGGGTAGGAGGAGCCGGAGACGGAGAGGGTGGTGGTGGTGGTGGGTAGGCTGGCGCGGCACGACACCGCGTGGACCAAGGGGGGGTCACCACCCCTTGGCGGTGCGCTCGCGGTCAATGGAATGGGGAGGGGGAGGCGCATGGGCATGTTCCGCATGCCGAGAAGAGCTGGCGTGGGCGTGTCGTGTCGTGGCGCGTGCGCTGCGCACCGGACAGCGCCAACGGAAGGGTAGGACTGTGGGGAGTGGGAGGAGAAAACCGCAAGTGGGTGGGGCGCGGATGAGGACGAGCGGACTGAGCGCGAGGGCGACGGGAACCCGAGGGGGGGACGCGGTGCGGCGGTGGTGTCGCGTCGCGTCCCTCACTGCTCACTCGCCGACATGCCCGCCCGAACCGACCCGGCCGAGGCGGTGGTGGGTGTCGTTTCGAGGGCGGCGCCGCACGCTGCGGGCACCAGGGCCTCTCGTCCGCGACCATCGCGCGCCGCAGGCCGCGGCGACAAATGGTGCGGGGCCTCGGCGAACGTGCCCGGGGAAAAAATGTACGTACTCGTACGTGTACGGGGTATGGGCGGGTATGAACGCTCTACCCTCTACCGCTGCCGTCCTGCAATAGGAATACTGTTCCAAAACATCATATGATTCGACGATATCTGCGTGGATTTCTATGTCTTTTTTTCGTAGAAATCTCCACCGGGACGAATGTTCCGTATGGGCTACGTACTACACTGGTACAGTTTCTATTTTGTTGCTGCAGATACAACAGGACAAGAAAATATCTCCATCGTTCTCATCAGAAAGAAATGTACTGTGTTAGCAATATAAATTCCCAGAAACTAGTGGTATCTACTACGCGACAACAATATTTATTCATGCACACCATTGTTTAGTTACTGCTTGAACATGTCGATTCACAGTTACGGAGTACGGAGTATAGGACTTCCTTGGATGATTGGATGACCAATCGAAGGGACAGGAATGGGCACGATTGCAAGTGCAGAAATGATTGATGCAAAACACCTGCATACTGTAGGGATTTAAAGAGAGAGACGCAAAACACAAGCATACTGTAGAAAGTTTAACATAAAAGAAATTTACAAAATATTGAGCTCCATGACTGAGTTTCTCCGAAAATTCCACTCCAGATTTTTGGAGTACGCAGCAAGTTGTGAGCTGGTTCAAATGCAAAATTGTAAAAGTTAAACCAAAAGGTGGCCAGCGCATGCATGTCTACCAGCGAGGGAGACCATATTTGAACCAGCGCCCTATTCGTTTCACTTATCAGCCCACTAGCTAATATTATTTTTCTATCAGCAAAAATTAGCACCAGCCACCGGTCAGTCGAAGAGGCCTACTTTTTCTTTCTTGTTAGCCATAAAGCAAGTAGAGCACCGCGCACAGTGTTAGGCGGTGGTAGCGATGCTATAAAAAGAAATTATTGTGCTACCAGTACACTATACTTCCTCCCTCCCACCATAAGTGCAAATGCAAAAGAGACAAAAAGAAAGTGGCATCCAGTATGAACAGCAAGAGAGGACTCGAAGTACAAGTCAAACGGAGCACACATGATCATGTTACCGCGAAAAGTGTGGTCGAAAAGTCACATCGGACCAAATCGAACGGCGTAGCGCACTGTAGCACTTTTCGTTGTTTGTGCTAATTGTTGTCCTACCATGACCTAACTAGGCTTAAAAGATTCGTCTCGTCATGTACATCAAAACTATATAATTAGCTTTTTTATTTATCTATATTTAATGCTCCATACATGAGGAGAGAGATTTGATGTGATGTGATGAGACTTTTTACATAGTGAAATTTTAGGAACTAAACGGAAGGCAAAAACAAACCCATACCCAAAAAGTTACTCCCAAATTTACTATGTAAAAAGAAGATTCCCCATCACATTAAAATGTAATAACATGCATGAAGTATTAAATGTAGATAAAATCAAAAACTAATTGCACAATTTTGTTGTACTCTGTGAGACGAACATTTTGAGTCTTATTAATTATTTTTTGGATAATTTTTCACGTATACAAACGAAATGCTACAGTGGCCGGACGACGCGCGTCAGTCCGGCCTGTCCCGAATCGGGCGCCCGTGTTCTGGAACTAAACAAGGCCTTAGTTTATTTATTATGTACAAGTAGTTTGATCTCTAGTGTTTAGCGGAACAAACTTTTTTTGGGTAGGTTTTGAAAGTGCAAATAGACGACTTAAAAGAAAGACAAAAATTGCAGAAATAAATAGGCATTTCAATGTAGCCTACAAAATATCAAGATCATCTTGTAGCAGTGATAGATGGTACTAGTGTTGAAAAAGATCTAGAGTGACTACTACTTTCATTCTAAATTATTTTATTTTTTTAAAACATACAAATTTTAAAATATATCTAGACATAGTGTATATCTAGATGAAAAAATTATGTATTTAGAAAAAGCTAAATCTATGACTTATAATATGAGATGAAGGGATTAGTTAGTTTGACAGCACACCCTAGTCCGCTAGCGTCTACCAATTCCTCTAATTTGCGTTTGATCCAAAGTTTTCTTGAATCTTTCCTGCTTTCTTCGAGACAACAAAAGTGGTCTTATAAAGCACAAAAGTGCCGATCGGAGCGCATAGAACATACGGAATTCTCATTTTCTTTTGTGTCAACTGTCTAAAGGAAAGAATTAGAGTGTGTGCTCGATCTACTAGTTTGAGGGGGACAAAAAGACAAAAAGATGGAGCCAAGCACGTATGAACAGAGAGAGAGAGGGGACTCTACGAGTCAAACCAGGCGCACATGCATGGTATAATTATGTCAACTGACAAAAGTCAAAAGCACAAGAACAAAGGGAAATTGGGCGTGCCCACGGTAGGTACGTTGGTACGTACGACGACTCTCCTTGAATCAAGCCACGAAATTTGTTCGATCAGATAGAATAGGAATACGTACACAACACCAACACACCTCTCCCCGCCTCGCCGCCACCGGAGCTGGCCACCGTAAGTCCGTGTGGCAGCTATGAGGGTGGCGGCGGGGCCAAACGGCGGCCGGTGGTGTTCGCGCATGGGTCAGCGGCGGCCGGTCGTGGAGGTGGTGCAGTTCGGCGACGCCCGGATGCGGTGGCGGAGGAGACCGGCGGTGGCCGCGCGAGGAAGCCGGCGCTCGGGCACAGAGGTCATGCTGCTTCGCACGGGGCCAGCGGAGGCCGAGCACGGAGCCAACGGAGGCCGAGCACGGAGCCAGCAGCGGCCGGGCGTGGAGGAGTTGAAGGCCAACGGCGGCCGAGCGAGGGCACCGGCACTCAGGTACGCGGCAGCCGTGCCGCCTCGCGCGGGGACGGGTGGCCGAGTGCGGACGACGGAGGCCGGCGGCTTCGGTGGCGGCGGTTTGGCGTCGCACCGGCTGGCGGCGGGGCCGGGTGGTCCTCTAGTGCTGGCGGCTCTGTCCGGCGGCGCCAGGGCTATCTCGGGCCTCTCCGAGTTTTTTCATGGAAGAAGCAGCAGTGGTCGGGCTACTCAGATGGGCGGTGGTGTGGGCGTTGATGGCTCACTGTTGGGTGGCGGTTTTGGGGGTCTACCTTGCTTAGACTAAGTTTTGGGCAAGGATTTGGACGCCGGTGATCGCTTCCGAAGAGAGTTCGGAGGTGGCATGTGGGAGAGGCCATTGCTTCGACCGGCGTCGCGTTCCAGTGCGGATTTTTTTCTGAAGCCTAAGTGCAGCGGAGGTCCGCCGGTGGACAACGCGGTGGCGGCTGGCGGCTGCTGCGGTCTGCTTTCATCCTCGTCGTGCCCGTGTGAAGAGGTGGGCCTCACCAGTCTATACCGGAGCGCCGGTGAGCTGAGCTCAGGGTGTCACGACTCTCGTGTCATTCGTCGACGGTCAGGTCGAGGGGAGCCTAGGTGCTCTTCCCTCACGCTACCGGCGGCTGCGGTCAGAGTTGGGGTTCATTGTGTTCTTTGTCGACGGGCCGGCATTGGGCGGAGCTTCGGGCGAAAGTCTATTCCGGCGCTAGTGTCGGGGTCAGCAACGACGGCGTCTTCGGATGTCGTGAACCTCCTTGGAGGCGTTGGTTGAGAGGCTCCCTGCTTGGTCTCTTTGATTTTCCAGGTGAAAACCTTTCTCCGGCTGACCGGAGAGGCGACGACGGCGGCTTCGACGTCGTATATTTCTTGGAGGCGTCGCCTTAGAAATTAAGTGATCGGCTTCAACTGTGGAGGAAAGTTTTGATGAACGGTTGAAGGTTTGATTGGAGTATGGACGAAGAAGAAGATTGAAGCTTAGTCTTCCTTTTTCTTTTTGTTAATGTGTTTTTCTTCTTGTTTTTTTGGTTTACCTCGGTGTGAGGTTTAGAGTCTAAGTACTCTGATGTCGTGTAACCTTTGGCCGTATATATCCACCTGTGGATATAGAGGCTGGAATTTTATTCCTTAATCTAAAAGAAACACCAACACACCTATTGTGCCGCTGACTGTGACGTGGTCAAAGGGAGGGCAGGGGAAGGAAGGAAAAAGCCGCGCCACGCACGTCGTGATGGGAAGGATGCGTAGTGCTTCCTGGTCAAATCGTCGGGTTAGCTTAGCTCTGACTTCCGAGCTTCGTGTTTTCCCCATCTCTTTACGGCACGTCGGCAAAGACTGGATCGACGGATCATCAACGTTTTTCGGAACATCCGAGGCTTAGCCGCCTGTCTCTGGACGATTATTGACGCTGATTTTCGAGCGATGCACCAGGCTCCGATGCAGCAGGCTCGCGGATTTTCGAGCGAGATAAGCACTTGAGCCTGCTGCTGAAAATTCGGCGCAAACCAAATTTGCAAATGCTTGGTCAGCGCAGCCAAATCCAAATCGTTCTCTGCCAAATCGTCAAATCTGAAGTAGATGGCACGACCCAATCCAAATCCAACCAAACGCAATCTATATGCCTTTGACGGCTTACCAGATGGAAAAACGCCCGAATTAAGCACGTAGTACTGCCGTCTATAACACCTGCAATTCTGCTGATCCTCCCGTTGCCGTCGTCCGGTGGAGTCCCGGCCGGGCGGCTGGCCGATCCACGTGCCGTCAGCGTCGCGCTCGTACAGCGAAAGACGCGTCCCGGCAACGACCGGGCGCGGGCATCGTTACGCCTGTACTACTCGTCAGCGTGACAGGAAGCTGACGCCGGGGGTGGATGGATGGCTGGTCGTCGCGCTCGCTAAAAATGACAAGTTGGCCCGGTGGATCGGGGGTGGTTAGCGTCGCGATCGTCCTCAAGAAATGCAGCGATTGGTGACGGCGACAGCAAATCCGGCCGGGAACACAGGGACCACGATTTGTGTATGCGTAGATGCTGACAGGTACTACGATCGAGTATATATCACTGGATTATTACTGATTCATTAACGATCAACATCTGCACCGGTTGGGAACCGGCTTTAGCACCGGGTATCCCAACCGGTGCAGATCTTCCGAGGCTAAAGGGATACCCCTTTAGCACAGTGCTAAAGGGTCCCTTTAGCACCGGTTCCAGACATAACCCGGTGCTAAAGGGCCTGCCCCGCAGCGCCTTTAGATCTGCAACCGGTGCTAAAGGCCCCAGATTTTTTTTTTTGCTTTTTTCAGTAGCCATGCATGCACGTCTATATACGTGTATATACGTATATATTCTAATACGTGTATTTTAATGCGTATTCGGCCGACTCTATATTCATATTAGCTGACATTTCATCAAAATAGAAGACATATATATTACAAAAGTAGATATTCATGCATGTCAACTCGAGTTATATATATTTAAACTGTATTTTCTACTTAATTAAGATTGACGACTTGTTGAACTGTCCGGCACGTCCTCCAGTGGCATGTGGAATTCTCCTCGGAGATTGACGACCTCGTCCCAGATCCATCCGACGAGCTGTTCTGCAATTGCGTCAATTCTTTCTCGCTCTAGAGACTCTTCCTTCAGGCTCGACATCTATAATTTACAAATAATTGAAAGATATTTAATCCACCGAGTTGGAGATAATAATTGTGCACTTAATAATAATGGAAATATGTTTATTATTACATACCATAATATCGTGTTGTGTAAGCCTTTTATGTCCCCAATTCCAAATGTAATCGCAAACATAGTATGCAAATAAATTATTTCCCTTCCCCTGTTTGGCACACCGTCGACCAAAAGAAATTAAGTAAAATTCATATAATATATTAGCCGAGGCCTACATGTACAAATTACTTGCTTACCGGAAAGCTAATGTTCCATTTTAGTGTTTCATGTTGAATACCCGGGTGTTCTTGACGAAATTGATTCCAGGCCCTGCGAACAAAAAAATTGAGTTAAGTCATTGCGAGTGTAAGGGGTGAATTAAGTAGGGGAAAATATACATCACCTTGTCATCATGTCCATGATGTTCTGTAGTTTTTCTATTGGAGTGTGCAATGAATCAAAGACGTTCACGACACCCCGGTCACGAGGGGCGACGGGCGGCGCGGGGACGAGGGGCGCCGGCGCGGGGACGACGGGCGGCAGCGCGGGGACAACGGGTGCGGGGACGACGACGGCGGCGGGGATGACGGGCGCAGGGACGACGACGGCGCGGGCCGGGACGAGGGCGGCGGCGGCGTGAGCGCGGGGACCACGGGCGGCGGCGGCGGCGAGCGTCGACGGAGGCTAGGCCGCGGCGACGGGCGGCGGCGGCGTGGCCGGGCGCGGGGACGACGATGGGCGGCGGCGGCGGCGTCGGCGCGGCCGGGGACGACGCGGGCGACGACCGTGGACGGAGGCGCGGCCGCTGCGACGGGCGGCGGCGGTGACGCGGGCCTAGGTCGACGGGCGGCGGCGGAGGAGACGAGGGGGCGCGCGGCGGCGGCAGCGGTTTCGATCTGAGGAGACGAGGGGGAAGTGAAGGAGGGGAGGGGTCTCCGCATATATAGATCCCCGTATTTAGCACCGGGTGCAGCCACGCCCCGGTGCTAAAGGCCCTTTAGCACCGGGTCTATACAGCACCCGGTGCTAAAGGCCCCCCCCTTTAGCACCGGGTCTTCCCACCACCCGGTGCTAAAGGCCCTTTAGCACCGGGTCTTCTACAGCCGGTGCTAAAGGCCGTAACTGGCGCCAAACGAAAATTGGGGGCCTTTAGCACCGGATTTTAGATCAACCCGGTGCTAAAGGCCCCCAATTTTCGTTTGGCGCCAGTTTGTACGATTGTATATTTTTACAATGGGTGCATGGGCAGAATATGAAACCGGACGGCGTCCTGTTAGCCTCGGCGGCATCGAGAAACGTCCTAAGGCCATCACGGAACGCCTGAGCGTGGGGGTCCCCGTACATCCATTGTCTATTCATCTGCATTATTAACCAATAACAAATATACAATACAATTTAAAGATAAAAAAATTTAATATAGAAATAAATACAAATTATAATATATATTCCATTATATAAATAAATTTCTAAAACTACATTACTATATTCATTAAATAAATAAATATACCTTCCGTTAAATAAATAAATAACTATTCTACCTTTTAATAAATAACTAATAATATATATTTCATTAAATTAATAAATAACTATTCCAACTTTTAATAAATAAACCTCTCTAATAAATAAAATACATAAGCCTTATAACTATTCACAAGTCATACAAAACAAAATACTAACTAGCTTGCCTTCTCTCTCCATTTAAAACACAACATGAACACTCTCTCCACCATGAACTCAAGCTCTCTCCTCTCTCTCCTCCAAGAACACAAGCTCTCTCTAGCTAGCTTACTTTGATTCACAAATCCCTCTATTTCTAAATCATAGAAGGATTACAAGCTAAATAAAACATTAGAGAATGAAAGAGTGTACCTTGTAGTGCTCCTTAGATGAGTAGAATCTTCACAAATTTTAAAAAAAATTTGGGCAGCACCTCCCCTCCCACGACCGAGCAGCATGAACACAGCGCCTAAGTGTTCAGCTGGCTCGGCCGGTGGAGGAAGAAGGTGCTATATACAAGACATTAGCACCGGGTCGTGGCAAGACCCGGTGCTAATGTGCACCAATTAGCACCGATTGCAGCCAGCAACCGGTGCTAAATGGCCTCGGGCACATTAGCACTGGTTGCTGGCTGCAACCGGTGCTAAAGGGGGAGCATTAGCACCGGGTCTCGCCACGACCCGGTGCTAATGTGTCCGCCCTGACACCCCGCAGCGCCGCCCCCGCTCCTAGCCGTTGGACCCGGTGCTGAAGCCCCATCAGCACCGGGTCCAAAAATGTTCGAGGCGGAGGAGGCAGACGGATGTGAAGCATTCTGGTAGATATATGTTGCTGTTTGCAGGAGGGTCGTAAACGTTGTTAACTGTCGCCTCCAAATGGATGGACAAATTTAATCTGAGCCGTGACCCAGCCTCCCGGCTGCCATATGGCCGGTAGTGAGATGTAAATTGTTATTTGTGTGGATCAAGACGAGATGACGTCAATGATTTGATTAGCCTAGTAGTATCCCATAAACGCTGGATTATTGAAAGCAAGGCCAGGGCCACAAGCTACCGCCTCGAACTTGGTTGGATCTCAGAAATCACAGCCTACGTATTTAACATTAAGAGACGTGTTAGAGAAGTTTTTCTCTTTTTTTTTGGAACATAGAGTTAGAGAAGTTATCAGTACATGTACAAGTACAAAGTTACAGAGGAGAATATATGACGAGCTTGATATCTGGACTATTTCCAAGTAAATGCTTCTTGTGATTAGGTTAAAGTACGTACAGGGAACTTACCTTTTGCTATAGACAAGACGACACTAGTCTTCTATGTAAACTTCACACTTCTTGGAGTAGCAGCCAGCCGGTCACCGTGCCATGATGTTAGTCAGCCAAGTATCTTAATCTTAATTTTATTGAATGTAAGAATAATTTTCTTGACTATTTGGTTCACAACAATTGCCATTTATATCGTGCTATAATACAAACAATTTGGTCTTGACGAATGTGAGATTGTAGCCGTTCCAGCATGTATCGTGAGTCACTCGAAGAGGGCACACGCCTTTTTAGTCCGGAAAGAGGAAACCTAAGAGAGCATGGTCCAACAAGAGTTTCAGCTAGTACATCTGAAATATTCAACAGAATTGTTGCATCAGTTTCAAAATTTAATTTACCATTAAATGCCGAAGATATTCGAAATCGTATATTGTAGATTTATATTATCCAAATGCATATAACTATTTAAGCATAAATATATGAGCATTGATAAAATCTAAAATGTGGTGTATGGAGGTGATTTTAGAACCATATAGTATGAGTATTGTGATATGGAATTGGATTTCAACACGAATTTATCGTTGGGACTTGGGACGAATCGATGCCATAAGAATCTACTCTTTTGCCAACCGAATCGGGGTAATCCGCAACCCCTAGCCGAAAGCGTATAATTATTGATGCGCTTTCACGGCACGTAAACAAGCTTAATTGAATCCCGCTTTCCCGCTCGAAATCGAACCGCCTGATCCGATCCGACCCAACCACGAACCAGGCGAACCGGTCTGCCCGACCGACCCGTACCAAAGGGGAGGGAGCTCGACCGGCCGGAGGCCGAGCCCGCGAGCTAGGTAGAGCGACGAGGCGGCGGCGGCGGCTGCCGGAGGCGACAAAGGGTAGGCAAGCAGGATGTCGTCGGTGTACGTCCTCGAGCCCCCGACGAAGGGCAAGGTGGTGGTGCAGACGACGGCCGGCCCGCTCGACATCGAGCTGTGGCCCAAGGAGGCACCGAAGGCGGCGCGCAACTTCGTGCAGCTCTGCCTCGAGGGCTACCACGACGGCACCCTCTTCCACCGCGTCATCAAGAACTTCCTCGTCCAGGGCGGCGACCCCACTGGGTCCGGCACCGGTACGGCCCCAATCGACCATCCCCCGTCCCTGAGCATACCCAAACCTATCTAGGGTTTCCGATCCCACATCTTAATGTTGATATGCACCGAATTGATCCGTGGATTTCTGTCAAATTACTAACTAATGCTTCAAATTTGACGAAATTGTGCCTGAGTAACCTTACCTGATTGTTCTGGTACATAAGGTTTTGACATTTTGTTATCGGTATGAGTGGAGGGAGGGTTTGGGGTGCTTCGATTTGGAGCTGATGGTGTCTTTCTGTCTCCACTCCTGCAGGGGGTGAGAGCATCTACGGGGCACCGTTTGCCGATGAGTTCCACTCGCGGTTGAGGTTTAACCACAGGGGTTTAGTGGCGTGTGCCAATGCTGGCACGCCTCATTCGAATGGAAGCCAGTTCTTTATCACACTTGATCGCTGCGATTGGCTTGATAAGAAGAACACCATCTTCGGGAAGGTACCGTGTCTTAGGTCGGGAGCTCCTTGCAGTGCATTGTCTTGGTGCAGTGCGTTGTTCCCTTGGAGTCATCATGCTTTGCTACGTGTGTGCAGGTTACTGGCGATTCTATTTTCAACCTTCTTTCCTTGGCTGATGTTGAGACTGATAAGGATGATCGACCTGTGTACCCGCAGAAAATTCTTTCGGTTGAGGTGCCTTTTTCTCCGTGTAACATTTTGTTGTTATTTCCATTCTATTACTACTAGTTACCTGTATTCTCTTTGGGTGATAGATAATGCACCAAATAGTTTTTCTATTTACTGGTGAATCTAAACTAATTATTTATCCTCATCTTCTATTTTTCTGTTTCTGTAGGTTCTCTGGGATCCATTTGAGGATATTGTCCCAAGGCAACTTAAGAAGGCCGAGTCTGTTGCCAAGGTTGATGCTGAGGTGAAACCTAAGAAGAAGGCAGTTAAGTAAGTAATCCCGGACTCACTGTTCTTAGGATGACTGCACAATGCATGCTAGATTAGTTTTGACCCAAACTGTTAATCTCTCAGGCAACTTAACGTGCTCTCTTTTGGAGATGAAGTAGAAGAGGAGGAGAATGAGGCAGCTTCCTCTGTTCAGGCCAAAATAAAAAGTATTCATGATGTGTTGGATGATCCCCGTTTTCTTAAAGGGGAACCAGAGGGTGTACAGCTGGTGAGTTTTATCACTTGTGATGAAAAAAAAAATGTTCAGCACCATATTAACCAAATTTTTACTAGCGAACATATCACACCGAAAACAACAGGACAATACCCTATCCAGTCAGCAACTACATTATCTAGAACGGTGCTGTATCTGCCACATTAGTGCGCATATCATCTTGTCTTTGTTTTTTCCTGTGTTTGTACTTATAAGTCCTGTTTGCTCTACTCAAAATTGAAACGCCTCCAGTGTTGAGTTAGTCTAGTGTGTGATCTGTATCTTTTACTCTTGTCAGCTGGTGAGTTTGATCACTTGTGTTCGGAAAATGTTCAAATATGAGCCAAACTTTAGCTACTGAACATGTCATGTTCAGAATGACAGGACAACACCTTATCCGGTGGCAGCTAGGCTATCTGTAACTTTGTTGTCTTTGGCACATTAGCGCCTTCTATCTTGTTTTTTTTGTTCGTACTTATAAGTCCTGTTTGCTGAATATATTTTCGATGGGCAGGCATCCTGTTATAAACTGCTTGTTAACTGAATGCCTCTAGTGCTGAGTTTGTTTAGGGTGTGATCTTTGATCTTTCTCCCTGGTCAGGTTTTGCAATTATAGTGTTCCTGCTTCTTTAACACTTTATGCTCTGCCAAATCTAAATAGCACCGTGCTTGTTCCCACCTTTCAGTCCAAGGAGCAAGAGGAGAAGAAAAAGAACACAGTTTTATCTGTCAGGGATGCTTTGATCTCAAAGAAAGTTGACTCAAGAGAGCCAGAGCATGGTCCAGAATCTGATGATTATCCTGAAGACGAGAATGAAGAGGATTTTGACAATAGGATGCGCTCACAAATCCTAAAAAAACGTAGAGAGCTTGGTGATGTTCGCCCTGAAGCCTCTAAAGCAGGTACCATATTTTATTCTAGTATTCTACAGATAAACTAGTTAGATGAAATTGTTTTATACTCAGGAATCTTGATTGCAAAAACTAGTTATTTGTCCTCTTTGGAACAGATAAACCACGTCGGAAGGATAAGGAATTACCAGACCGCAGATCCAATATCGAACATAGGTATATTGCTCGCATACCTCATTCCCAAATTATCATGGTTTTCCTTTTACCCCCTCACAATAGGTGTCTACTTGTAAAGGCAGAAACACATTCATTTCGAAGTTTTTGGTAACCATTATATATTAGCCATTGGTTAATCCTGCTCTTGTGAATGCCCTGCACTCCTGCAGCATGCTTTTTCTATATGACCCTTAACTCAAAAGTCTTGAGCTCATTACGTATCCAAGGCTAAGTGACCATCTGCAATAGTTTCTTAATTAAAATTAGTCTGTTTAATCTTTGTTACGTCGTCACGATGAAAAGTGATACTATTTCTTTATGTCATGTAATCAGTTATCAGTAATTGTAATGCTTTTCAAAGGCGGTGGTACCAGGTATTGAATAGCGAATGTTAGCATGGACTATAGTATGGGTATCATGATGAGAATGGAAGAGTTTGTGTCTTTGCATGTTTGAAATGATCTATCTTTAGACATGTATTCTATATGTAGTTTTTGGGTAACAGTTTTTCTAAAGTGATTCCTGGTTGTGGGTTAGGAGGATGGACAGTGATGATGATGATCAGGAGAATGAGCTACAGAAGTCTAAAAAACTTTCCTTGAAGAAAAAAGGTATTGGCTCAGAAGCCAGTGCCGAGAGGATGTCCAAAGCAGATGCTAATTTGCAGCTACTTAATCCAGCTGAACAAGAGAGACATTTGCAAAAACAGAAAAAACGTCGGCTCCAAGGCCGTGAGGATGAGGTAATGATTTTTCATCTTATGATTTCCATATTTCTCATGCTATGCCTACATAGTTCATGCATATTTATATGCAGATGGCATATCAATCTGACGACCTTTTAAGTTTTGTATTTTGCAAATTCGGTGGTCAATATTTCTTACATATTATTCTTCTGGTTAGACTCTAGCAAAGCTAAAGAAGTTCAAGGCTTCCTTCCTCAGTAAGAATCCTGCTACAGATACCGTCAAAGAAAAGAATCCTGCTACTGATAAGGAAGAACAGGAAGCTGAAGAGGACTACACTGGGTGGCACACAAACCGGCTGTCTTTCGTACCCGATTCATCCAAGGTTGATTGCCAGGCCTTTCTTGCCCTTTCTCACACATGCGGGGGGAATTACATGCATCTTGTAAGATTGGGAATGACCTGTAAATTGATCTTCGCAGGATGGAATGGCTAGGAAAGATGATCCAGATGACTATGTAGTGGTGGATCCTCTTCTGGAGAAAGGAAAAGAAAAATTCAACAAGATGCAAGCGAAGCTTAAGCGGAGAGAGCGTGAATGGGCAGGCAGATCTCTCACCTGACCAGCAAGGTGCTTGACTTGTGTTAATGCTCCTTTCCTACCCTCAGATGGTACTGAATCAACTCTCTTGCATTTCCAGTTACTCTTTTTTCTTGATATAGTATTTAAGCTGCTGCTTCCCCCCTTGAACGTTGCAAAATGCGTAAACATATTAATGGTTAACACATTGCAAATGCTGCAGTTTTGGCGTGGTCTTGGGGCCATAAACTACGGATGCCGCACACAGATCATGGCAACTGATGGTAGAGCGCCCATCTGTAGACTAGAGTTTACCTTTTTGGTATCTGTATCATGATTGTGGAAGCTGTAAATGCACTTGTACAATAGATTGGTTTGTTGATTATTTATAGCATGATGAAGCAGCTCTCTGTATCGCTAGCTATATACTATTCGTTTCTCAGAGTTTACAAAAATGAGCTAACACGAAAGTTATCGAAACAGAAAAGCATGCCACTCTTGGTGTTCTTTTTTCTCATTTTGGTTGATGCCCAGACAGACAGACACAGTTTCGTTTTTCTTTTCTGTTAATGTCCAAGTCATTCGCCTGGTAGTTTGAGCTGCCTATCCTTGTTCGTTCGAGAAAACTTAGGGACAATTTTTTTTTTGCTTTACTCACATTTTGGGTACATTATGGCCCAACAATATGGCCTTCCTGTTGCTGGGCTCATTCTTACCTAGAGTGGCAGCATAACCTGCATTTGACAAGGGCAGGCAAATCAAGAAAGATTTTTTTTTTATTTAGCCTTTCACAATCTAAATAAAAATTTTAATGGCAGCATAGCCAAAACTAAAATTTTGAAAACGTTAACTCTGTTGCTGGTTGTGCTCGTGCCGCATCGACTATTTTGGCTTTGAAGGCAATTAAGCTGGGTTATCGTCCGAATGTGAGCTGTTCTGGAGTAATATGGCGCCGAGCTAATTAGACCAGATACCGTAGAAGATTAAACAATAATACTAATACATCTAGTTTTCTTTGATTCATCATTACTCTCTCATTTAATATTAATTCTCAATTTTATTTTCACGACTATATTCCTTATAATTACATCTACAAAATAAGACCCACATTACTTATGGTTAGAAGTTATTTTATTTGTCTATGAACTTATATTTATTGGTACTAACAACTTATATGTAACCTCATTAACGACCCTTTTTATATAAGTTTCTAGTTAATATAAGACATATAAGTTATTACTTGACATTTAGTATAGATTACTATCGGTCTTTTGCATAAGTTGCTTGCACTACTATGCATAAGATATTTGTTTTGATATAATAATAATTTGACAATAATCCTCTCGAGCGGGGAGATGTCCGTATGCCAGGCCCAGGCACCCACAGGGGGACGATGGCTAGATGCTCGCAGAGTCGTAGACCGGGCCACATGCGCATTGTACGGGTGGCCCGACAACTTCCTCCTGTTGATGGGGTTACCAGTACCATCTTGGGTGGATGCATTGCCCTTCTGGGTGGATCTGGCCTTGTGGTGATGGTGGTGGCCGGAGGATGCCCGCGAGAGCTGCTCAGTTTGGCCGGTGGTGGCGGGAGATGCAAATGTCTGCTTTGTGAGGGCGCGCACCTGCAGTGGTGATGTTGTTGGTGGTGGGGTGGCCGGCAGTGTTGAGGCATGCACGCCATGGTGGTCTTGAGGCCTGCGCGCCAATGTGATACTGATGGTTGTTGATGCGTGCTGGCAAGTGTGAAGTGGTGTTGTGGCGCATTACATGTTATCTTCGTCTACATCATGTCCTCAACCTTCCAATCCTCCATGCTTCTTTGCTGTCAAGGCACGGTTTTGATAGTTGGTGGGTGGCCTTGCTGCTGGCCAGCGCGGCTAAGCACCGATTGCTCATGCGGGGTAGGTTGGTTGAGGTTAGTGCGAAAGCCTGGACGTCGACACTTTGGGGTGCCGCTTCCTCCGTGGAGGCGTCCGCCCCATCCTATCTTGCCTGTTTTCGTCAGCGATGGTGGCCATTGACATCATGACCTTCGTGAAGGCGTCATCATGAGAATTTGGCACCATATCTGCAATCTCCCATCCAGTAGTGGGCCAAATTACGTTCTTTGAAGAAGTTGGAGTTGCTGCGTTAGTGTCGGCGAGCTTGGCATTGAGATGACTCGATGTACTTGGTTGTTTTTGGTGGTTGGCATCGAGAATCTTGGTGGACCTTGAGACGGTGTTGTAGGCCATTTTGTGGAGTCGGGGTTGCGGTGTCATGGATGACAAGCTTGGCAATGATGACATTTGATAGATTCGTCGCATGGTGGTAGTGATAGTTTGAGTTTTGTAAGCAATGTTGTAGGTTATAGACTAGTAGCATAATGGTTGTATGGTTTTAGGGTCTGATTTTCCTCATAAACTGGTCCAACTCTCTTCTTCTTGTCAATACATGCCGGGTTTGTTTTTGGATCTTCATGATTTGATGTATGGTGGGTGTGAATTCCATCTATCAAATCATTTTTTAGATTAAGGAAAATATTTGGTCTTTAACATTCATATGTGAATGTCCTACGATCACAAAGAAACTATTATGACCATATAGTTAGAAGATACACGTGTACTTAGACTTAAGCCTCAAAACTAAGGAACACAAAAAGAAGGAAAGAAAAAGACTAACAAAGACATCTAGAAATACTAAGTTTCAAACTTTTTCTATGCTCTTTCTTCATCCTTGCTTTGGTCCTGATGATCTCTTGTTGCATAGACAATAGGCAACATACTAAGTCGATATTTACCATGCAATAGAACAATCCCGCTTCAAGCACACTGAAGCACCTCGGGCACCACCATTCGTCCAATCCGACCCTGATACTGTCATCCGAAGGACTCTAATGTGATGCCCTAAGAGGATAGCACCGTCAAGATGCCGCCGCCGCCTGAATCAGTATCAGTTCTTTGGTTTTCACATGGAATCCTTGGAGGCTGAGGTCTTCATGGCAACGCCTTAAAGAAAGGAAACCATGCATCATGAACACCATTATTGCTATCCACAGTCGAAGACTAAGAACATGGCGTTCGCTTAAGGACCTGCATCACCCGATGACCACCATTTTTTGGCCGATAGACAGGGTGGTCTGCCCCAACACTGGCCGAACATTTGGACCGGAACCGCCACCGGCCGAGCACCACAACTACTACCAGGAACCACCTAGGGTCCCTATTAAGCATGTAGCAACCATGTCCGGCCAGATCCGTCACCACTTGGCCAAAACAGCCGTCGCCCTCGAGTGATGGGATGGGGCCCGAGGAAAACCGAGGTATGTTATCATATATATCATGCACATACACGTACATTATTACAGATAGAAATGTACACATACGTGTGTAAAACACTAAAGTTGAGCACCTGATCGACTTGGATCGCACTAGTTTGTCACTGACCAAGAGAGTCCTTCTCTGGATATGTTTGATGGACACACGGAAAAAGACCGAGGGGATGGACAACTCCACAACCCTATGTGGACACTCACATTATCTTCTACCGCACACACATGCTTTAAGTTTTGTGCACTCATCTCTCTTCTCCTTCTCCTCCTCGTCCGCTACGCCCGTCCTTCGCCCTCATTGCGGCGCCGCTCCGCCCGCCTCGTCCCCTCCGCCTGCCTCGTCCCCTCCGCTCACCTGTTCTCCTTCTCCTCCTCGCCGCCGCCCCGCTCCGCCGCTCCAACACGCCACCGCGCCGCTCCAACACACCACCACGCCGCCCGCCGTGCACCCGCTGCCGCACACATGCCGCCTCCGCACCCGCACCTGTGCTACATGCCGTGGCGGCATCTCAGCAGCGGCGGGGGCGGGTGCGGCGGCGGCATGTGTGCGGCAGCGGGTGCGTGGCGGAGGGGGCGGCAGGTGCGGCGGCGGCAGCGGGTGCGCGGCGACGCGTGGGCGGGGCGGCGGCGCGCGGGCGGGAAGGGGGAGAGCGCGAGCGCGAATCTCCAGGTGCCGGTGGCGCTGTCCGATAAGGCGTGTTCCCACACACGGTTGTGGGAAATCCGCCTTGATGACCGAGGATGAAGAACACACACTCTGACCACATAACTGCGCGCAGTCAACTTGTTTTTTTCGCTTTTATCTCCGTTGAAACAATTTTGAAACGTGAAGTAAATACACAAAGCCAGAACACTACCTCCTTATTAGTAAGATAATATAAACACGCAGCCAACTCTATTATTTGTCCACGGCTGGGTTCAAATGACGAGGTCCAAAACGAGCAAATGAGGAATGCTCATAATAAGTAGGCAAAATCACGCGCAGTACAGATCAGCAACCCGAATTAGGAGAGATTTAAAAGAATCCGAATTTATGGGGCACGCCGGCACGGCAACTTTAGAAAAATCCACGCACCAAAGTGTAAACCCAACTACAACCCAGTACGACTAGCAATATGTGTTTCCTTCCTGAATTGTGCATCGTGTTGTAACCACTACAAATACAGGGCTTTCCTGGCAGCGCCTAACTACTCACAGACAGCAAACCCTCAAGCCATCATCCTAGTTTTCCTAGCTTGCCTCCAGTTCTCAACTTCTCATGGAGATGGAGGGTTCCAAGAGAGATTGGGCCGGGCTGGTCGTGGACATCCTCGAGTGCATCTCCGGCCGCCTCACCGATCCCAAGGACTTCGTCCGCTTCCGCGCCGTCTGCCCGCAGTGGCGCGAAAGCATCCCCATTACCCATGCTCGCTTCCCTCCATGGATCCTCAAGACCGACGAGGTCGGCGGCTCCGGCAACATCCTGTTCTACTCGCTGGGTTCCGACAAGTTCCTTGAGATGCACGTCCCGGCTCTGGAGGGTAGGAGGACGAGGCTGGCAGGATCAGGCGCCGGCCTCCTCATCGGCGTCGACTGCGACGATGAGCTCTCGGCCGTGCTCGTGAACCCGCTCACCGGTGACAGCGCCGCGCTGCCTCGGCTGCCGGAGTGGTGCCGCGGCAGCTTCACGTACGGCTTCGTCACGGACCCCAAGGCGATCGACGAGGAGGATTCCTTCGTCGTCGTCTACACCTGGTGGCCGCCAGCCGGACAGGAGCGTCCCGACCTCGTCGCGTTGTGGCGCTGCGGCGGCGACGCCGCCGGCGGCGGCTGGGCCACGGTGCCGTCCCAGAAGTTTTGGCAGATGATGCCGGAGTACAGGAAGAATTGGCCCAATGTACTGCCGCAAGATCACGAGCTGGCCGGCGCCGCTGCCGTCGCCGGCGGCGGCAAGCCGGTGTTGGTCCCCGGCATGGAGTCCAAGTACCCGATTGAGCACGAAGGCCAGGTGCGATTCCTCTCCAGGCACGAGATCTACACGGCCTCGCTCCCGCGGGTGACCTTCGAGCTGCACGAAGTGCTGGGAGGTAGTTGGGCTCCGGTGAACTGGGATGATCATGCGCCGGAGCTCCGTGACAAGATAATCCTCCAGAGCAGGGGCGAGCCGCTATGCTACGTGCTTCCGGCAAGTGATGACTTGATCGGGCTCGGGCTCAGCAAGAACTGCATCTGCTTCCTCTCGCACCTCTCGGTGGCTGGGCAGGACTGCTACTTGTGCAAGTGGGATTTCCGTGAGTGTGTGCTCACCGTCGTAAAGCAGATCCCCGGCGTCTGGGAGTGGGTGCCAGGGAAATGGTTCCTGCCCACGCTCAGAAAATGTAGCGGCTAGCTAGGCCTAAGAGTCTCGGGGCATGGTATATTGCTGTTTGCAATGTTCAGGTCTTATACTCCCATTTCACATGCCATCTTTTTGTCTCGCATGTAAGCAGGCAATGTATTGGCTTCTTTTACATTTCAATATTGTGTGTCGTGAGGCGTGCACTACTTAGGTTGTCCTGGACCTAGTAGCACGTTTGATTTCCCAATTTCTTTGGTTTGAAAATCTCTATGCATGCTTGTTTCATTTATCTGAGGTAATATAATGATATTATCCTGGCTTGTCCTATATAGATTCTTAAGTGCATTATAAAAGAGTATATATGAGAGTATGTTCAAAGTGCATGTTGGTCTTGGGCTCTTAGCTATCATCACATCACAATAACTTTTTTCCAAGAGACCTAGAAGATCGTATATCTTCTTTAATTTGTTGTAGACAGAACAACTGAACCGTGTGCCAGACCAAAATGATATGGTTAATCTCAGTATGCTGATTTCCCCTATATTATTTATTCTTGCAAAAACATAGGGTGCTTCTCCTATTCATTTAACCTTAATCTCTATTTTCTTTTAAAAAAACTAATTGCTGTTAAATTCTGCTACTAGAAGTAAGACTACAGTTAGACTATATAGTTTATAGCAGGAAGTAAGATATGCATGATTTAGTTTTTGTTACTATTAAGACCTACAGATATGAATTTAATTAATTTAGTTTTCATTAAGCTAAGTTCCAGTTAATTTATTTTCATTTCGAGAAGAACATCAAACCAACTCTCAATAATTTTGAATTTTAAAGTGAAAAGGACAACATAATCTAATTTCTACATGCCAAAAACTAATCACATAACAACATAATGAAAATGAGCGGGAGCCGACATGTTAACTGCCAGTCTATGTGAATGAACCAAAACTAGCATCGCAAATAGGATTTTGCTACTAGATATTCTACTTTCAAAAACCAAAGCAAACAACTCAATTAAAGAAACTAAAAAATGCAGGCAAAATTAAAACGCACAATACATAGTTGACAAATCAAGGGTATCATACAAATTTATTGAGCACACTGGCAGCATTATAAGAAACCCATGTGCTAAGACACGCCCGATCCAAGCTGGTCATTTTGATCTCGCTATTTGTTTTAAATGCGGCCTCGTCAGGTCCCGGGCGGGGCGGGGAACGCCGGCGCTCGCACACACACCCGCTCTGTTCGGGCGCGGCGGGATTCGACTGACGACGTTCCACATCTCATCGCCAACGGTCACCACCCACGTCGCTTCGACCGTGTCCCTCAAGCGCCGGGCAGCCCTGGCACACCAACCGGTGCGCGCGAGGACACTCCACCGCCGCCGTCGCCTCCGCCTACGTTCCAGGGCGGCTCGCCGGCGACGTCGGGATCAATGGACCTCGACCTGGACGATCGCGACCTTCCGCCGGGGCATCCAAGCCGCCGGCCGCGCGGAGGCGCCTGCTACATCGATCGCGACGCCGACATCAACCTGGAGGAGGCCAGGTTGCGGCTTGCGCTGGTGGCCCAGGTGGGGAACGCCACCTTCAGCCACAGCGCCGACGACGCACAGGCGGCCATCGTGGCCGCCACAGGAGTGTCGGTGGAGGAGTTCCGCGTGGCGACGTTCTTCCCGGAGAACTTCATCATCATCTGCCACACCCAGGCCGCTCGTGACACGATCCTCAACTCCGCCGTGCCAATCGGCAACTCCATGCTTGCGTTCCGGCCATGGACGCGGGTGGCCAATGCGGAGTCCGTCGACTTGCGCTTCAAGGTGATCATCGAGCTGGAGGGAATTCCTCCTCATGTGTGCAGCATGAAGACCGTCCGTACCATCTTGGCGCCCTACTGTTGGGTGGAGCAGATCAGCGCGGCGGTGCTCAACAAAACCGCGTTGGACAAGCTCAGGGTCACGGCCTGGACGGCGGACCCTGACCGGATCGCCACCGATGTACCTCTGTTCATCTCAGAGGATGAGGTACCGGTCACCTACGACGATCCCGCAATGCAGCGGATCTTCGGGAACTTGCCGCCGTACCTGTGGGAGAAGAAGACCCTCAAGTACCGCGTCTTCATCCACCTCCGGAGCGTCGCCGACTTCTCCTCTCGTTCAACGTTGCCGGGGCCGTCACCACCATCGTCCGACGGCGACAGCGGCCATGATGGCCGCGACTACGGCGAACCGAGCGGGGTGGGGCCGCGGCTGCATGGTTACGCCTGCCCCCGAGGACGGGTCGATGGGGACGCCGGCGACGGGCCGAACGGCGCTGGCCCGGCGGTGCATGGCGGTGTACGGCGGGTGCGCGACGGAGGGCATCACGTGAAAGTGCGGTACGCCAACGTCTACATTGCCGCCATTTCATCAAAGAAGAAAGCAAAAGGGAAAGCGATGCTTGTCGCCCCTGACCAGCATGCGCGTGTCCTCCAGCCGCCCCAGGAGAGGCAAGACGACGTTCCTGCTGTTGTACAACAAGACAAGACTGTTCAACTGCCTGTCGACAGCGGCGCCGCGACGCGCGCAAATTGGGAGGATTCGGCGTCTCTTTGCGTCGTTGAAGGACGCGTGTGGCTGTGGACCAAGCTTCGAACCAGGATCCGATGCTGTTTGAATGCCAATCACAAGGACATGGCGTCGTGATTGAGTCGGCTCAGCAATCAAGGCTGATCTTGTCGGCCACTCGGCTGCAACAGGACAACCGGCCGGCTACTGGTCCCCAAAGCTCGGCTAAGATGCCGCCGTTGCTGCTCATGGAGTCAGTCCGACCATGCAACGGGAAGATACCGCTCAGGCCCTGGCGTTCCAAGCACCCGGAGCGGAGCCACAGGTGAACTGCATCGTCTCGGAGGTAGTCCACGCGCCTCCCGTGAGCTCCCTCCCAGGGGAAGCACCACCAACCGCGGCGCCCGTGACAGCACCAGAGGTCATGCTCCAACCGGCTTCCAGTGCCCAAACTGAAGACTGGAGTGATGAAGCGGCTGCGTTACGCTTGGCCCAATTCACTGCGGCCGTGCAAACCAAAGTCTTGACACCACTGGTGCCCTCAGTTCCAGTGCGAGCCGCGCGTACGCCCAATGCCGTCTCTGAAGCCGAGCCTAAGCTCCCGCTGCGTAGCAGGCACCTGGCAAATCAGGCGTTGTCACACATTCCTGCATCTCGACGCGGTGAGGTGCTCAGGAGGCGTCGTTTCGGAACTCCAGAAGACCGGGCTCAACCGACCGAAGGCTCCCAGCAGGCCTTCGATGAACTCTACAACCGCAAGCTAGAGGCCAAGGAGTTTGCAGCAGTGAGAGAGCTTTTCCCCGATGGGCGATCGTCTGCTGCATTGCGTGGTCGGCGAGCGATCACGATCACGGCGGCGGCCTGATCTCACTCTTTCCGCGTGTGGGTTGGCAAATTACATGGATAATTGCTCGAGTTTGTCTTGGAACGTGCGCGGGCTCAATTTGGGTTGTTTAGTTCGCGAGTAATAGAATTTAGATAGTCCTTAACACTTCCCAAGCGTTGTGCTCTTTCATGTAATATAGTCTGTTCATGAGCTTAGGGGGTGGGCGCAATATTAATCCCGCGTCGTTGTAACAAACTATCTTCTATCTTAATTCAAAGATGCGCAATCCTTTTGTGTATTCGATAAAAAATAAATGTAACACGAGCAACTAGGATGGGGAATTCCCTTGGTGAGTGAGTCTTCACCATAGTTCAAATTCAACATCACTATCTAAATTCAGAAGAATTCAGATTTGAAGTAAAGAAACACGACTAGAACCTAATTACTAACCCGTGAAGTAAGGAAGTCTGAAGTGTGCACACGCTAGCGAACGAAAAGAAGGCAAACACACAAACATACATGCTAGTCCTAGACCTCTTGTCAAGTTACCTGAAGGTGCTCGTGCAAGTGTGCAACTTTCCATGTTACATACTATGATACTATACACTCAAATGATTTTGAAATTTGAAGCAAACGAGCAACAATTGAGACGTAATTACTGTCCCCAAATAAGGTATATATGGTCTTAAGTCTGAACGCACATCAAATTTGTAGTTCATCCACAGCCGTCTGGGTTCCATTTACATCGGCAAATTAAAACCTACTCCATAATAACTTAGCCAAACTAGCAATGTAAACCAGGGGAAATGTATAGTATGAATTAACGGATCTTTTTTTTTCAATTTTACTTAAGTACAAATGCACCAGAGTATAAACACAAGTATGCACCCAATTGTCGGCAACACGTGTTTCTCTCCTGATATGTGCCTCGAGAAACCAGTACAAGTACGGGCATCCCTGGAACTCATCTAACAGCAAGCCTATAGACTATAGTTCATCTCCGTAGTTCTCGCTTGTTCGAACCCATGGAGGGATCCATGAACTGGGCTGGCCTCCTTGCGGATATCCTCTTGTCCATCTCTGGGCGCCTCACCGACCGCAAGGACTTCATCTCCTTCCGCGCCGTTTGCCCGCAGTGGCGTCACGCCATCAAACGCACCGCCCACGCCCGCTTCCCGCCATGGATCCTGAAGAGCGAAGAGGTCGGCGTCTCCGGCAACGTCCTGTTCTACTCGCCGAGCTCGGAGAAGTACCAAGAGATCCACGTGCCAGCGCTGAAGGGCAGGAGGACGAGGCTGGCCGGGTTCGGTGCCGGCCACCTGATCGGCGTCGACGCCGACGACGACCTCTCGGCCGTGCTGGTGAACCCGCTGACGGGGGAGACCGCCGCGCTGCCCCGCCTGCCGGAGAGATTCCATGGCGCCATCACGTTTGGCTTCGCCACGGACCCCGCCATGGCGGGCGAGGAGGATGCTATGAATCACCGATACGGCTGGAAGCCAGCCGTTCCCGTATCCGATACGCACGATACGGCGATACGTCTCGATACTGCACCGATACGCCCCGATACGCGTATCCGATTTATTCTATTTAAAAATAAATAATTTAATTCGCGATACGCGTCCGATACTCGGCGATACGTCCATCCGATACGTTGGGCCGTAACATCTTATTTTGAAGCCCAGGTGAAGCCCATCAACACCGGCCCATCCAAAAACCTAGCTACTTAAAACCCTCTCTCTACCTCACGCTGCAGTCCGCACACCACATCCACGCACCAGCGCCGCCGGCGTCGCTGGTTGCTCGTCTTCGGGTAGGCTTCGTGTGTCTTATCCATAACCTGAGAAGAAACAAGTTGACTCCTGAACGTGCAGAGGATTTAGTGTTTGTGCATAACAACTTGTGTCTTCTTTCAAGAAGCAGTAATGAGTATCTCACAGGACCATCCCAGATGTGGGATGTTGGGGGAGATGGCTTCGAGACATTTGATGGTGTCGGCATTCTGCAAGCTGCTAATCTCACTTTGGATGAGCCTGAGTTTGAGGTTATGATTGCCGACGGAGAATGAATTTCAGCATTAATGGATTGGCCTTCTGCATTGTATCCCTAAGTTATGTAATGCGTTATGTAATGCCCTGTTGTCATGTTTGTCTTTTAATTATGGAGTCTGAACTGCTTGATATGTATGATGTATGACTGGTTGTAATTTATCTCCGAGGATGTCTCCGTCGTCGTCTACAACTGGTGGCCGGCAGCAGGAAATGTACGCATCCATGTGGCCCTATGGCGGCGCCGCGGTGGCCGTGAGGGTTGGACCACGCTGCCGTCGGAGAGGTTCTGGGCGAGGATGCCGGAGCAGAGAAGCCGTCTCGTCAGCAGCGACGACGGACGCCAGGTGCTTGAAGACGACGATGAGCAAGCCGCCGTCGCCGGCCAAGGAGATATGGAGATGAAGTGGGTGCCCGGCATGGAGGGCGTGCACCTGATGGAGCACGAGGGCAAGGTACGTTTCGTTTCCAGGGTGGAGGGCAACGCTTTCGTCGTCCAGTCGCCGGGAACGCCGCCGCGGCCATTGGTGGCCTTCGAGCTTCACGGCGTGCTCGGCGATGATGACGACGACGGCAACTGGGCGGCCGTCGACTGGGCCGACGCGCCGGAGCTGCGCGACAAGGTAATCTTACAGAGCGCGGACAGCTGCTGCCACGTCCTCCCGGCGAGCGACGCCGCCTGTGCGGGGCTCAGCAAGAACTGCATCTACTTCCTTGACTGGCAGCGCATAGGGGAAGCACAGGTCTACTGCTTGTGTAAGTGGGATTTCCTGCAGCGCGTCGCCACCTTCGTGAAGGAGATTCCTGGCGACTGGGATTGGAATATCGGAAGATGGTTCCTGCCCACTCTCAAGTACTAGAGCTGGCTGGCATGATCTAGTGGTGCATATATACATGTATGTGTGCTACATAATCTATGGGTTCTATAGGCTTGTGTTGCATCAAATTGTTCTATGTGAGCCACATTTTCGTACCATTTTGTCAGCAGAAACACATGACTGTTGGATTAATTGGGTCTTTGGCCCATTTCATTCTCAATTAATCAAAGAAATTAAAGGTTCACTAATAAATACTAATAAATGCTAGGGTCTAAATCCCGGATTAAGAGTCAACGAGAATCCTAACTAACTTAAATGGTGAACCAAATGTGGACCGCTTGTGAAGTTGGTAAAAGGAGAAGGGCGTGACGCGCGCGCGCTGGCTCGCCTCGCCGTGGCCATCGGCGTGTCGAGACGAGACGAGACCGTGCCGCTCTACGTGTGCTGTGATGACCGTTTTGCCGGACTAGTAACTGATAGCTGTTACTAATCAGGGAATCAAGGCTGGTCAAGACTGTCTAGGTGCATCCCCCTTCTCCTACCCTGGGCGCCTATATACTCAACGCAAGCTTTGTGTGCACTCTGCTCGCGTGAGCAGTTGCCTCCAAACCTCGTCTGCCTAGTGATCCTGCTCGGGATAGGCGGGCGATAAGGTTTTTGGGGAGCGTACTCGTACACACCTGCTCGCTGCGATGAACGACTACTTCGTCTACTTCCCGACGGCCATCTCCAGCAACCCATACGATTACTTCCCGGCGTCCTCAAGCTGTACGACTACGTCCTCTTCATCACACGAATGACTACATCCTGGAGGCCGTTCGAGGGACTTCACTGCATCGCCTCGCCACTGCTTCGAATCTGATCGACTACTTCAAGCAGACTAGTCAATATGATGACTGGTGCGGGGCTCAGCAAGAACTGCATCTACTTCCTTGACTGGCAGCGCATAGGGGAAGCACAGGTCTACTGCTTGTGCAAGTGGGATTTCCTGCAGCGCGTCGCCACCTTCGTGAAGGAGATTCCTGGCGACTGGGATTGGAATATCGGAAGATGGTTCCTGCCCACTCTCAAGTACTAGAGCTGGCGGGCATGATCTAGTGGTGCATACATGTATGTGTTCTACATAATCTATGGGTTCTATAGGCTTGTGTTGCATCAAATTGTTCTATGTGAGCCACATTTTTGTACCATTTTGTCAGCAGAAACACATGGCCACTCATACAAGCGACTGTCGGGCTTATCTCAACCACACATCCGTCCTCGGAAGCATATACACATGTGGACCCATGTTATATAAATAAATATTACATACACATGTGGACACACATATCGAGAAAGATGTTTTGCATACAGCTGCTCACAGCCACTCGTTAAGCACCGTGGTCGCTTGTATGGGTGGTTCTTTCCATCCGGTTTTGTTAGGCATGCGTTAAGCCAATGTATGGTCCGTCCAATTTCATGTTCCGTGCCACTTGATAAGGGCACTGCATTGAGCATGTTGGATTTACCTGATTCTTTATCAAGAATTCAGATGGATGTAATAAATCTAAGGTAATATATATCGTGTGTTTTGATCAATAGTCATCAGCGTGTTGTACTCCGCAAAACTTGTATGGGCTATGTGCATATGTTTCTTAGATATGCACAAGTCCAGGGGTGGAGCCATACCCCCGTGCTTCCAGGAGGGCTGCAACACCAGGGCCTGTTGCATGTACACCGTCATGCATTTTAGGGAGGAAGATGAGCCTAAAAGTCAAAACTCAGTCTATTTTCAATCAATCCAGTACCCCTCTTTGATCGAGCACCTCCCTTGACTCATCAGCTAGTGCAGAGGTCGGAAGTGATGTAAGATAGTTATATCAACTCAATGTAAATGCCTTCATTTTTTTTAAAAACTTCCTTTACAAATTTAAAAAAGATATAATTGAATGGATAATGTTCATTCGTTCCTGTGATTGATGCTTTCAGATAAAAGATGGTGTGTTCGAGTGGCTGATCACTCTTGGTATCCTATATTATAACGTTCAATTTTCCCTATCTTCATTTCAGATGCTATCGTGCCAACAATGATTTATGTGTCTGATGTTATTTTGCTGGGAATTATGTTTAATCTATCTGTCATTCTATTATCCTGTCTATCAAGGTTCGTGTTAAAAAAAAGGTTCGAGAGTCCTTGACTCAGTATTTTTCTAGATTTATTCTATAATTTAACCGGCTTATTCCTTTAGTGGTAGACCAGACATGAGTGTCGATAACAAGATTACGAGACACATGTGATGCTTTGTTAATCAATGCGCGTGCATTGTGAGCGTGTGTGTCTGTTATGGTCAAATAGAGATGAAGATTAATGAGGGGAAAGGGAGAAATATAGCTATATTATATGTTGAAATGAAGTATATGATATATAGTTCAGCTAATTAAACTTTATAGAACCTCTTTTCTCTTGTAAATAGCCATAGGACACTACTAGGTATACACAAAAGGCCCTGCCTAGCCACAGGATGACGCGAAAATCAAATAGAATCCGTTTCTCGTGCCTGGCCCGCGCCGACGCGAGAACGAGGGCACGCGAGATAGAAAAATTGATTCTGTCCCGGTGAGAAACAAGTGTAGATGTCCATTTAGGCCGCCCGGCCTGGCCCTGGCCCAGGCGCCCTGGCCCAACAACACCGTGTCGTGCCTGGCCCGGCCCTATGGCACTCCGTGCCGTGCCGTGCTAGCCCGCGGGCTGCGGCGACGACCCAAGGCCGGGCCCACGGGCCGATTTTGTGCCGGGCCAGCACGATCCTATGACTGTGCTCGGGCAGCTCGTAGCCCGTAGCCGCGATCCGCCACCACCGCTGCCGCGCTCCCCCCACCGCTGCTGCCGCGTCGTGCGCAGCCAAGCCCCCGCCTCCGTCGCTCCGCCAGCCAGGGAGTTCGCGCTCCTCCCCCTCCCACCGCTGCCGCTCTGCCGTCCGGGGAGGCCGCGCTCCCCCTCCCCCCTGCCGCCGCCATTCCGCCGGCCGGGGAGGCCACAACCCATGGCCCCCGCCGCACAGCTCCTGGCCCTCATGCCCTTTGCCACCGTAGGAGACCACAACCCATGGTCTCGCCGCCGCGCTGTCAGCCGGTGCTGCCACCGCCGCGAGGTAGGGGGTGAGGAAGGGAGGGGAGGCCGGAGGGAAGGGAGGGGGTTCCGATGGAGGGTTGAAGGCGACGCGGATGAGAGTGAACAGGAGCTGCTAGGGAGGGGCGGCGGCCGGCGGGGGAGTGGGGGGCTGGTGGCTAGGGTTTGAGGGGGGCCGCGCGCCGGGCGCCTTTTATGTGGCGTCTTGGTGGGCTGGGCTGATCCTCCATGGCCCATCATTGATTCTCCGTCTCTCGGGCCACTACCGGGCTAAGGGATCTCGGTTGTGCCGTGCCGCCCATCGTGCTGGGGTGCAGCCCACGCCCGGGCACGAAGGCCGGGCAGGGCCATCACGGGCACGCAGGCAGACGGGCTGTGCCGGGCTTTGGGTGGGCTGACGGGCTGCGGGCTGCATGGACATCTATAGCAACAAGTGGTCTCGTCCGATATAAGCTGTCCGATATAAGCTGATTCAGTGAGCCAAACAATAATGGAGTCTTGCATGGATTTGTCCTGGCCCCCACTTTAGGGTGGTTGGTACACACGTGATCCAGGATGCCTTGGCCAGCAAACAAAACACACGCTCTCTTGTTAGCTAGGTTTCATGAACTTGCCACACCCCCTTGGAACTTCTCCGGCAGTGAATAGGACACACAAGTTGTCGGTGTTGAGATTGGTCGCCCAACCTCGCACCGCACAGAAATGCGCTGCGTCCTGTCCCCTGACGGTTGATGCAAGAGCTAGCACAATGACATGGGGTTTATCCTAGTTCCGGCCACTGGACCGTACGTCCAACAAGGTGTGCTCTGGCACAATACTATCTTGCACCGGGGTGCTTGCAGAGGGGGGCTACAAGCAAGGCGGGAGAGGAGAAGAAATCTCCAAGTCCCTGGGATGATTGAGGCGAAGTGCCAATATCGTTGTCGCGGGTGTGTGTGTATTTTTGAGTGTTGCTAGGAGTTGCCGTCCCCCTGGGAGGGTGCCGGTCTCCCCCTTTTATAGACCAAGGGGGAGGCGGCTTACTGGAGTGGTTACAACTGTGGATACAATACTTGGCTATAGTCATGGTGTACGGCGAGTCGTGGCGTCGGGCGTGCCTCCGTCCTGGCGAATCCTCGCTCCTGGCGCTGATCGCGGCCGCGCCTTGACTCGGGTTGGGGTCATAGAGGCTCCTGTGCTTGTCCCGGTGCGGCTTCGAGGGGTGGCTTGACCGGGGTCGGCGTCCGGTCGTCGTCCGCCTGCCCGTTTGAGGATGTCCTCGTGCCCGTTCGAGGGGCTTGGCTTAGAGAAAGGACGAGAGTTGGCAGTGCAGTGGCCGGCGTGGTGGCCGTGGTTGGGCACAGTGCGCGACGTGCCTGGTTCGCCGGGGAATGGCCGAGAGTTGGTGGATTTGACCTGGCCTGCGTCATCCGCATGCCGCGTTCGGCCAGAACTCGCGCCCGGTCGCGGTCCGTACGCCCGCTCGAGGGTGCCCCCATGCCCCTTCGAGGGCTGCGTCGTGGGGGAAGGACGGGAGCAGGTGGCACAGTGTGGCGGAATGACGCCTGCAAGTCCACACAAGGCGCCGCAGGCCCGACATAGTGCCGCACACGCCTGTATAGTGGCGGTGAGGCCGCACAGTGACCATAGCAGGTGAAACAGTGGTGCGGCATGGGGAGAGATTGCCTTTGGATTTTGGCGCCTGGCTGATGGAGCGGGCATTTAATGACGCTGTCGGGTGGAGCGGTTGGGCGCGCCGTGCTGCGTACGTCGGGGGGGAGGCCTCGAGCGAGGCGAAATGCGGTTGCTCGCTCGAGGAGGGAGGAGGCCTCGAGCGAGGCGGAGATTGCAGTGCCCGCTCGAGGGGGCGAGTGACCCTCGAGCGAGGCGGAGAGGGGGCGTGCCCTGTTGCGCTTTCGTTGGGCGAGCCCGAGCAGATGCTGGGCCGTGCCAGGCTGTAGTGCATGGGTTGTGGTGCCCGCATGGTTTCCCCCCACGAGATTTCTCAGGTTGTGCCTTTGTTTTGCGTTTTTGAGGACGATTATCCCGGTGGTTAGGGGACCGATTTGGTTTGTCCCGGACACAAGTGTTATTTGGGACAAGCTTGGATTGTGTCTTTTCATTTTAAAATAGTGGAGCACCGAACAAAAAACATACGGCATCAAGTTAGACTTTGTAATATCTCTAGGATGCTTTGTATCTATATCTATCTCTAATTGCCAATAAAAATTTCGTGATACACTATATAATAATGTGCTCCTAATTAGTGAAACTGAAGTGAAAAAAAATATATTAAAACGCTACACTCGTGAGTTTAGGTGAAAAATTTGCAACCCGTTCAATGAAGTACCTTCGGCACAGCTAAGTTCAAATACAAGCATAGTTGTGCGAATCTTAGAGATAACACACAAATTCAATGAGTATATATATATAGGGCTGGCGACCAACGTTACAAAACTTGCATGCTACAGCTGTATGATGAGCTCATGGCAATTGACCACTGTCCAGAAATGAGTCACGCGGAACAACAACCATATATATACTGGCATCCCCTGGCTCCTTCCCCTGATCAGCTCACAAGAAACCTCACACCCCGGCCTAAAGCCTAGCGCTCTCATATCCAATCCCCAAAGAGTGTGCGTGAGCTCTAGAGCGCTCGGACATGGAGGGCACCGTGGATTGGACACTCCTCCCGGCGGACGCTCTCAGGTCCATCTCTAACCTCCTCTCCGACCCCCAGGATTTGGTCAGCCTCCGCGCCGCCTGCCCGGCGTGGCGTGAAGCCCTCCCGCAGGACGGCCACCGGCGCTTCCAGCCGTGGATCGTGGAGAGCGGGACGCCACCGACGCCTCCGGCAACGTCCTCTTCTACTCCCCCGTCTCCGGCGACTACCACCTGATCCACGTCGCCTCGCACGAGGGCTGGAGGGTCTCCGGGTACGGCGCCGGCCTCCTCCTCGGCGTCGACACCGGCGACGAGCTGTCCGCCGTGCTCGTGAACCCGCTCACCGGGGAGAGCGTCGCGCCGCCGCGCCTGCCCGAGTGCTTCCGCGGCGCGGCCAAGTACGCCTTCGCCACGACCCCGACGTCACCGGCGAGGGCGGCCACCGGGTCGTCGTCGGGGTTTACAACCGGCAGAACTGGCCGCAGGGCCGCAGCCGCGTCGCCCTGTGGCGCCGCGGCGGCGGCGGCGGCTGGGCCACGATGCGGTCGGAGACGTTCTGGATGCGGATGCCGCAGATCAGGGCCCGCCTGCTCGCCCACGGGCCCCAGGCGGTGGAGGCCGAGGAGGCCGCCATCGCCGCCATGAACGGCTTCGCCCCCGGCCTCGTGGCCTGGCACCCCGGCGCGCGCGGCGCGCACGTCGTCGAGCACGAGGGGCACGTGCGCGTCCTTGTCCGGCTGGAGCTGCCGGCGGCCGCCGGCGACGCGCCGGTGAGGCCAGGTGACCCGCTCCCGCGGGTGTCGACGTCGTTCCAGCTGCGCGACACGATCGACGCCGCCGGGGACGGCATCGACTGGGCCGACCCGCCGGAGCTCCACGGCAAGGTGATCTTCCAGAGCCTGGACACCTGCTGCTACGTGCTGCCGCCGGCGAGCGGCCGCTTCGTCGGGCTGAGCAGCAACTCCGTCTACTTCCTCAGCTGGCAGCGCCAGGAGGAGGTTGACGAGGACGGCAGCGTTGGCGACGGCAACCCTTTTGGGTACTTCTTATGCAGGTGGGACATGGTCGGGCGCGTCGCCACTGTCGTGAAGAAACTCCCTAGGGCATGGGAGCGGCAGAAGCCAGGCAGGTGGTTCCTGCCTACTTTCAAGTACTAGACGGACTGACGGAGTATCTCATGCCATGTGTGATGCTATGATCGAGTCTCATCTTGATCTTGTGTGTCGATCAGCCAATGTTTGGCTTTGATTTCCATTTCATGCATCGTAATCGGTAGGGAGTCGTTCCATTTTATGCATCTCGTAATATATATGTTGCGTAGCGAGTCGCAGTGGCAAGTTTGTTTTCCCCAATTATGTTTATCAAGAATCCAAGTGCATGTTTGTTTTGTCTCTGAGACTTCTAATTTTGAATTATATATATATGTTGGATAATTCAGCTCTATAAATTTCTATGGAGATGATTCGTATATGTGATTTCATGGCTATTGGAATCAGACTGTTTGATCCGGGTTGGATTCTTGGATGGCTTGACCACGCATACACCCAACACATCTGAAATCCTTCTATACAAAATCATGGCCAAAAATCCCCGCTGCATTCTTCTGGAACATGTAGATATCCAGAAATGCAGAATAGCTTTCATCAGAGCAAACAGCATTCTTGATTGAAAGTCGATTGCCTCTGGTAAAATTGATGGCTGCTTGAATTGGTGTGATATGCTAGCCATGTAATCGTTTCCTAGATCCTTCAGATCTCTTCACTTGTCCAATAGGATAGTTATCATTAATAATCGGTACTTTGATCCATACATGGAAAAGAATGGAGCAGTACGGTTAAAGGTGATGATAGAATTGCATGCATATCTGTAACTTTTTTTGACTTACCACATCAGTGATCTCTTGGCGTATAGACATAATCCAAATATTACTGCATCTGCGTACTATAAGTACTGTGCAACAAAATTTTGCTTGATAGTATTTGTGCCATCAGCAATCAATTCACACATGTGTATTCTAGGAAACTGTATATAAAATTAAGGAGAATGAAGTTGGGAGAGTCTCTTACCGAAATTATGCATGCACAAAATTGAGCGATACCTATAAAAATATTAGGAGCCCGGATGATATATGAGTAAATGATAGTATTGGCTGCCCAGTTACATTCAAACCCGTGTTTCACCCATATATCAACATAAACCAGATATATTGTATTGTTTGCCAACAAAAAAAATCATAAATTCAGTTTTCAGTTTAAATGTTGTTTCCTATCTGCTTTTAAAAAAAACAGATTTTCAATCTCTTCAATTATAAGTCATAAGAAAATGAAGATGATTTGTGTATGATTTCATGTCTGTTGGGATCAGAGTACTGGCCAGGGTTGGGTTGGCCAGCATATCTGTAATCCTTCACAAAACATGGCCCAAAAATCTCCAGTTGCCCCTGTAAATGCATAATATCAGAGATTCCCATCAAAGAAAAGAACATTCTTGGTTGTCAATTGCCTCTGGTAATTAGTGATGGCTGCTTGAATTGGTGTGATATGCTAGCAATGTGACCATTTCCTAGATCTCTCACTTTTCATTGTTATAGGATCACCTTATTAATTGGCATATATCCAAATTTATTGTTCAAGTGATATGAGAATTTGAAAATGATGCAATTATATGCATATATCTACCTTTTTTAGTACTAAATAAACTCCACAGTGATTTCTTGGTGTAAATACAATCATATATAGATACACATATGTTACTATGTACTATATATATACAAAGTACCGTTAAACTAGATTTTTTGTGATACTATACTTGTGCCATTGGCAATCGATTCATATATGTGTATATATATCTAGGAAACTATACATAAAATTAAGGAGAAGTTGGGAGACATATCTTAACAAAAGGATGCATGGAAAAAAAGTGATGCCTACATTTACAAATATTTGGAGAGCTGACATGATGGCAGCCCAATTACATTCAAAACCCCCTTTACCCATCGGCAGGTACATTGTATTATTTGCCAAAAAAATTATAAATTCAACGTTCAATTTAAGTGTTGTTTCATTCCTATATATCTCTGTGGTGTGTACAGAGCATAACAATTTACAGGGTGTGACTGCTACCATTGAAACAACCTTTTAATTCCCATTAATTATATGTCGTTATATGCTTGTGTATAAAGTTGTAAGTTTAATTTACTATTCCCTGCTGTATGTCATTATCTATCCCAGTCTGACTTTTTTGCAGTTGATGATGAATTATGTCAACTTGAACCGTCCTCTGTATATGCACTGAACCGTCCTTGCATATGTAACATGCTAGCCTTTATTCATGCCTTTTGTAAAAAAATTAATTGGTCAATGACTGAACAGAGGAATTGGATATGCTTGCCTAGGCTATTGGAAATGTGTAAATCAGCGGCAACAAATTACACACGGTCCTGCTTCAAGGTTATTTATTTTTCACCTTTGATCCTCTACTTTCCCTTTAACGGTGTTGTTGATCGAGAACCAATTAGAATAATCCACTTAACTGTGTTTGCTATACTCGTAGTGTTAGGTCTTGGCAAATTTCTGAAAAAGGAACCTGTAGCTTGGTAATGGTATCCTGATTGCATGCAAAAAATGCACAGTACTTGACATTCAGAGAAATAAAATATTTGCCTATTACTTATTTTTTCATGTTGGATCTTCATTGTTATTCCCAGATTTTCCAATGCTGTAATATCTAACTCTTTTTTTATTTGACAGGGTACTTGTGATTTGCACCATTGATAATCTTTGGTTGGTAATCTATATTTTGCATAAAATTATTTTGTTTTTATTCATTTTCAGTCAGTTTTGATGGAATAGTAAAATAGAAAGCAAAACCAGCACATTTTTATATTTAGTGAAATTCTCAAATGTTCACTTCTGTTTTGGAGTTTAGGTAAACCAGAATATTTTGAATATAGGCATGCTGGTTTCTTTCCAGTTCAGAATTTATAGTTACCGGAAACAATTTCTTAGTGGAATAAAAGAAAGCAAGTTTCATTATTTGAATACAAACACATTGCAAATTGAATCTGTCATTAGAAGTCTGGCATTGGAAACATACAGAAATACCAAAAATGAAAATACCATCTATTTTTTACCCCACCTAAGCATATAATGTTCTGTACTCATGGAGTATATTAGCATTGTATCTACCGTAACTATTATTTTTGTTACATTTTTCTATTGGTGTTTACCAGCACAATAGAAATAATGGAACCGGTTAGGGGCACTGCTGGCCGGCCGGTCCGTTTTTGGTGATGCCCTTAGTCACACGGAACGCGGAACAAGCCAGCGTTCCGTGTTCCGTGAACTTCATCTCTGGTCGACGGACGGGAACGAAGCGGGACGAAGCCTGGTTCATGGGAGGAACGTGATCCTCATACCTCGCCCTTCGTCACTGGCACGCGGCACCGTGCACCTAGAGCTTCTAGACGACCTAGCCGCGCGCCAGGAGCTTCATCGCCATCCTGGATTCACCCGGTCAGTCATTGCCAGCTTGCCATGGGGGCTAATCACCAGTCACCACCGCGCTGCGCCCACCGCCCCACATGGCTGCGGCGCTGCGCCTCCTTCAGTCCACTCAACGATGACCACACGGCCTACCGCCCGCCTCGTCTGCGTCCGTGAGGTGATGCCTCCGTGGCCTTTGGTGGCGCGGGGAGGAGGAAGAGAGCAGCATCGGTCGCCTAGCTGTTGGGGCCGTTGAGGTGGTGCTGGGCCAAGAGGGCAACCAGTGCATGGCCGATGAGGATTGAGGCCACGCACGGCCGGTGGGCGGCGGACGGACGCAGCAGAGGAATGGATAAGGGGGACGATGGGCTGAGACCGTGAGAGGAGGAAAAGGATTTCCCCTTTTTTCTTTTTAGCCCTTTGACTTTATTGATATTACAAAAAAATTTATTGAATGAATTTCTTTCATATAAGTTATAAAATTGTATATAAATTCAGTTGATCATGTTGTTTGCATTACAATGGCTACATAAATTTCGTTATCGTTACAGACTAACATCCCAGAAAATAATGGTTCGAATAAACGTCCCTATGAGGTATAGCCCCTTCGTAACATAGTTTGAAAAAACAACGTTCCTCATCCCGCGTTCCCGTTCCTCGACCCATCATTCCGGGAACTTTTGTGACTAAGGTGATGCCACAAACTCCATCAACACAGGTACATAGTTTTTTGGAAAAACAGGAAAGTTAATCCACATCACACTCACCTATGTTTCATTGTCTTTATTAGTGGATCCCGCCAACCAAGCTGTTGATCCTAAAGAATGAAAGAGACAGAGGGAAAAGGCCCGATATGCAGCGCTTTCTAAAGAACAGAAGGTGGACATGAGGAGAATGCAGCGGGAGGCTTATCATGCACCTGAAGATAATGTTTGTATATATTGCTCTTTACTGTATCCAATGATAATGTTTTTTAACTAATGAAATTCTATCTGTAGCTGTAGAGAAGCGGCATGAAGCTCGTAATAAAAGGCAGATAAAAAAAGTTCTTACAGAAAATATGCATCCTTCTGAACATCCGTCCGGCATATCGTTAAATGCAACCCAAAATGATTTTTCAACAGACATAGCAGACGGTTGGTTGCATATATAGGAATGATTCATACACTACGCAGTTAATTCCCACAATTTTATCAGGTCTAGCTGCCACCTGTTGTTTATTATCAATCATAATGTTATATACTACATTTTCGTGTATCTATATCAAACGATATCACAAATAAACAGGTATAAGCATGGACGCCAGTGTACACAATGCCTCCATTATTGATCTAACAGAAAACAACCTTGTGACCTATGCAGGTATCATGATAGTTAATTAAATTTAATTCCAATATTGATTAGGTAGTGTATGTTTTCCATTTATTACTTATCTTCTGTATTTCCAGTCACCGACTCAAATGACCAAGCCGCAACCCCACAAACTTTAGAGAAACTGGCAATAAAACTTGAGAAGGAAAGAGCCTGATCTGCAACTCGCCATGCTCAAATGTCCGAGGAGGAGAAAACTAACTTGAAGAAGAGGCATTGTGTAGCATACCACACAAAGACCCTTGAACATATCATGGCAAGGCGTGTACAACAAAGAGTTAAAAATATCACACCAAACATATGTGCATCGAAGAGTACATAAATTAAGTCAGTGAATGAGTTCCGGAAGAACAACTTACATCCAGCATCGATCGCCATAGAGAACCCGCATTGGACACCTAAGCTTATCTTCCCTTCTCAAGAGTCTTCTGCAGGTCGCATAAGTGATTCCATGACTATTCCTTTTGACCATGGGTTGCCTGTTTACATCCAGATGTCTGATGGTGCTGACTCTAGAGTCTAGCAACTGCTCATCACTCAGCATGTAGAGATCATGTGACACCTGGTGAGAGGAACTCACTATAGAACCGACAAAATCATTTGTTTGCATCAACCATTGGACGAAAAGCAAAGGGAGATACACATGCCGACATGGACTCATGAGTCATTAACAATGATGATTTACCAATAACAATTCTACCATTCATTTTTTTGCACCATTTGCTACCATTCAACTCATGAATTTATATGAATTCATATACTAGTCAATCAACTATTTATTTTTTGTTTGCCATGCGGCATGGCGCAGCAGAGGCTCCGACAATGTCTTTGTATTTTTTATATCAATATAGGTGCTTCAAAAATTGACGCTACTACGTTGGAACCCATGAATGCTTCTTGCAATACACCACGTACACAACCATCTATTGCTGAAGACGATCATTTTTTTCTACTGTTGTTTAAACATAATATATAATTGTATGATTTATTAACTAACTTTCTTATCTTATACAGTCATGCCCAATAAAAGACCTCATCCAGATCTAAGTGCTCAGACACAACAAAGAATGTTGGAGGATGGTAAGAACCTTGATTTCTATTTGCGTTGTGAATTGAGTTCTATAACATAGTGTATTAGAATGACACATGTTACAATCATTGATCAGATGGTGATGAGGACGTCGTGTTTGAGGAGGACGAGGAGGAGGATTAGGGATGGCTTTTTGGTGGTCAAGGTACACATGGCTTATGCTTGTAATTATTAACTTGAATTAATACAACAACCACCTAACATGTCCATGTATGGATAAAATGCAGAGTAAGAGGATAACGTTGAGGATGATCCTGACATGGAAGATGATGATCCTTATGAGAAGGTCTATGCCAAAGTCCCTTCAGAAAAACACAAGCTACTTCCTGAGGGGGACTGCAAGCACTGTGGGACTAAGAAATTTTGGAAAGAGAATCCTGGTTTCTCTTCTCGTAGTGGAAAGATACATCTACCCACCTGAAAGTGCATATATGCCTCTAATTGATTTTGGTGATTCAAGACAATCACTATGATGCTTTGGAGAAGATGTGTGCAGGAATAAAATGAAAGAAAGAAAATCAAAGGAAGGTCTCCAATTCAAATATGTCTGGTGGTGGAGTTCATGAAAGATTTAATTTTAAATTTTTAGTTTGAATTTGAGTAAAGGACCACCGTATGATCAAGAGGGACACATTTGATTGATCTAGATTGTCAAAATGCTTCTTTTGAGATGATAACCATACTTGAGAGATGTCAGGTCATCCGGTCCTATGTCGGATGATCCGAAACTGGAAATTCTAGGTGCACATGGGTGCTGGGTCGGATGATTCGACCTGGAACTTTAGGAGTCTTTTTCAACTAACCTGTGACTTGCTCGGATGATCCGGCCTATGGTCGGATGATCCGGTACCCCCTTGCAGTGCACATAACGCTCACTTTTTGGGGGTGGGTTTATATACCCCCTCATCCCTTCATTCATTTGCTGCTGACCTACCTTGAAACAAACACATTCAAGAGCATTGAACACTCTCTCCCTCACCCTTCTAGAGCTAGATCCTTGAGAGATCTCCCCAAGGGCTTGAGTGAGGAGAGATTGGAGGTGTGAGCCAGCTTGTTCATCTCAAGAAGCATTTGAAGCAACCTCGATCCATCGATTCATGTTTGTTACTCTTGCAGCTTTGCTCTAGATGGTTAGAGGTGCCGGTGAGCTCCCACAAAAAAATTTGTGGTTTGAGCCCCGAAAGTTTGTATTACCCCTCTCTTCGTGAGAGCGATTGTAAGTGACTAAATCCTCATTTGTGGTTGATTGGGGGAGACTTGGGGCTAGTGACAGCCCAGCTCTTCGTGGGTTTCTCAATGGAGACGTAGCTCCTTTGTGGAGTGAACTGCGGGAACAAATCTTGTGTCTCCGTGTGCTTGTTCTTATTGTTCTTATGCTTGATTTGACATGATCTACTTGTTAGTAGTGTTTCTCTCGTGTAGATCATATTTAGAGGTTTATTCTTACTTGCTATCAACTTTGTATTCAAAGGGATTATCCAAAAGCTAAGTAGAATTTGAATCTCGTACATGGTTATCACCTCCCTGAAGCCGAAAGTTCCGCCCCTGTGCCGGATCATCCGGGCTTGAGAGCTCCGGTACATTCAACTCTGACAGTTTTCGTGACAAGTTTTTCAGAAAATTTAAACAAGGCCTATTCACCCCCCTCTAGGCCTAGTGTCGGCCCTTTCAATTGGTATCAGAGCCTAATCTCTTGATTAAGTGTAACACCCTAAAAATGCCCATTTTAAAATTTGGTAAATAAATTTGCTTTTATTTAATTTAATGTTCATATTTATCTAAGGAAAATAAATCATTTCTGAGAAAATAAAAATTAAATATAAGGTTAGAAACATTTTTGTTGCATCCATGTTGTCTGCATTGAGTTTTGTTTGTGTGAGGTAAAATTGGAATTTCAATTCTGTTTAAATTCGAATTTGAATCGTTTCGTTTGGAGCCCTAGAAAAGTTGTTTCGGCCCTGGTAGCGTCCCTATGCAGTCCCACCTCGGAAGTGTTGATGTGCGTGGTTGGGTGCAAAGTTCCTTTGAACTTTTACACGACTGGTGGGTAAAGGGTGAAAACTCTGCAGAGTGTATAATCTATCATGATAGCCTTGCTCAGGGTTACGAGCAGCCTGGATCCTTTTTGATTAGAAGTTGATGTTTATTATTGTTTAATGCTCACTTCTACTATATTAATTGGGTTACAACTGGGATTCATGTAAATGTAGTGATTATGATGATGTTAGAATGAAACAACTAAAATTGCTAATGCAGTACAGCCGTGTCAAGCCTTTCTTTTAAGCCTTCATTATCCGTGTTGTATTTGCTAAGTAAGAGACCACCATGATTTTGTTTCAGATCATTTAGTTACGCTTCTTTCGAAACCAGTGCTGTCGAGTCTTGTGTGAATCATGTCTCTGGGTGCTTGATTTTGCTGTTATTATGCTTATGTTTGATTTGGATTTTTGTAATGATTGTGATGGTCATAGACGTGAGTCTATCTCCATCTAGATATAGAACTAAGGTTTAAGGAATATTAGTGAATAAATAGTTGGGTTATCTATCTCCCTTGCACTTCCTCTGTCTTACTCTCTATCCTATCCTTCCAAGTACTGCTATCTTCTTATGCACCATCTGCAAAGCATGGGATATCTATCACCGATTAACAGGAATACTGATGGGAGATATCTTGCTATGGTAGATGGTTAACACCAGAGGCAACCCCGGTGGCAGTGGAAGCAACCAGAATCAGAACCCACCACCTCCACCACCGCCACTCACCATGGAGCAGATGATGCAGATGCAACTCCAGCTGACACAACAGATGGCGCAAACCATAGCACTGATGCAGCAGAATCAGCAGAACCCGCTTCAACAGCACCACGTGCAGCCCAAAGATAAAAGGGGCGAGTTTATGAAGGGACGCCCTCCTACCTTCAACAAGTCTAGTGACCCAATGCAAGCAGAGGACTGGCTCAAGGCAGTGGAAAGGCAGCTGGACATTGCACAGTGCAATGGCAGGGAGAAGGTGTTATATGGAAGTGGACAGCTTCAGGGAGCAGCTTTGGATTGGTGGGATGTGTACCAATATGCTCACCCCAATCGTGATCAGATCACTTGGCAGGAGTTCCGCGACAGCTTCCGCTCTCACCACGTGCCGGAAGCACTGATGACCTTGAAGAAGAAGGAGTTCCTGGCATTGAAGCAGGAAGGTATGAGTGTCACCGCTTATCGTGACAAGTTCGTTGAGTTGGCCCGTTATGCTTTAGAGGACGTGAATACTGATAGGAAGAAGCAGACCCGATTCCGAGATGGCCTGCATGATACACTCCAGTACCAGCTCCTGTGTTCCAAGTTCGTCACTTTTCAAGAACTGGTGAATAGCGCACTACTGCTGGAGCACAAGCGCCACGAGATGGAGGAAAAGAAGAGGAAGCTTCAAGGCCCACCGTCAGGAAGCAATGTCCGCCCTCGCTTCAATCCTCAGTAAGGAAACTGGCAGATGGTGACTCCGCAGCGTTTCCAGGGACAGTCCGGTCCGATGAACCGCAACCAGTATCAGCAACGTCCCCAGTACCAGCCGCGTCCCCAGTACCTCCCAGCACCACCTCAGCAGCGTCTTCAGAACCAGCCACAGAATGGTCCTGTCCAACGCCCCAACCCGACCAACAATGCACCTACGGCTCCGAGGTGTTTTGGTTGTGGTGAGCTGGGACACTATGCCAACGCTTGTCCTCGCAAGGCTCAGAACACCGTTGGTCAGAACAACAATTAGAGGGTTGGGCAACCGCAGAACCAGAACGGGAATCAGCAGCAGAACCCTGCGAGAGGCAAGGTCAACCACATGGGTGCAGAAACCGCAGAAGGAGCAACGGATGTCATTGTGGTTACGTTCCCTGTCAACTCGACTCTCGCAACTGTTTTGTTTGATACTGGAGCTTCACATGCTTTCATATCTGCTGCTTTCGTGAAAAAGAACATGATGATCTTGCAACCTATGGGGAACCCCATGGTAGTTAGTTCACCCAGGGGAGAACAGCGTGACACTTTACGTTGCCCCTGTATCACCATCACAATAAGGGGGGTAGACTTTGTGGTGAACCCGATAGTCCTAGAAACCCTTGGGTTTGACTTGATTCTGGGTATGAGCTGGTTAGCCAGATGTGATGGGGTGATTCAATGTTCCAAAAGAGCAGTGCAGCTGACAGTAAAGACTGGTGAGAAAGTGGAGTATCAAGCAGCTAGTCCCTTGGGGCACAATCAGATCTACCAAGCCGAGGGCGTAGCACTGGAAGACATCAGAGTGGTGTGCGATTTCCCAGATGTGTTTCCAGATGAATTACCAGGTATGCCCCCAGACCGCGGAGTTGAATTTGTTATTGATCTTAAGCCTGGTACTGCACCTATAGCTAAAAGGCCATATAGAATGGGAGTAAAAGAACTAGAGAAACTTAAGGAGGAATTAAGGGCGTTGTTAGCAAAAGGGTATATTCGTCCTAGTTCTTCCCCTTGGGGAGCACCGGTTTTGTTTGTGGATAAGAAAGATGGGACCCAGAGATTGTGTGTGGATTATCGAGCTTTGAATGAAGTGACCATCAAGAACAAGTACCCGATGCCGAGGATTGATGATCTCTTCGACCAGTTGAAAGGAGCATGTGTGTTCTCTAAGATCGATCTCCGATCCTGTTACCATCAGATGAGGATACGAGTGACTGACATCCCCAAAACAGCCTTCACAACCCGATATGGTCTATATGAGTTCACTGTCATGTCTTTTGGTCTGACAAATGCACCGACATACTTCATGTATTTGATGAACAGTGTTTTCATGGACTATCTTGACAAATTTGTAGTGGTGTTCATTGACGATATTCTGGTTTTCTACAAGAATGAGGAAGAGCATGAAGAACACCTGAGTTTGGTGATGCAGAGACTTCGTGAGCATCAGTTGTATGCCAAGCTGAGCAAGTGTGAGTTCTGGCTGAAGGAAGTAGCATTCTTGGGCCACGTGTTGTCCAATGGTGGAGTGGCAGTTGATCCGAAGAAGGTTAGTGACGTGTTGAGTTGGAATCCGCCTAAGGATGTGAGTGAAATCAGGAGTTTCCTTGGGATGGCCGGATACTATCGACGGTTCATTGAAGGATTCTCCAAGATTGCTAAACCCCTGACGGCGTTATTGGAGAAAAATGCCAAGTTTGTCTGGACGGAGGAGTGTCAGGCTAGCTTTGAGGAGTTGAAGAAGAGGTTGACAACGGCACCCATGCTAGTGTTGCCGGATATAGCCAAGAGTTTCTCTATCTACTGCGATGCATCCCGTCTAGGACTGGGGTGTGTACTCATGCAGGAAGGCAGAGTAGTAGCATATGCATCAAGGCAGTTGAGGAAACATGAGCAGAACTACCCGACACACGATCTGGAGTTAGCAGCTGTGGTGCATGCCTTGAAGATTTGGAGGCATTACTTGATTGGACATAAGTATGATATTTACACTGACCACAAGAGTCTCAAGTATGTGTTCACACAGTCAGATCTGAATATGAGACAACATCGTTGGTTAGAGTTGATCAAGGACTACGATCTGGAGATTCATTATCATCCAGGGAAGGCCAACCTGGTGGCAGATGCTCTGAGTAGAAGGAGTTACGTGAATAAGATCACGGGACATTGCTTACCGGAGGAACTCAGTTCAGAGTTTGAGAGGATGAGTCTGGGATTTGTGACCAGCGTCACCGAGATGGCAGTAGAACCGACCTTGGAACAAGAGATCCGAAAAGGACAACTCGTAGATGAGAAGATCAAGGAGATCATGGAACTGGCGGCATTAGGAAAAGCCCCTGGTTTTTGAGTGGATGACCAAGGGACATTGTGGTATGAGAAGAGGATCTGTGTACCAGATATAGTGCAGATCAGGGATGCAATTCTCAGGGAAGCCCATGAATCGGCGTATTCGATACATCCGGGAAGTACCAAGATGTACCAAGACATCAAGGAGAGATTCTGGTGGTATGGATTGAAGCGTGATGTGGCAACCTATGTGGCTCTATGTGACACATGCCAGAGAGTCAAGGCTGAACATCAGAGGCCAGCAGGTTTGCTCCAGCCCCTGAAGGTACCTGAATGGAAGTGGGAAGAAGTCGGTATGGATTTCATCACTGGCTTACCTCGCACTCAGAGGGGATTTGACTCAATCTGGGTAATCGTGGATCGTCTGACCAAGGTGGCGCATTTCCTTCCAGTAAAGACCACCTACACGGGAGCCAGACTAGCGGAGTTGTATATGGAGAGGATTGTGTGTTTGCATGGGGTACCGAAAAGAATAGTGTCAGATCGAGGTACCCAGTTCACATCACACTTTTGGCGACAACCGCATGAGTCTATGGACACTAAGCTACAATTCAGTTCAGCTTACCATCCGCAGACGTATGGGCAGACAGAACGGACAAATCAGATATTGGAAGATATGTTGAGAGCATGTGCTCTACAATATGGTGCCAGTTGGGACAGGAGTTTACCGTACGCGGAATTCTCGTACAACAACAGCTATCAGAAAAGTTTGCAGATGGCACCATTCGAGGCTCTGTATGGTAGAAAGTGTAGGACACCACTATTCTGGAATCAGACGGGAGAAAGTCAGGTATTTGGACCTGAAATACTAAGAGAGGCAGAGCGACAAGTGCAGATAATCAGACATAATCTGAAAGTGGCACAATCCAGACAGAAGAGCTATGCAGATAACCGACGGAGGGATCTCAGCTTTGAAGTTGGAGACTTCGTGTATCTCAAGGTGTCACCCATGAGAGGCGTGAAGAGGTTCAACGTCAAGGGCAAGTTAGCACCTCGATACATTGGACCGTTCAAGGTACTTGGTCGGAAAGGTGAGGTGGCATATCAGTTAGAGCTACCAGAGAAGTTAGCAGGAGTACATGCTGTGTTCCATGTGTCTCAGTTGAAAAAGTGCTTGCGAGTACCTAAGGAACAGATTCCGATTGATGAGCTGAATGTGGAGGAAGATCTTACCTATACTGAGCATCCTGTCAAGATTTTGGAGGAGTCAGAAAGAGTCACCAGAAATAAAGTGATCTGGATGTGCAAGGTTCAGTGGAGCCGTCATTCAGTGGATGAAGCGACTTGGGAAAGAGAAGAAGACCTCAGAGCTGAATATCCATAGTTATTTCCATCCACATCCGAATCTCGAGGGCGAGATTCATCTTAAGGGGGGTAGGTTTGTAACACCCTAAAATGCCCATTTTAAAATTTGGTAATTAAATTTGCTTTTATTTAATTTAATGTTCATATTTATCTAAGGAAAATAAATCATTTCTGAGAAAATAAAAATTAAATATAAGTTTAGAAACATTTTTGTTGCATCCATGCTGTCTGCATTGAGTTTTGTTTGTGTGAGGTTCAATTGGAATTTCAATTCTGTTTAAATTCGAATTTGAATCGTTTCGTTTGGAGCCCTAGAAAAGTTGTTTCGGCCCTGGTCCGCTTTTCCTCCCTGAACTCCTTTTCTTGGCCGAGCCAGCCCCTTCTTCTTTCCTTCCCCGCAGCGGCCCGCTTCCCGCGCTCCCGCTTTCGGCCCAGCCGCGGCCTGCTCCGCTTCCCCGCCGGCCCGTTTCCTTCCGCTCCCGCAGCAGCCCACGCTCCTCGCTTGCGGCCCAAGACCGGCCCAGCAGCCAGCCCGCCGCAGCGCCTCGCACTCCCGCCGATGACACGCGGGACCCGCGTGTCAGGGCCGTCTCCCACCTCCGCCCGAGTTCGACTCGGCCACGAGCCGAGTCCGGCCGAGGCATGGCACGCCCGCCAAGGACCCCCGGACTCTCCGTCGGCCGCTCCATAAAGGCCGCAGCCGCGCCGCCCCGAAGCCCGACCACCTGCCCCTAATCCCAACCCTAGCCGAGCTCGCAGCGCCGCCATAACCGCCGCCGCCTCCGAGCTCGCCGCCGCCGTCGATCTGTCGCGTCGCCGCCGCTCCGGCCTAATTAACCGTCGGGGAAGCTTCCCCAGTAGGTAAGCGTGCTCCTGAGCCTCTCCTTGCTCCCTCTCTCCCTCTGTCGCATGCTCGCCGCCATCGCCCGAGCGCCGCCGCCGCCATTGCTCGTCGTTTGTCGCTCCCGCTGCGCCGCCGTCGACTTGAACCCATCCGTCGCTTTGGCCTTGGCCCTCTGCACCCGTAACGCCGAAAATTGGAGTCCCAAACTGAAGCTTCTGACCCGCTCGACGCTCACCGACGACGGCCGGCCGCCGGCCCACGTCGTCCGCCGCCTCGGCGCCACCTTGCTCGCCGTAAAGCCCCTAGGTGAACTCGCCATAGCCCTAGCTAGCTCCCCGTCCAAACCCCGGCTGAAATAGTGGCCCATAGCCTCGGTTCAAGCTCGCTCCGGAGAAGCGCCGCCGCGGAACACGGTTACGCCGACCGCCGCCGCCGGCAGTCCTCTTTCCCCCCGCTCGATCTGATCTAGCTCGTTGGATCTAGATCCAACGGCTGCCATGCACCCCTGGCCCAAGTCAAATAAGCAAGTACCGGTCAACCATGGTCGTTTTGCAAAAGAGCCCCTGACCTTTTCGAAATTAACCCGCGGTCCAAATCTACTCAAAAATAATTAGATTTAAGTCCTGATTTTTACAGAAAACCCCCTGTCTTATTTAAAAATAACACTCGAGGTCCTGTCTTGGTTAATTTGCGATTAAACCCTCCTGTTTTAATATAAAATTATGTTTTAGCCCCTGAGTTTTTGCAAATAAACCCCTGGAACTTTTAAAACTTTGCCAGTAAGTCCCCGAACCTTTGAAAAGCCATATCTTTCTCGTTTTAGCTCCGATTTGAGTGATTTTCGCGCTCACGTGTTCGTAGCGAAGCGTAGATTAGTTTTTTAACCTTCTTTGCTTCTGTTGCTACTGTTCTAATAGATTAATATTGTTTGCATGTACTGGCTTATGTGGATGCTTGTGTGTTGATGTATGAGTCCAGTCGGTGAGCCGTACGCGTTTGAGTTTGAGGGTTACGAGGAGCAGGACCACCAGCAGCTGCAGCAGCAGCAGTTTGATGAAGGCAAGTTTACATTATTTACATTATTTACCGCATATGCATGTTTCTAAATTGTTACCCTATTAAGGTTGTACCTAGCTTTTTTTATCCTATACCTTTATTACCTTGGGTTATTGCATTTGGGTAGAACTTTGCTAGGCGCAGCTACTGTCACCATTGTTTAACTGTTAATCTTGACTTAATGGTTCACTTCAATGTTAATGGTAAAAATTGTTTTTTAGCAACATGTATCAGGGAACTAGGGCGTACGCTTCGTGCTTGGCCCTAGTGTCTCTCCGTAAGGACTGGTTCTTAAAGCGGCAACCCAGGAACCTGTCGCCACCGCTGGAACTATAATGGCTCTGGTCTTGGACAAGTAACATGAACGGCTCTAGCTTGACAGTAGCTACCGACGGGCCGATGGCGTTATGGGAAGCATGGGTGAGAGTATGGTTTGATCCACCAAGGACGGAGTATCCGTCGGCTATGTCCCCGTGAGGCACAGTCCCGTGTTGGGAGCCACCGTATGGCGGGGGTTCCACACGTTGCGCTATTTATTTTGTTGTTGATATTTCATTACTGCGCTTGGACGCCATTGACCCCCTCGTGTTGCTACATGAGCGTCAGTCAATCTCGGTGCCTTGGGTCATGCTGCCTAGGTTGTACCATAACGGCTACTGTTTTGTTAGGGTGTCTTGTGAAAGGCCTCGTAGCGTCCCTATGCAGTCCCACCTCGGAAGTGTTGATGTGCGTGGTTGGGTGCAAAGTTCCTTTGAACTTTTACGCGACTGGTGGGTAAAGGGCGAAACCTCTGCAGAGTGTATAATCTATCATGATAGCCTTGCTCAGGGTTACGAGCGGCCTGGATCCTTTTTTATTATAAGTTGATGTTTATTATTGTTTAATGCTCACTTCTACTATATTAATTGGGTTACAACTGGGATTCATGTAAATGTAGTGATTATGATGATGTTAGAATGAAACAACTAAAATTGCTAATGCAGTACAGCCGTGTCAAGCCTTTCTTTTAAGCCTTCATTATCCGTGTTGTATTTGCTAAGTAAGACATTTACTTACACTTGCTATTCAACAAAATCTCGGATGGGTAACAGATGGATTAGATGGTACTGCTGCTGTTGAATTTCCTGAAGATCTGCCATTCTACTAGCTGTGCTCAACGAGTCGGTGTCCCAGTGGGTTATGGTTATCGGATTCGTCTTCATTTAGAGAGAGTTAATAAAGAGACTTCCGCTGTTTTATTTAGTTATTCGAGTCAACCTTTGATGTAAAATCATTTTATTCGAGCATATGTACTCTGTTTATCATATTTGTTATCTATATGTGTACTGTGGACTTCCTGGGCACACATATAGTAGCATTCGGGTTTCTGCGTAAATCCGGGTGTGACATTAAGGCTTAACTGCTAAGAGAAAAACACTATGATAACTCTAGGGGATGATTTTGATGTTGGTTCTTCCACTATCAAAGAAGATTCTCATGTGAATGTTCATACAAGTTCAAGTAATGATGATCTTGCAATGAGTGATGTCAATGAAATCTTGAATAAAGAATAAAAAAAGAAGAGAAGAAAGAAGATGAAAAAGAAAATTCAAGAGAAAGCCGAGAATAAGGCTCAAAACTTCTCAAGAAATTGAAGGAGAAAGAAGTTCTTGATGGACTTCATTTCATGTCTCGTACATATGAGACTTCCTCTTCTTTCACAAAAGTTCCAATGGACTATCTTTTTATCCCTCTAATCTTTCTTTCACATAAGTTCCAATGGGAAAAGTCCCTCACATCGATAGAAGTGACTATGGTCATTTAGGTGATGACATGAAAATGTACTTATATGGTCTTCATCCTTCTCTTTGGACTATCGTCGTTGTACGTGTTGACATGGACGCCAAGCCACCTCACAAGGAGCAAGGGCACAACTTCTTCCGCAACTCCCAAGCCATGATGGTGCTTAGGAGCTCTCTAAGCCATGATGATGCTTTGGAGCACTCTAATCTCCTATGAGTACAACTAGATAAGAGGGATTGATGTTGCAAAGGACATTTGGGATACTCTTCAATTGTCTCATGAAGAAATGGATGTGGTTAAGGAATGCAAGATTGATCTTCTTCAAGGAGAGCTAGAGGCATTTTTCATGAAGAAGGACGAGACTCTTCAAGAAATGCATGATCGGTTGAAACTTCATGAACAAAAAGTCACAAAGAAGATGCTTAGGGCATATGCTCCAAAGAACCCAATGCTAGCCACCATGATTAGAGACAAGAGCAAGTTCAATAGAATGCTACCCATGGAGTTGTTCAACAAATTGCAATATAGTGAGATGAACAACGTGGATATAGACAAGTCAATTGAGCCAAACGAAGTCAAGGCTATTGCTCTCAAGGACAAACCATGAAAGAAGGTTGACTCAAGAGAGAAGCCATCAAAGTCTAAGAAGAAGGAAGAATCAAGTGATAATGATAGCACCAATGAAGAAACTGCTATGATGGTGAAGAACTTCAAGAGGTTCATGAAGAAACAAAGTGACAAGAAGCCGATTTCTCAAAGGAGATGTTATGAGTGTGGTGAAAAAGGCCATTACAGTGCCGATTGTCCTAACAAGAAAAATGACAAGGAAGACAAGAAGTCAAAGGATAAGTACTATGACAAAGAGATTTAGTACAAGGAAAAGAGCACGAAGTACAAGAAGAAGAATGGAAATGTTCATGTTGGCAAAGGTTGGGATTCTAGTGATGACTCCGACAATAAATTAGTGACAACTCTTGCAATTCAAGCCCCTAGGCCAACACCAAGGCTCTTCAACAACTACTATGATAGTGATGATGATGATTCTCCCATGTGCCTCATGGCTCAAGGAACCAAGGTATTAAATGCTTCCGCTCTTCAATCATCGACTCCCTTAATATCTAGAGACATAGAAAACGACTTAGATGAAGAGGAATCCGAACATGAGAGAAACATGATAAAACAGTTTGGCAAATAGTTTGGCAAAAAGACTTAGATGAAGAGGAAATTGGAAAAGAGAAAGGAATCTCTTGATAGGCAAGAAAAATTTCCCATCCTCGAGAAGGAGAGAAATCTTGCCCTTGAGGAGACTCTAGTTGAGGAGAAGGTTAAGGTTGATAAATTGACACTTGCCAATGACTCACATGAGAAGATGTCTAAGTAATTATCCTTAGCAAATGACTCTCTAGCCAACTTAAAGAATGCACTTAGTGAGCTTCAAGAAAGCCATTGAAGCTTAGAGGTCAAATACAAAGACCTTGAAGTTAACTTTGGCACTCTATTTGGAAGCACCAAAACCGACTCCAAGACAACTCTTGCTTCCAATGTCTTCACTAGTGAAGGTTGCTCAAGATATTATAAGACTAATGTAAATTCTTGTGCTACTAACCTTTCAGAGCTTGAAGAGAAAGTCAAAGCTAGAGATGCTCAAATGAAAGAGTTGAACAAGTTGGTTGGTAAGGAAAAAGCCAAAGGTAAGAGTGAGTTTGAGTCCCATACATCATATAAAGCCAGGAGATATCCTGCATCAAGGATGGGCATGGATTCACTAGAGGTGGAAAGACAAATGGTACAAGAATGTTGAAAGGTCATGAGGTGTCATTGTTCAAGAAAGGTGCCAACCTTGGAGACTTGATGAACATTGCTCATGGTGTGTCAAAAGTAAACACCATTGGAGCCAAGTCTATTGTTGAGGTGCCTTGCAAAGGTGCTAAGGACTCAACCAAGGCCATGATTAATGAGAAGATCATTTAGCACAAATCATCTCCCAACTACACCATTGACTACACGGTCATGTGGGATCACAATGGGAAGATGATGGTAAAGTATGTTGGTGCTCATTCGAAGAAGATGATGAGAAGTGTTTGGGTGCCCAAGATGTCTAGTTCTAACACTCAAGGACCCAACTTCATGTGGGTATCTAAAACCATGGCTTAACTTGTTTTGTAGGCACATTCCTCCGGTGGTTCTTCATGGTTGCTTGATAATGGTTGTTCTAATCATATGACCGGAGAGAAGAATTTGTTTACCAATCTTGAAGAGTATGATACACGTATTGAGAAGATAACATTTGGAGACAATAATCATGGTGATGTTGTAGGTCAAGGTGATATTGCTATCTCAAAAGATTCATCTCTTTCGAATGTTTATTTGGTTGATTCTCGGGGCACTATTTGTTGTCGGTTTCACAACTTTGTGAGAAATGCTACAATTGTCTCTTTACTAATGAGGGTGTGAGCATCATTAGAAGGAAGGATTCCTCTATTGCTTTTACGGGTCATTTAAAGGGAAAGCTTTACTTAGTTGATTTCACACTAACACTACCAGAATCACAACAATTAATAGCCGAGCGTTGTAAAATCGAATAGCCAAGGGTATACCGTCGGCCATTTCCCATTGGCCATCCATGGTCGGCCATTCCCACAATTGCCGAGGGTATGTCGGCCACTAAATTCCCAACGGTGAAAGCCCGACAGTCCACTCTCGACCATTTCACAACCATAATAACGAGAGAAATCGACGGACATTCATTTCTCCAATGGTCTTGATACTCGCAGCCATTTTTTTCCACTTTTTTGAAATATAAATAATTCCTATAATTTTATTATACATATTTTGTTACTGTTTATGTAAATGATTTGTCACCAATCTATTGACAGCACATTTTAAAGTGCATCTGCATCTTCCATGAAAATATGGAATAAAATAGAATACATAAATTAGTCTGCAATTCACTCTTCTTGTATATTTCATAAAAAGCTATAACTTTGATATAGTTACATGTTTTCTCATGTTCTGTGAAAGGAATCAGTACAGGAGTGGTACATACATGCATGTTCGCACATACTACAATACAAAATCTATAGAAAAGAACTGTAAATCTATCTTTGGTTGAATCCTCCGTAATTTATGCAATGGTCATTTGTGACGAGAGTAATCTGGATTCTGGGAAAAAAATATAAGTCGACGAGACAATTGCAAAATGATCTGGATTCAGAGAGAAGTACTACGAAATACAAGACAATTAATGGTAGAGAACGTTGAATTTGGTAATACATCTCCGCCAATGTAGAATATTATAATACAATCTGACGGAATGTCATCCAAAGAAATGTATTCTGAAAACATAAAATAGATGTTAGGAGGATTAGTTTAGATTTGAATGTGATTTGAGTCGTTCTCACCTTTTTAGACACGATGTGTAACTATGCCTTGGTCCTGTCCCCGTGCATGATGCGGCTCAATCTTGAAGGAGATGGCCGCCACGATGCAAACAAGTAACAAGCGGGATGTGAATATATGACGTGGATTAGGAACTCTGAGGAACACAGATTAATTAGGAGGCTCGAAGAACACTTGCCGCTTTAGTCGAGGAGACGCAGTTCTAGTAGGGGATGCAAGACATGGCGTTTCCTATAGCATGCTCGCCGCAGGGTAGCGCCCGTCAGTAGTCCGACCAGGTTTGCCGCTAGTTTATTAGCACTTGTCTAGCAGCGGCTTTCAGATTTGTTTTGTGTTGGGCTGAGATGACGGCCAGGCCGGATTTTGGGTCATATGTACAGGTAACTACCACTGTATAAGGTTGAACCTGGCTTCGAATGTGCATATTGGGCTTGACGTGGAACTTCACTTCAGAATATTACCGAGGGGATTTCAGAATTACCAAGAGGATTTAGCTGACCGTTGGTCACTTGTTAGGATAGCCGAAGATGTTCATTTCAACCCTCGGGTATGATTGAAACGGTCGGCAATTCTCTTATATAGCTGAATGTACTAGATAGTAACATCGGGAACTACCAAACCATCGGCTAATAATATTTTTCTCGAGGGGCTGTCGGGGAGTTCAGGAAACACTCGATTAAAGTTAGCATTCTAGTAGTGTAAAGTGGAACCAAAGACTTGTCTAGTGGAAAATTCTAGCTTGGGTTGGCTTTGGCATCGCCGGCTAGCCCATGTTGGCATGAGGAACTTGGCCAAACTTCAAAAGGGTGAGCACATCCTAGGACTAACAAACATTGTCTTTGAGAAAGATAGGTTATGTAGTGCTTGTCAAGCCGGGAAACAAGTTGGTGCTGCTTATGCACCCAAGAACATATTGACTAGTTCAAGACCTTTGAAGTTCTTCACATGGATTTATTTGGCCCTATTGCTTATGTTAGTATTGGTGGGAACAAATATGGTCTTGTCATTGTTGATGACTTCTCTAGATATACTTGGGTATTCTTTTTACAAGACAAGAGTGAAGCTCAAGGGGTTATCAAGAGGTTAATAAGAATAGCACAAAATGAGTTTGAATTGAAAATCAAGCATATTAGCTCAACGTTGAAGAATATCTTGATGAAGAAGGAATCAAGCATGAACTATCCGCTCCATAAACGCCTCAATAAAATGGGATTGTTGCGAGGAAGAATAGGACTTTTATTGAGATGGCTAGAAGTATGCTTGATGAATACAAGACTCCGGATTCATTTTGGGCCGAGGCCATCAACATGGCTTGCCATGTCGCGAACATTCTGTATCTTCAAAAATATTTGGGCAAGACTCCATATGAAATCCTCACCAGTAACAAGCCAAAGGTGCACTAATTTAGAGTATTTGGTTGCAAATGTTGCATTCTTAACAAGAAGACCAAAAGCTCCAAGTTTGCACCTAAGGTTGATGAAGGTTTTCTACTTTGTTATGGTACTAATGAACATGCCTATCGTGTTTTTTCAACAATACCACCGGTTGTGTTGAGGTCAAGGTGGATATGAAATTTGATGAATCAAATGGCTCTCAAGTAGAGCAAGTTGAGAACGACCTTGTAGATGATGAAGAACCTCCAAGTCAATCCATCATGTGGATAAGACTAGGAGATGAGACCTCATGAAGCTCAAGTGGAAGATCAAGTGCAAGCTCAAGCTCCAGATATTGATTCTAATGTTGATCCATTATCATCAACAGGAGTTGAATCACCAAGCTCTTCTCAAGGTCAAGATCAAGCTCATGGTGATAATCATGATCATGACAATGATCAAGGGAGAGTTCAATGTGATGATGCTAAAGTTGATGCCTCTCAAGATGAAGATGATGATGATGGACATATTCAACGTCAATCAACATTTCCTCACCCAAGAGTTGATCAAAGTGTCCAACGAGATCATCCTGTTGATAATATTCTTGAGAGCGTCCAAAGAGGCATAATTGCTCGTTCATGTTTAGCAAATTTTTGTGCATGTTACTCGTTTGTTTCCTCTTTGGAACCTCTCAAGGTGGAAGATGCTCTTGGTGATGCGTATTTGGTCATTGCTATGCAAGAAAAATTGAACAACTTCACAAGAAATTAAGTTTGGGAATTGGTACCAAGGCCGAAGCAAAATGTGATTGGCACCAAGTGCGTTTTCCGGAACAAGCAAGATGAGCATGGCATTGTCACTAGGAACAAAGATAGACTGGTTGCTCAAAGCTCTACTCAAATTGAAGGTCTAGACTATGCTGCCCATCATGATTTCAAGCTATATCAAATGGATGTGAAGAGTGCATTCTTGAATGGGCCTCTCTCCCTATTGGTATATGTGGAGCAACCTCCGGGCTTTGAAGATTCTAAATTTCCCAATCATGTGTACAAGCTCCATAAGGTGCTCTATGGGCTCAAACAAGCCCCAAGAGCATGGTATGAATGCCTTAAAGATTTTTCTTCTCAAGAATGGCTTTGTAATGGGCAAAGACGATTCTACTCTCTTCACTCAAAAAGTAGACAAAGACTTATTTGTTTGTCAAATTTATGTGGATGATATCATTTTTGGGTCTACTAATGAGAAGTTTTGTGATGAGTTTAGTAGTATCATGACCAAGAGATTTGAGATGTCCATGATGGGTGAATTGAAGTTCTTTCTTGGTTTTCAAATCAAGCAATTGAAGCATGGAACTTTCATTTGTCAAACTAAATATAAAGGAATATGCTTAAGAAGTTTGGCATGGCCAATGCTAAACCTATCAAGAATCCTATGGTCGTGACTGGACATCTTGATCTCAATGAAGAGAGAAAATCGGTCGATCAAAAGTTATATCTCTCCATGATTGGATCTCTTCTTTATATTTTTGCATCTAAGGCCGAATATTATGCTTAGTGTGTGCATGTGTGCAAGATTTCATGCCCATCCTAAGGAATGTCATTTGATGGTTGTTAAACGAATTTATAGATATTTAGTGCATACTTCAAACATTGGCTTGTGGTAGCCCAAGGGTTCCACTTTTGATCTACTTACTCCGATTCAGATTATGTCAGTTGCAACGTAGATAGAAAGAGTACTTCGGGGACATGTCAATTTCTTGTCGCGTCCTTGGTGTCTTGGAGCTCTAAGAAACAAAATTTAGTTGCGCTATCCACCCCTGAGGCCGAGTATGTTGCCGCCGGTGCTTGTTGTGGTCAACTACTTTGGATGAGGCAAACCTTGAGTGACTTTGGGTGTGAGTACAAAAATATCCCTCTATTATGTGACAATGAGACTGCCATTAAACTAGCCAAAAATCCCGTCCAACACTCAAGAACCAAGCACATTGACATAAGACATTACTTCCTTAGAGATCATGAAGCCAAAGGAGATATCGGTCTAAGCCATGTAGAAACCGATCAACAACTAGCTGATATCTTCAGAAGCCTCTCAATGAGTAAAGATTTTGTTTTTTAAGGGGTGGGCTAAATATCTTGGACTCTCGTAACTTGGCTTCACTTGTTGCATACACCTTGTATTGATGCCTAGACTAGGTTGAAAAAGATTTATTTGTGTGAGTTTTTTCAAAACTTTGGATTTTATGATTGTTGGATCACACTTTGCCTCAAATGATCATTGTTATGTAGTGGTGATTGTGGCTAATCATGTTGAGTCAAGGGTCTTATATGTCCATTCTCTAAATCTCTCTATATCATCTCTCGAGTCCCCCCTCCTCAAGTTCTTCTCAGCAATTTCCACTGGTGGGTGCCGGATCATCAGACGCTCCATCGGATCATGGCTGTTCTGCTGGCTCATCTCTGGTGGCTGCCAGATCAGCCGGCTCACCCTGGATCATCCGGCCATTGTCTCTGGTAGCTGCCGGATCATCCGCCCCTATGCTGCAAAGTATATATATCTCTGTAACCGTTGGACGATACCCCTTCTTTCTTCTCTTCCACGCCGACGCCTCTCTTCTCCACTCTCACACGCGCGGCAATCTGGAACTTTCGCCAAGGATTTCACAAGCCCATTTGCTTCTTTGATTCCCCACGCATTGGAAGTCCCAAAACTCTACCGGACCTTTTTTGATTTGCGCAGGAAGTTTTCAAGGTATCTCATTCAAATCATCTCATCCCGATCTCTCAATGTTGTTTGTCCTAAGCGATTTTCTTTGGTGAATCATCTTCTTTATCTATCTAGAGGTCATGCATAGAGTTTCACGAGTTTGGGTGGGCACAATCTTTGGATCCATAAACTTGGTGTTCTTCCCCGAGTAGTGCCGGATGATCCGACACTAGGCCGGAAGATCTGACCCTGTGGGGGCCGATGATCCGACCCAAGGCCACAAGATCTGACCCTGCTCTGAGAACAACAACTTGCTTATGAATTCATATTCTCTCTGATTGTCAATCTCTAAACCTTTATCACTTATATTTGGCCTCGATGGTGAAAACAAAGGTGTCCAAGAAGAAGGCTCCTTCCACTCCAAGTGACTCTGATCCGGAGTATGCTTCTGAGTCTAATGAAGGATGTGCAAAGGGAAGAGGAAATAAAGTTGTGTCGAGCCGCAATGTGAGAGATCGTGGAGCGCCTAAAGCTCAAGGGCAGGGCAAAAGTGTTGCTCAAGATTCTAGTGCCCGTACAAGGACCAAGAGAGCAAGTGCCAGCAATGTGAATCTTGAGTATGACAATAACATCAACCTATCTTATCTTGAGTGTGGTTCAGTCACAGTGCGGTCACCAACTCGCAGGCCCCATGATCCTCCTATGGTGAACTATATAAATGGTGGAAATTCTATCAAGCACTTGAGATATAGTGAAGATCCAAGAGAGGTGGTGTGATGTTTCTTTGGGGATTCTTGTTTTTGGTTCCCACACCAAGCCGATTGGTATGGGTTCGTGATTATGACGAAGAAAAATATCACTACCGAGATGAGGTGGATTGATTGGGATAACTTGAAGAAATTTATCTGACCACTCAAAGAAGTCATTGATGCCGTATATGATCATTGTTGTGAGTTGAAACTTGATGGCATTATGAGATTTCAGTGTGATTGGAATGAAGAAGTAGTGTCTCAATTCTATGCTACATTCTTTGTTGAGCAAGATAATAGGGTGATCCATTTGAGACTTGGAGGAAAGCGTTATACTTTCAACATGGCTCAATTTAGCATTTTTTTGGGACACACGAGCAAATCTATAGTATCTAGTGCTGGCCATTGTTACAAATCAACTGGCGGAACAAGTACGATCACAACCACGAGAGGCACTGATTTATGTGGAAACTCTTATGGAAGCAAGACACGAATACACAAAGCTGATCTCCACTATTCAATATATCTGGATGTCTACAAATGCTTGGGATTTACAATGAATGATTAACTCAACCCAAGCGAATTATAAGAGGAATAGAATTGCAGAATGACTCTGCTAACTGTGTTACTCTTCACTGTATAACATCACCTAGTTTATATAGGTTGTTGGAACCGCCCAGGAACTCTCTCACACTCACGGACACAATATCAGCGAGGGAGACGATGCACGGAAGATTTTTTGTCGACGAATGCCGCGGCGACAAACGCCTGTATCTTGGCCTCTCTTTGCATTACATTGGACTCGGCTCAAAAATACAGTGGAGCACAGGGGCTACATAAAGGCTACGGACTCACCAGGAGCTACCCTCCACCTCCGGCCTTTCGTGCCACGATCCGCAGGTCACACTCAGCGACGTCCGAGAGCCTCTCGCTCCATCGTGCGTCCAGCTTCTCCATGTGTTTTGGCAACCAAGCACACCTCTCCAACTAACCTCTTATGACTCAATCAACACAACAGTCACGGCGCACACGTTCTGCACCTGACCAAACTGCCGCACATACGCGCTAGACACACACACGTGCATGAACGCACACGCACACGAACACTCGCAGCTAGCCTGGGCTTACAGACCGGAACGAACTCAACTCCAAGTCATGATTATCCTAACATAGGCGTAATGGCCATGCATGTAGCTAGACAGTACAAATGTCCAAGCAGAAAGTAGCATGCAACCGGCATGCATCCACAAATGCATCCGTCAATTTGGTAGAAGCAAATTTAGTCAGTCCAGAAGTAGGTGCATGTTGTCATCTTGGGAATTCGGATCATTATTCAACAAACTCCACCTTGAGACAGATTCTCTTCAATCAAGTGAAGAATCAATGGTAGAATGTTGTTAATGAAAACAATCATCATGCGCCAAAAATTCCATGGACTAAACAGTAACACCAATTAAGTTCGAGCAAAGCTCAAACTTAGAAGCTGGAACTAACTTTGTCAGCATGTCTGCGGGATTGTCATGAGTACTAATCTTGCATACTTTGATATCACCTTGGGTAATAACACCTCGAATAAAGTGATACCTAACATCAATATCCTTAGTTCTCTCATGGAACATTTTATCCTCTGTAAGGCATATAGCACTCTAACTATCACAAAATATAGTTGTACATGAACTATCACCATATAGTTCATTGTACAAACCTCTCAACCAAATAGCTTCTTTGCATGCTTCAGAAATAACCATATACTATGCTTTAGTGGTAGATAAAGCAACATTAGATTGCAAACATGCTTTCCAACTAACAGCACATCCACCAATAGTGAATACGTAACCTGTGAGTGATCTTCTTTTATCTAAATCACCACCATAATCGGAGTCCAGATAACCAACAAGTCCAATTTTAGACTTTCTGAATTCGAAACATGCGGATATTCGAAAATTCATTGGACTGCGCTTTCCAATGCTTTTTACCTGGATTAGCCATGTATATACTGATAACACTCAATGCAGGAGATAAATCAGGATGAGAACAGACCATGGCATACATAAGGGAACCAACTGAGCTTGAATATGGAACTTTAGACATGTACTCAACATCTTCATCTGATTATGGACATAAATATGATATAAATATGATGATAATCTAAAATGTGCAGCTAAATCTGTACTCATTGGCTTAGCTTCATGCATATGAAAATGATGAAGCTAAAGGTTCTTCATCATTCCATGCTTAGAATTTTTCCAGCATGTCTTTTTCTAACAATTTCCATGCTTAGAATCTTCTTTGTTGCACCCAAGTCCTTTGAAGCAATCAACATGCCATCAACATATAAGAGCAAATAGATGGTTTAGCCTTTGATAGTTTTTAAATAGACACAACTACCATAATTAGATCTCTTAAAACCTTGAGAGATCATAAATGAGTCAAATCTTTTGTACCACTATATAGGATATTATTTTAAACCATAAAGAGATTTCTTTAACATGCAAACAAGGTCCTCTTTTCCGGGAGCAACAAAACCTCATTGTAATCATGCATGGCAACAATACCGAGCAAAGGTCGAATAGAGCTATGCTTAACAACAGGGAAAAATACATCATTGTAATTGATTCCTGGAATTTGGCTATAACCTTTTGCAACCAACCTTGCCTTGTATCTCACTTCATCACTTGGGGAAATGCCTTATTTTCTCTTGAAAATCCACTTGCAGCGGATAGGTTTCTTTTCTTTTGGTAATTGTACCAAATCCCAAGTGCCATTCTTTTCCAATGAATCCATTTCATCATGCATGGCAGTCACCCAATTGTTGCAGTCAATTGAATTAATAGCCTCAGAGTAAGTAGAAGGTTCGGTATTACCTTCTATTTCTTGTGCCACACATAAAGCATAAGCAGCAATATTGGTTTCTTTAATCAATCTCTCTGGTACTATAATTTGCCTCCTAGGCCTATCAATAGCAATAGAACGTTGTCGCGGTGGTGGCGACCGTGAAACAATGGAAACATCCTAAACAGTAGAGGAATCCTCAGCAATAGGTTCAGCTGGAACATTATTAATTTCTTTTTTGGTGCATCAACAAAATGCTCCACCTGCACACTAGACTTATGTTGATTCTCAACAGGAAAATCAGTAGGAGTGTCATGTAGACAAGTAGATTCATTAAAGAAAACATTTCTACTAATCAAAACCTTTCTAGTTTTTTGATTCCATAATTTATATCCTTTGACTCCAGATTTGTATACTAGAAAGATACACTTAACAACTCATGGCTCCAATTTTCCATTATCAACGTGAGAATAGGCAATACAACCAAAAACTCTCAATTCTGAATAGTTTGCTAGGGATCCAGACCAAACCTCAATCGGAGTTTTTGTATTAATTGGAATAGGGGTTGACCGATAAATAAGATAGCAAGCAGTGGAAGCAGCTTCTGCCCAAAAACGTCTATGCAATCCTGCATTAGACAACATGCAATGTGCCTTTGAGATGATTGTTCTGTTCATATGCTCAGCTACACCATTTGGTTGGGGTGTATAAGGAATAGTTTAGTGCCTAACAATGTCTTCTGACTTGCAATACGAATTGAATTCGTTAGAACAAAAATCCATCCGATTATCAGTGCGAAGCTTCTTTACCTTCTTTTCTGTTTGCCTTTCAACCATTACCTTCCATTATTTAAAGGCTGAAAATGTTTTTGATTTATGCTTCAAGAAATAAGGCCTCAAAGTTTTCTAAGATAATCATCAATAATTATCAACATATAACAAGCACCACCTAGTGATGTCTTACGAGATGGCTCCCATAAATAAAAGTGCACATAGTCCAAAATACCTTCAGTTGTATGTGTTGAGGTATTGAACTTCACCCTCTTGTGTTTGCCAAACACACAATGCTCACAAAATAGCAACTTATTGATGTTATGTCCATCAAGAAGCCCTCTCTTGCTTAACTCTGCCAAACCAAGTTCACTCATATGTCCAAGATGCATATGCCAAAGCTTTGTAGCGTAATCATCAGAGAGTGTCTTTGAAATTATAGCGGCATTACCTGTAACTGTAGTACCTCTCAAGATATACAAATTGGCAGGCTTTAAATAACCTTTCATGATGACAAGAGAACCTTTGGATATCTTCATAACTCCACCTTCAGTAGAGTATTTGTATCCTTTCAAGTCTAGAGTACTCAATGAGATGAGATTTCTCGTCATAGTTGGGATGTGCCTCACATCAATCAAGGTCTTGATAATACCATCAGACATCTTAATCTGAATGGATCCAATGCCTACAATCTCACGGGGTGTGTTGTCACCCATTAACACAGAACCACCACCTTGCAGTAACTCATAAGTGCTAAACCATTCTTTATGAATGCATATATGAAAAGTGCAAGCTGAATCCATTCATCATCGACCTTGGCACATCCAGCAAAAGCAACAAGCACATCACCTTCACGGCCACTTTCAGTAGCAATTGAAGCATTACCTTCATCTTGAATTTTACCTCTAGGCTTAAATGTACCATTGTGCATTTCCTTATTTTTTTAGCACATAACACTCAGATATATAATGAGTGGTTTTCTTGCAATAATTGCAGAACTTTTTGCCTTTCCCTCTAGACTGTGATGACTCTGTAGCAATTTGAACTCTTACCTCTAGATCCACTGGACGATCCTCTCTCCATAATTCTGCCAGGAACAAACAAGTCTTCTGCTTGTGATTTTGAACTTTCCATAGATACCATATGTTTCATCTTTTCCTTGGCTTGCTAGGCTTCATAAACTTCATTAAGAGAGAGTATCACGAATATATAATATGGTATCTTTGAAATTTGAATACGAGCTAGGCAGGGAACACAATAAAATAAGACCTAAATCCTCCTCGTCATATTTTACCTCGAGATCAGCAACAATCTCTTTAAATTCAGAAAGATGATCCAACACCTTTCCTCCATTTTGCAACTTTTGCAGAAATATCTTCTGCTTTAGATGCATCTTACTAGTGAGATCCTTTGTAATACATAGCTGCTCTAACTTTAACCAAAGTGCAGCAGTAGTTGTCTCCTTTAACACTTCCTGCAAAATACTATTTGACAAATGCAATGTGAATTTGAGACAAGGCCTTACGACCTTGTCTCTTTTCATCGTCAGACCGATCGGTGGCATTCTTCCCACCAACTTATCTAGCGCATCATCTAGATCAGTATGCGCTAGAACCGCTCACATCTTGAGTTGCCATAGAGAAAACCAAGTGTCCCGATCCAACAATGGAAGATCATACTTTAAGGACGCCATGTCGAAGAAACCTGAATTGAACAGGAAATGAACTTGGCTTGGATACCACTTGTTAGTCATCAACTGGCAGAACAAGTATGATCACAACCATGAGAGACACTGATTTGTGTGGAAACTCTTATTGAAGCAAGACACGAATACATAAAGCTGAACTTCACTATTCAATATACTTGGATATCTACAAATGCTAGGGATTTACAATGAGTGATTAACTCAACCCAAGCTAATTACAAGAGGAATAGAAATGTAGAATGACTCTGCTAATTGTGTTACTCTTCACCGTACAACATCACCGTGGTCATGCATGCAGCTAGACAATACGAACGGCCAAGAAGAAAGTAGCATACAACCGGTGAACATGCATTTGTGCATGCATCCACGAATGCCTCCGTCAATTTGGTAGAAGCAAATTTAGTCAGTCCAAAAGTAGGTGCATGTGGTCATCTTGGGAATTCGGATCATTATTCAACATGCCATATAGTAGATCGTGATACCTCCAAGGTAGATTTGCATGAGAGAAATGAGCTTGAACTGTCCAAAATGCACTTCATGTATGATAGAGCCTATGGTGACATTGCCAATAGGCAAATCAAGGGCCTCACTCCTTACTATAAGATGCTCAACACTCTATTTAGACTCACTGTTACCCCTAGAGGTGGTGATTCGGATAAAATATCTCATGTATGGCCAAGAACTTGCTTGCTCAAATGGCTCCCGGACAACCTCCTTTTGCGGTTATGGAGTTTCTTTGGCATGAGTGTTAGATAATCCAAGGCTCGGTTGGTTAGTTAGGTTTAGTTTAGCTACAATAAAGGAGCTCATGTTGAGCGCGTCATGGTCAGGTTGTTGCTGCAAGAGTTCCTGCTCGGCCATCCTTTGTTTTCGCTGGGTCATAGGCTAGGTAGAGGTGATGGCGAAGTCTCTGGTCGTGGGACGGAGCGACCGATTCGGAGGCGTGGAGATCGCAACGTTGTGGCCTTGTTTAGCCACTCATTTTGCTTGTAATTAGTAGTATAAATTTGCTTCAATACAACAGAAAAGCCGGTTGTTGTGACGGCACCAAAAAGCTCTAGTCTTCATCGCGTTCTAGCCGTGTTCATTAGAGTTCTCGTGTGCGTGTTTGCGTTCCAGGTGGTGCAGGGTGCTATTCATCTTCTCCCGGCAACGGGCGCCGGGATTTGAAGGCAATAATGAGGTCATTGCTTGCTCCTATGATACCTTAAGTGCTTCCCATTATGCTCCATAAATATTTCATATGATCAAGGAAGTGATCAAACTAAATATTCAACCCAACAAGGCTGATTTGGCATACCGTTCCAACAAGGGCAAGATTGAGCAAACCCTCCACATTGCAAAGCATGGACCCGGAAGTAACGCTACGGGACCATTTTTGGGTGCTTATCCTTCGTATCTAGCTCAAGGTGCTTCATCTTCTAGGGTTGCTCCTCAATCTCCTTCTGCACCATCGTCTTCTCACCCTCGTCGCGCTCCCAAAGCCAAGAAGGGCAAGATGGATTTCATTGCTCAAGATACATGGACGAGGTAGTCCTCAAGATTGAGAGAAGGCAAAAGAAGCTCATGGCTAAGAATGCTCACTCTCCGGTTCGTGAGCCAAGGGATTCCCCCTCTCCTCCTAAATTCTACAATCCTTGGGATGACTTTGTACCACAAGAGCCTCCTTTTAGTGAGGATGGCGGTCAAGAAATAGAGCAAGAGGAAGGGGTAGAGGAAGAAGAAGAGCATGATGATGATGAGACCGAGTCTGACAATGGTGATGCTGATGGCGACGACAATGATGATGATGGCGATGACGATGATGATGGTGATGGGGATGATAATGATGGTAATGGAGATGATGATGATGACGAGACCGAGTAGCCTCCCTTTTTGGTGCTTGTTGCCAAAGGAGGGGTGAATTTGGAGAAACATCACTATCATTTTCATTCTTGTTCGTACTTTATCTTGGACATGTAAGACTTATTATGTGACTTGTGTTATGTTTGGTGTGTGACAAGTGAGACTTGTTTATGCTTATCCATACTAGTGTCAAGTTGAATTATCTTATTTAAGATGCTCATATGGTTGTTATGATGTTATTTTCCACTTTATTGTTGTGAATATGTGTCATATGCATCACGGTTTTATAATCACACTTGAGCACATGAATGCAAGGATAAAAAGGGGGTTCTTTTGAATATGTGCAATGGCATTTGAGGCCTCTTTGAGTTATATATGCACATATTTAGGGGGAGCTCCTCTTACTAGTGTTGGATTACTTAAATTTTATTCTTCTCTTGTGAGCTCAAATTGGTAATGTCATCAATCACAAAAAATGGGGAGATTGAAACTGCATCTATGACTCTAATTAATTTTGGTGATTATTGACAATAACAATTTGGGATACGATGCTTCGGAGAAGATGTGTGAAGGAATAAAATGAAAGAAATGAAAGAAAAATCAAAAGAAGGTCCCCAATTCAAATATATATGGTGGTGGAGCTCATGGAAGATTTAATTTTAAATTTTTATTTTGAATTTGAGTATAGGACCACCGTATTATCAAGAGGGACATATTTTTTATTGATCTAGATTGTCAAAATGCTTCTTTTGAGATGATAACCATACTTGAGAGACACTCAACTCACTCATAAATCACTTGTGCACTTCACTGGTTTCATCTGGGTCAGATGATCCGGCTTATAGCCCAAAACTCTCTAAGTGATGTTGGGATAATCCGAACCTGGGAATTCTAGGTGGACTTGGGTGTTGGGTCGGATCATCCGACCCTGGCACTTTAGGGGTATTTTTCAACTAATCTGTGACTCGCTCGGATGATCCGGCCCTAGTACTCCCTCGTAGTGCACATAACAATCACTTTTTGGGGGTTGGGTTTATATACCCCCTCACCCCTTCATTCATTTGTTGCTGACCTACCTCGAAACAAACACATTCAAGAGCATTGAATACTCTCTCCCTCACCCTTCTAGAGCTAAATCCTTGAGAGATTCCCTAAGGGCTTGAGTGAGAAGAGATTGGAGGTGTGAGCCAGCTTGTTCATCTCAAGAAGCATTTGAAGCAACTTCGATCCATCGATTCATGTTTGTTACTCTTTGATCTTTGCTCCTAGTCGGTAAAAGGTGCTTGTGAGCTCCCATTCTTTTGTGGTTTGAGCCCCGGAAGTTTGTATTACCCTCTCTTCATGAGAGCAATAGTAAGTAACTCAATCCTCCTTTGTGGTTGATTGAGGGAGACTTGGGGCTAGTGACAGCCCAGCTCTTCGTGAGCTTCTCAACGGAGACGTAGCTCCTTTGTGGAGTGAACTTCGGGAATAAATCTTGTGTCTTCGTGTGCTTTTTCTTGTTCTTATTGTTTTTATGCTTGATTTGACTCGATCTACTTGTTAGTAGTGTTTCTCTCGTGTAGATCATATTTAGAGGCTTATTCTTACTTGGTGTCAACTTTGTATTCAAAGGGATTCTCCAAAAGCTAACTAGAATTTGAATCACGTACTTGGTTATCACCTCCCTGTAGGAAAGTTCCTCCCCTGTGCCGGATCATCCGGGCCTGAGACCTCCGAAAGATTCGACACAGTGCCGGAATATCCGACCCTGATAGTTTCTGTGACAAGTTTTTTAAAGAAAATTTTAACAAGGCCTAATCACCCCCCCCTCTAGGCCTAGTGTCGGTCCTTTCACCACCCAGACACGCCATCTGAACTTATGAAACTCTGGTCAAGTTCGAACGCGATTGCTAGGCACTTCCGTGCAAACATTAGGTTTTTCAATGGGCATTTCTCATTCACTTCCATATACTGCTACTTCGACCTTGTAATGACCAACATTAGGAACAGTGATGTGTACATGTTCCATACCCATGGACAGATCTACCACAGCATACATGGATTCGGTAAGGAAAAGGGCAGTGAACCAAGACACCTTGAGCTTTATTTCCACGATGATGACCCATCTCTCGAGCATCGGTACCGCAAGTTCCATAAAGAGTGCGAGCAAAGGGACAAGGAGGTCATGGAGACATTGGTCCACATCATGCGTCGAGACCCATACTCCCAACAACTTAGGCCTCTGGGTCAAATCGAGCAGATTGAGAATTACATGATCGAACTCAACTAGACCACCGGCTAGACCAGAGAGCTAGTCTATAATGTGCCCATCACATCTATGGTCGCTGTCGTTTGGATTGAGAGGAGAAAACGCCATAGACAATTTTATCATAGTGTTTTCCTCGAAGGGAAAGATAGGTCCATACATGGTATTAGATCATACCATGGGTGCTATGATGCACTCTCATACCCGCTCTTCTTTCCCAGGGGTAAGCTCGGGTGGCACAACAACATCACCAAAGTTGGTGTCACAAAGGATGAAATTATGAAATCAGCGCCAAATTGTGAAAAAAGGCAAAAGAAGCAAGTGGTGATGATCTATGGTAACACAATTTGTTTTCATGCTTACTCCCTCCGTCCCAAAAAAGATGACATCCTAGGATTCAAAATTTGTCCCAGTCATTGTAGCTTTTTGGACATCTTGTGGACCCTCAAACAAAAAAAATCTGACGTCTATCCGCATGTTGTTGCCGTGATTTTAGCGGCAGCGAAAAAACTAGCGCAAAAAAAGGGGGCGGCAACTAAACTGCGTGGTGCCAAAAAAAACACCGGGACTCACCGAACCTGCATGCGGCCATGCAGGCCCTTTAATTTCGCAGCTTCCACCGTAATAGGAATAGATTTTACGGAAGTTGATCCAAAAGACAGGGGTTGCATGGTCATTTGACGTTTTGGCTATTCTATTCTAAAATTTCTTGGGTGTCATCTTTTTTGGGACGGAGGGAGTATTGCACTTCATTTTTAGTTGTAGTGCTATCAATTGTTACATTATTTTGTGCACGGTCCCTATGCAGGTCATGCTGGACATATGTGTGTATCTGTTCTTAACTACTACTGCTACAAATTCCAAGTGCGGCCTGAAATATTCAATCCAATCCTCCACTGCATGCATCTCTTCCAACAGTTTGCTGTTGACACGTACATAAAGATTGAGAGATCTCGTCTCGACTACATATGAAAACCACCAGGATGATGTAAGGGCTGATCTCTGTATCAAGGTCTTGTTAAAAGGGCGGGGTGATGCTGTTGACAAGCGGACTATTCTTTGTATGTCGTTCATTGGTGGTCCTCGTGATACGAGGCGTCGATACATGGATGCAATGGCCCTGGTGTGGAGCTATGGTAAACCGAACATTGTCCTCACATTGACATGCAACCCAAAATTGGACAAGATCAAGAATGAACTCTATCTCGGTCATACAACTCAAGACCGTCAAGATCACATCACCGCGTCTTTAGAGCAAACCTGCTAGAGCTAAAGCACTAGTTGATAAAGGACAAGATCCTTGGAAAGGTTAAGGCCTTCGTATTTGTCGTGGAGTTCTAAAAGAAGGTTTTACTGCATGTCCACTGGTTGTTAATCATGCAAAGAAAATACAAGCTAACGTGTCCCGAATAGTATAACGTTCTTATCTCTATTGAGCACCCTAAAAAGAAGTACCTCGAGCTATATAAGATGGTCACCAAGCACATGATGCATGGTCGTCGCGGACATATGAATCCAAACTGTCCATGTACCAAGGGACGCTCATGGTGCAAGAACCGCTACACGTGCCCTTTCTGTGAGGCTACATGACGGGACACAACCATTAGTGAAAGGGCCTGTCGGAGGGGCATCTCCCTCCCAAACAGGCACGTCGTTGACCTTTGGCCACCTATAAATATGTAATCCTATCACTTACAATCAATACAAAGAATCACTATGCATCCATTACTTTTATATTCACTGATTCTAAACATGTTATTAGCACTGCATGCTTGCATTGGAGTCCCCCAAAGAAGACGAACAGAGGGAGGCCTTCACAAGGTGAGAACGATGGACTTACCGAACTATTTGTTCGCGCCTTCGACAGTGCCTTTCGTCGGCTTCGCCATGGACGCCGACTTGATGGCGCTTCTCATGACTTTGCACACCACATACACCGCGGGTACTTCAGCAACTAGGGACGACACCAGTTGCACTGCGGCGTCACTCCTCGTCACGACAATCGCCTTGCAGTACTGACGTGCACAGTTCGCATTGGTGGCCGTTCCTAGGGTGGTGACCGTCATCTTCATGCCATGCACGTCAGCGGCTGTCGGCCACTCCTTCACCACCTAGTAGCGGATCCAGAGGCCGCCGGACCGAGCAATGCTACATCCCCTGCACCTCTGCCACCACCACTGTTGCCTCCACAACCGGTTGTTCCGGCCCAACCACCGCACCAGCGGCTCCCCACGCCGACATCGTCCTCGTACGGGTGGTGCAGCCCTGACCGCGTCAACATCCCGGTCCTCCGCTCCGTGGCAGAGTGGTCTCCCACGCCGGCTCCTCCGGGCTTCGACGGCGGTGGCCACACCGGATCTTCAAGAAGCACCGGTGGATCCCCTCCGAGCTTCAACGGCGGCAATGGCACTTTTATGGGCGAGATCCTGAACTAGACAATGGCTGCTCAGCGCAGAGTGGATACCTTCTTCAAGCCCGGCCAAGGAGCCGGCAGATCTGCTGCTCCACCACCTGCGCGCCCCTCCCCGCACGCCGGAACGCCATCCCCACATGGCTTCGTGTGCCGCACGGGGAATAGGCCCGACGGCTCACCATCGGCGCCCTCCAACAGGCGCCCTCATCGTCGACGGAGGACTACTCGCCAGTCTAGGCCAACCTGACAGTGCAGCGGAGCGGAATGGAGGAGCGGTAGCGGCAGGTGACCGGATGAGGGAAACCTAACCTGTAGTGCTGTCCTCCGGTCCTTTTGTTTCACACTGCATGCAGGACCCGAATGGGCTAAAATTGGGCATCACGGCCCATTATTCTTTTCTGCTCCGCATGTGCACTCCCGCACGAACCGATGTGGGCCCAATGCATCATTAGCATTCGCTAATTAAGTGTGGCATGCGCGGTAGAATAAAAAAATTAGAATTGTGTTCTGGAAACAATCCTAGGGTTGTAAATACTTCAAGACTAGTTCTTCCGAAGACATAGTTATTTTTTATGTTTTAGCCCTTAGCCTTCAATGTAATTTCAACATGTCTCTGTGCATAATTGAATAATAAATCTGCAACTGAATTCCTGGGATATTGCAATGTCTCTATGTGTTTGTTTTATACATTCCCTATCACTTGCAATGACGCACACGTTCCTATATTTACTGCAATTTTTTGTCTTGCAATTTTTTTAGTAATTTTCGTATATTAAGCCACAATGTTGCATAAATATTTATGTGCTTAATCTAACGAATAACTAATAAGTCACTCAAAATAATGAGTGGGTGGAAAATAAATGCAAAAAACAAGTGATGACCTCATACAATGAAAAATAAAATGCATGTTGCATCGACATAGGCATAAAACGTGTATATTTCAAAGGTCTACACCAAATTTTCTGACTACCTAATCCATTATTTTTGTTGGCCATTCACAGTATGTGGGAAATGCTCGATTGCGCTACATATGTACTGATTTCACTACCACAGCCTACATCAATGAGCCCTCACTGGAAAATTGGGATCTGTGCGGGGTATAAATCTCAGTCGATCATTAAATATCTCGAGCCCCTTACAGGGGATTTATTGTTATTGACAGATTTTAACGAAAGGAAAGGATAACCATTATTCCATAGCAACACAGATACTGGAACCAAATGATTGTCAGATTGTAGATGAACCTGGTTGGATATGCACTCAGAGCAATAAGAGGAAACAAGTGGATGAAACCGATGAGTATTTTGAACATATTGCATTAGCGAAGAATGTGTCTACTCAGCAAAATTTGACGAAATGCCATGACAATCTAGCTGGCGACGAGTTCTTATACACGATGCCAGAGCTGGTTGGTGAGATGACCACAGACGAAATGGAGTGTTATGTGATTATATCTATTGGCGCGCGCTCTCCTTGACCATGTCTCTCCCTTCCGTTGTGTCTGCATGCGACCATGCGACATGCACTGGATCACCATAGATATAGCACTAGAATAGCGGCACGCCGCTCCTGTAATTCCCTTGTAACTCATGTGTACACTTTGCCTATTTGTAGGCCTCAGATATATGGAAAGTGTGTGGCATTCTATTACTCTTCGTGGTTATCAGAGCTATTCGATTCTGAGCCTTTCTCCACCTCTCATTTGTTTCTTGGCTTCGCCACCATGTCCGGCACCGGCAACAACACCACCACTGCCCTCACTGACGCCTCCACCTCTCATTTGTTTCTTGGCTTCGCCACCATGTCCGGCACCGGCAACAACACCACCACTGCCCTCACTGACGCCTCCACCACAATGCTCATCTCTGCCGTGGTTAGCGCAGCCTCAGCCGTTGCAGCCTCCTCCACCTCCACCAATGGCGTGAACATCAAGAGTCTTATCCCCATTACTCTTGATCTACAATCCTCCTGCTTCCGGCGCTGGCAGCTCCTCTTCCGCATCGTGCTCGGTCGCTACGACTTGCTGTCCCACATCGACTCCGATGCGCGCCACAACAACAACCCTGCCTGGGTCCACGATGATCTCACCATGGTCATGTGGCTGAATGCCACTCTCGTCGATGACCTCCTGGATACGGTCTTCACCGACAACCCCACCGCGTGCGGCATCTGGACACGGATCGAGGGCATCTTCAACGCCAACAAGCCGAGCCGCACCGTGCATCTTGAGGCGGAGTTCCACAGCTTTACCCAAGGTGATCTGCCCATCTCTGTTTACTGTCACAAATTGAAGGAACTCGCCGATGCTCTCGCCGACTGCGATCAACCCGTCGGTGACCACGCTCTCGTCCACAAGCTGATCGGCGGCCTCAGTGACAAGTTCTCCACCATGAAGATGATGCTCCCGACCCTTCCCCAGTTTTCGACGTACGCCGAGGCGCGTGCGTATCTGCTTCGGGGGGAGTCCTCGCAGGCCAAGTCAACTCCGTCCTCGTCAACCACTGCATCAGCCCTCGTCGTCCACACCGCCTCCACCACAGCCTCCGACGGATCTGGCGCCACACCCCCAGACGCCACCGACCGTGGCAATGGCTCCACCAACTCATCCCATGGCGGACACCGCGGCGGCCGTTGTGGTTTTGGCCGTGGCGGGCGTGGTGGCGGCCACGGGCGCGGAACTGCCCCGTATCAATAGCCTTGGTTTCCCGCGTTCTCGCTGTGGGGGGCGCCATGGGGCGGTCCTGGTGGCTGGCGTGCACCCTGGACTGGCACTGCTGGACTAGGCATTCTTGACGTTCGTCCCCCTGCCGGTTAGGCTTACTCCGTCCAAGCTCAACAAACGACCATGTCTGCACCTCTGGCCGGCCCGTCATGGGACACTGCTGGCCTCATCGCCACCCTGCATGCTGCGTCTCTCCAACAACCCTCCCCCAACAATGGTGAATGGTACATGGACACTGGTGCCAGCTCCCATATGACTAGCGATCAAGGTAACTTGCCCGATTATTGTTCTTCATCATTCCATAATTCCTCTACTATTATTGTTGGCAATGGATCTCATCTCCCTGTCCTTGGTACAGGCAGTACATCTCTCTATTCCCCACCTAATCTATTTCTACTAAATAATGTTCTCCACACTCCTAACCTTGTTAAAAATCTTATTTCCGTACGCAAGTTTACTCTTGGTAATAATTTTTCTGTTGAATTTGATCCATATGGCTTTTCTATCAAGGAACTTCACAGCAAGAGAGAAATCATGAGGTCTAGCAGCTGTGGTGAACTCTACCCCTTCCATACAAGCTGCCCTTCATCCAAGAATGCTCTCATGGCCGTCACTCCCTCTGCTGATCTTTGGCATCGGTGGCTCGGCCATATTAGTTCCTCTTCTTTGCAACATTTGGTTTCTGATTTTCACATTTCATGTACAAATAAACGAGCAATCCCACTTGTATGCGAAGCTACAAATATTATCTCGTTGTGCTTGATGATTTCTCTCACTATGTGTGGACTTTTCCCTTGCGCCATAAATTTGATGCAACACCAACTAAAACGAACCGGATTCTCAACGACGAGAATCTGACTCCCTGTACCCTCGAGATAGTCCCAGGAATAGCAGCTATCTCGTACAGAACTCATCTCAGTCGAATATCACATCCATACAATGATTAAAGATCCAATACATGACATATATAAAACATAGCGTCTGGTACAAGCCCTCTGGGCTAATTCGACGATAAGAAACAGCTGCGCAGCGGTAGCTAAATCTTCTGGGTCCACTTCCCACAGGCATCCTTGAGCATAGCGCGCGCCCTTCAATCGTACCACCCGTCCTGGTTGAACTCGTGGTCGGGGTCTTCACCTGAGAACCCAAAGTCTGTCCCCAAGGAAATGGGACAGGTTCACGTCACAACCATAATATGAAGCAAGCTTTATTGTGGCCTATTCTAAGGTATAGAAATAATCAAGGTTTGAGCCAGGGTTTTCTTATGCGAGCAGCAGCGATAACCCAAATTCATCTCATCATCAACTCCTTCCCTCACACGCACATCCAGTCCCCAAATCCAACCATCAGCCTCACATTCCCATCGGGCTCGTCCTGCCACAGCAGGTTCCCGCAAACATCATCCACCAACGCCTTTCGCTCACTAGTCGACTCGGTGAGCTCCCTCCCCACCTTGTCTCATCAGCAACGTTGGACCAATCTCTCATAACCCAAATCAAAGGATGAGGTAAGAAAGCAGATTCCCATGCTAGTCGGAACTTATCAGAAGCGGGTCGTCCGTAACCGTGGACACGGCTATACGTATAGTTTACACTCTGTAGAGGTGGCACTCTAGGAATCCATCCGGGCTGCAAGGCTAGTCCGCAACCAACCTGAGACACAGCCCACAGCAAAGACCCTAAACAGTAACGGCGTCAATCCTGTCTCCCTGGGCTCGGGAAACATCTGATCTAACATCTGCCCCAGGGATGTGAAACCTTCCCACCGGGGCCAGTCGGGGGCCGTGGTAAATCAGGGAGAGTACGCCGCAACGAGTCCCCCTTACACATATCAAGCTCGATTCTCCTATAGTCTCGGTGCCGCACTAGAGTAGGCTTGCTGGAACCCTCCCCATACTGGGTAGATGGTGAGCACGGTATTCCCACGTCCAAAGGTGGAACTCGACTCGGTCCTTAATTGTCGGTAAAGCGAATATCTGCGTCATAAGCGATCCGCCGCAACGGTCCGCAATCGGCACCCATAATAGGTATTGCCGCCCAAACTCCTCAAGTAACCCAAGTATCCAACAACCATGTACCCGCAACAGGTACCCCGTAGGGACTGCCCGAGTGCAATCCCCAAGCACCCCGATCAAACGATCGAGTTGTTATTACTCGCTTACACCGCCTAGCTGCACTACTCCTCCCATACCACCCACAACTCACGCCAAGAGGATCAAATCACAACCATCCCAACACATGCATAGCATAGCATATTTCATAAAGTGAGTAGTAGGTAGCAAGGTAACAGGATATTATCAAAGGCAGTGCAGGTTTATCATGCGAGTAAAGTAAAGCACTAGCATTCTAGTTGCATGTCTAATAGGTATTTCAGAGTTTGGTCAGGCGTGAACCTGGGCAAAAGTCTTCGTCTTCGTCAAAGCAGTTGTCGTAGTGGTCTGACTCCTCCTGACTCTCCGGAACTCCTAGGGTCGCGGAAAATAAAATAAGACGCGACTACTAGCAAAGAAACACCAAAACAGCGATGAAAGAAGTCCCAAGGAACACCAAACTCTACACTAACGCGTAGGTCATGATTTTAGAAAAATATAGAAACTGGTTTCATATTTTTCTGAGCTACGGTTGATTTATTATGAAATTTCGGAGTTTAAATCATTTTCTGAAAATATTAAATAATTTCCGAAAAAGAAAACAGACAAAAATTAGCCTGCTGACGTCAGCATGACGTCATGCTGACGTCAGCAGTGGGGTCCGCCTAGGATGACGTCAGCAGTGGGCCCTGCTGACGTCAGCGTTGACTGGTCAACGGTCAACTCTGGTCAGTGGGCCCCATGTGTCAGCTACTCACAGAGTATGACATGTGGGCCCCATACGTCAGTGCTGATTAGGAAAAGGAAAAGAAAAAGAACGCGCTGGGCTGGAATCGGCCGGAAGAAAAGTTCAGGGGTGGATTTCAGACTTGGATGCGAACTTTCGGCCCAAGAAGGCTAGGCTGCCGGACCCGCTCGGGTGGACTTGGTCCACGGTGAGCCGAGTCACAGGTTCACGGTGCATCGGGCGCACGGATCTGGTGTGGCCGCCACGGGATCCTCTGCGGCCGGCTGCTCCCGGTTCGCGAACGCACGCGTGGCGGCGCGGCGCTCGACGATCACCGGCGTGCATCGACGGTGTGGCGAGGTCGGCGGTCGGGCGCTAAGGCTTCGGCTTGGTTAGGTGTGCTCGCGCGCGGCTTCGGCAGCCCGAGCCCGCGGCGATTCCGGCCGATACGAGGATGTGTCCAAGCGATGGTGTGGTGCGGCGGCGACGGCGCTCACGGGTGCTCCGGCTAACCGGCTCCGCGGCAACGCCTGCATAGGTTCAAGGCTGTGATCTAGGTAGGTGTCGCGGTTGTGCGGTGCATTGTGTGTGTTTGGCGCGCACGCGCGCAGTTCAAGCCTCGGGCTTGACCGCGCCGCGGCCATGGCGGGCGCTCCGACCGAACGGTCTCGGCGACGACGCACCACGGCGGCCAGGGTCGGCAGTGAGGCGACGGCGGTTTGCGGTGCGGAGAGCGGCGCGATGGGGTCCTGCACAAGATCGTCGGCCACGGCTCGAAGACCGGGTCCCAGAGATGGCTAGCACGGCGGAGCGGCGGCGCTTCGCCGGAAACAGAGAGGAAGAAGGGGAGGTCAACGACGGCGGCTCACCTAGGGGCTAGTCGGCGTACGCAGCAGCTCGGGGAAGGCTCGCGGTGCTCCTCCGGTGCTCGTGCTCCTCTTCTCGTCCTTGGTCCGGCTCGGCGTTGGCGGCTCCGCGGGCGGCGATGATGGCTTCGGCGGCGGCGTCGTGGGGAAGAAGCTTCGGCCTCCCTCGCGTCTTCCTTGGCTCGGCTCCCTCTTCTCCTCCCTCCACTGCTCCTTCTCCTCCCTCTCCTCTCCTGGATCAGAGGCTTGGTGAACCCCAAAGGGGCGGCGGCTCAAGGTGAGAACGGCGCCGAGGGGGATTAAATAGGGCCGGGGCTCTAGGGTTTGGTGGATTGAACGGCAGGATGGCGAGCTCCCGCAGCCTCGGCCACGCGTCTGCATCGCATCGGGCCACCAGTGCCTTGCGATGGGACGCGCTCGGCGGCGGAGCAGAGCTGGGCGCCGGGCGTGAGAGAGGAGCAGGTGGGGAAGAAAGCTGACGCGTGGTCCCCACCTGTCGGCGAAGGAAGCAGAAGAAGGGGAGGGGCTGGACGTGCTGGGCCGCTTGGGCCGCGAGGCTGGCTGGGCTGTGGAAGAGAGGGTAAGTTAAGCTGGGCCGGGGTTAGAGTTAAAGGGTGGTTTCTGGACTTTACGAAGGAGATTCGGCCCACAAAGGTTAGGTTTAGGTTTTAATTAGTTTAGTTAGTATTTGTTTGAATTCAAATCTAGAATTTGAATTCAAACACAACCAAAAATCCAATAAAACCAAATTAACTCCAAATCACATCTATTTGGTCCTTAGCACTTCAAATTATTTTTAATTTGAATTTAAATTGCCTAGGAATTTAGGGAGCAATTAGAAGACACTCTTATATGTTTGTTGACTTGCACAAAATTCACAAAAAATTTTAAATTCACATTTTTGCATTCAACAAATCCTATAGGAAATTTTAGTGTTGTTACACCAACACTCCAAAAGTTTTACCAGTATGTGTTCAATCAGTTTCATCTCTCTATCCAATGTGTGCAATGCGACAATGGTAAAGAATTTGATAATACAACATTTCGCAACTTTCTTGCATCTCGCGGCCTCACATTCTGTCTTTCTGGCATCTCAGCAAAATGGTAAGGACGAGCGATCTCTTCGCACTATAAATGACATTATTTGCACTGTTCTCTTCCAAGCTGCCTTACCTTCCCAATTTCGGGTTGAGGCATTGCACACAGCCACATACATTATAAATAGGCGTCCCTGCAAGCCACTATAGTTTTACACACCCTACAAGTGCCTATTTCTTCAGCCACCCCAATACTCTCACATGCACACATTTGGATGCTTGTGTTATCCCAATCTTCTTCCAACCACACCACATAAATTGGCACCACGATCTATCCCTTCTATTTTCCTTGGTTATCCACCAGTTCACAAAGGATAAAATCTCTTGATCTTACATCACGGAAAATAATTTTATCTCGGCATGTTATCTTTGATGAAACTTGTTTTCCATTTGCTACACAGGAGTCCACACAGTCATCTGCCGCAGCTAATTAATTTGGTTGCTTGTTCTTCTAAGCGGCAATCTACAGTATCTCAATCAAGCGTCGACGCCGAGTCCAGCGGGGTCTCCAATGCAGTTTCAGAGGCCTATTGGATCAGGCAATTTCTCATGGAGTTACACCGTCCACCAGATCATGCCACCATTGTTTATTGTGACAACATCAGTACCATGTACATGTCTACTAATCCAGTGCAGCATCAAAGGACAAAGCATGTTGAAATTGATTTGCATTTTGTTCGTGACAAAGTCTCTCTTGGCGAGGTCAAGGTTTTGCATATATCTTCACTAAGGGACTCCCTGCAGCGCTCTTTGATTATTTCAAGAACAACCTGAACGTTGGTGAATATCCTGGCTGAGGGGGGCTATTGCCGCGCGCTCTCCTTGACCAGGTCTCTCCCTTCCGTTACGACTGCATGCGACCATGCGACATGCAATGGATCACCATAGATATATAGCACTAAAATAGCGGCACGCCGCTCCTGTAATTCCCTTGTAACTCATGTATACGCTTTGCCTATTTATAGGCCTCAGATATATGGAAAGTGTGTGGCATTCTATTACAAGACAATTCGAGATCCCAACATATTGAAGTTTAGTAATTTCTTCTGATTTCTTTAAATTTTTTTAATAGAATAAGATTATTCTGAATGGTCCTAATAATTTATTATTTTTCAGTGAAGTTTGGGTCCCAAGTGCGCACCCATACGATATTGAGTTGAAGGACCTCAAATCGTCTTTGGAGGTGGACGAGCCAATGTCCATAAAATGTTTCAACCTTGACGTTCGTTGTCATGCGTACCAAGAATTCAACAAGATGAGGTATTCTAAAAAAGGATTTTGAAGCACTACTTGGACCTACGTTTCTCTATGAGTTCTCTCACCACTAATATTTTGTACTAAAAGTATATTATGATCAAACAGGAAATATATAATATCAGTAAGTTGTTTTACTCATATGCTGAATATGCACTTTGTGTAGATATTGACAGATCTACATCGACATCTCATCCGGCCAAGAAATTGGTGGATGGAAAATTATGCACTATGACCACAATCGTTGGGGATTTGTATGGCTGCTCCTTTTTATTTTGTGATAGAAGTTTATTTGATACCCTGATACCACTTATTTTGCAGTCTCTCTTGCCATATGTATTTAATAAAAACTTTATGTCGTATGTGATCTACCATGAGAGAAACAACATTATCATTATTTGCACCCAACGTATAAGGGATAGTTTTAAAGATGAGCCATGAAAACAATATATTTTATTCCAATGTATAGATCTGTCATGAAAATGCATCAACCTAGATGTGAAGAGCATATTTTTTAGTGGAAGCATTTAATTGCAGATGGAATCCCAAAGAATATTCCTAGGTAACTTCCTTTGAATTGTCATCATATTGGCTAGAAACAAATATATTTAAAAATTTAAAAGTATGTGGTTGACATCTGATTCTGCAACAAGCATCTACCTGGATATACCATTCTTCATTATATGTCCTCGATCCATAGTGCCAAAGACACTCCAATTAATACGGTAAGTATTTTTAGTATGTTGATATGTACTTTCTAGTCAAATCACATGCCATAGTATTACGAATTTACATAAACATGTGGCATATAGATAGGATGACAAGTCACTACGGCAAAACTTTTTGATAGACACATTATGGTGGAGGGGGAATGTGTATCGAAAGAGGCTTCCAAAAGGCGTACAAGACTATCTTGCCCTCATCACAAGCAAAAGTATTTGAAATAGAGATGTCCGCGAAAACTATAATATTTTGAACTTATGTGTATCCTACAGCTCATTGATGCGTTACTGTGAGGTTATTTCGCAAAATTTTTTACTCTTTTTGTTTCTAAGGGAACATGAATATTTATGTAACTAGCAAGAACTTATTGATGACACGTAGGTACTAAAATAGTATCACTTGAGGTGGTCATGATAAACAGACCAGTGGCGTGAAGCGCTTTTAATAAAAATACTTTATATTCTCTCTCATGTATAGACAGCTTTAGGTATTCTTAAATCTAGAAGAACATTATTTTTGAGATAGTTGGTCTTTATTTATATGGAGAAAAACTCTCCAATCTATGTCTATTAGAAATACGGGATAATTATGTATAGACGTGGTTAAAAAAATTGCTGAAAGTTTCGAAAAGAAAAAAGAAAAGAAAAAAGAAAAATACGGAGGATGCTCTATTAGGTTTTTTGCCGCAAGAAACAAAAATACGGAGGAGAAGAACAATTCGGAGGGAGGGATAACGCCGTATTATTTTTTTTTGCCGGATGAAAGAAAAATAGTGCAGTGCAGTGTCTGTCCCGGTAATTCCTTTCACCTGTTGTGCTGCGCGCCGCCCCATTTTCGAGGCCGACCACCTGTATTATGCCACTGGTGCTACGTGGCTGGTCGATCAGCCACCTGCCTCTGGCTGACTGGCTCGCTGCTTCTTTCAGCTCCGATCCATCAGCTAGCTGCTTGGCTCGGCGTCCATCAATCCCCCCCTGCAGCTTCAGCTAACTGCTACTGCTAATCTGCTATGGACAGATCAAGCCAGCCAGAATCTGCCTGGACTCGTTTAGATCCCAAATTTCACTCTCAATGTTCACTGTGCAAAAAGAAGATTCCCATCACATCAACTATCGACACACGTATGGAGCACTAAATGCAGATGAAATCAAAAACTAATTGCACAGTTTTGTTGTACTTTGCGAGACGAACATTTTGAGCCTAATTAATTAATTTTTGGACAATTTTTCACAAATACAAACGAAATGCTACAGTGACGAACGCACTACAAGGAGCCATATTTCATATTTAAGGTGCAAATTTTGCATCTAAACAAGGGCCTGAAAATTAAATCTGAAATGGTGCAGCACGGAAGGGTAGGGCGGCAATTCACGATGCCGCTGGGGAAGGAACGGGTGACCCGTATCCGTGCCCGTAAGTTATCCGTCCCCAATTTATCCATCCCCAAATGAATGGGCAATTACCCAATGGACACAGATATCCAATGGATAAGCGCAGGTCGGAGCCCGCCGTTGGCCGCGCCCGCGAGGGAGGTCGGAGCCCCCACGCCGGTGGCCGCGAGGCAGGTCGGAGCCCCGCGCCGGTGGCCGCGAAGGAGGTCGGAGCCCCCGCCGCCGCCGGTGGCCGCGAAGCAGGTCGTCGGAGCCCCCGCCGGTGGCCGCGAGGGTCGTCGGAGCTCCCGCACCGGTGGCCGCGAAGCAGGTCGTCGGAGCTCCCGCCGGTGGCCGCGAAGCAGACCCCGCTCCTTCCTTCTTGGGCGAGAGAGTTGAGCTCTCTTGGAGAAGAAGAAGACCGGCGATTTCGACTGATGGAAGAACTCAACTTATGGGTATGGATAAAACGGGTATTGTCCACGTATACCCTCCCCGTATCCAAGTTCAGATGGGTAACCCGTATCCTACCCAAATACGACGGGTATGGGTTTGGATGTGGGTGTTGGGTACCCACCGGCAACGTGAGCGGCAATTAGCAGGCACTCGCTGGCCGCGTACCATCTGGCGAACAGCGTGGCGCCGGTCGGTGATGGACCGGGCCGGGAGGCCACGAGCGGGTACATGGCCGCATGCATGCCGCGGCTGGCCAGCTGTTGTGGGGGCGTGGGCCGAGCCGGGCGGGCCTACGCGGACCAGGCGATGCATGCATGCAATGCATTTGCATGCGGGGCGGTAGAGGTGATCGAGCGAGATGCACAGTTTAGAGGTATGGTTTACATTAATTTTTTCCTTTCAAAAAGAATAGGTGGGTAAAAAAAACACCGGTGAGAAAAAAAAAGGGGCTAGAGGTGAACTCACATGGGGTTTTTCGACTCTACCAAAAAAACTTCGACTATATTTCCTTTTTCCCTGCAATGTGGGTCCAAGTGGGTCCAGCGTGAGAGGTACAGGGGGCTTTCGTTGGTAGAAAAAGTTTTCAAAATAACTCGATCCTTTTAGTATAGATAAATCAACATGGTATTTGAATGTTAGTGTTCCGATGATGTGTATCATAATATAATTATTTTGATTCCCATAGCAACGCACGGTCATGTTACCTATATGAAACAACAAATGTGCTTGGGAGTAAACCCAAAAAGGTAGTCTAGACCATTAAAAAGGAAATCATGCTCAATCAAACTATTGGTTGACAGTTATCCATATGAAGGAAATGGTGGTTATCATAATTACTTCAACTAAATTTCTGAACTGAAAAGTTTTATTCATGGTCCAGCACACCAATATTGGTAATTGGTGCCAATATGTTTTGTGTATAATAGACAATTAAGGCAGTAGAAATTATGCAGTGATTTCAAAATCCTTTTAAGTCACCCCCTCCCCACCCCCAAAAAAATAAAAATTGAAACACAACTTTATTTGAAAAACAGATAGAAGGTAAAGTAAAATATCAATGGATATGTATTGTTATCAATAAGCACTGCATGAGGGGGAAACAATACCTGGACTGGGACTGGTGAATCTGCTATGAGATCTACCACCCAAGAAATCACCATTACGACTAAGCCCTCCGCTTCGACTACATTGGCTTCCGTTATGAGGATGAATGGCCCTGACAGCGATAATATCTCAAATGGATCCTAAGGAAAAGCAAGGAATTATTGCATTTGTAACTAAAATATTATACAATTATTGGCATTTGTAGTTAAACATTCTACATTGCACACTAACAATGCATCTGACAGTGGACAGATCTCGTGATTCAATCATAGATTCAAAATATCTAGAAACTTGACAATTATGAGCTTGAGACAATATTCCTATTTTGCATTGAAGTTATTAGCTTCCAATAGCTAGTATATATGTTACAATTCCACCTAAAGTAGCAGTCTGGTGAGGTGTTACATTCGATATGGCATCATTTGCTGAAAGAACACAAACCTCAAGCGTCTCATGCTGAGAAAATGACATAATCCCCGATGACACGTCCTGAGAAAAATAGATCAGGTATAGGTTTCCTAAAATTTCAGAAAATTCTGCTAATAAATGATCTTGGAACCTTCTGATTTGCTTTATGAACAGTCAAAAGTTTAGAACTCAACATCATAACACTTTATGAAATAAAAAGGCTATGCAAGTAAAGCTAATTGTCAATGCTTCATTGAAAGAAATAGTTCGACATCAACAATCATCTAAACGAAGGATATCAACATGAAGCAATGATAATGAAATAAAGCAGGCAATCATACAGTCGCGCACAAGCCTGATTTAGGAGGACAAAAGCTAAAATTTTCTAAATGGACAAGAGGAGAAAAATAATATGTCACCATGGTACAAATGTCAAAATGACAAAGTTTAGTAAACTCAGAAATGTCGTCAGCACCACATAGTGGAAACAAGACATATAAACATAATGCAACAGCTTGTACTTCAAATTACATGTCAGATGAACAACTTGGAAGTTCAACTTACCTTTTCCTTTAGTATAAAATTGCATAGTGGGAACACTATATATAGAAACATAGTGCCAAAAAAGTAAAGTCCAAAATAAATGTGAGCATGTGCAAAGTATCAATAAAAAATAAATATGAGAACATATTATGAGAATAAAACATAATAAACAAGGGACAAGTCAAATGCTAAGATACCAATACGATAGTGTGTTATACCATCAGCTTGCACTGTAATAACATGAGGTGTAAATCCAACTCTTGACGAGCCTGCAAGGTGACTTTGTATTAGGGCTAGTTATGTTAATCACCAAGAAAAAATGAAAACATACTTGTACTTGTATACCAATCCGGAAGGAACTGAGAAGCAAACAATGCTAAACTGTAATTGTATACCGATCTGGAAGGAAATGAGAAGGGAACAATTTAATTAATTGCCTGTTGCAAATGAACAGCTATTTATTAGCTTAACGCATAAAATGCTTGGACCGGGCTAACGCGCGATGGGTCGCGCGTGTGACCCGCTGCCGTGGCCGCCGCAAGCCCCGCCGCCACCCACCTCCACGACCCAACAACGCTAACCCGTCATCAGCGTTCACCGACACCCCCCTCAGCAACGACATATGTTACAATCATAATATAGCTATGGATTAGTAACACATGATGGTAAAAATCAACCACGAGACTACCAGAAAATCACCTGCACTTGTATTAGATCGATACAATTGTCTCCATTACCTCATTAGTAGAATGAGAGAATGAGAAGAAACGGAAGCCTTACCTGGTGGCGAGTGGCGACAAACCACGACGGCCCCGCCGGTGGCGCACGGTGAGGGGCCGGGAGGGGTAACGGACACGGACGTAGGAGAGGGGCGTGCGCATCGGTGGGCGAGGGAGACGGCCGATCGATCCCAGGAAGCAGCACCGCTGCACGAGGGCGAGCGATCGGAGATGGCGGCGGTGTGCGGCCTGGGAAAACGAGACACGTCGGGGTGAAGGAGGAAGAGGAGCAGCGCCTCATCCGCCTTGGGATGGGGCCGCGACCGCAGCATTCTCCTCGTCCTCCTGCCCCCGCCGCTGCCACATCTGATACCGTCTGCCACACCAGCCTATAGGGATGGATCCACACCAACTGCGGCGTCACCTCCTCCTTCTCTAGGGCGAGGATCGACGGTCCTGCTACCGTATCTCGCGTGCACTCGATCCCCGGCCGCGTTAGGGCTTCCTATCTCGTAGCACGGGGTCGTGGAAACGGCGTGGCGGCGGGGGAGGGAAGGTGTCGTGGTGTAGGGTTGCACGAGAGGCGGGGGGACAGCCAGGAGGAAGGGAGCGCAGGGTTTGGATTGCGGTGGGCAGACGAGCGATCGGCGCCTTTTCCGGCAGGGGGCGATCGTAGTCGTGCAAATATAATTTGACGGTGTGGTGAGAATCGCAGGCGGCAAGGATGGATGCGGTTACTTTTGCTCAGAAAAAAACTGGGTGGGGACGGTCCCCAAATTCTCTCCCGTGAGGACCCTCATCCGATGCATATACCGCCGCGTGGCCATCTTGGTGATCCGAGGTCTACTGCTCGATCGGCTCCCGCGCGACGCGAACGAGTCTCGGAGAGCTCCGCTTCTCACGCCGCAAGCAAGGCGCATTGGGCTTCATTTTCGCTAGTCTAGTTTTTCAAAAAAAAAAAATCTAGTCTGAGAGCCTGCAAATAGAATGCATCCTCCAACTAAATTCAAGAAGTGAACAGGGTTTAGTCGATTGGTTGTAAGGAGATATGAGCAAGCAAAGTAATAAAAAAAGACTAGATTGATGTGCGGCTTACATCTAAAACTGAGAATCGAATTGATCCACTCCCCCGTACACAAGATTAGAAGCGACTGGAGATGCAACGCATGTTCTTATAGCAGACGAGGCGGCCTGCACAAACGATGGAATATATGCGACGGGCGGAGGCTACGAAGGCAACGACACCAGCGATGGTGGGGAGTTGACTGCCTAATTCCGCTCAGCTATATGCCTGATGAGCCGATCACTGGGTCGCGAGAGCCGAGCGTTTGCTCCAAGCCGAGTTGAGGAGCCGATTAGGAAGGCGTCGGTTCAGGCAGGCATCAGAATATCAGATCACCACGATGGGTCGATGGCCACGCGGTATGCATCGGGCGTGGGTCCTCACCTTGAGAGTTTGGGGACCGTCATCACCTATTTTTTTTCCCTTTGCTCGTTAGGGCATGGACAATGTATTTTTACGTGTTGATAAGTAAAATAGGTCCAAGTAAAATCACGTATTTGTTGTTCAAAATTTCATAGTGTTTACTGCAAAAAGCAGGTGGTAAGGTGGGAGCATAGCAATAAAAAATCTAAACATGTAAAGGTGGTAACACGTGGCAGGATTCCTGGTTTTCTTTTGATGACGTGAAGGCAACAACGTACAGAGGTTGAATGCAGCTGAGGGAATCAATAATATTTTTTATTTCTTACTACCAGGTAGCAAGCCTATTACCCGGTATTTGTTAGGCCAGTCTCGGGACAGTGTCAGTTGGTGTTTCATGAAAGTTTCATGTCATTAAATGTGCTGATGTGGCATATGAGAGACAAGTCAGAGTTTCATGGGATGTGAGAGGAGTTTCATCACCACGACACTCCTTTGACACAGTTACCTGGTTTCTGGTCTACGTAACCGTGTAGTGAAACTTTGCACTGAGACTAGTCTCAGTGTAAGATTTCATCACACGGTTACCTAGATCAGAATCTAGGTAACTGTGCCAGATGAGTTTCATGGTGATGAAACTCCTCTCACATCTCATAAAATTCTTCACTCTCTTGTCTCTGACACATCAGCATATTTAATGTCATGAAACTCCCATAAAACTTCCACCGAGACCGGCCTTATTTATCTCCCCCACACAATGGCTACTATCATGTAGCAAGCAAGCATTTATTGCTTACTACCCGGTTTCTCATCCCATTGCATTTATTTCCATGAGCCACGAATCTGTTGCATGCAGCATGTAGTACTTTTTTAATATCTTATTCCTTGTTGCCGGGTAATAGGCCTACTATCATGTTACTACCTACCTTCACAATGGTTCCTAGCTACCCGGTAAGAAGCTAGTATTTATTTGCTTACTACGTACTGTGGGTGCCCTTAGGCCTTCTCCAACAGAAGAGCCGGCTGCTAGCTCGTAGCAACAGGAATTACTAAAACACAGTGTTTTTACTACAATATTCTGTGAGGGAGCCTTTCTTGGGAACTCAGCGAGCTAGAGGAAGCGACTGCCCCCTCAGTTTTGCACTGTTCATCCATTATAATGGGTGTGTTTAGTTTCAAAAAGATGATGAAAAATTTTGGCGAAAATGTCACATCGAACACTGCAGCGTACTGCGGCACTTTTCGTTTGTTTGTGGTAATCGTTGTCCTACCATGACGTAACTAGGCTTAAAAGATTCGTCTCGTCGTGTACGTCAAAACCATGCAACTAGTTTTTTTATTTACCCACGTTTAATGCTCCATGCATGAAGAGAGAGATTTGATGTGATTTGATGCGATAGAATAGTGAAGTTTTGAGAGAGAATTTTGGAAAGTTTTGGAAAACTAAACACACCCAATATGCTAAGAGCTGGCTGTGTTGTTGGAGGAGGCCTTATAGTAGTAGAAATTTTCAAAGGATTGATGACCCGTGGCTGACATCAATTCAACAAAATATGCTCAAATATTTGATGGATACCCCTCATCAAAGTTCAAAATAGGGGTGAGACCGTGATAGTGAGAGGCAGCATCACTGCAAGACGTGTTAGTATTTCTCATACACAGAACTGTACATACACCAAGATTTTTGGGTTTAACAACCCTCCCTCCGCGAAAAAAGAAATCCCAGAGACCTCCCCGTATACAAATTAACAAAGCTCGCTCTCTAAAACTGACAGGACGTACGCCGCTAGCTCTCCGCCGTTTTATACGAGCCGCCACCCACCGTCGGCGAGCTCACGGTTGTCTGCACACCCCCGTCGCCGCCGCCACATGTTGTCCCGGCGGCGGCGGACATTCGCGCAGCATCGTAGGCGATGCCGAGGTTCCTTAGCCTGTTGAGCTCCGGCAGGATGACGGTGGCGAGGTCCGGGCGATCCCTCCGCCGCATCTCCGTGCACTTGAGCGCGAGCTTGGCGAACCCGAGCGCCTCCTCGAACGGCCAGTCCTTGACGGTGATGTCGAGCATCTGGCTGAAGGTCCCCGCGTCGATGGCCTTCTCGACGTGGTGCGTGAGCCCCATGGGCGGCCTGGCCGTGACCACCTGCAGCAGCAGCACCCCGAGGGAGTAGATGTCCGACTTGACCCCCAGCTTCCCCGTCTGCTGGTACTCCGGGTCGATGTAGCAGAAGGTCCCCGCCGTCGCCGTCAGCCTGTACTGCGTCACGCTGTCGGCCACCGCCGGCGGCACCAGCCGCGCCAGCCCGACGTCGCTGATCTTGCTCACGAAGTTGCGGTCCAGCAGGATGTTGGCCGGCTTGAGGTCCCGGTGCACCAGCGGCTCGGGCTTGGTCTGGTGCAGGAACAGCAGCGCCGTCGCGACCTCCGCCGCGATCCGGAACCGCTGGCTCCAGGGGATGGGCGGCGTGCCGCCGCGCCGGAACAGCCGGTCCTCGAGGCTGCCGTTGTCCATGTACTCGTAGACGAGGCAGCCGTACTCGGAGCAGGCGCCCAGGAGGAGCACCATGTTGGGGTGGCGGATGCAGCTGAGCACCTCCACCTCCTGCTGGAACTGCTTCCTCCCCTGGTGCGCGTCGGGGCGGAGCACCTTGATGGCGACGGGGGTGTGGTCCAGGGAGGCCCGGTACACGGGGCCGTACCCGCCCTCGCCGATCTTGAGCTCGTCGGAGAAGCGCTCGGTGGCCATCTCGATCTCGTCGATGTGGTACTTGCGGTAGCGGAAGTCGTGGCTGGAGATGGCGTCCAAGGCGCGGACCTTCTCGTCGGCCTCGCGGCGGGCGCGCACCTCGGCGTTGCGCCGCCGCTGCGCCTCCAGGTCGGCGAGGCGCTGCGCCGCCTCGGCGGCTTCCATGGCGGCGCGGCACTTGGCCTTCTCCATGTCGGCGAGCGCCAGCGCCGCCTCCTCGGCGTGCCGGGCCTCCTCCAGCCGCCGCGCCTCCTCCAGCTTGAGCAGCTGCAGCTCCTTGGCGCGCTGCTTGGCGTTGATGGCCTCCTTGCAGGCGGCGTTGTACATGTCCATGGTCTGCTTGAGCTCCAGCCGGAGCCGCCGCATCTCGCCCTCGATCTCGCGCTGCGCCGCGCCGGCGGACGGGGACATGGGCTCCCGGGCGGGACTGGCGGTCATGTCGAGCAGGTTGTCTACGCCGAAGTCGATGGAGGAGAAGCGGGTGCTCTGGCCGAAGTCGAGGTCGCCGAGGGACTCGTGGCGCAGCGACCGGGAGCACGACGACGACGCGGCGTCGGAGGAGTAGTCCTTGCCGCCCGCCGGCACCATCACGTTCTTGGTGCACGAGGAAGGGAGGGAGCGCTCGCGGAAGGGCGGGCGGGTGGTGAGCTCCGGCAGGGTGTTGTTGCGGCCGTCGACGGAGCGCCTGGACGCGTCGGCGGGCATCGCCGGAGGGAGGAGGTGGCCGCGGGAGCCGCGCCGCGTGTAGAGGCCCGACGGGCCACGGAGGGACTCGGTGTCCGGCGGGAAGGCGTCGACGCCGCACTTGGCGAGCCGGACGTTGACGGACTTGCCCTTGGCCACCACGTAGATGTTGCAGTAGTCCGGGGCGCTCTTCATCAGGGTCGACGGCACGTCCGCGTTCTTGAACTTCCTGATCCACCACATTTTATTTGAATCACGTACATGGCTTTAATTTATTATTAGTCGATCATTCTCTGCTGAATCATTCAGTACAGTACAATCTGGATGAACAAATTTGTTTGAGTTACTTGGTGAATGCATTTCTGCAGGCTCCGCCGAGCGCGATGCTCTGAATCTTGTTTGCAGTGATGTAGCCTAGAATGGCCTTGGACACGTCCACATCCTCCAATATGACCTCGGATACTTCAACCTGCTGTTAACACGCATGACGCAACAAGATCACACACAAATCCGTTGTAAAATAGTATTAATCTGGGGGATGGATGTTTTGAATTGTCGTTACCGCATTCCGGTTGAAGAATCCTCGGTAGGGGACGAAGATCTCCTTAATCTCACCCTCCACGCCGCCCGGATTCGTCTCTGTCATTGTCAGGGCGAATCCATCTGCGCATCATCAACGAGACGAGACCATTATTAGCTCGATCATCAGTCACCTCGGCTGCACCAAAGCAGGGACACTCAACAAATGGCGCTACGGTCACGTACGGGTGGCCGAGTGGTGGGAGGCGACGTGGAGGAGGATGACGTGGGAGGCACCGGAGAGGATGTGTTCCACGACCCACTTCACGGCCAGCTGGTTGTTCCGGTCCCGGTCGACGGCCACCACGATGGTGGCCGCCGGCGGGTGCAGCAGCGCCGCCGGCGGCGACGCGACCCGGCCGTACTTGTCCGGGCTCAGTGGGCCTCCTTGCATCGCTCCACCGTCCGGTGATGGTAACAAGCAAGAAGCCGCCGCGGCCGAACCGACCGGGATGGACGCCGCCGGTGACTGGCCGGCCGGTGGGTGTGGGAGGATGGGGGGCGCGGGAGAAGATGATGGAAGGCAGAGAGGTAGAGGGAGACGGGGTGCTCCGCCTCTCCTCCTGCCTGCCCTTGCCTTCCTTCTCTCTCCCTTGCCTCCAACCTTTGTCTCCAACAAGGCCTTCTCCCACCCTTCCCCGGCCTACATCTTGCAGCTAAATGCCATGGCACAGGAGCAAGGATAGCCTCATACTATTCTTGCACATCTTTTTTCCCTCCTTTTTTTCGTTAGCAAATATTGTTGGAAAAAACATTTTGACTTGGCATTGAGCAACCTAAAATAGGGGTGGTATTGGTTGGGCATGTAAAAAAGCAAAGGCAGGGATGGGAAACTAAAACAAGAGACAGAAGACCTAAAAATGGCCAATGCAGGATCCATGACCATCAGCCGATTTTCCATCACCATTGCTTCCCTATCCCATCACCATAGCAAACATAAGCAGTTTCAAGTGTCTTCTATAATCCCAGTGACCCTGACCCTGAGACCCCGCCACCACATGGCAAAAAGAAAAGTAACCCTCATATCCCCTCTAAGCTATGTACAACTACAAAACTGTACAGTTTCTAGAGTACTTCCATATTGCTGACATGGTTTTACAAGGTCAGGTAGGTCTTGATCATCGTTGAGCCTGTAGAGTCAGAGAGGAGATGTCTGACGAGGTTCATTCGCAGTTGATTCGGAGCTATTGCAAACATGTAGAATGAAAATAGTATTAGATCCACCGATGAAAGAGTTGAGCCTAGGAACCCTTGCCACATCCTGTTCACAAAAACAGTGGTTGTCAAAACTTCCTGGAAATTTTCGCCTTCAGCGCACTGAATTTCTTGGGAAATAGATTGAAACAGGGCAGGGTGAAACTACCATTTCGGCACCCTGAAAAAGGCTTCGAAGAATGTTTGTATTCCTTCATTATTCAATTGGATTATCAGTGCCAATCCAAAAAGGAAGAATGACCGTTGTCGTTTCCTTTCTTGAGGCCATAGTGTTCTCCATGCTGAAAATCATATAACAATTGGTAACAGAAGGTTTTGCTTACTTGTCAAAATTTTGCAGAGTAAAGCTGTACTTATCCAGAAGTGATGTAATAGTACAGTAGTACTGCCAGTCAAGTTGAGTAAAAGACTAGAAGAATACTTACCGAGCATTGATGGACTGTAATTTTGAGAACTTCCTGGCATATATTGTGCAGGAACTCGGTTCCTTAAGATATCGGAAATTACAGAGGCATATTTTGGAGCCTCAGACAAAGATCTGACCACTGAGTAGCCTATAAATTTTCCAACACGTTGTGAACATCTGCAAGACTGCAAGGAAGGACATGGTGTATAAAAGTTAAAGGTTTGTCTGTACCAGTTGCAGGATGAACCATACTTGCTGCAGCACCAAACGCAAGATTTTTCTGATCTGTATTTGGCAAGGACCCTCCAACAGGAATGTAGGACCATTCCTGAAACCAAGCTTCAGCATTTCACTTTATTTTCACAATACATATGAATGAGAAATTAACAATGCTAATGACCATAACTTTGTTCTTACCTCCTCGTGAACTTTCAGGATCCGAACACCCATCGCATCCAACCGATACATCAACCTCTTCTTAAGTACATCGAAGGGCATTGCATCTTTAGAGGCTAAGCATGTTTCCTGTGATGAAGTACTTGATCAGAAATTTTGAAGCATTGGAAGTACTTGCTGCAGAATCACAGAGGTAGAACATAAAAATCCATACAGACCTCAAAGAAAACTCGTGTGGATGACATAGGCATAGCATACAGGAAAGTTGGATTTTCTTGCTCAGAGTGTGAGAATTTCTCTTTGAAACAATCTCTGTAGTCCATGAAAACCATCAAGCTGGGATCATATGGATTGTTTTCCACCTGAAAATTTCAAATCATTCTGAAAGAACAAATAACTAGTACTCAAATGCTCGTTTGAAAGTTTCATCGTTGAGAGCGAGAATGAGCAAACTTTGTGTACCTCAACTTCTACTCCATATGCAGTCTGCACACAGACACGGGGACCTCCAACCTCATACTCTAGAAGCCTACCGGATGCTGCTCCGGAAGCAACAATGGCAAGCCTGCAGAGTATCTCACGACCTCTTTCACAACAGACTACTCTATGACCATCTGGAGATTCTATGATCTTTTCCACTTTCGAGTTGAGGTATGTAACACCAGCTTCATAGCATCTGCCAATGATTTAAGTGTTGCTACTTGTCAATCATATTATATCACATTACTTGGTAATTCATACTTCTGAATCCCAATATTGGTACATGAGAATTCACCTTCTCAGCAACTCCTCGTGCAGCAGGTCACGGTGCACCCTGCCATAAGAACGGCCAATCATTATTGGCTTGTTGTTGTCTAAGTAGACGATAGTATCCTTCCAGACATGTTCGATACAGCTCTCTAGACCAAGATCTGGACAGTAAAAGTTAGAAAGAAACTAAGTGTCACCAAGGTAAATTTTGTTGATTAAGTAATTATGGAAAAGCTCTTCATTCTAGAAATGCAAATAATATAATACCTTTGAATTCATCCTCCCACACACCATAGTTATTCGTGAATGGAAGGTCAGGGCCAATAAGACCAACAGCGAGCCCTTTCTTGGCCGACTCTGAAGCTAGAGAAAGACCGGCAGGACCACAGCCAATGATAACCAAATCAAGTATTGAATTTTCATTGGATATGGGCAGCAGCTGCAAAAAAAGAAAAGACCACATATTCATTTTCTCGAACCATACAACGAACATTCTTTATGGCAGTAAGATCTTTAGCTACTTCATCCTGTAAGAGAATACTTCATTCCATAAGAAAAATAGATTTACAGTAGAAACATGAACTCAAACATTGGTAATGTGTACATATTTTACCACAAAAAGGTTTCAATCAAAGTTCCGGCAATTGTAGGAAAAATGGAAAGATTTTTTCGAAGTGAGGCTCAACCCCATTTCAATTGCCAAACAGAAACAAAAATGGCAAGATTCTGGGGAATTACCTGTGCCTTGACTACTCCATTGCCTTCTTAAATTAAAGCAAAGTCAAACTGTGTGACATTGAACTGCAAATGCCATGCATATATGCGTGTACAATCCAGTAAATTCAACATCACTGTGTGTTCAGGCGTGTCATACGCTGTGGGTGGAACTCAGGGGCGACACCACGTTAATGTTGCATGGTGCCAATGCACCAGGGTAAAAAAAATATTTTTCCACTAGCTACACTCACATTCACCATATGTTTTTGTAAAACTATGTGAGTTCTTTGAGCTATGCACCAGGGTAAATTCATTGCTAGCTTCGCCCTGTTGAACTCGAACTAGTAAAAAAAAGAGAGATGGTTAGAGATGTATGATAATAGTGTCCCCACAAATCACTATGTCTTGCGTCTGTGACAGTTCCTGATTAACCCAAAACCATGGTCACTGGTCAGGAAGGCAAAACGACTTGGACACGGATCCGTAGTGGCTATTGTCACTGCAAGTCGCGGTGCAGGAGAGGAAGTACTGTTTGCTACTGCAGTGTGCAGTGTGCACTACAGTAAAATACCAATCAGGTACTGTTCATTCAATACTGTTCGATACTATTATAGCGCTCGATCAGGATTGTTGGCTGCGAAATCGTACGGCCGAAAAGACGTGCAATGCTAACTTGCAGTTGCTTCAGCCACTGTATTTGATCTCGGTCCAAAGGCCGTGCCTACTAGGCTACCACCAGGCGGCCACCTCCACCCGTTCCCATGTAAATCGTAGTCAAAGCACGTGAAGTACGGCAGAAGGACGACGACGATCGTGTGGTTCCGTACTAAATTGTGCAATATTTTACTATGCTCTTAAAATATTACCTAATCTTACTTGGATGTAGTTTGTCCTCTTGAAAAAGGTAAACTTTGATTATTGATGGATGATAATGTAGTGAAAAATTGTTCGGATTGTAGTTTCATAACCCAAAGAATGGTGTGAGGTTGGAAACAAAATGAGAAACGGCAAGCTTTGATGTAATGTAGTACATCAATTTTATCTCAATCAGAGTTTGTGCAGGCAGATGCTATCGATTTCGTGTCCAGTAAATTCCAAAATACTAGTACAGAAAAGGGGATGAAATCTATAACCGTGATCGTTAGAGCAAGCACAGGAATTGATTACGGAATTTAATAGAATAATTAGTAAGCAATCACCTTGGAGGCAATCAAGGACTGGCTTTCCATGGGCTTTGTGGCCTGCATTTGCACGTAGAGCAGCTCGCCGCCGCCGCCCTTGCGGTAGTCCTCCTCGTCCGCGAACTCCACGGCGACCGCCGGCGCGACGACCGCCGCCTCGTCGTGCTTCTCGGTCGCCACGCACCTCACCTTGGCTCCGCCCACGCGCCGGCCCGCGCCCGCGCCCGCACGCCGCCGCCACCTCTCCGTCTCCGCCGCCCTCCACACCTTGCTGCCTCCGCCGACCGCCCCGCGCGGCAGCCCGCGGCAGCCGAGCGGCGCGGAGATCGCCGCGCCCGAGAGCCCCATTGCGCCGCCCCTCCCGATGCTCTCAAATCACCACCTCCTCTCCCGCCGCGTCTCTCTAGCTTGCTGCTTCGAATTGCGCGGCGGTTGGTCGGAGGCGGTGGCGGCGGCGGCGATGAGAGAGACTAGCACTAGCAGACGAGGAGACGGCCGCTGCTGCTGTGCCGTTGTGGAGGGGGGAGAGGAGAGGCACGGGGAGGAGGGTATCTCGGATATGGCACGTGGCGGATGTGGATTGGCCCTGGGCCCACGCGGCGAGGATATGGTTTTCGCTTTTCGGGAGGGAGGGCGCCGGGGGCGTGACTCTTCGGCTGCGCTGCTCGTCCCGCGTGTCAGTGACGTGGTTCAGTTGAGCTGGTCTTTTTTTTTACATGCAGTTGGGCTGGTTGGAGGGACAGGGAAGGGCCCTGTACTGTGATTTGGGCTGGATCGTTTTGGATGGGCGTTTGTACTTCTTCGGGCTATTGGGCTGTGAGTTTTTTCTTTGGGTAACAGGCTATTGGGTTGTGACTTGGTCCACTGGACATGCACTATATATGTAGGAGCATGTGCGAATTGGCCTGTACTGTCCAGTGGGACGCTACCCACCAGGGTTCAAATTCTGGTGCCCGCACTTTTTCTTGAGATTTACCAGGATTTACCGGCGCTATAAGTTAAGTGGTAAGCGACGTTCCCGTCAACAACGAGGCGTCAATGGTGACTTCGGGAATCTCCAGATCTATCGGTGCTTTGCTCAGTCCTTCGGAGGTGCTCATAGGGGTAGGGTTTGCGTACATGTATTCATAGAGGTGAGTGTGCGTGCGTGTATGAGCGTCTGTGTTGTACTATGTAATCTAAAAAAAATATATGTAGGAGCATGTTCTGATGTTCAAGAATGTCTAATATTTGGACATTGTCAAAATGCTAGCAAGAATGTACGTGTGACACACACGTTTGATAGAAAATACGTATAATGTATTGGTTATGAACTCGACGGTTATATTAGAGGATTTTTCGCAGAATTACAACGTATTAAAGGACCGTGGTTGATTTTTATAAACATTAGGGGGTTTTCGTAAAATTACGATGGTTTGATTGACGAAGCGAAAGTTTTGGATCTTTATAATATACTAGCAGAGTGCACGTGCGCCACGCGCGTGTATTAGAAAAATATAATAAATAAAAAAATTTATATTTTTAAATTGGATTAAATTTGACATTCTTACGTTAGAAATTTTTTAAAATAAAGTATCATAAGTATTTTAAATGCCAAAATTTCGATATATGTGTGATGGAATAATCATAGAACAACACCGTAACTATGTCCTCACTCACTCACCTCACATCACCTCAATTTGTTTTGAACCCCTTAATCATTAGGGGAAGAAATCAAAATAGCCGAACCGAAAACATATCTGAAAACAAAAATTGGGAAGGTGAAAAAACCGGTGAAGACTTTATCACGAAAGTGACATAACGAATCGCCTCCGCCTCAGTCGGGGAATCCGGTGCGGCGTAGGACGTCGTTGCGGAAGCGGTGGAGGTCGCGGCGCTTGAACGTCCTCCCGGCGCCCTTCAGCACCGAGTTGTGTGCCGCTAGCCGCACGGAGCACAACGATCTCGTGCGGCGGGACCATGCCCTCCCGGCGCGTCCTCCCGCCACCCGCGCTGGCCTAAGCCCACCTCCCACTCCGCGAGGGCTCCGACGGGATCCGCACCGGCGCCGACCTCGCCATCTCTCGTTCTTCAAGATCTTGCTTCCTGGGATGTACGAGGAGGCAATGTTAAGTGTATGTGTCTCCCTAGCTCTCTGGAAGAGGAGATCGCTTGCTTGAGATATCATTCTTAGGAGATTTGTATCGGTGTGATGAACAATTAATTAATTCGATCATCCCTGCGTCCGCGCAGAGGCTGCCTGCCAAATTCGTCCAGGACCTGGGAGCTCGTCGGGACTTAGCTGCGGCTTGACGGCGCGGGGATGCCCCTGTGGGACGTAGTGTCTTCCACAGCGAGAAGCGTGGCGACATGTCCTCGCCAACGAGTGGAAGAAGTTCGCCTGCGCCCACGACCTCCGCGACGGGTACCTGTTCGTCTTCCGCTACGACGGCGCGCGGCATGCTCACCGTCACGGTCTTCGACCACAGCACATGCCGCAAGTAGTACGTCCACGCCGTCGCCGCCAGTACGGCGACTCCTCATCCATCCAATCACCCGTTTGCACAGCGTGGCGAGACACCAAAAAACTAAGCTCGCGCTGATGTGTGCGTGTATATTTTTTCCTTCACAGGCTGCGTGTATATACGTCACGGAAGAACATGTTGAGGAAGTCCTGTTCCGCGAATGGTGTCGGCGGCGTCACCACCAGCGTCATGGGAGGCGGTGAGGAGGAGGTTGAGGCCGTCGCAGAGGCCGACGCGGAAGGAGACGCCGGCGGCAGCCTCGGCGGAGCACCCAACGCCACACTGCATGCGGGCATGCAAACATTATTTACTATTAGATCACAATGTCAGATGAATTAGATCGTGTTGATCGATGGATCCAACGAGATCAGAATCTCATCCCATTGATGGGATCAGTATCAGAATTAGAGACGATGATGTCGATGAACACATGAACCTGGAAGATGGGAGGCTTCAACGGGAGGAAGCAGATGCCGCAGGCGAGTGCGTTGGTGCTCTCCACCGTCATTAACCAGACGTTTTAATTAACATTATGGCATTCGCTCGTGTGCATGGATGTACTCACGCCAAATCGACCGGAAGGACGCGAGGAAGCGCATGCATGGAGGGGCCTTGGCATCTCTGGTGGACCAGGTTGGGTCAGCCGTGTTCTTCGCCGGCGGCTCGCCTACGACGGGGGTGTCCTGGAGATGAACGCAGCCCATACAAAACGTGCGTGAGAGGGAGACCAACCATATATTTTTGCTTTAATTTAATCAATAATCACCAATCAAACTGTTTACGTACTATCTTTATTATTTTAGACTATTTGATTGGTGGGTACATGGGTGGGTAAAGAAATTTTATGGTGAGAAAAGTAATGATAAAAACGGCAAAAACTCTTTAGAAACATCGTTTTTTAAAAACTTTCCATGTCGTTTCCACCATTGGACCTGACATGTGCACTACGGGAAACCCGGCATATGCCGAGTGTTCAGAACTTTGCCGAGTGCATTCTGTCGGGCACTTTGCCGAGTGTCCGTAGCAAGGCACTCGGCATAGAGGCGACACTCGGCAAAGAGGTGCTTTGCCGAGTGTCAGGTCAGCGACACTCGGTAAATTAGAGTTTTGCCGAGTGTCAGGCCAGAGACACTCGAAAAAGAAGGCGCACGTGCTCATCACGCGACACGCCCGCCAACGGCCGCCCGCGGCCGTCCGCAACCGTTTGGGAGGCCCCTGGTTTGCCGAGTGCCTCCGGCCTGACACTCAGCAAAGCATCTCTTTGCCGAGTGTTCGATCAGCGACACTCGGCAAAGCTGCGGCACGTGTCCAGCACGTGCCACGCGCGCCCACGGCCGTTGGCGGCCGTTTGAATTGTCACAGCTTTGCCGAGTGTCCTCCAGCCGACACTCGGCAAAGAGGTGGCACGTGCACTGCACATGTCCAGCCAGGCACAGGGTTGGACTTTTGCCGAGTGTACACTGTAGACACTCGGCAAAAAAATTTGAAAATTTAAAAATATTCTTAAAAAACTTGGAATTCAAACATAAAAGTTTGAAAATTTAAAAATATTTTTGAAAAACTTGGTGGGTTTGCCGAGTGCCCGATAAAAGACACTCGGCAAAGGGGCTTTTTGCCGACACGGGCTATGCCGAGTCCCCTTTGCCGAGTGTATATTGGGGTTTGCCGAGTGCCCCAGGCACTCGGCAAACACCCGGTTTCCCGTAGTGGTGGGTCCTTTATGAGAGGTGGGTAAGATTTTTTTTTGGGTGAGAAGTGTTTTCAAAAGTACTGGATCCTTATAGTATAGATAGATAGATTCTGGGCATGTCTCGTGTCAAAAAAGATATTTTGGATATGAGAAGTGACTACCCCTCTATTAATAACCTTGTTTTTTGTTTTAAAAAACTTCAAAATCTGCTAACTCATCACAGAAAAAGACCACGAGATCCTAGACCTTCGGTCCGTCTGCGGCTCCCACTTCGACTTGTCCAGCCACCCTAGCGGACCACCGTGCATCAGTGAGGTTTATACCGGAATCTGCAGCTCCTGGACAAGTGGAGATCGTTGAAGCCCCTGAGCTCGTGGGGATGGCGCCAGGCAGGGAGTTGTTGGAGAAATTGTGTATAGTATAGTTCTATGCTAAAAATTTGACACCGAAGTCATAAGGGTTTCATATGAACGAAACTTCTCTCTTATCACATGAAACTTCTACTTCGTTGTCCTTATAACGATCCTATCACATCAATAAATTTACTAATATGAAATATAATTTAATTTCATAAAACCCTCTATAAAATTTCACTGAGATTGGCCATAGAAATTGGTGTGCCCCTTCACGAACAGGAACAGAAGGTCGAGGAACCTAGCTCTAAAAAACCTAGCTTCTCCTTATTCGCTTCCCACGTGGAACCACCTTCTTCTTAAAATTTATGTCCCCGTGCCCCCACGTTACCTACCGCTCATTTGTCACCGTGTCCCAACCTAAACTAATCAATGGCTGCCAGTGACCCCCTAACATTCCCAGTAACATGTCCATGGACCATGCCTACAATGTCTTCGATGAAATGCCGGCAAGGTATAAATTTTTATTCCCTTTCAGTTTTGTTGATGATTTTTTTAATTGAATGTAGTGATCAATATGATGAATTGCATTTGACTTTGCTCAATTTATGTTGGTGAATATGATAATTGAATATAATAACCTGTCCTTTGCTAATATTATAAATGAGGTTGTTGGCACATATGAGATCTCTCCATTTGTGATTCTCCGTCCAGTTTGAATAGCCCGGTAGTGGCCCATGGTGCGGTATGCTCACGTCCCTTTTGAGAGGCATTACATAACACCACCCTGCTTATACTTTCGTACTCGCTTCGTGTAAAAGGGTTAACCCGGAGGTGCCATGGCTGAAAGACAATGGTTTATAAGTTGGCTTCACCATTGCTCAACCCTCATAATTGTGTGTATATGGGTCAGTGTGTGAGCATATGGTGCATGACGTGTGCGGTCCTGAGTAGGGCACAGGGCATGGCATATGGCATCAGCACTGGACGTACGTGCATGTGCTAAGATCAAACGTAACTGGACATTTGCTTATACATGGGTGAGTTGGGCCAACGAGTACGTAGGATTCTTTGAGGGTGGATGTATGTGATGCCCGACCTACTTTGGATGGGCCGGTATTGGCCCTTGGTGCGCTATGCACGCGTTTAGTACCAACTTGCTAGTTGAGCAACGGTGGAGCCAACTTATAAGCTCTTGTCTTCTAGTCCATAGCACCTTCGGGTTAACACTTTTACATGAAGCGAGGATGCTAGTATAAGTAGGGTGTTATGTGTACGCTTGCACGTTGTGTGGTGTGACTTTGGATGGCAGTGTGTTAAACCATCTCAATGCCATATGAAAGATTAAAAGAAGATCCCATAGACTTTACTCCTACAAGAACGAAAAAGAGGTAAGGTTATAGCCAATTACTCCGCAAAAAAAAAGAAATCAAGGAATTCATACTCACCAAAGTTTCTCAACAGCCAAGGGAAAGAAAAACTTAGGGACGAACGCGAGAGGTAATAGGGACTTTGGAGGAAGTGGGTGTGGCCTATGTTTGTGATTCCCATTGGTGACGTGGAGAATGATTGGGAATCTGATGTGGTTTATTATCTAATAATGAAGAGATCTAGAATATGCATACTTTGATTAGTTTAATACTAATAGTTCTTTAGTGGCATAAGAATCTTACTGTTGACACGAAACCGCGCCAACGAAGTCGCCGATGCCTTGGAGCGAAACCGGTCAGACCGCTTGATGAAACCGGTCAGACCGCTTTCCTGGAGCTAAACCGGTCAGACCGCTTTATGAAACCGGTCAGACCGCTTTTGATGGGGCGACGGTGAAAACCTAAAATCTCAAGCTCGGGAGGGACCCCGTCGGAGCTTGAGAGTCTAGGGTTGTTCTAGGGTCGGCAGGCCACCTAGAACGTCCTCAAACGTCGTCGAGACGAGAGAAGAACAGAAGATACGGGGGTTGGAAGAGCTAGGGTTTGGAGATAAAAGTAATACAGAACATGGAAAGATAAAAGTAAAGACAAAACGATAAAAGATAAATTTGATAGATTCGATTGGATTGGATATTGGATGTCCTCTCAATCGGCCTTGGCCCTTTATATTTATAGGGTGGGATGGTCTTACCCCGTTGAGTCGGTTTACAATATGGGATAAAATAGAGTCCTAATCCTACTCAAATTACAGGTCCAAACCGGTCAGACCGGTTTGGGAAACCTGTCAGACCGGTTTTCCCAGGTGCAGAATCTTCCCGAAGTCATAACTCTCTCATCCGGAGTCCAAAATAGGCGTTCCACATATGCATCTTGATCGTCTCGACGAGAGCTACACAATGGTGAAGTCCAATTTGCATTTTGACAAAGTTTACAAAACCGGTCTGACCGGTTTGTGCATACCGGTCAGACCGGTTTGCACCGCCGGGCCAATTTTGGTTGTCAACATATGCCCCCTATTTTTTAGCAAAGCTTGCGTGCTAAAAAATAAGCTTCTGGACCAAAATTATCTAAGGACGATGATGAACAATACATCGGCCATATATAAGCTCTAAGGGCGATAAACATATTATCGGTCATACCTTGCTTTAACTCAAGTTGATGATGAAACAACTTGTTTTGGCTTTCATACCTGCTTGATTGTTACTGATCTTGCTGGTACCACCTTTGCAAGTTGCTCCACTGATTCTTGTTTGTTCATTGACTGCTTCTGACATGACTTCACACCTTTGACTTTGTTCTGAAGCTTCTTTTGTTTCTGAGCAGCCCCTTTCTTTTTATATTTGGCCAAGAGCTCTTCAAAGCTCGGCCTCGCTTTGTTTTTGATTTTCCCGTACCGACCGGTCAGACCGGTTCTAGAACCGGTTAGACCGGTTTGTGCAGAACCGGTGTCTTCACTCCTGTCTTGCCCCCCGAGTGTTTGAGTCTTCAACTTGAACCGAGGGGTCTTTTCTGATGGCATCTTTGAACTTGTAGGTCTTTCTTCACCAATGATCACATTTTTCCCTTTAGCTTTTTCGGCTTGATGCGGCCGAATCAATACTTTCGGATTCACCAATTCAAGTGTGTGCACAGGAAAAGGGTTTTCATCAATCTGCATTATACCAACCATCAATCGTCCTTGATCTATGGCCGATTGTATTTGCCTACGGAAAACATTGCAATCATTGGTAGCATGAGAATAAGTATTATGAAACTTGCAATAAGCTCGCCGTTTCAACTCATCATTCGGCGGTATAGTATGAGAAAATTTCAGTTTCCCAGCCTTTGCAAGCTCATCAAAGATCCTATCACACTTAGATACATCAAAGGTAAATTTGACTTCTTCGTGCCGATTTTTACGAATCGGCTTGAGAGAAGCACAAGTGCTAGGATTATCTTTAGATGACCATACAAATTCAGCAGCATAAACCTCTTTACCCTCATCGTCTGAAGAATCATAATTGATGATATGTACACCAAAACGATCGGGTTTAGGTTTAGAATCCTTACTTCGGCTTTCTTGAGCCAAAGCTCTTTGCAACACTTGATTAATGGTTAGAAACTCATAGCCTTCTAATTTCTCTTTAATATGAGATCTCAAACCATTAAGACATAATTCAGCAAGATCCTTTTCAGAAATAACCAAACTATAACATCGGTTTTTTGTATCTCTAAATCTTCTAACATATTCAGAAACAGGCTCATCACTCTTTTGCCTAACCGATGTTAAGTGAGAAAGTCTCAATTCATTGTCACTATTGTAAAAGTGTTCATGAAATTTTTTCTCTAATTGAGACCATGTATGAATGGAATTAGGGGATAATGCCGAAAACCATGAGAAAGCAGTACCAGATAATGACAAAGGGAACATTCGGATTTTTAAATGATCAAGGTTACCATGAATACCCATTTGTGCATTAAATTGGCTAACATGCTCCCATGTAGTTCTACTATCCTCCCCAATGAATTTAACAAATTCGGGTACCTTGAAATTGTGAGGATATGGTATAGCATAAAAACTCTCAGGATATGGTTTTTGACACACTAGAGTTTTATCTTTAAGCTCTACACCGAAAGTTTCTTTAAACATAATAGCCAAATCCCTTTTATATTTTTCAAGCAGTTGATCATGATAAGGATCATTTGGCCTTTGCACACTAGAAGTAATATTATTCGGCGTATGATGTGGTACCTGGTTCGGCTGTACATACGGTACTTGTTGCGAATAAACATTGTTTTGCACTGCACCATATGAATAACCTGAACTCTGGGGAGGTATAGGATGATAAATAGTTGCATATGGAGGAACAAAATTACCAGCAAATCCATTTGTTCGGTTAGAATCAACCTGAACAGGAGGCATACTAGTAATTGGTTCAGGAGATGATTGATAAGCAACTAAAGTACCAGAACCGGTCTGACTGGTTGGAACTGGTCTACCAGAACCGGTCTGACCGGTTTGTAAAACCGGTCTGACCGCATTGTTCAGACTGTGTGGTTCTGGAATTGTTTGACCTTCAAAATAGTTCATCGACATGCCAAATCGAGGCGTGGGTGTTTCCGATGATACAGGAGGCATGACATTATTTTGTGAAGTACTAGCAACATCAAACTTAGGAGCATTACTATCATTGACCAAAGGTTGCTTGCCTAACAAACTATCAATCATGTTTTGGACAGTAGCAAACATTTGTTTTTGACCATTGACTAATAATTGATTAATTTGCTCCAAAGTAACAGGTGGTGCTGTAGTACTCACAGTGTCTTTTTCTTCGTCATGCTCGTCTTCGCTCGAAACGAAGACTATCTCCTTGTCCATGGAGATGCCGCCCTTCCGATTCTTGGAGAAGTGAGATAAAAACCACTGAGTGGCTTTTTCATTTGCTGCTGCTTTGCGTCGGGCTTCCTTCTCCTCACGGTCTTTCATGAAGGCTTCATAAGCTTGACGATCCTCGGCCGATAATTCATCAACAATCGGCTTAACAATATTAGCAGAATCAACATCACTAGGTTTTGGTAGATTAACCATAGTAACATATCCCTTTGCTTTCGTCCCCAGCGGAGTCGCCAAAAAGTATGTTGACACGAAACCGCGCCAACGAAGTCGCCGATGCCTTGGAGCGAAACCGGTCAGACCGCTTGATGAAACCGGTCAGACCGCTTTCCTGGAGCTAAACCGGTCAGACCGCTTTATGAAACCGGTCAGACCGCTTTTGATGGGGCGACGGTGAAAACCTAAAATCTCAAGCTCGGGAGGGACCCCGTCGGAGCTTGAGAGTCTAGGGTTGTTCTAGGGTCGGCAGGCCACCTAGAACGTCCTCAAACGTCGTCGAGACGAGAGAAGAACAGAAGATACGGGGGTTGGAAGAGCTAGGGTTTGGAGATAAAAGTAATGCAGAACATGGAAAGATAAAAGTAAAGACAAAACGATAAAAGATAAATTTGATAGATTCGATTGGATTGGATATTGGATGTCCTCTCAATCGGCCTTGGCCCTTTATATTTATAGGGTGAGATGGTCTTACCCCGTTGAGTCGGTTTACAATATGGGATAAAATAGAGTCCTAATCCTACTCAAATTACAGGTCCAAACCGGTTAGACCGAAGTCATAACTCTCTCATCCGTAGTCCAAAATAGACGTTTCACATATGCATCTTGATCGTCTCAACGAGAGCTACACAATGGTGAAGTCCAGTTTGCATTTTGACAAAGTTTACAAAACCGGTCTGACCGGTTTGTGCATACCGGTTAGACCGGTTTGCACCGCCGGGCCAATTTTGGTTGTCAACACTTACCATGAGTTAATTTACTCATCCATTAATTCATATTCCTCTTTTAATAACGGAATTTAGTAGAAACATCATGCCCAGCCTCTCTTAATGTAAGATGTTCCACGTCCATGGCGTGCCTTGTGATCCATTTATATTTATGCAGTGCCCATCAACTAACCTCAGCGTCATATATATATATATATATATATATATATATCCGGGATATTGGATAATCCATCCATGCTCCCATATCTAGTGCGTTCTCTTTCCGAGCCACTGGATATTTGCCCATATGGGAAACCTACTTGTTCGCCATTAGTTCAGACAAGAGGTTCGATGCAGAAAAAGGAAAATAAAAATTCTTGATTCTGAAAGCTGACTTTGTGTCGAGTCTTGTCAGGGCACTGATGCTTGATCATATAGAAATCTATGAACAGGAGATCGAAAGTAGCAACAACGAATGCCCTTACGACACAGAAAAGGAAGTAAGAATTCGTACAGATTGACAGTTCTTGTTACTTTTCTTCCCCGTTAAAAATATTTGCATCGTAGGAAGTGCTCTCTTTATGGAATGAATGGAGTGATCATTTGCATCAGATGCTAACCAATCAATTTTTGCGGCTAATTAACATCATATCAGCGTTGTCCATTAAATGGATTCGATCTAATACGCTGTGGACGTTACTCATTAGTGATCCGACATCGTATAGAATTTTGGAGCAAATGAAACAAAATTGTATTTCTAATTACCAGCTATATGTACATTCTTCAACAATCGATTTTTCATATTTACGCTCTACCCCAGCCTGGTGAGATTGTGGTAGTACCCCAGCCTAGCTGAGACTATCTTAGGCTCGCTTAGCACGATGGTACAGTTTCTTTGTTGGAAAAAGTTTATTTTACTACCCTACCAATTCACTTTCTCCTATCCTCCTATTAACTCCTGAACAAAATTTAGCCTTAATTTACTCCTCTAAATTATTTTGTTTAGTCCAATCTATCTCCTAATGAGATTTTTTTTGTTTATGCATATACATGTTGAGTTTAAAGTTCAAATTTGTGAGGTGGCTTATAATATAATGTCCTATATTAGAACAATATAATAGGACTATTTCATCACTATGATCAATTTTGTATTAATGTTTCAAACCTATTAAAATAAACTAAAAACTCTTAATTCATTTTCTAACATAAAGCATCATGTTCTCTATCCCTCACAAAATTGAATTTAAAACTCATCTTGTATACAGAGAAATAAAAGGGACAATCTCATTAGGGGGTAGATTGGACCACTGAAAAAGTTTTGGGGAGTAAATCGAACATAAATTTCGTTGATGTGTTAGATGGATAAAGCGGATAGGTGAGAGTAGTAAAATAGACCATTTTTAGTATATACATCCAGGGCTTGTTTGTTTGAAGGGCAACTTTTGGACTTTTGGCTGAAAGCTGGCTTTCTGAAATTTTTAGCTTTTTTACTGCTGACTTTTGGCTATTGGTTTTTGTAATAATTTTTTATTTTCTCAACACACCAAAAGCTAGAAAAAGTTTTTCTCAGTCTGCTTTCTAGTTTTTAGTTCATTTTCTCGGAAGCTAGTTTTTCAATTTTTTGAAAGACAGCTCAACAGATAGATTGTTTGTTTTAACTTTCCGGCTTCTGGCTGAAAGAAGCCTAGAAAAAATAAAACAAAGAGGGCCTCAGTCTTGATTGAGTTCTTTTGTTGCATGGTAGATTCAGTTTGTTCAGAACAATTCGGTCTTTTTTATTTTACCATTTACCCGAATTTTTAAAGTATGGGAACACGGAGCGCATAAAGGGTGGGAGCACTCGCTAGATTGTTCTCCGATGAGGACAACATCTCCATATATTTCACATGAGCTCTATCTCAATAATGAAGTTCTACCTGAATATGACGTCACAAATCAAGGAAAAGTACGTAAGCAATGTAGGAGTCAGCGCGGCCAGTCATCGTGTCATGATATCTTACGGAAGGCGCGATTAGACGTGACATGACTACGTAAAGTATCTACAACTTTAGAAATTGAACCTGAAAGTTACAAAGTGTCGAACGGGTGGCTGCTGCTAGCTGAGCTAGCCTGGGAATAAATCTGAGCTGTATATTTTATTGTAGAATACCATAATTTGAGAAGAAGAATCACTAAGCAAATGGAGGCGCGGCCGCTAATTGGGACCTTTCTAAACAAGTATTGTCTAATAATTATTGAAAACTTATGTTTTGCCCAGCTATATATGAACCCCGCCTCTCGGTCCTCCATTTCTCGTAAACACAAGTCACCCGGAAGCACATGGGGTGCACATCACTCCACTGTCAAATTAATGTGTGTGCTTCGCATGAACATGACAAGCATCCAAGGAGGCAAATCTATTACCACGCATACAGTAGTAGAACTGATCCATTGACAAATAAAGCTGCACAGGAGTCCTGCTGACAGCCTGAAATGCTCTCATCTTGATGGAAGGTTTGGCGTGAAGGTGACAGAAGAGAGTGAGCACACGTGGTCACTTCCTTCCATGAATTTATCATGCTTGGAGCTACGCGTGCTCACTTCTCTTCCTGTCACCTCTCTCTCTCTCTCTCTCTCTGATTGTCTGTGATGAAAAATATTCAAACTTTCAGCGCCTTGGAAGCTTTTATTTTATATGTGCGCATGCATGTATGTATTATTTAGACCACAAATTAGCTCGTGGTTGCAAGGGTTCATCTTAGCCAATGTTTTGTTAGGCCTCCATATTTCACGGCAGTGACCGTAAGCACTAAGCCCTGTTAGTTTTGTTTGAAATTTTCAGAAATTACCTGTATTCCAGCATGTTGTAGCTAAATTTAAACTGGTTCACAGTTTGAACTCCGAATTTTAATCTGACACTACAGGAAGCAGCAGCTTTGCCTAGTGCCATAGGCACAAAGCCTTTGCCGAGTGCCACCCTCGGCATACAGTACTCGGCAAAGTTTTTAACGGCAAAGACATCTTTGTTGAGTGCTTTTCGTTGGACACTCGGCAAAGCCCTAGACACTCGGCATTCTCAAGGTTTCCCGTAGTGTGAATCCTAGACTGTAAAGGCTGAGCCCTTGTTTAGTTCCCAGATTTCACTATGCAAAAAGAAGATTCTCATCATATCAAAATATCGGCACATGCATGTAGTACTAAATGTAGATGAAATCAAAAACTAATTGCACAATTTTATTATACTTTGCGTGACGAACATTTTGAGCCTAATTAATCAATGTTTGGACAATTATTCGTAAATACAAACGAAATGCTACAGTGACGCAATGATTACAAACTCCCAAAACTTACGGTCAGCAGCCTCGTACTAGCTAGCAAGAGCCATAGTTATTTTTATGGAATTATGGTGCAAGTGGATGTTCATCAATGCCCTAGAAAAAACAAAACATGCATCCTGTCATCACAATTTTGTCATCTTGCCTACGTTGCATATACCACAATTTTGTAGGTAGGTGACTATATATTGTATCATACCATTATTGTTACACCATGTCATCTATGCGTTTTTTTCGGACGGAGTTGCTCATGGAATTTTTCTCTGATTTAGTGCAGATTTGAACTAAATGTTAAATAGTCTAATTGCAAACACATTGTCAACAAATTTATTTAGTAATAGATTGAGTTTACAATATGAATTAACACTAGTTTTCAAAACTCAACTGTGGAGATTTTTGTAGTAATGTACACTATTGGGATGGGTCTACAACAAAGCTCTTTGGCCTTTAATAATTAACAGTTGTGACCCTTCGGAGACTGCACGCGAGCGGCGACGGCGGACCCGGCAGAGCTCGCCTGCGTGGATACAAGTGGCGGAGCTCGTCGCGGGAGCAAATGTCGAGCCCGTGCGTACTGTTCCCTCCTCTCTCCCTCCGCCTCTTCATTTTTTCCCCTTCCCTTTCTCTGCTCCCGCACAAACCCTGCTTCGGCAAATTCATCAGGCACTCCCCCGCGCGCCAGGAATCTGCAGCTGTTCTTCGGGGATCCCAGGTGCGATCGAGGTCTCCTTGCCCCCCTCCGCATCGCGTTCTATTGCCTGATTTGCGCCGGAATCGATTGCTGCTCAGGCCGCTTTCTCTGTTCTCGCACAAAGCCGCGGTTTCGGCGAGTTCATCGGGCACTCCCCCGCGCGCCAGGATCTGCAGCTGTTCTTCGGGGATCCCAGGTTAGATCGAGGTCTCCTTCCCCCTCGCGTTCTATTACCTGATTTCCGCCGGAATCGTTGTTCTAGGGTTTTACTGTGAACAAACAGTTCGAAACCATTGAGGTTCCGTAATAATAGTAGCAGGATAACGACGAGATTGCGATTGCAGTATCCGATGCTCAGTATGTACCCCGTATTGTAGTTTATTTACAGATGGAGGTGGAGATGGAGATTATACTAGTGATTTATCAATCCCCATGCTGATTTTATATCTGCAAAAATATCCAATATCTTAGTAGGTCTGCACTGGCAGTGCCATCTGCACGGTCAACTGCACGCATAAAAGTCTGAATCAATTAAGGCTGCTGTATTGACCAGGGATTCCTTCAGAAATCTCGTTTCCACTTGAAAAATCAAAATGTTGCCTGTCTTTTTTTCCTACATTCATTCTTTCATAATTCATTCAATCCCCCAAGGACTGTAGTAGTGATGAAATGTAGTACATATGTATTGTGGTAGAATTCATTTCGTTGCTGCTGATAAAAACTGAAACGAAAACAATTATGCTGATGCATATATACAAGCGACCTCTCTCTGTGTGTGTGTGTGTGTTTGGAAAGGTTTCATATCTCTCTCTCTCTCTCTCTCTCTCTCTGTCTCTGTACTCTGAAGAGAGATGGTTGCAGTTTGAAAAGTTCAGAATTAGTGCAATGTGTGTGTTGTTTCACAAGATTTGGAGTTTTGTCTTTCCAACGTATGGTTCCAGTTAATGCCAACCTTTTAATAGTTGCAGCTCACAGGAGATGCCAAATGAATCATGTTCAAAACTTGGACTAACTTGTTGGGTCTCATCACACAGTTACCAGCTAAGGATAACAAGTTCACGCTTATTGCACGAGCTGAGAGGCAGGTTAGTTTTCTTCTGATACAGCACATGATTTTGTTTTCTTTTCTGAGCAATTTTATTGTGCTAGTATTCAACCTTGGCTGGCTTAGCCCCAACTAGATACAAGTAGGAATTATGATTCCTTCTTATTACCTGGCAGGTCCAGCAAGTTTATTTGACAGCTTCCCTAGACCATGAGGGCATAAAGAAGGCTGTGCAAAGAGTACTAGGGCGTGTTCCTTGAGGCTGACACAGAGGTGTGCTTATCCTCCCCAATTTTCTAACTAAAGCATTATAATGAATGGACAGTAGGAGCAGACAGCCAAAATATTCGTCACTGTCGCCACACTCTACTAAAGTTTCATCTCTGTTGTATACTACACCAACCATAAAAAAAAAAAGGGCGTACCCAGTGCCGTAGGCTTCCCGCACCGTGCGGGGTCTGGGGAAGGGTTGTAATAGCGCCCAAACCTTACCCGCATAAATATGCAGAGGCTGGGGCTTGAACCCGGGACCTTCCGGTTACAGACGGTAGGCTCTACCGCTGCACCAAGCCCGCCCTTCATACTACACCAACCATAAAAGCTGTAAATATTTTTCAGTGCTACAATGAGTAGGTTAGCCATCCTTTGTGCACCCGTTAAACAAAAGCAGTAGTTCTGTGTAGTTGCTGAGGTCTGTCTTTTGATGCCATGTGCACTTGTAATACTGACTGACTCCAGTTCACTGCTTCTACTTGTCTGAACTCCTGAGGTAATTTGTGTATATGAGTATATGCAAGTTTTATGCCACTCCTAACTTTGTTCAGTACCTGCTTATTCTAGCAATAGCTTGATATTGCTTTCTCTGCATAGCTGTTGCTAAAGAGAACCTGATATATGCAAATTGAAGCATATGGTGGCAGATTGAGGCTTGTGCGGTGAACCATAGAGGTAATATCTAGTTTATTTTTTTATCTGTATCTGTGAAGATGTTTTTTGTTTCTAAATTTGCGATGACATACAAATTTATTTTTGCTTATATTTTTATCCAGGCTTGGTGATCCACTATCTTTTTTTTCCGATTTAGCAGCAAGTCAGCAAGGGTATAAAGTATGGGATGGCAAATCTCGGTATCTCACTTTAAGTAAGTGCAGATCATCATTGTTGTCTTTCTAATTGCTTTTATACTATTTAATATGTATTGTTTAGTTCTTTTAAGAAAATTCTATACAATGAAAGGTATAGGAATGAAGTTTTCGTTAAAAAATTTATGTATAAATGTTTTTCTAAGAAACATTTATATACAATGTTATCTAGCAACACTATATACAAAAGTATATGTACAAAAGTTTGAGTAAAGACTTTTTGTGAAGAGTTTAGGGTTTTCTAGATAACATTGACAGATTTTATTATAAGTTATGTAGAAGAGTATGTAAAAAGAATATTCAGAAAAGTTACGTGTAGTAGCTCTTTCTTTATAAAATATTTTATTAAAATTATACAACAGAAGTTTTCTAGACAATTTACGTGTAGTAGTTCTTTCTTTATAAAATATTTTTTTTTAAAATTATAAAACAGAAGTTTTCTGTAAAAGTTATCAGGAAAGATTATATGCAAAAGGTATATGACGAAAAGTTTGTGCCGTGTTATCTTGAGAAGTTAGATAGATAAAGTTTATTGAACCTTTGTCAAGTAAAAATGCGATAGAAAAACATTTTGTAGGGAACTTTGTTTGAAATGTCATATAAATATGTAGTAAAAGTTGATGTGTTGAAATATTTTTCGATTTTTTTATATGTGACCTCCTGGGAAGTCCTCGTGTTGCATTCCTTTTGGTAACCGGAAGGTCCCGGGTTCAAGCCCCAGCCTCTGCACATTTGTGCGGGTAAGGTTTGTGCGCTATTACAACCCTTCCCCAGACCCCGCACGGTGCGGGAAGCCTACGGCACTGGGTACGCCCTTTTTTTATATGAAGAAGAGTCACCTAGAAACTAATAAAAGTTGTGTGCAGAAGTTTTTGTATCTAGAAGTGTTAATGTAGCAAACATTCTGCAAAAATGTTATATAAAACATTTCCCGTAAACTTTTTTCAAGATAAATTTTGGTAACTATCTAGAAAATTTTTCCCTAAGCAAGTGTCGTTTAAGTTCTCTAACAAACTTTTTTTAAAAAGAATTATGTCAAAAAGTCTAGCTAGTATTATAAAAGTGCTTGCCAATATTTTTAGATAATTTTAAATAAAACTTCTGTATAAAAAACTTTTGCTAGATAACTTCACATAAACCTTTTATCCATATATCTTTTGTTTACAACATTTTGTAGATAATGTCTGTACATAAGTTCATCTTGATAACTTTATGTATATACTTTTTATGCATATATTTATTTATCAAAAACTTTTCCAAAAATATCATCTAAAAAACTTAACATAACAAACTTTTCAAACAACATTCTTAGCAATAGTATTTAAATACTTGTTAACAAAAAATATTTAGAAACATACAGATTGCCTACACAAAGTCATATAAGAAGTGCTACAGAAAGTTACACATAAAAGTAAGTAGAAATATTCTCTAGAGAAGTTTTCAGTTAAATCTATCTAAAGATGGAAAATGTTTTTTTACTGTTTGCTGCTTTTCTGTATATATTTTCTTTATGATAATTGTGTGTTTCTAGGAAGAGAAAAGTCAAATAATAAACTTTAGACCTTAACTTTTCTTCATAAGTTTTCCATAAAAGTTATAAGCACTAATTTTTGTAGCAAATCTTTTTCATATCTAAGTTTCATGATAAAGTTTTAATTTGATAAGTTTTCTATGAAAATTATTTAAGCAAACTTCTCTAGTAAACTTTTTTGTAAAAATGATTTAGTGAAATGGTTTGCCTACATAGCATTTACATAAAAAAATCTTAGCAAATTAGATTACATAATTTTTCCATATAAACTTACATGTGAGGAAGTATTTACCCAAAAGTTTGTAAACTAAATTATATATGCTAGATATGATAAAAGTTCTGTTTTCGATAGTTATGTGAAAGAAGCTCTGAAAAAATATTTTTTATGTTGATGTTATTTAAAAAAGCTATATACAAAAATTCTTTGGGAAGGTTATATATGAATTATCTCAAAAAGTTTTATCTATAGAATTATGTCGGACGAAAGTTCTCTCAGATAAAATTAAGTCTTTTATGAAAAAGTTGCATTGAAATATTTATGTAGTATGTTTGTATAATAAATTTATATTGAAAATGTTCTATATAATAATTATATATAGAAGTTTGGCAGATAAGTTTTACAACAAATTTTACATAGGCATCTTCAAAAGTTTTTTTGGTTTGCTAAAAAAAGTTTTGAATGATAAGTTTTTAATAAAAAGATTTATAGCTAACTTTATTATCTGAGTATAGTGAGAAAGTTTAACTCATACGTTTTACTAAATAAGTTCTGTGCTAAAGTTTTTTTCTACACGAGTTTCCTGAGAAAGTTTGCTTGATAAGTTATCTATAGAAGTTCTCTAAGCAAAGTTCCATTTATGTTCTTTTTAACAAATCTTTTTGTAAAATAATTATGTCAAAAATTCTAGCTAGCATTATAAAAGTTCTCTTATAATTATCTTTTTGTAGAAGTTTTCTCTAGAAAAGTTACGTCCGAAAAATTCATGTGAAAAGTTACATATTTTGCTAATTATTGTATTTTTGGTCCGTTCGATCATGCTTTTTGAGATCTGTGTAGTCGATCTGCTGTTTTTATCTCCTATGCGTTGTGTTAACGGGTGTGTGAATCCATGCTCCAAAACTAGAAACCCGGGAGCACTTTCGGAAATCCACACCGGCTCTCATCCTTTTTCCACCCTGCCACCTCAGCTCCCCACACACACACACTCCACCCACCCCCCCCCCCCACCCCCCCACCAGCGGCACAGGTGCGGCGTTGCTCACCCTCTGCCAGTCATCAGCATGTTCGTCTTCCCCGCCTGACACCGCCGCCAACCCTCCTCATATGAATGTTGAGTCCCAGATTAATTTGTGTTGTGATTTATTTGATTTTGTGGTCTGATTTGATTTTTAGTGCGGGCCATAGGACTAGATGGTGCTTGATAAATTGGATTCTTTGTGTAGTTTGATCTTTTATTTTCTTTCTGAAAGTTGTTGTGCACTTAAGTCAGATCTTGAGACGGTGCTCGAGGAGCAGTGGCTCAGGCAAGTTCCAGCAGTGCTAGCTGCAACCTGCAGTGGCATCTCATCTGATGTTGCTGCTTCTTCCAACCAACATAAGTAGCTTCTGAACATTTTTGTTATCTCCATGTTTGTTCTGAATGCTTCTGCACGTGTACTTTAAATATTCAGCGGTGAATATTCTCACTGGTATGCTGTCAGGAGTGGTTGCAGCCTTCTGCCAAAGTACAGATACATCCTGCTCCCCCTGTGTAGTTTTTTTTTCTAATTTGGAGTTGCATTTGATTAGGCTAATCTTTTTTCAATTTGTTGCTGCTGCAATTCATATGTGCTGAGAATTTATAGGTTATATCAGATATTTTTATATGTTCTTTTTCCAATATATGTTCTCACTATATTTGTGTTTCATGTGTTGTTTGTAGCTTCCTTGGTTGATACTCTGTCTAGCTTGCCTTTATGTTGTACTAGTTATGTTGTATGGCTTACTTTACTTATGTCTGTACTACCTTATTAAAAGTTATATTATTTTAGTACAGTTTTATGTCTTCATACTCACATATTGCATCCCTTTCCAGCATGCAATTGTGTGGTATTAATATGATTTATTTTTATATATGTCTAATTAAAATGGCATTATGTACAAATAAGTAAATGTTCTTTGTTTTCTCCATCTGTTTATACCATCCCTCTTGTCCTTTTTAAACTTTGATTGTTCTGTCTTGTCCAATTTATCTTCTGTAGATGGAGTTGGCGGCTCTAATTTGCTTTTTGTACTCATTTATTGAATATAGTGTGAGTTTTATTAATGCCATTCAACTACAAAAAAATATTAGTCATCTTTCTTCATCCAATTCACAATGTCTAATGTAGACCCTCTTTGTTTTGTTCAGACTTGCGTGCAACTTTTGTTCTGAATTTACAAAGGAGAAGTGCATAATTCAAAAGATACGAGAAGGGATTTACAAAGGAGAAGATCTTTTCCCTAAGCCAGTGCCTGTGCAGACCACGGTCAAGTTAGGAGACGGGCTGACTGAGCTTAGTCACCAGTCACATGAGTCATGCTGTGAATTTTTCTTTATGCTTGGATTTGTTGTCATTTTTTCATTCAGGCACACCTTTTTTTTGTTATGTCTGATCAGATTGATAATATTGCACTGTTAATTTTTATTTATTTTTATTAAAACATTTTTGTGTTCCAAATATTTTTTAGTTGAAATTAGCTTTTATTTGACCCCCACCCATTTTATTCACCCATTATCCCATGGCCCCGAATGACCTAAAAGAGAATGGGCCCAAATCATGCTAAAAAGCTAGAAAGAGAATGGGCTGGAAGCAAATTAAAAGAGAATGGGCTGGACAAAGAAAAAGAGAATGGGCCTGCACCTGTGAGAGAAGGAATCCACCTGCGCAGAAAATCGCCGCGGAATTGCAGTTGCGCGGGAAATTCCCGCGGAAGCGCAGCTACGCTGAAAAACGCGTCGGGGGAGTCCGACAGCCGCACGTGGCGCGGTTTCCCAAAAGGGAATGATTAGCGCCCTGCGTCCGCCCGCCTCCAAATGCGGAAATTGACCTGACGGGAAGCATCCGTGCGGTCGACCGCAATCTAGTTGGCCCCGTTAAACAGTGCCAAATACTCATAATCTAAAATTTTATAGCATTCGCAAAAAAAAATCTAAAATTTTATAGAGATCAGTTAAACTCATCTACAATATTTCTTTAACTACGACCATTAAAATATTTAAAGAAGTTCGACTTAAGATGGGTCTTCAAGCTTCAAGCCTCGAAGTTGCTCTCTGATGAGACAGCACTCATAAGTTGGGTATTAACGCTGGTAGAATTTTGATTGTAGTAGAGGTTTCATATATAAGATTTACAAAATCTTTCCCATTCAGAACTTGGTTTTACCATGAGAGGCCTTCCAACAATGAATTTTTTGAGCAATTACATTTACACCTAGAATCTGGGTATTCATGCTGGTAGAATGCGGATTGATTTTTTTTTAAAAAGGAAGCTTTATTGATCTTAGACAATTACATCAATATGATACAATTATATAAGATCCAACCCGGCCTCTGCATAACTAAAATGCACACAACCAATGAAAAAGAAATAAAAAATGAGAGCGTCATGACTTAGCAAACTACCATAAGCGCCTTCATCTTCATCCGCTTCACAAACCAAAGCAACTCTTGGACTATGAAGTAGGCTCCCGATACAACGCCTCCAACGAGGAAACGGCACGCGCACGTGCCGACATTGTAATGACCCAACCAATTAAGACCAGATCAAATTTTTTTCACGAGGGAGTAATTCATCTTAATCCAAACAATGCCTTCAACAAGATCACTGCCAGGTTTAACCAATTAAGGTCAGCCCTAGGAATTTCTTCCCGGAACCGATAAATTAGTAGCAATTACCACCACGACAAGTCACACCGTGTTGCTTCCCCCTTCTTACCAGGCCAATGCTTCCATATAGGCCAGCCCTGACCCACTTTAAACGGCCACGAACTCCAAATCCGGCAGACCATCTAAATTCGTAACCTGAGATACCATGCTGCAAAGTAGCCGCTGGGTACCCGTGCATAATCCACCAGGAATAAATTGCAGATGAAATCTGTTTTCGAGTAAGAGAATCCGCGAATGAAGCCAAGGTGACTCATGTCTCTTGTCTATATGAAAAGGAAAGGCGAAATTGAATATGTCATAACCAGATGTAGTTGCAAAGTCCGGAGCTAGCCCTTCCAACACCAAGGCCAAATGCGCATCTGCCGGAGAGGAATCACCATTGGAGGCCAAGCCGACGTCAGATTCAGGAAACCCGCCGTTGTTACTGGCCGCCGCCGTCACCACCACACTGGCCCGGATCCGCACCGTCTTGGATACGCCGCCGCCAGATCCGGGCGGAGCCGTCGAAGATTCGCCCCGCCGTCGCCATCCCGAGGTCCACCGGGCATCCGGCGACGGCGAGGTAGAGGGAGCGAGGGGGAGGGAGGCTGCGGCGGTGACGTGGGTGTCCGCCCGTGCCGCCCATGGGGCGACGCGGGGGTTGGGACGAGGGGGCGTGAATCCGCCGAATGCGGATTGAATATAGGTGGTATTAGAGGTTTCATACATAATATCTACATAATCTTTCCTATTCAGAACTTGGTTTTACCTAGAATATTGGTATTAATGCTAGAGGTCTTCCAGCATTGATTTTTTTACTAAGAGAGCAATTACATGTACACCTAGAATCTTGTCAGAATCTCAATTGCAAATTTTGAATCTGTAGTTCTGCTAATGTGGTCAGTATACAAATACAATGGGAATTTTCTAGATCAGACACTGAATAAGCGCTAGTATGTCCTAATATTTTATTTTATTTTATTTCATTTCATTTTATTCGTTATTACATTTCTTTCCCAGAAGTTTCTGAGAGGCCAATTTACGGGCTTGGGTGACAGACTATCCTTTTAAATTGGGCCGGGCCCAACATCAAAGCAATTGTTGGGCTGTTAGCTTTTGCTCTAGACTTTATTTCCTGGAGTTGTGTCAGGATTTCTATGCATATTTTTGCAAGATTTAGGCTTTCGCACCTTTATGTTTAAGATCACGTTAGTGTTACAGGAGATAGATAGCTGCCTGAGATGAGACGGGGAGAATAAATCAGCCGGCCATATGCATGATATGTGCCACAATTTGACTAGACTTCATTTTACGAGCAGAAACAATTAAAAAGAACAGGGGAATGTGAAGCAACAAGAAAAGACAATAACGGAGTTTTGACATCTGTTCAGTCCATTCGAACGATTCTTAGACAAGTCATTGAACTTAAGGGATGCTTGATGTTACAACACTACTCCACATCAACAAAGTTTTATTTGAAACAAAAAACATTTCCATGACCATTGTGTTGCACCCAAACATACATATGGCGATCATTTTGGATCATATCTCTTCGACTCATCGGTCTCGTCATGGTGCATTCCCAGCAGAGACTCGTGTTTTTAGGACATACAAGAAATAAATCACCGGTAAGGTGCAGAATAGAACGACAGCAGAGACAAACGGTTAGCCTGAAACAAAACTAGCGCATCGTGACTCGAAATTAGAAGCATCCCAAATCCACAGAGGCAAAAGGTAAAGGAAGCTGCCGCTTTCAATTCGAAACAGCAGCGCATCTCGTGTGCCTAGAGAAGAACGCTGGCGTGACAATGACATGCTAGATCGCCTGAGCTAGCTTTTCCTCGCTTTCAGTGGCGTGCGCGGCAAACGCAGCGCAGCAGAGAGATCAGCCTCGAGAGCAGCGGCGGCCATGGACAAATTGGCCATGGGGTCACCTCCTCTCCTCTGCTCACATGCCGCTCACGCTGGCGGCCACGAAAGACGCGCGTATACCCGGCGAGCGAAGAGGGCAAGAAAAAGGAAGAAAAGGGATACGGATACGGCCACGGAAAGACGCGCTTGTAGCCGTAGCGCCTTGTCGCTAGCTCGCCTTTACACAACGGCACTTGCTCATCACTCGTCAGAGGAGGCCATGACAAGAGTCAGTTCAGTCCGATGATGTCCAGATCTGACCCTTGTCTTGCGGCCTGAATACCGCGGCCGTTACCACAAAAACCTGGGCTGCACTAATTCGACTGCTTATAAAAATGATCAAGTATTTTCATTAGTAGTACAGAGTAGTTGTGAACAAATTCATTAGCACTGCATAACAGTACATGGATTAGCAGAGTAGCAGTCGTCGCACAGGGAAAAAAATTGAGTTGTTGCCGCATAATGTAGTGTAAACTCTAGAGCATGACCTGGGGCCTTGTTTAGTTTCAAAAAACAACTCACAAATACACTATGTAAAAAGAAGATTTCCCATCACATGGAAATGTCATAACATGCATGAAATACTAAATGTAGATGAAATCAAAGACTAATTGCACAGTTTTGTTGTACTCTGCGAGACGAACATTTTGAGCCTAATTAATCAATTTTTGGATAATTTTTTATAAATACAAACGAAATGCTACAGTAACGCAATGATTACGAAGTGGCATTTTACTTCCAAATTCAACCTCCCAATTCTAACATCTAAACAAGGCCTACTTGGGTAGATGAGCATGTGGGCTGAAAGAAAAGCAAGGAAAGTCTGTGACGAGCGTGCTTGGACCGGCAGCATACAGCCGCAGCCCACAGAACCGTGTTTGATAGTATGTGGTCAAAACAGTGGAAAAAAGACGTCCCGTCTCCGGATGGGATATATTTTTCAACAAGCACCCTATTTGCCTGACATACTTGTCACTGAAATCTGAGATGCCCGTGCGACATTTGGCATCTAGATTCCAGACTGCCGGTGGAAACAGGATTATACTAAACACTAGCCAAGCCATGACAAAGACCACTGATTCAACTTAATCGCCAAATTGCCATGTCAAACAATGTGAAGTACATGGTTTTGTGGCCCACAGTATTGTATCCCCCTTTGTTAGACATTAGCAGCGTCATCACACAAACACTGACACACATATCTCCAACCATTACACCTCTTTTATTTGTCCTACCTCCAAAAACTCCAAAACTTTTCCAACATTTCGTGGAAAGCTCCTGATAATTCCACGTCATGAAGCCACCTACCAACTGCACAGTTCATACCAATCTCCGCGTACTGGCATCACTGTACATAAAGAGCAGTGTGAGTGTGTGTGCGCCCCAGCAAAACTCCATACACATACACCCAGGGAACTTGAACCCAAGTCCTCAATTTCAGACAGACCGAGCCCATTCATCACCGCTTGGAGGACAATAGGAAGGGATCAGGAGACACTGACCTCTGCTTTTCGTGTGGGGCTCTCTCTGATGCTTTCTTCTTCCATCCATGCAACAAGGAATCAAATGTTAATCCCCACCTTTTTCTTTAATTTCCCTCGCACCAATTCCTCTCCATTTTCCCCCTTTCTTTGATTTGACCAAAGATTGGTAGCGTACGAGTTGACATATATACCCATGGGGCCGCCGCCCCCTCCTCAACCCCCGCAAGGGCTCTGTTTCAGCGCCCCCTCCTCCTCCTCCTGGCCATGGGGAGACCAGAGCTTGCCCAGCGCGTGGTGGATTGACGCGATGGAGGGCGTGGCGGGGGCCGAGAGCGGAGGAGCCGGGCTCAGGTTCCTCCTCCAGCTCGATCCGGGACGGCCGGGGTTCGATCGCAGCACCCTGCTGGGATTCTCGCTCTCCGCGCTGCTCGGCCGCCTTCTCCGATGGAGAGGATCTGCGGCGATCGCGGGGGAGGAAGGTGTTGGCGGCGGCTCCGGGAGCGCCGCCGTGTCCGCCGCCGCGCTTGCCGCCGCGGTTTCTCTCTGCGTCGCGGCGATGTACAAGTCTGACCAGCGGCCGCGCCGCGCTCCGACGCCGCGAACGCGGCCGCGGCGGCGGCGGCCGCTGCTGCTGCCGGCGCCGAGTTCAGGTGCGCCATCCGGGTGCTCGGTTTTGCTCTGTTCGCGTTCCGAATTCTGAATTTGTTTCCTTAATGGTGTTTTCTTGCAGCTTCTCGGCCTCGTGCTCTCCCTGCAGTTGACGATGGGCTCCGGATTCTGTCGTCAAACGTGAGTTTCTCGATCCAACAACCTTCCGTTTCTTGATCATGCCAGCTCGACACATCCTTTCGTAGCAGTAGACTCGTGACTGATCCTCCCAATTCTTGTGTGTGTGAAAAGGATGAATCTTTGGATAACGTGCTTCACGGCGCGGCCATCGGCGCCGGAGACGACGAGCCGGATATCGTCGCGCGGGTGGTGATGGAGACCGCGCCGGCCGAAATCGCCGGAGTAATAAATGCCGACGACGAGACAGAATCGGAGGAGGAGGACCAACAGGAGCAAGAAGAGCGCAAGAAGCAGGAGCTCGAGGGGCAAGAGCAAGAGCGGCTGAGGGAGCTGTGGCTGTCGCTGCTGGAGCGGGAGCAGCGGCTGGAGCTCCGGCTGCAGGAGCTCGAGGGCCTCCGGGCGCAGGAGGCCGCCGTGCGGGAGCTCGAGACCCGCGTCGCCGCCGCCGCCATGGAGGAGCGGCTCCTGCAGCTCAAGGTCTCCACGCTGCAGGAGGAGAACGGCAGGCTCAGGGCGCAGGCGGAGGAGCTCGACGCCGCCCGCGCCGAGCTGGCGCGCGCCAAGGAGAAGCTGCGCGCGATCAAGGCGCGGCTGCAGGACGAGGAGGAGGAGGCGCGGCGCGAGGCGGCGGCGCTCCGGGCGAAGGCGGCGGAGCTGGAGAGCCGCGGCGAGGAGAAGGCCGCCGCGCTGGCGGCCGAGGTCGCCGAGCTGCGGAAGGCGAACGCCGCCCTGGAGGAGGAGAACATGGAGCTTGCCCTCAGGCTGCAGGATGCGCAACAGGCTGCATCCTCGGTTAATCTGGTTCTTCAGGTAACAATAAAATTTAATCTTTTACATATTACAGTACGTTGTCAGGTTATTAAATGCTTGAATTATTAGATGATGTTCTAGATTATCATAATGTGATAAACCGTTGAAGATGGTACCTTACACGTTGTTGAAACAGCTATTGCAAAATGGTTTAAAATTAAAAGTGTGCAATATTTAAGTAGTCAAAGTAATTTGGCCCACGAGGTTCATATGGATGTTAGAAATTCTTATTCTTGCATCCAGGAGCAGTGCCAACAAGGCATGTTCCATGCGATTTGCAAATGTGGTAGTGAAATGCAGTTTTGTCATTCCATTATGTTGGGAATAAAGCTCTCTCTAAAAAGCAGAGGCTCAAATTTGTGCCAAGTGCACCATGTCACTGTCATAGCTTTAATTTGACGCCGGGATGCCTTATCAAAGTAGACTACCTCATCCTGGGTGGGTTTGTTATTCCAATGCTAAAGTCATGCTTAGAACCTTCTGCTGCTGAATTATTGGAGTTGAGCATGAACTTGGTCATTTTCACCTTTGAATCTGTATTGCTTAAACAAATTAATCTTCTTTCTCCTTGATCATTGTTGTCAATGGTACTTTTGGGGACTAGTATATATTGAACGTGATGGGTCATAAAGTTTCTCCGTGCACCTTGCTCAATCAAAGAGTCGTTAGTTTGTTAATACTCGCTCAAGACCTTTCAAATGCTCAAAAGCCAATGAAAATTCAGCTATTTTGCCCTTTCTGCGCGCACACACACTTGAATATTTTCTTTTTGCAAAACCTGAATTTTTCTCTGTCTCAATATTCAAATGAACATTCCCTTTCTTCAGATCTGCTTGTAAATTTGTCAGATCACGTAGATGATTATGGCTCTCTCGCAGCAAACACTACCAGCATTCACTTTCTTGATTCAAATTTTGGTGTTCCCAAATGAGGAACTATGTTATGTACCTATCTGTAGCTATCACAGATTTCACATTTCAGGGTTTAAGCACACAAGAAGCGTCTGAATACCAGAAAGAAAAGCACGTGTTGTCAAATGTCAAGCAACATGCCACTCTAGTACCATCACCATACGGCTCTGCTCTGAATTTGTTTAATAATCTTTCCTTTTTTCCAACATGCAGGAGGACATGGCAGAGGAGGCGAGGTACCTGAGGGAGACCAACGAGAGTCTGACGAGGCAGATCGAGCAGCTCCACAGCGACCACTGTGGGCACGTCGAGGAGCTCGTCTACCTCAAGTGGGTCAACGCCTGCCTCCGCCACGAACTCCGCGACCCCAACACCGAGCAGCAAAGCTACGCCGATGGCGGCGCCGGCGCCGGCGCCCTGGAGCTGAGCAAGAGCATGAGCTTCCGCTCCAGCGAGAGGGCCAAGCAGCTGATGCTCCGGTACGGCCACCCGGCCGGCCTCGAGGCCTTCGACCCCGCCCTCTTCTCCCCGCTGCACGAGTCCGTCAACGGCGACGCCGGCGAGCGCTCGCCCGCGCGGAGCTACTACTACGAGCCCGACCGGAGCCCTTATGCCATGTCGGAGAAGGCCGCCTCCGTCTCCGGCTACGGCGCCGCCGCGGCGGCGCCAGCAGGGAAGAAGGCCGGCGGGCCGCGCAAGCTCAAGTTCTTCGGCAACATCAAGAAGCTGATCCCCGGCGGCAAGAAAAGCGGGAGCCACTCGAGCCACGGGCACGCCGGCCGCGACGGCAGGAAGGCGGCGGCGCCGGCGAAGGCGCCGGTGCCGGGCGACGAGTACCTGGAGAAGGCGATGCAGTGGCTGTCGACGCACGACGCGCTCGACGGCGACCACTCGTACGAGAGCACGCCGCTGTCGTCGTGCGACCGGACGCCGATGAGCAGCGTGACGACCAACACCACCGTGGACTCGCGCGCCGCCCGCGCCGGCGGCGGCGGCCACAGCGAGCGCGGGGAGATGATGGTGCGGCGGTCGGAGGCGGGGCCGACGATGGCGAGGTCGAAGAGCGACGCCGGGAGGTCGTACGGGCGGGAGGCGAGCCGGTACCACGCGCTCAGGCCGGACCACCCGGCCGGCGGCGGAGTCGAGCCTGACGGGTTCCGTGCGCCGGAGGAGCGCGAGCTGAGGCGGCGGTCGGCGGAGCTGAGGAGCCCGGCGGTGGCGTGATGGCGACAGGGGCACGCATGCAGATTGCAGAGCGATGCCCAGTGACAATGCAATCGATGGATTTAACAATAACAGGGAGTGGTATCATGGTATGCGTTATGCAAAAGGCAGGTTCTTTCTTTTTTTGTGAATATTTGTACTAGTGTTGAAGGGTGAACCTGCGTGTAAAAGCGGCATGGTGATGAGTCGATAAAAGACTTCGTGAGAGAAGAAGATCGCGGCATGTATGATGACGACAACCTTTTTGGGGATAAATTCTCTCCCATTTCGTCTCTTCTCGTCGAGGAATCTCCTTGCCGCAAGTTTGATTTTGGTTCGATTTCCTTTGTTTTGTCAAACCTATATTCTTCAGTCGTCTGAAAGTTTCTGCGTAACCGAGCAAACGAGCCCAATTATCTAGTGATTCAGCGCCCAGAAGGCCAGAACTCAAGCCCAGAAAACACAGGTGCACGTGAAGATGACCCACGCGTGAGGTGAGCCTTGGGCCATCTAGCGAGGAAAGCCATAGCAAATGGATGCCATCGCCCGACGGCCAAAGCTTGGGCCATCTAGACAGGCCCAGGAGGCCGGAATCGCTGGCAGCTGAGGTAAACGGGGGTTTCATTTTTTTACGAAAGAACATTACGTATGCAGACGCACCCACACTCACTCTATACATACATAGAAGCAAATCTCTCTATGAGCATTTTAAGAGACTGGACTCGTAAATATCAAAATTAACGAAGACAACATAAGCGAGCATGTTATCTACCATAAAAAAATAGCACCGGGAAAATTCTGAAATAGATTTTGTTAAAATATAATATTTATGGTGATAGCAACGGTCAAATACTAAAATAAATCTAAAAAATACGATATTCGTAATAATTTGAGGACTGAAATCCAATCAAACAGGTTACTGTGTACACTGGAAAGAGGCTTACCGGTCAGTACGTCTTACTTTCTATTCATATCATTTGCCAATGTTAAGCAACCCGTTGTGCTAGGCACAGCGGACCGGCCGTGTGGCCCAGGTAAAAAGAACATTTTTTTTCTTTTACTGGTAACCTGTTAGATTCGCGCACCTGATGGAGACACACCTGTAGGTTAATACTAAAGTTTCCCAATGTCCATTTCATTTTAAGCTGAGGCGTCCATCACTACGGGGGTGTTCACTTCCTGGAAAAGAGGGGTGACATTAAAAATGTCACCTCGGACACTGTAACGCACTGTATAGACTCAAAAGATTCGTCTCGTCGTGTACATCAAAACTATGTAATTAGTTTTTTTATTTACCTACGTTTAGTGCTCCATGCATGAGGAGAGAGATTTGATGTGTGAATAGTGAAGTTTGGAGAGAGAAAGTTTGGGGGGATTTTTGGAAGTGAACACCGCCTATGGCAATTATGACAAGATATGGTGTTCGTAATTGCTGTGCAGGAGTACGTGTTGAGAAGCAGGTCTGAACCAGCTTGTGTGTTTTAGTACAAATGGGGCGGTGGGAGAAGCGTGGCCAAAAAAAGCTGAAAAAAACGTTCCGTTTGGTTTCTAGTTTCATCTTATTTTGATCATAAGCTGAAGTTAAGCTGTTCCAAACAGTGCCTTTATTTGCTTGGCCGGGCATATGTGGCGAGTGCCATTGCTATTTTCAACCGCTGAGTGGGAATGATCCACAAGCTTGTGTCCAATAAGTTTGATCCACCGCTTTCCGAAGCTAGTGTCCAATATGTTGGTGAATCGTTTGGCACCACGTCTGGATGAACTGGTCCAGCGCAATCAGAGTGCGTTCATCAAGGGGCGCTCCATCCTGGATAACTACAAGTATGTGCAATGCGCTGCCAAGCTGCTCAAGCGCAGGAAAATCCCAAAGGTGCTCCTCAAGCTCAACATCTCTAAAGCGTTCGACACCGTCTCTTGGCCTTTTCTGCTCGAGCTACTGCAGGCATGGGGCTTTGGCAGTCGGTGGCGCGACTGGATTGCCCCACTGCTGTCCAGCATCAACAAGGGTCATGCTCAATGGCCAACTTGGGAAGCCGATTTGGCATAAACGAGGGCTACGACAGGGGGATCCGCTCTCATCAATGTTGTTTATCATCGTGATGGATGTGCTCAGTAGGCTTTTGGGAAAGGCGAGGGATCAGGGGCTCTTGCAGCCAATTGGTCACCCGTCGATCAAGTTCCAATGCAGCTTGTATGCAGACGATGTCATCCTCTTCGCGTCACCGACTGTCCCTGAAGCGCAAACCATAGCCCGCGTGCTGTCAATCTTTGGCGCAGCCTCTGGCTTGCTGATCAATCTTGCTAAATGCTCCATCACACCAATCTTCGGGGCCGATGAGGTGCTCCAGGACCTTCAAGCAATCTTGCCGTGCCCAGTGGTGCAATTTCCCATTACTTACCTGGGGGTTCCGCTGTCAACTGGAGCATTGCCGAGAGAAAGCTTCAGGAAGGTGGTGGATAAGGTGGCTGCCAAGCTGGCATTGTGGAAAGGACCTATGATGCAGAAGAGTGGGAAGTTGGTGTTAACCAAAGCAGTACTATCGGCAATACTGATCTACTGGATCATGGCCGATCAGCTACCGGCCTGGGCTTTGGAAGCCATCGACGGTATTCGTCGACAGTTTTTCTGGGCAGGGAAGGACGTCTCGGTTCGAGGGAGGTGCTTGGTGGCCTGGGAGGTGTGATGCCTGCCAACACGGTATGGTGGCCTTGGGGTCACTAACTTCAGATTGGTCGGGGTTGCGCTCAGCACCAAATGGCTCTGGATGCAACGTACATACCCAGATAGAGCTTGGTCGGCCATGCAGATCATGGTGAGCCCCGAAGCACAGGCTCTATTCAACGTCTCAATCACTATACAAGTGGGCAACGGTGAACAAGCTTTGTTCTGGAGGGACAATTGACTGGACGGGCACTCCATCAAGGATTTGGCGCCGACACTACTCACCTCGGTTGGGCCTCGAATCAGGAAGACTAGGACTGTGGCACAGGCGCTCACACAAAACCGATGGGTGAGGGATATAACTGGGGGCTTGACAGTAACTGCGGTGGTGGAATATCTGCATCTCTGGCCCCGGCTGCAAGAAGTGCAGCTGCTGCCAAACGTGGAGGATGTGGTGCGTTGGCGTTGGACTTCCACAGGCCAGTCCACAGTGCAATCGGCTTACCAAGCATTGCAAGTTGGCAGAGCAGAGTTCTTTGGTGCTCACCGTATCTGGAAATCCTGGGCACCGCTGCGAGTGAAGTTGTTCTTCTGGTTAGCGACGAGGGAGCGCATCTGGACGGCGGACCGGCGACGACGCCGGGGTCTCGACGCCCATGATCTGTGCTTCCTGTGTCATCAGGAGAACGAGACGGCGAATCATTTGCTCGTAGCCTGTCCGATGTCCAAGGAAATTTGGTGGCGCGTGCTGACTTGGGCGAACTGTCTGTGCTCATTCCTTGACGAGGTGGTCTGCATTCAAGATTGGTGGGAGCACCTGGCCTCCATCCAGCCACCGCGGCGGCGCAAGGGCACAAACTGCTTGTTCATGGTGATCGGCTGGAATATATGGAAGGAAAGAAACGGGCGCCTATTTGAAGGACGGGCAGCGACCGCTTCGGCAGTGGTAGCGCGGATGGTAGAGATTTGGATATTGGCGGGTGCCAAGAACCTTGGTAGTTTCTTTTGCGAGTAGTCGCCTTTGTTTCCCTTTGCACGCTTGTAATCGAACTTTTCTCTTCTTAATACAATGATACGCAGCTCTCCTGCGTATTCGAGAAAAGAAAAGTGGGAATGATCTGGGACTTGTCTGTTTGTATCCCTCCTGTTGATCTCGGACTTAAAACCGGTCATGCATCCAAGCACTCAAAGCCACATGTATACATTGAGAGAGAACGATGTTGTGGAAACAAGCTTTCGACGAGATGCACTGATAAGCCGCATCATTAGTCAACCACAGAAATACATACAAGTAATTAATCACTACAGTACCAATCATAACGTAAAACGGTAAAAGGTTGCTAAAGCAAACACGCAACGCAGGCCATCATGGATCAACAAGCCAATCAAAGCACGAACAGCGGTTACGCGAAATCCATGAACGACGAGAGCTAGCTCGATCCTGCCTGCTGGGTTAACCGAGCAGCTTCTTGACGGCCTGGAACCTGGCCTCCTTGTCCCCGAACTTGGTGCCCTGGTAGTACTCGAGGTAATCCCCGAACCTGTACGGCCCCGGGTAAGCCAGCGCCGCCGCGTCCTCCCTCGCCGGCGCCACGACGGCGTTGGCGCCGGGGTTGTAGAACGTGGCCACGGACAGCCGGCGGCCCTCGCTCCCGGCGGCGACGCGGTGCACGACGCTGCGGTAGGCGCCGCCGCTGAGCACCTCGACCTGGTCCCCGATGTTGACGAAGAGCCTGCCGCCGACGGTGGGGCCGACGGGGACCCACTCGGCGCCGCCCCGGAGGAACTCGAGCCCGCCCACGGCGTCGTCCTGGAGGAGCAGGATGATGCCGCCGGCGTCGGTGTGCGCGCGCAGGCCCCACACGAGCTCCGGCCGCGGGCAGGCGGGGTACATGGCGAACTTGGTGCCGACGAACGGCGGCGCGAAGGCGGCGGCGACGTGGCCGCCGGGGAGGCCCAGGTTCAGCGACATGCACTCGCCCAGGCGCTCCGCGAGGGTCACCATCTGGGCGATGTACGCGTCCAGCGTCTCTCTGCATATATGTATATATAGTATATATGTATATATACATCGAGTGTTCATCATCAGTGCGTTTGATCGATCATGGTGGCAAAGCTAAGCTAGAGGAATTAAAGGGTGGCGATATGATGATGACCTGGTCGGCGGCGTGATCTCCGGGAAGTCGGCGACGTTGGTCTTGGGGCGGTGCTGGATGAAGTAGGTGCTCTCCCAGTCCACCTGGTCGGAGGGCTCGTCGCCGCGGCCGGCCGCGGCCGGCAGGTTGGTGGCGAGGTCGGAGGCGTAGAACTTGGCCTGGAGGTTGTCCTCGTAGTGAGCGTAGACGAAGCGTTTGACCTCGTCCATGAGCGCCGCGTCCACGCCGTGGTTCTCCACCTGCGGCCGGCCGGCGAACACGACACGAGCACACGCACGCGTCAAGATTTAGTGGCAAATCAAATCGCTATGTATACAGACATCAGGAATGCAGGGATATATAAGCAGTATTACGTACCCAGAAGAAGCCCCAGTCCTTGCAGGCCTCGTGGAGGCGCGCCATGGTCCGCGACGACCTCTCCTCGTCGCCGCCGCTGAGGCCGGCGAGGTCGATCACCGGAATGTCCATCGGTCCCGTCATGGCTTCGATCGTTTGCACTGTCAGGTGCCAAACACTAAGCCTTGCAACACACCGCTACTGTACTTGTTGTACTGCCTCCTTATCAGTTGCAGTGTCTGAACTTGTGTTTGCTGCATGAGGTGAAGGGGTTGCTATTTATAGCGCTTGCTTGGTCCGACATCGCACGAACATATTGCATGTATGCGTGCTACCACGAGCAAATATTAATCCACTTTGTGGTGTTGTATATATGTATGCGATCTGGTCCTCCAACTGGACGGTGCCAAATTTAGACAAGTTGCAGGCGGATGACGAGGCACCTATTGGCTCCATCGATCCCAAATTCCATGTGGGCATATGCCTGATCATGCATGCAGCCGGCCAGGTGAGACGTCCCGTTCCGTCCGTCTGCAACAGGGGCAGGGTTTGGCACGGGCGACGAAGCCGGTGACTTCCCGCGGTTTCGGTTGCTTGGTTTGGAATAGCCCGGCTGGATGCAGCGAATGAAGCGTAGGACACCGAGCTGATCGTGGAGCATTAGAGCAACTGGGGCCTCTATATGGACCTCTACTCTAAAATTTTAAGGCTTGGAGCAAAAAACATAACTCCAGCAGGGCCTCTAAATAGACCTACATTTTACATGAGCCTCCAAATCTCTCCACCAAGCCTCCGTTTCTAGAGGGCCTCCAATTTCCCCTCCAAACAGTGGGTCCCATGGTTTCTTTTTTTTCTCATTTTTTCCTTCCCCCTTCTCTTCGCTTCGCACCGCGAGCCGCGCATCCGCCGCCGCCGCGGCCGCGCAGCCGCTGCCCTGCTTCTTCCACCTCCCCGAGCAGCCGCCGCTCGCCGCGGGCCACAGCGAGCGCATGCCAGAGAGGAGCGAGGTGGTGGTGAGGAAAGGAGCGCGCGCCTCTGGTGGCGGCGGGGCCTGTGGTTGCCGCGGTCGGTGGTGGCGTCGCCGTGGTCGTGGCGTCCCCCAGCTCCGAGGAGTTGGCGGACAGGTGGGTCCGACCGGCGGTGGCAGGGAAGGCGACGGAGGACGAGGAGGCGGCGGGAGGAGTGGTGGGAAGGAGTTCGACGCCGCATCAAGAAGGCCGAGGACGACCTCCACGCGCACCTCGTCGTGCCCGACACCCACGACGTGCTGTTACTGCGGTCGCCTCTGACGCCGGCGTGCTCGAGCAGCGCTCCAGGCGGGGTGGGGCTGGGCTGGCGAGCGGCAACACAGGCCCGCAGATCTGCCGTCCGCCGGTGCCACGGCTCAGGTCTTCCCCCCTCCCCCTTCTCCTCCACTGCGCGCGGGCGAGCGGTGGCGGCGGCCTCTCCCTCCTCCCCGACGGTAGCGAGCGCGGGGTCAAGACGGCGGGCGGCTCCCTCTTCCTCCTCCCTCCTTCCCTCCATTGCGCGTGGGCGAGCGGAGGTGGCACACGGGCGGCGGCCGCGGGCGAGCAGAGCGGCGGCGAGCGCGGAGGTTTGGAGATGGGCTGGGTTGATTCACTGACATATGGGGTCAACAACCAAATAGAGGGCTGAGTTGATTTGTTGCTGGAGTTGGGCTCTAATTTGAAGGGCCTCTATTTTTAAGTTGGACCTGTAAATTAATTTTGAAGGCCTAAATTTGCATAGCCTTGTTGGAGTTGCTCTTATTCGAGTGAATGTGATCGAGCTCTGAACAACGGGGAGACGAATCGAATCTGATCGTGATCTAGCGAGCGAAGCTAGATGCGGTGGACTGACCCGGCCTGACAATTAAATCCGATCGATGCGTGGATCCGATGCAAAGCCGGGCGTGGTCGATCTCGTAAGCTCTACTCGACGCTGTTCCGATCCGGCGGCCGCGGCACGGGCGAGCGAGCCTCACGCGCCGCTGCATCCGGGTCCCACCGACCGGCGGCCGACACTGCCCCCAACGCCGGCCTTGTGCCGGCACTGACCGATCGGAGTTTTCGCGGGGTCCGGCGGATCGGATCCGCGCGGGGTTTCCATCAGGGGCTCAGGACTCGCACACTGAATTGAGTGCATTATTAGTTAGTAGTAATAATTCACCACCAACCCAGATTGCAGCAGGCACATCCACATCCACCAGGTCGGTCAAACTTCTTCTCTTCGGCGCTGTTTAGTTCCCAGTCAAATCATCGAACTTCCAAAAATTCTCTCTCCAAATTTCACTATTCACCTATCACATCAAATCTCTCTCCTCATGCATGGAGTACTAAACGTGGTAAATAAAAAAAACTAGTTGCATGGTTTTAATATACACGACGAGACGAATCTTTTGAGCCTAGTTAGATCATGGTAGAACAATGTTTACCACAAACAAACAAAAAGTGCTACAGAGCGCTACAGTATCCGATGTGACTTTTTCACCTCACTTTTCACCCTCTTTTCAGGAACTAAACACCTTGCTAGAAATTAAGTTTTTCATAGTCTAGAGAGTAGGGACGATTAGACGAACACCAAACGACATGCATGCATCGAAAGCGATCGGTTTTGAAGGCCACACCAGCACTATCAGGTGTGCTTGTTGTGGGCGATCGAGCCCCGGCCGGCCCCCGGGTTCCTCTGAAAACTGCGAGCGGGAGTGTCACCAGCAGCACATGCCGGAAAACACCATACCGGTCCCTGCTAGTGTGGCAGGCGTCTCGTTTCTGCGTTCCTGGTCAATCGATCTGCGACAGTCAACAGGCCGCCCCGCACCGCCGGTACGATTCAGGACCACGCGGGGTGACCTTTTGACCATGCCACATGCCAGCACTATCAGTAGATTTTTAGTTATTTCTATTGAGTGAATGAAACACGGCACCAGATGAGTAGATGATTCTCCGGTTCAGTACCACACTCATGCCACTTCCAGCAGGCGGGGCCATGGAATTTCAGACAAATTTGCCCATACGATGTTTGTTTGGTAATTTTTTTAAATTAGTTTTTTTTGGTAATTTGAGACTAGCAAAGTTCAATATCGATATGTTCATCAAGTGCTGAGTGACCTTGCCATATAAAAGGTCTCAAAAAAGGGATTGTCATCCAAAGGAAAAATGCATTAAACGGACAGACTGAAATTCATGTTATTCTCCAGCCTTTCTATCAAACTTGAGCCGAAGAAAATAAAGAACCAATTATTTTATTCAAATATGGATTCAAATCAGGGTTTAAATTCCAAACTTTTCAAACTGCTACTCTTTTCACCGGTCTTAGACACCCGGTTACCACCAAATTTTTAAATCCTCGACCAACTTACAGAAGTAAACCATGTATTACTATTACTGCATCTTGCATGGTTTTCGATGAAAGCATTCAGCAAGATGGTAATTCATGTAAACCATGCCCAACAGAACACAGAATCAGGTAAATGTAAGACACAATAGTACAGTTCTTACATACAATCTGAAACAGATATTCGTTGCTGCTTCATTACTAGCTAGGACAGTAAATGAATGATGGGCCCTAAACATTACATTGCACTCTTCACCTCCAGCGAGCAAAAATGAGTAATCAGATAGTGCAAACCAGTGGGTTGCCTTTTGGCGTGCTCCAACCCAAGAGCCATCGCGCACATGGACTCAAGTATAAGCAGAGTCTCATCTGCGCGCTCCCCACCCAAACCAATCTGTTGTGTCTAGATGTTTAGAGCGCCACAGCCCTTAATTTCTCACACCTAGAATCCTAAGTCTTAAATGCAATTTATAGTGTAGGCTAAATTACATACAGATATCGATGCTTAAATCTAACATACAACTAATTCCTGTAACTCCTGACAGTCCGTGTCTCACGGTTGCTGCGACTTTCACATCCCTCCAAAAGGTTGATAGGGCGACATTACTGCAGATACCAATGGCTTCTATGGATTATATGACTCAACCGCATATAGCCTCAACAACGGCCCTTTTCATAGTCCCTGGGCATGGATCCCCACCAAATACATCTGGAACCACGCTTACACCACAGCGCTCTTGACCAATGCAGTTCTGCAAGAAACATCGATTTTAACTGTAGCGTGAAACAAATACGAGTTGAGAGTTTTGAATGTGGTCGACCAGTGTTTGCAGATCCTTTACCTTCCAAAATATGTCGTATGACTTGTGTGCATGGCAAGCTCCTTCAGTGTAGCTCCCGCAGGAGCCCTGTGGTGTGCCAAAGCTGGCGAATTTTATCTCAGTTATCTTCCGTCCATGATCACACTGGAGGTGGATCTTGGCTTTCTCATAGTCTTTTGTATGCCAGTTCTTCAACGATGGCTGCCATTCGGAGACATCTGCACAGATACTCCCTGTGGTTCTTTTCACCATCGAGATTCCAGTAGGATCACCACCCCACTCCTCAAATATAACCAAAAGGTTCCCTGTTGGATTAAGCCATGAACGAGGAACGTGGTACCTGAACAAGCACAACGTGAATGTAAGAGCTTCAATTGTACACTTTACATGGATATTGCTGCAGTGACCTATGAAATGCCTACCATCTCTGAGAAGAGTCACCACAGTTGGTTTGGCACTTTTTCTCATCATACTCTCCACGGTAATCACAGATTCCACAGGTTCCAGAGGCTTTGTAGCCAGGCCAATACCGTCCAATACCTTGTCCATTTATCCAAATTTGCCCTTTACCCATGCTATTCATATCCAAAGCTAATGGTTCATCGCCATCTGGTGCGTTGAAGAAAGCCTGCACAGAATACAATAGATGAATTGTCTTTTGAAAAAAAAAATCCACATGGAAACCAGTCAAACTTATGAATTTCTTGGATACCTTGTACCACGTAAGAGGCTGTTTCTGCACAGGTTCTCCCCACTCTACTGATGAGCTTCCACTAAGGGAATGAAGACTCAAAGTTTCACCTTTCAGACCAACCTGCAGAAGTACAGAGCTGTTTAGGTTCATGGGTTCAACAGATCAGACATAAGGTTAAGGTTCATAACAGTGACAAGCAACCTGATAGGTCCATTTCTGCCACGTGAGATCTCTTCTTCCCTCATTTAGGCCATCCAGTGTCACAGGACCTAGAATTCCAGCATTCCAAGTCTCAAAATGTTCTCCCACATTCTGCAGTGAAGGTTCATAAAATGAATCTCGAGACAGTAATACAGTTCACAACCAATACTAGTACAGTACTATCTGCTGGTGCAAAAAAATGTCCACTCACCGGGAGGCCAACTGCTATACTTAAGCATGAAATGGTGTTACTGCCTGGCCAAAGTTTTACATTTCCCCTATATGTCAATCTTGGATCTTCTACATTTCCATAGACAGTTCCTGCCAATGAATGGGAGAGCATATTGAAAATCAATTGGGCAGAGAGAGAGAGAGGAGGGAGAGAGGGAGACAGACTCCGTTCTTTACCTGTTAGTTGTCCATTAATGAAAATATGCAAAGCATGACCAGCTGACATAACAGTTAGCACTGGATTCTTCCCAGTACTGAGGAACTGCTCATCCTGAGCAATTTCAACACTGAAAATGAAACCTTTAGCATCTTCGAAATGCAAAAACTAACATTAGAATTTCTGAGTTAAGAATACTCACTATGTTGTGTACCATAAATAGTCTGTTTTATCCCTTGTCACGTTTATCTGTTCCAATAAACCTACTGTTGTAAATGATTCCTCACTCAAGGAATTTATATCCTCATTGTATGATTGCCATGCCAATCCTCCAGCCCATTCCATTTTCATTTGCGAAATCTGACTCCCGACCTGTATAAACATATCAGTACGAAACGTTCTTTTCTCCAAAATAATGAAAAAGTGAGTAGCACAAAGGAAATGCTGCATGAACTAATTGAATAGGGTAAGCATCCAATTTAAGCAAGAAACTCAATTAGAGCAAGAATAAGAGAAGTTGTAGAATGAACAAAAAAGATTCAGGTGCCCAATCTCACCCTGGCGGTGTTGTACACTGTTGTTTTGCAGTCTGGGAGAATACTTATGGACCAGGGAGGTAGATCATAATGCATTCCATTGAATGGTACCCTAGAATAAGATAATTTATCCTTGTTCTCAAGGAAGGCCACACAAACGCCTGCGCTTGATCTAAAAACAGATGCCTAAATAGGAAATTATCAAGAAGTTAATTGTGAACAAAATATTATTATAGGGTTCAAATGCAAATAATGAACATAATGTTGCAATAGTTAATGACCTGCTGAGCATTTCCAAGTGAAGTAACAATCGGGTCTCCTGCAACCAAGGCTGGTTCACATAGCTTGATAGCTTTATGCAACTCCTTTAAGTGGCCCCATTTTGGTTCTCTCAACAAGCCTGTGGAAGTGGAGGGAGAACTCAGATCAAATTGGCCAACAGAAGGATTATTAAGTCATAATGGTTGAAACATAATCACTTCTTATTTGGCACCGAACTCCATCATATCCCCTCAAATATTCAATAAAGTATGTTGCATGTGATTTTGATTGAGAAATAATGTCTTGCCCAATCAATTCTACTCCGTATTAATAAACAGGGAGATTAGAGGTTACATTATATCCCTCAATTTAAAAATTAAAACCACTTCAGCTTGTAGACTAGTAGGGACTGTGGCTTCCATATTACTATACAATGCTGTAGCCACTGCCCCTAGAAAAATACCAGCAAATACCTACACCTTGTTTCACTGAAGATGATTAAAGAGCAATATTAAATCAATCTTATAGCATCTATAGAATTATGTATATATACTGCATCAGGGAAAAATGTGTAGCAGTAATCCTTACATGTTAGAAGATTGATGTAAACTACAAAACACATGCCTTTGACAAAGTAGAATACGTTCAACTCACCATATTCATCAATAGGAGCATCGTAATCATAGCTAGTTGCAATGAATGGACCACCAGCTGTGCGCCCAAAATTTGTTCCTCCATGATACTGAAATGTGGTGTCAGAACTTTACTCAATCAATAATTTGGTAATAAGTCTCAATTGCAAAGCATAAGTCATGGGAGCTACCATGTAATAATTAACAAAAGAGCCACCCTTCTGAATAAATTTGGCAACACCATATGCTAGATCTTCTACTGGTCTATGTGGAACTGGAATACCAAAGCCTGTATACCTGCACTCAAGAGAGAATAAAGAAGATACATAAGGAGAAAGATTAAAAAAATTTACGAGCCCCTGGCTTCTTGGGTTAGGTAAAGAAAGCAAACTAAATTACCAAGCTGTCCAAGCCTCGGTCCACATGGTAGGCTTGTGAGGTTTATTCGGGGAGAACCAGTCACAATAAAATCCATTGCACGTATTAACCTGCAACCATTAAATCACACCAAGTTCTTTTTGAGTGGACAAAGGGGGAAAATAGAAAATCATCCTACACATGATTAGTTTCCTTTCTTGGACAATGGTCACAAGGTCAGGCCCCAGCACATTAAAGAAATGCAGCCCAAGGTGCATTATTAAAGAAAGGAAGTACAGTACATACGATTGGATCCGGGGCATCATCTTCTTTGCACATGATCCATGGAACGCCCGTGTTGAGTGCAACCGCCATGCTAGCTGCCCATGACGCGTAGGCCTTGGCGGGTTCGCCCTGATCCCACTCCAAGGGCCCAAACTCATTCTCAATCTGCAAGGACAACAAAATGCAAAGGTAGGTTGCATTCAAAAGTGTGGCATCAATACAGATCAAGAATGTATGAGTTGCAAACATACCTGGGAGAGGATTATTGGCCCTCCCTGCCATTCAAAGAGCCCTTCTGACTTCATCATGCCAACAATTTTTGTGGTGAATTTCTGCATCTCAGCCTGTTCAAGATTGAATCCTGGGTTAATTTTTTTTACCAAGTTTGCAGTAATTTTATAAAGGAGAAACACATGAAAAGCAGAATGATCCATGGATTCTTGCCTTGAACGGCTCATTATCAGTCCTAAAGCTGATGCCTGGGACATACTTGAGCCAAACAGGGAAACCACTGCAACCAAATGAGGGAAAGGAACATAGTTTAGCATACTTCACATCACCTTGACATCAATGGATCTTTGCTAATTATTCCTCACTGGCCAAACTCAAAGCACAGGACTAAGTACTACAGGCGAACACTCACTGTCAACTACAAGAGCATGAAAACTACTTCAAAAACAAGATTAACTGCCAAATCTCCACATGCTTCAAAAACAAGATTACTGAGACGCATACGCACTGCAAGAAACAACAATGGACATAGCAAGAACATCGACGTCGCCCCCAAACATTTCACGCAGAAATAGAGCAAAAGGAAGAAAGTTCCCCTTACCCGAAATTCCACTCGGCGCAGACGTAGGGGCCAATGCGGAGGTGCACGTAGAGTCCGGCCTGCTTCACCAACTTGATGAAGTGCACCAGATCATACCGCCCCTCGAAGTAGTACTGCGCATGGGCAACCAACAACCACGTCATGGACAGGCGAACAGCAGGAAGTGGGGGAAATCAGCGCTTTCTTTTTTACCGGCAATTTGTGTTCCGGCAAAGGTAACTACCTGTCTGGGGGAGGGCTCGTGGCCGTTCCAGAAGACGTACGTCTGCACCACGTCAAGGCCGCCGTCCTTGGCCTTCTGTATCAGATCCGGCCACATCTGCACGCCAGAAGAAGCAAGCACCACAACCAAGAGAGTCAGGCACGCTCCACGAACTGCGGCGGCGGGCAAGCGAGCCCGCATTACCGGCGGAGAAGCGCCGCCGGGCGCCGGACAGCCGGTGGAGGGAGAGGAGGGGCAAGGGAGCGGCGCGCACCTCGGGGACGCTCCTGGGGTAGTGGATGGAGCCGGAGAGCAGGATCCGGCGCTGGCCATTTACCACCACGGCCTTGCGGTCGTAGGTGACGGCCGCCGACGCCGCCGAGGCAAGCACGGCGACAGCGACCGCGATGGCGGCGAGGACCCCCGGCGCCGCGGGAGCCATGGATGGGGGAAGGAGGAAAGGGAGGGAAGTGAAAGGAAGGTGGAAACAAAGCGAGAAAAAAGGCCGCGCCTTTCGGTGCTTTCCCTCCACTGGAAGCAGGTCGGGCCACCGCTTCACTTCACTGAAGGCGGGCTCTCTCTCTCTCTCTCTCTCTCTCCTTAGTCCTTGTCCTATGGTGCTTCGCAGTTGCTTCCCTCCATGATCTGTCCTTGGCTGCTCTGCATCAACACCGTACCTCCACAATGTCCCTGCGTGTTTGGCTGCTGGTTCTCTCTCTGGAGATTGCTTTCTCTCTCTAGATTTGCCTTTGGGATCGGAGTGGGGAGTGCTCTCTAGCCCGTCGATCTGATTAAAAGATGTGTTTCAACAAGAAAGGGTCGCGAGGATCTAGGAGGGGTCTGAGCGTGATTATACTAGTGAGATGGGAGACCAACTTCCCTAATACTAATAGCGTTGTTAATTAGAGAGAAGGGGAAGGGAGGACAGAGAATGTGACTGCATTGTGGGGCCCACAGCCTGGGACTCGTGTCGTCAAGATGAGAGAGGAGGGAGCCAGGGAGGCACGAATTTTTATGAGAGGTCAAATCTTGGTGGGGGTTGCCGGTTGGGGTGGTGGAATGCTCTGCTGTCACTGCAAGACAAGCAAAGGTTCCATGCTCCAGCGTGCTTGGTTCGCAGCCCTGTCCCGCCACGCCAACTTGTGGCGCCGCCGAAGGTGAGGCGTAGAAAATGGACGCCGCACTTGTGGCAGGAATTTGTGCTGCAAAAGCCTGTGGCGGCCGCAGATTTAGTAGAAACCAAACAGCAGCCTTGCATCTTGTGGCAAGCCGCACGTTAGGCGTGGCAATGTATGGCAGAGAACCAAACATGCCATGTTTCAGGAAATATATTCATGTTCCTCTAAAATAAATTCATGTCTATTTTTTCTGTCGTTAATAAAAGGATCATTTTTACATTCCAATTCAAAATGTGTGTTCTTCCAAATATGTATCCTAATAGCTACTCCATGTTTGCTTTCCCCATGTATGCATTGAAATATAGTTTTTTTTTAAAAAAGATCAAGTTACATGAGGAGTGAATTTATAGGAGAGGTGTCAAATATAGGTGTGCCAGATGCTATGGTGAACTGACCTAGTTGGCCTTCTCCGCGATGTCTTGGGATGGACAGCTCTTGTCACGCTAAATTGGGTTGCATGCCGAAGCAAGGTTAACGAGAATTATGCCATATGTAGATTGTGATGGTCTATGGGTGCTTTATTTTTGGCATAGCCGCCGCGTTGCACAATGGTGAATTGGTGATGGATAATATATAGGATCTCCTCGGCCGTGTCCTGTCACGTACGTGTAGGCAAGTCGTTCAATCGATCACTTGTCACTGCCTATACGTATCGTGTCATTCATGGTCGTGTACCACGATGTGTTGCCGACTTCATTGCTATCGATCTGCCGTAACCTTATTCACCCCCTTATTTTCAAAATAAATAAACCTTATTCACCCCTAGCTCGGTCATGTGCTAGCTTTAATGTTACGTGAAAGCAAAATTAAAGCACCCTACGGCACATGACAATTCACACAGAACGCACAGTGCCAAAGAGCAATACAAAAGTAGCTTCCACTAATTTCTGCCGTTTCGTTTGGACACACTTGCTGACATGTGGACCTCACCTCTTATACGAGCTTGGAGCATTAACTCACATAAAAAATGAGGGTAAAAACAAGGTATATTGTTCTAAAAGGATATTTCCTCTGTCTCATGAATAATGTAATTCTAGTAGTACCTGATGATGTGAGTTAATGCTGATGATGTTGCCGCATTGGCGAGGCGTGGCATCACGTGCAAGGTGACAATGTGACATGGTCGGTCGTGTCCTGTTCAATAGCAACAAGAATTTTGTGAGCACGGTAAGTAGGTAGGTACGTAGGATAGCTGAGTCATAACTAACGTCCATCTAGCTAGGTGCCGACTTCGAAACACGGAGCGCCCGTCCAGTCACCTTGAACCTACACTCGTCAACAAGAATCTAAATATGTACTATATCCAGAATACGATGGCGGCGCAGAGCTTCGCAAGCCAGCGATGGCGGCGGCGGCGTGGCCGCTCGCGCCAGATCGGGCGAGGTCCCGGCCTGCTCCGTCGTCCTCGGCGCGGATCCGGTGCGGGCGGTGGCCGGCGACGCGTGTGGCGGACGGGCTTGCAGGCGACTATGATGTGGGCGGCCGGCGGTCGTCTGCTCGAAGTGTGCTGCGGCCGCGCGGCCGGCTGCAGGCAAGTGGTTGTGCGCGGCGCGAACAAGCGGCAGACGCGACGTCCAGGCAGCGGCCTACACGCGAGGCCGGCGGCGACGCGGTCGTTGCGCGGCGATCCCTCGGCTCACACGGTCTCTCCCCGGATGTGACTTCTGTCGTCCCTGGCAGCATGGAGGCTACGGGGGGTAATAGATCCAACGCCTCCATCGCTCCGCGTCGCCCCCACGGGGGCCATCTGGGCGGATTTCGCTAGCTGTCGTGCAACCGCCTTCCCCACGGGTTGGTGCCGTCCCTTTGCCGGCAGAACCTTGCTCCGAGTGGCAGTGTTCGTCGACGGCGGCCAGAGTGCGTCTTGTCTTTGCAAGCAAGTGGCTCTGATGCCTTGTTTCGTAAGGATACTCAGCTCACTCTACTTTTCTAATAATCCTGCCCGGCCACCAACGATGACATATGGCCTTTCTCCGGGTCGATCTCACCTCCATATATGCTGGCATGCTGCTGCCGTGACACAGTAAATAAAAATGGAGTGATTACCTATAGAGATTTGGACCGTGCTATTTATGGACCACCCGAAGCACGATATTTTGACACGGACTAAACCACATCACGACACTATAAATTTTGGCCCGTGCTTAGGATCTCGACACGCTGGACGGCACGGCACGAGGATGACCCATTACACTGATATGTATTGTTATCTATATATTTTTTTATTTGTATTTCCACAAACCTCAAATAACTACTACTATATAAGAAAATCACAAAAATCTACGTTTAACATATAAAGTTATGTCAATGATTATTATAAAATGAGAAAAATGGCAGCATTTTCTATAGCCACATGTCAATCCTAATATTCACTAACAATATCTAATGGCAAGAATAATTTAATCCATTAGTTTTAAAAATCCTTGTCATTAGCAACTAATGATAAGGATCTTTAAAACTAATAGATTAATATCCTAATTGAAGGTTTTTGTTTGGTTTTGGTAATTGAGTGACAACTTAGGTGGACTAATATGTGTTTAAGTGGAATACATAGGTGATTAGTCCATAGGTAATTATATGATTAAGGAGATCATTGCACATGAGACATGACATGAAGCCATGAGACTAGGTGGAGAAGATCAAGACAAGATTTGATTTGATGGACCGGTTGCGAGTGTGAAGGGCAAGTCAGAGGCTAAGTGCTGGGCCGCGTGGCGGGATGCTTGAGTAATGACTTGGCGCCAATGAACTGACGCAACGGTGAAGAGTAAGTGAAGTCAAGATCGATGAACCATTAAGTCGCATGATGATATGAAGTGGATCATATCATTTGTGATGATGTTGATGCATGTATTGCATCAACATTGGAGAAGATGGAATGTAATGCACAAGGTAAAGATATAACCAATAGTCATTTCTCATTTAACCGGTCCTAGGTGAGTAGAGAAGTTTATGACCGGGTTTAGGATAGATGAACGTACTATCAAGAGGGACAAACTTGTTTGCATATGAGTCATCTAGTGCCACTTTGATCAATAACCTAACAATATGTTTCTGAAGAAATTAGAGAAACTTCAAAAGAATTAGAGGAACGTAAACAAAAGAAGCAACATTCGACTTTACTACTCCAAGCGCTTTCAGTTTTTTACTTCTCTCTACAAGTTGACGATGCTGAACAGGTACATCAGGATCACGATCACCAACAACAGTCTCTTCCAGAAGTTGAACGGGACTTAGCTTTGCAAATTCAGAAACGGGGTCCTATGGTAAGAACTAAGGGGAGGCTTATCATAGAACAGTAAAAACAGTAAAATAAGGTAAAGCTCCACAATTGCATTTGTTAAAAAGGTTGAGAGATATTTTCATATCAAGACTCTGTCCAGGACAGTACACAAGAGCTGGTTATGGCCGTAGGTGTCTGAAGGTTGAGCACCCCAAATTAATGGAAAAATAGAGAGAGGGGGATGTTTTGGAGTAAAGTATGCCACTACCAGAAAATCCATCATCCGCCCCCCTCATATGCCTCGGCACACTCAAGAACCGGTGCTAATACAATATTAGCATCGGGCGTAAAATTGGGTGCTCCCGAGGACCTTTACCACCGGATCCGGGGCTAAAGGGTCCCCTCCTTTAGCACCAGGTCGTAACCCTTTAGCACCGGGTGGTGTTACGACCCGGTGCTAAAGGGAGTGTCACATGCTACTTCAAAAGAAGCGCATCTTCTATCCTATCATATGTGCTGTGTATGTGAGATGATTAGGTGGGTGCGCGCGAGCCAAGAGATCCCGAGTTCGAATCCCACAATATGCAAATATGTAAATATTTTTAGCTAGTGCCCACCTTTAGCACCGGTTATTTGATCTGGTGCTAAAGTGGGCACCCTTTAGTCTCGGAGGAGTAGCACCCAACCGGTGCTAGACGGGCTTTCCAACCGGTGCCAATACAAATTTTCCGGTAGTGTGCTGACGGTACCTATCGGCCAGTGTACTTTGGTCGTGTTTCACAACTCCCAGGAGAAAAATCTCCCAAGGGAATCTTGCATGCATGGAGTACTAAACGAAGTCTATTTGCAAAACCCTTTTAGGGATGTGTGCAACTTTGCGCGACGAATCTAATGAGCCTAATTAGTCCATGATTTGCTACAGTAATGCTACAGTACCATCCTCTAATTGTGCGGTCAAAGGCCTCATTAGATAGGTTTCGTGAAATAGTGCAATGTTGTGAAGATAGTTTTATAAACTGACTTGATTTAATACCCTAAAGTATTGGTCAAAGGGGCTGGAGAAATTTCTCCAACCCAAAAAAACACGGCCTTTGCTCGAGAAAACTTTTGGGGCCAAATGTGTCTCTCGCTGAAAGAAGCAGAGAATATATCCGGTGGGGTTTTGTTTGGCCAAAATAAATCCAACTGACTGTGTTTGGAAATTGTGACCAAGCCTTCACAAAACGAGGGTTCTAAATCGTGTCATACCTATTCTCAAAAAAAAAATCGTGTCAAACCTCAACTGCGACGCAGCAAGTGTGACCCATATGGGATGCTGTCCCTGTCAGAAATGATCATTGAATTTTATGCTACGTACGTGCTCGTGGCAGTGATGAGAGGTGGTGCCGCCCGGTGGTCTACGGCGACTCTGACATAGTACAAGCTTGTATACAGGTACAGCAATGAATTTGGTGGCCGGCGCGGCGCCTCCTGGCACCGGCCATGCCATGCCAACGTGCATCGCGTCCTGGCATCGGCATGGATGATGGAAAGAAGCAGGACGCCTGGACGGACGGGATCGATCACCGGCCGATCTGCTCTGCTCTCTGCCCCTTTTTTTTCCAGGGCAGCCAGTGGCCGCAGAGCAGTGTGCACAGTGTCAACTGAGCAATCATGGACTAGCGTTTCTGATTGAAGAATTTTTTTTCCCCAAGAAGATAAATGGATAGATATGTACTATCCCTGGACCAGTGAAGCACTGCACAATCATACTGCTGTGTGGCTGTAGTGCTCCAGGTCCGCTCATCCTGTGGTGGGTCACTCCAGCAACCGGCCGGTCTCCAGGCCCAACACATCCTTGGTCAGATTCAGACACAGACAGTCCGACGGACGGCCATGCATGCATGTGCACCAGATGACCAGACAGACATTCCCCGTTTCCATCACTGCTTCATGGACTAGAGACCTGCATAATTTATCCCCTGACGATGGTCCCGGCCAAACTGACCATGCATCTTCTTGTTCAACCAAAAACCTTTATAAACCTTACGTGCTGGTGCTATTTCCCGTACCTCAGAGCGAGAAATGACTTTCTGCTACCACCATTATATTGCAGAAGAATGTAGTCCTGGTATAGTGGTATGGTTCAGGAAAGAACATTCAGAGCATCAAGGCCGCGTTTAGATGCCCCGATTCGGGCGCCGATTCGGGCCTGGCCGGTCTGACGCGCGTCAGGCCGGCCACTGTAGCGTTTTCGTTTGCATGTGCGAAAAATTGTCCAAAAATTTATTAATTAGGCTCAAAATGTTCGTCTCGTAGAGTACAACAAAACTGTGTAATTAGTTTTTGATTTCATCTACATTTAATACTCCATACATGTTATGATATTTTGATGTGATGGGGAATCTTCTTTTTGCATAGTAAATTTGGGAGGTGAATTTGGGATCTAAACAAGCCCCAATTCACACCCATGACTGTTGGTTTGGATGGACTCGTAGCATGCGGACTATGCTATGCGTCACCGATGACAGATGAGTCGATGACATGGAGAATCTATATCCACCTATCTCGATTCTCGAGGCTGTCCCGGCCGGCCGTCCAGTTGATTCGACTGCCGCCGTGAGCAGAGGAATATCAGCGCGCGCCCGCCCAGAAGGGGCTGCTGCGGAGCACGTGACATGTTTGGGCAATGCGTGGCTGCGTCAGCATTATTCCCCGTCCCCGGGCCGGGCCGGACCAGCGACGCAAATCGAGAGGCCGTACAAATCGAGAGGCCGTATAAAATGCCACTGGAGATGGTGATGACCGACCGACGATGGCCTCGGTGGGCTTTGAAATGCACCGCACCTGTTGACATTTTGAGAAATGAGAGTGACGGAGATCGTACTCCGAATTTCACAAGCATGTGCTGATAATATGGATGCACGGAGCACACACTTTCTCGGCCTCGCTATGTAAGTTATCAACTCACTAGGTTTATCTACCTTAACAACTGGTATAACCCACTAACCTCCCACCATGAATATGGCTCAACATACTTTTACAACTATCCAACATTATGTAAAACTTGGATCAAATTTTGGAATTGACTGATCGATTTAGCATTTTACGCGGTGACCGGATGATTACCCCACCTTACACGGGGTTATCCCCACCTCATATTTTTTTTAAATTTTTTTTACAACTGATTTAACAATCACCCACACTAACTCAACATTATGGGTTTATTGATTCAACATTTCATGGTGTGGTTCGAATGAGTTACTTTACTTTTCTCCCACCTCACTGAAAGTGCATCTAGGCACTTATATGTTTTGGTGATTTTGGATGACAACATGATTTGTATTTAACTTGTTTGCTTAAGCATATGAGCAGGGTTCTACTCTTATGGATATTCATGTAATATATTTGTTGTGAAGAATATAAGCTCATTGTTGGTATGAATGACATGAAAGCGAACAAGTGGTAGTGATCCCACGCAACTAAGCAATACAATGACAAGTGAATGGAAATGATAAATGAGACAAGGTTCTATGCAAATTGGTCGGTCTCATCTATTGGATACTTGTCAAAGGTTAATGGGACATTTTAATTGAAAAAAAATAAGGATTTCTTTGGGCTTGTTCCATAGCAATGGTTATAGTCAAAAGGAGACATGAGTCTATGGTTAGCAAATGGTCTCAAATGCATGGAAGCGTATGGACAAGTGATTTACCAAAGACAACATAGAAGAAAATATTGGACATATTTCAAGTTAATTGAAGACATGGGTTTCAAAGTAATATTCATGTGAAGCAAAGCAAAGTGAGACTCAAAGTGGCTAGATATGGTGAAAAGGATTAAGCTAGATGACGGTGTCCAGGTACTAAGCAAAGAGAAGGGCAAGTTGGTCTTGTAGCCGAGGAACTTTGCTAAGGTGAAGACTAGCATCATGGTTTGGTCTCTATGCACTAATCAAGCCTTACCGAGTGAAGCTATGCAATGCATCTAATTCTTTATTGATCATATAATTGAAATGGCTTATGAATTGGATATACTCGGAAATTCTAAGCCATTGGCTCAAGATGGATTTGCTCAACAAGATAAAGATGTTGAAGCCCTCAAAGTTGAGAATGATCAAGTATGGCATCGATGAAGAAATGGAAGCTCAAGAGGAGAGTTTATTTATTGTTTTTATCTTGAGTTTAGGAATGCCGTACTATCAAGAGGGATGCAACATTAATTGATTGACAACACCAAAAGTGCTCATAGGTCAACCCATGTGAGATAGCCTTGAGAGAAAAACACTTGGGAACTTAGTGTGCTGGCTCGACCCAAACCGGTCTGACCGGTTTCTGGTTTGGGAAACCGGTCTGACCGGTTTGGCATCTGACAGGCACAACGGCTAGTTTGGTTTGAAAACTGGTCTGACCGGTTTGGGAAACCGGTCTGACCGGTTTTCCACGGCCATAACGGCTAGTTTTTGATGTTGGAGTATTTATACCCCTTGGCCCTCTCCTTTGAGGGCTGCTGGCTCCTTTGCCTCATTTGTGCATCCCAAGCTTTCTTGAGCACCAGCAAGCTCTCCCCAAACCTCTCTTTGTGAGAGTTGATTGATTTGCTCATATCTTTGGATTTGGGTTGAGGGATGTATCGGTTGTGAGCAAAAGAAAGATTGAGAGAGCTACTTGCAGCCATCAAGAGCATATCCATAGCTTGAGCACTTCCGGTGAAGTCTAGCAACCATTGAAGCATTTGTTACTCTTGGAGGTGAAGCCTCCTAGACGGCTAGGCGTCGCCGGTGAGCTACCTCGTTTGTGGTAAGCCGCGGATCGTTTGTATAGGCCGACCTTGCCTCCTTCGTGGAAAAGGGTCACAAGTTAGTGGAACCGAGGAAAGTGGCTTGGAGTGGATAAGCCCGCCTTTCGTAGGCCCCTCAACGGAGAGTAGGATTCACCAAGTCTTTGTGACGGCCTTAGTGGCAGCGGTGAATCCGAACTTCGGGAAACATATCATCGCGTCTCTTTCTCGGTTTGCCTCACAAGTTCGATTCTAGCATTTATATTTGCTTTCGCTCCGATCTACTTGGTTGTGCTCTACTTGTGTGCAGGGACTAAGTGAACCTGCTAGAAATCATCTACAAGAGCTACACTTCAAGTTTGGTTTGTGCTAGAATTCGTAGAGGGGGTCAATTGCATTATTGTGGGTTTCTGCCAGAAACCGGTCTGACCGGTTTGGGAAACCGGTCTGACCGGTTTCTGTACTGATTTCGAGAAAAAGTTTTTGTTAATTGCAGATTCACCTATTCACCCCCCTCTAGGTGACATCAAGGTCCTTTCAATTGGTATCAGAGCTTGGCCTCACATCCAAGCTTAACCGCCGTGAGGAAAGATGTCGACTTCGTGTGAGGTAACTTATGAGACACTAGCTAGTGACGGCTCAAATTATTCCACTTGGTCCGCTCATGTACTTAATGATCTTAGGGCTATGAGTCCTACTCTTGAGCGGGTTGTGGTTGAAGGCATCGATCGTCCTAGTGTTGATTGGGATGTATCCAATCCAACCGAAGATGAGATGGATTGCCTTCAACTTAACACTCGTGTCGCTAACTTCTTGTTTGGTGTTGTGAGCAAGGAAATTAAAGAAATAATCTTAGAAGATGCAGCAACTCTTTTTGATGCTCACCTTGTTTGGGCTCAAATAGAGAGATTATTTGCAAACACCACAAGCGACAAGATAGAGGATACAAGAGCCAAGTCTCATGAGGAGTGCTCTACATCAGCAAATACATGCATCGAGCCTCATGAGACCACCACCAAGGAGCCACAAGGACAAGATGGCTCAGCTGCTGACTCTCTGCCAAAACCGGTCCGACCGGTTTGCCAAACCGGTCTGACCGGTTTGGGCAAGAGAGGTGCAGCTGGCAATAAGAAGGGTGGCCGACGCCGCGCAAGCAAAGTCTCAAGCTCAAGAGCAGTGACATCCTCCCTTGATGAGGTGTCTCAGTGCTTCATGGCCAAAGGCGACAAGAAGGACGAGGATGCAAAAGATGCGACTATCCAAGCTCTCACCGAAGAGCTTGAGAAAGTCAAACTCATCAACCTCTCCTTGGTTTGTAAGTATGATGCCGTGGTCGATGATTATGCTCATGCTATAGATTCACTCACATGTGTTGCTTCTCTTGAAAAAGAAAATCAAATGCTTAAGCAACAATTAGGCTTGCTATCTAGTAAGCATGAGAAGCTACAAGTGAAGCATAAAGAACTCTTGTGTTCACATGAAAAGCTTGTAGAATCACATGCTATGCTAGAAATAGCTCATGAGGTTTTGGTAACATCGGTAAAATGTTTTGAACCACAACCTCACATATGCACATGCTCTCAAATTCAATATAATTTATCATGTGCTAACCCTTGTTGCTCTCAAGCAAAACGCTCTTGGTATGATGAAGTGCTTCTAGAGTCGTGCGATGACCTCATTGCAAAAGAAAATGAAGAACTCAAGCAAGAGGTAGAAAGACTCACAAAGAACTTGACAACCCTCAAAGGCAAGAGTAATGCACAACCTTCTCAAGATAACCGTGAGAACATGGTGAAGAAGCTTGAGAAGGGATCAACCGTGCAAAGCTCTTGTATTAACCAAGTCAAGTCCAACTCAAGTCAAGAGCAAGCCAAAAAGAGAAAGCAAGCTCACATCGAGTGCTCCATCAAGAAAGAAGACAAGCCAAAGCTCTCCAAAGGACAAAGAAATATGGAGAAAAGAAGGTGTTTTAGATGCCTTGAGATGGAACATGAGATTGCATCATGTCCAGACAAGATGGGTTATCACCAAAGAGAATCCAGGAGTTCAAAACCGGATATTCCGGTGTTGACCGGGAAGCCCCACATCAAGGTCAACAAAGGCTTTCTCAAGGCCCAAGCAAGATTCAATGGAGATTTGGCTACCAAGCAACCCAAGAAAAATGCAACAAACATCAAGCACAAGACACGCTTCTCATGTTGGGAAAAAGGGCATCTTGGTAAAGATTGTCCTAATGGTAAAATTCCTAAACCCGACCGTGTCCATTCCACTCATGTGAAGCTTGGGAACTCTCCAAATGCTTCTTGTACATCTAAGGTGGTTAAGTCACCAAAGATTGGCACAAGAGCTATTTGGGTTCCTAAGCAATTCGTTCCTAACATTGTCGGACCCAACATGAGTTGGGTACCAAAGCATGCTTGATGAGATGGTAGGAACCAAGAGATGCATTGGAGGCTTGGCTTGAGGAAAATCTTACATGATCAAATAGCAAGCCAAGAAAAATTGCTTCCGCTCCATACTCTATACCCCAATGTCATCTCGGTAACTTTGAGCTCAACTTGTTTAAGTCTCGGTCACTAATCCCTTTTCTAGAATCAAGTGTTTCTAAGCTTCATCTCTTGAAACATTTGATGGTGACCTAAACTACTTTTGAATATCAATCAACATATGCCATGTGGTGCTTTTAATGGCTCTCTAGTAGAGCAATATTATGTCAAATTTGTAGGAAATCAATTCCCGATGGAAGAAACTCAAATGCAAGTGTTTGGCAGTGCACAACCGGAAATTTCCGCTCAAACACTGGAGATTTCCGTCGCATTTGCCGTAAACTGGGTTCAAGACCGGAAATTTCCGACGGGAGACAAGTTCTGGCAAAACCGGTCTGACCGGTTTGGCCCAGAATGCTGCAGCTTGAGCCCACAAGAGCAAAATGGAGATATACTTGGAATATTTCCTTGGGATATCATTTTTGGCATATGTACATCCACTTATACCTACGTGGTAGTAAGTTTTCTTGGCACATTTCAATATGAGAAATTTATTTTGTGCCGTTGATCAAATGTTGGCCTAATCCTCCCAAGTCCTTAACAAGGTAATGTGCATATCACATGCAGTCCATGCATGATGCACGTATTTAGGGGGAGGTTACTTCAACATTTGTGTCCTTGAGACTAACATTTCTTTTAGTGAATTTGTAGTCTCAATGAGAGAAACTTTTTCTCTCAATTAGAGTTGTCAAATCAATCTATGATCCAAAGCGGTAAAATCATGTCACCATATACCTTGGATCTTGCTCTTAATTTGTGGTTTGACAACTCACCATAATATAGTCTAAATTTCTCATTTTGATCTTTGTGATTCAACTCTTGTGCATGTGAGCTCCTCATACACATTTCATCACATGTGCACTAGAGAAAAGAAATTTGGTCTATATTATGAGGTTTCATAATTCATGATCCACTTGCCTTCCACATACAAGGGTCATTGATTATGAGACTAGTTGTTGTGCAATTTAATATGTTTTCTCTCTTTTGTCCAAAAATTGGCATATATCATGAAAGAGGACATATGGATATAAATTGATTATATTGCACAACACGCTTGGCTAGAGGCAAAGGTATGTTTCCTTGAACTAGTATTTACCTTGTGCATCTAGGCTTGATATCATGCTAGTGTGTGCATTTGCATGCAAATATATTGAGTTATGTGTGCCTAGTAGATATTTGGTTGACATCTTCTTAATAGTGACTCGGTGTCAAGTATTGTTCAAATGATGAAATGTGTGAGCCAAATATACTAACATGGTCCTTGGCTCAATATATGTGCATGTTGCTTATGTGACATAGGATAGATTTTTGAAAACTCCAACTAGCATGATAGGTTGTGTGCGATTTTGAAAATATTTGTGTTTTGGTCTTTTGATCATTATTGATCTATTTGTGACTATAGTTAACTTTGCTTGATTGATGGCTAGTCACAAATGGTGAGATTCTCTCAAGTCCATAAGTCCTTTATCTATCCATCCTCTCCCATATCTTTCGGAAGAAACGAAAGAAAATGGATTTATCGGAAATATTATCTCTTCTATGGACTATCTTGAGATATTGGACACCATGTTCATCACATACAGTCTCAAGACAAGTAAGCGAGGTTTGGAGAACAAAATCATCCTGAATCAGACTTTTCCCTGCTGTCTGAGAGAAACCGGTCTGACCGGTTTATCAAACTGGTCTGACCGGGTTGGCTTAGACAGCGGGCCCACGAGGATTTACTGGCCTCCCGTGATTCTCTCCTTCACCCCTTATTCATTCACCACGACTCCCTCTCTCTCTCTCCTGTTCTTCACCGTGAGAGACCGCCCCCATGGCGATTTGAAGATTCAACCAAAGAAAAGTTGTTTTCTCATTGGATTTGGAGTGCCCCAAGGCTGCTAGATTGGATTCCCAACTGCATTTGACTCATCTCTATTTTCTCTCACGAGTTCAAGGCCCTCAAGGTATTCAAATCTTTCCATCGCCCGATCTACTCTCTCATTGAATATCTTGCAAATTCCTTTGCTAGAACATCTTCTGGCATGTCTAGGAACCTATCCCTAAGAGATGAATTGATTTGGTGGGCTACATTTTGCAAACCGAGGATTTGCATCTTCACCGCGCAAAGCGGTCTGACCGGTTTGGGAAACCGGTCTGACCGGTTTGGGCAGTGAAGGCCCAAATCCCTGTTTTGCAACGTGTTGGCTCACATATGGACTAGGGATAGCTTATCTTGCAATATTCTTTCAAATTCTGTCCAGATTGGTCCCTAACTAGTTTTGGCTCAGCTCAGGCAAAAGCGGTCTGACCGGTTTTTGAAACCGGTCTGACCGGTTTGGCACTGAGCTGACCCAAAACTTGTTGGATGCTCTCTATTGATTCAATCTTTGAGCCAATCATTTCCTGGATATTTATACTATGTGTTTCATCTCTTGTGAACCCAGGAAGTACAATAGAAGATGCCAAGGGGAGCTCATGCCGATCGGATCAAAAAGGGGCGCCATGACCCCTCTATTGGCAGCAGCTCGCAAGCGGCCGGGGGGAGAAATTTGAGGCCAAGAAGGGGCAAGAGAGCAGCAGAGCAGCATATTGAAGAAGTGGATGTAGTCGAGGACACTACTTCTAGTGGTGAAGATGAAGTTGAGGATGAAAACTATAGAGTTGAGTACCGGCATGGTCAGCGGGGAGATGATGATGATGATGAGGAGGAGGAGATGGCTGCTGGTGATAATGAGGAAGATGAGGCAGGTGATGATGAGTCGGTTGAGGCGAATGCCCCTCTCGTTCTTGAGATAGTCCGACCCACTGGCCCAGCTAGTAGGAGAGTGACAGATTACCTTGCTAGTGGGATGACTGATGTTGTCAGGAGGTTGAGGAGGACTAGTCCACTTGATGTGGATAGGACAGCCACCGACTACAGATTTTGGACTCTTTTTCAGCAGGATTTATATGCCACAGCTATTATGAAGAACACCAAGATCACATCAGATGCACAGTACATAGATTGGGAGTACATGAGCAAGCAAGACAATCCTATGTTCAATGAGATTATCAGAGTGTGTGCTGAAAAGAGGGTCAAACATCTCATGGGCTTCAGGCACAACTGGAACAAGGAAGTCATTGCTCAGTTTTATGCCACTGTGTACTTCAGATACTACGAGCAGGGTGGTATGCAGGAGAGAGCTATGCATTGGATGACAGAAGGACAGCGCTATCACATCACTTACACTGCCTTTGCTACTCTCTTGAGGGTTGATAATGAGGATGAAAACACCATAAAGATACATGATAGTGGTGTACTAGAAAATTCAGAGTTGAAATTCATGTATCCAAGAAATCAGAATGACAGCTGGGGGAAAGTGAGTGGTCTCTACACCTACTATGGGACCCTTTATAGGATGCTTCACAAGACACTCACTCCCAGAGATGGCAACACCTCAGATATTTCACTCTACATGAGAAATTTGATGTACTATTTGAGGATTGGAGAGGAGACATCTCCCTTCAGTGTTGCTGATTTCATTTGGCAAGAAATCAAGACCATTTCTGAGAGTCCTCAGAAGATATGTGCCTACAGCCCCTTTATCATGCTTGTGATAGAGAGGGTGACAAATTTGAAGATCAAAAAGGACACCCAACACAAGCCTTTGAAGCCTCCCGTGCCTCACAAGTTTCGTATGCCTTCTCCACCACAGGAGGACCCACTGCAGTAGCCTGATTTTGGACAGGGAGATCAGCATGAGTCTACACAGCAAGGGGGAGAAGCCACTCAGCAGCAGCAGCAGCACAGTCAGCTGCAGCCGGGGCAAACCAGTCTGACCGGTTCCCCAAACCGGTCTGACCGGTTTGGACCTGGCAGCAGCTCCCAGCCAGAGCGAAGGTCTTCTCCTATTCGGAAGTTCATCTCTATGTTCACAGGCATTTGTAAAGGCCAGAGGGATGTCCAGGTTGATGTTAGGCAGCAGAGGCTTGAGAACAAGAAGACTCGAGATGCGATCAAGAGATTACACATAGCATTGAGTCCGAATGATCCTCCATCACCCATTTCTCCACCACTTGAGCTACCTGAGATACCCCCGCTTCGAGACATCATGACTGATCACATGAATGCGGGCTATTTTGAGGAGTATGGTGACATCTTTGGCTATGGACACGTTGGGTCGAGCTCACAGCCTCCGCCACCTCCTCCTCAGTCGTTTGGTGCTCCAGGGACCATGCCATACATGCCTACTTCAGAGGGTGACTTGTTTGGTTCTTCGTTCGGTTTTGCACCGACATGACCAACCTATGCAGCTGCCACACTTCCATCCTCATCATATACATTTGGTGGCACCGGTTCGTCTATGGCAGGAGTTCAGTTCTCGAGTGCACCATCTCCATCTCCCGGAGACTTTGCCTCACAGGCAGCAGCTTCCATCTTCGGACCTACTTCTGCTCCTAGTCACGGTATGTTTACACCTCCATATCTTCTTCCTTGACTAGCACATATGAATCACTCCATATTATCACACATACACATTCACTTGAGTGAAGGTTTTCATTGGACTTCAACTTCTTCGTCAGATGATCATAGCCCGACCTTCTAGTGGCGGCGAGGAGTTGATGCATGGAGGGAGCAGGACTACAAGCTTCTCCAGGCCCTTTTATGGATGCTTGATGACAAAGGGGGAGAAGAATGAATTAAAGCTTTTCTAGTTGATCTTGTAGTCTTGTAGTACTTTGGTACTTTGGATGTAATAAATTCGTACTTTATCCATTTGTGGACTTGAGGACTTGTAATGTGTGCTACTCTGTGTGTTGAACTTATTTATGTATTCTAAGTGACAATTTGCTAGTGTGTTACAAGTATTGGTTGATGCAATGTTGTTTCACACATGCTTGCTGTCTGGGTGAAACCGGTCTGACCGGTTTCCCAAACCGGTCTGACAGCAAGCATGTGCTTCTCTTTGTTTTATTGAGTGCAATACATGTCATATGCATCACACATTGTTTTATTATGTCACACACACTTGTTGCACATGTTGTATGATGAGACATAGGGGGAGCTCTCATTTTTATTGATTATATGTGCATCTGGCATTTGAGGCCGAATTTTTGAAATTCTACTCAAAGCACATATTGAGGGGGAGCTCACCATATATCTCAGTCATCTAGAGCTTAAATTTCATATCTTTTGTAAGCTTTAATCATGTTGTCATCAATCACCAAAAAGGGGGAGATTGAAAGTGCATCTAGGCACTTATATGTTTTGGTGATTTTGGATGACAACATGATTTGTATTTAACTTGTTTGCTTAAGCATATGAGCAGGGTTCTACTCTTATGGATATTCATGTAATATATTTGTTGTGAAGAATATAAGCTCATTGTTGGTATGAATGACATGAAAGCGAACAAGTGGTAGTGATCCCACGCAACTAAGCAATACAATGACAAGTGAATGGAAATGATAAATGAGACAAGGTTCTATGCAAATTGGTCGGTCTCATCTATTGGATACTTGTCAAAGGTTAATGGGACATTTTAATTGAAAAAAACAAGGATTTCTTTGGGCTTGTTCCATAGCAATGGTTATAGTCAAAAGGAGACATGAGTCTATGGTTAGCAAATGGTCTCAAATGCATGGAAGCGTATGGACAAGTGATTTACCAAAGACAACATAGAAGAAAATATTGGACATATTTCAAGTTAATTGAAGACATGGGTTTCAAAGTAATATTCATGATGAAGCAAAGCAAAGTGAGACTCAAAGTGGCTAGATATGGTGAAAGGGATTAAGCTAGATGACGGTGTCCAGGTACTAAGCAAAGAGAAGGGCAAGTTGGTCTTGTAGCCGAGGAACTTTGCTAAGGTGAAGACTAGCATCATGGTTTGGTCTCTATGCACTAATCAAGCCTTACCGAGTGAAGCTATGCAATGCATCTAATTCTTTATTGATCATATAATTGAAATGGCTTATGAATTGGATATACTCGGAAATTCTAAGCCATTGGCTCAAGATGAAGTCTAGCAACCATTGAAGCATTTGTTACTCTTGGAGGTGAAGCCTCCTAGACGGCTAGGCGTCGCCGGTGAGCTACCTCGTTTGTGGTAAGCCGCGGATCGTTTGTATAGGCCGGCCTTGCCTCCTTCGTGGAAAAGGGTCACAAGTTAGTGGAACCGAGGAAAGTGGCTTGGAGTGGATAAGCCCGCCTTTCGTAGGCCCCTCAACGGAGAGTAGGATTCACCAAGTCTTTGTGACGGCCTTAGTGGCAGCGGTGAATCCGAACTTCGGGAAACATATCATCGCGTCTCTTTCTCGGTTTGCCTCACAAGTTCGATTCTAGCATTTATATTTGCTTCCGCTCTGATCATCTTGGTTGTGCTCTACTTGTGTGCAGGGACTAAGTGAACCTGCTAGAAATCATCTACAAGAGCTACACTTCAAGTTTGGTTTGTGCTAGAATTCGTAGAGGGGGTCAATTGCATTATTGTGGGTTTCTGCCAGAAACCGGTCTGACCGGTTTGGGAAACCGGTCAGACCGGTTTCTGTACTGATTTCGAGAAAAAGTTTTTGTTAATTGCAGATTCACCTATTCACCCCCCTCTAGGTGACATCAAGGTCCTTTCACTCACCCAGGCTTACACCCACACCATATCTTAGCCATTAATCTACTGCAACCAGTGAGCGCTAGGCCAGTTGGTCAAGCGCTGCGCTCGGTACCCTGCCGGCCAGGGTTCGATCCCCGGTTGGGGCGAATTTGTGGCCGGAGGCGGCACACTTAGGTGCGCGTTGAAAAAAATCCCCTCGTCTGTCCCACACTAAAAGCACAGGTCTAAGGTCGGTCTAATCTCACTAGGCTGCGGTGCCGCTGTGTATGGGTGGGGTAGAGGTTCGGGGATTTTCTCGACCTGTGTGAGAATGTGTTCTTTCTTAATACAATGCCGCGGGGGTGGTCTTACCCTCCACAGGTCGAGTTTTTTTTCTAATCTACTGCAACACAGATCTCAAACACTTGAAATACATTAAACTAAGATCTTGTAGAAAATGGATAGTAAATTCGATTTAGTTGGGGATAACGTGCTTGGCCAGAGATTTAGTTCAATTTTTTTGGTCCTTCTCAATGTGGGCCAGCAATCTCGCTCGTCCTCCGGACTGTTTAATTAAAACCCATGCATTCGAGGTCCCAAATGGACCAAGCCCATGCCAAAATTTTCTCTTAAACTATTGAACCACGGTGTTGTTTGAAATTAATGTAATAAAATATGATACAATATAAGCATATTTTTAATTTTATTTTATATATTTTATTAAAAATATGCATTTAAAATATACTATTTCAATATTTTGGATGTATTGCCTCAACATTTTCACACAAAATATTGATCTAGTTTACCAAAATTGTGAACTAAGCTTGATAAAATTTTGAATCTACTATTTGAAAATGCATACGATATTAGTTCAACACTTAAATATATTAGTTCAGTTTTTATGTAAAAATGCTAAAATAGTATAATTGAAATGTTGAATCTTTTGTTCTGAAATATTTACTAAACTCTTGACCTTAAAATTTACAACATCGTACATCTTACTAGAAAGATGACTAATAGCTAGGATATTAGAAGAATGAAGAAAGAAAAATAAATAAAAGAAAACGAAAATAAACAAAAGCATACTCTACTACGCCCGCATGCGCTGAGAAGGACTGTTGGGCCATTAACGGGACAGGAGATTCATAAGAAGCCCCCATTCCTCCTCCATCACCAAAACCTTCTAACTCATTACGGCCTTGCCGGGATGGGCGGGAAACCCTCCGCCGCTGCCGTGGCACTGTCCGGCCACGAGACCCTCGCGGCCACCATGCCCATCGACCTCCTGGCCTTAGCCAACTGCAACAAGGCAAAGGGGAAGAATGAGAAGAAGGGAAAGGGTGACTTCAAGAAGAGGAAGCATGAGGATGGCACGGAGGATGCAGAGGGCAGGGATGGGAAAAAGGCCAAGAAGGCTGAGGAGAAGCCAGATATGATGTATGATAACGTGGTTGTTGACCCAAATGAGGCGAGGTGGGGGAAGAAGAGGAGGACTAAGAACAAGAAGAAGAAGCTGGAGCAGGCTAAGCGGTTGTAGGAGGCAAAGCAGGATCCAGAGAAGGCGAACAAGATCGCCTGGGATAGAACAAGAAGACGGGCTGCTGGGAAGAAGGTGCACGATGACCCAAAGTTGATTAGGAGAAGCTTGAAGAAGGACAAAAAGCGGCAGCGTGCTGCCCAGTGGTAGGAGAGGCAAAAGACTATGGATTGAGAGAGGGAGGAGAAGCAGAAAAAAAGGACAGAGAACATCCGGGAGCGGGTACACCAAAAGAAGATGCGCAAGATTGAGAAGCGCGAGAAGAAGCTTATGCGCCCTGGATTTGAGGGGCGCAAGGATGGTTAGGCCAGTCTTAGTGCACAATTTTACTACACAGTTACCTAGACCAGAAACTAGGTAATTATGTCAAAAGAGTTTCATGGTGATGAAATCCCTCTCACATCTCATGAAACTCTGGCTCCTCTCTCCTATGCCACATCAGCACATTTAATGTCATAAAACTCCCCATGAAACCCCCACTGAGACTGGCCTTAGGCCATCCCAATCCTCCTAGTCAGCTAGTTTCTATAGAATTAATGAGGCTACCAAGTAAGCAAAAATCTGATGTGGCAGAAGAGTTAAAGAGGAAAGACGAGTGAAGGAAAAACATAGAAACCGGTTAACATGCAGGTAACTAGCTTGTCACACGCTCCAAGACAATAGAAGCCACTAAAAACATTTAGACACATGTTCCAAGGAGTTGGAGGAGAGTGAATGGACTATAGAATTGATCAAGGGTCCACATGAAGAAACTATGGGTTGTATACTATAGTTTCTAAATCTAATGTCTTGATGATATGGCAACATAGACATCACGTATGGACATTTTGGGTTGGAAATGGCCTTATGTCCACGACTAACATCTCTGTCCAAGGTTGTCTGGCAAAGTGGCAATTGGTTTACCATGTTTTATTCCAGAGCTTCATTTGCTGATATGTTTAGTTTGTGTTTGTAATAGGTTACCAATTCATGGCTTCTAAAGTGTCTTTGCAATTGCATGAACTTTCAATATTTAGCCACAGAAGAGCTTGGAGTTCCTGTATAGCCGCGTTCTGTTTTACCAAGTCATGCCTTGCTAGTTCTTTCTAGCATAACATCGATCAAGTTACAACGCTGAATTGTGTTTGTGCGAATGCCTGTTTTGCTCTTTGTGGCATAGTAGTGCATCTGAGATGTTTTTTGGGTTGTCATCTTGGGGTCCACGTTCAATCAGAACTCCAATAGCACGTCTGCGGTTTATCATCTTAATGCATAGGCTGACATCTGGATATTGATGATTTTTCGGATTTTTTAAAACAAAAGTCGCATACTTTTGTTGTCAAATATTTATTGATTCACCACAGTGTGAATCACACAATACATCTTTCTCAACTAGTACCGTTTTATTGGATCTCACTTCATGCGCAATTTATCTGTCTGAAAATTCATTATACTCTGTTATGATACTCAGCTGATCCAGCAAGCTTCTGCTGCTTCGAAATGTTTCGTCTACTAATGCCTTTGTTCATTGCTGTTATATGTAAACACAATGAAGGTTTCATATTATACCAATGAGTTATTTAGAAGATGATCTGAAAGTTGGTTTTGACCACAATACTTATGAGATGAATATAGTGGGCTCAACTCTGAGACATATTTGTCCTTCATCGACTTATGTGTTTCCCCGTTCCTGCTTTCCCCATCATTATTTTTCACATTGGCTTATCAATGAGTTCAGCACTCGAATATGTTTTTTTATACTTGTACTCGAATATGTTTGTGACAGTTACATGGCTTCACTGGCTCATCAATGAGTTCAGTACTCGAATATGTTTGTGACACTTACATGTTGTATGTTAAATCTAGCTCAGATGCCAAACAAATTGAAGTGTATACGATGAGGCATTGTGTGAATGAGATGTGTTGATGTATGTGCTACTAAATCCCTGTAATTTTGCCATTATTCTCATGTAGCTGTTTATTTTCCTTCTTTTCTTCATTGGGTGCAGACAGAAGGACTGCAATTGTGGAGAAATTTCATAAAGAGAGCAAGCAACCTTCTAGCAGCAATATGATGTCCTGCTCTTCGACTCTTAGCAAGGTTGGTCAGAACGTTCCTCCCTCAAGTTGTTTGATGTGCCTCTTGACGGATGCCGCCGGGCGACACCGCCCATAGAATTACCCTCCGTTCGGATAAGAAAAACTGGGTTTGTGGGGAGTAAATTTGATTTTTCACGGGCCGGAGCAACTTCTTCGACTGGTATGCCGCCCGTCATCGTCAGGTTCGGAGCAGTCGCATCCTCACCTCTCAATCTGATTCCGTACCCTTCCGTTCGTCCTCGCGAGCGACGAGCCCCTCCTGCTGCCGCGGTCGGCGCCGGGGACATCCTCTTCTCCAACCACGCCAATCCCAGACCCCGAGGCGGACGGAGGCCACTCTCGGCGATGGCGCAGACCCACGACGCCTTCGGTCCCCGTAAGACCCTGTGCCTCCTGCTTCCATGCCTCAGTAACTCAACTAGTCTGTCCCCTTCTGGGATCAGTATGCCCCCCTGTCGTTGGCAATGGCAGCCGACTGATGTGAAAGACTCCTGGAAATTACTTCTTACCGTACTCTAAACATAAAGTACGTGCCTTCAAATTGTATACATAAAGTATGTGCCTTCAAATTGTATAGTCTGGTATTCAATATAAAGAATTCCTAGTAGTTTTTATGCTGTTTAGGTGATGTGCTGTGGATAAGTGGGAATTGCTGAACTCTAAGCCACATTACCACATCTGTGTAGCTACTTCAGAAGAAAGAGTAGAGATAACTAACATGCATGGAGAGAGGCTTGTGGGGTTGCTGCATCACACTGGTAACAACAAGATTGTGGTTTTGTGCCATGGCTTCATAGCTGCCAAGGTATGTAACTCTACCCTGTTATCTTCAGGATGAGACCATAGCCTGTACCCCTTAATTTCAAGCCAACTATTAATACATTCCAGAAGAAATGTGAGGAATTTTAATGTTAACATAATTGCTTCCACCTTGTGGAATTTATTGCTAATTTCCAGAATGACAGTCTCATTCTGGACCTAACGGCAGCATTGACAAAGAAAGGGATCAGTGTCTTCCGCTTCGATTTCAGTGGAAATGGGTAAGCTACACCAACAGAACTGTCTAGTCACCAGCGATGCCAATCAATTTGTTGAAGCAATTATAGAAATTTTGCTTTATTGTGACGTCATCCTGTTAGTTGTTTAAATATCAAAACATTTGCAAAATTGTCTTAGTAGTTATTGCTATGTTTGTTATGTGTTAAAGTAATACATATATATTCGTTAATCTTTGTCAGCCGTCCTTTGTAAATTATCGGAGGATGCATTTTTTTTCTTAAATATCCAGGAGAACTGCATATCAGAGGATGCATCATTTGGCTTTTCCCATATGTATTCTTTATATTGCGTCCTCAATCGTTTAAGTTCCTGCTGCTTGATATATGATTTTGCAGTACCCGTCTTTTACATGACTCAAGTACCACATTATATTTGACATGAATGCACGCTATTTAAACATGTCAGAGAAAGTGAAGGTCAGTTCGAGTATGGTAACTACAGGAAAGAGGCTGATGATTTGCATTCTGTTATATTGTATCTCTATCAAAAAAATTATGATATAACAGCAGTTGTTGGTCATAGCAAAGGTTAGAGATGTATATCCTCTCTAATTTTGTCATGTATCATTTTCGCTGTCGAGTCCCCTTGAATTTTCATCACTAACATATTAAAAGAGTTTGTTCAGTTAAACAAAGAAACTGCAGTATTCAGTTTACTACTAAAATTGTGATAACACAGAAACCAAGCTGTGCCATATATATGGGCCGAGTAACTTTTTATGGGTTCATTCTTATTTGAAACTTTGAGGAGTTTGATGCTATTTGGTTACCACTTCCCTTATGGTGTTTTTTTGTTCTGTTAAATGCATCGAACATATCTTATCCAGTGTATTGCGTGGGTCCCTTAATAGTTAATTACAGCTTAGTCTTTCATTATTAGAAAATAAGTGAAGCTAATCCACAAGATTGTTTTGTAAGTGGTATTCTATTTTGCTGCACTTTGTGTGTGACTATTATTTCTTGCATCACCATATATTTCTTTGGTGACTTCTGCTGGCATACCTTTTTTTAATGGTTGATTATTGGTTTGACAGTTTCACTCACTGAAATTGCATGTCCATTTTTTGCAGGAGGAGATGTAGTGGTTCTATATGCTTCTATTTATGACGACGTCTGCACAATTGTTAATCTGTCGGGCCGATTTGATTTAAAGAAAGGCATTGAAGAACGTATAGGCGAAGGGTCTATCAATAAAATAAATAAAGAAGGCTATCTTGACATCAATGACAAATTTGGTATGAATAAGGCTTGGGTAGCTGTTGCTGTATAATAACTTTCATGGGCATCTTTTGACTGTGTTGAAAACAATGTAGAAAATTTCAGCTACAAGGTAACCAAAGAGTCTGACAGAACGGCTCGACACTGATATGCGTGCTGCAAGTGTTTCCATTAGCAGGGAATGCAGGTACAAAACAATTTCAGACATTATAGTCCCTTGTGCTGATATTCCAAACTGAAAAGGATGAGTTACTTGAGCATTAGTGTTTCATCTGTGCACGCTAAAAGTCTAATTTTTCTTGTTCTCACTATGGTCCTGTTGTGCTAGAATAGCTCACATCTTAGGCAGCCTTTCAGACATGTTCCTATCTCTATTCAGGTTCCTAACTGTCCATGGTTCAGCCGACAAGACCATACCTGTAGAAGATGCCCATGAGTTTGCAAAGCTTATACCCAACCATAAACTGCACATCATAGAGGGAGCAAATCATAACTACACTGCACATCGCAAAGAAGTTGCCGATGCAGTACTGGATTTCATCACCTCAAATGGGATATAAGGTATTTATGAACTTTTACCTTACTCTGTATTGTCTTTTGTAGGCTCAGGTATTCCATATGACAGAAGTTAACCCTTGGCTGCACATCTGTGCCAATTATTGTAAGTGAGAACACAGATTCTTCCATCCTGGGACATCCAGTAAGCAACAAAGATTTGCAAGGTAATAGGGGCGGGCATGTCAAACAGCTCCCATAGGACTTGTACGTTGCTAGTATGTGCTTAAAGAATCTCTACAACTTAATAAAACCAAAGAGGAGACGAAACGTCGTCCGTCTTTTCTCCGTGGTCCGTGGCTCTGCCGATCCCGTGGTCCGTCCCGCCCCCTCTTTGTTTTTCGCGGAACCGCCGCCCCCACTTCTTTTTTTTTTCGCGGAACCGCCTCCCCAGCGACTTCCTCCGCCAGCCCGCCGTGCCGCTCCTCCGCCCCGACGCCCGCCCTCGGCCGCCTCCCCGACGCCGACCGCTGCCCCGACGCCGACCGCCGCCCGTCGTTGGCCGCCGTTCCGACGTCCCGACGCCGACCGCCGTCCCGACGCCCCGTGCAGGTAATGCTCGTGGCTATGCCGCTCTGATTCAATCTTTGATTCACGGTTGGGGTCATGGCAGCGATGGATCGGGCATGTGGTTGGGGGAGAATAACACCCTAGGGTTTTGGTCTCCATGGGCCGGCACCACAGACGACGGCCTCGACCCCTGACCCCTCCACCCGACATCCTGTATCATTGCTGGATGCGTGGTTCTTACTGGAGATTTTCAGGGTTGCTGGCAATGGGCTGTTTGGGATGATGCCTGATGCACTCCTCCAGAATTTGATGCGGCTTGTCGAGGTTGATCTCAGCAAGAATGGCTTCTCAGGTACCTTTCTTTTTCTACTGAAATGTATATCTCTTGTTCAATTTTGTGATCGGTCATAGTAGGACTCTCATATAAATTGAATGGTGGCGATCTATTAGTTTGTTTCTTGTGCTGTTTGCTTCCCTTGATGATGCGGATGGCCAGTGGCTCCCATGCCATGCTGCTTAAATTTCAAGCTGCAAATCAGATCGTTTGCATTCGCAAATATGCATACTTGATGGTAACAGATTTCTTATGATGACATTGCAAAATGATTGCTGCATCTTGAATCTGGAATACTCCATTTGCTTGGAGGATTCAATGAGCATAAATAAAAACAGGCGCAACCATCGATGCCACATGCCGCGGTGTTGAAAATGTACCGATTTCCTTTAGATGGATATCGTCAGCAACCTTTTATAGCATCCGTGGTATTTGCAGGAAGTAGTTATATAACTAACCAAAGTAGGAGGCATTAACCAACAATTTTTGACAGCTTTTGCCTGGTGATTTTTTGACAGTGATTCATATATCTCCAGGAGTTCATAGTGGAGAAAGACAGAAGCCAACTTGATGTATACTTCCTGCATTTTTAGGATCACTTCGGGTAGTAGAGATTGCTATATCATTTTGTGCATTCAGACTTTTCTTTAATACATTGCTGTATCACTTTATGCATCTGAAGGGGTAGAAAACTTCAGGTTTATTGGTTGTACATGGATGGTTCTCAGCAGTCATTGCACTGATAATCTCTATTAAGCCTATGTCCCTCTGGTGCCCCTGGATAATTCTTTTGGCATTTACACCTCGTACTATCCATGGTACCGTTATATCTGGATGGAAGATCATGGCCCTTTTGTCAACATGTGCTCAGAGCTGTTTGCATTTGATCTCCTTTTAAATACCCTGCTTGTACCTAGAGCAGGATTAATTTGTGCATATGTTTCCATCCGAAGGTGCATCTACATTCCATGTTGTCTCTTGGGATTGTTTAGATGTAAAAAGTGTTCTTAACAGTACATGCTCTATGCTTTACCCAATATGCTTTTGTTTACACTAAATTACCAGACACTAAGAGGCCCTATAATGTTATGTACTGGTAAAGAATGGAATTGCCTTTTCTGTAATACTGAATATTATCTGGTGCATTGTTGTGCCTTGCAGCATAAGTGATTCTGTGATAAAGAGAACTGGAAAAACTATGACCTTCTATGGGGATGAGAAGAATAACTCTCGATTTGGTTATCTAGCAAGCATCAGGTAGTCAGTAAAATTTTGTAAGTTAGCTTCAGGTTATCATTATAAAGCATTAACTTTTAGTTCCATTAGTTAAGTTGCATTTCTATGTATTCTCTGACATTACTTTAATTCTATCCTTTATAAATGCTTTTTGATGTCACTTTTACTATTGTAATAAGGGAAAGAGGGGTGTACAGAGCCATGGAGATAGAGTCACCAAAAAGTCGTTTCCTTTGGTCAGTCCCTGGCTAATCTGAACTTCACCCTTCTTCCCAATGACATAATTGTTTCTAACTTTTTTAGGTGTTTTTTATCCAATTTTTTGGTTGGTTGTTGCTGCAAATGGACAATTATTTGGACTCTTGCAAGAAAGGCAGGTGGTCCAGGGGAGAGGATATGATATTGTGCGAGGTGAGTTCTTGATGTACATTGTCATATAAAATTCTTATTATTTCCCGTAGAATTTGGATGCTAGGCTTATCGGTCCTCTTCATTAGCGATCTTTGATAGTTGAGTAGTTGACCGCAAATTATTGTGTGACTGTAGTTTAGAAATTCTGCATGTTGGAGCCTATACTATGTTGCACAATTCCCGTGTTGCTGATATGCTCTTTGACAGATAAGTTTGTCTGCAATTGTATTATGGTAAATTTGCTGCCGCGGCACGTGGAAAACCCAGTACACATTGTTTTGCTGTATAGCTTAAAGGGGCAAACTGTATACTCGTCTGCTTGTCACGGCTGTTTGTTTACATGAGTGTATTGTGGAAGCATGGATCCATAACCATCTCTGAATCGAATCATGTGTCATGCTGATGCTTCAGAAGATTCACTTTCCTTGACTGTCTTAATAGTGATCAATCATTTAAATGGACATGTTCTTTCAAATGCAGCTGTTGATAAAAAAAAGTTGGCCTTATAGTATGGTGCACATAAGGTTCAGAAAGCATGGGATAAGTTGCTGTCTATTTCAGTGGCATGGCTGCAGGGCAACTATAATGCAAATCGCGGGCTGGATTATTGAACCCATGTACTGGTGACTTGACTTTTTACTTTTAGGACATTTTTCAGAAAACACAGAACACATCAGTGGGGAGGATTCTATCTGGTTTCTGAATGTGATTTCATTTACTCAAATCTCGACATTGGATAGTTAACGTGTCATAAAACCTTTGTAGGGCCATAATTGCTGTCTCTATAAACCTCTAGCCTTGGGTCAGAGTTGTATGCTCGTTTTCTTTTTATTGGTGTAACTACCATCTTGATAATATACTTATTTTATATTTATATTTGTTTTCACATTGTTATTGTCATGTTTATTCCAATGTGTATTGCAATATAAATATTTTGTTGCTCGTAGCAACGCACGGGCACGATCCTAGTACATGTAAAATATCAAACTCATGGTAGGACTTGTATGTTACATTTGTCCACTTGATGAACTCCTGTTAGTTTGAGCAGACTTTCTGCCACGTGTTCGCTGTCATGGACTTCGTCACATGATTTTTGTTGGAGCTCCTAGCGCCGCGCTAGAGTCGGACGCTTCACAGTGCGTTCGATCATAGCAGCGTCAGCCATTTGATCGAAACCCAGAAAAATCCCGCTGCAACCATACGAGCTCGAGAACGACACATCCCGCCGATGAATTCTTCCATCGCAAGACATGCGTTGGAGCAAACTCAGTTGAAACATGTTACATGTACACTAAAGAATCGAATTCCATGCGTAGGAGCAAAACTCAGTTGAAACATGTTCCATGTACACTAAAGGAAAAAGACTAAAGGAAAAAGTCTATATCACCCCCTCACCTGAGGGTTGGACTACATGACCCTCAATCTATGAAACGGTCTATATCATCCCTTAAACTTTTCAAAATCAGTCAAATTACTCAAAAAAAAGAAATTTTGAAAAATCATAGTAAATCACAGAAAAATCATAAAATGGAAAATTTAATTGTCTTGGACTCCAAATGAGTATATCTACACAATGAACACATAATGTGATATGCTTCAGTACATTTTTTGCAGCTATGAAGAAAAGCATAGATCTGAAGCTATAGCAAAAAAAAGTGTACTAAAACATACCATATTATATGTTCACTGTGTAGATATACTCATTTGAAAATCCAACACAATTGAATTTTCCATTTTATGATTTTTCTGTGATTTACTATGATTTTTCAAAATTGCTTTAGGGGGTAATTTGACTGATTTTGAAAAGTTCAGGAGGTGATATAGACCGTTTCATAGGTTGGGGGACTATGTAGCCCAACCTATGGGTGGGGGGGGGGTGATCTAGATTTTTTCCTACACTAAATAATCGAATTCACACTACCAAATCAACCATATGTCCATCGCAACATTGAAAAGTGTCATTTGCAACATCATATAATCAATCAAACGTGTGAAACATCGAAACTATACGCCAAAAATATATGCCTTAAAATCTATGGATTCTGTTGCTACACTGATCACATCATAATCTATGGTACATTGGTGAGGCGCGGAATGCATGGTGCTACACTGATCACATCATAATCTAGGGTACATTGGTGCGGCGCGGAATGTATGGGGATGTGCAGCTCTAGGGTGGTGTATCTCCTGCCTGCATAGGAAATCAGTCATCACATCCATGAAATCATTGGTGAAATGGATTGCAAAGCACCAACTACAGTAAACAGAAGGTGATAAGTTGTGCTTTGTCTATACCTCATTGGATGTGATGGATTCCACAACCGCAAGAGAAAGCTCTTTACGATGAGCAGTGTAGCAGTGGTTTGCTCCCTCAATGACACGCAGTTTGTGGTTCGGTATAAGCTTCGCAAACTCATATGCATCTTCCACGGGTATGATCTCATCAGCTGAGCCATGAATTGTAAATAACCTTGACAAAGAGTCAAAAAATGATTTCTGTGAGGAAGATTCTAGGCAGGCATAGAGATTGCAATTTAACAAATATAAATACTGTGTACTGCTAAGATTGGCTGATTCAATTGTTAATTTGCATGAAAGGGGAAATCAGGCCTAAATTAATTTCTTAACCTGCACTCTTTGCTGATGGAATTGCTTGCTGCACGCATGTCAGTGTTCAGTCGTTCCATCAAGCTCTCTTTGGTTACTCTGCACAAAACCTTTCCTACAAAGCAAACAACAAACATTATTAAGATGCACATAAAAAAGAAATAATAAGCTACAATTAGGTGATTTGTTTCCTTGAATATAAAAGGTCAGACATGTGCATCTTACCCGATTTGTTTGTGACATCAATGTAGCCTTCTTTGTTTATTCTGTCCAGAAATTCTTTGCCTAGGAACTCTTCAATACCTTTCTCCAGATTAAATCGTCCGGAAAGGTTAACCACCATGGGGATATCTTTGTAGATAGATGCATATAGAACCACTACATCTCCACCTGCAGAAAAACAATAGACTTAATGACTGATATTTCAAAATTTCCTAGACTAGTGCAGGGTATAACACTGCCAGAAGGATGACCAGGTGGCTACAGCTTGCTTTGTGAGAGACAAGGACGAATTTTTTAATTCCTTATTGCTTGTTGTAGCGGATAACAAATCCCCTTCTTGAGGTCCTTAAAAACAGAGCCTTCATAGATCCTAACTGATTGCCATTTGATTGCAGCTGTACCTTTTGATTTCTTAACTCTACTAATGCTGCACAAGCTTATGCACAAATATGCTTGAAATATTCTCCATGTTCGACCCTCCATTAGATTGCATAGGCATGTACTTGTTCAAGAAATGAACTTTTTTGGGGCACTCGGCCAACCAATGATACAAATTCAATCAACCAATGCAATAACACAAATATCGAATTGCAGGATTATAATCAACCAAATGACTATTGGAACCCACCTTTGCTGTGACCAACAATTGCTGCTACATCATACTTCTCCCGGTGAAGATATGAAACAACAGAATGCAGGTCATCAGCCTCCTTCCTGTAGTTACCATACTGGAATTCACCTTCGCTTTCTCTGAAAAGTATATGTTCAAAGGCATTATATGAAATAAGGTGATTGGCCACGATTATTCAAAACTGAAGACGGCTTCTGAAAAATAATGTAGTAGACAATAAAAATGCAAATAATTGGACGCAGCAAAGAATATTCAAACAGAAATTAATAACTGTTTGACTAATGATACTATTTCTCTGAAAAACTAATGCAGTACTGCAGTAATACAGGCAATTAGAAAGCTTAGCTCATTTAGTTCATTATTTCCAATCCAATGCTTCCATAGAAAAAGAATACCAAAAGCAATTGATGCAATGAAGAAGCCATTGTGACTTTACCCATTTCCACTGAAATCAAAACGAAACACACTGATCCCATGCTTTGTTATCGCAGCGGCAAGATCAACGATGATTCCATCATCCTGAAAAGGAGCGCTAAATTTTACTACACCTGTAGCAACTACACACTCCTACAAGAAAAGTTTGACTCTCTACGGCGAGCATGAAAAAGAAAAAAAAAACATGTTAATCAACTTAGACAGCCGCCTCCTCAGAGAAGAAGGCAAAATTTGTTCAGACGACGAATGACGTATTCGTGTACCTTGGAAGCCGTGAAGCCATGGCAGAGCACTACAACCTTGTTCGACCCCGTGTGGTGCAGCACCCCAACGAGATTCTCCCCGTGCGCGTTCGCCACCAGTACCCTCTGTTCCGTAGCAGCTGTCGTGAAACCAAACCACATGGATTCAACAATCCGGAGGCAGGGTCAGTTCCCTCCCCGTCTCTATAGTAACAAAAGATCAGGGAAGAGAGGTGCTCACGGGGATTGAGCGCATCCTGCGACGAGCTGAGCGGCTCCGCCATGGCTAGCTGCCGGGGTGACCGTTCACCGCCGGTTATGATAGGATAGGATCGGATCGGGGGAGCGGAGACGCCGCCGGCCGCAGCAAGCGGAGGAGGGGCAGGGGTGAAGAAATCTCGGGGAGTGAATGGGAGAGGGATACCGGCAGTGTCATTTGACTAGCCGCCTTCGCCTATACCGCAGGCGCTACTGGTATCCGATTCGACGGCGGCAGCTACAGCCTACACGGCTAAAAACTTCTAAAAACAGCTAAATTTCTAAAAAAAAATATGACGGAATAATATAAAAGCAGTAAATACTATATAAACAATAGCTATAATGGCAATGGAATCCATGTAGGAATAGCAGTATATAGACTTGGTGGGATTAACACAGATGAGATGGGAAAAATACAATGGAATCGATTTATAGAAAAGGAATAGCTACAATGGAATTAATATAGGAATATATATTGGCAATTTCTGAATGTTTCATTAATCGAATAGGCAAAAAATTGTCATATTACAAACGAAATTTATTTAATATATTTGTTACCAGGTTACAACAGAAACCTTTAAGTGGGGATGCAATAAGGATATTTCTTTCAAAGTTGCAGCCTGTATTTTATCTGTTAATAGTAGATTAACTTTACCTGTTGTGGTGAGCGTTTCTTAGAACCGTACCAAGTGAGTGGCATTTTCACCATAAATATAGAAAAGGCTTGCCAAGCTAGAGCCTCGAATCAAACATTTCTAAATCTATTGAGGTGTAAATAAAATAAGTAAGTTGCAACAAATTTCCATATAGAAGTACATATATGGCTTTACGTTACCTTTGTTCACGACAAATTAAGATCCGGCTTAAATGTATGATTAATTTGTTTTTATACCCTCTCTTGGTCTCCCTTAAAAAACAAAAAGGACAAATTGACTGTATGCTCAAGTGACCAAGTTGCATGATAAAATTAAACAACTACAACATGGAATATTAATAATGAAAAGAGTACTGAATAAATGGCATCCTCAATTATGGTTTTCTCTATAATGCTTTTATCTCTATTCTTAAAAGGTCAATTATATTATAACACGACAATACATATTCTTAAAATGTCAGTAGTCAATGTATATATATAGTAGGTTTCTTTTGAAATTCTGTAAATTAAATAAATTTCTGCTCTCCAAAGGACGCTAATATAATAACATCCTCTTACCCACGATAAGGCAGTCCAATGCTATCATCAAGAATTCAAGACGGGCTCTCGTGCCTTCGTCGACGCGTCGTCCCCACGTATGCAATCCGCGTATACCTATAGTTTAGCACGACGGAGCTAGTGCACCCGATCGAGAAGCCTTGTGTTACTCCTCGATCTATATAAGCTTCCAAGCTCCTGCTTCTCCTCCGCCTGTGCTTCCAAGCTCATCGTCGATCACGACGACCTCTGCTTCCAAGCTCCTGCTTCTCCTCCGCCTGTGCAGCTACCACACTCTCAGTATTGCTCGTCCAGGCGATGACCGCGACGTCGTCTGCTCCGAGCCCAAAGGTGAGCATGTCCGTGCATGCATGCATGCAGTTTGTCTTGGTTCGATCTGTAGTGCACCCCGGGCCTGTAAGTCGATCTGTACGTAATCGTCTCCCCATATCATGCATGCTTCGGTTTTGTTACAACGACTCCGTCCTCCGACCTCCGGTGACGGACTACTACAGAACTCGACATCACAAACGCTCTATCATAAACGATTGTTGAAAACCGTTTGTGATGCTCTCATCACAAACGGTTCCAACGGCTATGGGACTGTTAGCCGTTGGAACCGTTTGTGATGAGGTCCATCACAAACGGTTCGTGTTACAAACCGTCCGTTTGTGATGGACCATTATCACAAACGGTTCGTGTTAGGAACCGTTTGTGATAGATCGCACAGTACAAAACCCCACTTCCCCCTCCCACTCTTCTTCTCCAACCCGACGCCCACCATTTCTTTCACCATTGTTGCGGCCATTTCTCACCAAATTGCTCAAGAAAGGTCACGTTTTTTGAAGAAAGCTCTCCGTCAACTTTTTTTGAGGTTGGTAACACTCAACTCTTCCCATTTGTAGCTTGTTTTAACCACTAAATTTGAAATTTAACATGAATTTGATGGAGGGGCTCTTTCATCCTCTCTAGAGCTCATTTATCATGAAATTCAATGGAGCAACTCGAATTTAGTAGGTAGATCGTTAATAACTTGCTTGAAGACACATGATAGGCATTCTTCCATGATTCTTTAGCTTGAATGGTTGCAAAATTGAGACAAATATGATGAAAGGTCTCTTTTTTTCCTCTAGGCCATTTTTCATCAATTTATTCATGGATTATCGAAATGTGTAGCTCTCATTCCATTCCAACAAGGTTAGTATCTAGCTTGCTTTGCTTACTTTCTAGAAGCTTGAATGGTTGCAAAATTGAGACAAATGTGATGAAAGGTCTCTTTTTTTTCTCTAGGCCATTTTTCATCAATTTATTCATGGATTATCGAAATGTGTAGCTCTCGTTCCATTCCAACAAGGTTAGTATCTAGCTTGCTTTGCTTACTTTCTAGAAGCTTGAATGGTTGCAAAATTTAGAAGAATGTGATGAAAACTCTATTTTTTTTGCCTCTAGGCCGTTTTTCATCAATTTCTTCATCAATTTTGTCCTCGGCTCCACTTGGTTCAATTTGGTCCTCGACTCAATTTGATCCACTCACTTGACTCAAGGTTTGTATCTAGCAGTGCGATTGATTTGCAAATAATTTGGCATTATTATTTTTATTGGAATATTGGTTTAAGGACAAACCCATTTTGTTTGTAATAGATGGATGGACGAGGTTGGATGTATGTTGTCAGTTCAGATGACTGATTTGTCAACGGGGTTGACTCCTTTTGTGAATGTTGCGAGGTCGTACCAAACAAGCGATGGATATCAATATTGTCCGTGCATTGATTGCAAAAACCAGAAGCAGTTTCGAAACGTTGAGCAGATCCGACTGCACTTGCTATGTAGGGGTTTCGTGGCAAACTACAAGGTTTGGAACAAGCATGGGGAGTGTTGACAGTCAAAATTGGCTCTGGCCCGGCCAAACCGGTCTGACCGGTTTGCCAAACCGGTCAGACCGGTTTGGTTCTGTAATTCGAGTAGGATTAGGATTCCGAGTTTAATCCCATATTGTAACCTATTCGAAAGGGGTAAGACTTCCCCGGCCTATAAATATAAAGGCTAAGGCCGATTGAGATGTATTCCAATCGAATCAAACACGTTTATCCTTTACTTTTTTATCTCTCAAACCCTAATCTTTTCCAACCCCCATATTCTGTTCTTTGCTCGTCTCTACGGCGTTCAAGGGCGTTCTAGGTGGCCTGCCGACCCTAGAGCAACCCTAGCTTGCTTGAGCTCCGACGGGGTCCCTCCCGAGCTCGAGTTTCTAGGTCTTCACGAGTTCCTGCCTGAAAGCGGTCTGACCGGTTTCAGGAACCGGTCTGACCGGTTTGCCCGAGGAGCTCAGGAGTTGGCCGTTGTGACGGCCGTGCTGCGCGTTCGATCGATCTTCGAGTTTGTTGGCGCGTTTTCGTGTCAACATACTTTTTGGCGACTCCGCTGGGGATAGATTAATCTGGTTTTGAAGTCCGATTCAATCTACTCCAATTATGTCTGGATCAACGTGCGACCTTGACAAAGACAACATCATCACCGCGACGATGGAAGAGCTCACGGACGAGGAGCGGAAGCGGTACCTGATTGCTGAGGAGAACTTCAGGGCACAATTCTTGAAGGGCTTCAAAAAAGATCGCGGTGGTCTTGTCAAGAGAGTGGAGGAATTCGTCATGCCGGCTTTCAAGCTGGCAAACGACCAAGTTGAAGAACTTCCAAAGGTAACTGTCGAATCCTCTGATTTGATGCAGCAAATTACTCGCATGATGGATGATAAATTGCTTGCTGCACAAACTGCTACTAGTGAGTTGATTGCTAGTATGTCGGGTAATTCTAGTAAAGGTAAAAATAACATAGAATCTAATGAATTACCTAACCCAATTCCTAGCTCATCAGGCGTGCCAGAACATGTTTTAGATCCTAATTTAGGCATGCCGATGAATTTCTATGCGGGACAATCATCTCACCCTGGTTCGGTCCACGAACCGGTCAGACCGGTTTTCACAACCGGTCAGACCGGTTTGGCCTACTCTGGCGGTCAGACCGGTTCCATGGGTGCAGGGGCACCGGGTGCGATGGTTTTATCTAATACAGTTGCTCCTGGTCCTGTTTACACTACTCCACGCACTACGGTTGTGGGAAGTATACCCCACGGATCTGGCGCGTCTCACGGGCCGATTCCGAATACTTCTCAAAATGCGATGTATAATGTTCCCCGTGTTCCACAAGACAGAGGTGATGGGAACTATCAATCCGAGTTAGCTAAGTTTAAAGAAGATATAGCTAATACACTTAGAACAAGACTCGGGCTTGAATTGGGTAAGTCACGCTTATATCAAAAACCGTATCCACCTGAATTTGATTTAGTTGCTTATCCTAATGGTTGGCGTGTTCCTGATTTTATTAAATTCAGTGGCGAAGATAATAGAACTCCTTGAGAACATATTAGTCAATATATCTTGCAATTAGGAGAAGCATCATTTTATGAACAATTGCGTGTACGGTTGTTCTCATTATCTTTAACTGGAACTGCTTTTTCATGGTTTTCTTCGCTTGCTCCTAATTCTATTCAAAATTGGACTCAATTGGAGCGTAAATTTCATGATCATTTCTTTAGCGGAGAAAACGAAGCTAAATTGTCTGATTTAACATCGGTTAGGCAAAGCCAAGAGGAGTCGGTTCTTGATTACTTTAAAAGATTTAAAGATGTTAAGAACCGATGTTTTAACATAACTGTTTCTGAAAAAGATTTAGCAGATTTAGCTTTTGCGGGCTTACGGTCTCATTTCAAGGAAAAGCTAGAGGGTTCTGATTTTCTTACTATTAATCACTTGCAAATGAAGGCTATGAGTCTAGAACTTAAGTTTAAAAATTCAAAAGAATCTGCTAAACCTGATCGTTCGAATGTGCATATTGTTGATAATGATTCTGATAGTTCGGACGATGAGAAAGAAATTTATGCTGCTGAATTTGTTTGGTCATCAAAGAGTAAACCTGGTTCTTGTCCCTCGTTGAAGCCGATTCAGAAAAATCGGCAAGAAGAAATTAAGTTTACTTTTGATGTAGCCAAATGTGATCGTGTTTTTGATGAATTGCTTAAGAATGGCTTTATTAAACTCTCATGCAATTCCACCAGCCGATCAATTAAAAAATCGTGCATATTGTAAGTGGCATAATTCTTTTTCTCACGCGACCAACGATTGCAATGTTTTTCGACGACAGGTACAATCGGCCCTTAATGAAGGTCGATTAGTGCTAGCTGAAATGCAAGTTGATAAGGCTCCTTTCCTTGTTCATATCTTGGATGTGAATACTAAGGTGTTGATTCGGCCGGAACAAGCCGATGGAGCTAAAGGTAAGAATGTGGTGATTGGAGACCCAAGGCCGGAAAAAGTTGATGATAAAGTTCCGGTCAGAACAGTGATGATTGGGAGAACTCTTGATGGTGAAGAGTCTCTGAAGATTACAATTAATACATCAAGGCCCGGGGGGCAAGGAAGTTCCTTGGAAGAGAATCGGTTCGCTAGTCAGGCGAAACCGGTCAGACCGGTATGTCTCCAGACCGTCCAAGGACTTTCAAGCCCAAGCGCCCGGAAGTGGGTACTTGGAAGTTTAATGAGCCAAAGGTTCAAGGAAGGGTTCTGAAGCAAGGACCTACTTTCTCTCAGCTCATGAACAAGTACACAAAGGCCGTTCAAGTTGATCGGCCAACAAAAAAGTGACAGAGGTCACCGCAGCGTTGGATCAATTCTACAGCTTATAAGCGCCGTGGTGATGTTACTGGGACTTCGGTATATGACCGATTGGGCTCATACCAATCAGGTCTGTCGACTGCTCCCAAAAGCGGTTAGACCGGTTTTGTAAACCGGTCAGACCGGTTTCGGTCTGAGCAGAGGTTCCAAGCTCCTCCTAAGCAAGAATACCGTGTCAAGGAGAAAAAGGAGGACGTGCAAGCCAAAACTAGTGGGTTTATAACAATTGGCGATATTCCAGTGGCTATGCAAGATTTGGGTAGAAAGCCGATAGTCATTGGAAATTTGGCTCCTGTTCCAGTCAAAAAGCCGGTCATGGCTAATGATCATGAGGCTAGCAGTAGCAAGGGCGTAAAGAAGGTCTTCCAACCAAGGTGGTGTCCTTCTGGTTTGACTCATACGCAGAAGCGGAAGTTACAACGCCTGCGGAACAAAGAAAAAAGGGAACAGGAAGCTGAGAAGCTGAGGGATGAATACTTCAACAAATACAGGCCTATGATCCCTCAGACCAAGATCTGGCAAGCTAAGCCCGTTGTGCAATCAGCAGCACATCCGGTCAGACCGGTTTCTGAATCCGGTCAGACCGGTTTTGATCAGCTCACCGCTGCAGTAGCGGTCAGACCGGTTTCTGGAACCGGTCAGACCGGTTTGATGACAGAAGCGGGAGCTGAGATTATTTCAATCATCGATACTACTCCGCGAATTCCTCCAGTGGTTGAAGATGAAGAATTGGTTGATTTTGAGCCTTCTCCAGAACATGGCAACATGGAAATCAATGTTGTATATTTGTCTTCTGATTATTATTTTATACCGGAGGAGGAGGTCTCTCACCTTCAACTTGGGCCTCAAGATGCCGTTTTTCAGAAGCCTAGTGAATCAGAGAATCATCTCAAGGCTTTATATATGAGAGGACACATCAACAGGAAGCTAATTTCTCGTATGTTGGTTGATGGTGGAGCTATTGTAAATCTTATGCCATACTCTCTCTACAAGAAGATTGGCGGAAAAGACGAAGAATTGATCAAGACGAACATGACGGTCAGTGGAGTTGGTGGAGGTGATCCCATTGGTGCCAAGGGGGTGGCTTCCATGGAGTTGACCGTCGGGAGCAAGACTATTGCTACGGCTTTCTTCGTCTCCGAGGTGTAAGGTAACTTCAGTTTAATTCTTGGTCGAGATTGGATTCATGCAAATAAATGTATTCCATCTACCTTGCATCAATATCTTATTCAGTGGATCGGCGATGAAGTTGAAGTTGTACATGGTGATACTTCTTCCTTCGTTGCAACGGCCGATTCCGATTCTCTTAGTACAAATGAGAAGGTCAAATGTCTGTCGGGCATGGATTTGACCGACTATGAGCTGATCAGTTGCACTAAGGATGGTTTTGTTGCTGCTACATTAAAGCCGATGGAAAATCGGTTGAATTACTTGCTGTAATTAATGGAGCAAACAAATCAACAGAGACAAACCGGTCAGACCGCTTCTGGAAACCGGTCAGACCGGTTTAGACCTGAACAGCGCCGATCAAGCCAAACCGGTCAGACCGCTTCTGAGAACCAGTCAGACCGGTTTACGTCTGGACAGTGGCTTCAAGACCGAATTGATCATCATCGAGCACATTCGGCCGGTATGTTTGAAGCCATTGAAGATCTCGGTGATATGGATAAGTTGGGTCAGGGTTTCACGTCAGCCGACCCTTTAGAAAAAATAGATATTGGTGATGGTACTATTCCTAGGCCAACTTTTGTAAACAAAAATTTATCGGCTGAGTTCAAAGCCGAGTTAATAAATTTGTTGAAAGAGTATGTCGATTGTTTTGCTTGGGAGTACCGTGAGATGCCGGGTTTGAGTCGTGATTTAGTTGAACATCGTTTACCGATAAAAGCCGGTTTTAGACCTTTTAAACAATCGGCTAGACGTTTTAATCCCGCTATTTATGACCGAATAAAAGAAGAGATTAATCGTTTGCTAGATGCTAGTTTTATTCGGACTTGTCGCTATGCGGAGTGGATTTCTAATATTGTTCCCGTTGAAAAGAAAGATTCGGGAAAACTTAGAGTTTGCATTGATTTTAGAGATCTTAATAAAGCCACTCCAAAAGATTCATATCCTATGCCTATAGCCGATGTCTTAATCAATGAAGCTTCTGGGCATCGTGTTGTTAGTTTCCTTGATGGTAATGCTGGATATAATCAAATCTTCATGGCCGAAGAGGATATACATAAAACGGCCTTTCAATGTCCAGGATTTATTGGTTTATTTGAGTGGGTGGTTATGACTTTTGGATTGAAGAATGCCGGTGCAACTTATCAAAGGGCTATGAATTTAATCTTTCATGATTTACTTGGTGTTATTGTGGAAGTGTATATTGATGATATCGTAGTTAAATCGGATGGCCTGGATTCTCATTTAGCCGATTTAAGACTTGCTCTTGAAAGGATGCGACGGTATGGCTTGAAGATGAATCCACTCAAATGTGCTTTTGGTGTTTCGGCTGGAAAGTTTCTTGGGTTTGTTATTCATGAGAACGGCATAGAAGTTGATCCCAAGAGAATTGAAGCTATGAAGAAAGTCGAAGCTCCTACTTGCAAGAAAGATTTGCAAAAGTTTCTAGGCAAGGTAAATTTCTTGAGAAGATTTATAATTAACTTGTGTGGAAAGGTTGATGCTTTTACTCCTTTACTTCGGTTAAAGAATGAAGCCGATTTTACTTTGGGGGCAAAACAGCAAGAAGCTTTTGAGAAGATTAAAGAATACTTGTCTTCACCACCGTTGCTTAGGGCGCCTAAGAGAGGAGTTCCGTTCAGACTTTATGTGGCGGCTGAAGATAGAACTATTGGTACTATTTTGACTCAAGAAATCGGCAACAAGGAGTATGTGATTGCTTATGTAAGCCGACGACTCATCGATGCAGAAACAAGGTATACTTTCATTGAGAAGTTGTGTTTATCCTTGTACCATGCTTGTACTCAATTGAGGCATTATTTATTATCTAGCACTTGCATCGTGTTGTGTCAAACCGATGTAATTAAACATATGTTGCAAAAGCCGATTTCTAGTGGAAGAGTCGGTAAATGGGCTTATGCTTTAGTTGAGTATGATTTGGCTTGCGAACCTTTAAAATCAATGAAAGGCCAAATTGTAGCTGATTTTATTGTTGAACATCGGATAAATGATACAAACAACTTCGACGTCGAATATATTACTTGTACCCCATGGAAGTTATATTTTGATGGATCGGTTTGCAATGATGGGCAAGGAATTGGTGCTGTTCTTATCTCTCCAAGTGGTGCCGTCTTTGAGTTTTCAAACCGATTGGAAGAAAAGCGAACCAATAATCAAGTTGAATATGAAGCTCTTCTATTTGGCTTGGAATTTTTGCAAGACATGGGAATAAAGCATATTGAGGCTTTTGGTGATTCGCTCCGGGTGGTACAACAAGTGTCAAAGGTATGCCAATGTTATAATGGTTCATTAAATGCATATCTTGATAGATGTCTTGATATCATTGCTTCTTTTGATGAATTTACTATCAAACATATCCCAAGAGAAGAGAATGACAAGGCAAATACTCTGGCTCAGAAAGCATCTGGTTATATGGTTGCAAAGAAATATTTCTATCTCCAAAAACCGATGCAAACGGAAGCCGAGGTTCTGGTTCTGGACGAACCGGTCACACCGGTTTCAGAAACCGGTCAGACCGGTCTGACTGCCAGAACCGGTCTGACCGTTTCGTCCCCTGACAGAAGCAAAAATCCTTTGGATGATGCTAATCAATCCAAAGTTGAAGATCAGGATTGGAGGGTGCCTATTATTACTTATTTGAGAGATCCTGGTCGTGGTGCAGAAAGAAATATTCGGCGAATATCGTTTAAATACGTTTTGCTTGACGATGAACTCTATCGTCGAAACGCCGAAGATTTGCTGTTAAAATGTCTTAATTCCGATCAGGCCAAAGTTGCCATGGGTGAGGTCCATGAAGGTATTTGTGGTACACATCAATCGGCTCCAAAGATGAAGTGGTTACTTAGACGAGCAGATTGTTTAAGGTATTACAAAGGATGTGAGGAATGTCAGAAGTTTGGAAATTTGCAACTTGTTCCTGCTGCATTGATGCATCCTATTATTAAGCCATGGCCGTTCCGAGGTTGAGGATTGGATTTTATTGGACAAATTAATCCTCCATCATCAAAAGGACATCGTTTCGTGTTGGTTGCTACGGATTATTTTACTAAGTGGACCGAAGCGATTCACTTGAAAAATATGACGCATCAGGAGGTAATTGAATTTGTTACGCAAAATATTATTCATAGATTCGGTATTCCTCAAACTTTGACAACGGATCAAGGTACTTCGTTTATGTCTAAAGAGGTACGTGAATTCGCCGAATCCTATAGAATTAAGTTGCTCAATTCATCTCCATATTACGCTCAGGCTAATGGACAAGCCGAGTCAAGTAATAAAATTTTGATCAAATTAATCAAGAAAAAGATAGAAGAAAGTCCTAAGAGATGGCATGAAGTTTTATCCGAAGCATTATGGGCTCATCGTATATCTAGACATGGTGCTACTAAAGTTACTCCTTTTGAGCTTGTGTATGGTCAAGAGGCCGTTTTACCCGTTGAGGTAAATCTGGACGCTTATAGATTGGCTAAACAAAATGACCTTGATGCTGTTGATTACCACAATTTGATGTTGGACAATATTGATGAGGTAACCGACAAGCGATTGAAAGCTTTGAAGGAGATTGAGAAAGATAAGCTTCGGGTTGCTAAAGCTTACAACAAGAAAGTACGAGGAAAATATTTTCAGATTGGTGAGCTTGTTTGGAAGACGATCTTGCCTATTGGGACGAAAAGCAACAAGTTTGGTAAATGGTCACCAAGTTGGGAAGGACCCTATAGAGTTGTCAAAGTCATTTTTGGGAATTCTTACATGCTAGAGACGCTGAAGGGAGATCATTTGCCTAAGGCTATCAACGGAAGATACTTGAAGAAATTCTATCCAAGTGTTTGGCAAGACGCATGAAGACCAATGGCCGATATATTGTTGATATCGCCCTTAGCATAAAATTTTAGCTCCTGAATTGTAATTACTTGCTTTTTAGTTCTCAAGTTCACTAAAAACGCAGGGGGGCATGTGTTGACAGTCAAAATTGGCTCTGGCCCGGCCAAACCGGTCAGACCGGTTTGGTTCTGTAATTCGAGTAGGATTAGGATTCCGAGTTTAATCCCATATTGTAACCTATTCGAAAGGGGTAAGACTTCCCCGGCCTATAAATATAAAGGCTAAGGCCGATTGAGATGTATTCCAATCGAATCAAACACGTTTATCCTTTACTTTTTTATCTCTCAAACCCTAATCTTTTCCAACCCCCATATTCTGTTCTTTGCTCGTCTCTACGGCGTTCAAGGGCGTTCTAGGTGGCCTGCCGACCCTAGAGCAACCCTAGCTTGCTTGAGCTCCGACGGGGTCCCTCCCGAGCTCGAGTTTCTAGGTCTTCACGAGTTCCTGCCTGAAAGCGGTCTGACCGGTTTCAGGAACCGGTCTGACCGGTTTGCCCGAGGAGCTCAGGAGTTGGCCGTTGTGACGGCCGTGCTGCGCGTTCGGTCGATCTTCGAGTTTGTTGGCGCGTTTTCGTGTCAACAGGGAGGAAGGTGAGAATGAAGCCACACAACCAAATGTGGTTGAGAAATTGCGGAAAACGTTCCAAGAGGCCACACGTGGTGAGAATGAAGCCACACAACCAAATGATACGGGAAATGTCGACCATGGATCATTCATGGATAACTTTGCGGAGACATTAGTAGATGATGATGTGATGGTGAGCCAGAATGCCTTGATGCGAAGAATTTGAAGAAGCTAGAGCAGATGAGGAAGGATGCCAAAACTCCTTTGTACCATGGCTGCAGCATGTCCAAGCTTGAAGCTGACCTCTTGCTACTGGAGTTGAAGTCATCTAATGGCCTATCAGACACATGCTTTGACAGTTTGTTGGATCTTATGGGGAAGATGCTTCCAAGCCCGAATGGGTTGCCTAAGAACATGTACGAGGCGAAGCAAATGATATGTCCAATGGGGCTCGAGGTACAGAAAATTCATGCATGTCCAAAAGATTGCATCCTGTATCGTGGTGACTATAAGGATTTGGATACATTCCCAGTGTGCGAAAGTTCGAGGTACAAGTCCGAGTCAGCTATACATATGACATGTGACATGAATAAAAGGCCACCCGCCAAGGTCGTCTGGTATTTCCCCGTAATTCCTCGGTTGAAGCGGCTATTTGCTAACCCGAAGACGGCAAAGCCTATGCGTTGGCATGAAAAAGAGCGTATGAAAGATGGAAAGCTTAGGCATCCGGCAGATGGTTCACAGTTGAGGGCTATTGATTATCATTTCAAGAAAACATTCTCAAAGGAGATCAGGAACGTAAGGTTCGGCTTGAGTACGGATGGGATGAATCCTTTTAACATGGTTAGCAGCAAACACAGCACATGGCCTGTCTCCCTTTGCATATACAACATTCCCCCTTGGTTGTGTATGAAGAGGACCTACATTATGATGCCTTTGTCGATCCAAGGGCGAAAGCAGCCTGGAAATGATATTGGTGTGTATCTGGCGCCATTGGTGGATGACCTGCTTTTGTTGTGGAATGAAGGTGTGAAGGTTTGGGATGAATACAAGCGAGAACACTTCACATTAAAAGGAACGTTGTTCGTAACAATAACTGACCTACCCGGCCTTGGTTGCTTATCAGGCCAGGTTATAAAGGGCTATAATGGTTGTGTGGTTTGTGTCGATGACACTGACGCTATATGGTTGAACAAAAGCAAGAAGATGGTCTACATGGGGCATCATAGGTTCCTTCGCCGAGACCACCCATATCGTCGGAACAAGAAATCCTTTGATGGTACAATTGATAACCGCTTGCCTCCGAAGTACCGCAATGGGAGTGAGATATACAAAATAGTAAGCAAAGTTGAAGTGGTTTTTGGAAAGGGAAAAGGAAGTGTACACGCACCAACCGGTTCCATATGGAAAAAGAACTCTTTGTTGTGGAGACTTCCTTATTGGAAAATCTTGAATGTCCGCCACGCATAAGTTTAATAAATCTTTTTATATAATTTATTTGTAGGAGAAAGTTGAGACCAATAAGTTTAATAAATCTTTTTATATAATTTATTTGTGAATTATAGGCTGAAACTATAGGTCACATTACTCACAAAATAAACTTTGTGTAGCTACAATGGGTCGTTTCTCACGAGTCAAGACCCGTCATGCCCAACCCGCCACCGATGACGTGGACAATCAAGGTGCTGATGCTAGTAACAACGATTGAACAGGGGCCGAATACCATGCAGATGGAAGCCCGACCCAATTCCTCAACCTCGCCGCCGGCGATGAGCAAGCAGTTGACAACGAAGCCGCCGGCAATGAGCAAGCAGTTGACAAAATGGTCGCCGAGGAAATCGCAACCACCTCATCAGTGAAACAAAAGACCAAGCAAGGGCCAAGCAAGTCGCCGGAAGGCCGAACTGTAATCCGCGAGGTCAATGACGACGGAGAGCCTACAGATCCTATTGAGGCCCAGGGGCCCTACAAGACGAGCATCGGCAGAATAGTGAGGGAGAATATTCCCATCAAATGGAGGTGGTGGAGGAATAAAAAAGAGCCAGAGTGGTCAGTTCCGGATGAGACCAAGGAGATATGCTGGATCAAGTTGAAAGAAAAGTTCGACTTCCCTCGCGGTACGGAGGACATTATGAAGAAAAAAGCCTTGCAGGTAATGGCTCGCCGGTTTCAATATTACAAGCATACACTCTACAAAGACCATGTCCTGCAAGGAACTCTTCCAGATTTCTCAGAATGCACAATTCAACGACCTTTCTGGAGAGAATTTGTGGATTACAAGCTCTCTGAAGAAGCCAAAGAAGCTAGCGCCAGAAATACTGAGATCGCAAAGAAAAATTTACACCCACATACCACAGGATCTCGTGGGTACGTAAGGAAGATACCCGAGTGGGAGAAGCAGGCTGATGAGCTGGAAATTCAGGGTGTTGAGTTGCAGACAACAAATTGGGAGCAAAGGTCTGTGACTTGGGCTCTAGGGCACGGGTGTAGATACGAGCCTGATGGAAAGCTTATCCATAAGGATTCTCATGCCGAAGAAGCGGTCAAACGGATCGAGCAAGCACATTCAGAAATTGCCTCAGGTTCCTTTCAATCAGAAAGGGAGAATGATGCGCTTACACACGCCTTGGGAAACAAAGAGCATCCCAGGCGCACACGAGGTGCCGGAATCGTTCCGTGGGACAAAGGCTTTGAGGCTGATTCGGGCTCCTACAGAAGTCGGTCTCGGGGCAAAGCTCATCAACAGGCAGACTACGAGAGGCTTTTGCAAAATGTCCGTGACGAAATGCAGGCTTCACATGATAAGCTGCGTGTAGAGTTTCAACAATTGAGCCTGCGTCCGCCTATTGCAGCATTAGATGGCGGCTCAGCTCTCCCTAGCCCAATGGTGCCTCGGAGCAGTTGCGGGAGTAACATGCATCCCCATCCAATCGTAGAAGATCCCAAGTTGAGATTTCCAGTGGATGATATCACGGAACCCCGAAGTTGCAAGTTATATGCGATGTGTGGGTTAATTAAGACCAAGGTGGCCATTGGTCAAGCTCTGCCTACTAAGGAACGAGAGGTGTTGCATTGCCGTGAATTGCCCCCTGGCTTTGCAAGAGTCACACTTGATGCACTAGTCAAGAAGCGGTACGGCATAGTGGAGCTGGAATTTCCGGGGGAGGATGACGCCGTACGGTTGAGAGATAACCTTGGTTGCATTGTCGGGTGGCGCAAACGCTACATATCCTTTGGCGATTCGGATTCGGAGTCCGAGGACGACGGCGGCATCAATGATCAGGAACCTTCTAGGCAACCAAGTCTGCCTCGTAGGCAACCAAGTCCGCCTCCTAGGGAACCAAGTCCGCCTCATAAGGACCCGAGTACACCTAAGACGCAGAAGCGGCGATAAGCAGATTCAAGCCCGATTCAGAGAATGTTGAAGAAAAAACCGGTGAGTGGAAGCGTAACATCCCTGCTCCCTGCTAAGGAGGATGTCGTGATATCCAAAGAAGCAGTTGATCATTTTACCAAGCTCGCATTGGTAAAACAGACAGTGAATAACAAAATTCGCAAGTCGCATTTCGAGCGTACCTTGTCCAAAAAGGCGACACGTTCCTTAAGCAAGGAAGTGTTCCAACAATCCGCTGCGCAAAGGGAGGAAGCAGCTAAGAAGCAATTCCTCGAAGAAACCGGTCTCTCAACACAACAACTACATATGTTGCAACAAGACACCGATCAAGTAGATCTGCCACTCGCGCCACTCGCGCCACCAAAATGGCCGTTTGTGTTGGGGAATGACCTGGTTCGCCCAGAAGAGGTCGATGGTCTATCGACGAGGTTGAGGCAACTGCATCAATGGTACAAAGCTCAAGGGGGTTGTAACAACCCTAAATTTTCCCATAGGATTTGATGAATGCAAAAATGAGGATTTAAAATTTTTTGGTGAATTGTTGTGCATGCAAACCAACATATAAGATTGCTTCTATTTGCTCCCTTTGCTCTTAGGCAAATTTAAATTTAAATAAAAATAATTTGAAGTGCTAAGGACCAAATAGTTGTGATTTGGAGTTATTTTGGTTTTATTGGATTTTTGGTTGTGTTTGAATTCAAATCCTAAATTTGAATTCAAACAAATACTAACTAAACTAATTCAAACCCTACTAACCTCCTTTGGGCCATTTCTCCAAATTCAAGTCCAGAAAACCACCCTTAACTCTTTCACGAGCCAGCCGACCGAATCAGCCCGGCCGGCCATTCGGCCCAGCTGCGACCCAGCAACTCACCCGCGCCCCATCTTTTGTTCTGTCGCCGACAGGCGGGCCCCGCCTGTCCGCTTTCTCTTCTTCCCCTCTCTTCCCCGCGCGCGGCGCCCTGCTCTCTACCGCCGCGCCCGTGACCTCGAGCCGGTCCCATCAGCCCCCTTCGCGGCCCGTCGCGATGACGACGCGTGTCCGCGGAAGCTCAAGCCCTCCATCTCGCCGTCTGTGCCCGCAAACCCTAGCGCCGAGCCCTATAAGACCCCCGCCGGGAGGCCATTCCCCCTTTGAGCCGTCGCTGCCCCTTGGGGTTTTCGATCCAGAGTTTTGAGGGGTGAGGAGAGGGAGGTGGAGTTAGGGTTGGAGGAGAGGAAGAGAGGAGGACGGGCGAAGCAGAGGCGCTGTTTCCCCACGACGAGGCCAGGGACCGTGGGCGCCGCCGTCGCGGAGGAAGCCGGAGGAACGCCGAGCAGAAGCCGTTCGAGGGAGCACGAGCATCGCCACGCCGCCGCACGTCTACCCTGAGCTGCTGTGTTCGACTACTTGGCCCTAGGTGAGTCGCCGTTGCGATCCCCTTCATCTTCCTCTGTTCCGGCGAGGTTGCCTCTGCGCCGCCTTGGTAGCCTTTTCTGGGACCCAGCCTTCGAGCTGTGGCCGACTCTCTGCTGGACCCCGTCGCCGAGCCGCTGAACCATGCCGCAAACCCTGCCGTCGCCGATCTTGCAGCCAACGCCACCGCGAGCCGGGATGCCGGTCACCGCGCGCGAGCCGCGGCCGTGTCGCGGCCACGGGCAACCGTGTGCCCACGCACGCGCACCCAACCGAGGCCGCGACATCGCGTCCTAGCACTCGCTGGAGCCGCGCGTACGCGTGTCTTCCCAGCTGAGCCGTTCTCCCATCCTTGGCCGCGCGAGCGCCGCCGGCCGCCGTGGCGCCATAGCCACGCTGCCGCCGCTCGCGTCGGGAAGCCAAAGCCCCAGTCAAGCTTCCACCTTCTTCTTGACGTTTAGCCTCGCGAAACCCTAGTGAAGCCATAGCCGCCGATCCCGAGCCTCGCCTACCTTTTCCCTCGCCGGTCGCCGCGAAACCGCTGCCGCTGGCCACGCGCCGGAGCGCGCCGCGCGCGTCCGCGTCGCGCCGTGGCCAGGCCACACCGATGACCACACCAGCACGCCACATGCACGGCTACAGAAGATCCCGGTTCGACAAGAAAATGATCCCGTACACCCGGTGCACGTGAACCACCCACACGGCGCACGGTGGACCAGGTCCACAGCGCCGGATCCAGCCGCGTCCCCTTCATGGGCCTAAAGTTCGCGCTTAAGTCCAGTTTACCCCCTGGACTTTTCTTTCGGCCCAACTCCGGCCCAGCAGCGCCTTTTCTCTTTTTCTTTTTCGAGTAGCAGCGCTGACGCATGGGGCCCACATGTCAGCCACTGCCCGCTGACCGCTGGGGCCCACTGACCAGGTTGACCCGTTGACCATTGACCATTGACCGGTCAACGCTGACGTCATCCGGACCCATGATGACGTCAGCATAGGGCTGACCCACTGATGACGTCAGCATGACGTCATGCTGACGTCACCAGGCTAATTTCTGTCTATTTTCTTTTGCGGAAATTATTTATTATTTTCAGAAAATGATTTAAACTTCGAAAATTAATAATAAATCAACCGTAGCTCAGAAAAATATGAAACCAGTTTCTATATTTTTCTAAAAACATGACCTACACGTTAGTGTAGAGTTTGGTGTTCCTTGGGTCTTCTTTCCTCGCTGTTTTGATGTTTCTTTGCCAGTAGCCGCGTCTTATTTTAGTTTCCGCAACCCTAGGAGCTCCGGAGAACCTGGAGGATCCGGACTACCCCGACAACTGCTTTGAAGAGGAGGAAGTAGCTTACCCAGGTTCACGCCCGACCAATCTCTGAAATACCTATTGGACATGCAACTAGTATGCTAGCGCTTTACTTTACTCGCATGATAAACCTGCACTGCCTTTGTTATCATCCTGTTACCTTGCTACCTACCACTCACTATATGAATTATGCTATGCTATGCATGTGTTGGGATGGTTGTGATTTGATCCTCTTGGCGTGAGTTGTGGGTGGTATGGGAGGTGTAGTGCAGCTAGGCGGTGTAAACGAGTAATAACAACTCGATCGTTTGATCGGGGTGCTTGGGGACTGCACTCGGGCAGTCCCTACGGAGTACCTGTTGCGGGTACATGGTTCTTGGATATTTGGTTACTTGAGGAGTTTGGGCGGCAATACTTGTTATGGGTGCCGATTGCGGACCGTTGCGGCGGATCGGTTATGACGCTGATACTCGCTTTACCGACAATTAAGGACCGAGTCGAGTATCACCTTTGGACGTGGGAATACCGTGCTCACCATCTACCCAGAATGGGGAGGGTTCCAGCAAGCCTACTCTAGTGCAGTGTCGAGACTGTAGGAGATTCGAACTTGATATGTGTAAGGGTGACTCGTTGCGGCGTATTCTCCCTGATTTACCACGGCCCCCGACTGGCCCCGGTGGGAAGGTTTCACATCCCTGGGGCAGATGTTAGATCAGATGTTTCCCGAGCCCAGGGAGACAGGATTGGCGCCGTTACTGTTTAGGATCTTTGCTGTGGGATGTGTCTCAGGTTGGTTGCGGACTAGCCTTGCAGCCCGGATGGATTCCTGGAGTGCCACCTTTGCAGAGTGTAAACTATACGTATAGCCGTGTCCACGGTTACGGACGACCCGCTTCTGATAAGTTCCAACTAGCATGGGAATCTGCTTTCTTACCTCATCCTTGATTTGGGTTATGAGAGGTTGGCCCAGCGTTGCTGATGAGACAAGGTGGGGAGGAAGCTCACCGAGTCGACTAGTGAGCGAAAGGTGTTGGTGGATGATGTTTGCGGGAACCTGTTGTGGCAGGACGAGCCCGATGTGAATGTGAGGCTGATGGTTGGATTTGGGGAGTGGTTGTGCCTGTGAGGAAAGGAGTTGGTGATGAGATGAATTTGGGTTATTGCTGCTGCTCGCATAGGAAAACCCTGGCTTAAACCTTGATTATTTCTATACCTTAGAATAGGCCACTTTAAAGTTTGCTTCATATTATGGTTGGTGACGTGAACCTGTCCCATTTCCTTGGGAACAGACTTTGGGTTCTCAGGTGAAGACCCCGACCACGAGTTCAACCAGGACGGGTGGTACGATTGAAGGGTGCGCGCTATGCTCAAGTATGCCTGCGGGAAGTGGACCCAGATGATTTAGCTACCGCTTCGTAGCTGTTTCTTATTGTCGATTAGGCCAGAGGGCTTGTACCAGACTGCTATGTTTTATATATGTCATGTGTTGGATCTTTTATCGTTGTATGGATAAGATATTTGACTGAGATGAGTTCTATACGAGATAGCTGCTATTCCTGGGACTATCTCGAGGGTACAGGGAGTCGGATTCTCGTCATTGAGAATCCGGTTCGTTTCAGTTGGTATCAGAGCCATACTTGACCGTAGCGCGTAACCCTTAGACCGGAAACCTAGGACAGAAGCTCTAACTGAGTCTCTCATTTTATATGAAACTCCTTGGACTATTTCAAAACTATACTTATGTAAATCTCATTTATTTACACTGTTTTACCCTTACCTTACCTTACTAACTTGCTAACTTACTAACAACCCGACTAACTGTCTGGCAGATGGCAGCAAGAAGAGAAGCCGTTGAGCGTCAGGAGATCAGGACAACCGGAGCAGAATGTGGAGGTTTGGCAGTACTGTTGAGGGAGCTGTTGCAAGAAGTCGGAATAGATGTGGACAACATCTTCTACGAAGGATGGACCTACGGGCCTGGTGAAGGAGTCCTGACGAAGTTGCAGATGGTTGTGCCGCACATCATTGGGCGCCCAAGGTCACTGAGACTTCAAGCTGCAGCTAGCGAGAACACCTTCAGTCGGGCAGTGCAGACAGTTGCCATGAGGATACTCCGCCTTGCTACACACGTGTACCGGGACCAGCTCCGCAACACCCGCTTTCGGTACCTGCCGCGGGCCCTTGAAGAACCAGGCGACAGAGCCGAAGTCAGTACCTACGCTCATGCAGCTGACAGAGAAAGAAATGCAACCCTACGGACCACAATGCGGTGTGTTGTTGAGCAGGAGTACTTAAACATAGGCCTCAAAGAGAAGGTGGTCAAGCTAAGGGAGAAAATGTGGGAGAGGGAGAACCAGCTGATAGACAAAGACAAAGGAATAGAATGGCTTGAACGGTGCCTAGAAGCAAAACAAATGAAGATTTGTGCCCTTGAGCACGAAGTTGTCAGTAGAGTACACCTAATTGAACTGATCGCGACTACTCAGCAAGCTCGCGATATCAGGCTTGAGGATCAGATAGCAGAAAAAGATAAAGCTTTAGCCGCCAAGGATGACGAAATTGAAGAGCTAAAGGAAGAGCTGAGCTACTTGGACGAGCTGAAAACAGACCTGCAGGAAGAAGTGGACACACTCAAGGACAAGAACTCACGGAGCTACCAGCTAGTGAAGTACTTGGGTATGCAGCAGGTCATGACAAAAGAAGAAACACGAAGGACCCTTAGCAGTTGGGTAAGGTCGGACAGAAAGAGGGTGACTGAAGTGATTTCACTGAACCAGCAGCTTCCTGAGGAGCGCAGAGTGGAGCCCCGGACAGAGCACTACCGGGTCACACCAGAGACAGAGATGAGAGTGACAGACAGAGTCTGAGACTGTGAGGTTGGCAGCGCGCCTCACACACCAGTAGCAGCATTAGGCAGTGTCAGATGTAGTAGTCAGATTCAGCAGTTGTACTGAGTTATGATGAGTCTTGTATCTATCTTCATGAGCAGTTGCTTAGATGTAGAGTTCATGCCCACCTTTTGGCTCAGCCACGATGTAGCATGCGCTTAGATGTACTAATCTTCAAGGTTCCAGGAGCTGGCCTCGGGATAGTACCAATGTCTAGGGTGTAATGCTGTTATGAGTGATTGGTCCTTGTGGCTGTTCTTGCTGTTTTATCGATCTTTCTACCGAGTGTAATCTAGTGTTGGGTCTATTTCTTGTGTGCGGCTCCTAATATAGATTTCGCTATCTTTAGCCATTACCTGACCGCCACGATATCTGTAACGAAAATGCAGCAACATGTCAATCCGAAGATCCAACCGTCTGCTGGCACGTTTCGAGGAAGCTGAGCAAGAAGAAGCAGCTATGGCAGGAAAGGGTAGAGGTCGTGGCAGAGGTAGAGGTCGTGGGTCTTTTAATAAATCGCTTGATGATTGTTTGAGCTTCACTCTTGTCTTGCAAAAAGAAAACCCATGTGAAGCGAGAAAAGTCATCTACAATGACAAGTCCATACTTGTTCCCGCCAATGCTAACATATGCAACCGGTCCAAATAAATCCATGTGAAGCAACTTGAGTGGTCTTGAGCTAGTCAAAATATTTTTGGGTGGGTGTGGAGCACCAACTTGCTTCCCGGCTTGACAAGAACTACACAATCTATCTTTTTCAAACACAACATTTGTTAGTCCTAGAATGTGTTCATCCTTTTGAAGTTTGGCCAAGTTCCTCATCCCAACATGAGCTAGCCGGCGATGCCAAAGCCAACCCAAACTAGATTTTGCCACTAAACAAGTCTTCGGTTCCACTTCACTAGTTGTGAAATCAACTAAGTAAAGCTTTCCCTTGAGTCGACCCGTAAAAGCAATAGAGGAATCCTCCCTTCTTAGGATGTTCACACCCTCATTAGTAAAGAGACAATTGTAGCCCTTCTCACAAAGTTGTGAGACCGACAACAAGTTGTATCCCAAAGAATCAACAAGATAAACATTGGAAAGAGATGAGTCTTGTGAGATAGCTATTTCACCTTGACCTATGACATCACCATGATTGTTGTCACCAAATGTGATCTTCTCAACGGGTGAGTCATACTCTTGTAGCTTTGCAAACATATTCTTCTCTCCGGTCATATGATTTGAACATCCACTATCCAACAACCACGAAGGTCCACCGGAGGAATATGCCTACAAAACAAGTTTAAGCCTTGGACTTAGGTACCCAAAAGTGGTTGGGTCCTTGAGTGTTAGCTTTTGACATTTTAGGCACCCACACACTTCTCATCATTTTCCTATTATGAGCACCTATATACTTTACAACCATTTTCCCATTTTGGTCCCAAGTGACCATATAGTCGATGGAGTAGTTTGGTGATGGCTTGTGCTCAATGACCTTCTCTTCCTTCTTGGTCTTGATCTTGACATCTTGACTAGATGCTTTTGCCTTTGGCAAGGGCTCCATGGAACTTACCATCCCATGAGCCGCATCCATTAGCTCACCTAGATTGGTCCCCTTGGTAAACAATGACACATCACGATCTCTTATCTTCTTTGTGCCATTGGACTTTCCACCTCGAGTGTATCCAAGCCCATCCTTGATAGTACCATATCTACCGGCTTTATATGCCGGGTGGGTCTCGAATACACTCTTGCCCTTATCTTGGTCTTGGCCAATGTCTTTGGTCAACTTTTGGATTTTAGCATCTTTAGCCTTGACTTGCTCCTCTAACTTAGAAATGTTAGTAGCACAAGCATGTATATCAATTTTATAACATCTTGAGCAACCTTCACTAGTAGAGACACTTGAGTCAAGAGTTGTTTTAGAGTTGTTCTTGGTACTTTCCCAAAGTGAGCTAAAATTGGCTTCTAGATCTTTATATTTGATCTCTAGGCTTGAATGCCTTTCTTGAAGCTCACTTTTAGCATTCTTTAGGTTAGTTAGAGAGTCATTTGTCAAAGACAAGTCTTTTGACATCTTCTCCCGTGAGTCATTAGCTTTAGATAGCTCACAAGCCAATTTCTCAACCTTGAGTTTCTCCTCAACTAGAGCCTCTTTTAGGACAAGGTTTCTCTCCTTTTCAAGGATGAGCAATTCCGAACTTCTTTATCATATTTTTCTCGTGTTCGGCTTCTTCATTATCTAGATCATTCTCAATGTTTCTTGATGACAAAAGAGTGGATGAGAGAGGTGGTGTGGTGTCAATTACCTTAGTCCCTTGAGTCATGAGACACATGGGAGCTTCGTCATCACTCTCATCGATGTTGTTGAAGAGTCGTGGAGTTGATGTAGGAGCTTGAATGGCACAAGTGGCCATTTCTTCATCACCGGAGTCATCACTTGATGAATCCCACCCTTCACCGACGTGGGCGCTTCCAAACCTTTTCTTGTACTCTCGACTCTTTTCCTTGTATTTCTTGTCTTTGTCATCGGTCTTGTCCTTGTGCTTCTTGTCATCCTTGTCATTCTTCTTGCGGGGACAATCGGCAATGTAATGACCTTTCTCCCCACACTCATAGCATCTTCGTTGAGAGAAGCTCTTCTTTTCACCTTTTGTCTTCATGAATCTCTTGAAGTTTCTAACCATCATAGCGGTTTCTTCATCGGTGCTCTCATGGTCGTTTGAATCTTCACTTTTCTTGGAAGTTGAGGTCTTCTCATTTGACTCAACTTTCTTGCTTGGTTCGGCCTTGAGAGCTATGGTTTTGACTTCGGTTTGTTTGATAGACCTTATCACATCCAAGCTATTCATCTCATGATATTGCAACTTGTTGAATAGCTCCATGGGCACCATTGTCTTGAACTTGTCACTTTCTCTAATCATTGTGGCAAGCATTGGGTTCTTGGGTGCGTATGCTCTAAGCAATTTCTTTGTGACTTTTCTCTCGCCCCAATCATTGCTTCCAAGCATTCTAATTTCGGTGACAAGGAGCTTCAAACGATCATACATCTCTTGCAAGGACTCATCCTTCTTCATGACAAAAGCTTCTAGTTCTCCTTGTAAGAGATCTACCTTGCCTTCCTTGACCTCATCTGATCCTTCATGCGCCATTTGAAGCGTGTCCCATAGCTCCATGGCACTATCGATTCCTCTAATCTTGTTGTACTCATAGGAGCTTAGTGCACTTCTAAGCACGGTCACGGCTTGAGAGTTGCGGAAGATGTCGTACTCTTGTTCTCGACTTGGCGTTGCACTCTTGTCGACACCTATATTCACAATAGTCCAAAGGGATGGATGAAGACCATGCAAGTAAACTTTCATATCATCACTCCACCGGGCATAGTCAATCTCATTGAATTTGGGGACTTTGCCCATTGGAACGGATGAGAAATTAAGACTAGAAGGGTCGAGGGATTTGTTAGAAGAAGATGTCTCATATCGATAAGACACCGAGTGAAGTCCGTCGAGAGCGTCTCTTTCTCGCATCTTCTTCTTGAGAAGCTTTTGCGCCTCTTTTTCGGCCTTCTCCTTAATCTTCTTCCTTATCTTCTCCCTTCTTTGCTTCTTCTTTTCTTGTTCATCCAAGCTCTCATCAACATCGCTAATGTTGAGTTCATCATCGCTTGAGCTTGACTCGACGGGCGTCGAATGTTTGTCCTTGTGAGCGGAAGCCATCTCGGATCTATCTCCCGTACCGGCCATAGTGTTTTTCCCTTAGCGGTTAAGCCTAAACAAGGGATTAGGCTCTGATACCAATTGAAAGGACCAACACTAGGCCTAGAGGGGGGTGAATAAGCCTGTTTAAAAATTCCTGCAAAATCCTTCGAAAACTGTCAGTAAGTCGGATGATCCGACACAGTCTCGGATCTTCCAGCCAGGAAGATCCGACACTGTACAGGATCTTCCGACTGGAACAGAATATCGGAAGATCCGATGAAAAGCCGGATCTTCCGACAGGCAAGTCAAGTGTACTTCAAGATTTTAAATCTAATGACCTTTTGACAATTCCACTTGAATACAAAGCTCACAAATGAAGTAAGGAACCTTCTATATATGATCAATAACAGAGTATAGCCACAAATAAGTAGATCGGGACAAATCAAGTTATGGAAACAATAAGAACAAGAGCAAATGTGGAGACAAAGGATTTTCTACCGAAGTTCACTCCACAAAGGAGCTACGTCTCCGTTGAGATGCTCACAAAGAGCCGGGCTGTCACACTAACCCCAAGTCTCTCCCAATCAACCACAAAGGAGGATTGAGTTACTTACTATGTGCTCCCACGAAGAGAGAGGGTAATCCAAACTTCCGGGACTCAAACCACAAGAGAATGAGAGTTCACCGGCACCTCTAACCATCTAGGAGCAAGCTCCAAGAGTAACAAACGTGAATCGACGAATCCAAGTGCTTCAAGTGCTTGAGAGATGAACTAGTTGAAGGGGCTCAAGTTTGCACAAGTCTCACACCTCAAATCTTCTCTCTCACTCAAAACCTAGATAAAACTTTGAGGAATCAACCTTGGAAGAGTGTAGAGAGTTGGAGTGAATGCTTAAGAGAGAGTTTGTCTCGTGTTAGGTCAGTGTAGGCAGCAGCCCATGAATGAGGGGGGGTGTGGAGTATTTATACCAACCCCCCAAAATATGACCGTTATGTGCTCTGCGAAGAGGTATCGGATCTTCCGACATAAGGTCAGATCTTCCGATAAGCAACAGATACGTGTTAGGAAAACTCCAGAAAAGTTCCAGTGGCCGGATCTTCCGACATTGTGTCGGATCTTCCGGGGGACCCCGGAACTTCCGGCCCGGAGAAAGCCAAGACAGAGCCGGCCGGAACTTCCGGTCGGATCTTCCGGCCTAGGGTCGGAACTTGCAACAGGACACTCATGAGCTGAAAAATGGCTAAGTCATGCATCTTCCGATGCCACGGCCGGATCTTCCGGCCAGGGAAAACTCAAGACCGAGCCGCCCGGAACATCCGGTCGGATCTTCCGGCCCAAGTTCCGACCGAGCAGAAAAAGGTGTTTGTGAAGATTTTTGTGTCTCTCAAGAGTTTGTCATCTCGAGCAAAGCACTTTTAGCATCTAGAATTTATCAACTACGTCCCCCTTGATAGTACGGTGGTCCTATACTCAATTTCAAACGGAAAATTAAATTTAAATCCACCAATTGAGTCCTCCACCATATGAATGAGCGTTTGGGTCCTTCCTTTAGCATTTTCTCCTTTTTATTTCATTTTATTCCTGCACAACTCATGCAAAGCATCATATCCAAATTTCTATTGCCATTAATCACCAAAATTGATTAAATGCCTAGATGCACTTTCATATGGGCAGTACGAGTTCACCGTTATGTCTTTCGGTTTGACCAACGCACCTGCTTACTTCATGAACATGATGAACAAGGTATTCATGGAAGAACTAGACAAGTTCGTGGTGGTATTCATTGTTGATATACTGATCTACTCAGAAACAGCCAAAGAACATGAGGAGCACCTAAGGATTGTGCCAGAGAAGCTGAGGCAGCACCAACTCTACGGGAAGTTCAGCAAGTGTGAGTTCTGGCTGGAGAAAGTAGCCTTTTTGGGCCACGTGCTGACAGCTGAGGGCGTAGTAGTAGACCCAGAAAAGATTGAGGCAGTGGCAGAATGGAAGCAGCCGAAGAGTGTCACGGAAATCCGAAGCTTTCTGGGTTTGGCAGGTTACTACAGAAGGTTCATTGAGAACTTCTCCAAGATTGCCAAGCCAATGACCGAACTACTCAAGAACAACGTCCCGTTTGAGTGGACAGACAAGTGTGAAAATAGTTTCCAAGATCTCAAGCACAAGCTCACTACAACACCAGTGTTGACTCTGCCAGATATTCGCAAGGACTTCGTAGTCTATTGCGATGCTTCGAGACAAGGTTTGAGATGTGTCCTAATGCAAGAAGGCAAGGTTGTTGCTTATGCTTCAAGGCAGCTGAGGAAACATGAGGAAAACTACCCCACACATGATCTAGAACTGGCAGCAGTGGTACATGCCTTGAAGATCTGGAGGCACTATCTGATTGGCAACAAGTGCGATATCTACACAAATCACAAGAGTTTGAAGTACTTGTTTACTCAGTCTGAACTGAACATGAGGCAGAGGAGGTGGTTAGAACTGATCAAAGATTACGACTTGGAGATACACTACCATCCTGGCAAAGCAAACGTAGTAGCAGATGCCTTGAGCCGAAAGAGTTATTGCAACAACTTGATGATAGAAGAAAGTCAGCCAGAACTAGCAAAGGAGTTGTACAAGCTGAAACTCGAGCTAGTAGAAGAAGGAAAACCCAAGGAAATGAGGGTGAAGTACAACCTAGAAGACCGAATCAAAGAAGCTCAAGGAAAGTGTCCAGAAATCCAAGAAGTAAAAGAGGATATCCAGCGAGGAGAGGCACCTGACTTCCGGGTGGATGAAGCAGGGACAATATGGCTGAAAGACTGTATTTGTGTACCGCAGGACAAGGAAATCAGGAGAACAATTCTCTTAGAGGCTCACGAGTCCAAGTACTCGATACACCCAGGATGTACCAAGATGTATCAAGATCTGAAGGATAAGTTCTGGTGGAAGAAAATGAGAGAGGACATAGCAGAGTATGTAGCCAGGTGCGACTCCTGTCGAAGAATCAAGGCAGAACATCAAAGGCCAGCAGGACTACTGAAACCACTGGAAATTCCAATGTGGAAGTGGGAAGATATCAGCATGGACTTCGTGGTTGGCCTACCTCGCACTCAGAAAGGAAATGATGCCGTTTGGGTCATAGTTGATCGGCTGACAAAGGTAGCCCACTTCATACCAGTCAAAGGCACATACCCAGTGAGCAAACTAGCAGAGCTATATATAGACAACATTCTCAAGCTGCATGGGGCACCAAGGAGTATTGTGTCAGACAAAGGACCACAATTCACAGCTCAGTTCTGGAAAAGCCTACATCAAGCCATCGGGACAACCTTGGAGTATAGCACAGCTTACCACCCTCAGACAGATGGGCAGACCGAAAGAGTGAACCAGATTCTTGAAGACTTGTTGAGGGTCTATGTTCTGGCTTACAGCACAAACTGGGAGAAGAGCCTATCTTATGCAGAATTTTCCTACAACAACAGCTACCAGGCCAGCCTGCAGATGTCCCCCTTTGAAGCACTATATGGCAGAAAGTGCAGAACACCTCTAATGTGGTCAGAGGTGGGGGAACGAACGATCTTTGGTCCTGATATGATAGTGGAGGCAGAAGAAAATGTGGCCAAGATCCGAGAGCACCTGAAGGTAGCTCAGAGCTGACAAAAGAGCTATGCAGATAAAAGGAGACGAGATCTAGAGTTCGAAGTAGGGGACTTCGTCTACAAGTGTCACCCCTCAGAGGGCATAAGAGATTTCAAGTGAAAGGAAAGCTAGCACCCCGTTTTGTGGGACCGTATCAGATTCTGAAGAGAATAGGGAAGCTAGCCTACAGATTGGACCTACCAGAAGACTTAGCCGGAGTGCACCCAGTGTTCCATGTATCCCAGCAAGTCGGATTTCGAGCGTACCTTGTCCAAAAAGGCGACACGTTCCTTAAGCAAGGAAGTGTTCCAACAATCCGCTGCGCAAAGGGAGGAAGCAGCTAAGAAGCAATTCCTCGAAGAAACAGGTCTCTCAACACAACAACTACATATGTTGCAACAAGACTCCGATCAAGTAGATCTGCCACTCGCGCCACTCGCGCCACCAAAATGGTCGTTTATGTTGGGGAACGACCTGGTTCGCCCAGAAGAGGTCGATGGTCTATCGACAAGGTTGAGGCAACTGCATCAATGGTACAAAGCTCAAGGGGGTTGTAAGAACCCTAAATTTTCCCATAGGATTTGATGAATGCAAAAATGAGGATTTAAAATTTTTTGGTGAATTGTTGTGCATGCAAACCAACATATAAGATTGCTTCTATTTGCTCCCTTTGCTCTTAGGAAAATTTAAATTTAAATAAAAATAATTTGAAGTGCTAAGGACCAAACAGTTGTGATTTGGAGTTATTTTGGTTTTATTGGATTTTTGGTTGTGTTTGAATTCAAATCCTAAATTTGAATTCAAACAAATACTAACTAAACTAATTCAAACCCTACTAACCTCCTTTGGGCCGTTTCTCCAAATTCAAGTCCAGAAAAACACCCTTAACTCTTTCACGAGCCAGCCGAACGAATCAGCCCGGCCGACCATTCGGCCCAGCTGCGGCCCAGCAACTCACCCGCGCCCCATCTTTTGTTCTGTCGCCGACAGGCGGGTCCCGCCTGTCAATTTCTCTTCTTCTCCTCTCTTCCCCGCGCGCGGCGCCCTGCTCTCTACCGCCGCGCCCGTGACCTCGAGCCGAACCCATCAGCCCCCTTCGCGGCCCGTCGCGATGACGACGCGTGTCCGCGGAAGCTCAAGCCCTCCATCTCGTCGTCCGTGCCCGCAAACCCTAGCGCTGAGCCCTATAAGACCCCCGCTGGGAGGCCATTCCCCCTTCGAGCCGCCGCTGCCCCTTGGGGTTTCCGATCCAGAGTTTCGAGGGGTGAGGAGAGGGAGGTGGAGTTAGGGTTGGAGGAGAGGAAGAGAGGAGGACGGGTGAAGCAGAGGCGCTGTTTCCCCACGACGAGGCCAGGGACCGCGGGCGCCGCGGCCGCGGAGGAAGCTGGAGGAACGCCGAGCAGAAGCCATTCGAGGGAGCACGAGCATCGCCACACCGCCGCACGTCTACCCCAAGCTGCTGTGTTCGACTACTTGGCCCTAGGTGAGCCGCCGTTGCGATCCCCTTCATCTTCCTCTGTTCCGGCGAGGTCGCCGCCGCGCGGCCTTGCTAGCCTTTTCTGGGACCCAGCCTTCGAGCTGTGGCCGACTCTCTGCAGGACCCCGTCGCCGAGCCACTGAACCATGCCGCAAACCCTACCGTCGCCGATCTTGCAGCCAACGCCGCCGCGAGCCGGGATGACGGTCACCGCGCGCGAGCCGCAGCCGTGTCGCGGCCACGGGCAACCGTGTGCCCGCGCACGCGCACCCAACCGAGGCCTCGACGTCGCGTCCCAGCACTCGCTGGAGCCGCGCGTACGCGTGTCTTCCCAGCTGAGCCATTCTCCCATCCTTGGCCGCGCGACCGCTGAGTCCCACTGACCAGGTTGACCCGTTGACCATTGACCGGTCAACGCTGACGTCATCCGGACCCATGATGACGTCAGCATAGGGCTGACCCACTGATGACATCATGCTGACATCAGCAGGCCAATTTCTGTCTGTTTTCTTTTACGGAAATTATTTATTATTTTCAGAAAATGATTTAAACTTCGAAAATTAATAATAAATCAACCATAGCTCAGAAAAATATGAAACCAGTTTCTATATTTTTCTAAAAACATGACCTACGCGTTAGTGTAGAGTTTGGTGTTCCTTGGGTCTTCTTCCCTCGTTGTTTTGGTGTTTCTTTGCCAGTAGCCGCGTCTTATTTTATTTTCCACAACCATAGGAGCTCCGGAGAACCTGGAGGAGCCGGACTACCCCGACAACTGCTTTGAAGAGGAGGAAGAAGCTTACCCAGGTTCACGCCCGACCAATCTCTGAAATACCTATTAGACATGCAACTAGTATGCTAGCGCTTTACTTTACTCGCATGATAAACCTGCACTGCCTTTGTTATCATCCTGTTACCTTGCTACCTACCACTCACTATATGAATTATGCTATGCTATGCATGTGTTGGGATGGTTGTGATTTGATCCTCTTGGCGTGAGTTGTGGGTGGTATGGGAGGTGTAGTGCAGCTAGGCGGTGTAAGCGAGTAATAACAACTCGATCCTTTGATCGGGGTGCTTGGGGACTGCACTCGGGCAGTCCCTACGGAGTACCTGTTGCGGGTACATGGTTCTTGGATATTTGGTTACTTGAGGAGTTTGGGCGGCAATACCTGTTATGGGTGCCGATTGCGGACCGTTGCGGCGGATCGCTTATGACGCTGATACTCGCTTTATCGACAATTAAGGACCGAGTCGAGTTCCACCTTTGGACGTGGGAATACCGTGCTCACCATCTACCCAGAATGGGGAGGGTTCCAGCAAACCTACTCTAGTGCGGCGCCGAGACTGTAGGAGATTCGAGCTTGATATGTGTAAGGGGGGCTCGTTGCGGCGTACTCTCCCTGATTTACCACGGCCCCCGACTGCCCCCGGTGGGAAGGTTTCGCATCCCTGGGGCAGATGTTAGATCAGATGTTTCCCGAGCCCAGGGAGACAGGATTGGCGCCGTTACTATTTAGGGTCTTTGCTGTGGGCTGTGTCTCAGTTGGTTGCGGACTAGCCTTGCAGCCCGGATGGATTCCTGGAGTGCCACCTCTGCAGAGTGTAAACTATACGTATAGCCGTGTCCACGGTTACGGACGACCCGCTTCTGATAAGTTCCGACTAGCATGGGAATCTGCTTTCTTACCTCATCCTTGATTTGGGTTATGAGAGATTGGCCCAGCATTGCTGATGAGACAAGGTGGGGAGGGAGCTCACCGAGTCGACTAGTGAGCGAAAGGTGTTGGTGGATGATGTTTGCGGGAACCTGCTGTGGCAGGACGAGCCCGATGTGAATGTGAGGCTGATGGTTGGATTTGGGGAGTGGTTGTGCCTGTGAGGAAAGAAGTTGGTGATGAGATTAATTTGGGTTATTGCTGCTGCTCGCATAGGAAAACCCTGGCTTAAACCTTGATTATTTCTATACCTTAGAATAGGCCACTTTAAAGTTTGCTTCATATTATGGTTGGTGACGTGAACCTGTCCCATTTACTTGGGGACAGACTTTGGGTTCTCAGGTGAAGACCCCGACCACGAGTTCAACCAGGACGGGTGGTACGATTGAAGGGTGCGCGCTATGCTCAAGGATGCCTGCGGGAAGTGGACCCAGATGATTTAGCTACCGCTTCGTAGCTGTTTCTTATTGTCGATTTAGCCCAGAGGGCTTGTACCAGACCGCTATGTTTTATATATGTCATGTGTTGGATCTTTTATCGTTGTATGGATAAGATATTCGACTGAGATGAGTTCTGTACGAGATGGCTGCTACTCCTGGGACTATCTCGAGGGTACAGGGAGTCGGATTCTCGTCGTTGAGAATCCGGTTCGTTTCAGGGGTTCTGAACAATTTGGGGTCAGGTACCCAATCGAATGGTTCGGCAAGCACGACGAGAAAAGCCCTCATTCCATATTGTGGATTGAGTTTCGTAATCTATATGAGTTGTTCCAACGAGAATACCTCGATGTCAGCATGCTCTTCCTTTGGCGCTTGTAAGTATCGTAACTAAATCTCTTCCGTTATTTTGTTGACGACATAAACTCTCATAAGTTATCTTTCTGTAGGATGGAGGCCCAGAACTATAGGCGAAGAGGGATATGTAAAGATGTAGCCTTCTTGGACCCGGTCGTGGTAAATGAGACATCCTTGCATAACGCCGACACCAGCCGTTATCTGTTCACTGCTTTCTGCGCGCTGAGAGAGAAAGATCGCATACTTCTACCGTACAACTGCGCGTAAGTGTGTTAGTGTGTTCCTAGTTACACTCATCTATACAATAACATGAATCATTTTTCTATTTTCTAACATGTGTGAAATGTTTACAGGCAGCATTATGTTCTATTTGATATCTCCCTTTTATGAAGCCACATAAGGGTTTACGACTCATTAAGAAGGCCTCGATCATTGATCCAGCCAGCACTTGATTTGCTTAACGGGTAAGTATTTAATGTTGCGTTGGTTCGTTCTATCGAGTCGTATTATGTTTGATTTCATCAACCCAATCTCAATTACTATTTAATGTTGTTTAGCATATTCGGAATGTATTGTAAAAGACACCCGGGGATGCATAGACCTTTTTGGAAAAGCTTCACTGTAGATGAAGCCAAGTGGATTAAAAGACAGCCGCCGGGTACCGGCCTTTGCGGGTTCTATGCAATGCACTACATCCACCTCTACAGTGGAGATGACTTTACCGCATTAGAGGATATGGTTCGTACTAATCTAGCAATCTAATCATAACTTTTGCTATCTCAACATATTTTTGAAACCATATGCTAATGCATTCCTTTGATTCGAATGTTGTTTGTGCAGGAAAATGAAATAGGTGGTGAGGAGATGCTTGCAGGAGAGGTACTGGCACTCCAAGAACAACTAGCTGGGTTCATTATGGATGAAATTGTGAGCGAAAATGGCGAGTTTAACATAATTAAGATCTAAGACACATGGTATACGTAGAACTTTTAGACTCGTTGGACTTGTAATAAGTTTTGAATTTGGTTTAAGTTCAAAACTTGTCAAATATTGTTGAATTGTGCTTGTGATGTGAATATGTGATATCTTTGAGCTCTATATATGTGCCTGTGATGTGTATATGTGATGTATATGTGATTGTGATGTGTATATGGACTGTATATGTGCAGTATACGGTCTGTATATAAAAATCAGAAAAAAGAAAATCACAAACGGTTGATGTCACAAGCCGTTTGTGATGCTCCAGACATCACAAACGGTTGGTGACACAAGCCGTTTGTGATGCTCCAGGCATCACAAACGGTTTGGGACACAAGCCGTTTGTGATGTGGCAGGCATCACAAACGGTTTGGGACACCAACCGTTTGTGATGTCTGGAGCATCACAAACGGTTTGAGACACGAACCGTTTGTGATGTGGAGCATCACAAACCGTTTGTGATGCCCCGAGCAACACAAACGACATGTCACAAACGATTCGGAAAACTGTTTGTGATGGGCCTTCTCAACCGTTTGTGATCTTGGGTGCTGGAGTAGTGACGCCACGGTGCCTCTGCACCACCGCCATGGTGCCTCTGCACGCCCGTACCCCTTGTTCTGGCCGGATCCCCTCTCCGCCCACTACAGCCCACTACAGTCGTTGGCGTGACCTCATCCTCCTCACGCTTGAGCACTACTCCCTCGATACCCATGTCCTCTCCGACGTGGGCTACCCCGCCGTGCCCGCCTGGCGCCGCATGGACGCTGCTGTCCTCTTGTGGCTCTTCGGCACCATCACCGTTGATCTCATAGACAGCGTGCGTGAGCGTGATGGCACGGCATGGTCCGCCTGGATTACCATCGAGGAGCAATTCCTTGGCAATCTGCACTTCATCTTGACTCCGAGTTTCGTGCCGTTGTCCAAGGTGACCTCTCCATCTCCGACTACTGACGCAAGATGAAAGGGATGGCTGATGCCCTTGGTGACCAGGTTGTCCATGATCGAGCTCTCGTCCTCAATGTCACAAGGGGCTTGAACGAGACATACGGCCACATGCGGACCCACTCCCCTGCGCGCGTCCGTTCCCGACATTACAGGAGATCCGGAATGACCTCCTTTAAGAACTCACTGCCAGCAAGACCCCGGCGGCGGCCCCCACGGGGGTGCTGGCCACAGCACTCAGGGCTTCTTTGGGAACTTGTATCCCGCCCGGATCCCCCCTCCTGCCCGGGGTAGGGCGGATTTCCCCGTGAAGCCTGCCGCGGGGATTGTGGGTCCCAAACCAGCCCTCAAGGGAGTTGTCCCTACGGGTTCCACTTCCTCGCCTGCTCCTCCTGGCGGCCAACCCTCAGGAGCCTCCAGTCCGCTAGAGCCATGGACGTGCGCTTTAATTTGAAGGCTGTGCATGTCGAACGAGTGAGGGAGACCTCACCATTCCTCTCAGCTACTGGATGAATCCGGCTCCATATATGACCAGTGACCACTCCCGCCAGTCTCACTCCTTGAAGATTCCTGGCATGCAGTGTCCAGAGTCCGGACGCGTGCTGGTGATCAGTGTTGTAACAGAATCCATAGATTGTAACTTCTAAGCAACCGCCAAACACCAATGTCCCAGGCTACAATTCAAGAAATAACAAGAAAGAAAAATAGGGTCTGTCATCTCCAGCAGATGACCTAAACTGAGTTGTTATACCTAAAAACTATCTCGGGACCTAGAAACAACAAAAAAAAGAGATCCAACAGAGGACCTATATGGGTTGCTATTTTAGATCCGGACCTAAAATCCACCAATGGGGACTCAAATATGCCAACCCAGCCAGAGTTGCTATTCCCTTCCGTCCGCGCGCGGGAGAAGCCAACCGTCCGTCCTTTTCCCCGCGCTACCTTTTCCGCTCCTGCGCCGCCCAATCCAACACCGTCGCCGCCCTCCCTACCTCCTCTCCAGCGCTGCCGCCGCCCTCCCCGCCTCCGGCCGACGGATCTACCGTGGAAGGCCCAACTCCCGCCGCTCCCACCGAGCTCCGTTGGGGCCGCTCTCCGCCTCAGGCTCCACCGCCGACGAGCTCGGCCGCTGCCGCGACGGGCGGATACCGACAGCCTCCGTCCTGATGGGCGGGCTCCTCCACGCACCGGCCGTGAGCTCAACCTCCATTGCGATGAGTAGACTTCCGTGGCCCTCCGTCCTGACGGCCGGCAAGCTCCGCTTGTGTCGCGACGGGCAGACGCTTGCACGCCATTGCTCGCGAGACGACAAGCTCAGCCTCCTACACGTGAGGGAGAGCGAGCCGATGATGAGCTGGGCACCACCGCATGTCGGTGCTGCTGCTCGGGAGTTGGGAGCCAGCAAGCTCCAGCATTGACGCGAGGAAGATGGAGGCATCCGTGAGGGAAAGGATAAGGCTGATATTTTTGCAAAAAACACCTCAAGAAAATGTGTAATAATTATGCAATTCTATGTGTCATGCATCTTTTACAGTAAACCCCTTAAAATAATCAGATATCTCTAGTTTATTTTAGGTCCCCAGTTTTACCAACTCTCTCTGCTGGAGAAGACAACTCCGTGGTACCTATAATTTTCTCTCCTGGACCAAAATCAGTTTTAGATTCCCAGTTTTACCAACTCTGCTGGAGATGGGCACGTTTGTTTGAGCTTTTGGGTAGCTTTCCAGTGTGAAAAGCTACAACCTCAAACAAACAGCTAACTTCTCACGCAGCTTCTGGAAAGCGATGCTCAAAAAAGCTGAGTTCAAAATCTCGATTTGCTGTCCAGAAAGCTAAAAACATGTTCTAAAAGCTATTATCAGCTACAGCTCCGAAAGCTACATGTTAAGAATCAAAAGCCTGCATGAGCTTTTCATAAAAGTTCTGAAAGCTACAGCTCAAACAAATAGGCCCTAAGCTGACCAAGGAGAAGATTGGCGAGGCCGAATGCATGGGAATGCGCGGCTCTAGGGTGGAGTATCTCCTGCCTGCATAGGAAATCAGTCATCACATCCATGAAATCATTGGTGACACGGATTGCAAAGCACCAACTACAGTAAACAGAACGTGATACGGATTGCAAAGCACCAACTACAGTAAACAGAAGGTGATAATTTGTGCTTTGTCTATACCATTACCTCATTGGATGTGATGGATTCCACAACCGCATCAGAAAGCTCTTTACGATGAGCAGTGTAGCAGTGGTTTGCTCCCTCAATGACACGCAGTTTGTGGTTCGGTATAAGCTTCGCAAACTCATATGCATCTTCCACGGGTATGATCTCATCAGCTGAGCCATGAATTGTAAAGAACCTTGACAAAGAGTAAAGAAAAATGATTTCTGTGAGGAAGATTCTTGGTAGGCATAGAGACTGCAATTTAACAAATATAAATACTGTGTACTGCTAATTTGCATGAAAGGGGAAATCAGGCCTAAATTTCTTAACCTGCACTATTTGCTGATGGAGAGGCTTGCTGCACGCATATCAGTGTTCAGACGTTCCATCAAGCTCTCTTTGGTTACTCTGTACAAAACCTTTCCTACAATACAACCAACAACAGTTATAAGATGCACATCAGAGAAATAATAAGCTACAATTAGGTGATTTGTTTCCTTGAATATAAAAGGTAAGACATGTTTCCTTACCCGATTTGTTAGTGGCATCAATGTAGCCTTCTTTGTTTATTCTGTCAAGAAATTCTTTGCCTAGGCGCTCTTCAATACCTTTCTCCAGATTAAATCGTCCGGAAAGGTTAACCACCATGGGGACATCTTTGTAGATAGATGCATATAGAACCACTACATCTCCACCTGCAGAAAAACAATAGACTTAATGACTGATATTTCAAAATTTCCTAGACTATTGCAGGGTATAATACTGCCAGAAGGATGACCAGGTGGCTACAGCTTGCTTTGCGAGAGACAAGGTCGAGCTTTTTAATTCTTTATTGCTTGTTGCAGAGGATAACAAAGCCCCTTCTTGAGGTCCTAAAACCAGAGCCTTGATAGATTCTAACTGATTGCCATTTGATTGCAGCTGTACCTTTTGATTTCTTAACTCTACTAATTCTGCAGATCTATGCACAAATATACTGCAAATATTCTCCATGTTCGACCCTCCATTAGACTGCATAGGCACATTCTTGTTCAAGAAATGAACTTTTTTGGGGGCACTCGACTAACCAATGATACAAATTCAATCAAACAACGCAATAACACAAATATCGAATTGCAGGGTTATAGTCAACCAAATGACTATTGGAACCCACCTTTGCTGTGACCAACAATTGCTGCTACATCATACTTCTCCCGGTGAAGATATGAAACAACAGAATGCAGGTCATCAGCCTCCTTCCTGTAGTTACCATACTGGAATTCACCTTCGCTTTCTCTGAAAAGTATACGTACAAAGGCATTATATGAAATAAGGCGATGGGCCACGATTATTCAAAACTGAAGACAGTTTCTGCAAAATAATGCAGTAGACAATAAAAATTCAAATAATTGGACGCAGAAAAGAATATTCAAACATAAATTAATAACTGTTTGACTAATGTTACTATTTCTGTGAAAAATAATGCAGTACTGCAGTAATACAGGCAATTAGAAAGCTTAGCTCATTTAGTTCATTATTTCCAATCCAATGCTTCCATAGAAAAAGAATACCAAAAGCAATTGATGCAATGAAGAAGCCATTGTGACTTTACCCATTTCCACTGAAATCAAAACGAAACACACTGATCCCATGCTTTGTTATCGCAGCGGCAAGATCAACGATGATTCCATCATCCTGAAAAGGAGCGCTAAATTTTACTACACCTGTAGCAACTACACACTCCTACAAGAAAAGTTTGACTCTCTACGGCGAGCATGAAAAAGAAAAAAAAAACATGTTAATCAACTTAGACAGCCGCCTCCTCAGAGAAGAAGGCAAAATTTGTTCAGACGACGAATGACGTATTCGTGTACCTTGGAAGCCGTGAAGCCATGGCAGAGCACTACAACCTTGTTCGACCCCGTGTGGTGCAGCACCCCCACAAGATTCTCCCCGTGCGTGTTCGCCACCAGTACCTTCTGCTCCGTAGCAGCTGTCGTGAAACCAAACCAAATGGATTCAACAATCCGGAGCCAGGGTAAGCCCCCTCCCCGCCTCTTCGGCGAGGAATTACTGACAGGGGCAATCACAAATTCGCAACAAAGCGGTAGTAACAAAAGATCAGGGAAGAGAGGTGCTCACGGGGATTGAGCGCATCCTGGGACGAGCTGAGTGGTTCCGCCATGGCTAGCTGCGGGGTGACCTTGGGCCCCCGGTTAGGATAGGATCGGATCGGGGGAGCGGAGTGTCCCCGACGCCGACGGCCGCAGCAAGCGGAGGAGGGGCAGGGGTGAAGAAATCTTGGGGAGTGAACGGGAGAGGGATCCGGAAGGCGCCTACCGCTACCGCCTACCGGTGTCGTCAGTTGATTAGCCGCCTTCGCCTATACCGCTACCGGTATCAGATTCGAATATTCGATGGCGACAGCTACAGCCTACAAGGCGTAGTGTGGTGACCGGTTGTGTAGAATTTTTAAGATTAAAATACACCATTAATCCTCGTCTCAGGTTGGAAGTTTTTGTACATTAGCATCTCTAAATTTTAAAAGTGTGTTATTTAAGTCTAAAATTTCAAAAATACCCTATATTGATGATGTTTGTCCATCTCTTAATCTATAATTACATTATAATACAATCAAATAAAGTTATCTAAGTATTGTGATGGAAACAACTGATTTGGTAAGAGAAATAGTATGAAAAATTATGATCAATTAGCAGCTATATAATCATGCATAGAACTTTGGGGCTAGATGCCATAGTTTAGCAAGTTTAGAGACTAAAATATGTATTTTGAAAGTTCGGAGACTTAGATGACACCATGAGACAAGTTTGAGGACCGTTGATGTATTTTACTCATTTTTGAAAGAACCGGCAGGAGACCTAGCGATTATATTAAAAATAAGATAAAGTTCAAACTGGATATTACAATAAAAAACTCAACTCAGCGACAATCGGTCGGATTGAGTCATCGATACGGTGATTGAGTCATCGATATGGTCATCCCACTCAACTCAAATATAATTTTGATCGATTGAATTGAGACATCAACAAAGTCACGCTCTTACTCGGTCTTGACACTCCGGTCAGTTGGATTGGGACATCGACTCGAGACATCGACACCGGACTCAGCAAACTCCGCTCGGTCGGACTGGGACATCGACACGATCCACACGGTCGACCCACTACTCCATAGTAAGGGAAACCACTGGAGATATATAGTGTTGCCTTCAAGAAAGACACCACGCCGATGGCGCCGTCGACACCATTCCAAAGAGAATAGGGTTTTCACCCGCATCGTCCAGTAAGGTAGGTCGCTGGTCATGGACGCCTCCAGGGAGAGTGTGACATCCATAGATGTCGTTGTCCAAGCCTTCGCGACAACCACAACACCCCACCGCAAGCATAGGTCCTGCAAGATGAATCATGTCACCAACCATGCCACCACAACGCCGGTAGCACACACTGTATCGTCTCCGACCACGCCACCATGGCGTGCCGAAAGGAAGCCTCGCCGACGATGACAACAGCAGCTGCGCACCTGCACCGGGACTTCCCTAGGCCACAACTGTCATGAAGCCGCACACTCCGTAGACGGCTGTGAATGGCCGCCTGCACCATAGCCAAGGGATAGATGCTCGGGCCGCTCGTGAGCGGCAGCCACCCCGGGCCACGACGTCGCCGCCGTCCGCCGCCGCGCCGAGGAAACGGCCGGTCACCTCCGCATGGAGGAGCCCGGCCGCTGCTGCCGCCGCCCCTGCAGCCCACCGCCGGATCCGTCCGAGGACCACCGGTAGGGCGCGGATCCGAGCACCATTGCCGCGGATCTAGCCGTCCCTGCCATGGATCTGGCCGGTGGCCAAGCCCCCTGAGCTGGAGTAGTAGAGGGGTAGAGGAAGAAGAAAAGAACTAGGAGGGGGAAGGAAAGGGGGCAGGAGGGAGAGGGCCCCGCCGTCACCCTCCTTGCTGCTCGCCGGGCTTCCGACGGGTGGCTCTGACAGCGACGGGCTTCCGACGGGTGGCTCTGGCAGCGACGGAGGCGAAGGACCGGGCGGCGGGGTCGGCCTGAGGCGCGGCAGGGGGAGCCGCCCGAATCGCCCAACAGAGGGCGACGCAGGGGTGTGGCTGTTTTTTTTTTGGTGTGCCGATGTGTAGAATTTTGGTTATCTACTAAAGCCAACCATTAAGATTGATTACAACTGAATTATTTACTCCCTCCGTTTCAAAATGCAGGTCATTTGACTTTTTTACCACAAGTTTGACTGCTTGTTTTATTCAAAAAATTTGTGAAAATATAGTCAAATTTAAGATATTTTAAAGATTTTATATTAATAAAGTAAGTCACCATATAATTTGCAAAAAAATTTGAATAAGACAAGCGGTCAAACTTGTAGTGAAAAAAAAATCAAACGACCTACATTTTAAAACGGAGGGAGTATGTGTTGGTATGTGGATGATAGGATTCCTTGCACCCCCCCCCCCCCGCGCCGCTCCCGCGCGGGCGGCTCGGGCGGCCACCGCGCCAGCCGCCGCCGCCGTCCCTCCTCCCTCTCCCCTCCGCTGCGCCGCCGCCAGAGCAAGGCGCCGGAAGCCCGCGCGTCTGCAAGGACGGCGGCGGCGGGGCACTTGCTCCTCCCTCTCCTGTCCTCGGCGGGCGCGGCCGCCGGTGGGGAACGCGCTCCGGTGGCCGGAGTCGGGGCGGACGGTCGGATCCGCTGCCTCCACGCCCGGATCCGGCGCTCTCGGGCCTGGATCTGGGGCAGGCTTCCTCGGGCGGGCGCCGGCGGCCGGTGCTCGACGGCGCGGCTCGGCTGCCAGGTGGGCGCGGCGCGGCTGCCCGGCGGACGCGGCTCGGCGTGGGAGGGCGGCCCCTGTGCTCGCGGCGCGGCCTTACGCGGTCGGCGCACGGAGGCTTGGGCGGCGACGAGGTTCTGCTCGTGGCGGCTTGGCTTGGTCGGCGCGGAGGGCCTGGTCGGCGGCTGCCTGGGCGCTGGGGCCTGGTGCTCGTGGCCCGGCCAGTGCGCGTGGGCCTGGCTCTCGCGTCGCGGCTGTGCCGTTGCTGCGTGGCTGGCGATTCCGGTCGGGGTCGGGGCTGGCCCTGGCGTTCCCTGACGGTGGCAGCGTCGGGGGGCGTCGGCCCTTGTCCTGGCTCCATCCTGCTGCTTCACCATGGCCGGTGATGCCGCCACCTTCTTCGCGTCGCCGACAAAACCGCCCCCGTAGCGCCATCAAGTCCTCACTACTAGGTTCAAGTTTTCTATCTCACCTTGTGAAGCACGGTGTCGTCCAATTGAGGGGATGGCAGGAGATTTGGGGCCAATAGAGGGCCCCAAACCTCCCCGAGGTGTCGGTTGTTGCCAACGGGTGCATATGGAACCTAGTGGTGCACTTCGGTGGTGGCGATGGTGGTCGGTGGATGAAATCGAGTGAGAATGGTTCAGGCGCTCTCGGCTCGTCGGGCGGAGGTCCTCTAGCGTAAGCTTCGATTCGCTGTCGGATCGGGCAACGGCGTTTGCTCTTCCCTCTTGAGTGCATTGTCAGCAGGATCTCTTTCGACGGCGGTTCGTGGAAGCTCTCCTTAGTGAAAACCAAACGCTGGCGCCGTCGCGCCTTTGCCTTCCTGAAGGCGTTGTTCGGAGTTTTTCCTGTAGCCATTGGTGGTGAAGTCGTAGGCTCCGCGGAAGGTCGGGTCCAGTCGATGTGTAATGTTCTCATGGCCCTTTAGTTTGTTCGTCGCGAGTAGTGTCTTGCTATCTCTGGCGCGCGGCCTAGAGAGTCCCGTTACGAGTTTGTTGGATTCCGCTCTTCAAGCGGTGTGTGCTTTTATTGTAAACTGGTAATTCCATTATCTTTTGGGGATGCTTTATATATAAAGCTGGCTACGGCCTTTCCTGGATGTGTTGGTACGTGAAAAGATGACATCCATACCTAGTTCTCCGCCCACGATAAGGCAGTCCAATGTTATCATCAAGAATTCAAGACGGGCTCTTGTGTGCACTAATCATGAAGTCATGATCAAGCTGGCAACAGCCTTGGTCGTCCTCGTATTCATAGTTTAGCACGATGGATTGCGCACCCGAGAAGCCTACAGCACGATGACAGTGACGTCGTCTGCTCCGAGCAAAAAGGTGAGCATGTCTGTGCATGCATGCATGCAGTTTCATTCTCTTTGGTTATTCTGTAGTGCACTCCGGCCTGTAAGTCTGTATGTAATCGCCTCCCCATATATATCATGCATGCTTGGGTTATTGTTACAGCGACTCCGTCCTCCGGTAACGTCACGGTGCCTCTACACCACCGCCATGGCCCGTGCTCACCGTTTCTCTCCAAGAAGGCGCCAACCTTGGAGGAGATTCTCCGGGGAGACCAGCTCCGAGCTAGCTATTACATCCTACGCAAGTTCTCCGGCGCCGGCGCCGGCGACGCCGAGCTGTCGGACGCCGCCACCGTGCCGACCACTCTGGGCTCCTCCCTGAACACGTTTCAGTCAGCGGTGGAGCCAGGATTTTTGAGTTGGGTATTCCTACTTCCCAAGCAAAATGAAGCAGTAATATTCAGTTCATGAATTATATATGAATCTTCATAATAACTTCACTGTGTAGCAAATAGCATATAAAATAACAAGTAAATAAGAGTCTTCAAACTTCAGAGAGCACGCATCTCAATTGCAGTACACGATCTCGTTCAAGAATCAAAAGCCAGAGAGTACTTGTGTTGTGTCAAAGCTGCGCACGGGACAAAACTTGGGCGAGCACCAGTTGAGTGCGTGAGTGCTGACACCATTCGCTAAGGTCTTGGTGACTGGTGCATTGCTGCTGCCGGCCTAGGAAAACGGTGAGGAAGCAGGGGAGTGCAAATGCGTTGGCTTTAGAGGTGAGCTGCGGTGGGATTTACACAGGATAACAGTTTCTTTTGGTCCACTACAAAGCATATATATATATACATGTATAGCTGATATATACATAATATGCTAACAAATTTGTTGGGTATTCCTGGGAATAGCCAGGAACCTAGCTGGCTCCGCCCATGGTTTCAGTACGTGATCACCGTCGGCATCGGCTCGCCGGCGGTGGCCCACACCGTGTTCATCGACACCGGCAGCGACGTGTCGTGCAGTGCCAGCCCTGCCCGCAGTGCCGCGCCCAGGCGGACCCACTCTTCGACCCCGCCAACTCCAGCACCTACGCCCCCTTCTCCTGCAGCTCCGCCGAGTGTGCGCAGCTCGACGCCGACGGCAACGGCAACGGCTGCTCGCCAAGCTCCCAGCAGTGCCAGTACGCCGTCAACTACTTCGATGGCACCAGCACGACGGGGACCTACAGCTCCGACACGCTCGCGCTCGGCTCCGGCGCCGACGCCACCGTCGAGGGCTTCCGGTTCGGGTGCAGCCACGTCGCGTCGGCCACCAACGGCCGCGACCCGACCGACGGGATCATGGGGCTCGGCCGCGGCGCGCAGTCGCTCGTGTCGCAGACGGCTGCGACGTTCGGCGCGGCCTTCTCCTACTGCCTCCCGGCGACTCCGAGCTCTTCCGGGTTCCTCACGCTCGGCGCCGCGGCGAGCTCCGGCGGCTTCGCGACGACGCCGATGCTCAGTAACAGCGACGCCCCGACGTTCTACGGCGTGCTCCTCGAAGGCATCACGGTGGACGGGAAGCTGCTCGACCTGGACCCCACGGTGTTCTCCGCCGGGTCGATCATGGACTCCGGCACGGTGATCTCGCGGCTGCCGCCGACGGCGTACGCGGCGCTGTCATCGGCGTTCAAGGCCGGGATGACGCAGTACCCGCCGGCGCCGCCCAGCAGCATCCTCGATACGTGCTTCGACCTCACCGGCCAGAGCAACGTCACGGTGCCGAGCGTCGCGCTGGTGTTCTCCGGCGGCGTCGCCGTCGGCCTCGACCTCAACGGGGTCATCCTCGGCGGCTGCCTCGCCTTCGCGGCCACCAGCGATGACGACACCACCGGCTTCATCGGCAACGTGCAGCAGCGGACGTTCGAGGTGCTGTACGACATCGGCCGGGGCGCCGTGGGCTTCAAGGCCGGGGCTTGCTGATCGCCTGATCTATATATTTATCGGTGCGCAACAAGCAAGGACATTGCCACCACTAGCTACGCCCCTCTTGTGCTTGTCTGCTTGTTTGTGATTTTTGCTTGTGAGATAATAAGGGGCATGCATGATGAAGCGCTTCAATTTCAATTGTGTTTGTGATTGCAACCTGATGCAAGCGTGCAAATTACCAAGCGTGCAAAATACTTCATGAGGTTCAGAAGTTTAGGTAAATCTTAAAATGGAACAATATACGCAAAGGGGCATGCCTAGTTCAATACTCCATTTGCAAGTTGTTTTAATTAATAATTTTGATATCTTCACGAGCAAGATCACACCCTTCTTTACGAGTTTGCACACATGCTTCTAAAGCCACACGATTATCGGTGCGCAACAAGCAAGGACATTGCCACCACTAGCTACGCCCCTCTTGTGCTTGTCTGCTTGTTTGTGATTTTTGCTTGTGAGATAATAAGGGGCATGCATGATGAAGCGCTTCAATTTCAGTTGTGTAACACAATTTGTGTTTGTGATTGCAACCTGATGCAAGCATGCAAATTACCAAGCAAGATACAATTTTAATATTCTCCATGTGTGAGATCTTTGATTTTTGTTGAAGAAATGGTAAATGTCTCCGAAAAGTCAGTCAATTTCCACTAGGACTAGGAAAGATGTGCGCCCCTCCGCTCCCCATCCGCGGAGCCAAGGTGAACCCCGCCCCCACCTCCGCCGGCGGCAACCCCGGCACCGGCGGCCCCTACAGCCGCACCGGGCGCCACTCCGACCCCGGCGGCCATCACCGCCACCGCGACTCCGCTCCGCTCCGCGCCGACGGCTGCTCCGGCCACCCCATCTCCGGCCCTCTCTCCAACCCCTACTGCCTCCCCCTCGACGGCTGCCCTCACCCCCGCAGCTGCTCCCACTCCTGAGGCCCCGACACCGGCGGTGGGCTTGGCGGTCGCATCCCCGGAGTTGGAGACGGCCGCGGGTGGGTCGACCCTAGGGATCTCCAGCTCGGCGACTCCCTCCTCGTTCGATCCGGATGTGGAAATCGAACTCTCCTCCTCTGACGCTGATGTCTCTCCGGTAAGAACAACCTCCCCCCTTTCTCCGACGGCGGTGCCTTTCTTTCCTGGCGTTGGCTCCCCTGTGGTTGGTCCGTGGCTGGACGGGAGCGGCGCGGAGCTGGATATGGTGGACTACGAGTTCACCCCCTCCCCGTCTCGTTCTCCGTGACCGACGACCTACCGCGACGCGCTCTTCAGCAGCCCTGTTCTTGGGGTTCCTGCAGCCAGGACGCTAGCGTCAGTGGTGGTGGTGGCTACGGAGGTAGCCGCCGCGGCTGAGGATGGGCCGTCCGGTTTAGGCGCTGCTCGCCGTCGCCGCCGCAGGCCTTCTCGTCGTGCGCGCAGGCGCCGTGCCCTGGTGGCGCAGGGGAATGCCCCCGGGGATGCACCTCCCCCTGCATCTCGGCCCCCGAGGCTCCCGCTTCAGGAGCGGCTCCGGTTTCCTGAGCCGGAGCGTGGAGAGCCGTCCCTCCGCCGCCCGCGGGTGGACGCGGATGGCTTCGAGGAGCTGGTCTCGCGCTCCAACAGGCGCCGTCTCCGGCGTGAGGACTCCTCGGACCGCTCCGCCGGCCACTCGTCGTCCACCTCCTCTTCCAGGTACATCCCGAGAGCCCTGCGAGATCGCTGTCTTCGTTGCCTCTCCTACAGCCACAGAGTGGCGACATGCAGGCTCCCAAGCTGCTGCTTGCGCTGTCATGGCCTGCACCACATTGCCAGGGACTGTCACTTGCCGCCTCGCCTGGATGGTGAGCTGAAAGTGCATCTAGGCACTTAAGTATTTTGGTGATTTGTATGACAACATGATTTGTAATCTAACTTGTTTGCTTAAGTATATGAGCAGGGATTTATTCTTATGGATATTCATATGATGTAATTATTAATAAGAATATGCGCTCTATTGGTTTAATATTGTGAAAGCAAACAAGTGGATGTGGTCCCATGTGTCTAAAGTGGACAATGACAAGTAAATGGAAATGACAAATGAGACATGAGGTTATGCATATGGTTAGGTCTCATTTAGAAGAAGCTTGTCAAATAATATTGGGACAATTTATGTGATGATATTGGATATATCTCGGTTTGTTGAAGACATGAATGTCAAATGTGGATTTCATGTGGATGCAAAGCAAAGCCTAACTTAAAGTGGCAAGATAGGATGAAAGGGAACAAACTAGATGGCTAGTGATGAGGTACTAAGCAAGTGAAGGACAAGGTAGATTTGTGGTCGAGGAACTTTGCTAAGGTGAAGAAGCTAGTGTTGTAGTTTGATCCCTAGACATTAATCAAGCCTTATCTAGTGAAGCAATGCAATGCATCCAATCATTGTTTAATCATATGATGGAGTGGCTTATGAATTGGTGTGGATTCGTGATCATACACTTGGAAATTCTAAGTCACTAGCTCAAGTTGGATTCGCTCAGCAAGAAAAGAATGTTGAAGCCCTCAAGTTGATATTGATCAAGTATGGCGTCGATGAAGACATAAAAGATCAAGTAGAGGTTTTCATTTATTATTTGCAATCTTGAGTATAGGAATGCCATACTATCAAGAGGGATGCAACATTAGTTGTTTGACTACACACCAAAAAGTGCTCATAAGTCAACCCATGTGAGATAACCTTTGAGAGGAGTGTTTTGGGGCTTAGTGTGCTGACTGGTCCCAAACCGGTCTGACCGGTTTGGGAAACCGGTGTGACCAGTTTGGGAGCTCAGAGTGATAACGGCTAGTTTTATTCAAAAACCGGTGTGGCCGGTTTTGGAAACCGGTGTGACCGATTTTCCTCGGGCATAACGGCTAGTTTTTGTGTGTGGGGTATTTATACCCCCTAGCCCTCACCTTTGAGGGCTGCTGGTTCATTTTGGTCCCTTGGGCGTTCAGAAGCACTTCAAGCACCAGCAAGCTCTCCCCAAGCCTCTCTTTGTGAGAGTTGATTGATTTTGTTCATATCCTTGGATTGGGTTGAGAGAGGGTTTGTGTGTGAGCAGTAGAGAGCTAGAGAGCTAGCTAAATCAATGTGGAGTGAATCCATAGCTTGAGCACTCGCGGTTGAGGTCTAGCATCTATTCGAAGCATTTGTTACTCTTGGAGGTGAAGCCTCCTAGACGGCTAGGCGTCGCCGGTGAGCCACCAAGGTTGTGGTGTGCCACGGATTGTTTGTGCAGGTGTGGTCTTGTCTCCTTCGGGGAAAAGATCAAGTTAGTGGAACCGAGGAGATAGTTCGACCTTTGGGTCACTAGGGGCTTCCTCAACGGAGACGTAGGATTCACTGTGCTTTTGTGGCAGCTTTAGTAGCAAGCAGTGAATCTGAACTTCGGGAAAACAACTCCAAGCGTCTCTCTTTGGTTTGCCTCACTTTGTTTAATTCTAGCACATATATTTGCTTCCGCCTCGATCTACTTGGTTGTGCTTTACTTGTGTGCGGGAGCTTGGTGAACCTGCTAGAAAACATCTACAGAAGCACTCCACCAAGTTCCATTTGTGCTAGAGCTCGAAAGGGGGTCAACTTGCATTATTGTGTTTCTCAGTCAGAAACCGGTCTGACCGGTTTCGACCGGTTTTGGTCCGGAGTTTCCGGAGGTTTTTGCGGAGTATTCGGACCTGGTCCGGAGTTTCCGGACAAATCTCCGGAGTATCCGGAGTTTGAGCTGACAATTTGTTTTAAGTGCTGAAATTTGCAGAATCACCTATTCACCCCCCTCTAGGTGACATCACGGTCCTTTCAATTGGTATCAGAGCTGTGCCTCACATCCAAGCTTAACCGCCGTGAGGAAAGATGTCAAACCTTTGTGAGGTAACCATCGAGCCACTAGTTAGTGACGGCTCAAACTATGCTACTTGGTCTGCTCATGTACTTGATATTGTTAGGACCATGGGTCCTCTTATTGAGCAGGTTGTAGTTGAGGGAATCCATCCTCCAAATGTCGATTGGGACGACTTGTCCAATCTAACTCAAGAGGAGATGGATTGTCTTCAACTCAACGCTCGTGTCGCTAACTTCTTGTTTAGTGTGTTGAGCAAGGAAGTGAAGGATCTCATCCTAAAAGGTGAGATAATTCAAGTTGATGCTCATCTTATTTGGGCTCAACTTGAAAAATTGTTCTCAAGCACACAAAGCGACGAGCAAGAGCGAACAAGAGCCAAGTCACATGAGGAGTGCTCAACATCATCAACAACATGCACTGAGCCTCATGTGACTATCACCAAGGAGCAAGAGTGCCAAAATAGCGTAGTTGCTTGCTCTCTGCCAGAACCGGTCCAACCGGTTTCTGAAACCGGTCTGACCGGTTTGGGCAGAGAAGCTGCACATGGCCGCAAAAAGAGCTGTCGACGCCGCACAAGCAAAACCTTCAACTCAGAAGCTTTGATTACTTCTAGTGATGAAGTGTTAAAGTGTTTTATGGCCAAAAACAACAAGAAGACCAAGAGGGACGAAAGTGCAAGAAGTGGGACTATCCAAGCTCTCACCGAGGAGCTTGAGAGAGTCAAGTCCATGAATGCCTCCTTAGTCTATAAGTATGATAAATTGGTCAATGATTATGCTTGTGCCACTAACTCGCTCTCATGTGTAGCATCCGTGGAAGAAGAAAACCAAGTGCTCAAGCAAAAACTTGGTTTGCTAGCTAGTGAGCATGAGATGCTAGAAGTGAAGCATGAGAAACTTTTGTGTACTCATGAAGAGCTTGTAGAATCACATGCCTTGCTAGAAATAGCTCATGAGGTTATGGTAATATCGGTAAAATCCTTTGAACCTCAAACTCACACATGCACATGCTCACAAGCTGAAATTATATTATCTTGTGATAACCCTTGTTGCTATGAAGCAACCAAATCTCGTGTTGAGCATGTGATTGTAGAATCTTGTGATGACCTCATTGCAAAAGAAAACGAAGATCTCATGCAAGAGGTTGAGAGGATAAAGAAGGACTTGATCGAGTTGAAGAGCAAGGGTCAAGTGCAACCTTCTCAAGATAACTGTGACTACATGGTGAAGAAGCTTGAGAAGAGACAAACCGCCACTAGCCCAAGTCCTCAACAAGATCAAGCTCACAAGCACAAGATTCCCGCTGGTGAGAAAAAGAGCCTTGATCACATCAAATGTTTCAAGTGCTCAACAATGGGACACTATGCATTCATGTGTCCACCCAAGAAGACCAAGAAGAAGTCCCCTACAAGAAGAGAGAAGCAAAGATGTAACACCTTGCCCTCCACGAGCCGCCCCGCACAGCCCTTCCGAGGGGCGTGCACGCGTACACATAGCACCCTGCTTACACTTTCGTCCTCGCTTCGTGTAAAAGGGTTAACCCGAAGGTGCTATGGCTGGAAGACAAAGGCTTATAAGTTGCCTCCACCCTTGCTCAACTAGCAATGTGGCACTAAACATGTGCATCCCGCACTAATGGGCCACTACCGGGCCATACAAACTGGGCCGGGTGTGACATACACCCCCCCCTCAAAGAACCCGACGTCCTCGTCGGCACAACTCACCCACCCGGGCAAATGTACAGGAACATTCCCCCTTAGCCAACGACCGTACGTCCAGTGCCGGCGCCATAGTCCATGCCGTATGCCCTACCCAGGCCATACGCGCCATGCGCCCTATGCCCGCACACTGACCCGTACGCGCAACCGCGAGGGTCGGCTCTGATACCATTTGTAACACCCTGCCCTCCACGAGCCGCCCTGCACAGCCCTTCCGAGGGGCGTGCACGCGTACACATAGCACCTTGCTTACACTTTCGTCCTCGCTTCGTGTAAAAGGGTTAACCCGAAGGTGCTATGGCTGGAAGACAAAGGCTTATAAGTTGCCTCCACCCTTGCTCAACTAGCAATGTGGCACTAAACATGTGCATCCCGCACTAATGGGCCACTACCGGGCCATACAAACTGGGCCGGGTGTGACAAAAGAGCAAAGACAAGGGCATGCTTCAGATGCAAGGAAAAGGGACACTTGATTGCCGAGTGCCCAATTCCCTAAAGTGTTGTCTGCCCAGCCAAAACCGGTCTGACCGGTTTGGCAAACCGGTCTGACCGGTTTCAGGCAGCAGCAGCCCAACCACCTTTGAAGAAGGCTTCTCAAGTCAACACATCAAGCAAAAGGCCAAGAACTGATGATGGCCACAAGAAGAAAGTCAGAAGAGGTTCAAGAGGAGTCCGAAGCCGTATTTGCTACACGTGCCGGACCAAGGGACATTTGGGTAAGGACTGTCCAAATGGTAAAGTCCCCAAATCAAACCTCGTACATTATAACTTTGCTAAGCTTAGGAGGGACAAAATGAGCACCTATGCTACTAGGGTGATTGACTCACAACAAACTAGTGTAAGGGCCATTTGGGTTCCTAAGCAACTTGTGGCTAACCTTGTTGGACCCAACATGAGTTGGGTACCAAAGAATGCTTGATAAGATATCAGGGACGACGAGATGCATTGGAAGCTTGGCTAGGGAGTAATCACTCATGAACAAGTGGCTAGACAAGATAAGTTGCTTCCGCTCTATAACTCTTACCCAATGACATCTCGGTAAAACTTGTGCTTAATCTGACTAAGTTTCAGTCACTCATGCCTATGGTAGGATCAAGTGTTTCAAGTTCTTGAATTTATGTGACACTTGATAGTGACTAAAACTATATTCATGAATTTGCTTGATATATGCCATGTGATGCTTTTAATAGCTCTATTGTGGAGCAAGGTCTTGTCATGTGCAGGAAAACAGTACAATGAAGATTGGATGTCAACACGACAAGACACAAGCAAAATCACTCAAGTGGCACAAATCTGGCAAAACCGGTCTGACCGGTTTGCCAAACTGATCTGACCGGTTTGGCCTAGAAAAGTGCTACTTGAGTAAATAAGTGAGAAATAAATATGCAAATGAAATATTTCTTGAAGTTCTCATTTTGGCATGTATCTATCAACTTATGCCTATGTGGTAGTAAGTTTTCTTGGCACATTTCAATACAGAGCAATTTATTATGTGCCATGATCAAATATTGAAATAATCCACCCATGTCACTCATAAGACAAAGTGCATGTCACATGCCGTCCATGCATGATGCACATATTCAGGGGGGAGATTACTTCAATATTTGTGTCTTTGAGACTAACATTTCTTTTCATGAACTTGTAGTCTCAATAGTGAGAGATCAATTCTCTCAATTGGAGTTGTCATTTCAATTTGCGATCCAAAGTGGTAAAATTGTATCATATTATATCTTGGATCTTGCTCTTAATATATGTTTTGACAACTCACCATAATATAGTCTAAATTTCTTTATTTGATCTTGATTGATTCAAAACTAGTGCATGTGAGCTTCTCCTACACAATACATCACATATGCACTAGAGAAAAGGAATTTGGTCTATATTGTGAGGTTTCATATTTAATGACCCATTTGCCATCCGCATATAAAGGTCATTAATGTGAAACTTGTTGTTGTGCAAATTAATGTATTCTTTCTCTTGTCAAATGGCTTATCTCATGGGAGAATACACATTGCTTAAATCGATTATATTGCACAACACGTGTGACTAGAGGCAAAGGTATGATTTCTATTGACTAGTATTTACCTTGTGCATCTAGGCTTTATATCATGATAGATTGTGCATTTGCATGCAACTATATTGAGCGTTTCTCTTGTGTATCAATTAGATATTTGGTTGACATCTTTTCAATATTGACTTGGTGACAAGTAGTGTTTAATCGATGAAAGATGTGAGCCAAATATGCTAACATGATCCTTAACTCAATATAAGTGCATGTCATTGTGTGACACAGGATAGTATTTAAAAAAATTTAACTAGCATGATAGGTTGTGTGCTATTTTGAAAATATTTGTGTTTTGGTCTTTTGACCTTTATCGATCCATTTGTGACTATAGTTAACTTTGCTTGATTGATGGCTAGTCACAAATAGTGAGATATTCTCAAGTCCATAAATCCTTATCTATCCATCCATCTCTTTACCATCCCCCTTGGAAGAAGCAAGAGATAGTGGAGCTTTTGGAATTTACATATCTGTCTCTTCCAAGTGCACTCAAGATCATAAGCTGTTCTGCTGTTTTTGGATACCCTGGAGTATCTGGGACCGAGCTGGAACTTTATTGTTCCGAGAAGCCCCTCTGTTTTGGACGTTCCCGGATATTCTGGAAAGCACCCGGAGTATCCAGGGTCACTGAGTTTCTTGTAGCAGAACATCTGAAGATAATCATGAGAAGCTAGAGATCAAGACCACCATACAATCTCAGATCAAGTGAACAAAATTTGGAGCTCATATCTACAATATTTGGACAAGTCCCAGCTGCCTGGGAGAAACCGGTCTGACCGGTTTCCCAAACCGGTCTGACCGGTTCGGCCCAGACAGCTGGCCCACGTGGATATTTACCCTCCCGTGATTCTCTCTCTCCTTCTTACCTTTTCACCACGAAAACACATCTCCTCCTCCAGTTTTCACCGCAAGAGGACGCCCCATGGCGATTTCTTGAATCAACCAAGGAAAAGGTGGTCGCTCATTGGATTTAGACTGCCCCAAGTTGGATCTACTGGTTCCCCAATCTATTTTGGGTTCAAATCTTCATCTTCTCTCGTTCTCAAGGCTCTCAAGGTATTCAAATCTTCCCATCGCCCGATCTACTCACTCGATGCATATCATTCAAATCCCTTTGGTAGAACATCTTCTGGCATGTCTAGGAACCTATCCCTCAGAGATAGATGGATTTGGTGGGCTACATTTTGCGGACCAAGGATTTGCACCTTCACTGCCAAAAGCGGTCTGACCAGTTTGGGCAATGAAGGCACAAGTCCTTCGTTTGCACCGTGTTTGGCCTCCATAAAGTGTAGGGATATTTTATCTTGCAGTATATCAATCAGATCTTGATCATGCCACTGTCTAGATTGACTCCAGCTCGGTTTGGTTCAGCTCGGGTGAAACCGGTCTGACCGGTTTGGCTCTAAGCTGTCCCAAATCTTGTTGATTGCTCTCTTGTTGATCAAATCCTTATGTCAATCTATTCCTGGGTACTTATTATATATGTTCCATCTCTTGTGAACCCAGGAAGGACAGTAGAAGATGCCGGGGGGAACCCATGCGGAGAGGATCAAAAAGAGTCGCCAAGACCCATCCATTGGCAGCAGCTCGCAGGCAGCAAGAGGAAGATCCTTGAGGCCTCGACGGCCCAAGAGAGCGGCTGAGCAGCAGATTGAGGATGTGGATGTAGTGGAGAACACCACTAGTGATGATGATGAGATTGAGGATGAGAATTATAGAGTTGAGTTCCGACATAGGAGTGGGGTAGCAGGTGATGACGATCACGACGACGATGATATGGCAGCAGGTCAGGGAGAGGAAGAAGAGGAGGAAGAAGGGGCAATGATGATGATGATGATGGAGAGCCGCCATTCCCTAGAGTTAGAGAGCCAACCGCCCCTGCCACATGGAGGGTGGTAAACTATAGAGCTCTGGGAATGAAAGATACGGCTAGGGATCAGAGGAGAATAAGCCCTATTGGTGCCCCGAGGACAGCCACTGACTATAGGTATCACACAGCTTTTCAGCAGGATTATTATCAGTCGGCTGTGATTAAAGGGAGGATAATTTGTGAGCAGCAGTGGATAGACTGGGAGTATATAGAGAAAGCTGAAAATGTAATCTTTGATCAAATCATTGAAACATGCAAATGTTGGCACTTCTTACGATCCAATATCAGAATTGAGAATCCTGGTACTGGGGTAAGGAGTGTTTCAGTGGTTTTCCTTATGGCTTAGTAAAATATAGAAATATTCTGCAAGCGCACAGAATCACCGCTGTAGCACTTCACCTGGGAGTATTCCAAGGTATCGTAATTTATATTTCTGCAGGGAAGCTTTGGCAAGATTACTAGTGAACAGATATTCGAGACTATCAGAGAAGGGTACACGACTAGACAAGACAGGGGATAGCGGTATTGGATAGGAGTGGATATACGGGACACACAGCTCAAGGGATACTCAGGTAAGGGAAAGAGGGGATAGATAGCTGGGAGGACAACGAGAAGAGATAGAGGACTCCTGGATACTTTATCTACCTATGTCACTCTAGCTTAGAGATACAGCGGCTACAGAGCCAGCACTAGGAGATCTGGGATAACTCTAATGTCTTAGCATCGGGACAAGGGAACCGGTGAACACACAGAAAGGGATGAGAAGGGGTGCCACTATTTCCCAACTGGGGAATCCTACGGACCGGAACTAACGTGATGGGCTACGAAGACCGAAAGGGCTGTCACCACCTCCCGGCTACCACCTCCGTTGCGACGGGAATAAACTAAGGCCACCGACTAGTCTAGGAACCACTCCTACACTAGGCAACGACTACTTACTCTGCTAGCAAGAGCAAGCAACCTTGTCAATACTCTTGGTGACAATTCACCTCCAGTATCAAGCAAGATCGAAGAACTAGCCAAGACAAAGACTTAAACAAGACTACAAGCACTAGAACTATAACTGACTATAGTCTAAACAAGATATATTTGCTACTAGAATAAAGTAGAAGCAAGATATAAATGATAAGGGCAAAGTGATAAAGATAACTATATTGATACTCAATGTCTTACAAAAGGAAAAGTAAAAGATACAAGAGCTAATACCAGAGCTTCTGAAGACGACTCCGGAACCTCCGAGGCAAAGCTCGACTCAACTCTAACTCCCAACTAAACTATCCTAACTCTACTAGAATGAAAGTGGAAATGAGCTCCTTGGCTTGGTGTGTGTTTACAAGTGAAGTGCGACCCTCTATTTATAGCTCCAAAGGTCGGTTGAGGCGGGGTAGCGGCCAAGGCAACCAGAGGCGGCAGAGAGGCGGTTCGGCCGAATTCCTCGGTTCGGCCGAACTGCCCAGTTCGCCCGAACCGAGGGATGCACCGCCTCGGCCACCAAGGGCCAGGATGCAGCCCCAGGTTCGGTTTGGCAGCTGGGGGCGGTTCGGCCGAACCCCCCAGTTCGCCCGAACTGGGCCGGAGGCCCAGGCCCGCCCCCCTGCACCGCCTCTGCTTTGTGGACTCCCTGGGCTGGCCTCTGGTGGTGTACTTCGTGCTGTGTGGGCCCAGGTTGATGTGGCGGTGCTCCAGGATGAGTTGGTGTCGTCCATGTATCATTTGTCGTATTCATTTGGTGCTCGTTGATGTGGACGACTCCCGGTGGCATGCACGACTAAGGGGGATAACCGGCCGAACGGAGTCGTTCGGCTGATTCGGTCATTTTCGGCCCCAATAGCGCGTATTTGTCGTAGTTGTACCTGCACAAGTGACACTCACCAAAACTCGTGGAACTTTATTAGAAATATAACCTAAGTACATGGAATGTTGCATATAACCTCATTTATTCCCGAGTATTGGTGGCCGGATTTGGGCTGTAACGACCGCCAACAAGCTCCCCCAAGCTTAGCTCTTTGCTCGTCCTCGAGCAAAGATATAAACTTAGGCTCAGTGGATCAGGAGTTGCTACAATGTCATTTCTTTTGCAGGTAACTTTATAAACAACTAGTCTTAAAAAAATACTTGAATCATAGGCAAAGTTTCAAATCACCTTTTTACCTATGGGGCTTATAGCAATCTCCTTATCTTGGGTGGTTGAAAGGACGAACAGTTTAAACTCAGTGTTATTCCACTCTACTCTTTTCAGGATCCCATCTCGGAGTTTTTCATATGTTTTGAAAACTACAAATTGATCCTCATTGGCACTCTCAATCACTCAAGTGTATTTAAATCCTCACCAAAGGCTTGTGCCTTCTTTTTCATCCTAACATCTAATAGGGCTTTTTGTGTGGCTCAAGGACAAAGGATGAAGGCATGCATGCATCTTATATTTTGCTAAGTCAAAGACCGGATCTCTGAGGAGACAAATCACATCTTAAGATCGAGACGTGCAAGTGTGTGGATATGAATGGAGTGAAATATGGTGGAATGGTGGAATGGAATGGGATATGGTGGAACTCCTTGGATGAATTTCCCTCTCCTTGATTTATTTTCGAGAACATGGGCTATCTTTTATTTTCATATTTTTGCCATGCCACTTGGCATGCTTTTCTTTTTTTTTCTTTTTGCCATGCTCTTTTGCATGCTTTTCTTTTTGCATAGCCCATGTCTCTATCAAGAATATTTGGAGAGAGAACTCATAGAACATGGAGCATTTATTTTTGTGGATGGATGATGGAAAATGTCTGCCAACTCCCAGTGTAGGAATTGCAAGTGAGAGGTGGTGAGTGTACGTGGGTCTCGATCTTTAAGAATATGAAAGCTTCACTCAAAGGTCATAACAATTTGACAAAGCTCACTAAGATAACAAGCAGCATATGAGTAGAAATTTTCAACTAAGCTTATCATATGGCTCTGGTAGGTATTTTGACCAATGAGGAACTTGTTTTATTTTGAAAGTATAAATTTCTGAGATTTTCCCCGTACTAAAAGCAGAATAAAATTTAACCAAATTCTCACTATATCAATCCCCACAACAACTTAGACTTGGAATAAAGCATGTTCTCCCACAAGGTTTTCAGGATCATTTTTACTCATGCCAAATAACTAAAGCACAATCTAGCAACTAGTTGAAGCAGAGTACTTGCAAAATTAATGACAGAGCAACTATTCATCATTTCCAAGGTGAGAGGCATATGATTCATTCCATGCCTAGTTGGGAGTTATTTTATTCAAGGGAAATATTGTTTAAGGGAAATATTTTTGGTGTTTTCATTTTTTTTAAATGCAAACTATCATGAAGGGAAATGAAAGGGAAATTAAATGATCAAAGTGCTGGATAAATCGGGACATACCCGGTGGGGGTCCTCCCCCAAGCTTGGACTTTCACTGGTAGGGGTTGAGCCTTGAAAGGTACTGGCTCAGCTGTTCCGCTTGCTCATGGACATCATGCTGGATGGACGCCACCATCCCGCTATTCTCTTGATGGTACTGAGAATGGCGGGCTAGTGTGTCCTGGATCTCTCGGGTACGGTCGTCGATGAGCTCGACTCGGTCGGAGATGTAGGACAGCTCCCGGCCGTAGTTGAAGCGTGCAGACTGTGAGTATCCGGGGTAGTATGGCTGGGAGGCACTGTCGTATCCCCCTCCATACCGACTCCCGGACCACTCAGAGTCTGTGTCCTGGCCGTGGTCCCAGCGTCCTGAGGTGAAGTAGTTCGGCTCCTGATCCTGCCCGGAGCCTCCTGCTCCGGACGTCCCAGCGCCAGTGTACATGTCGTAGGTGGCCTCAAAAGCGGAAGTGTGTCGGTGTGGCATTTGTGGTGCATCCTCCGGCTCCTGTGAGGTGGCGAGCCCAGCATCACGCCTGGCTCGTCCCCTCGTGACGGGTCCGTCACCTGCAACGCTGTGCCGAGCGGGCTCTCTCCAAGGTGGAGAATCGTCCGACTCGGTCCTCAACTGAAGAGTTAGTTTCGGCGTGGTATACAACCTTAGTGCTGCACAAGGCAAGGGCACTTCAGTTGTATAGCCACGGTAAATCATTGTCAGCGTTGCGTCAGGCGTCCGCCGTATCATGTGGGCTTGCACGAAGTGCTCGGCATCCACGACGGAACGCGCTGTCTCGATGTACGTGAGTCGGGCGCCTTGAAGGACGCCCAGGTGGTTAGCGAGGCGAGTGACTAGAGAAGTCATCGCCATGCCACCCGTATGAGAAATATGAGACAACCAGTGACCAACCATGTCTTTCACAGGTGAATAGGGAATCTGCTTGACCATGGCAAAAAGAACCCGCAACTCGATGGTGTTGACAGGGCGCAAATCTGCTCGGGGGAATACCGTCATAGACACCCAACGATGCACGAAACGCAAAGTGGGGTTATGTATGCTGTTCGTGCGTGGCGCATGACAGTTGGTATCCCTCGAAATCTTTTTCCAAAATGCCACCCGGTCAAATCTTTTAAGCGCTTTGTTCGGGTCTAATGAACAACGGCTTGAAAATCCGAGACCCGAACTAAAATCCCTCCAAGAGCAGAAGAACTCTTGGTTGAAGAACCGAAAATGAATCCCCCCAGTTTCAGAAACCAAAGTCAAGAGGAATTCAAGGGTGAGCAGGTACGAACCTTCTTCGTTGATGTGCCAGAAATTCTCCCAGCCAATGGCCTAGAAGATTTCTGTAAACTCTACGTCCATCCCCGTGTCCCTGAGCAAATCTTGCTCAAACACACGGGTGTGCTCGAACTCCTTCAGCCGAAGCTCGTTGAAGGTGTTCCGCTCCCTTTCTGTTCTAAGGTTGATGTCACTCTCGCTCAGGAGCTGCCTGGCTGGGGGCGTGGCATGGCCCCATCCTGAGACGGCTGCTTCGTGCTCGTCCATGTCCATCCGGCTCAAGCCTCGGGACGGAGCTGGGGAGCTCCCAGCATCGTCCGATCGTCGGCCTAGCCGGGCGGAACGACGGAGCGGCGTGAAGAACTTTGACATGATTCCTGCAAAAGGTTAGTGCAACAACAACTAACCTGAAGGACTGAATATATATGGTTAGCACAAGAAAATCAAGTCAGTCATTCGAGATAGTTAGTCGTTCTTGCGGGGATGAAAACCACCACAAAAGGTTAGTCGTTCTTGTGGGTGTCGGTGACCACCACAAAATCGTCCAGAAATTCAGCATAAAGATCACAACAAAAGCAAAATATTTTTGGGATTTTCTAGTGATGCAAGTGAACCAAAACTTGAGCAAGAACTTGGGGAGAACTTGAGCAAGCACTAGAGCAAAGAACTTGAGAGGGAGAGAGAGCTTCCTAGCAGAAATTTCAGAATGAGCAAGTGTGGGAGAAGCAAGCAAGCTTGCACCAGCTTTTATAGGCAGAGGGGAGGGGCATGCCCTGGTTCGCCCGAAGGCTCTGGTTCGCCCGAACCAGGCCTGGTGGCCAGGGCACTCCCATGTGAGTGCAGCCCCCTCCTTTGCTTTGATTCCACGCCAAAATGTGTGGCCACAAAATTTTTAAGTCATGTGAGTGGAGTTAGTGGTAGGTAAGATGCAAACTTGACATGACCAAAGTGGACTTTAGTGGAGTTATCCCCATGCTGCCATGTTTGTGATAATTGGTGAGTGTGCAGCCATTTTTAGTGGGGTAGACATGTTTGTTGCTGGTTTGTGGTGATGGTAAATAATTGGAGATGTTCTAGAAGGGATGAAAATGATAAAAGTTACCAATTACATCCACCCTAGGTAAAATTTCAGCATGTGTCCAATTATTTCTAACCAAGCTTGCAAAATTTTCTACTCTCTCTCAAATTAATTTCTCAAGTGGTTCGTTTATTTTGAAAAGGGAAACATGCAAATGCAATTGAGAATTTAAAAATTGGAAGGGAAATATGGGATACATACCGGTTTCCTCGCGGCGAGAGCTCAGCTTTTAAGTCCGCGAGCGGGACTTCTCCTGTCTTCAGTTGCTCTTGTCATCGTCCGGTCCCGGAGTGGATGACTCGGACGATGCAACCTTCTTCCGCCACATTTTCTTGTTCTTCTTCTTCGGTGTTGGTGGCGGTGGGATCGGCGCCTCTGGAGAATTCCAGAGGGCTTGTTCTTCCTCGTATTTCTTTACGAGGAAATCCATTTCTTCCGCACTTGTTGGTTTTGTCGGCTCGTTCCACTTGAGCTGCTCACCACCGAGTATTCTCAGCTCTCCATTAATGAGAGCCTTAAGGAAACACTCGGCGCTCCTCTGCTCCGGTGTCAGTGGCTCTGTCTTCTTCTCTTCCCGAGGTTGAAACTTGAAGTAAGTCAACCTTCCGTCGATACGGAACGAGATTTCTCTCGCATCCATATCGATCCTAGCCCGGGTGGTGTTCAAGAATGGTCGGCCCAACACAAGGGGAAATGAATGCTCGTTCCCCGTGTCGAGGACAACAAAGTCCACAGGGACATATCGTCCCCAGATCCGGACCGGTACATTCTCGATCACCCCCTCGGGGTAGCGGATGGATGAGTCCGAAAGCTGTACCTGGGCAGTAGTAGGTGACAAAGTAGGGTAGCGTAATTTCTTAAATAATACCTTAGACATGATGTTGACGCTTGCCCCTAGATCACAGAGTGCATCATCAATGCGACGATTCCAGATCGTGCACTGAATGATGGGCACTCCGGGATCTTCCTTCCTGTCCGGAGAGGTCTTGATGATCGCCCTTTTTGCAGCTCTCGGCAGGTAGGTCCATCTTGGTGTCAGCACTTGGATGCGTGCGACCTTCCCTGCGTGGTTAGTTCGGAATACACTACGAGACATCTTACCATGTTTGGTAGTGATGGAATTCACTGTTTCGATGGAAGGTTCGGGTTGCCCCGGAATCTTCCCTGATTCAGTGACAGGAACAGCAGCAGCTAACTGAGCGACTTGAGTTTCTATTATTTTATTAAAGCTCAGTTGACTTTTCATAGCAGAAGAAAATGATTCCATCCTAGAGTCTATGCTTTCCAGAGTTTTATCATTAGCAGCAAGCCTTTTGTTGATGTTTTCAATTATTTTCATCTGGTCAAACACAAGATCTCTAAGAGACGGCTGATTATTGAAATTGCTGGAATTGAAATTGTTACCTTGTTGAGGCCTCTCAAAAGGGAGGTTTGGGCGTGGATTCCAGCCTTGGTTGCCGTAGTTGTTCGGTCGGTACCCGTTGTTGTTGGAGTTGTTGACGTAGTGGGCATCTTCTCGCGTTTCGGGGCAGTTATTCCCCGAATGGCCAGTGTTGCCACAGACTTCGCAGGTCATGCGAACATCCATGGCTTGCACCGTTTCTTGAGCAGGGGCCTCCAGTTTCTTCATCAGAAGGTCCATCTTGGCAGCGAGCATGTCCAGAGCTTCAACTTGGTGAACTCCTCGGGTCTTTGGTTGAGTCCGATCATCAGACCAACCTTGGTTCTCGACCATCTTCTCTATGAGGGCCTTCGCACGACTCTCCTCAAGAGAGAAGAACGAGCCTCCAGCAACAGCATCCAGGTACTCACGGGCAGAATTTCTCAGCCCATGATAGAAAGTTTGGATTATGAACCAACTCTGCATACCATGGTGAGGACAAGCAGAAATATAGTCCTGGAGGCGATCCCATGCCTCCGGGACTGTTTCATCTTTTAGCTGCTGGAAACTAGCTATTTTGTTCTGGAGGGCGTTGGTTTTCCCAACCGGAAAGAATTTTAACAAGAAAGCGCTAGTGCATTTATCCCAGGTATCTACTGCTTCGCGGTTAGCATAAAACCATTGTTTCGCCTTGCCTAATAATGAGAATGGGAATAAACGAAGGCGAATGGCATCGATACTTACTCCGCGGATGGTGAAGGTGTTGCAAATCTCCAGGAAATGTTGGAGATGGGCATTGGCATCTTCGTGTGGCTTGCCGCAGAATGGGCTAGCCTGTACCATGTTGATGAGGGCTGGCTTTAGCTCGAAACTACCATCTCCGACTGGCGGAGCTGGTCCGACACGTACGTTCTCGCTTGATGGAGCGGAGAACTCACGGATCGTCTTAGTTGCCATCCTCGATGTAGCCTGGTTAACGACGGGAAGGACTGGGTTCGTCGGAAGGAGTTGCTTCTGAGGAGGTACAACACGGGGTCGTACTTTCCTCACAAATGACTCCGGATTTTCTTGGAAGTTTGACAGTAGTTGGAAACCAGTCATGCACTGCTCTGTTCCACAAAGACCAACGAACAGAGCAAGGATAAACCCGCTTGAGTAGCGGTACTCAACTAAGATAGCTCAAGATAAGAGTTCAAAAATAATCTAGCCAAAGACTTCCCCCGCAACGGCGCCAGAAATGCTTGTTGGCACTTCTTACGATCCAATATCAGAATTGAGAATCCTGGTACTGGGGTAAGGAGTGTTTCAGTGGTTTTCCTTATGGCTTAGTAAAATATAGAAATATTCTGCAAGCGCACAGAATCACCGCTGTAGCACTTCACCTGGGAGTATTCCAAGGTATCGTAATTTATATTTCCGCAGGGAAGCTTTGGCAAGATTACTAGTGAACAAATATTCGAGACTATCAGAGAAGGGTACACGACTAGACAAGACAGGGGATAACGGTATTGGATAGGAGTGGATATACCGGACACACAGCTCAAGGGATACTCAGGTAAGGGAAAGAGGGGATAGATAGCTGGGAGGACAACGAGAAGAGATAGAGGACTCCTGGATACTTTATCTACCTATGTCACTCTAGCTTAGAGATACAGCGGCTACAGAGCCAGCACTAGGAGATCTGGGATAACTCTAATGTCTTAGCGTCGGGACAAGGGAACCGGTGAACACATAGAAAGGGATGAGAAGGGGTGCCACTATTTCCCAACTGGGGAATCCTACGGACCGGAACTAACGTGATGGGCTATAAAGACCGAAAGGGCTGTCACCACCTCCCGGCTACCACCTCCGTTGCGACGGGAATAAACTAAGGCCACCGACTAGTCTAGGAACCACTCCTACACTAGGCAACGACTACTTACTCTGCTAGCAAGAGCAAGCAACCTTGTCAATACTCTTGGTGACAATTCACCTCCAATATCAAGCAAGATCGAAGAACCAGCCAAGACAAAGACTTAAACAAGACTACAAGCACTAGAACTATAACTGACTATAGTCTAAACAAGATATATTTGCTACTAGAATAAAGTAGAAGCAAGATATAAATGAAAAGGGCAAAGTGATAAAGATAACTATATTGATACTCAATGTCTTACAAAAGGAAAAGTAAAAGATACAAGAGCTAATACCAGAGCTTCTGAAGACGACTCCGGAACCTCCGAGGCAAAGCTCGACTCAACTCTAACTCCCAACTAAACTATCCTAACTCTACTAGAATGAAAGTGGAAATGAGCTCCTTGGCTTGGTGTGTGTTTACAAGTGAAGTGCGACCCTCTATTTATAGCTCCAAAGGTCGGTTGAGGCAGGGTAGCGGCCAAGGCAACCAGAGGCGGCAGAGAGGCGGTTCGGCCGAACTGCCCAGTTCGCCCGAACCGAGGGATGCACCGCCTCGGCCACCAAGGGCCAGGATGCAGCCCCAAGTTCGGTTTGGCAACTGGGGGCGGTTCAGCCGAACCCCCCAGTTCGCCCGAACTGGGCCGGAGGCCCAGGCCCGCCCCCCTGCACCGCCTCTGCTCTGTGGACTCCCTGGGCCGGCCTCTGGTGGTGTACTTCGTGCTGTGTGGGCCCAGGTTGATGTGGCGGTGCTCCGGGATGAGTTGGTGTCATCCATGTATCGTTTGTCGTATTCATTTGGTGCTCGTTGATGTGGACGACTCCCGGTGGCATGCACGGCTAAGGGGGATAACCGGCCGAACGGAGTCGTTCGGCCGATTCGGTCATTTTCGGCCCCAATAGCACGTATTTGTCGTAGTTATACCTGCATTTCTTCATTGAGTGTGCGACGCCCTCGGCCAGGGAGCGGGTGCTTGCCGCCAGTCCGGTGCCGCTGGCTCTCACTAGCCTTTCCATCCGGCCTTGGACGAGGCTTGTGCATGCGAGCTCAAAGACGCTGCTCTCCAAGGTCACCGTCGAAATAGACGGTATTCCGGCGCATGCCTGGGACCTGGACACCGCAAGCAAGTTGCTTGCGCCGCATTGCTGGGTGGAACAGCTCGACGAGGCAACGGCAAGGAAGTCGGACTTGTCGACTTTCCGACTCCACGCCTGGACGAACGATCCCGAGGCCTTGCCGACGGCGAAGGAACTCCGCATCGCGGAACCGGAAACCCCGGTGACGTATGACAATCCGGAGATGCAGCTTATCTTCGGCAACCTTCGCCCCTACCTCCGGCAAAAGCGGATGCTCATCTATCCAGTGAAATTCCATCTGCGCACGGTGGCAGATTTCCGGCCACGAACTCTGTCGACCTCGCCTTCCTCCCCCTCGGATGATGGGGACAGTGGGCCAGATGGCAACTTCGACCGATCCTTTGGCGCTCGGCAAGGTACGGATGGGCCTCGCATCTCGGCTTTTCCTCGACGCGATGGGTGGAAGGGTCTTGGAGCACGCGGTGGCGCTAATGGCGGTGGCGCTAATGGCGCCCGCGGTGGTACGACCGCCGGTGCTCGGTGCGCCGCCATGGTGCGTGCAAGTGACGGGCCAACCACAACTGGTGGGACCAGCTGCACGGAGCCTGAGATGGCCGCCGGTGATCCGGGTGCCGCCATGGGGGACGCAGGTGACGGGCCCACTACAGACAGTGGTGGGACCGGCTGCACGGGGTCTGCCGAGGCCCTGAGCAAGACGACAACGACCGGGCTTGCCAATTCAAACGACGACGGCAAGCCGACAAAGGCAACTGGGGACGGGACAGACCTGCAAGTCAGCCTTCCCGAAAGGGATTCAAACAAGCAGGAAGAGACAATGGAGACCGGCAAAGTGGTGCAACCTTTCCCAGTTGCGGGCGTATCCTCCTTGGAGCCTGGGCTGCTTGGGATGAACGCGAGTCAGCATCACCTTGGTGCGAGGCCCCCATTGGCCAATGCAGTGCCTTTGCAAGACGACTGGGTAGCGGATGCCTGTGCTTTGTGGACAGACTGCATGCAGGCTGGTCCCCCGCGCTGGGATCCAATGCTTCTAGAGGTTAAGCTGGTCCGACCGGTCGCAAAGATAGGAGACCAGTCAACAGTGACTGGACGCATCAATACCGAGCAAGAGGTTATGGGCCCTTCTCCTGGGCTGACCACGGGCCTTGTGCTTGTCTCGGCCATGGCCCAAGAACAAGATGGGAACGAGGTTTGCAGCCAGGAAGTAGGCCAGGACCCGCCCCTGACGCCTCTCCCTGTACGTCCCGGGATTGAGGAGAGCAGCAAGGAGTCGACGCCGATCGCACCCACCCCTGTCGCAACGGTGGTGAGGCCATCGGCGGAGTCATCACAGCTCCGAAGATTCACTGATGAGGTGTGCATTCTGGTGGTGAGTCCCCTGGTTGCCAAGGCGCCGCTCCGAGACGTTCCAGACGAGGCCCAAGAAGAACCTGTCATCGCTCTTCCCAAGCGGAGTCTGCGCCAGGCATCAACGACTCCGGCCAATATTCCCCCGGCAAAGCATGCGGAGGTGGTGCTCAGTATGCGCATGGGAGACCCGGTGCACATTGCTGCTGCGCCTGGGACCAAGAACGCTTGCAAGAAGTACTTTTGCAAGAGGAAGCTCCCGGCTGACGAGATGACGACAGTTAAAGACCTATTTCTAGCACTAGGTAGAGCCTCTCCCGCCTTGGGATTGATGGCGGCTTGAGCCCTGGCTCGCCGATTTTAGCCGTTCTCCTTTTATGGATCAGTACGCATTACTATCCTGGAACGTGCGCGGCCTGAACATGCGGGCGCGATGTGATGCGGTGCGTGTTCTGGTAGGGGATACCAAACCGGCAATTGTATGCTTGCAAGAGACAAAACTTGTTGTAATCTAGCATTTCACCCTAGCTTCTGTCGTGATCAATTTGATAACTTCGCCTACCTGCCGGCCTCTGAAACTCGTGGGGGGGTTCTGATCGCGGGACGTGGCGACGTTGTAACAATATCTGACGAACATGTAGGCTGCTATTCCATTACCGTCAAGGTCACCCACCTGGTGGATAGCACCAGCTGGTGGCTGACTGGGGTCTATGGACCGCATGACAATGGTGAGAAGATCTTATTCCTGGAAGAGCTGGAGGCAACACGCGATGCCTGCCATGGGCCTTGGGCGGTAGCTGGCGACTTCAATATTGTGCTGAGCACTGCGGACAAAAGCAATGGGCGTGTTAACCGGTGGAACATGGCATGATTCAGGCGGGTGGTGGATGATCTCGAGCTCAAGGATATACACCTTCACGGACGAAGGTACACGTGGAGCAACGAGCGAGAGAATCCAACCCTCGTCAAATTGGACCGTGTTCTCGCCTCGGTTGATTGGGAAGAGCTCTTCCCTTACTGCTACTTGCAGGCGCTATCCTCGGACATCTCCGATCACTGCCCGTTGCTCTTGCAGTCTAATGCAGCAATCAGGTGCAAACCCCGGTTTCATTTCGAGGTGTTCTGGCCCAAATTCGATGGGTATATTGAGACGGTGGATGTTGGCTGGACTTGCCCGGACGACATCACTGACCCTTTCTGGCGCCTGGACCAGCTTATACGGAATGTCTCCAAGGCGCTCCGAAGTTGGGCAGATAGGAAGATTGGCAATATCAAGATGCAGCTTCTCCTGGCCAAAGAAGTTATCTTGTGTTTTGACAAGGCACAGGAGCAGCGCGAGCTTTCGGGGGAGGAGCATGACTTAAGGAAGCAGCTCAAGGGCTTGTGTCTCGGGCTTGCATCGTTGAAGCGCACGATCGCGCGACAGCGCTCGCGTATCACGCAGCTTCGCGAGGGGGACGCGAACACAAAAATTTTCCACATGCATGCAAGCTATCGTAGGAGGAAGAACCACATCCACTCCTTGGACGCCGTAGATTTCACATCCTATCAGAAGGAGGATATGGCGGATGTCCTCTTTAACTACTATGACAGACTGCTAGGGAGCGACACCGGCCGGACATCGACAATCAACTTTCAGGCCATCGGCATCACACCACTTGATTTAGCTGCGCTAGAACTTCCATTCACCGAAGAGGAAGTCTGGGGAGTCATCCGGGAGTTGCCGGCGGACAAGTCGCCAGGGCCTGACGGATTCACTGGAGCATTTTACAAGACCGCTTGGCCTGTTATCCGGCTCGACATTATCAGGGCTGTGAACGCGTTCTATGCTGCTGATCGACGGCAATTCCGTTGCGTCAACACAGCATTGCTCGCGCTGATCCCCAAGAAGGCTGATGCCGCAACGCCGCAGGACTACAGGCCCATAAGCTTGATTCACAGCTTTCCCAAGCTGGTATCCAAGATGTTGGCGAATCGCTTAGCGCCGCGCCTGGATGAGTTGATCCAACGCAATCAGAGCGCGTTCATCAAGGGGCGGTCAATTCTTGACAATTTCAAGTATGTGCAATGTGCAACCAAGCTACTGAGAAAGTGGCAGATTCCCAAGGTACTCCTCAAGCTGGACATATCGAAGGCGTTTGACACGGTGTCTTGGCCATTCTTGCTTGAGCTGCTGCAAGCGTGGGGATTCGGGAGTCATTGGAGGGATTGGATTGCTCTCCTCTTGTCCACTGCTTCTACAAAGGTTCTGCTTAATGGGGAGCCGGGAAGAAGAATTTGGCACAGGAGGGGTCTGCGGCAAGGTGACCCCCTTTCACCAATTTTGTTTATCATTGTGATGGACGTGCTCAACAGACTCTTTGCTAAGGCAATCAGTCAAGGTCTGCTACAACCAATTGGCCATCCGGCGATCAAACACCAATGCAGCATGTATGCGGATGATGTTATCCTGTTTGCTTCGCCGACCATCCCTGAAGCGCAAGCGATTGGCCAAATTCTATCTATTTTTGGATCAGCTACAGGGCTGCTGACAAACCTCTCCAAATGTTCCATTACGCCGATCTTTGGCGCAGAGGCTATACTCCAGGACATTCAGGGGATACTGCCGTGCCAGGTGACCCAGTTCCCGATCACATACCTTGGTGTGCCGCTCTCTACGCATGCCTTGCCACGAGCAAGCATCCAGCCGGTCATTGATAAGCTCGCGGCAAAACTGCCATTATGGAAGGGGCCCTTGATGCAGAAGAGCGGACGCCTGATCCTCACAAAATCAGTGCTTTCAGCCATACCCATATACTGGATCATGGCCGACCAATTGCTAGGATGGGCATTGGAGGCCATTGACAGCATCCGAAGGAGGTTCTTCTGCGCGGGTGCTGATGCTTCGATCAGGGGAAAATGCTTGGTTGCTTGGGAGAATGTGTGCCTTTCAACGAAGCATGGCGGCTTGGGGGTCACCAACTTCAAGCTAGCAGGCCTGGCGCTTAGTACCAGATGGTTGTGGCTGCAACGAACTGACCCTGATCGAGCATGGGCGGCACTACCGATCAAGGTTGCCCCTGAAGTACAGGCCCTCTTCGATGCCTCCATCAACATTCAAGTAGGCAATGGAGAGCACACGCTGTTCTGGTTGGATAACTGGATGGATGGTCAATCTATATGTGATCTTGCGCCGGCCTTGGTTAGCCTGGTTGGTCCTCGAATCAAGAAGGCCCGGACGGTTTCTCAAGCGCTCACGCATAGGCGGTGGGTGCGAGACATTACCGGCGGGCTCTCTGTACTTGCAGTGACTGAATATCTGCAACTTTGGGCCCGGCTTCAACACATTCAGCTGCAGCCAGACGTGGAAGATGTCATAAGGTGGCGTTGGACAACGAATGGTCAGTTCTCAGTTCAGTCCGCATACCGCGCTCTACAACTTGGGCGCATTGACTTCCGCGGTGCTGATCGAGTTTGGAAATCGTGGGCGCCATTGAGAGTCAAGTTGTTCTTCTGGCTAGCGACGCGAGAGCGCATTTGGACTGTTGACAGAAGAAGACGTCACGGCCTGGAGGCGCATGATCTTTGCCTGTTGTGTGATCAAGAGAATGAGACGGTGAGCCACCTTCTTGTCTCCTGTCTGGTGGCCAAAGAGGTTTGGTGGAGGATCTTGACTTGGGCACGTTGTGAGTGCACCTACATTGCAAGCGAGGCCAACATACAAGACTGGTGGGAGCACCTGTTGGCCCTGCAAGAGCCGAGGAGACGCAAGGGGCTCAACAACATCTTCATGGCGATCGGATGGCACATCCGGAAGGAGAGGAATGCACGTCTGTTCGAGCATGTTGAGGTGTCCCCTTCCACCTTGGTGCTGAAGATCAAACAGGAGGTTGAGCAATGGATCATTGCGGGTGCTAGGAAGCTAGGCTGTTTGTTTTGTGAGTAGTCGTCTTTTGTTTCCCCGGCGCGTTTGCGTGTTTGTTCTGTTTTGTCTTGAACGTTTTCTCTTCTTAATACAAAGAAGTGCAGCTCTCCTGCGTTTTCGTGAAAAAAAATATTCTCCATGTTTATCAGTTTCGTATTGAAGTTGAGGCTGATTTTCAAATTTTACATGGTCGTGACAGTGTTTTAAAACTGTCAAAATGATTGCGCATGCTATGTGAAGTGACTTTCGCTATTCATTCATTATACAGAGGACTAATGTTTTCCATTTACTTCTCTAAAAGAATGTTTTTCATTTGTTGATAGACGGAAACTCAGAATATCAGTCGCCTGATGAGGAGCAAACCTCCTTTTCAAATACAAACACATAAAAATGATTTATAAATATGAAATTCCATTTGCCACGGTCTTTGATTGCCTCGGATCAATTAAATATGCTCATGGATCTAGTGCAGGCTCTTCACCTGGATGAACAACAACAGGATCAATGGGGTTATATCCGGGGCACATTGGAATTTACAGTGAAACAAGCTGTTGGCACTCCTTACGGCCTACAGATAAATCCGCAAACGGATAGATACCGATGTAGCTTTCACCCGGGAGTATTCCTAGGTATCGATTTCCACGATGAACGAGAAGTGAACTAATCCTGAACTAAGCTATCATAGGTAGATGAAATGGAGTGAATGGAATGGATGGGATGGATGACAACAACAAAGAGAGAAGAGAAATGATAAGAGGGTAGAGAGGGTACGAGTCTGATAGAGGTATTCTACTGATTGATCGAGCAGATCAGAGGGTCCAGATAAATACTTGCTTCGGGACAATGGAACCTATGACACGCAGAAAGGGATGAGAAGGGGTGTCACCAACTCCGCAGTGGGGGTCCTACAGGCCGGGACTAACGTGATGGACTACAAAGACCGAAAGGACTGTCACCACCTCATGGCTACCACCTCCGTTGCAACGGGGGCAAACTAAGTTAGTCTCAAGTATAGGCACCAGCCTACGCTAGTCAACTAATACTTATTTCCTATAGAAAGATAAGCACCCAAGCTAAGCAACCAGTATACAATTATATCAATCAACTAAGCATTGAACGAAGAACCAGCAAGTATATAAAAGTAAGAACTAAATGCTCAATTAATCAGAGAGAGATACAAGAGTTACCAGACACGACCCGGACGTTACTCGAAGCTGAGCCGCATCCGTAGAGGTACAGCGGGAAGAGGGGCCGACACTCCGGCTCCTCTCCGGGACGCTCACCTCTCCTCTCTCCCTATTTCTACTGATACAAGTGGCGGAACTTCGCACCGCCTACTCACTCTTGTGTCGTGTGTGTTGCAGGTGAAAGGGAGCATCTATTTATAGTGGACCAAGGCGGTGGAGCAGTGGAGCTGCGGCCAAGGCACCAGGAGGAGGCGCCGGGCCGTTCGGCCAAACCTCCCGCTTCGGGCGAACTGGAGAGTTCGGTCGAACGCCACGTGTTCGGCCGAACCGCCTCCCTGCACCACCTTTGCTTCCCCACGTGCTGGCTCGACTCAAGGCGGTTTCCAGGTCGGTTTGGAGGCGGTTCCTGTCATGGGCTAGGCTGGAGGCCTTCCCTTGGTCTCTGTGGGCTTCGTCGGGTTGGATTTGGGCCACCGGTCTTCTGGATATGTGGTCCGCTGCATGCATGGCTAAGGGTGCAGCCGGCCGAGTTGAGTCGTTTGGCCGAATCGGTCAATTCCGACTCCTATAGCATGTTTCTCCCGTTGTTGTACCTGTACAATGGACAATCACCAAAACTTGTGGAAATAGTCAGTAATAAGCCCTATAGCTATGGTGTGAGTCTCTATTGTATTTGTTTTATACTCGGTTGGAGGTCGGAAATCGGTCTGTAACGACCGCCAACACAAGCGTATACCTGTCTGAGTGGCACTATGCTAGCCTCTCCACTTTTCAAATGGTTATGGAAATAAAGAGTACAGAACAAACACAAGTTTTTCTTCTCGCTCGTTTTGAGAGACCGATTAAACACAAGAAACATGTTGAGGAGGAAGAACATGATCCTGGACACATATAATTGTGAACTATGTGTGGAGAACGTGGAGGAGTTCAGAAATCGTCTTTTTTTCGATTGCCCATTTAGCCAAGCATGCCGGATATTCTTAGACATTCATTGGGACAGGTCTTTGGACACCTTAAACATGATCATACAAGCCAGGCAACAGTTTGGGAACAAAATTTTCAGGGAGATTATCATCATTGCCTGCTGGTCACTATGATGTTTGTGAAATGGAATCATTTTTGAGGGTGAAGTGCTATCGTTTGCTCACTGGAGACGCACCTTTGAAAAGGAGTTGAAGCTGATGACCTTGAGGGCCAATGCAGCGACCAGGTCTCTAATACTTAATTGGCGGAGTAGTCTCGCTTAAACTTTTGCTTTTTATTTAGGCCTGGTGCCTTGTAAAATCTTCATTGTACATACGCATCCTTTTCCATATATACATACAAAAAACAGGTAGGGACCTCCCCTGCCTTTCCCGTCAAAAAAATGATTTATAAGAAAACAACTTATGGCCCGGTATAAGCAAGCCCCTAAATCTCAAACTACTCCTCTATTCAATTTCTAAGTTTAGGGGATGGATGGATAAACAAGATATCGACTTGGTTGATTAGTAGTAAACCTATTTTCATATCACCAATTTCGCTTTAACAAACCATTCAATTTAAGGTCTCCCTATACACAATTTACACTATAATAATGCGTGCCTTTTTTTGTCATTCTGTTAATTATCCTTTTGCGGGTATTCTGTTAATTAATTATTTTTGCAAAGATGGTATTCAACATCTCTGGATAGATTCTGAAAGAATTGCAAAACAGCGTGAAATGTTGTTCCATAAATTCGTCCCAAATCTCTACTCCAGCCCACAGTAGCAGTTCAAATCCTTTCTTCGATCTGCCTCCGTACCCGTGGTGGATTGCCTTCCCTATTTCGAATACGGAAAGGAAGGTGAGAAGACGGCCTTGAAATAAGCAGTCGAACGTCTCTCTTCGGTTTCCCGTTCCAATGCCCTAATCAAAAGGAGGATATTTCAGCCGACGAATCCGTCCCCAACTCCGCAGCTCCGCGAATCAAGATATCTCCCTGCTCTTGCTGCGGCCCGGCCGGCTTTGTGGTAGACGCCGGAGTCCTCCGAACCGATCCCCACCGGCGCGCAAGGTCACCGCCGAGAGAGACATGGCCCACCCGCTCGTCTCCCCCAAAGACTCCCCCAATCCCCGTGAGCGCCTCTCTTTTCCTGAATTTCCTCCGCATTGTTGTTGAATTGAGATTCGAAGTAACGGTTTTTTTTTGCGGGTGATTTTCTCCAAATTGTTGACTCCATGTTGTTTCTGAGCAGCCGCTCCAGAACAGAGAGTTGTGGTGGTGAACAAGCATGGCGAGAATCTTGTCGGCGTGCTGCACCACGCGGGTTCGAACAAGGCTGTTGTCCTGTGCCATGGCTTCGCGGCTTGCAAGGTACATATGAACATGTCCTCATCTGAACAAGACGCTTTGTATTTTCCTCTCCAGGACATGAGACATGATTGGCTAGATCAGTTGCATGTTTTTATGCAAGTTGTAGAAAATTAATCATTGTTATTTAGGAGATATAAATATATTGGTTTCTTATTTAGTCAAATGTGACACTCCTTTTCAGGATGATAGCATCATGATTGATCTTGCGTCTGCATTGACAAAACAAGGGATTAATGCGTTTCGCTTTGACTTCAGTGGAAACGGGTAAGTCGTTCGTGTGTTTATGGATGTACCTGATCCTTCCTCATCCTGAGTTTGTGTATCACTCCAGTATTGCTTCAGTTTCAAATTTTACTTTTATCTTGAACCTGCTTTTTGTTAGCATATGGAGACCCTCAATTCTCCCCCAGATAAACAACCATACAATACATTGTTAAATGATTTTTTTCTGTCTTGCATCCAACTTGTTCGAATTGGCATTGCTATACATTGTTTTGTACTGTATATTTTTTAATATGAATAACAAAACTCTAGTCCATAGCTACATTCACATGATACCTTTTGGTCATGGTTTTCAGAGAAAGCGAAGGTGAATTCCAGTACGGCAACTACAGGAAGGAGGCTGATGATTTGCATTCTGTAGTCTCATATCTTTTCCAGGAGAAGTACGATGTGACTGCAGTTGTTGGTCACAGCAAAGGTGCGTTATTGCCATCCTTTAATGTTAGGTTGCTATGATTGTGCAAAAGCTGTTAAGTTGTTCCATCGAATTTGTGAATTAGGCTGGTTAAAAGAATGTGCTATATTCAACAAGAACAAGTATAGGAGTCGACATTGGAGGACTTTTTCCTGTAGATTTGTGCATAACCCCGTGAGCATTATGATAGTTTCAGAAAAAAAAAGTGTAGCTTCAGTCAACTGGCAATCAGTCAAAATTTATCAAGTTAGTTTTCATATTGTTAGATTCCATGTTTGTGGTCTGCCTTTCGTAAGAACAGTTTGTTATCATTTGAGAAAGCAGGAAAGAATAAGCGAAGCCCATGCTCTCTCCAGTCTCATCTCTCCATAAACAAAGCTATAGCCACCCTGGCCATCCTTTTAATGGTCTAGGCAATTTGGAAAGTCATTGAATCTATATTGCTTTACCTTCAGGCGGAAGTGTGGTAGTTCTATATGCCTCCATCTACGGCGATGTTCCCACGGTTGTTAACCTTTCTGGTCGATTTTATTTGGAGAAAGGCGTTGAAGAACGTCTAGGCAAAGAATTATGGATAGAATAAACAAAGAAGGCTATATTGATGTCATAAACAAATCAGGTAAGGAAACATTTATGACCTTTTATATGCATGGCTACTTTCTTAACAATATGTATATGCCTTATGTGTAGCCTATTCTCTTTTTTCTTGAGCAAAGTGTAGCCTATTCTCTTTCATGGACATCTACTGACCGTTTGTTGATTCCAATGTAGGAAAGGTTTTGTACAGAGTAACAAAAGAGAGCCTGATGGAACGGTTGAACACTGATATGCATGCAGCAAGTCTTTCTATCAGCAAGGAATGCAGGTTAGGAAATATTTAAGCATCATTTTTCCCTTCCCGTGAATCAACAATTAAAGCAACCAGCAGCATGCAGTATTCATGCTAAACTTATCGTTTCCATGCATCTTAAAGCGGACAAAGTAGTTGATTTTTTGCATGTTTGGCTAAGTATATGCATGTGCTAGAGAAAAATTGTCCTCATGCAAATTGTTGATCAATTCTTTGTCCAGGTTCTTCACAATTCATGGTTCAGCTGATAAGATCATACCTATTGAAGATGCATATGAGTTTGCAAGGCTTATACCGAACCACAAACTGCATGTCATCAAGAAAGCAAATCACGGCTATACTTCTCATCATAAGAAACTTTGTGATGCTGTCATGGACTGTATCATATCCAAGGAGGTATATAGAAACTGCAATTCACCTGTATTATTTCTTGGTAAAAGTGCTTCTCCAATCTGTTTCACCACTCGCTGTTTCTTTGTGCAGGCAGGGAACAGCCCACCCTAGATTCCGCCGCCCTGAGGCTTCTCTCAATTGCATCCTAAGATGGAAGCCCCCCTAAGCAGACTAACTTTTAGGTCAATTTTGAGCCTGACTGACAACAGAAAGTGCTGAGTTCAGATGCGGAAATCAAGAACTTGAATTGCCAACATCCTTCCTCCCAAACACTAGTAAGGGATTGTAAATATACCATTCCATAGATGAATATACCACCCTGCGTATCAGAAAATCCATCTGTTCTGAATTTGCCTTCTAAGCCACTGTGGCTCCTTTTGCTCTATTCAACAATGGAATTGTCTGGCATAATATGATGCTTAGGCTGCTGGGTGTCTCTACTCTCAAGTGGGCAAACATAGACTGTGTGTGAACTGTAATCGCAAGGCAAGGCGCCAAAGATAACTGTATGAATGCAATCCATTGTTTTCGTGGACACAGATATAGAATTTTCGTGGATGGGTCTCAATCTATCCATTTAGTTGAGTTTTCGGTTTTGCTGTCGAACACAGGAACATGTTGCACAACATTGGAGGCAAGTGTTTAGTAGCTATTGAGGGCGCACCGCAATTAGACACAGTAACAGCGGGAGAAATTAGCCATCAATGGTAACAGTATAGTAGAGCCCTTTTCCTATATCTTTTCAATACTCAAGGTGATAGAATTTCTCACATCTGAGTTCCAGAGGCAGTTGTACAAAACCTTTCCTACATTGGACGCAGTATAGTAGGTTTTGTACGCAGTTGCCAGCAATATGCCCGGAGATGCAGACTCAACGATTTCAAGACTGTCTAATCCACATATTAAAAGTGGTCAGGGCAACATATGACCCAAACAGTTAATAGCTGAACTCACCTTACATATGGATAGCATGGCATAACTAGATTGAGCCAATAACAGCGGGTAAATTAGAGGGAAAAAAAAAGCTTCGCAGCAGCAATAAACTTCATAAGAAAATAGTTCCCTGGCAACTGGAAACACTAGAGCTTTTCGTTGTCAAATGAAGAGATGTGAGAGGACAAAAAAAATGCTACCATTTGTGCCAGCTAACAAGGCAAGTAGTTTCAGAGCATGTCCTCACTGGCCTGCAGGCAGAGAAAAAATTCAGGACCAGCAGGACAGCTGATGCAATCATCACAAACGAGGGAGAGACTCTGCTCGAATGAACTCCTTGAGAAGAGCTTTCTCCTCATTGATCCTGTTCTTCTCAGCAGCATTGCGTGGTTTGATCTTCCGCTTCTCCTCTAGCATCCATTTGTACACTTGGCGCTGTTCATCTTCAGATAGTGGTGGGAGAACCCTTTTGGGTGTGGGCGCAGGTGTGGGAGCAGGATCTGCAGTCTTAGCAGTTGCAATTGGTGGGGACGTCGATGCTGCAGCAGAGGCAGCGGCGGCGGCAGCCTCGGCATTTTTCTTATCCTGGTCTCTTTTGTAGGTCTTGGCAAAAACATAAACTGCATGGAATGAGGATGTTAACTTACTGCAGCATGTGAACAAACAGAGGATAAAAACAATAGTGCTAGACAAGTGCAACATGCACTTTGCAATAGCTTAGAAACATAGTGTGACAGGCATGCGGCATGCCTACATGGATAGCACTAATGATAGTGTGGCAGGCATGCCTACATCAATTAACAGAACATATGTTAGCTAATTAAGTTATTTCACATGCCTCAGTCAGTGCTGCTTCCTTGAATTTGTGCAGGAAGTGATGCAAGTAAGTAAACAGCAGCGAAAGATTAAGCAGGGTAACATAAAAGCAACCAGGATAATATTAGTATCGACCAGATATAAGTTCACTTTGTAGCTGATGTAAATGGTTTTGTGCTGTGTGCCATTTATATCTGATATACCCTGATGTGCGCCTTACAGTACTTTCCTTCTCCAAAAAACTGATTCCAATAAGGGCTACGCCCGAATTTCATTAGCTTTGCGACCAACAAAATTACAAGGCCTTCAAAGCATCTAATCTGTCCTGCTTTGGGGATTACTCTGAACCAAGTCTGAGCATCAGTATAGTTTAGCACCGAGGGCTATACCATACTGATGGAAAAAGGCTACCCGCTATACTACCATCTAGAATGTAAAGCTCAAACGGAAAGATAACCGCTGAACCTAGCAGAAGGACAGTATAATACAGCCTGCTTCATAAACTCTACAGGTATCCTTCTTCTCATATTAACCCACAGAACAGGTTAAGTCAAGCTGGTGACTGGCAACCTGGAACATACTCAGGTAACTAGCCATCAGAGTTGTGAATATACCATATCAAGAATGTCACTTGCCACATATGGTTATACAAAGCAGTGTAATTATAAGCAATTGTTGAACTACCCTTTATGACAGATAAGGGGCTGAGATTCTCTAGAATTTCCCATTGTGGACTAAGTGGAGATGACTGGGTGGGAGACTAAATTCTAAATGGCCAGGATCAAATCCCCCCACCCACCCACAATATCATGTTGTACCACTGGTAGGTACCAATAAATTCTAAGTAATGAGGACATCACTCATGAACTCCATTAACAGTCAGTGTGGGAATTCTTTTACATATCCTTCCGTTTGGCCTTTAAACATAAGAGAATTTTATACAAGGTACAATTCAATGAAAAGGTTTGGTACATGCCTTGTTTTCGTTCTCTGGAACTAAAGCAAAATGCTTAATGCTCATTACACTTTACTCTTGACACAAGACAGAAAAATGCAGCTTTCCCCAACACAATCATCCGTGTCTTAACAGCTGAACCTATCCACTCCCATTTTCAATCAACTACAAAACTAGCGACGACATGCCAGGTCATCTAACCCTAGCATATGTACAAGTGAAATGCCCACATCTTTCCAAGAGAACATCAGGACCAAACTGAGGTGACCTAACTGAACCACCATTAATGCCATGGCAAAAGCTACAACATGCACGAGTGGCTTCTAATTATTTGTAGCATTTAATCACTAATCTTTAGTGCAAATCGACCAGATGCAACCTTTCTGGAGCATAACCTACACAGCAAGGGCCGCAAAACCCTAGGAGACCGACATCGCAGCGAACGGTAGCGAGCCCATCGAGCACACGAGTGAAAAGGGGGGAGATCGGTCGATGTGGGATTTCCTCTCTCTCTCACCTCCGATGAAGACGTTGGTCGCGAGGAGGAAGGGGAAGATGCGGCGCATGAAGACCCCCTTCGCCGCCGAAGGCGCCTGCGGCGGCGCGGCAGGGTCGGGCTTGCCGCCGGCGGCCATCGCGACTGGTCCGGAAGGGTGCGATTGGTTGCCCGCGGACCCCCCATCCAGGCTCCACGCATGCAACATAGGTTAGTTTGGTTGCCTGGGCTGGCTACTGGGCCTGGCCCGTGGGATGCAAAAGGCAGCCTCGAGCCTGGCTCCCGGCGTGCGCCCGAAACCCTCGTATCTCTGGAGCCAGGCTCGCGCGGTGCGGCGGCGAGCGCGAGGGCGAGCGCGGGAGCGGCAAAAATGGCTGGGCGCGTGCACGCGGGAAGGTCTAGGGTTACCGCCCCGATTTCGCGCCATCTGCTGCTCTATATATGGTCACCACCTCGTCTTCCCTCGCGCACTCCTCTCCGCCGCCGTCTTCCTCGAGCAGGTGAGAACTTCACCTCTCAGATCCATACCGCTCCCTCTCATCTTCCCGTCTCTCATTCTCGGTGATGGACTAATCCATCTTGTGTTGCTTGTTCTTGATTTTGCAGGAGTTCTTGCCGAATCTTTGTTTCAAGGCAAGTGATTTCTCTTGTTCTTCTTCGTTTTCCTGATTTCGCTAACCCTAGGAAGTAATTGTTGCTGATTAGATTCGTTTGGGTTGTGCAGTCCGTCGCCGGATCTGAGTTCTTTGGTTGTTTAGGTAAGGATTCGAGTTATATCATTTTGTTCTTTGATTTGTGATGGATGTGATTTAATTTTCCGTGAGGTAGATGAGTAAATCCAGTTGTTGTTTGTGCAGATCTACCTATTCTCCCTCTGGACCGTGCGGATCTGCTCGCTGCCCGGCTACCGGCTGCTTCTGTGGTGGTAACAAAGCACTAGCTCCTCCTTCATCCCCCCTCAACGTATCTCTTGTTTGCGGTTAAATGATTCAGCGGTGCTGTGGTTGAAATTATTGATGATATCTATGTTGTGGATGGATGATGGTGATCTTGTTCCTGTTGTGATTAAATGTTGATGGCAACTAATTTTCTGAGCATACATGTACATGCCAATGATCTGTTTTAATAAACTGAGCTTAATTGCACATGTCAGTGATGCATTTGTTTTAGATCTGAGCAAACTTGTCCAATGCATTGCTGCCATGAGTTGATCATGCCATTTTTTATAATCTGAGCAAACTTGTTCAATGCATTGCTGCCATGAGTTGTTTATGCCATTTTTTTAATCTGAGCACACTTGTCCAATGCATTGCTGTCATGAGTTGTTCATGCCAATGTTTTTTTAATCTGAGCAAGCTTGTCCATGGTGTTTGTTGTTGTTTGTCTTCCAATCACGCCCTACATCCAAGCATGTATGTATTTATATGCATACATTTAAGGACTTGTTACTTGTCATTTGTATAGATGGGTCCTGAAGACAAGAGACGCATGCTTATTGTACATGCAGCTGCTCTAGTCACTGCTATGTATGCTTTCTTCATGAGTAGGATTAGAATGGGTCAACAGTCACGGCCTCGGATTACCTATGCCCCAATGAGTGCTATGGATGAGGAACGCCAAAAAAAACTTGGATAAAATTTATAACTGCAATGATGTGGAGTGTGTAAACATGTTAAGAATGAGAAGAGCCCCTTTCTTTCAGCTAGTCAATTTGCTGAGGGATAGGAACTTGCTTAGAGATAGCATACATAGCAGTGTAGAAGAGCAAGTTGCACTGTTCTTGCATGTTGTTGGGCACAACCAACGATTTAGGGTGATACACCAAAATTGGAGAAGGTCTGGGGAGATTGTGCATAGAAAATTCAAAGAGGTGTTGTATGCTATTGGTGAGCTTAGGCATGAAATGATTAGGCCTCCATCTACTGAAACACCTGTTAAGATCACAAACAGTCCAAGATGGAATCCATATTTTAAGGTAATATAACAGTCAGTCAACTACTAAAAATTTGAATATTTGGGTGCATGTCATGTAACAAAATTTGTTGGGTTTCATGTAGGATTGTGTTGGTGCAATAGATGGAACTCATATACATGCTAGAGTTCCAGTTGAGATGCAATCAGCATTTAGGGGCAGAAAGCACTATCCCACTCAGAATGTGCTAGCTGCAGTTGACTTTGATCTGAAATTCACATATGTCTTGGCTGGCTGGGAGGGATCTGCACATGATGCCACCATTCTAGCCGATGCACTAGAGCGGGCTGATAGGTTAAGGGTTCCAGAAGGTAATGAACTTGCATGTCTACATAATTTAAATAAACAAGATAAGTAATGGTAGCACTGATGCATGTTTATACTTGTTTAGGTAAATTTTATCTAGTAGATGCTGGATATGCATGTCGCCCTGGATTTCTTCCTCCATACCGTGGGACTAGGTACCATCTAAAAGAATTTGGCAGTAGAAACTATCCAACTAATGCAAGGGAGTTGTTCAATTTGAGACATTCAAGTTTACGTGTGACTGTTGAGAGGGCATTTGGTGCTTTGAAAAATCGATTTCGTATCATTGACAACAAACCATTTCACCCATACAAGACACAAGTCAAATTGGTTCTTGCATGTTGCATTTTGCACAATTAGATACTTGAGTATGGAATAGATGAGGTTGTTCCTGTTGAGTCCACTTGGGAACCCAACAACAATGCACCCCAAGGCCATGGGGTTGCCAGTGATGACAACTCAGCATGGGCTACAATGAGAGATGAAATGGCTAATACCATGTGGGCTAATAGGGGTCATGCTCACATCTAATGTAATGTAGTCAACTTGTTGCTTCATGTATTAGGATATTGCTTCATGTATTCTGATTATGGTTACTTGTAAGGTTCTTGTTGCCTTGGACAAGTTTGCTGTGATGATTACTTAATTTCTCAATTTGCTTTAGACTGGGGCATTGGACAAGTTTGCTGTGATGATTACTTAATTTCTCCCTACCACTTAACTGAGGCATGTGCAACTTGCAATGATGTTTACTGCAACCTTTTCAATTTCTCTACTTGCTTTATACTGAGGCATGTACATGATGCAATGATGAATTAGTCTTTCTTTTACAATTTAATCTGAGGCAGTGGGCATGATGCAATGATGATTATTGCTTTCTTTTACAATTTATTCTGAGGCAATGGGCATGATGCAATGATGATGTGAAGCTGCATTCTATAATTTTGATTGTCTCCCCCTCCCCCTACTATTTCCCTTCTTTTACCTATGCTGGGTTGCACAAATGGCATGAGGTGGACCAATCTCATGTCCTCCTTTGTGCTTCGCCGTATGTGTCAGTTGATCTCAACTGGAGTCAGAACTGACAAAGGGTTCAAGGAAGTACACTTGAACCAAGTTGCCAAGGCTTTGCATGAGTTTGTTGGAGTAGAGGTCACTGGCACACAGGTGTACAACCACCTGCGCAAGTGGAGGCAGAGGTGGGTTAGGGTCACCAAGCTTAGAGAACTTAGTGGAGCTTTGTGGGATGAAGATTTGTTCATGATCACTTTGGAAGAAGAGCATTACAAGGGTCACATCCAGGTGATTTCACTATTGCTGATTTGTCATATTTTCCTTACTAACATGCTGAATTGATGGTGATGATTACTAACATTTCTATACATGTTGTACGGGCACACCCTAAGGATGCTGAATTTCTGAACAAGCCCATAGAGAACTTCAAGCAGATGGAGGTCATCTTTGGCAATGGCCTGGCAACAGGCAAATTTGCCATGGGGTCTGCAGAAGCCCTTGGGTCCCCATCTGACTTTGCTGAGAGTGCTCCTGCTGGTGGTGCTCCTGCTGCTGGTGCTGGTGGTGCTCCTGCTGCTGGTGGTGGTGGTGGTGGTGGTGCTCCTGCTGCTGGAGCTACAGCTGCTGGTGCTGGTAGTCCTGGTGCTGGTTCAGTTGGAGGCACTGCTGCTAGGGCTGAGACAGGCAGGAAGAGAAAGAGGAGCATGTTCAATGATGGTGACATTGATGTCATGGCTGGTATGTCAGATGCAGTCAACAATGTTGCTGATGCTATTCGTGAGACCAAGATAGAGGATGTGCACCCAGGGCTCTATGATGCAGTCATGTTCATGCCAGGATTTGAGGAGGAAGCCTTGATGGTAGCATACTCTCACCTGCTTGACCACAAGGCACATGGTACTGCATTTGTCAAGATGACTGACTCTCACCGTGTGCTTTGGCTGAGGACCTTCTTGGCCAAGCACTACTAGAGTTAGTCAACATGTCTGCCTGGTTGGTCCATCTTTTGTGCAGTGAGCCTGCTGGTCAGATGGTGGCTTCTTTTGTGCAGTGAGCCTCCTGATCAGATTGTGGCTTTCTTTGGGCAGCTCTCCTGGTGGCTTCTCTTGAGCAGTGATGAGATATGATACACACATAGTGGCCTGCCACTTGTGCATCTAATCTCCTCCTGTTTTGAGGCATTCTTTTGTGCAGCTAACCTCCTTCCTTTTGCTGACTATTTGGCACTAGCTGCTTCTATGTTAGCTATTCTAGTTGGACTTGTAACTTATGTGCATGAGACACTTTCATGGATAAGCCTTGATGAATCTGAGCATATGCCCATATGCCAGAGATGAATTAGTTCAAATTATCTACATTTGTTTGCATTGATCTGAGCATATGCCCATTGCCAGTGATGATGTCTTTGCTCTTTGCTTATGTGCTACTATTTTTGTTTCACTTGTTTTCATCTCTACTTCATTGTTGGTGCTGCTGGAATGGTTTGACTCATATTCTTGGTGCTGCTGGTATGGTTTAACTCATATCCCTAGTGCTGCTGCCCATTGCCAGTGATGATATCTTTTGCTATGTGTTTATCTGCTAGTGTTTGTACTTTCACTTACTTGTTTGCATTTAACTGAGCATATGCCCATTGCCAGGGATGATATTTTTGTTATGTGTTCATCTGGTAATGCTTGTACTTTTAATTTCACATTTTGTATCATTTTCTCATGTTTATCTACTCTTTTGGAAGCTATGTCATGATATGTAGTTTAAGTCGTGCGCCAAATTGGCATCTTCTCTAACTGGGAGGAATGTCATGCTCAAGTGGTGATTCAGGAGAGCTTGTTTCAACAAATACAAATCTAGAGTAGAAGCTGAGGCAACATTCTATGGAAAATATGAAACCAAGTTGGAGCCTATTGTACCTAAAGTCAAGAAGAAGGAAGAAGGATTATCAAAAAAACATATAGTTCTCCTAGTTCAGTCTGTAATAATACTAGTTCTTCTAGTTATCATGTTTATTCTAGTCTTAATCATCAGTTCATTAGTTTACAAATTGATGTAACATTCAAATACTGCTGATAACTTCATAAGACCTGTGGTATTGCATGAGCTGTTGGTAACCTCACCACTTAAGCCAAGAGGTGACTGCACCAAGCTGCATGCAACCAACCAAACAAACATCTCTTGCATCCTTCATTTGAACTTCTCATACATGCATGCAACCAAACATTGGCTCAATCTGGCCTGGCTTACCTTATTCAGGCAACCAATCAAGCCCCTATTGCATGTGTGGAGCCTGGCTGCCGGGGGCCTGGTTCCTTGGTGCGAGCCTGGCTGGGCACATCCTGAAACCAATCACGCCCGAAGGGAAGATCGACTGATCGAGGAGGACGGCCCAGGCCCACGGAGGCGGCGGCGAGACGATTGCGTGGACCACGGATGAGATTTACCTTAGACTCTTTTACCCTTTTCCCCCTACTCCTTCTGCCGTTCACAAAATGATTTGCTCGATGAGAAATGGTTTAGATAGACACATTCCCTCACCATCTATACGAATTGCATTGAAAAATAAGCTACGTGTGAGTGTGAGTGTGTGACTCACAGGAGATTACTATATATCAAAACAAAAATTAATGGAAACACTCCCAAATACGAGGAAAAGGTTTTGCCGAAACACGACCTGTTTCAAGAGGGAACTATCTGTATTTTATAGCAATCAAGTTTAGTCAATATCTACTAATATAAGCTCCTATGCCAAATAAGATGAGTTTAGATACTTAAAATTAAGCTTACTACTACCAAATGTGTATTAATACACCTGTATGTGTGTGTGAAATACTACGTACCATAGAGAAAGGGATATGCATGGAACTTGATTGGGCACGCCATGCATGATTCATTCTACTCGCTGCCGACTATTTTATACACTATCATCCAGATCACATACCATAGAGAAAGCTGAAAGGGAGTACTCATCAGAAACTCAAAGAGTAAGGTACACGCCAGATCTGATAAAACTTGTACAAGTATGCTACTGATGCAAACTTGATTTCACGAGCTTGATTCTGTGGACAATCGCGAAACAGGTACTGAAAAACTTTTTTTTTTGAAAGACAGGTACTGAAAAACTAAGGACTGGATTCATACTAAGTTAGTGTTCGTACCATCGGTAAGCCAATGTTTCAGTACGACAAGCAACCTTCTGGCAAACTGATGGCTAACAACATCTGTCTGTGAACGCTGAACCATCCATATCAGCATGGAAACTTATCCTAACCGAAAGAGATTTGATTTTAGTTTATTAGTGTATCATTACGGCCATGATTAGCACCAGGAAAGCAAGGAAATGCTTCCTAAATGAGGTGACATCACTCTTTCTGTCCCTTGCAAGATACAGACAGAAATGGTCAGAGACATCAATAGAATAAGATTGCTCTTGACGTCAAAGGCGAGAGAGGATTAGGTCCATGATGAAGCAGCCATTTGGCAGCTTGTTGGCATCCCAGTTGCAGTTATCACCACGCAAAAAGCACGCGTTTCACGGAGACTATTTGCGCCATATTCAGAAAGCGTGGTTCACGAAGCACCTCTTGAGAGGGGCATGCATCAGCTCCCGTGGCAAGAATAGGAAAAGAACAGGAGATGTGTACTCATAAAAGAAGTGAAAGGTCTCATTCATTCTTTCTAACAACAGTCATCGATAATTTAGTAGATCCCATCCATCTACTTGTTGCCAGCGAGCAGAAAGTTCAGACAACTGACCAACAGATTCCAAGCTCATGGTAACCCAATTCAGTCTTTTCAGTGTTGAGAAGAGAGAACTTGTCACCAAACAATTGTTGATTACATAACTGGCTGGCATACCAGGAACTTTTCTATTTTTTCATACAATCTAATTAACATATATTATATATACAGTTGGTCCTGAATTTCTGAGAGCTGAACGAATGCTAGCTGTATTTACAGTTAACAACTCAATGCATTGCTCGACAAAAATGGCAAAAAGAAACTAGAATTGGGAGATCCATTGCCAATTCACCACCCTGGATGAACCTTGGTTTATAGCAGAAGGGATGGTCAGGTCAGGTGGCTGCTTTAGTGTTCAACCACCAGTGGTGATTTTTCTTCAGCAAGTGCTTATGATGGATCACATATGTTTCTCAGTCGTGGTGGGGACAGCAATGTCAACAAGAACGTTGACATAATCAGCAGCCACGTCATCAGGATTCAGGAATCTTGTGCAGCTCAAGCAATCCCAGCCAACACTGCTTAATCTTCAACTGCTGTGTTGAATATGAAACTAGGGAAGACGGTTGTGATGTCCCTGAATTTGAGGGGCAAGAAATCAGTAAAGTAAACAATCCTAGAGTGTTGGCTTGTATTTATGCATCACTTTGCTGTACTTTGCAGATAAGATTTTGCATAGATTCCACATATTAGTTTGTTTGACAGAACATCATGACATACCTACTTTTTCATAAAGATCACAAGATCAGATGCAAACCTTAGATAGGGTAGTGTCATGTTCTTTAACAGGTTAGGGTGGCGCAATACGAATTCCTTCCATTCTTCCTGATTTATTTTTCCATCCCTATCGGCATCAGCATCTTCAAATGTCTGGAAAAAAAAGTCCAAAGTTACATTCATGAAATAGCAGAAAAAGAAGCATACAGAAATTCTTGTTCATTACTGCCTACCTTATCTATAATGGCCTCAAGAAGGTCATCTGGTAAGTTCACATAAGATTCCATCAAAATAGCAATGACCATTTGCTTAACCTATAAAATAAGCCATGCTGAATGTCATCTTAGTGACAAAATACTAGACAAGAAACCGCATCAAAGATACCAACAGATATAAAACTTTGTTAACTAACCTCCTCACGCTCAATAAAACCAGTTTGCTTCAAGTCATACAACCTAAATGCAACTGAAACAATCCAGAAAGATAGTAGGTATGTCAATTGATCTCGCAACATAAAAATATAAATACGTGAATATAGAGAAAACAGTCCCTGCAAGTAGCGTACATACAATTGATCTTGTTTTCCATAGGTGCCAACGGATGGAAGACACTAAGAGCATGAATGAACTCATCAAACTCTATTACACCATTTTTCTTCTCATCAAACAAATCAAAAACCTGTATCATGGGGACAATCTTAGTTTCATGTCATTATCTATGGAGGCAGCATGCAACATAAAATGTTTGAGGATAATCAGGACAAAATACAGTATGATATGGTAAATATATGAAGAACTTAAAAACATTTTGAAAAAAGCAGAGCAGAGCAGAGCAAAGTAAGGACTCACCCTATCAAGAAAAAGATTCTCGCCGCATGGAGTTTTGAACAAAGCCAGCTGGAGTTCTTCCTGAGGAATGGTTCAACAGAGGAACAGTTACAAAAAATATTTTATGACCATTACATTTTTTTGTCAACAAAAACCGCTCTGATTGTTGTATGCGATGTGAAAGGGCATTCCAGTTTGTTTACTACTCTCTGTGTTCTCTTGTTCAACTATTGCTCGTCTCAACGTGTCAGTGCACACACATACGAGATGCTGCGGAGAAGCCTGAATACTATTTAGCTGACTTTGACTTACATCAGTTAAAAATATTGGCAATTCAATGTTTCACCAATTAAAACACAGACTCGGGATGGCAGAGGAAGGAACATGCCAACCAAGCCTACCGTGACGCTGGTATTATCCTTGGGCCAAACGGCACACGCAACATGGGGAAATTCAGGCAATCAATCCTATGGGCTGTCAGACAAAATTTTATAATGCTCTTATGTGTGCCTTTCACATGACAGTGTCCAATCAACTAAGAACAAGAACATGACAATGTCTAACTAATCCAGCCGTGTGGAAATCACCCAATCCATTGCGTGCGGCGCACCAATTCGACGTGGATCTATGTACTAAGTTGCATATCATTCTCAATGACGAATACTCTTCAGTCACGCAGGGATAACAAGGCGGCAATATCCTTCTCCTAAGAATACCCATTTCTTCAATATTTAAATCCAATGATCCATGACCCCAAAAAGAACATCCCTTTGATCGATGTAAAGCAAGGAACGCTCCATTCAAAGAAAAAACCAGAGTAAATTGATGTCCAAATTAACCAAACCCTGTTATGAAGGCAAGAACATGCATAGCAGATGCAGGAATTCAAGAGGAATTTTGTTGGATGCACCTTGTGGATAAGGCCGTCGTCGATGATGGAGCAGCTGAGCTTCTTGTAGAGCTCGAAGAGCGCCTCCACCTCGTTCACCGAGACTTTGCCAATTCAATGCGCGCAAGAGGACGAGGGCGTCAGTCAGATCGAACGGCATTGCGAGAAACTAGCCATGAGGAGGGGGAAAGATTGGATTTTTACAGCATCGGGACTCGTCGGCGAGGTGCGCGAGCTGGCGGATGTCGAGCGATTCCCTGCCGCTCCGGCGTAGGAAGGGTCGGTAGTGGTGGTGGTGACGGTAGCTCCTGTCCTTCTTGGTGGCGGAGGAGGACGCGCCGGCGGCGTAGCGGCGTGATTCTGAGTCGTCGGAGCCGGGGCAGATGTCGGCGAGGCAGTCGGTGAGCGCGAAGAAGACGGACTCGGCGATGGCGACGAAGGGGAAGAAGACCGCGCAGAGGCGCTCACCCAGCGACAGCGAGCTCCCCGACCGCTGCTCGCCGGAACAAAGAAACCCAACCAAAATCAACAGCGAGGAAGCCAAATTGGGCCGGAACAAACAATTGCAGCCACTACCCACCATGTCGTCGGAGGATAACCGGAGGCCGAAGCGCGAGTCCATGGCGAACGGGCGCCCGTGCTAGCTCTCCGCTCCCCGGCGGCGGATCGGATGAAATGGAAAGCCTGCGGCGTCTGCGCCGCCCCCACGGTGGCTCGTGCCGATCGTGCGCCGCTTTAAGGGCACATTGGCTGGTTAAACAAAACCGGTGGCAGCAGAAGAAGAGGAAGGGGATCGGATTTCTTTAATCCATCATCAGTGGACGAGCAAGACTAATTTTTTAGGGCTAAAAGCTGATGCGTCTGCCTGGATCCGTCGTTCGAGAAAGGACAAGCCTACCTGAGCGAACGAGCTCGCCGCGTTTTGGCTCATGGTGACCTTGCTGGTCTTTCTTGTTGGGGGGTGGCTTCGCTTGAATTGGATTGGATTGGTGCCTGGGATGGGGACGGTCGCTTTCACAGGACATCGAGATCGAGATCTCTCCTCCCCACCCGTGCACTGTCTGTTGCGTTGCAAGCCTCGCGTGGGAAAGACGGACAAAAATGGGCAAGGGCCAAATAAATGATGATTATGATTACGGCCCTGTTTAGTTTTAAAAACCAACTTCCAAATTTACTATGCAAAAAGAAGATTCCTCGTCACATTAAATTGTCATAACATGTATGGAGTACTAAATAAAGATGAAATAAAAACTAATTGCTAATTGTGTGAATCAATGTGTCCACAGTTTACCCACTCCTGCTCTCGTGATCTATAAGAGCAAGACAGATGCTTTCCCAAAAAAAATTTGAAAAAAGAATCTTGCAGATATGGAGTACTGAATAAAGTCTATTTATAAAAAAAAATTATAGATATGAGCAACTTTACGTGACGAATCTAATAAGCATAATTAATCCATGAGCCATCCCCTCCAATGATAGATCCGTATAATATATTTCATGAAGTGAGCAAATAATGTAGCGTGCATTAGTGAATGAAAATAAATAAATAAATAAATAAATAGTAAATCTGTCCATCCTAGTTCGGTGGATTCACCCACATCGACCTTCTCCCGTCCTAATCCGTGTTGGGTGGATTAATTGTATCTGCTGGGATCCACTTGCCGGTCTCAGTCACTATACTGTTTATGTAGCTGCACAATTGTTCTCACGTTGGGATTGCATACATCCGTACGACTAACTAACGTTCTTCTTTTTGGGTCATCGTATTTATTCAGGTTAAGTCTAAATCGCGACGAGTCGCGCTCCAGCGCGATCGCGCGACTCTCGACCCAGCAGGCCCGTTCGCGCCGCCGCCGCGCAGCCCCGCTCGCGCCGTCGCCGGAGCCGGAGAAGGAGGTTAGGGTGGCGCCGGGTTAGGGTTCCGGGGTTACCTGGGGGGCCTCCGGTCGCCGACGGACCTAGAAGGAGGGGTCGGGGGCGGCGGTCGGTCCGGCGGTGGCAGCGGGCGACGGGCGGAGGGCCGGGCGGCGATGGCGCCGCCGGCCGGGCGATGGGGGACGTCCGGTGGGCGGTGCCGGCGGCGGGGGCGGAGGAGGCGATGAAGAAGACGACGACCGGTAGGTTAGTGTGGCGGCGGCGGCGGAGGCGGCGGGGGCGGAGGACGGGGTGGAGGAGACGGCGCCGACGGGTTAGCGTGGCGGCGGACAGCGGGCGGCGGCGGAGGCGGCCGAGGCCGCCGGAGCCGGGCGGCGGAGGCTGCCGGCGGGGGAGAAGATGAAGCCGAAGAGGAAGGGGGGCGGGGGTCGCGCGGTCCGCAATCGCGCGACCGGTCGCGCGATATCCCTGTGCATTTATTCAGCGTGCTCCTCCTCTTCTAAAATATACAATGCAGCTCTACAACCCATCATTTAAGCAACCAAATGGACCTTTAGATATCATTATTAGGTAGGCATTAGATCAATTTTTGTCATAAATTGGGTAGTCCAACGCCAATCTTATCTGCCAACAAAATGAAACTAAAAGTATGTACCATGTGATTGAAAACAATCATACTTTAGTTGAGAAAAAACAACCACCATATTTTTCAAAACGATAAAACGTTTCCTATGATTTCTCAGAAGAACAGAATTAAAACAAAGAAAGAATAACATTTTTGGCCATCCAATCCAACTATTATCTGAGTTTGGTTTTGGTCATTCAACTCCAAAATCAGATTTGCAGCCATTGAACTCTTAATACCGGACAGCTTTGTCTGCCAAAGTGGTTTTGAAGTTGGTTTTGGCGACTTGGATGACAAGTGTCGACGGACCAATGTGGCAAGACTCACCTATCCCTTTTCTCATTGTCTTGCTCTCCCTCCAGATGGAGACCGGCAGTGCCCTACCTCAGCCCTAGAGCTAGAGCGGAACCTCCGCCTTGAGTTGCACGCCACCACCGCTATTGGGCCACACCAATGCACATAAGCCTTGACACCTCGTCCCTACCTAGGCCATAGAGGTTGCCCCCGCCCAGCACCCTGCTCATCGCGCCAGCCATTGGAGAGCCTCGCCCACTGATGGAGGGGAGGGGCCAACAGACTAGTAGATAGAGGAGGGATAGCCGACAGGTCAGTCAATGGCAGCAGTGGATTTTGCCGTGACAGGAGAGATAAAGGGTGAGAGAGGGGAAGAATGTAACATTGACATGTAGATCACATGCCACATGTCATCTACATCAACAAAACTACTTACCAAAACAGCCATATAACTAAATGTAAACGGTTTTGATAGTTGGGTGTAAAAAATTCTTGATGTTTGAGTTGAGTGACCAAAATTAAACTCGAGCTCTAGTTCAAGGGCTAAAAATGTACTTTTTGCTTTAAAAAATGCTACTGTAGAGCACACTCGTTGATTTTTAGGGCCTTCGTAATTAAGATATGCACAGTGACTTTTATACGAGATTACATCATTTCGGTTAGCTCTTGAAGAAAAAAAAAACACCCTGCAGATATGGTCCTCATCACCAACCCCATCCTTGTATGTGGACCTATCGTCAATTAATCATGCATGGCCGAGTCCACAGGTACTCGTACTACTCGCCCAACTGCCTAGCCATCGGCGTCATCTGTGATTGAGCGTGACTACGTGAGTGGGGTACGAAGTACCAACCTCGGCGTATTCGGAAGTCGTTGCTCATCTATTAAAGCCTCTGCGGTTGTGACTAGATAAAAGACCGATTTTTTTTATTTAAAAACTAAAACACAATATAGACGCTTGTGTTTTAAATAAAAAAATCAAATTACTACCTAAAGTATGGACAAAGTTTGAATAACTTCTAAAGTATATTTTAGTTTATTTTACACCCACAACTATCTTAATCAGTCCTAATCAGTCCAATCTACCCATTTATAAAATTTGTTTTTTTATTTCTCCATACATAAGTGATGTTTTGAGTTCAAATTTTATGAAATGATGGAGGGCTGCATAAGGTAGTTTTGAAAAATATAATATAAAATTTTCATCATTATTTCTCATAAAATTTTATATCAATATGGCTAATTTATTATTACATATCATAGCCTTTCAAAATAATGATACAAAAATATTTTATTTTTTAATAATACTTAATATGTTCATCTATCATCCTACAAAATTTGAATTTAAAATACCACTTGTGGAGAGAAAAAAGAAAAATCTTACGAAGTGGTAGATTGGACTGATTGAGATAGTTGTGGGTGTAAAATAAATCAAAACATATTTTGGAGGGTTATCCGGACTTCGTCTATACCTGAGGGCAGTAATTTAGACTTTTTCCATAAAAAATGCCTACAAAAGATTTGGCTTAAATGAATGAGAGCTTTAAAGAGAGAAAAAATGCTAGCTACATTTAGTTTGCCCATAATACATTCTGAGATGATGAACGCAAATTTTATTATCAGTATATGAAAATGCAATAAATTTAGAAGGCATATAAGAGATATTTATTTTCTTTTTGAAAAGGGAAGTTTTATTAATTTCAAAAATATTATATCAAGATCATACATCCTAGACACTACACAACCTTATACACAAAAAGAAGTATAAAAAAACTTATACACAAAAGGAGAAAAAAACAGGAACACTAGTGGTTATCAATCAATAAACTAGACCGCCACCCACGTTCCTAGTAAAAATTTCCTTGGCCACACACACCAAGGACTGAAATACCGCTACAAACAAACCCTAACAAATAGACCTCAGGAGTATAGATCATGTGCGAAGCCAATGTGTAATTAAGAATATGACCTTTAAAAAGAAGTCGATGTGTAATTGAGAATATGACCTTAAAAAAGAAGACCTTTTGTTTTCAAATACCTCCAAGAATGGATAATAGGCGGACTCAGATTACGCAATTGATGCATCGCCGAAAATGAACTACTGGATCACGGTAACTACTGCTTTATTTGCAGTGAAAACTTCACCATTGATCATAAGGCATCTTAGGACAGCAGAGCAAAGTTTTTTGTCGCAGTTGCACAGCAAAAGCAGCAAGCCGAGACAACGGCATCTAACCTCCTCACATTTGCTGATTCCAGGAGTCCAGGACCAGGCAGATGCTTTCTTCCATGCAACATGCTGATCTCTCATCAGTAGTTGTTCATATCGTACATGAATCCATAGCGAACGAGGATGATGGCCACTACCAATTGGAAATGTGGTACTAGTCATACATTTCTTCTGTCAATTATATTGTTTGCATTAACTGAACCAGCTGCATCCATTGGCAAGAAGAACAAAGGCGCTCTAGCCTCCAAGAACGGGGAGAGATCATTTGTACCATGATCATCCCCTATCACTCTGAACTCACCGGCCTACTCCCATCATGAACGCTCTATATGGTTACATCCAAACCCAATCCATGAGCATTTGGACTTGCCTTATTTTCCAGATTGATCATGACTGTGCGTTTGAATAATCTTAGAAGAAAAGACTTCTGAACCAGCAATGGAGATCAGATGACAAAGCGACAAGATATCGTTACAGAGATAGGATGCGATCACCTGATGAAAACCAATCAAGCACTCTCCTCTCGTGAAATCATTGCTCACGTTCACTAGAAAATCAGGCAGCAAAGATTACAAAGTCGAGCACCGCACAATGTACTTTGTAGATACAAAGGTTAAAAGCCCAATGGTAGGATTCTTTGATAAGGGGCAGGCATGTGCAGTCCATTACCGGCCCATGAGATGGAGTAGCCCAAACTATTTTAATATGGATGAAAACAAAAATAATAATTTATGGTTACCGGCATTCCCTAAAAAAAATTATGGTTACCGGCAATTGTTTTCGAGATTTTATAGGATATATCGACTCGAGATTGTATTGATGCCCAACACTCCTTCCTTCAAGAATAGTTATTTGTTGGCGGACTCGAATTACACGACTCCTGATGAATCAACGAGAATAACCCGGTCACGGCAACTACTATTTAGTTGCAATCAAATTTTCACCCTTGAGGCCGTATGGCGAGTCCCAACTTAAGACAGGCTTTATAATGTTCACATCATTAAAAAACTAGTACTAGACACTACTCTTTCTATGCAAACACTATTATTTAATACTTAACTTTAATAATACTTATCTTACATCATGCCTTGAATATTGTATAGAAAACATATATCATACGAGACTTGATTTCCTTCTCTTTCTTTATTTACACATTATTTTTTATCCTATGTCATGGAGAGTCTCACATTGAAAAGCATCAACCGTTCTTGATGTTCTAAGAATGGTGACTTCTAGACTAGAATTCGGTTTCGCTCATACTTATTGAATCATAGTCAAAGCCACTGGCTTAAGGTTGAAGTGCTCAATATGAAGAAGACAAAGCTAGATGCAATCCTCATGAGGATATATTGGCTATGTATGGCAAGAATACATGAAGTGATATATTGATCAAAGTTTGAGTAAAGTAACCCACTAGAGTTGATGTGAAACACAAAAGCCTCATGTGCACTTTAGTATGTTCAGACAGTGGAAAACTCAAGGTTCCGCTTTTACTAACCCAAGGGTTCAATTTTAGCCACATGTCTCTAATGGCTCTTTTGTTTGAAATACCGAAGAGTCCGCTTTCATTGGCTCTAACAGCTAGTTTTTTAGGAGATGAGCAATTGAGCATTTATACTCTTCTAGACCCTTCTATGCTGGCTGTTGTTGCTGGGGTTGTCTGTGAGCTTGTTGCACGACCATAAGCAAGAAAAGCAATAGTTGAGCTCTCATCAACCCCTCTTTGTGAGGTTATGCATTCTAGTAAGTTGGGTGTGAGAGTTGTTTGAGAGAACTCAATCTTGAGCATTGTTGGGGTTCGTCAAATTCTTGTCTAAATAATCTTGGAGGTGAAGCCTCCTAGACAGTCTCTGTGTGGTGATCTTTGTGAAGTTTGTATAGGTTTTGCTTCGCGGACTTAAGGGAAGAAGCTAACTAGTGGAGTGTGGTAAGTTGCTCCGTGTGTATAAACCCACCTAATCGTAGACTCTCAACAGAGATGTTGAATTCACTTAGGTGAATCTGAACTTCGGGAAACAAACCCTTATCTCTTCTTGTTGGTTTGCTTGCATCTCTATTTACAATTGATATATAGCTGTGCGTTTTGGTGAAATTTCTCAGGTACTTGTATTTGTGAGTGCAGGAGCTCCACCAACTGATTTAAATTACATACCATTTGAGGTGTTTAGTACTTTTATATCTCTGCTCAGTGTTTTGGATTTTAACATGCTGTTTTAAGTGCTAATTTCATGTCTCGCCTATTCATCATGTCCCTAGACGACATCAAGATACTTTCAATCAAGGATGAGTTCCACAATTAAACTGTGTTCTTTAGGTTATCAAACAAAAAGAACCTATCCGCACAATCTGACCTAACTCAAACTGATGATAGAAGGGCAAACAAATGGGCACAGTAGCAACTCTGAAACCAATGCTAAATTATAGCAAACCTAACGATTTTTTTTCTATGCTGTGTGTACTTAGAAGAAGGTACTCATATTTTTGGGCATACATTTCCCTGGATAATATACATAATATGACATCAGCAAATCATGATGGTGTAAAAGTGACAAATTGTCAAATCAAGGAAGAAGAAAGGCTCCGCACACCGCCGACACAAATCAAGAAAAAAGTGTATGTGAAAGAAATGTGGATCATGTGCAACCACATATATTTTATTATTAACCACATATTGCATAATCACATTCAATAAATAACCCTTCCGTATAGGGTCAAGCCAATAGGAAGAGATAAGTAGTTCATGTCTTTGTGAACACAAAAGAAACCTGGTATGCCACACCATTTGCCTAATGGATTACAAGGTTGGGGTTACCACCAGGGGCTGCAAAGTCTAACATAGAGCATAACAGGAAGAGCAAAGAACATAACATGCACTGACAGAAGGATTATCCAGAATGAAAAAACACCATGTCTGGTTCCACTTCCTTTTATCCGCGCAAAGCAGGACTCCAGAAACTGGTAACAGGATCTGGTTTGACGCAAAGGCTTTTGCATTCATTGACTTGTGAGCTGAATATACAGGCTTATACAAAAGAGATTGTCTCAACATCATGGACCTCAAAGGAAAAAATATACAACTGGGCCCAGTGTCGGGTTGCAATTCCACAACAAAAGGAATTTGCCCTCACAAGAAACACCTCCAGCAATCTAGGGTCAAACTACTTGGAAGGTAGCAGTATGGCACCAGAATGGTACGAAAATAATTATCTACCTGACACTGAGGTGGCTACAATTAGCTCAAAGTTGGGAATAAAGAGAGCTATCATCCGCACATCTTCCACAGCGCGGACACCTGGAAAAAGATAGCAAGACAAGAGATCAGAAAATGGAAACCAAGGTCTTGTCACTATTGATACCCAAGCAACATACAAGGCAATAACAACAGAAAGAACTGGTGCCACAAAGATTGACAAACAGAAAATTATGCAGAAACTGGGGGAAAACAGAAATAGATTGATATTCCGCATTAGAACTTAAGGAATAAACAATTGACGTTTCCTCAGGGTTTTGACTCAAAATTCTTGTGTCACGTCCATGCACACAAAAATTGTAGCCAATGTCAAGGAGCAAGTCCGGAAGTAGATACCTGTACAGTAACTTTACAAAGGGAAGGGATGTTGTGCAGAAATATCGGCCCAGCATAGTTCATCATCATCCTGGCCCGGAATTTGAAGGATGAGCATATACACTGCCTTGAACAACAGGCCTCTGATGCTGCTGCTGCTGCTGCTGCTGCTGCTGCTGGGACTGCAGTTGCTGCCGAGACTGTTGTTGCTGCAGCTGGCCACTGATGCCATGTCCATGTATAGGCATACCACCAGACATTTGCCTTTGCAGCATGCTTTGGCTAGATGATGGCAACAGCTTATCACTTCCAACAAAGGTGTCTTGTGGTGAGCTAGCTAGCTGCGAGGTTGAGGAAACTGCACTTTGATCATGGGACGACTCTTGTTTCCGCTGGCTCATAGATGAGATGCCTGGGCTACCCGAATCCGTGCTTCTTGCAAGTGATGCAGATGACATGACCTGGTTATGTTGTGCTTGGTCAACAGGTAATTCAGTCCTGCCATCTGTGTTCATATGGCGGCTTTGTTGCATCATCAATCTTTGAATATTATTCTGTGGTGGATTCATATACCGTAGCTGCTGCTGCTGTGCAGACGGATGCGATGGTGAATGAAGTGGACCTTGTTGGGAAGTTAACAAGGAATGATTCGAAGAACCCTTAACTGAACCCTGATTACTAATATCAGGTGTCTGCATCGGTGACAGGGGCATCTGAGAAGTGTATACTTTTGGTTGACTCCCAGGTTGAGGTAACGATGGAATTGATCCTTTACTACCAACAAAGTGCCCTGGACCCTGTTGCATCACATTCTTATCAGCAACTTGGTTTTTACTGTTTGTAGAAATGCCACTGGCTTGATTAGCATCCACAGGACTCTGGGGCATCATGTTCCCTCGGCCTAAGCTCTTCATAAGCTTAGCTTGCTGACTACCTTGATTTCGTTGCTGTTGATTTTGCCTAGGCTGCTGCTGGCCCTGTTGCTTCTTCTGTTTATGTGATGTATTCCCAGAAGGCTGATGAGGAAGCATTGGGTTACCTAATGGATTTTGAGCAGGATGTTGCTGCTTATGCTGTGGCTGTGAAGCTGGGATTACACCAGTTGCAGATCCTTGGCTCTGCTGTTGCATTTGTGAGCCATTCTGCACAGTTGGCACTGCACTGGCTCCAGGTAATGGGCGCTGTTGTTGGGGCATCATATGTTGAATATGTCTCTCTTTAGCCAAGCGCATAGCATAAGCCTGCTGCTGTTGTGGATTTGAATGGTTTGTTCCCTGGGTATGAGAAAGGTGTGTGTTACCGTACATATGTGACTGTGGTGGCATCTGATGTGGTTGGGACTGCTGGACAGGGAAAGATTGAACAGGTGAAGATCCTCCAGCATTGGAAAATGGTGGACCGCTGAAATGGACAACCTGGTTATTTCCCTGTGAGACCTGTAACTGAAACTCCGGCATCATCATCTGTCTATGATCTTCCGAATTCTGGACAGGCTACAAGAAACAAAATGTATCATTAGTAATTGTAAAAAAGCACAAATGAAACCCTTCATTTAACCATATTTTTCCTTAATCAAGCAGAGTTAATGTCATAACTCACAACAGCAACTAAACCTTTTGTTTGACACAACAGTAACAACTAAGCCTTTAAATCAAGCAATTTAGTAATAGTAGCAAAAGAACATTGATATCCTAGGTAGTGGTTCAAGCATGAGAATTGCTAAATTCCTGACTCCTATCCAAGGACCTAGGTAGTGGTTCAAGCATGAGAATTGCTAAATTCCTGACTCCTATCCAAGGACAACTCTTTGGATATACTCCCTCCGGTTCACTATTAGAAGTCCTTTAGGACAGTGACACGGTCACCAAAGCACAACTTTGACTTCTCTTTTTTATAAAAATATTTCTTAAAAAGTTATATGTATATTTTTTATGAAAGTAATTTTTAAGACCAATCTATTTATATAATTTTCACATTTTCAAACTCAATGACTTAAATGATATTCATGATTTATATTCCCAATGTTTGACTCAAACTTTGTCCAAAAGGACTTCTAATAGTGAACCGGAGGGAGTATTCATATATTCCATTTCTTCAAATATCTCTTAAATGCTTCCTCCCATGTCAGGTTCAGTTGACCAGCCTCTCCTCGTACTATCAGCATGCTTGAGGGTGTGTTTGGTATGGATCCAGATTCTCGCAGAAACGTTTCGGAGTCAGATTCTCTCTAGAAAGTTTCTTTCATGAATCAGAATCACTCTGGGAAACCGTTTGGCTGAAGGGCTGGATTCTGATTCTTGGAAGAGTGATAAAAAACATTGTTTTTCATGAAAAAATATATAAATAGGTATGTTTTACAAAAGAAATATTGAAACTTTTTTGTGGGTGAAGAATGATTGAAATGAGATCCATTTTAACTTGCGCACTTAAAAAGGATTAATAAAATTAATAATGCGATTTCCAGAGCAGGGGAGACGAGAAACTGAAACGGTTGAAACTGCTTGGGAGCCATTTCATGTACGCAGGCAAAAATTCAGAATCGTTTCTCAGCAATTCTTCTTGAAACATTTCTCGGTTCCTCCTGTTTGGCAGCGATCCTACTGATCCAGCCAGAATCAGAACATTATGAAGCTGCCAAACCGGGCGTGGGAGTTCTGCTACACATAGCTCCGAACTCCAAACCCATCTCAAACAACACCGGATAATCCCCTCTGCCCTACCACACAGATCATCATCACATTTGCTCCTTATCTCTATGATCACAGCTCCAGTTTTGGATAAGCTTTTCTTCAATTGGTGCCACACTCAACCCTCTTCACTACAACAAATGCATCTCAGCTAAACATAACTGTTTAATGTGACATCTTTAATAGGCTATTCTGCACCATACAACACCACAAGCTTGACAATCGTACTGTAGAACTTTTTAGCTCCCGCGGTGCCAAGCTATCACGCTACCTCCTACCAAGCTTAACCCTCACCTCTATGACACTGACATAAATTTCTTAATATAATACAGAGGAATATCATCTTATCCTTTCTCCAAAGAGACTACTAGAACTGCACGACGGATAAGGGAATTGCAAAATTTTGCCGTTCTACATGCCGGCATTGAAAATATTCCCTTGATGTCTCATTGACATGTGGCAATATCCCAAGCCCTTGAAAAGAGTAGGCATTTTCCCAAAGGTTCTGTAACCTGAAATGGACACCATTCTCAGGCAAGTCATCCCTTGTTTTAAATGTTGGCTCTTTTTAGTATGTCTCAGGTTACACCACTACAAGTGCTTTTGGCATTTTTCTACTTCTATTGGTAGACTTCAATATTCCTGATTTAGCGCATGTTTGGTTGAAAATTAGCAAAGTTTGAAACAGTTCCTTGCAATAGCTATATTAAGATCTGCTTTTGTAGAGTTGAAGTTTGAATTCATGTTGTTTTCATATGACACAACAAAATGATAGGTTGTTCCACAATATTGTGCTACTAACACAGAAATCGACAGATGGAAGATATGCTGAAATTGAAAAATCTTGATGCACATGAAACTGAATGCTTACCCGAAGCATCTGCATTGGGTCACGTGGCCTCAGCATCGTATTTCCAGGACCCGGTATGGCACCAGGATGAACATTTACTGCATTTTGTAAGCCTTGCCCATTGTTGGGTGACATGTTTCCATGAGAAACTACATTTGGCATTCCAGGAGAACCAACCCTTGGAAAACCCGGCCTAGTAACAGGTGTACCTCGATTTAGGCCGGTCATAATTCCAACACTATGAGCTGGTGGCATCATTCGGGCACCACGATCAACTCCAGATGCCAACACACCAGGAACAGGAACTCCAGGTTGCTGAAGGTTTCTGCCGTTGACCATCTGGCTATAATGAATTCTTGATTGCTCATCACCATGTAACGAGGCTGGTCTAGGCACACCATACCTCTGAGCATCCCTGCAATAAAGATTTTGTGCTTATGAACATGGAATTCATTATGTATAAGCTATAGAGGATAATAACATCATTTACCTGGAGGGAGCATTCAAAGACAATGGTGAATTGTTTCCTAGAACCATACCAGGAGAACCGGGCAATCTACCATTCACATTTGAAGGAGCAGGACCAAGAGAACCATGATTGTTTGGAAGAGCTAACCCACTCGTGTGAGATCCTTGGTAACCAATAGAAAGTGTATCCGGGTTCGAAGGTCCATCACAAAGATCAAGTGGCCTATAATAAGTTTAAAATTAGAAAGAATATGGTGCTTGATAGGGACCAAATAGCAAGTTATAAGTTCATGGCAGGATTAGACAGAGATCTCAAACTTCAAAGTGTATAGTCCATACGTTAAAAGGACACCAGATAAATTGCCTGGACATGCTTGAGATAGTGCAAAAACATGTGATGTATGAAGTGGATTTATTTGCCTCAGCTCCTGGATCCCACCCTAATAAGAAAAAACATAGACACAAGAAAATCACTGTGAGCATACTAATAATACAAAAAAGAGCTACAAATTGGAAGAAACATTAGAGATAAATTTTCAAATTATAACTAAAATAAATGTGAATATTCAGAAAAAGGCCAAGCTTCTCGTGTTGGACCGGTTAGAGCGTTGAACTCCGGGAGTCGTTGAAACTCCCGTCCCGACCCGGCTTCGAAGCACGGCACCTTCTTAGACCAAAGCCTGGTGGGGGTCTCCCACCATGGTCGAGTTTTTTTTTAATTCAGAAAAAGAAACATGGTTTCACCATACAACAGATGTTGTAATCTGACTTGGATTGCAAATAGAATGATTTATAACTTTCAAACTAACCAAAAGTAAACAATGAAACAAATACAACTGTGTGGGGAAAGACCGCTCCCACGGCACTATATCTGAAGAGAAACCTCAGCCAAGCCGGCTGAGAAAATCCCGAACCCCGGCTTTACCCTATAGGGCCGCACTGTAACCTGGGCGGCTGGGCCGAACACGACCAACTGTGTTGAAACGACCAATGCAACTACCCTGGTAGGATGGCCCAAACCAACCACAGGTGTGATAGGACAAAGGAACCCAGTTTTATTCGATGACAATTGGCGGATGACGATGGCAGATTGAGCCGCTCACCCTCCCTCGGAGGATGAACTTCTGCCTAAGCTCTGCTTGCCTACAAACGATGGTGAGGCTGTGCTTATATAGCCAGCCATCTAACAGACCCGATCTAATCTAAACAGACTTATCTCCTTAACACCCTTATCTCTAATGACCTGCTAACAAACCAACATTGCTCACGCTAACAACCCTTATCTTATCCCTGGCACTGTTCATGCATAACACTGTTCATGCGTAACAGTGCCATGTGAACATTGCTCACGCTAACAACCTGATACATCAAAATATTCATAATAATTAACTAATTAACTAAAATAGATGATGCTGTTGCCAAACTTAAGCCAAGCTAGCCCCATCTGCCATAACAGGTGCCATAGGCGTCACCCTACCACTAATTTTTGCTGCCACCAGGAATTGAACCCTGGTTGGTGTCTCCCTCGACTGGGGAGCTTACCACTACACTAGAAGAGTGTTAACAACCAAAAATAAACATTGTTAAATCATACATCACATGATTGACAGTAATTTGAGTTGGACTGGAAGTTCAATTATTCATTCTAACAAAACACAGATCACCACAAGAAACTGTCAACAATATAAGAGTCTATATTCATACTGGTATTCTTATACTGAAGAAACGAGTTGATATTTTTTGGTCAATATGCACTGCCTCATCTCTCCGGCAAAAAAGTGAAACAATAGAAAAGCATGCAATCAAATTTTGACCACAAACACCACCTACAACATATAACTTAGATATATAGCGGCATGGAAAAAAACAAACACAACTATTATTATATTATTACACTCTTTACAACTTTGGGTACACGGTATTAGCAAAGTTGTGTCTCGTTGAGCAGGTAGTTAAAGATCAGAATCCACAAACATTTTGTTTCCAATATAAGTAGGGATAATTTTATTGCAGCTCCATTGATAGAATAGTAAAAGCACACAAGGTACAGAGGAGATGAAAGACTAATCCGTCATTGCACCCGAACATGCAGATAACATCTGTGTTACTTTCCTTGTACATGCCTAAAAATAGCTAAGTTGTTCTCATTAATTATAGTAAGAGCACAAAACAGTCCATCAAGCAAATGACCTTAAGACATTAAATAGTCCATCAAGGAAGAGCAAAAAGCCCGAAAGAATTAGCAAATAGTAGATGACACATTCTACGATACATAATATTTGCTATGTATTAGACATAGTGTATATAGGTGCATAGCAAAAACTATGTACCTAGAAAAGCCAAAACAAACTATAATTTGGGACGGAGGTAGTATTCTAGTAAGCTCAAAAAGTTTGGCTGACACAAACCATAAAACGATAAATATTTTTCGATTGAAGGAAGTGATGTAAGCAAAAGATAACAAACATATTACATCCCAACCAAGAATTAAGCATAATGTTTTTCAAACCATAATACTAACCTTTCGACGAGTTTGATGCAATTTTTGTCCAAAGAATATTATTTTCTCAAAGTGTGTCTTGAGAGTCTCTTCCTCGAACGGTCCTTGAAGGCGCTGAAACAACTGCCTGGCGCTACCCTGATATTCACATGCAGAGGGTCATAGTGTTATAGACTAAAGAGCGCATATTTTTGGTTTATCTGTGTTGCACACTGTTAAAGAGAAAACAGTCATTTTATGATTTTGGAAAGTTGCAGCAATTAGAAGAGATTCGATAGCCACTTGACCAAAGATCTAGAATGAAGATAGTATCATACATGCTGAGAAGTAAAATACAAGAATAAATGGGAAATAACCTTTGGAATGCCAGGCAATGCAGATGGATAGTGTTGAGATGAGCCTGAGTCATCAGCACTGTCAGCACCATCACCAGAACTTTTATCCGTCAGAAGTTTATGGCGTTCCTTACACTCGATAGGCCTTCTATAGATACACTGCAGATGAGATGCTAAAATATTCAATTAAATAATAAAATGGAACATCTTTTTAATTAGCACCACATTATTGCAACAAATAAAATCCAATGCCATGAAATGTCTGTATAGACCAATTACAAAAATGAATACAAAATTACTTAAACTTACTTGATTTACTCCTAATAAGTACAAGGTGCTAAATGAGAAACAATGAAACATAAAGGTTGCAACAAAATAGTTTGCATGGAACATTTTTTGGGATAAAAATAAATGACTGTAAACAGCTATCCAGAATACAATGTTACCTTCAATTGGATGATGCTATTAAGTGAATCGCTCACCAATTCCCAGTTTTCACCCATATCATGGACAAGGACAACAAGAGCCTAATATAATAATTAATCCAACATTAGAAGAATGCCAACCAAAGAAAAATAAGACATAAAATCATTTCAAAGACAATAACCTGGTCCTCAAAATTTGACCAAGGACTTCCAGGACCAGAATGACCAGCTGCCATCTAACAAAAAGATCATAATTTCAGAAAGCTTCTTTTTTTGTTTCATAAGAAATATAAATTACAAGCAACATGGAATGCTAAATATTTTACACAAAACAGAAAATGTTGGACTATTCAAAATAATTTAAAAATTCAAAGCAAGCAATCGGCTCAGATTTTAGCTCAATTCAAATTATAGGCCTGGAAAGAGCATCTCTAGCAAACCAAGAGCTTGAATTCATTAGGTATTATGTTCCGATTTTTCAAAAAGGGGTTCTACACAAGTTCTTGAGCCAATTTAACCAGTGTACAAACTTGATTGAACCTCCCTCTAGCCATGCTCGACAGCTCAAGCACTTCAATCAAGCAAGAATGTAAAAACTGGGCCAAGTTCATGTTAAGCATTGTATTTCCTTGAACTCAGCTCCTTCCTAGATAGAATTACCAGTAAAGAAGACACACACTATGTTCAAGTGACCAAAAACAAGGTAAGAGCTTTAATAAGTACTATATTCAGTTGTAGACAACAGAGGGCCAAGAAGGAATAGCATGAAATTATTTTTTTACTAAATTGATCTGCCCACATGACTACACTATAATCTGACCTACATGAATGTGCAGGCCATCCATTTTATGTTACCAAAACATGAATCTGATTAACAGATAACTTTGGGTAAGACAAAGTAATGTGTATGTTAAAGAAAAAGATTCAAGTGGGGTACAAACAATTGTATTACCAGAATGATAATTACCAAAATATAAGAATACCTTGAGTCCTTTACTTTTTCTTCCACGAGTGTTAATCTTGACCTTCATAGGGTTTGCCATGTTGCTCATTTGTGACGCAGCAGGAGATGCCATTGGACCAACTGGTGTAAGAGCTTCCAGTGAAACATCTGGTGCTTGATTTGTCAGTTTAGGCTTCTTAGCAGCATGTTGACCGTTAAGCACTGTTGATGAGTCAGTAACACCTAATATGTTAGGACTTAGGAGCTATTTCGCGTTGCAATGATAAGAACAAGTCGTTATCATGTAGCATTGAGGACAATATAATGATAAAAATATGCAAACTGAAGAATAGATAAAGAGAGTACCAAAATTGCCATTTGAATCAAATTGGTGAGTCTCTGGTCTCTTTTTCACATAATCCTTCTGGTAAGGAGAAAACATTCATCAGATACTAAATACGGGGTGGGGTTTGGGCATCACATAATCCCTGATCCCAGCATTAGAACGCAGAAAAGAGCACCATACTACATGATGCATGCCTAAATTCATTTAGAGCATTTATTTGTTTGCCGACCCTTAATCATTTCAGACCGTTAACCAGCAATTTGTTGCTAAAATAGATGTATGGATAGCCACCTCAAAACTAAGATCTTGAAATAAAGCTTTGTTGCAAAGGTTGATTCATATGATATAATTAAATATAGCAGAAAAATATTAAAAACAAATACCTGCTCATACTGAGTAATCAAATCGACCTGAGGCCTAGGATCATAAGTGCCCTGCAAAATCACCGCAAGCTTACTCTATCAAACAAAGCCAACAAGAAAAGGATGAGAATTTTGCACAAAGAATTAACCTTTCCAGGTGCCATCAAGGAACAAGACTCAGCCACACTTTGCGGTGCCTTGTATCCTGAGTGCTTAGGTTTTTTCTTCTTTTTGGACTTTGTAGACACTTCATTACCATCATACAACAATTGTCTGTCAAAATCAACCGTGGACTCTATATCGGCATTCTTCCTGGAAAATGACCCTCCATGTAACGAACTTTGATCATCTTGACAGGAGTTTGTGTCTCCACTAGAAGCGTCTGTTTTGCTTGTGAATTGAGGGGTCCCAGAAGCACCAGCAGGAAATGGACTCACAACCCGCTGTCTAGCTGCCGTGCGGATGCGTTTTATAGGAATCGAAAGAAAGTCTGTTGGTCGTTTGCCATTTGATACAAGTTGCTGGTTTCCTGGTTTGATTTCTAAGAATGGTTCATAAGGCATGTCAGAACCAATATCATATGCCCTTGCACCATTCATCCTCTCCGGCACAGGGTGTTTCTTTTTGTGACTTGATTTCGATGTCAATCCACCATCATAAGATCCAGGCAGTAAATAGGTGCGTGCTTCGCCTTCGTCGTCTCCATATACATTCTCCATAGGTACATCTACGTAAAAATGAAGTGTCGGTAAGAACATGAAATTCTAAATAAGCTAGGTAACTAGAGAATAGTGGTATGCAGTATATGTTGGTAAGAATATGAAACACATAATAATATACCTGCAACAGAAGCATATGCTGATGGCCCATAATCATCCTTGAGTACAGTGTTGCCAATTTTCTGAAACAAAAAGATATTAAATTCGCAACATCCACTTTTACCACCCAGAAAAAGGAGATATGCCAATAAACACATTATGGTGTCAACATGTATCATATACTCTAGTACTACAAATGTTTCTTGTTAGCAATTTAGTATTGACAAGGCAGCTTTTAACACCCAAGACTCTGGCCCAAAATGACCTACAAGATGTCAAGATCTATAAAGCAGCAGATACTTGAGAAGAGACTAGTTCTTTTTGTAACCCCACTGCTTAACACCTGAAGCTTTCCTACAAACTAGCAATCACAAGTGAAACAACAACAGCAACAAAGCCTTTATTTAGCATTTTAGTCCCAAGCAAGTTGAGGCTCACTTGAAAATGAAACCCAATAAGAGCCACATAAACCAAAGAGAAAGAAAGAAAATGGAAATTACATAAAATAAGTAATATAGTACTACGGGTTATACACAAGTGAAGCACTACTGAACATATGCATGTTTCAATGTATATTCAAGTTTTCAACATTTAACAAAATAACCTGATGATCAAAAAAAAGTGTAAGAACAGAGCATAGTAGTCCTCAGAGTATCAGGGTCATCTCCTTACCTTGTTATAAACAAAGAGACGCTCCATAGACTCCCTGTATGCCTGCATTGCACCAGGTGCTACGCCGTAAAAGAGATTTGCCTGAGATTAGAGGGGGGGCAATCATTATCAGATTTATTTTTTTTTTTTTTTGCAGTTTCTGCTGGCTGAAAGGGAAGTTACTGTTCCATGGAGTGTTGCTGGGGGATGGCATTAGGTTTTACTATTTAAAATAAATAACTAAAAAATTGATACATGTCGTAGGCACTACATGGCATTGTACACAAGAAACAGGCACCCAAATTCAAGTTAACAAGGTATCGAATCTGGGAGGTGTAAACCTACACCTCCCACTATCACATAGAATATAGAAATAATAATCAAAACGGTGTAAGCAAATTAATGGTTATCAAAACAAAGAGTGTTCAGATAGATTACTTCTGATGGTTGACCAGACACTTTCAAAATGCCAAAATCATTTAGCCTGTCAGGAGTTGGTGGTGCCTCAGCTAGTGACAGACATTTGGATGCACTGCTGTTGAACTCAAGAAGTCGAAGTGCATAGCTCTGAATAGGATACTTATGAGACTGCCTAGACTTATCTTGCTCCAAATTTTCTTCATCCTATATAAATCCACACAGCACCTCAATCAAATGGCAAATACATCGATCTATATAAATATGAAATTTAAACATAAAAGAGACATTCTCTACTATTCCACTCAACTGGGAGGCTTATATCACTATAAACATGAATAATTAATTAGCATATTCATTTTGCTGACCTTCTTTTCTTCTAGCTCGTTTGATTGCTCTATTTGCATTGGTTTAGACATACCACCACTAGCTCGTGAAGTTTCGACAGAACGCCAAAAATTCATAATACCATTGGCCAGAATTCTGGCGATAGATTTCCGCTTTCTCTGAATGCTTGCTTCTTCAAACGCCGCTCGACCACTAGAAATCCAATGGGACATCTGTGCTGCGGCTGCATTTTTCCACAGGCGCTCCTATTATGGAAACGGACAAGTTATAATACATTCCAGTAAGTTGCGGTCAACAATGGGGAGGAACACAGCAAAAACATTTCAGTTTGTGAAAACTAAAAGGAACACTTGAGAATGTACCTGCATGAAGTCATTTGCCATCCAGACCATCTCCTCCAGGACAAAATCCCAGTGACTCTTCCGCTTCTTCTCCAAAGAAATATTGCAGAGAGACCGTTCACCAGCCCTCTTAATGTTTGCCTGCCAAGTAATGAGTTTCCTGATTCAGAATCAAGAGCACTATCAGAAAGGGGAGAGCATTATATACTAGGTATACCTCTATATACCGCGCCCTTCTTAGGATAGCATCTTCATGGTCCTTCTTTGCAACGATAGAATTTTCGCATTCCTTCTTTGCTAGCTTCTCCTGATCTCCACCAGATTTCTCAGCATCATTTTGTATGGGATTAGTCACATCTCCTGTGAGTGAGGAAGGGAGCACAGTAATAGAATCTAGCTTTGTGGCAGCACTTGATTCACTCGTGTTGTTTCTATGGGAATCTGAACACTCCTCTGTGTTCCCATTTTCCTGATTAGGAGTAGCCAGCTGTTCTGTGATCTTTTCCGCATCTGCTGCATTGTTACAAACTTCTTTTTCATCTTTCACACAAACAGAACAGCTAACTTCTGGTTGCCCAGGAGAACTGTCATCCAAAACGACAGGCTGGCTACTAACTTCCAGTTGACCATCTTTCTTGTCATCCTTGTCCTCAGGTTGAATTTTATTCGAGCCTTCATCTACAATTTCACCGGCCTTCACTGGTACAGGATCCTCACTTTGGCCTGGAAGTTCATTAGCAGACTTGGTAGCATGTGCATCAGTTGGATCCACTTCATTTTCATTTAAACTAGCATTTTTGACAGCAGATTGAGGAGAAGCACCCTTGTTATCGATACAATCTGCATGAATGTCGACCGCACTTACAGTAGATGGACTATTACCTGCCTTCTCAGGAATCTGTGCTTCATTCAAGATTTCATTGGATATAGATGGGAGAGAACAAGCTATCGTTGAAGCATCTTCTTTTGAAATAGCATCAGGACATACTGCAGAGGCAGTTGCAAGAGCCATCTGATCACCTACAGTAAGATGTGAATTATCAGTTACACTGTTTGGTGAAATCTCCATAGCATGACTGCCATTGTTGCTGGTTGATATATCATTCTTGGATGTTTGGTCGCCTTCATGAATTACTTGGACTCCGTCCGTCTCCATTGCCACCTTATTATCATCTAACGATGCATTCTTCAACGTACTTTGACCATTAGGACTAGTCGGTTTTGGATCACCAATGGACGATACACCATTATCCTCAGCCTTGGCTTCTAGGATCAACCCCGTTTCTTTTTGCTGAGAACTTACGGGGGGAGGTGGATGCCTAACTAATGCGCTATTTGCATTCTCTCTGGTCGACTTTGACCTACGGCGAGCATATGCTTGGCTCTTTGGTCCAAGTCGGAACAAACCAGAATCTTCTCCTTCTTTTGCATTACTTTGACCATCACAGAGCTGGTCGGCTGGAACTGCATTAGGTCTTTTAGTTCCACGTTTCAGAATCTCCCCACCTGCGTTGCTGGTATCTCCATCCAAAAGCATAAGATTATCAGCTGTATTGCCTTCACGGAACAATGAATTGCCTGGCTTGCCACTGCTTTCAACAGAATCTCCATGGGGTGAGGCAGCAAATGCAAAGCTACCTTTAGCCTCACTGCGGTACAAGGGATATAAAAGGTTTAGATGAATAAACAGTGTTATCAAATGATATATCAGGAACTAGTTGCCACCTTATCACATTTTGTTCAGGTATCTGATCTGTCACAGAAGTGGACTGTACACTGAGTGATGCTACATGGCCGAGTTTGAAATCCAAGGGATTGCCTCCCTGCAACAATAAGTGAGTAAACAAGGAAAAAGGTTCCAGTGAACATTCATTGTGCAAAACCATAAGGATGCCAATGCAATGTACCTTTTCCAGAAATTCAAGCTCCCTCCTTCTCTCTTCACGGACATCATATTCCTGCCTGGAGTTCACATTGCTGACCATCAGGTACGCAGAGCAAGTATAAGCAAGTTGGAAGCAATGTCTATCAGTTTATGTACCTCAGCTCCTCCTGAGCTTTCTCTATGGCCGCGCGACGTGGTGAAGCTTTAGTGTCAACGCTCACACCACATTCAGCAATTCCTCCCATAGAGCACAGCTCAATAGCCACGGGACCACAGAAACATGCTTTGCCCATGCATCATCATATGTGCATCTACTCAGCAGTGTGTGCCATTAAGTTGCATGGCCACCTCTCAAATTCTCAAGTCCAGAAAATAGACACTATGTTTCCTGCAAGCTAGAAGCCAGTCAACGTAAGACACCCAACTGATGCTACCGGAAACAGCAGAATAGACAATGTTTCAAACAAGCAATACACTCCTGCCATATAAAGCTCAAGCAAAAGAAGACCGTGAAAAAAGTTTTAAAAAAAAAGAAAATCTAACCACAATAATGCAATGACAGCGTTTGCCTAGTAAAACATAAACGCACAACGACATAACAGCCTGTGCCGAACAAACAAGAGTAAATGCTGCAAATGACAAGTCACCCCTTGCCCAAACTAACAAACAATGGCACACAGAGAAATGGCAGCATTTACTTAATCGAGTAAGCAAACAAAACACACATCCTGACAGACTGCATAAATGATGTCATCAGTTTCCATATCAGAAGAAAGTCCACAGCCATCAGAACAAGTACAGGAAAAAAATCACATTTTTGAGCACGCCCTACCATTTCCCACACTGAAAAGTGACATAACGCACTTTAAGGCCATGCACGTTACCAGTTAACCCTCGCACAGCGACTACTACGTGGAGCGGACCCGCGCACGTACCGCCCAGCGCCCGCCCAGCCCAAATGCAGCACAATTCAGCGGCCGCCGGCGCAGTCTCCCCGCACTGACCACTGACACCTCCCACCCACAGCACCGCGCGGCACTCTACGTACCTCAATTGCGACCCTACGGGTCCGTGGGGGGCAGAGGGAGGCCGGACGGAGCGCCCGATGGAGCAGGGGACGCACCTGCACGGCCCCGCGCCGGGAGCTAGGGTTAGGGTTTGGGGCAGGGGAGCCCGGGGGAGCCCACGAGGCGAGGCGCCGCGGCCTGAGGGGCTCCGGGGGAGGCCTCAGGAGCTCGCGAGGGGGCTCTCCGGAGGCGACGGTGTCGACGCCGGAGATCGGAGCGCGGTGAGGCGGGGCAGCGGGGGCAGAGGGGGTGGTGCGTCGTACGTATGCAGGCGAGGTTGTTTCCCTGGGGAAGAAGGGGGAGGGAGGAGAAGGTGGTGTGCGCGACGCGAGACGGGCCGGCCCGGTCCGGTCGGGTGCGTGCGAACTGGTGCGGTCGGACCCGATCGGCGTGGGGTTTGGGTTCAGGTTACACGGCCGACGTGCCGACGGGTGGGCTACATGACATGGGGCGTCGTCCGGAGCACGCAGTGCTGATGCCCGGTGGACCCTCCTCCCTCCACTAGGATGGGCCCTTTTTTTTCGAAACTCCTTCCTTTGAGGCTTTGATGATTGACTCTTGCAGTCTGTTTTTCTTTGCTCGAAATAGTTGTTACACACCATCTTAATAAGAGATCATTGAATTAAAAAAACTACAACGACCATAGACATAATGATATTCTCTTCATTCCAAATCATACGTCATTTTAGAGTTTCTACATAACATATATTTACTTATATAACATATATTTTTTTATCCAAACACGTGCAGCTCCAAGTTTGCCAGCTCCAAGAAAAAAGTGGAATTGGGGGCCAACTCCAGTTAAAACATGGAGCACCTCAAGGGGTGCTCCAGAAACAAAGATTTCATACCTTCTCACGGAGTTGGGGTGAAATTACCCACCATTGCCATCGATTACACGTACCGTTTCATCATCACGTAAAAAATAGGTGACTCATCTGTTCTGTCCGACCCCCTTCCCTCGCCTAGTTTTTCTTTTCTTTTTTTTCCGCCGCCTCCATAGTTTTTTCTTCCGTCGTTTTTTTAGCAGCGTGGAAAAAAGAACTTTTGTTTTGCCAGAGTTTTTTTCTGCCGCCTCGGTAGTTTTTTTCTTCCGTCGTTTTTTATAGCCCGGGAAAAAAACTTTTTTTTCGCCCCTCCATCCCTCTCGTAGTTTTTTTTCCTTTGTTCTTTTTTTTCCTGTATTGTAGCGCGAAAAAAAATCCGGACCAACAAAATCAATGCAAGGGTAAGAAAGACATTTCTCATCAAATCCTATATTTTTTAGAGCTGGAGTTGCATTTTTAGCCAAACACATTGAGCCAGCTCCGTATTAATTAAAGTAGGCGGAGTGGAGCTGAAAAATATGGAGTTGCTGGAGCTGGAGTTGGTTTTTGTGAAGTGGAGCTCTCCCAAACAGGCCCTAGAAAATAAAAAATAGTATATATGATTTGAACGAAGGGAGTAGTATATAATGTTATTGACAAAGTTCGATGTGGAAATACTTGTTGTTGCCATTGCAATAATCATTGAATGATCCTTAAAATTATACACTAGCGAGTCATTAATTTGTCACCTTGCACAGCCGACGTGAAGTCGTGCATGTGATTCAGTTAGATTATATTGATTTAGTTCTAAGACTTACAGTCAAATGAATAACTAATTGGCTTATTCTAAACATCGTATATTTATAAATAAAGGGTGTCTTTAATAATCTAATAGCAAAAAATGTCTGGTTTCATATTATAAATGTTAATTTCACCAATACTACAAATACAAATAATCTAAGATTAGAACATTCAATTACAAAGATCTTGAGTTCGTTAGTGCCGTTTGCGATGCCTCTTTTGAGTTGCAAAATTGAATATACAACACCAAAAATAGCTGTTAATTCCATTAAAATGCCAATAGTACCATGATATGTTGGTTTCCTCTCCTATGTGCATGCCTAGGTTCAAATTTATCTATGCAAGTACACTTTACTAATATACTTCTCTTTAAATAGAAAAACAAAGATCTGGTATCCCAATAGCATCAATATATTATAGTTATATCATATTTGATCATCATATAGTGAGTCAAAATTGCAACCATGCATCATTTTTTTGAAAGGAACCTTTTTGAAACCATGATTGAAATTCTTCATGGTAGTATATACTCATATTTCATTAAGAGCTCATTAACATACATAGTGGATGAATAATATAAACCTAGGCTATATTGATATTTCCAATTTTTTTGTGTGTCTAAATGGCTCTAATGACTATTTTGGATAAGAAAACAATGAAATATAATACTACAAATTCAGAGACATTTTGCTATAGCATTTTTTGAACTCGAATACCTTTTACAATGATAGGCACTAAACAAATTGGTGGTTCTTTTAGATGTTGAGGGCAATTCAAAAGCCAATATTAAAATTATCAATGGAATAAACTTTGAAAAGCATCGAGTACAACTCGTGAAGTTGATGTTTTTATAAACTTCATAGAGAGCCCGAGAGGCATTAATATTGAGATACGATAGCTTTTGTCACATAATTTTGGGGGAAGATCTCAACATCATATACTTTATGAAGGGACGTTGATACTAAGATAGTTTTTATGATAGAATTGTAGAGAAAGATTTACCAAGAGGCATAGGTGTCTCTTGCTAAAATTGTTTTAGAAAGTATGGTAAAGGTAATAAATATGCACGTGGACTAAGGATTGAACACAACATTGCAAATGTACAGATGAAAGGTTGGATAACCACTTGTAGGAGCAGGTTGAGAGGTATAGGAATGCACATAAAAGCGCAAATTTGAATAAGCCTACAATTGATAAGATGGAGATGACGAAAATAGTAATGGCGTCACGCACTACAACATTTTTGTCAAACAAAGAAGTAACTATAGATGTTGATATGAGGGTGTTTTACGTATGCGAAGTGCAAAATTGCATTCATGTTACCTTAATCATTAATAGTGGGTCTATAGGTATCATTGCTTCAATTAATGTGTGATATAATATTTTGATCACTTTGTCCAGAGTTTGACTGCCTTTGATTAATGGGTTTGTAGGAACGTATGTAAGAATTCTATATTTTAATTTTCTTAAGAGAAAAAAAAACAAATCTTGAAAGCTTACATAATAAATTTTATGAATGAATAACCTTATAATACACATACTACCTCCTTTTCAAAATACTATTCATTGTTGACTTTTTTCTCACAACGTTTGACCATTCGTCTTATTCAAAATTTTTATCTAAATATATGAAAAAATAAGTCATACATAATATATATATGATGATAAAGTAAGCCACAAATAAAAGAAACGAGACTTGCAAAATCTTTTGAATAAGACGAATGGTCAAATATTACGAGAAAAAGTCAACAACGAATAGTAATTTGGAACTGAGGTAGTACATGAAACTGATTTTGAATCAAAATGAATGTCTAGGAAGAACCTTGCCAAACGGATAGGTTAATTTATGACTTTTGCACGAAAACAATGGAGACTATTTTATTTTTTTACTAACATGGAAATCACAGTAAGAATAAAGATAATTTCTCAAATAAATCAACTTTTGAGCTCTCCTTGCTTTCTTCTTTACATAGACACCTTTTTAGGAACCAGAATCCACCAAGACTAAAGAATAGTAAAAAAGATGGTCTGATTCATCAAAGGTTTTCAGGGAGAAATATGATTGAAAAATAAAAAATAGAGCAAGAATCCAAAACCATAGCCAACGGGCCTACATTTCACCACTACTCATCAAACTTTTGCTAGTGTTAGCACCTTGTGCTTGTAGCCTACACGTTACTCTCCCGTAACACCACACTACCGTAACAGGCCGCCAGTTCTTAACAGGCCAAACACGAGGAACGGGAGCCTACTGGGGGCCAACGGTTCAGCCTCTGCTGGCCCCATGCCGGCCCATCTGCAGCATTGCCTCCTGCCTGCCGCCCTGCTCCAGTGTTGCTCTGCACGGTAGCCACGCAAGCGGCAAGCACGCGCCGCCGCCGCCGCCGCCGCGAGGGGATTCTCGCGTGGTCGGTGTCTACCTCCTCGTCCCTCTACCAGAAGGGGATGGCGTCGAGTGGGGATCCACCTATACTAGCTGGTAAGCCCTAGCTTGCTCCAACGGCTCCAGTTCATCCCCGGGGATCTTTTCTTAAATTGAATCCAGTGTACTGTTAGTTTAGCGTGGGTGCGGTTTAGCGTAAGAAGGCCCTTCGTTGCGGTAATCGGGTATCCCAGTGTGCAGTTTTATTCCCTTCCTTGAGATGAAATGATTTGCCTCAAATTCTTGTTCCTAGTAATTGAAATTTTGAAAGGGGGTACGGCAATCCTATTCCGGAGCAAGAAAGTGCAAATATTCCACCTATTGGGTCTCAAGGGTAACACCCACGTAAGTCCCAACTCCCAACATAGATTTAGCAAATGTGGAAATGGAACTTGTCAGTAATCGATGGCTATGCTATGCGTGCAGCTCTGCTCTGTTAGACACTTTGGCTTGTTACTTTGCGTTCCATTTTGTCTTGTTTGTTTGAACCTCTGAAGGTTCCATCAATGAACCGCAATAGAAATGACCAAATTGGTATACTGATGTAAATACATTGCAGGAGCCCAGAATGCGTGGGATATGCTCTCTGATGAGCAGTCACAGAAACACATCACTACTGGTTCTGGTGACCTCAACAACATACTTGGTGGTGGGATTCACTGCAAAGAAGTTACCGAGATAGGTGAGATTACTTTCTAATGTTGTTCCTAATGAAGGACCAAGTAGGAGCTATTGATCAGATATAGATCATATTGGGCATTCGGCAATTCTTTTATCCATATGTGTGCATAGCCTGTGCTTGTTTATTTGCCTCACATCTTCCTAGTGATGTTCTATCCAACTTTTATACTATTCTGATGAATTGTAGGAGCTTAATGTGTCTCTTGTTCTATCGTGTTCCTCTCCTCGTGTCTCTTGTACTATTAAGTAGTTTATATAAAACAATTTATCAATTGATGTATCTGAAGTGACTGACCTAATGCACAGCACTACTTTTATTCAGGTGGTGTCCCAGGGGTTGGTAAAACTCAACTGGGGTATGTTGTGCCTACTACTGAATACATGTACATAGATCTCCCTACTAAATAAAAACTTTTCTTCAGGATTCAACTAGCAATCAATGTCCAAATCCCGGTGGAATATGGTGGCCTTGGTGGGAAAGCAGTTTATATTGGTAAATGACATCACAGAAGAACACTCATCTTGTTTCTTATTAAGAAAGCCTGATAATAATTATCTTTATAATAACAGATACAGAGGGCAGTTTCATGGTTGAACGTGTCTACCAAATTGCTGAAGGGTGTATCAGTGACATACTGGAGCACTTTCCGCACAGCCATCAGAAGTCTTCATCTGGCCAAAAACAACTGCAGCCTGAGCATTTCCTAGCAGACATCTATTACTTCCGAATATGTAGCTATACGGAACAGATTGCTGCTATAAACTACCTGGAAAAATTCCTAGGGGACCATAAGGATGTGAGTTTTGAACAGTTGACTCCTCAAGTTTAACTTGAATACCTGAGTTTTTCCATTTTTTTGTCAACATTTTCCATCAAGTTGATGTATGTTTTGCAATAGGGCAAGTGTAGTGTGCAATATTTTTTCTCCCATTGTTTTTTGCAATATGCAATAGTTAATGTAGTGTTTCAAAAGTAAAGATTTGCCTATCTACTTTACAGGTGCGGATAGTTATTATTGATAGTGTTACTTTCCACTTTCGACAAGATTTTGATGATCTGGCTCTGAGGACCAGAGTGCTCAGTGGATTATCATTGAAGTTAATGAAGATTGCAAAGGCATACAACTTAGCGGTAAGTCGCCCATCATGTGTATGAAGGGTCTGCGCAATGCATGAACTACCACCATAATTCATTTTCTAGGACAGTTTTTTGTGTATAGCTTTACATTTCATTCCCGTTAAAGGTCAGATATGGTTAAACTAGTGCGAAAGAGAAACTCTACCACTGGAACTAAGGTTGCTTGGTTATACCACATATGAATTTCAAAATAAAATGATTCCTATTATAACCATATTAATTGCTAAGCTACCTAATCTGTTCATCTCTAATAATCAAATGAATGCTGACTGTATGTCTAGGTAGAGATAATCAAATGAGGCTAACATACTTATCATCTTGTTTTGTTGAGCAGGTTGTCTTGTTGAACCAAGTCACTACTAAATTTACAGAAGGGACATTTCAGTTGACTCTTGCTCTAGGTCAGTTATTATTCATACAATTATAAGCTTCTTTTATCTTCGAATTTCTTTGGGTGTTTATGGTTTCTATTGTTCACAAAATACATACTGAAATAGAAAAAACATAATCATGTGATTATGTTATCAAGGTTATACCTTTCTGTGAGCATTTCCATTTTCCAACGCTGCTTAAATATTTATGGACCTGGAGCTTTTACCTAATTACAAGCAAAACTCTGGTCCCTTCCAATCATGTAGCTCACTATAAGTACTGTAATAATGTGGTGCAGATGAAATTAATAGTAGTATTAACTGGGCGAATTGCATGCTAAAAATTGAAACTAGAGTTGTGGTTTTTAGACAATCATTGCATGCATATGTCTCTTATTAATTAATGTACACCATTATTTTATGGCCCCACCGAATCAGGCAGTGTTATATTATGTGCAGTGCTTACACAGTAGCAGCAATTCTCAAATTTAACTTAGGTTTATCTCTAAACAATTTAGTTGTTATCATTAAATAAAAAAAGATAAGATTTGATAATTTCTGTTTAGACCTGCTCTTATATGATGGAGGTCATGGCATCTATTTGAGGCAAAAAGTGAGGATGGATTAGTATAATCCCTGTCCCAAGTTCGTCATTTCAACATATAGTATCCTCTCATCCCAAGCAGCCTCTACTGCTGGCTAACTGTCTGGTGGTGTTTACTCCAGTCATCTTAGGATCAGAACTTGTGGATTTTTCGCTTCTGATCTCAATTAAATCAGATAACTTCTGTTGTCATCTCCTCCTTTAAATCTCTGGCTACGGGGTTTAGCGGTGACTCTAAAACAGCTAATGACGGAGCTAAATGGGTGGGGCTTTGCCAGCTAAATTAGCTGTATGCCTGTATCCTGCCTCAAACACCTATTGCGGACTATGGCAGCAGCTATAGCTGGAGACTAAAACCTTGGGATTTATAGAGTTCAAAAGAGAACAAGGCCCAGTAACTTCATTGGTTATTCGTATTTGTATTCATATTCATGTCATTATTATTCTTTTTTTTTTTACAAAAGCAGAATGCTCTCGGTTTCTGAATGAGAAATAAGGTATATATACAATCAGACAATTATCATATAATGCACATAGCTTGAAGTTAAATTACTTTCCAAGTAGATGGTTAAATGTGTGGTTTATTTGTCCTTATTAAAAAAAACTGCATGGTTTATTATTCTTTTTCACAGCATGTTTATCTTCTGAACTGTGCTTTCCAAGACGTGGGGATAAAGATCTTTGCTATGCAGGTGACAGCTGGTCCCACTCGTGCACAAATCGACTGATTCTGTACTGGAACGGGAATGATCGGTATGCATACCTGGACAAGTCTCCTTCACTTCCAGTAGCCTCAGCACCATATGCAGTGACAGGCAAAGGGGTCAGGGATGCTGTGAGTTCAAATCACAAGAGAGCCCGAGTAACATAGCAAACTTTGTGTTGCGTCCAACTCTTGTATCCCCACCCTGCTCTTGCGGCTAAATTAGCTACGTTCCTGCACCATAGATCTTTTGGAGATTGGCCGTGGCATTGGTAGAGATCACAGAATCCTACCATTTTTGGAAGTCTTGATTGCTTGTGCCATAACTGGAAACTGTTGGGAAGTAGATGCCGCGAGGCTACTGTATTTAGTTGACCAATAGTAGCTCAAACTCAAATGCTTACATCATTAAGTTTGTGGTCTGAACATGTAACGTACAGTCAGTAAAGCTATAACTACCGCTTTTTTTTTTTCAATTGACTCGGCCGGTCCGCCCTCTCGTTCATTTCTGTATGTAGGGAGTGATCCATTTTGTCCCTCCCAGCATCATCTTTCGCTGTCAGCTCTATTTACACTCGGTTGCAACGATTTTCATCGATTTAAAATTTTGGCAATGCCGAAACTGATAATCGCACATGGGAATCTCGTACTGGTGCTGCCCGCTTCGCTGAAACTGCTGAGAAAAAAAAAATCTCCCCAACGATCAAACCCCAGAGGCACGATCAAATCAGATCGCCCTCTTGAAGCTCCTGCCAACAAAACGGTCTCAAATTATGTGACGGAAACAGGTGGCCCCAGTAATACAACCACCAACCAAGACAAGGTGAATGCCTTGCAAAACTACCTTGGCCATTATTCAGCTCAATTCAATTTTGTAAGAGAAGCGTGTCGGAAATTTTACTATATACTCCCTCCGTCCCAAAATAAGTATTCATATAGTATTCAAATTTTGTCCCATAAAGAGTGTTCATAGAGAAAAGTATAGAGCCACATTAATACAAAAGTGCATAGAGAAACGTATAGAGCCAATCAAATAGTTAGTTAATGCCACTTTTATAGTTTCAATGCGGGGTAGCATGGTCATTTGCCATGACTACTAATCTGTCTTAAATTAACACTTATTTTGAGACAGAGGGAGTAATAAACATGCTCCTAACTAGCTGACCGCTCAGCATATGTAAAAGACAACCCATGGTTCGGGCAAACACGATACAAACGTTGTTGGGAAAACAAGGTATCTAAGTTCAAAGCTAGTATCCTAATGAGTGCATTTGATCCATCTCTACTTGAAATCATTGCATCTGCCACAGCCTCTGGTTTAGGCCTGCCAAGCACAAAACACATATGTTAACAATTGATTATGCGAAACACAAATTCTTATCAATTGTCAGGAATCCATAAGACAATTTATGCATAGCATATGTTTTTCCATAAATGAGAAACATCGCCATTTCACGTGGTGCATATGCTGATAAGAACATGGTGCCAATACAACCAAATTCACCATCATACCCACCAACCAATACAGATCAATCCAACAAAAAAGACACTTGTCAACACAGATAATATGGGCCAAATTTATATTGTACCTCAATTCCTTCTCCAACTTGCATTCTGATAAATTTACCAATTGTTACTTTAGAACCAACATCCTTTGACAAGTCATTCAGCACGGTCTGAAAAGAACGATACCAGGAAAAGATAATCAAATTGACCTTAGGGATACAATTCAGAGGAATACACCATCAAATAAGGAAAATGGTCTATCAGATTACCTTAATGTTTGTGCTATCATTTAAAATATATTTTTGCTCCATGAGCACAACTTCTTCAAAGTACTTTCTCAATCGACCTTCCACCATCTTATCCATAGCCATTTGGGATTTCCCTGAACTTTCAGCCTAGAATGTCACAAGGGGACATGCCATTTTAGTTCTTAAGTAACTTGGTGCGATCAAAGGTGAAGGATTGACCGTAGACATGAGGGGCAGAGTGCTAAGAAAGTGTGGCATGCCACAGCCATGGCACAGCAAACTAAACACAGCCTAAGAAAAGTTAAATATGCCGAACTTGAGAGTGGCAAAGTTTTGTTATGAACCAAACATGCTGGAGGACGAGTGGCATGTAGTAAAGTAATGTACCTGAGTTCGGAGTATGTCACGTTCATTTTCTAGAGCTGCAGCAGAAACCAGTTCTTTTGATAAGAACAATGGCTTTGCTGCAACAATATGCATCGCAATAGATGACCCAACTGTTTTGAGAGCATCAAGAAGAGCACTACTATCATTTGCTTCTAGTGTGACCAATCCAGCAATACGACCCAAACCTGAGGCAAAAAAGCAATGCTCTGTTATCTGAATATTTCATCTTATAATTGATAAAATTTAGAAATCTGATATTTCATCACCTGGCTGAGGACAGGTATGCATATAAGATGAAACAACACCATGCCCAGTTGTGGACAACATGAAGCCTCTTCTGAATTTTACATTCTCCCCAACCATGGCAGCAACTTCTGTAACAGCACTTTGGACAGTAGTTTCCCCACTGAGCTTAGGATGATCTAGATTGATAGACATGTTCTGCAAAGTTGGAGAAATATAAGGTTTCTTAGCAATGTCCGAAACCAGGAAAAAGTTATGGTACAAAGCTGCATTACATTTTTTTCTATAGGATCATGAGGTTGGGATATGCCAGGGATAATACCATACCTCCAGATATTCAGGACCAAAAGGCAAAAACAAGTCATCAGGACTCTGAGCAGATAAAACCATCTTTGCCAATGATGAAGCCTGCATGGCGAACAAAAATGGAAAATATAAAAGAATTAAAGCTAGATCTTGTACATGTTCTGCGGTAATAGTAGATTATATGTTGACGGAATATCACACAACCAATGAATTAGCACAACTCAAAATGTGGCATGCATAATCTTCTTTACAGAAGTGTGCCAGCAAAGGACGGAAACACTATCTCCCCTTGTATTTTACAAGCACCAAAACAGAGATCAATATTTTATTGTGCCAAGTATCGACAGCGTTAAGTTTGCAATCACCAAGTACTTGTCTCGAAGAAATGAATCTAAAAGAACATTGCTTTGATGTAGTTTTATCTTTCATTTGTTACGTATTTTCCCAACAAAGAAGCTCATCTACCAGCGATAAAATTATTACTGGGAAAGAAACCAACCAGATACTGGAAAACATCATTTCTTGCTACAAAATCAGTTTCACAGTTGAGCTCAACCACAGCAGCCCTTTTCTCATCTTGTGCAATAGCTAGCAAACCTTCAGCAGCAGTCCGTGAAGACTTTTTGGCAGCAAGAGCAACTCCTCTCTTCCTTAGGTCCTTCTGCGCAGCCTCTGAAAGAAATTAACAAACTCAAATAGGAAAAGTGAAGCTAAACAAATATCTAAACTAAATCATGCTACCACACTGAGAAAGACAAGCTAACCAATATCCCAGTTGCAGCTAACTAAGGAAGCCTTGACATCTTTGATTGGAGCACTCGTTCTTTGTCGGAGTTGCTTAATAAGGTTCATTTGCTCTGAAGCAGGCACCTCGGAGCTGAATCTCCTAAGAAACACACCATCTTGGGGACTATGAGTGCCCAATTGATGGGCCTCAAATGCTGAGGAAGAGCATTTGTATCCCCGACAAGATTGTTGTTGAGCGCGGAACAGAAGCCCTAATATGGGCCTCTTAGCACCTTGACCCCAAGTCATTCTCAGAATATACTGCAACTACACCACAATATATGCAATACCTTTTCAGTCTAAGAAACAAATCAGTGAACATCACAACAAAACTTATAAGGGACGGAGTAGGACAGGGAGGTTTGAATCTCATTTACCAACAACAGAGATAATAAGAGCGAAACAATCAAACAAAGGTGAACTCAATGGATCAAAGCAAGTTAGGGCCTACCAACAACAGAAATGAAAACTATCATGCAGGTGCTAAACTGGAAATAACCCAAGCGAAGGTTACACAGATGTCCAAGCCAGTAGTACACTTCACTGAGAAAATTTGAAGATCTAGAAAATCGCAGGTGAAGCGAGTCTGCAATGGCAATGGAGTGCGTGGGTACAGACAGGGTGTTTCAAGAAAAGAAAAAGAAAAAGCGACCCTTGTAGTCTACAGTCTGAGAACACAGAGTCAGAACGGAGATCTCATCTAAACTCCAAGGCCAAACCAGCGCCAGCACACAGACATCTCAAACTTGCGTCCCTTCAGACAAAATCACACACACGAGGCTACGACATCGTCGGAATGGCCCGAGCAACAAGAACTGCTCGGTGATAAATAGCCTTCAGAGGCAATCGACGAGGAGAAAGTATTGAAGAGAGATGCCTTACTCGGAAGGAGCAGAGCGGGAGATGGCCGCCGGAGCGCGCGGACGACCTAGGCGCGCTCTTGGGCGAGGCGGTGCAGCGGCGAGGGCGCGTGATCGAGGGATGGGGGCGGCGGCGGCGGCGCGGCGCGAGCGAGTCCGGGGCGGGTGTGTCAGTCACACACGGACACAAAGCACGCACACAGTGGCCGGTTGTGGGCTGGGCCTACTGGGCTTACACCCCCAGGCTGCTAGGCCCTTATCATACCGTGCCTTTTCTTATCTCTACCTCGCCACCTAATTACTACCTTGTCCTCAAAAAAAACCTAATTACTACCTCCGTTCTTCCAAGTTACTTTATTAACTTTTTCGTTTAACTTTTGACCATTCGTCTTATTAAAAATTTTATAAATATCATTTATTTTATACGTGACTTGCTTTATCATCGTATATACTTTAAATATAACCTATTAGTTTGTATATTTGGATAAATTTTTTAAATAAGACGAATGGTCAAAATCATGAATTAAAAGTGAACAAGGAATAATAATTTGAAACGGAGGTAGTATAAAGCAAGGATTCATTTTTGGTATGTTGTAATTTTGCAAACCCCCTTAATATTTATAGAAATTAACCCACCACCCTTTAGTATGTTATATATTTTTTAAAAAATCTATGATGTATCATATACCAACACGAAGCACCTCATCTTCTCTCATCGTCCCACATCATTACGCACACCCATTTATCTTCTTACGTCGCTCACATCCCCGTCGTCGTTCTCATACACAACGTCTACCGAGGATATCTCGTTTTCTCATCCTCCGAGATGCAAAGTCACCGACCTCTATGGCTCTTTTACGTTTTCGCTCGCGAAGTCCCCTTTACTCGTAGCAACACATAGGCATTAATTAATCTACCCGTAGTGTCTCATCTCCTCTCGTCCTCCTGCACCGCCGCACGCATCCCTTTATCTTCTCACGTCTCTCACACCACCGCCATGGTATTCAGCCGTAACGTAGATGATTTCTCATTTGTCTTGCTCTTTATTGGATGCGGAATCGGGGGAGTCCATGACTATGTTCACATTCGCTAACGAAGTCCTCACCACTATACCAACGTCTGAGCATTTATCTACCCAGCGTACCTCATCTTCTCTTAGCATCCTGCATCGCCGCACGCACCCATTATCTTCATCGCTCGTATCCCTATTGTGTTGACTCTCCGTCCTTCTGGGTGTAACATCTACTGGAGATCTATCTTTGTCGTGGTCCTCATCGATAGGGGATTGGCAGCATCCATGGCTCCCATTCACCTTCACTTACGAAGCCACCCTCACCTGTAGTAATGCACTGGTATTAACCAACCCACAATACCTCACCTCCTCACGCGGTCTCACACTGCCGCACACACCCTTTGTTGTCTCACATCGCTTGCATCCCGACGACGCCATTATATTCACATGCGTCCTTTGTTGTGCTTCACATCAGATGCGGAATTGGTAGTGTTCATGGCTCCCACGCGCCTTAGCTAATGAAATCTGCTTCACCCGTAGCAACGCACAAGCATATTTGTTAGTTATATAAAAATACAGCTTCGGAAGCCCAAGAAGCTAGTAGCTTTTGATGTTGAAGATTCCTGCGGTCGACGTGGGCTGCAGGATCTCCTTCATCTTCCTTCTTAGGTTGTCGCTCGGGCGCTGTCGCTCATCCACAAAAAGCCAAGGGCGGGAGTGGCCTTGCTACCAACAGAGGGTGGTGGTCGAGGCCGTTCACGACGGTGATTAGGGTTAGAGTTTTAGGGTTTCTGGGGGTAGGAGCTCCAATGGCCTCTGGCGATACACAAGAAGATGGAGGGAGCAGAAGGTCCGTCAGTGGTGGCAGCACGACCGGCGACGGAGACGAGGCGGCGCTCAACCAGATGGGGCCAGACATCCGGTGGGTGGTGACCGATGGTGAGGCCATGGAGGACCGACGGATTAGGAAGGGCGTCATTGCGTGACGGCAATGGACGGTGTACCTCGGAAAAATGAGCGGGGTAGATAGGTTGTACTTGGGCCCTAAGTCATAGTCTCTCCGTCCCAAAAAAAATGATAGTTTTTTCCAGACATATTAGGGTAGATGAAAAAGAGTCATGCACCCTCAATTAGTTGAGTTTTAATGATAAAATGGAATCCATTTTCATTAATGCATGCCTCGGATTTATTTTTTGTGGGAAAAAAATCTAAACGACCCCTTACTAGAAAGTAGAGCCTCTGCTGTAAATCAAGACGATTACTGTAGAAAATGGCCCGTTCCTAGAAATACATTTCCAGATACGATATAGGGCATCACCTGTGACCATCTTTTCCAGGGCTGGGCAGGGGCGACCCACCCCTTGTAAAGTTGTAATGGTGATTTCTAGGGGTGGGTGAGGTTGTGGCATGCCCCTAGAAATACATCTCGCAAGAAAAATTTCATAAATTTTACATATGATGTCGGATAAAGACAATTTTATATCAAAATTATAAAACTCGAGAGATCTAAAGCTTTCTAGTTGACAATATTTTCATTTGAGATCATTAACTCATCCAAAATATCATTACAATATCTCTAGTTCTAAAATCAAAAGTTTTTACATTTGCCAATTTGAACTACATCTCAAAAAATATTAGATTTTAGGTACTAAGCCATAGTTTAGCTCATGTATAAAAACAAAAGAGACTGTAAACACACGGAGCATATGAGTTGTCACAGATTTTTAACATAATAATATTTTGATTCTGTAAGAACATGAATAGATAATCCAAAGTTGGATTATCTATTCATGTTCTTACAGAATCAAAATATTATTATGTTAAAGAGGCTCTTGGAAATAAAGGTCACTATTGCTAAGTTGTGAGCATATATTCTCATCATGAGAGTTAATAACTTCATTTGCTATTTGCATGCATTACTACACAAAAAGTTTTTAGGGTTGGTCAAATGGTATACCTTAACAGCATACTTGTTTATCAAAGGTTATGAAATTCGAAAAGTGATAGTCAAATTTGTTTATAAGCACTACCTGATGAGGACATCACCGGCTTAGATACGACCATTTTAATGGCTTGCAAATCAAAGGTGAATCAATCCTATATCACAATTATTGTTGGTACATTCGATAAATTGATGCTGCGCCATGATGTATGTTCATTGTCATTTTCAGAAATACATACATGGATTAAAAAGAGTGCTAGACATATATGGAAGGCATGGAGGACCAAAGAAGTTGATTGGGGACCAATTCTAAGTATTCCCACGTCCCCCATCAGGTTACCACGTCACATTGGTCCAAGGAAGGAAAGAGACCAAATCCAACACGTTTTGAAAAGTCTGGATTCGGACTGCAGGAAAGTGCTGACTTGCGACGGCCGCCACGGTTTCATCCGGACTCCGTTTTGGGCGATTAAGTACTTGATGGAAAGCTTATCAAGTCTACTTTCAGATGGATCCGGACTCACCCTCATATCTGTTGGGATGCGGCCACAATCATCGATTTACTACAGAGACCTTTTCTGCCCATGGTGCTGCGTCACCTTATTTTGGGCCAATGGGCCGTGTATCAAGTTGGGTCCATTAGGGGCGCATCCTAGGGTTGTAGGACGACCCCAACCTCTTCCTGGTCGTCCTCCACCCTCTTTTATACCTCCATAGCCGCCACAAACAGATTGAGTTTTGTTTAGATCAAGTTTAGCCATTGCTACTTGCTTGTAAGCGCGCGTGCTGGTCCAGCCGCCCGTCTTCGAGTCGACGGAACCCCACTTCGTTGGTGATTGAGTTTGAGATTGAGACACTTCAATTCCCATCTAGTAAATTCAGTACTTGTATCATACTTGTTCTTGCTAGTTCTTCGATTGCTTGCAGGACAGGTCAGGTGACGCGCTCCCACAAGATCGCGGCATCCATAGGAGGTGGTGTATCGGTCGCTAAGGCGCAGTCTTTGAAAGGTTGTAGTCGGGCCGTGAACGTCGTCTCCTCCAATCGAGTTATCCCCCACGCCTCTCATCGAAAGATCGGGCACAAACCCCAGCGGGTTCACATCACTACCTGATCAATTTACATTTATAGTATTTAGTTTTCAAAATTCCAAGCAAGCGGTAGGAATGCAATCTGGAATGCATATAACAAATACTACATGCATTGCATCATGTACAACCCCTGTTAACATCATACATGTAATGAACCGACAACCTACTACATTGGTTTCCATGATTTAAACCAGACAACTATTTACCACTTGGTGTCTATGTACAACATCTGATTATAGATTCAGACCACATTAACAAGTTGATCACCTGAGACATGTAAAAAATTACAGGTTGCGTGATGAACGTTGTTTGATAATAGGTTACGAAAATATCTCACTCTTCTTCATCAAAAAAGTTGGGTTCTGTCGGCTTTTGCAACAGCCTTGAAGGCACTCTTTCTAGCAAACGAGCCTTTCGAGAGGCATTCCTCCGTAAGATTCGCACCATGTTGCACGCGAAATGTCCAGCATAGAGTGCTGCACCTAGACTGCAAGAACTAGAGCCATCACTCACAATAGCTGCTTGGAACCTCCTTTCTTTCTGATACAAACTATCCTCCAGCTTCTTCCTGCAGTACCTGTGCCATGCTGCCTGTATGAAGCGAGCAGCCCAGGTCCTCCATTGATGGGAGTAAAATCTGAAGGTGTGCCGGAGCTGTTTGCTGTGAAGCCTCCGATATTGGGTGGCCACAAACTTTAAGTGATCAACCCTTAGAGTGAAACCTTCGACTTCTGACAACGTCCTCACTGTCCTGGTTGAGCTAGGAAGGCTTGAGCCTGAAGTGGGATCCAGAGCCCATGTGAGAAGCTCTTCGCCACAAAAGTCGCCGCTTTTGAGAACATTGGAGTTGAAGAAGCCCATTTGCCCACTGTTTGTTGTCATGCTCTCTAGTTCTCCTCTCATGATGAAGAGCATCTCATTCACCGGGCTGCCTTCATGAATAATGCAACTTCCTTCTGTGTAGAGCATGGGCTTTAGACGATCACACATGGCGTCCAAGAGCTGATTATCCATGTTTTCAAACATTGGAACCTGCAAAAGTAGTTGGAATTAATGCTACTTAATTAAATGAATTAAGGGATAATATGTATCGATCAAAAGAACAAAACTGATAGAAAGATGCAACTATGAATTGTGTATAAAACTCTAGACTTCCTCATAATCCTCGTATAACCTCCATTGGGGATGTATGTATTTCATATGGAAGCTTTCAAAAGTTATTAACTGCCATCAACTCTAAAGGGATAATTATTATTCAAAAAGAAAAACATAACATGATATAAGTATACTAAAAAAGGAAGACAACTACATAGGGCCAATAAAGTAAATCAAAACAGAATTTTGAAAATATCTAAAATACACATTACAAATTTAACGGGTTTAGAAGGGAATGATCATTAAATGAAAGCACATAACTTTGTTGAACAACTTAATTTCATATCACCCAAATTGTACAAAAAATTTAGCAAAACAAATGGTGTTTGTCTGTCCCAAGTATTCCTTTTCCGTATTCCTTTTCCATTATCTTTGGATGGGACAAGAGGCAGATGAAGATTCCTTATGATTATGGATACAATCTACAGGTATGAGAAAGTACCCTCATGAGAAGCGATAGACAAAGATGGCGCTTTACATCTCTCCTAAGATCCTTAGGAAGATTTCTAAGAAGGTCCTCTTCATCAATCCCTTGTGTTTCTTGCCATTTATATTGATCATGACGCAATATTCGTTCCTTGATATACTCAGGACGTAGTCTGTGTGCCATCCATTGCTGTGTGTCACGTCTTTTCACTCTCATTTCTTCTATATGCCCATAGGTTGATTGTAAATAGGTCTACAATAATCCAACCGAAACAACTGAAATATATGATCAAATCATGCGCTGATTGTATAATTCAATTTATTGTTCCTATTTACATATTATTAAACTTGGCTTGCATATAGCATAAGTACATGAAAGTACAAAAAATGAATCATTTTAAGGGTAAATCTTATATGATAATTCATATAGAGAAAACTGATTTTCATAGCTCGTTCATTGAAGGATTATGCAAAAAAAAGATCACTTGAAATCTCTTGAAATTCTTCAAAATAAAGATCTCAAAGTAGGTTTTAGCCCATGATATTTTGAAAATAACCATGTTGGTGTCCGCATCAGTTGATTAGAGGTAACAATAATGATTATAATGGCCAGTATAAGGACACACTATTCTTTATAAATATACTGGACCTATATCTAAGACTTAAATATCAAATGTTCAGGCTACTAGGAGCAGCATGTCTCTAGACATCAAATGCAGGACTACAGCATATGAGTTTACCTGTTTGGTGTTGATGCCTTGAGAAGCCAGAATGGTGGTTGTGCAATGTGTTTATCATTTTCACAGTTGTTAGTCTAAGTACTATTTTTCTTCGGGTGAAACTATTTCGTCCGGAACATCAAATGACTCCAATAGATTAAATAAACAAAATCTTCCAAAATATATAGGGTACTCCTTTTGTCTAGAATCTAGCTATACGGTCTTAAGTATTCAAATTTTACATTAGTTTTTCTACAAAGTGGTGGTAGAAAATGTTACTTATGGCATTATGAAAATACCTTTTCATGACAAATATCACGGTAAATTTTAGATAAGTAATATAAATAGTTCTTTGTATGCCCCCCTCCATTCCAAATTATAAGTCATTTTCGCTTTTCTAGATACATAATTTTTTTTAATACGTATCTAGACATAGCGTATATGTTGGTGTATATCATTGTATATAGGAAAGTTTAAACGACCTATAATTTGGTATGGAGGGAGTAGTGGTCAAAGCTGGAGAGGTTTGCATTTCATTTTCCAAAGGAAACGATTTCTGTTGAAGGTCTGTTTTCATTTCACATTTGTTGAACAAATTCATGCAATGCTTTTAAAAAAGAATCTTCAGGTGCACCATTTGAACCTCCATAAAAATTCTTGTCAGATATTGCAGTTTTAATAAATTTTTACTTAGTCTATCGCATATAACAATAAAATTCTACCAATATAAAACTATACCTGCACATTACCAATAAGGAGTGCAAATAAAACTAAACCTGACGTTGAGACAAAAACAGCAAACAGATTCTCCCATATGTAAGTGCTTGTTTTCAGGTTTTGACCATTAGAACTGCAATAGAAATGGCAACAGATAAATACAGGCCCCAGGGCACTAATCTTTGGTGAAGAAAAAAAATGATTTCAATCATAAACACACCATAAATTTTGTAGTCCCCACCAAAAGCAGTAGAATAATTTTTCGAAGAAACCCGATGACTGTGAAACATTCTGGAGAACTGGTAGATAAATTCCAAAGATTGGATCTACACCGCCATCGCCATTTGTTGGGCATGCATCTTGTAAGAAAGTATTATTTCCAAATACAGCACTGCCACAATATAAAGATGCAAGATCACAACCATCCTGGCCATTACAAGCTTCTCTCCAACAGCTGTCTTCTCGTTGAATGGCAAGAATGTACCAAAGAGCTCCAAGGACCTGTAAGAAGTCAATGAATTGGTTAGTAATAAACTAAAATTTTTTGACCATGCACAATGTAACATGTTTGGTTCACCATCTTACAAGGGCTTGGGCTGCAGCTGTTAGCTCCACAAACTAATGATCCTACCTTTGAGGATTGGTGGGAAAGGACAAGTAAGAGGGTTCAGGGACAGGACAGACAGGGTCTTAATTCCGTCATAATCTTGGTAGCATGGTCGATCTGGAAACATAGAAATGGGTGTGTCTTTGAAGGTCGGCAACCCAGTCTAAGTGGCTTTCTGTCAGAGGTTAGAGAGGAAATCCGTCTGTGGGAGCTGGCTGGGGCTCGAGGATTGACTCACGTCCTCGCCCAGCTGCCAACTGGATAGGCTGGCAGGCTGGTGTCCTCTTTGGTCATGTAGTCCTGTGTGTTCTTTTTAGTGATTGTGTAGTTCTTTTAGTGCTTGTACAGTTTGTGTGAGTTGGGGTTATTTCTCTCAAGAATAACCCATGTAATGATTCCGGGGTGCTTTCACCCTTTTCCTTCTTAATACATAGATGCGCAGTTCTCCTGCGTATTCGAGAAAAAAAAACAATGTAACATGTGAAAAATCTATTGCATCAAGATTGTCTTGAGATTAGCCGTGTGAATCAAGAATAGGAACAAAATGCATAGCTTCAGAGAGGGAAAGCACAAAATATCTGTTTAAAACTTACACATATCAACAAATGAGTATATGACTTACATGACTAGCAAGTATATAAACTAGAAGGTTAAAGGCAGCACCCGGCCATGCTGTATCCATAACTGTACCAGCTGATCTTGTGATTTGAATGTAGAGCGGTATTATTCGGATCAGTCGAGGCAAATATTGGCACATGACTATGAACATTAGTATGTCCTTTTCTGTCATAACCTTCGAACCTTGGAGACGGGGTCGTACTAACAGCACAAACACCTAATAATCAAGCATCAATATCAGCTACAAACTTTCTATGTTATAACTTATAAGACAAGGAATCATGGGTTAGAAATAAATATTTGCGTTATTTAATTCTAATCTAAGAACAGCAACCTTCAATTGAGAACAGTGACTTATACAGGAAAAATCAAGTTTTCGTGTATCCTAGAAAAATCATGAGAATTACAAGGCTGGCGTGATATTGATATTGTTGACACTCAAATTGGGCCAAAGGCCAAACCGGTCTGACCGGTTTGCCAAACCGGTCAGACCGGTTTCGTTCTGTAATTCGAGTAGGATTAGGATTCCGAGTTTAATTCCATATTGTAACCTATTCGAAAGGGGTAAGACTTCCCCGGCCTATAAATATAAAGGCTAGATGGCCGATTGAGATATTCCCAATCGAATCAAACACTTTTATCTTCTATTTTGTGTATCTCTCAAACCCTAATCTTTTCCAACCCCCATATTCTGTTCTTTGCTCGTCTCTACGGCGTTCAAGGACGTTCTAGGTGGCCTGCCGACCCTAGAGCAACCCTAGATCAGTTCGAGCTCCGACGGGGTCCCTCCCGAGCTTGGGTTTCTAGGTCTTCACGGTCTCCCGACCAGAAGCGGTCAGACCGGTTCCTATAACCGGTCAGACCGGTTTGCCCCGGGTGATCAGGAGTTGGCCGTTGTGACGGCCGTGCTGCGCGTTCGATCGATCTTCAAGTTTGTTGGCGCGTTTTTGTGTCAACATACTTTTTGGCGACTCCGCTGGGGACGATTAATCTGGTGCCACAACCGATTACATCTACTCCAATCATGTCTGGATCGACGTGCGACCTTGACAAGGACAACATCATCGCCGCGACGATGGAAGAGCTCACGGACGAGGAGCGGAAGCGATACCTGATTGCTGAGGAGCACTTCAGGACGCAATTCCTGAAGGGCTTCAAGAAAGATCGCGGTGGCCTTGTCAAGAGGGTAGAGGAATTCGTCATGCCGGCTTTCAAACTGGCAAACGATCAAGTTGAAGAACTTCCTAAGGTAACTGGCGAATCCTCTGACTTGATGCAGCAAATTACTCGCATGATGGATGATAAATTACTTGCTGCACAAACCGTTACTAGTGAGTTGATTGCTAATATGTCGGGTAATTCTGATAAGGGTAAAAATAATATAGAATTTAATGAATTACCTAACTCAACTCCTAGCTCATCAGGCATGCCAGAGCATGTTTTAGATCCTAATTTGGGCATGCCGTTGAATTTTTATGCGGGTCAAACACCTTACCCTGGTTCGGTCCCCGAACCGGTCAGACCGGTTTGTATAACCGGTCAGACCGGTTTGCCGCCCAATGGCGGTCAGGCCGGTTCCATGAGTTCGGGGGCGACTAGTGCGATGGTTTTATCAAATACTACTAGTTCTGGTCCTGTTTTTACTGTTCCACGCACTACGGTTCCAGGAGGTATACCCCACGGATCTGGCTCATTTCACGCGCCGATTCCGAATACTTCCTATAACACAACGTATGGTGTTCCCCGCATTCCACAAAACAGAGGTGATGGGAACTATCAAGCCGAGTTAGCTAAGTTCAAAGAAGACATAGCAAATACCCTTAGAACAAGACTCGGGCTTGAATTGGGTAGTTCACGTTTATATCAGAAACCGTATTCGCCTGAATTTGATTTGGTTCCTTATCCTAATGGTTGGCGTGTTCCTGATTTTATTAAATTCAGTGGTGAAGACAATAGAACTCCTTGGGAACACATTAGTCAATATGTTTTGCAATTAGGAGAGGCATCATTTTATGAGGCATTGCGTATACGGTTGTTCTCATTATCTTTAACTGGAACTGCCTTTTCATGGTTTTCTTCGCTTGCTCCTAATTCTATTCAAAATTGGACTCAATTGGAGCGTAAATTTCATGATCATTTCTTTAGCGGAGAAAATGAGGCTAAGTTATCTGATTTAACATCGGTTAAGCAAAGCCGAGAGGAATCGGTTCTTGATTATTTTAAAAGATTTAAAGATGTTAAGAACCGATGCTTTAACATAACTGTTTCTGAAAAAGATTTAGCAGATTTGGCTTTTGTAGGCTTACGGTCTCATTATAAAGAAAAATTAGAAGGTTCTGATTTTCTCACTATTAATCACTTGCAAATGAAGGCCATGAGTCTAGAATTGAAATTTAAAAATGCAAAGGAATCTGCTAAACCTCATCGTTCGAATGTGCATATTATTGATAATGATTCTGATAGTTCGGACGATGATAAAGAAATTTATGCTGCTGAATTTGTTTGGTCATCAAAAAGTAAACCTGGTTCTTGTCCTTCATTAAAGCCGATCCAGAAAAATCGGCAAGAAGAAAAATTTACTTTTGATGTAGCCAAGTGTGATCGTGTTTTTGATGAATTGCTTAAGAATGGCTTTGTTAAACTTTCTCATGCAATTCCACCAGCCGATCAATTGAAAAATCGTGCATATTGTAAGTGGCATAATTCTTTTTCTCACGCAACAAATGATTGCAATGTTTTTCGACGACAGGTACAATCGGCCCTAAATGAAGGTCGATTAGTGCTCGCTGAAATGCAAGTTGACAAGGCTCCTTTCCCTGTTCATACCTTGGATGTGAACACCAAGATGCTGATTCGGCCGGAACAAGCCGATGGAGCTAAAGGGAAGAACGTGGTGATTGGAGATCCGAGGCCGGAGATAGTTAATGACAAAGTTCCGGCCAGAACAGTGATGATTGGGAGGACTCTTGATGGAAAAGAGTCTCTGAAAATTACAATTAACACATCAAGGCCCGGGGGGCAAGGAAGTTCTTTGGAAGAGAATCGGTCCGCTAGTCAGGCGAAACCGGTCAGACCGGTTTCCCAAACCGGTCAGACCGGTTTGTCTCTAGACCGTCCAAGAACTTTCAAGCCTAAGCGCCCGGAAGTGGGTACTTGGAAATTCAATGAGCCAAAGATTCAAGGGAGGGTTCTGAAGCAAGGACCTACTTTTTCGCAGCTCATGAACAAGTACACAAAGGCCGTTCAAGTTGATCGGCCGACAAAAAAGAGACAGAGGTCACCACAGCGATGGAACAGTCCTACAGATTATAAACGTCGTGGTGGTGCTATTGGAAATTCGGTGCATAACCGATTAGGCTCGTACGAACCAGGTCGCTTCACCGCTTTTCAAAGCGGTCAGACCGGTTTTATGAACCGGTCAGACCGGTTTCGGTCTGAGCCACACATTCATGTTCCTCCTAAGCAAGAATACCGTATCAAGGAGAAAAAGGAGGATATGCAAGCCCAAGCCAGTAAATTTATAAAAATTGGCGAGATTCCAGTGGCTATACAAGACTTGGGTACAAAGCCGATGGTCATTGGAGATTCGGCTCCTGTTCCAGTCAAAAGACCAATCATGGTTGATGATCATGGAGCTAGCAGTAGCGAAGGCGTAAAAAAGATCTTCCAGCCAAGGTGGTGTCCTTCCGGCTTGACTCACACGCAAAAGCGGAAGCTACAGCGCCTACGGAACAAAGAGAAGAGGGAACAGGAAGCCGAGAAGTTGAGGGATGAACATTTCAACAAGTATAGACCCATGATTCCTCAGACCAAGACCTGGCGAGTTGTGCAACCAGCAGCACAACCGGTCAGACCGGTTTCAGAGACCAGTCAGACCGGTTCTGATCAGCCCACCGCTGCAGAAGCGGTCAGACCGGTTTCTGGAACCGGTCAGACCGGTTTGTCGACAGAGGCAGGGGCCAAAACTACTTCAACCATCAATGCTACTCCACCAATTTCTCCAGTGGTTGAAGATGAAGAATTAGTTGATTTTGAGCCTTCTCCAGAACGTGACAACATGGAAATTAATGTTGTCTATTTATCTTCTGATTATTATGTCGTGCCAGAGGAGGAAATTTCTCATCTTCAACTTGGGCCTCGAGATGCTGTGTTTCAGAAACCTAGTGAATCAGAAAATCATCTCAAAGCTTTGTATATGAGAGGGCACATCAACGGGAAGCCAATTTCTCGTATGTTGGTTGATGGTGGAGCTATTGTGAATCTCATGCCATATTCTCTCTATAAGAAGATTGGCGGGAAAGACGAAGAACTGATCAAGACGAACATGACGGTCAGTGGAGTTGGTGGAGGTGATCCCATTGGTGCCAAGGGGGTGGCTTCTATGGAGTTGACCGTCGGGAGCAAGACTATTGCTACGGCTTTCTTCGTCTCCGAGGTGCAAGGTAACTTCAGTTTAATCCTTGGTCGAGATTGGATTCATGCAAATAAATGTATTCCATCTACCTTGCATCAATATCTTATTCAGTGGATCGGTGATGAAGTTGAAGTTGTCCATGGTGACAATTCTTCCTTTGTTGCAACGGCCGATTCCGATTCTCTTAGTGCAAATGAGAAGGTCCAATGTTTGTCGGGCATGGATTTGACCGACTATGAGTTGATCAGTTGCACCAAGGATGGTTTCGTTCCTGCTACATTAAAGCCGATAGAAAATCGGTTGAATTACTTATTGTAATTAATGGAGCAACGGAATCAACAGAGACAAACCGGTCAGACCGCTTCTGGAAACCGGTCAGACCGGTTTGGGTCTGAACAGCGCCGACCGAGCCAAACCGGTCAGACCGCTTTTGGGAACCGGTCAGACCGGTTTGCGTCTGGACAGTGGCTTCAAGACCGAATTGATCATCATCGAGTTCATTCGGCCGGCACATTCGAAGCTATTGAAGATCTTGGTGATATAGACAAATTGGGTCAGGGTTTTACATCAGCTGATCCTTTAGAAAAAATAGATATTGGTGATGGTACTATTCCTAGACCTACTTTTGTAAACAAAAATTTATCAGCTGAGTTTAAAGCCGAATTAATAAATTTGTTGAAAGAATATGTCGATTGTTTTGCTTGGGAGTACCGTGAGATGCCTGGTTTAAGTCGTGACTTAGTTGAGCATCGTTTACCAATAAAAGCCGGTTTTAGACCTTTTAAACAATCGGCTAGACGTTTTAATCCCGCTATTTATGACCGAATAAAAGAAGAGATTAATCGTTTATTAGATGCTGGTTTTATTCGGACTTGTCGTTATGCGGAGTGGATTTCTAACATTGTTCCCGTTGAAAAGAAAGATTCGGGAAAACTTAGAGTTTGCATTGATTTTAGAGATCTTAATAAAGCCACTCCCAAAGATTCATATCCTATGCCTATAGCCGATGTCTTAATCAATGAAGCTTCTGGACATCGTGTTGTTAGTTTTCTTGATGGTAATGCCGGATATAATCAAATCTTCATGGCCGAAGAGGATATGCACAAAACGGCCTTTCAATGTCCGGGATTTATTGGTTTATTTGAGTGGGTAGTTATGACCTTTGGATTAAAAAATGCTGGTGCAACCTATCAAAGAGCTATGAATTTAATCTTTCATGATTTACTTGGTGTTATTGTGGAAGTATATATTGATGATATTGTAGTTAAATCGGATGGCTTAGATTCTCATTTAGCCGATTTAAGACTTGCTCTTGAAAGAATGCGGCGGTATGGTTTAAAGATGAATCCACTCAAATGTGCTTTTGGTGTTTCGGCTGGGAAGTTTCTTGGGTTTGTTATTCATGAGAACGGCATAGAAGTTGATCCCAAGAGAATTGAAGCTATGAAGAAAGTCGAAGCTCCTATTTGCAAGAAGGACTTGCAAAGGTTTCTAGGCAAGGTAAATTTCTTGAGAAGGTTTATAATTAACTTGTCTGGAAAGGTTGATGCTTTTACTCCTTTACTTCGGTTAAAGAATGAAGCCGATTTTAACTGGGGGGCAAAACAGCAAGAAGCTTTTGAGAAGATCAAAGAATACTTGTCTTCACCACCGGTGCTTCGGGCGCCTAAGCGAGGAGTTCCATTTAGACTTTATGTGGCGGCCGAAGATAGAACTATTGGAGCTGTTTTGACTCAAGAAATCGGCAACAAGGAGTATGTGATTGCTTATGTAAGCCGACGGCTCATTGATGCAGAAACAAGGTATACTTTCATTGAGAAGCTATGTTTATCCTTGTATCATGCTTGTACTCAATTGCGGTATTATCTACTATCTAGTACTTGCATCGTGTTGTGCCAAACCGATGTGATTAAACATATGTTGCAAAAGCCGATATCTAGTGGAAGAATCGGCAAGTGGGCTTATGCTTTGGTTGAGTATGATTTGACTTGTGAACCTTTGAAATCAATGAGAGGTCAAATTGTAGCCGATTTTATTGTTGAACATCGGATAAATGATACTTGTGAGTTCGACGTCGGCTATGTTAATTGTATACCATGGAAGCTATACTTTGATGGATCGGTTTGCAATGATGGGCAAGGAATTGGTGCTGTTTTGATTTCTCCAAGTGGCGCCGTTTTTGAGTTCTCAAACCGATTGGAAGAAAAGCGAACCAATAATCAAGTTGAATATGAAGCTCTTCTATTTGGCTTGGAATTTTTGCAAGACATGGGAGTAAAACATGTTGAAGCTTTTGGTGATTCGCTCCTGGTGGTACATCAAATATCAAAGGTATGCCAATGTTATAACGGTTCATTAAATGCATATCTTGATAGATGTCTCGATATTGTTGCTTCTTTTGATGAATTTACTATCAAACATATTCCGAGACAAGATAATGATAAGGCAAATACTCTGGCTCAGAAAGCATCTGGTTATATGGTTGCAAAGAAATATTTCTATCTCCAAAAACCGATGCGAACAAAAGCCGAGATTCTGGTTCTGGACGAACCGGTCACACCGGTTTCAGAAACCGGTCAGACCGGTTGTACTGCCAGAACCGGTCTGACCGGTTCTGGAAGCGGTCAGACCGCTTTGTCCCCTGACAGAAGCGAAAATACTTTGGATAATGCTAATCAATCCAAAGTTAAAGATCAGGATTGGAGAGTGCCTATTATCACTTATTTGAAAGATCCTGGTCGTGGTGCAGAGAAAAATATTCGGCGAGTATCATTTAAGTATATTTTACTTGGCGATGAACTCTATCGTCGAAACGCCGAAGATTTATTGTTGAAATGTCTTGATTCGGATCAAGCCAAGGTTGCCATGGCTGAGGTCCATGAAGGAATTTGTGGTACGCATCAATCGGCTCCGAAGATGAAGTGGTTACTTAGACGAGCCGGTTTCTATTGGCCTACTATGACAGCAGATTGTTTTAAATATTACAAAGGATGTGAAGAATGTCAGAAGTTTGGAAATTTGCAACTTGTTCCTGCTGCACTGATGCATCCTATCATTAAGCCATGGCCATTCCGAGGTTGGGGATTGGATTTTATTGGACAAATTAATCCTCCATCATCAAAAGGACATCGTTTCATATTGGTTGCTACAGATTATTTTACTAAGTGGACCGAAGCGGTTCCTTTGAAGAATATGACGCATCGAGAAGTGATGGAGTTTGTTACTCAGAATATTATTCATAGGTTCGGTATTCCTCAAACGTTGACAACAGATCAAGGAACTTCTTTTATGTCTAAGGAGGTACGTGAGTTTGCCGAATCCTATAGAATTAAATTGCTCAATTCATCTCCATATTACGCTCAAGCTAATGGACAAGCCGAGTCAAGTAATAAAACTTTGATTAAATTAATCAAGAAAAAGGTAGCTGAAAATCCTAAAAGATGGCATGAAGTTTTATCTGAAGCATTATGGGCTCATCGTATATCTAGACATGGTGCTACTAAAGTTACTCCTTTTGAGCTTGTATATGGTCAAGAAGCCGTTTTACCTGTTGAGGTAAATCTGGACGCTTATAGATTGGCTAGGCAAAATGATCTTGATGCTGTTGATTACCACAATTTGATGTTGGACAATATTGATGAGGTAACCGACAAAAGATTGAGGGCTTTGAAGGAGATTGAGAAAGATAAGCTTCGGGTTGCTAGAGCTTACAACAAGAAAGTGCGAGGAAAATATTTTCAAGTTGGTGAGCTTGTTTGGAAGACAATCTTGCCTATTGGATCAAAAAGCAACAAGTTTGGTAAATGGTCACCAAGTTGGGAAGGGCCTTATAGAATTGTCAAAATCATCTTTGGGAATTCTTACATGTTGGAGACACTGAAGGGAGATCCTTTGCTTAAAGCTATCAACGGGAGATATCTGAAGAAATTCTATCCAAGTGTTTGGCAAGATGCGTGAAGATCAATGGCCGATATATTGTCAAATATCGCCTTTAGTATAAATTTTTAGCTCCTGAGTTGTATTTACTTGCTTTTTAGTTCTCAAGTTCACTAAAAACGCAGGGGGGCATGTGTTGACACTCAAATTGGGCCAAAGGCCAAACCGGTCTGACCGGTTTGCCAAACCGGTCAGACCGGTTTCGTTCTGTAATTCGAGTAGGATTAGGATTCCGAGTTTAATTCCATATTGTAACCTATTCGAAAGGGGTAAGACTTCCCCGGCCTATAAATATAAAGGCTAGATGGCCGATTGAGATATTCCCAATCGAATCAAACACTTTTATCTTCTATTTTGTGTATCTCTCAAACCCTAATCTTTTCCAACCCCCATATTCTGTTCTTTGCTCGTCTCTACGGCGTTCAAGGACGTTCTAGGTGGCCTGCCGACCCTAGAGCAACCCTAGATCAGTTCGAGCTCCGACGGGGTCCCTCCCGAGCTTGGGTTTCTAGGTCTTCACGGTCTCCCGACCAGAAGCGGTCAGACCGGTTCCTATAACCGGTCAGACCGGTTTGCCCCGGGTGATCAGGAGTTGGCCGTTGTGACGGCCGTGCTGCGCGTTCGATCGATCTTCAAGTTTGTTGGCGCGTTTTTGTGTCAACAGATATATATAGTTCCGTTGTTGTTGAAGGTTAACTAAGTGGCATAAAAATTACCTGAGGGAGGGGAAGAACAGCTAAGAGATCAATCAGAAAATATGCTGTCAAATACCGCTTTGCTATTTCAGATGTGTCATCAACCAATACACCGCGACCAGACACTCTCGAAGAGGAAGCAATAAAGCCTGTCCTGAACTGAAATATTATACGGAGTAAATAGAAGATATCCGTGAGAGAGCGCAGGATACTTGCTATCTTTTCCAACTTATCATCCAGATACAAGCAGTTGTTATCACCATCAACGGCAGGGGCGTAGAAGAACAAAGAATCCACAAAAACTGAAATAAGGCATGAAACCAAAAATATCTTGTTCCATGTCTGCAAGAATGGCCCCCGAGGATCAAGAACTTTTGCCTTGGACTTCATTCGGTCCGAAGCTTCTTTGCTCAGAGTTTCAGAATGCCAAAAGTATAACTATTCTTCAGTTCAAGACAAAGTCATTATATGTGGTCTGAAACAATGTTATCTGATCCACAATTGATTCCTCTGATCTCCAGTCCTGCAACCTGCGCATAAAATTCAATCCGAGAACTATCCGTGACGTTTTTGTGGTGTCATGCGTGATGAATTTCGAGCCCGATCGGGATGTGAACTCGATCGAGCTGGCTGTCACATTATTTCCATGGAGTAGGCTTTTCTCTGAAAAGATACGTGTTTTTCTTCAAGAAAAAAAGAAACCACCAAGCTACCCCCACAGCACTGAATTACTTATACATGCTAAAGTTTTGGCACGGCAGTGCAGCATTCAGCCTTGCACTACATTCTTACGTTTCATGTCATGTGATGAACTATGTCATTTACAATGCAAAGATGGAAGCGCAAACTTTAAGGTTACCTCTCGCACTGCTATTGATTCCGGTCGCGACTCGGATACAGTCAACCATAAGTTCTTCTGTGCGGCATGGCAGCATCAACAACCTCTCCCATAATCACTGGCCGGTCATCCAAGATTTGAAAGGCACTACTCCAGTCCTGGCCCTGATGTGTGAAGGGACGCCAGAAGCACGGAGAACACCCTGAAAGAAACTAGAACAGCAGCAGCTGTTCCACCGCTACATCACACAGAGAAAGGGGCACAGCTCCCTATCAATTCATGAAATCGTGAGAAGGAGACGGCGGCGTGGCGGCCGAGGAGGTGGAGTTGGGAAATGGGAACGACAAGAGTGAAGGGATGATGGATGTGGATGTTTACGAGGAGGTGGCGGAGAAGGCCAAGCGGAACGGAACTGCAACTGCAAGGCTTGGAGAGTCCGCTTTGGTCGTGCCTTTTTTACGGTGTGCCATACTAGCAAAGTGACCGGGGTATTACGGTAACCTAAAAAAATACCCCCGTGAAATAATTACTAGGCGGTCGTTTCCCTCCCACGACTAAATCGTTCCAGCCCCTGTCGCCGCATCCCGCCGCTGCCGATTCCCCCCGATTCGACGCCGCCGCCGGCTCCTGATTCGACGCCGCCTCCCGATTCGCCGGCGCCGCCCCCTGTGTTCAACCCTGCCTTGGTTGTAGCGGTTGTCTTCCTCGTGACGCCGACTGCCGGGGAATCGCGGCAGATTACCACATCCGGTTGTTGCATCCCCGACGTGCGCGTCCATCCCGGGGAGAAGGGCATTGTGCCTGCCCTGCCACCATCGAGGTGCTATTCTACTGGGCAATTTTTTTTTGTTGGTTGATGATGTGCCTATGCAAATGACCAAATGTGGTAGTCGCCATGGATGCATTGATTGAAAGGTTGAATTTGCATACAGAGCATTACGGTCAGATTTCTTTGTTTGGTTGGGTAGGTGAATTTGATTTTGAACAAGTAGTAGTTTATAATAATGTAAATAGCTATGTGATTTTGGTCTTAATTCCTGATCTGTATTTTCTCATGCTTTTGAATGACGTCAGTTTAGAACATGTCCTTATTCGGAGAGAGTAGATATTAATGTGAATGATACAGCGGTTTACTTATGGCCTCTGTTACTGGTAAGTTAAATTACTGACAATGTTCCTTTATTTTATTTTGGTTGCAGGTCAAAGCAATGGAGGAGGAAAGGTTCGCTAGTCTCGAAGAAATGGAGGAATACAATAGCGTTGTGAATCAGACCTTCGTGAGGGAGGAAGATTGCTACGAGTTTTACAATAATTATGCAAAGCATAAAGGGTTTAGTGTTAGAAGGAACCGTAGGAGATTCAAGGAAGGCACAAATGAGGTGATATTTAGGCGATTTGTGTGCTCCTGTCAAGGGTATAGATCAGAAGAGTTCTTTGAAAGGACGGATAAAAAAAGACAACCACGTGCCCTCACTCGATGTGGATGTCCCGCTATGCTTGATGTTAAGTGGAGTGAAAGTACTGGCTTATGGTATGTGAAGGGCTTTGTGGATGGCCACACGCATGCCCTTGCAAAACCGGAGCATACTTTTGTTTTGTGGTCGCACCGAGGGCTTAATGATGTTCAAAAAGCAGAGGCAATTGAGCTGGGGCTTGGTGGTCTTCGTCCATTCCAGACCATGGACGTAATGGAGGCGATCCACGGTGGTCCAGGCGAGACCAGATTTATTTCTCGGGACCTGTACAATTTCTTTGCAAGGTACAAGAAGGGAAAGGTTGAAGGGAATGATGCTGAATATGTTTTGAATCATATGCGTCAGATGGAAGAGAAAGATCCTGAGTTTTTTTTTAAATACAGTTTGGATGCACAAGGCAGGTTGAAGAACCTTTTTTGGTCAGATGCACAGTCGCAGTTGGACTATGGGGTTTTCGGAGACGTTGTTGTATTTGACAGCACGTATCGTGTCAACCGGTACAATCTCCCATTTGTCCCTTTTATAGGAGTGAACAATCATCGAAGCACAGTAGTTTTTGGCTGCGGTATATTGTCAGACGAGACAGTTTTTTCTTATATATGGCTGCTTAAGGCTTTATTGGAGGCGATGCACCAGCGGCATCCAAAATCATTAATCACAGATGGGGACGCAGCGATGGCAAGAGCTATCGAGTTGGTTTTGCTTGAGGCAGATCATAGACTGTGTAGTTGGCACATAGAGCAGAACATGGTTAAACGGTTCCGTGGACCGAAGCTCAGGGATTTCAGAAAGTTCATATATCTTCGAATGGAGGTTGATGAATTTGATAGACATTGGAGTGAGTTTAGAGCCGTTTACAAAATCAAAGAAGATAACCTCTGGGTAAATAGGATGTATGAGCTTAGGATGAAGTGGGCTGCGACTTACACCAGAGGGAGACATTTCTTGGGCATGCAAAGCAATCAGAGGAGTGAGAGTCTGAACTCAAGGCTTCACAACCATTTAGACAGAAAGATGTCACTGGTTGATTTAGTGGAGCATTACGAATTCTGCATCGCAAGCATTCGGTGGAATGAGATAGAGCTTGATGCAAAAGCGATGGTTTCAACCCCATTCACTGAGCCTTCTGCACTAGGGCTTGAGAAAAGTGCGGCGACAATCTTCACACCAAAATTTTTTGAGAAAGTAAGCATCCAGATTACAAAATCCTGTAATTGGTCTGTGAATCAGATTACCTTGCATAATGGGTGCTTTAGGTATGTGGTTGCATTACAAGGCGATAGCCAAAGGTTTTTTCACGTGACCTGTTCGTTTGGCTCATCTTTGGTTAATGCTACATGCCATTGCCCGAAGATGGAGCGCCAAGAAATTCCATGCGCGCATATTTTCTGTGTGTTGAAGTATGCTCGTATAGAGAGCATCCCTCCTTGTTGTGTCTCTCTTAGGTGGACGATGAAGGCAAAGAATGGGTTCCCAACACAGATCCGTACAAACACCCATGTGTGGACTGAGCAGATGGATCGTTTCCATGCCCTTCGCAACAAGGGCAATCAAGCTTTATTCAAAGTTTCAAGGAGCAAAGACGAGACGGAAAAGGTAATGAAGCTACTTGATGATATTTTAAAACAGGACATCCAGGACAATGGAACAGAAGAGCAGACATCATTTGGGCCATTGCCGGCTCATTTCTCAGGTGCCAATCGACCATTTGTGACCAAAGTATTGGATCCAGTTAAGGCTGGGTTTGGATGTATGTATTGGGGCCTAAGTATTGGCATTGGAATTGAAGGGTCTGAATACCAGCTGTTTGGCCCGCTAGGCATTCGCTGCCGGAATCGTGGGCCAATGCCGCGCAACATTTTCGCTTGCCTGCGGGAGCCCGCGGACAATTCAGAGACCTGCCGCTCTGTATTGCGCAGCATTGGCGATTAGGTGCTTCCCCTCCGTGAAGAAAAAGACATGGGTGCCGCCGCCGAGGGAGGCGACGCGGAGGGAAGGGAGGGCGACGCCGAGGGAAGGCCGCCGCCACCGCAGGTTCTCTCTCACCCGCCGGTCCAGGTGCACCCCGCCGGTCCCGTTCGTCCCCTCCGGCCCCATCCTCCCGCCGTTCCCCTTCCTCCCCGCCGACGTTCCCGGCGTTCCCCTTCCTCCCGTCGTTCCCCTTCCTGGCTTCCTCCACTCCATCCACCCTGCTGCCCGACGTGGATTTGGACGACGCCACGGCAGCCCATGGGCAAGGAGCTCGGGGTGGGGAAGACGGCGCGACAGAAGGCAGGGGGCTCGGACCTCGGGCGGGGAAGATGGCACGACGATGGCAGGGGGCTCGGACCTCGGGTGGGGAAGATGGCGCGGCGACGGAAGGGTTCTGCAGGGCACGGCGGCGGCTCCATGGCTCCCCAACTCCACGGCCCCCACCTCCAACTACACCGTAGGCGCCGCCGCCGACCTCGGCATCTGGCGTGTCGCCTTGGGCGCGCGCGGAGGGGCGGTAGTGCTGGGCGGTGGAGGGGGTTCTCCGGCGGCTGATTCGGAGGGCAAAGGTGGAGGTGGGCGACGGTTAGACCGACGGGGTCGGGGCGTCGCCGCGTCGGGCACCCGTCGGAGCTCGCCGCAAGCAAAGCTGCGTCGCGCGATGAGAGAAGGGGCGAGATGAAGCGCCGGTGGAGACGAATATCAATTCCATCCTCTCTTTACATCCAAACAGGAATTAAATTGGATTGCCTCCTTGGATTCTAAAGGACAATGCGGTGGCCATCCAAACTATAGCATTGGAATTGTGGCCCATTTCAATGTCATGGTTGCTTTGGCATTACATCCAATTCAATTCCAAGCTCCTCAATATCGACATCCAAACGGACCCTAAGATAATTTCGAAAGGTGCTCCACGATCGAATAACAAGAGGTGGAAGGCATTCCATGAAGACTGGATCACAAACTGAAATTCTTCAGGTGAGAAATTTATAGCTTGTTTACTCCATTGCACTATGTATGTGACTAAATATTATTTATTTTGCAAATCAAGTTTAGAGCCGGAAGTTCACTTCCAGGAATATTTAAGAAGTGGGAACAACACAGGGGCCTGAGAATCACTTCATTCTGATAATTACATAGATTTTGTGCTGCTGCAGGTACATGACAAGGTTGCTGCTAGTGCGGTTTGGCTTCTCTTGTCAATGTTGATTCTAGTGTTGCTGCGGCTGCTACCAGAAGCCAGACTATTGCTCATTCTGAATGTACTTGCTTATTGGTCATTCTGAATGTACTTGCTTTAGTAGGAATAAACACAATTTTTTATGTCCAGAATCTGAATGTACTTGTTATTTGCTCATTCAGACCAATATTTTTTTTGACATGTCAGACCTATACTGTTGAGAGGTGGAAAGTGTTTGCATCAGGTCGAGTTTTACTGAATTGCTTTATATTCTGCAGGCATACTTGTCTGATAGTGAATTCGAAACTGTATTCGTCTTGCTTTGTGATGTCATGTGTATTTCTTTTCATAGGTTTGTTACGTATGGGCATTTGAGATGTATTGTCATTCAGATGTATTACACACGAAATATTTGTGCTATGTGATTGCTGTTGATGGTTAAAAATTGATGGGCATTTGAGCGCTTGGTTGAATTTGTCCAGCACGATCTGAATGACTTGGGCCTGGTTGTTTATTTAACTTATTTGTGAGGACGACATTGTAGCATGTATCCAGTTCTGTCATAAACCAATTTTACCTCATTAGGACTTTTAAGTTGCAAAATTTGAGAACAAGTTGAGATTGCAAAGCGGCAGACACAGCACCTCTAAGTATCTAGCATGGTGCAGCCTGGTTGGTTACGATTACGTTTGGGCGTCAAGAGATATGCGAGTCCACGCAACCTTGAGATAAAATAAGGCGTCGAGACAACAGAAAGATACAGATACGGGTCACGCATCCACAGATAGATTAGTCTGTCCATATAAAATATTACATCAAAGTACATGATACTCATGGTGAAATAAAACTGAGCAAAACACTTCTAGCGAAGCAACATTAGGAGTTGGTAGCAGACGGCAGGAGTACGCAGAAGAACAGTAAGCACCAAGCCAAGCACCTCTGCTCGCATAAAAAATGATCATTTATTAGTAACGCACATGTACATATTTTCAAGAACTAGTTTTCAAATGGTCTATATATTGATTGATTCATAGATAGGAAACAGTACGACAGCAATTCACGTAGCAAACAATAAGAACTGTAACTGTAACTATATCAACTCCAACTTATCAACTAGATCAACTCCAATTTATCAAGTAGATAGATCAAAACTATGCGAGAACAATATAGTATTTTTGCACAGATTAATGAACTTTCTAAACCTTGAGAATTCGAACACAAAGAATAAAATGGAAGTCATCTGGTGTTGGAGTGTGAGGACCATATTTATCATGATTTAGTAGAATAAGCCTTTGGAAAGCCAATTTGAAGTGAAGAGCACCTGCTAGCATTAAGTAGGTTGAATTCCACCTAGTAGCCACATCTAAAGAAAGACCTCCTTTTGCCATTGGTATCTGGTTGTGGTCAATGCTACCAGACGTGTCATACAAGTACTTGACTCTAAGGGCTGCACTCCTCGTCGACCTCAACTACATCATCTGGTGAGTGACTACTCTACTATAAACTAGTAATAACAATTGACACATGCTTTCCGCAACTACTGATTTATATTTATATATTAAAATCAGCTGCAGGGTTTGCACAACCGTATCAAACGCCTATCCGACCTAAAATTGATTCAAGACCACATGTGGAAGGATGTTAATGTCAAACAATGGCCAATCGTCGAATGCATACAAAAGGAAATGCAGATGACATGTAAACTGCACATAAACACTTGTCGACATACTAGCCTCTCATTACTATCTACTAACTTGTATAAAAACAAACTATTGTCACAGGTCATCATGTAGACTATTCACGTTGAAATTCATGGAGAACTGGACAGGAAACACATTACGTCCCTTCTTCACTCAGGTACTTTGCTCAGTTATAATTTTTATACCAATCTATGCCCATTCTAACATGACAGCTAACAACCAATTCAATTGCTAATGCGCAGGCGGATATGATCAGTTTTAGGCTCAAACTTGCCGTCACGTTGGTTAACTATCCGTGGAACAAAATAAAAGGAAGTCCAGGCTACAAATCAAGCGACAACGCTGAGACGTACACGCTGGAAGACAATGAGAAATAGATTACATTTTAGTTCAAACCATGTTTTGTAGGCTTGTTTAAAAATTGAGGGTTATTCATCTCAGTGCAATCAGCAAACTTTATCGATGCATGAAAAGAATTTTCTTACAATTCATCTTGTACATTAACAGCAACTATTTCTTTGCTCTCCTGGAATCATGGATTTTATAACAAACATTTCTATATGAACAGCATAAGAATCATTGTTCTGATTTCATGGTTCAACAAGAACTTAACTGATAGAATTGTCCTACGATCCAGAAATGCCGGTGACAGAAGCTTTACGGATAGGATCCCTACCAACAAACTACAAAAACATTTCTTAAACGGTACTACCTGCTGTGCAAGATCTTTGCCCACATATTGCGACCTAACCCATGAATCAATTGTTCAATATATACAGACAACAGCATCAGGGATTTTTCTGATACAATACAGCTGTAATAAGAGTAATTTCTCTACATATCAGTAAACCTGATAACATTCAGACATATTTTTCAGCAATTGCAACCAATGAGATTGTTGTGCCCAGATCCTAGACAATGTTACTGTCATCCGGTGCAGCACCAACGGCCTAACACCCCTATCCTAAATACTGTATCTGATCTTTGGATTACTAACACTAGGTCCTAGGATATTAGTACCCCTATCCCAAATACTGTATCTGATCTTTGGATTACTAACACTAGGTCCTAGGATATTAGTAAAATTGAGGCTTTCTTTTGGACAACAAGCTGCACGAATCATCTCCCACATTTCAATAGCAGATCATAGTCACCCGGATATTCTTTGCAGGTAGCCTTCCACTTCAGGACCATTCAACAGGTTATACATGCCACACAAGCAGACACCACCACCTCCCGTCATTTTTTCTCACCTGAGTGACACAACTTCTTGCACCATACAAGCACTTCACACGAGCAACACAACAACCAGCACCACACAAAGTGTATCCTCTTTACAGGTACTAAGAAACATGCAGAGAATCTACTCAAAACGACCACCCATCACAGAAATCGCACCACACAATCAAGGGAATGATGAATTCAAACAAACAAGAATCGAAATAACCGACGCACCATTCCAGAGGCATCTCGCCCAACGTGCCCATCCATCGCCCCTTGTCGTCGTCGTCGCGGTGCATCTCGCCGTCCCACGCCTTCGCCACGGCCCCGAACGCGCACTCCAAGATCAACCCACGCGGGGGCGCCTCGGCCGCACGACCAAGCCCATCGCACGGCCCGCGCCTCGCCCACGGGGCCCAGCAGCATCCCCGCCGCCGATGCGCCTCGGCCGGGGGTTCAGCACAGCCTCCGTGGCGGCGCGACTCGGGCGCGCCCGGAGCACACACCAGCCTCCCCGTGCACGTCCGCCGCAAGTCCGGGTCGGGGCCGGGCAACCCTAGCCATCCACTCCGCGAGTCCGCCGCGGCCCGGGCTTCCCGCGCTACCGCGTTCGACGCCTGCGCGACTGCGGCGCGGGGCTGTGAGGCCCTAGGCTCCCTCCGCCGCCGGCAGACCCAACGCCGGCCGCCTCTGCCACCGCCGGAGCCCGGAGAGACGAAAGAGGAAGAGACAGAGTGACGAACGCCTGACTGGAAATGAAATGAAACTAGGAGAGACATTAATATCTGTCATTTCAAATTTATATGTCAAAATTACATATGTGTCATTTTATTTTTTTTCCATAATACCCTTATGCTACCTATACTACTGAGTTCATACTACCCATACTACTAAAACGGTCGCGGTAGTATACAATTAATCTTGTCCGTTCGATCTTTACGTACTAGTCCTTTAATCTTTATGTACTAGTCCTTTTTAAGGCTAGTATGGCACACCTTAAAGAAGCTAAAAAAAACAGCAACAATCGCATAGCCAAGCCAAGCCGGTGTGAACACTGAACAATTTTGGGGCGTCTCCATGTCAGATTGTCCGTGGACTGAAGATCGAGAGTTTCCGTTGGTAGAATCCAAATCCAACGGCTCTGCTTCATTTTATGATTTTATCTACATCCGGACATGGCTGCAAGCTCTTTTTTTTTCCTGCGAAATGCCAGCTCTTTTTTTTAAAGTGAATAAGGCAGCATTATATTAAACTGACTCTTCATTACAGATAATGGCCCGGATCATCTCCGGAGCCTCATTAAACCAAACAGTACCATCAAACTGATCAGCTTGCTTAGCCATGACATGGGCTGCCTCGTTACAGCATCTACTAACATGGACAAAAGATACATAAGGATGAGTAAAGTGTATGGCCGGTCCCTAAACTATCGCGGGTGTGTCATCCCGGTCCCTAAAGTCTCAAATTGACCATTTAGGTCCTCAAACTTGTTCGACTGTGTCATTTCGGTCCCTAAACTCGCAAATCATCCGTTCAAGTTCTCAAACTTGTTCGGTTGTATCACATTGGTCCTCAAACTGGTTTTGAATCTCATCTGGACCAGGTGATCTAAAAACTTTATATCAAAAAATAATTCATACTTTTTTCATACGAACTCGAATGAAAACAAACTTTATGTCAAAATTATAGCCCTCAACGCGATCTACAACTTTGTAGTTGAAATGTTTTTGAATGTAAACTGTTTAGGTGCCAAAATATTGTTGTATATTTATATCATTTGAAATTTAAAATTTAAAATTTAAAATTAATTTTTGCGACATTAAACGACTTCAAATAAAAAACTTTTCAACTACAAAGTTGTAGATCGCATTGAGGACTATAATTTTGATATAAAATTTATCTTCATTCGAGTTTGTATGAAAAAAGTATGAATTATTTTTTGATATAAAGTTTTTAGATAACCCTGTGTTGGCCCAGATGAGACTCAAAATCAAGTTTGAGGACCGATGTGATACAACCGAACAAGTTTGAGAACTTGAACGGATGATTTGCAAGTTTAGGTACCGAAATGACACAGCCGAACAAGTTTGAGAACCTAAACGGTCAATTTGAGAGTTTAGGGACCAGAATGACACACCCGCGATAGTTCAGGGACCGGACGTACACTCCTCAAATTTTTGACATCCTGGATGATAACTCCAACATGAGATCTATCAAAAACTTGGGAGCTAATCTTTTTAATAACACTTTGACAATCAGATGCTATAATCACATGCCAAAGATTGAGTTCCAAAGAGAAGATGAATGCATTCCTGATAGCAATTGCTTCTGCTAGTTCAGGGTCGTTAAATCTCCGAACTAATTGAGAACATGCTGCTATGAAAACTCCCCTGTGATCACGGATCACAACTCCAACACCCATCTGAGATGGCGTTTTGAAAGTTGCTGCATCAACATTGATCATCAACCATCCATCCGGCGGTGGAGTCCACTTTGGAATAGAGAATTCAGACTCACACCTGTGTGATGTTGGTTGTTTAAATAAGTGCAGCAAAGCCATTTGCACATAGGCCTTTGCCCGTTCTGCAATAACATTAGGATGAACTAGATCTTCACCATTACGAACTGCATTTCTTGCCTCCCATAAATGCCAAACAGTGATAATAAAAATTGATGCATCCTCATCAGAAGCAGCAGCTAAGAAATCAAAGAGCCATTGTTTCATAGAGACAGGGTATTGGATCTTACATTTAAGGCCAAATGACTTTTTAATTTCAAGCCACACTTCAGATGCATGGCAGCATGTTAGCACAGCATGCTCCACTGATTCTTCCCTGCCACATAAATAGCACATATCAGAAGCCGGTATGTTTCGGTGCTTGAGTTGTGTTCCTGTCGGCAAGCAATTCTGAGCCATCCTCCATAACACAACCTTCATCTTGGGTGGTGCCTGAATAGACCAAAGACGTTTCCACATTTTACTAGTTTCTTTTTGATCTGAGTTCTCTCCTCTACCATTCATGCTCATAAAATTATGAAAACTTTCCATTCTAATTAATCGAAAAACATCCGGTGCCCTGGGCGGCATCTGCCCCCTGCGCAGAGTGCGACGCGTGGCCTTGATATGGAAACGAGGATTAGCAGGACCGAGGCATTAGTACTAACACACGTTGTAGACCCCACGGCAGCAGCCTTATCTATTTCGCGGAGGGAGTCCTACACGCCAGCAACAGTCCAGGAGCGCATGTGATGGGCCCCACGGGAGCCTTATCTCTTCACGGAGGGGGAAGCCGGCATGGCGCTGGGCCTCGCCACAGCGCACGCGCGTACTGCCTGGGCGACCTCCTCCGCGCGGGGGGAGCTGGAGCCATGCCTGGCCCGCGGCGGCGGCGCACGGGGCGAGCGCGCAGAGCGTGGCGGCGGCCGCGCGCGGGGCGAGCTGCGCGCCGTTCCTGCCTGCGGCGGCGGCGGCGCGTGGGGCGGGCTGCGAGCCGTGCCTGGCCCGTGGCGTGCGGCGGCGGGGCGAGCAAGGAAGCGCCCAGGGGGCCTGCGGCGGCGGCGCGCGGGGCGAGCTGTGCGCCGTTCCTGCCTGCGGCGGCAGTGGCTCGTGGGGCAGGCTGCGAGCCGTGCCTGGCCCGTGGCGGCGGCGGCGCTCCCCTCCGTCGCTGTCGCGAGCTCCACGCCACCTGCAGATCCATTCTTCATCCGGATGAATAAACATTTGTCCTCTGCAGATCAATTCTTTTTGGGTTTTTTTCTGAAGAAAGGAGAAGAGATTGGGTTGCAGTTTCTTCTTGGTTGATTCTCTTTTTCTTGTTTGTCTTTTCACATTGATAGTATATTTCTTTGTAGTTTTGCAGATTTCATCTGATTTCAAATTGTGTCAGTGGTTCAAATAGAAATAACATCTTGTGTATCTTTGTAGTTTTTGTAGAAAAATGAAAGTGTTCTACATGCATGCAGTACCAAACAAAAACTTGCGTTAGTGGTTGCTGCAGAGGGGCATCCGAACTTTTTGTCGGGACATGCATGAAGTGTTAGCACTAATCCTTCTGCCTGGCTAATCCAGTCTATGTAACCATGCCCACGTGTCGCACACTGCATGGGGGGGCATGTGCCGCCGGGGGCAGGAAATCCGCTCTCCTAATTAATGAGTATGCTGATTTGACAGTGTAAATACCTGATTTGGAGAGTGGCCAAGATGGGAAATCATTACAAGGCGTATTACTCAAAGGAATCTGTAGGATCTTTTCTGCATCTTCTTCACTAAAGCATGTTCGAATGATGTATTCATTCCAGTCGCCTGTTTCTTCAGCTATTAGAAAATTGACCATTAGATCATCTCGAAGAGAAACAATAGGTTTCAGTAAAGAAAAATTTTGAATCCAACGATCTTTTGTTAATCGGATCGTTTTCCCATCTCCAACTCTCCATAGAATACCTTTCTCTAGAAGTTTCCTCCCATGCATAAGGCTGCGCCATGTGAAGGATGAATTTCTGGGTTGAAGTGCATGCCAAAAATCACAATGAGGAAAGTAACGACCTTTCAGCACCTTTGCGCAAAGAGAATTTTGGTCTGTAAGAATTCTCCAGCATTGTTTTCCCAACATCGCTTGATTAAATAGTCATGACATAAATAGGGATAGCCTGTATGACTGATTTCAGCATAACCTCCTTTCCAGCTCGGGAAAGGGGACGATCACTCCATCCTCTCACCATTTTCCACATTCGTTCTGGTAGAAAGTTGAAGGTATTTGACGGTGATCTGCCTACCCATGATGGCATTCCCAAGTAATTTGCCTGCAATGCTTCACTATGCACATTAAGATATGTCTCACAATGCACATTAAGATATGTTTTCACTCTTTGTTTGACCTGCTCTGGGCACCTATCCCCGAAGAAAACTGAAGATTTCTGAAGATTAACTCGTTGTCCAGAGCAGTGGAGCACCTATCCTCAAATGCCAGCTCTTATTTCTCCTCAAAGCAGTGGAGATCTCTTCGGGCACAGCCCCTGCATCTTTGATGTGAAGTTTAGTATTCCCTCACTTTAGAAATCTGAATATTGTGTTTGATCGGAGAGCAAGCAGTACTAGCTTAAGTTTAAAGACTAAAATGGAAGTTGACAAGGATCATTTCAAATGTTGTACTAGTTTAGTTTGATATTCAAATTTCACATGGTTCACCCTGGATTTCAAATTTGGTAGGGAAATTTCCTTCCATTATGTCAATCGTCCCCGCGGGGTCGCCTCCCGTCCGCTCCCCTCAGGCGGCGGCGACACTTCTATTTTTCACGAGAGACGGGCGCGGGGTGAAAGGACGGGGGAGGGAGGAGTGTCGATTCAGGTGAATACATAGGGGGTTCGCTCGGAATTGTGACGGGCTCACGCAGGCTTGGCCGAATATTTCGTGGCATTGGAGGCCCAATTCTACAGGCTAATACCAAGACCACCCAAACAGCGGTATCTAGGGTCACACAATGCCAATTCCCAGTTCTAGACCTCAATGCCAACATCTAAACGCAGTGTTATCCCTTTCTTTAGAAATCTAAATATTCTATGTGTTTGATCGGAGAGCAAGCAGTACTAGTTTAAGTTTAAAGACTAAAATGGAAGATGACAAGGATCATTTCAAATGTTGTACTAGTTTAGTTTGATATTCAAATTTCACATTGTTCACCCTGGGTTTCAAATTTGCTAGGGAAATTTCCTTCCATTATGTCAATGAAACAAAAGGAATTAGACCTATCATGGGCCGCCGGACCTATCATGGGTCGCCAAAGCCGATGAACCCGGTCCAACAAGCACACTGGATGTGTTAAGGGCTCCAAATTTGATCCAAAACCCAGTCCATCATGGGGGAAAGAAAAGGAAAACGTCCATTCTAGGTCCCTCACGTTTAGTCGTTGTCCGCATTTTGTCCTCAATGTACAAAACCAGAAATCTTTCATCCTCCATGTTCTAAAACCGTGCGTTTTACATCCCTCGACGGTTTCGACGGCAGTTTCGCTGACGTGGCGCGCTGACATGGCGTGCTTAAAATGACTGAAACTTTGAAAAATCATAAAAAATCGTAAAAAAAGGTAAAAATATAAGTCCAATTTTTTTAGCCTCCTCATGAGCATCTTTACACAATGGAGTCATTCATTTACATGTTTGATATTATTTTCTTATCGAAATAAAATAGGCAAGAAAAGACGCCATAGAACTTATAAAATGCGTAGTAAATATTTGAAATATTATAAAATAGTAAATCCAACTCATGTGTGCCTCTAGTGAGTGCGTGCATCTAGTAGAGTAGTTTGTTTATATATTATAAGTTTTTATACGGTAGAGTAAGATTATGTTTGTGCATATGCTAAACATAATCCTATTATAATTGGGTGCTTATGCAAAGGAGTTGCATAATCTAATATGTAAATAAAACAAATCTACTATATGTACACACTCACCAGAGGCACACATGAGTTGGATTTACTATTTTATAACATTTCAAATATTTACTATGCATTTTACAAGTTCTATGACATCTTTTCTTGCCTATTTTATTTCAACAAGAAAATAATATCAAACATGTAAATAAATGACTCCAATGTGTAAAGATGCTCATGAGGAAGCTAAAAAAATTTAGAATTATATTTTTATCATTGTTTTACGATTTTATATGATTTCTCAAAGTTTCAACCATTTTAAGCACGCCATGTCAGCGCGCCACGTCAGCGAAACTGCCGTCGAAACCGCCGAGGGATGTAAAACGCACGGTTTTAGAACATGGAGGATGAAAGATTTCTGGTTTTGTACATTGAGGACGAAATGCGGACGACGACTAAACGTGAGGGACCTAGAATGGACTTTTTCTGAAAGAAAACGATCCGACACCACCGAGTAGGCTCCGACGAACATTTCAGGCCCAATGTTGAATTCATGTTTTTTTTTGGCAAAAGACACACTTATAACATACGTACACTCAGCTCCTATTGTTAGCCTATATGCATGCGTGATGTGTAAGTCATGCTACGGATCACGTCAATCCTGGTGTCTATATATGTGACTTATGGTTATTGATCAATGTATTGATTGTTCCACTCTCACCTATGACTAGATGCACGCAAATTCTGCTCCTACGAGCACCTAGAGACTGGATATGCATATGTCAAGATTGACGTCAGAAAATACACACATGCCAAGATATTTATACACGACATATAGGTTCATACATAATTTCAAGGCCCATTTTGATTGTACCCAATAATGTAGTTCAGACCATTCTCTCGCACGTCACATGTGACTATGTGAGCACATTCCAAGTTATGTTTTACAGCATCGTCTGTTTTCGAAGTTCACAAGAGGTAAATATAGGATGCTTATGCCAGTTTCAACCCAGACACTACTCTATAATTTCTATAGTTTGTTAGAAATCTAGGCAAATTTCGGTATATTTTAATTCCAGAAATTATCAACAAATTCATGACAAATATGAGTGATCCAGTGGGAGCAAAGCATGTTCTTGTGTTCAAGTTAAATCTCAAATAAAACAAGAACAGTAAGCAAAACCAGAGAGGGTTTAGTGTATACCCAGGGACGGAACCAGAACCGAAGGAACCGGAATCGCCGTTACTAGTCATTGTGACTAACTTGCTTGAGGTAGTCGATCTGATTTGGTGCAGTGACGAGTTGGTGCAGTGCAGTCCCTCGAACGACCAGGCCACCAGGAAGTAGTCGTTCGCTTGAGGGAGACGGACGCCGGGACGTAGTCGTTCGTGCTGACGAAGATGCCACCGGGAAGTAGACGAGGTAGTCGTTCACAGCAGCGAGCAGGCGCGTACGAGTACGCTCCCCAAAAACCTTATCGCCCGCCTATCCCGAGCAGGATCGCTAGGCAGACGAGGTTCGGAGGCAACTGCTCACGCAAGCAGAGTGCGCGCAAAGCTTGCGTTGGGGATGCGAGAAAGCAAACAACAGGGAGAAGAGAGTGGTCTCCTGAAAGGAATACCAGAGAGAGGTCTTGTGTCGCGTGTGTTGCCTGGGAGGAGATGCCTCCTCTTATAGGCGCCCAGCAGGAGAGGGAGGATGAACCTGGACGCTATTGTCCAGCCATAATGCCATTAAGCGTCAGTTACTCTCCCCATGAAGACTGCAACGTCTCTGGCTTTAGTGTCATTAACAGCAAAAACGTTCACCCACCGCACACGCCGAGCGGCACGACACGGCACGGCCGTGGCCACGGCTCGGCGAGGTGAGCGAGCGCGCGTGTGTGTCATCCCCTTCTCCTTTTACCAACTTCACAAGCGGTCCATATTTAGACCACTATTTAAGTTAGTTAGGATTCTCGTTGACTCTCAATCCGGGATTTAGACCCCTAGCATTTATTAGTGGACCTTTAATTTCTTTTGATTAATTGAGACAAAATGGGCCAATGGCCCAATTAATCCAACATAGTTTCCATATCATATGGACGCTATCTATGGAAACTACACTCCCAAAGAAAAGTTTCTTTAAGATAAAATATCAATGAATCATCTTTCTTCTCTCTCCTTTGTTTACCCAATTCTCTTTCTTTATTTCTTGGTTCTCATGCAGACATAGTTTCCTACATGCGAAACCATTTTATTCTCTCACTATGCTATAACAAATATGACTAGATATGCAAATACATTTTGAGGTAGATTATTTTAAAATATTATATACAAAAAGGATTAAAATAAAAAAATTGTTGGGATTTTACTGGTGACAACGGATATACTTCTATAGTAAATTAAATAATAGTTGTAGTATAGGCAACTAGGAGAATTTCAATATTTGATCCCAATCCTCACCTTTCAGGATTTGAGGCATAATTCACATACCTTCTATTATTTGACATTGACGTACGAATTCTTTCAATCTGGATGTTTAATACCCATTTACTTAATTTCTAATCTTTTCTCTCCTCTTTTTCTCTCCTTGTACTCCTTATCCCTTCACGAAAGGTTTAGTCGTGTCTCCTTTCTCTCCATTTCGCGCGCTTCACACTTCTCCTTGCCCCCGCCTCCCAAATCTTTCGACACGTTGTTGTTCCCTCTCGCTCGCACCTTCTCCTCCGGCCAGAAGCTCCTTGAGCCCTTGCAGACATGTCTGAGGTGTCCCTGAGGCGCTAAGTTTAGGATAGCCCGGGCGCTGGCGCATGGTGTTGCGCCACTGCTGCATGCTTCCGTGGCTCCATATCTGCTTGCCATTGTGCCACAATTGCTTGCCCTTGTGCCGTCTAATGAAGTAGATGACATGATGAGGCTTATTTTGATTTGATGCCACGGTTGCATGATGTGAGGCTGATTGCGCTCACTGTCGTCAATAACTCCATCAGGAACCTCGGCTAGAGATTCTTCAAGTGCCCTAGAAAAATGAAAATGTGAGTTGTTTGTTCCAATAATTGATTTCCTTTTCAATTTTGTGCAATGGTTGTGAATTGTTCAAATTGTTATCCGGTACGAGGCAAATGTTCATACCGGTTCCAAAAGGATAATGTGGTGTACCTATAATCTATAGGATTTCTTGGGCCAGCGCAACCATCTTTGCTAGAAGCCATCCTGAATTGCTCGATGGAATTGCGCAAGTGCAATTTGGAATAGATGAGCTAAAGGGACATATGGAAGTGATGAAGAATAGGAAACTTAGAACAATTTTTTGTTTTATTCTGTTGTGTCTCAACTTAGTTCTCGTGTCTTTGACCATCCTTTTGGTTATACTGAAATTGATTACTGATGATTATGTAATCTCGTGAAGGGATAAGGAGTGCAAGTAGATAATGGCAAACCGGTAATATCACATGGCCTGAAAGAGAAAAAAAAAGGAATTGAGAAAAAATACGTAAAATATATAATTAAAAAAATTCGCATATCAGTGTCAAATAAGAAAGGAAGAAGTGTATTTTTTATTTATAAAGTATTGTGAAAGTGAGACTTTCAACCCTTATATTTCAATTGGTGCAGATCAGTCTTTAACTAACTAAATCGGTGTACTAATCATTCATACCTAGGACATTTTGATCCATTCAATTAACCACCGGTCCACATCATCATTGCTAGAAAGTTTCTTCGTGCATTTATACTATAAGAATTTAAATATGTTGGGTATGGTAAGTTGAAAAATTTACAACATTCACGTGTGAACCAATTTCGTTAATTCTTTCATAAATTTCTCTCCTTCTCTAATTTTGAGTTCTCTACCTCTATCTTGCTCATCCGATGAACATGACAGTGTCAGAAGAAGAGATGTGAGTCACTTGGATTATGTTGTTTGCGGTTAGTTGTTGTGGCTATCAAAATGTCAGGCCACGATTAATTTAAGTCTGTAAAATTTTGTCATGAAGGTTAAATTTTATCGTGGCAGAACTTTATGATTGTATGGTCTAAACCACTGCTAGATGGTAATTAAAATATTATTTAGTCGGAGTATGGATGCTTAGGGCACTGTTAGTTAAGGAATTGATTTGCAGTAATTAAAATATGACGTGGGATAAAAGTCATAGAGACGGAAGCAAGTTCGTTCCACAACACATTGACAGAACAAGGACCGTTTGCTCAGCCCCCGCGTCACCTTCCTAGGGTTGAATCGGACGGCGCCGCCTCCCCCGCCTCTCGCCCCGCTCCCTCTTCCCTTCTCCCTCGCCGACACCGAAGCCGGCGGAAGCCCGCTCGACAGGGATAAGGGCGGCGGCGGGCGCGTCCTCCTCGTCCAGATCCCCCTATCCCCATCCTCTGTTGTCGGCCCTGCAGCATCCGGCGGCATCCGGATCCAGCCCCGTCGTACCCGTATCCGGTGCCCTCCATCCTACGGAGGTGTTCCCAGGAACATCCTCTCCGAATCGCATCGGAGATCGGTCCCCCACGCCGCCGGTCACTGGCTCCACCGGCGCTCTGGTGGCCTCTTCGATCCAAACCGAGCAACCCCCAAACCCTACCGAATCGATGGCCGACGGCGGCGGCGGCAGCGGCTCCGGCGAGCCAGGGGCCGGCGCTGGCTCGGCGCCGGTGTGCAGCTTCGTGAGGAAACCCCCCAAGAACATCCGGAAGCGTCCCGCCGCGCCCGCCGGCTCCGATGACGACGACGATGGCGGCGGCGCCCTAGCGGCCTTGCGGTCGAAGAAGGGCCCGTCCTCCGCGGGCAAGCTCGTCTTCTCTTCCGCCGACGCCTCCTCCGAACCGCGGCGGTTCCAGTACGAATCGTCCCGGACGATCCAGTCCACGGACAGCCGCGCCACCGCCACGCTCGAGACGGAGACGGAGTTCGACCGCGACGCGCGCGCCATCCGCGAGCGCCAGCTCAAGCAGGCCGAGGAGGCCCTCAAGAAGAACCCCTCCGCCTCCGCCCCCGCCTCTGGCTCCGGGGAGGTGTACAAGGGGATCCATGGCTACACGGACTATAAGGCTGGGTTCCGCCGGGAGCACACGGTGTCCAGCGAGAAGGCTGGCGGCTCGCACGGCCCGCTCCGGGCGTCCGCGCACATCCGCCTCTCCGCACGGTTCGACTACCAGCCCGACATCTGCAAGGACTACAAGGAGACAGGCTACTGCGGGTACGGTGATTCCTGCAAGTTCATGCACGACAGAGGGGATTACAAGTCCGGGTGGCAGCTCGAAAAGGAATGGGAGGAGGCTGAGAAGGCCCGCAAGCGGCGCATTGCGATGGGTGGGGGTGGGAGTGATGATGAGGCAGCGGATGATGAGGACGACGATGAGGAGGCCCTGCCCTTCGCCTGCTTTATTTGCAGGCAGCCGTTTGTTGACCCTGTGGTCACAAAATGCAAGCACTACTTTTGTGAGCATTGCGCATTGAAGGTATGAATCAGTTTCTCGTGCTTTCCTTATGTTTTGTAGTAAATGAATTCAATTGTGTGACATAGAATTGTTACTGTTGGTTTTGGAACCCCTTTCCTATGTTTATTATGTTTTCATTCCAAGTAGTTTGTCAAGCTAAAATATTTAAGCTTGTTAGGTTACTGCATACTTCGTTCGGGTTGAAAGTAGTGTATCACCTCGGTAAACTTCGAAGTAGCTCAAGATTGTAATGAAGTGACTGATTGACAGTTTTGTTGCTGTGGATCTGTTATAGGGCCTATTTGGTGGAGCTCCAGCTCCAAGAAGTTTTGGAGCTAGCATTGCTATCTCCAGAAATTATTGGAGCTGGAATTGTGGAAAGATTAAGGTTAATTAGTTGAGCCATGTTGTTCTTCTTTAGATTAAACTTAAGAGGTTTAAGCCACTTTAGTTTGTCAACAAACTCAAATTTTTATATGGATCTTGGAACTGGAGCCCTGGCAAATAGGCTCATAGTATTATGTACTTCCTTAATTTGCTCCTTGATTAGTTAAATTCTGTTGAGACTGCCATTTAGTTTTTATCTGAAACCAAATTCACTTTAAACAATATGAAATGTTTTTACTAAGATAAGAATCATACACTGTTGGGTTTTGTTGAAGGAAATTTTACAAATATATGAATTACTTTTAACAAATTTAGGAAACTTCGAAGGAGATAATGAAGACAAATCTATTTGAAGGGATAATCTGCTTCATCAAACCATACCTCTATGGATTGTTTTTCTCTTTGTTGAATGTTCCACCAAATAGTTCTCTTGCTTATTCAGACTTTTCACAACAATGCAGCAAGTTTTACTCCTGCCAAATTGAACTGTTGAAAGTTGAAACCATTAACCTATGTATGGGATTTTTCTTTTGAATATTTCTCTCCCTACTTTTCATGACAGTCATGTTCACTTCATTTCTAAACTGAGACATGAAGAACCAAAGCCTCTGTACATCTAGTTCTGCTTCTCTAATCAGTGGCGGAGCTTGGACAGGATATGAGAGGGGGCCAATCGAATATATGTAGTTACAGAGGGGGAAACTTAGTAATTCTTTAGCACATAAATAGTAGAATTAAGTGCTTCTTTGCCCAGGCCTAAGCTCCACCCATGTCTCTAATACCAGCAGAGAAGGATAGCACCATCATGCTATCTAGAAACATATCCCTTAGTATTAAGAGATGTATGCAGCTTTGGCCACTTAAAAAAATACAAAATCTCTAGCGACATTAATCTCTCTGCCCTGCTGATTTCCCTAGTGTGATCCCTCACTCCTGAGAAGGAGTTGGAATACCATCTCATTGGCTCCATAGGAGCAACCTTATGACCAACCTACATGAGATTCCACTTCCTGCACCCCCCGGGACACATTTTGAACTCCTGGAGGTGGTGGATCTTCATTTTTTCAATAGTGTAGTTAGTTATCTTTGAGTGATCCACACAAGTCTAGAAGCAGTTGAACTTCCTACCCGGGCCTCATGATGGCCGACACTTCTTAGTGTGGGACAAGGCCTCATACATTGTCTCGGGTAAGGAGGGAGCAGTGACCTGTTCTCAGATAGGCTGGTTATGTACCAAACCTACTTATCTTGCAGAAGGATAAAAGAACTTCTAGCTTACAGACAAAGTCTGGATTGTACAACCATGCAAGCATTGAGATGGTTGCCTGGATACTTCATAGAAGAAAGATGTCCCAATCTTTACATCAAGCCACTGGCCAATGATCAAGCCTGGCAAGTTAAATCCAACCATTTTAATTAGGAGAGGTATTGGGTGGTCATGGCTACCATCTAAGGGTTGGCCACATCCTTGTGGCCCACCTCCAAGCCTCTTTCCTTTTCCTTTTTTTCTCTTACATGAACTTTGCTTTATTTCTTCCTCCAGAGGAATTTAAACAACTCATGTATTTTCCACAGAATGATAGAAACAACTTTTAGTGCCATTCTGATTATTGGGTTGAAGGGATAGTCTGCTGATTGCGATCCAATGTGAAAATAAATCTCATGTTCAAAGAAACTTCCATTGTAACATTCTCCATACTGAGCAAACCTGAATTTCATTAACGAAATTACAAACAGAGTTCTCCCACTTTTCAGGGTTCTATCGATCCAAAACTGCTGTTAATGAACCTATGCAGAGGGTAGATCATTGACAGCACCCCTACCTCTTCACCTACGACTGTGACAAAGCAGCAGAACATCAACATCTAGCCCACAGAACCAGAAAACACCACTCCTGCAAGACAAGTTTAGCACCAATCACACATTTTACTTTAAAAAAAAAGCACCAATCACACAAACTGGCCACAACCAGCACTGTGACCTCTTTGCAAATTTTGTATTTCTGACGACTCCACTGCAATGCTGCTCCAGTCTTCATTGCAGCAGGACTGCTCCCGTGTCCTCCTGATCAGCTGTCTCTGAATCATAGACAGATTCAGGCAGCATAGATGTAGTTGAATCCTGCCTGAGTTATTAGAGCATAGTACAGACGCTAAGCAGATTAAGGAACATGAGTGGTTAGTACAGAAACTTCAAACTGCTATCCTATTTTGTCTTTATCATCAGGAAAGCCTTTTACTCATTACGACCTCACCTTCTTATCCTTTTGTGACATCCTATGTGATTCATGTACAAAAGCATAGGGAAATTATTAGGAAGCACCTGTACAGTTTTACCTCTCACTGCTCTTTTGAATGCCATTTGAGCTACACACCAATTTTAGAAAAAAGGGGCACCAACTTGAAGTTACAAACAATTAAGTTCGGAATCTGATATAACCTTCAAGGGCCAGGGGCAGAAGTCTCCATAAAGAGTGGTTGGGAGCTGTTCATCATGTGAGCCAGTCCCACGGGGTGGCAAATACACTGTGGAGTGTGATTCGTAGATTGAGAGTTAGTTTTTAAGATGTTATAATTTAGTTAGTGTTTTGTTGGTGATGCAAGCAATTTGGAGCCATGCAGTTTTTTTATTGTAGAGAACTGAAAGGTTTGTATTGAGTTTACTATCAATTTAGTTTTTGCAAGGATAATGGAATAGGTATGTCAGGTCTATGATTCAGATATGGCTGTAGCTTGGTAGTTTCAGAAGCATCACGTGGGGAGTTTTGTTGATCTATGGAGCGGGATTGTGAACCTTATAATTTAGGAAATGATGAGTTTACCTGATATTTTGTTAAGAATATAAAATGGAATGGTTTATTTGCTGCCGCCTAGTGCAATCAACTAGCCAGGCAATAAAACTTACTGGCAGAAGATGTAGACTATTGATAAATGAAACGAGTCATTATTGGAATGATTCTTTCATTTAGTGAGAGTACAACTGAAGTTTGGCGATAGAAATAATAGGTTGAGAATTATGTATTGTGTGTGCGCCGATTAGAGCTTAGGATTTGAAATTAGACATAGATTTTTGTTACCCTTTTGTAGAATTATTTCTTGAGAACCGGACCTCTTTCCATTACCTTTGGTGCAAAATTTAATATCAAATTGGATATGTGAAACTGTAGCTGGGGATCATATATTTTTGCTTTGGTTGAATACTAGTTACCATCACCTCTTTGCATAACTACTTTGTGCTTGGGCAAGTTATACTGTTTCGTTGACATGAGACTCACCTGTATGCTTTTAATCACGTTCCCTGTGCCGGAGCAAATTCTAACAAATTCTGTTCTTTTTTTTAATGTTTCAGCACCACTCGAAGAACAAGAAGTGCTTCGTGTGCAACAAACCGACGCTGGGCATTTTCAACGCCGCTCAGGAGATCCGCAAGAAGATGGCCCAGGACAAGAAGCAGCAGGACTAGGACCTCTAAGCACTGATGCTGATTTAGCTGTTGTACGTTGATGTAATAATTTTGTTCTGATATTTTTTTTTTCAACTAGAGAAAAATTGAGAAGAAAAGGAAAATCAGAACCCCGTTTTAAACTTGTATCCCGCAGCTCCACATTAGGTCTCTAGCTTAGCTACCCCAGGTCGTTGCTGTGTGTACAGTCGCCTCAATGCCATTATCAGAATTTTCTGGTGGATTGAGGTGCAGGATGAGGATGCCTCGAAACCTTTGCATCTCAGAGTCTGGGACGACATCTGCCAAGACAAATCATTAGGAGGTCTGGAAATTAAAAAAAACTTAAACTAATCATTTTCTGGTGGGCTGAGGTGCAGGACGAGGATGCCTGGAAACCTTTGCATCTCAGTGCCTGGGACGACATCTGCCAAATCATTAGGTCTGGAAATGAAAAGAACTTAAACTAGTCAACAAAAGTCTCATTAAAATAGTCTGGAACATTGTCAACCAACTAGATCCCCACCACCCCACCTCTCTTCCATCCTAAAAGTCAAATACTACCTCCGGTTTTATTTAATTGATTAATGTTAGGACAATCATTTTAGGCCTTGTTTAGATCTCAAATTCCACCCCTAAATTCCACTATGCAAAAATAAGATTCTCATTACATTAAAATGTCATAACATGCATGATTACTAAATGTAGATGAAATAAAAAAGTAATTGCACAGTTTTGTTGTACTTTGCGAGACGGACATTTTAAGCCTAATTAATCAATGTTTGGATAATTTTTCACAAATACAAATGAAATGCTAAAGTGACGCAATGATTACGAAGTGACACCATACTCCCAAATTTGTGATCTAAATAAGGCCTTAGTTAAAAAATGAACTGATTGAACGTCAATTCAGAAACGGAGGTAGTACTTTCACACCACCTCTTTCTGGACTGCCCCCTTGCATCCCACCCAAATCCTTTTTCTGGGCCTCCATCCAAAAATCAGATCTCATCTCATCAAAAATGGCTCCTACCAAATCTCTAAAGGGAAAAGGATCAGCACTCCCAAACACCTATTCCAAACACGGTCTCTGACCTGTGGCGTGAAGATAGCAAAGACTGAGATCATGGCAAAATTAGGAATTTCTTTGGTCAACAAGCTGCACAAGTAATTACTAAAATCACCATTTCACATCATGATCGCTCCTCTAAAGATACTTACAAATACCTCGATCAGTTAAATCAAATACCAACCCCAACTTAAGGAAGCAGAGCCCTCCCTCCACATACTCTTAACCTGCTCAATAGAATATGAAAAAATAAACTAATTCAACCCAGAACTAAAATTTTTGTGTGGAGATTACTTAGACAAGCTTTGGCGACAGGAATTAGAGCAGGTCGTTTCTCTGAACACATAGATGAACCTAAGGGGCCGTTCGGTTCTCAAGCAAGCTTTGCCAAGCCTTGACAGCAAAAGCAAGCCTAGCCTTGCCAGCCTGAGCGAGCCAATTCGGCTCTCCGCTGATAGCAATGATTTTTCTTGCCAACCAAACATTGAGTTTTCCTGTACATCCTCGCTAAGCAAGGCAAGGCTAGCTTTGCAAAGGGATCCAATCGGACCCTAAATCAAATGAGCACCTTTTTTACTTGTCGATTTGTTAGGGCTACGTGGTATGCTTCAGAGCTTCCAGTCAGGACATACCTTCTACCATATGGAGATCAAGGAATTCAAGCCCTGTATCACACCTTCTACACCCCCACCCCCCCTGTTGTTTGCAGAAATTGCAAAGGTGATTTCGGCGAGAAATGACAACAGGTTCAACAACAGAACCTGGTCCATCGATCAAGTCCTTCATGCTGTAATGCTCATATGCATACGACAGCCCTACATGAACAAGCTAGCAATGATGCTCCTGCTAATCACATAATCATAACACGCACTACACAGGCAACACCTTCCATTCTTCACCCTGCATGTCCAAGATGCTATACTGAGGCTGCAATTGCATCAAATGATCAAAGATACAGGAGCAAGAGCAGGCCTGGGAATTTTCATCCATGACGCCACACAAAACCCTGCAAAGAGGAGTACTAATACAAGGAGTCTCACAACACACGTGTGATGTCCTTCATGACGAAACACAGGCGCTACATCTAGCTTCTACAATCATCAGAAAGCTTAAAATGAATCAGGTAACATACCGGCCTATCCGACAACCAGATACTGATGTCAAATCTTCAGAAGGAAGATCCTATCTCAGAAGCAGTAGACAGGAGAATCAGACCCCTGCTAGCAGACATTGTCAACAATCATCAAGAAATCTTACACTTACACCAATACATCAAGATTCCAAGACCAACAAACTCTAGTGCTCATCGATCTGCTCAGCAAGCATTCAGAGAGTCACAAACCAACTCATATTTGTTCTCATTTCCATATAGGCCATACACAGGAATGCCCAGTTCAACTGGCTCTCCAAAATGTTCATTGGGGCTCATATAGCCTCATAGCTGTAACTTGTCTTTGATTATCAATAAAGTTCTTTAAGTATCAAAAAATGCCAAAATGACTCGCAGGTGAGCAGGCTCTAGAAATGTTTAGCTGCAGCCTGCAGCTCATTTGCCACCTATATGTTATGTAGCAATCGTATTGTGCAGCATGCAACTTCTTGCGGGAGAGTTGCTAGCCTGCTTTCTAGTGTGAATCCCGTGTGTGGCAAACCGAGACATTCGAACTCAGTCCTGGCTGCCAATTCCTCTCCGATGGTGGTTATCTTTATTGTATTGCGTTGTGCATGCGCATGGAGTTGTGATCTGATAGAAGTGATTGTCGGATTAGCGTCATCTTTTTAGCTATGCAGTTGCCAAGGTTTTGCTATAATGTGTAGTGCATCGTAATATCCAAAAGGCCGACCTTGAAATTTTTTTTGGGCCCTAGGGCAAAGAAAAACATAGTGCCCTTCTTTTTTAACTTAAACATAACCCCCTCCTCCCAAAAACATTTTTTTAAGGAAAACATTGTAACACGACATCCAAAGTGACGTCGATTTGGTGAAACAAATTGTTGATCACATTATATACGGGTAGACATTATCGTTTTTGTACAAATTTGCTGGAAGACACCACCTCAATTAAAATAATATTTTTTAGCTGAGCAGGAGAGAGATGTGAGGAAATGTCATTTTTGCCCTTTTCTGGTCGGTTCTCTCTCTCTCTCCCTTATCTCCTCCTGGCAGCGAGCAATAGGCACGTTGCTAGGATGACACGGGTGGCATGCGTGGCCTTGGGAGCACACCGTGGGCGGCATCTACAGCAGGTCAGCATGGCCGGCGTCTTCGGTAGGGCAGTGTGGCCTGCTACAGCCTCACAAGCATTAGCGGCGACCGCGCCCTATCTCCACCTTGCCCACGGTGGCAGCATCACTGACACGCCCCAAAACTCATGACATCGTCGCATGTGTATGAAAATTTGATTTCTCATACACACAAGCTTCTCTGCCTCTGCCACCCTATTGCGCAAAGTTGCCATCTGATGGCGCAGACACTGTACTTGTGGGAAGTTCACATCCCTTATCTCCACATGATGCTCGGCAACTAAGGCATGGATAACCATGAGCGATGCAGCCTGCTCAGCCTCGGCCACCGTAGTCCTAGCTGCCTCATGATATATGAACGGAACATCATGAGTTGGACCTTGAATGATTGTGGCACCAACAATAGCCATACCATCATCACCCTGACGGCCACTGGAAGTTGGTGAACCGAGTCCTAGCAAGGTCACAAACTCTTCTATAAAAGCTTAGCAGGAACGTCAATATAACTAGCCATCTTGTAAGAGGAATGCACACAAACATTTTATAATATTCCATGTGAGAGCATATCAATCAAAATGCATCAAGGGGCGTGTTTAGATCCCAAATTCCACTATGCAAAAAGAAGATTCCCATCGCATCAAAATGTTATAATATACATGGTGTACTAAATGTAGATGAAATCAAAAACTAATTGCATAGTTTTGTTGTACTTTACAAGACGAACATTTTGAGCCTAATTAATCAATGTTTGGACAATTTTTCACAAATACAAATGAAATGCTACAGTGACATAATGATTACAAAGTGACACCATACTCCCAAATTTGGCCTTCCAAATTTGGGATCTAAACAAGGCCAAGGATCAAGCATTGTAGTCCCCACTGAATGTATCTACTGATTAGATGCATATGCCTATTATCACGCACTAGTACATGTTAGGTGCTACTACCGAGTAGCTGGCATCTAATCCCATCTATCCTTCCCTTTTAGCTTGCTGTTAAAAGTGTGCATTCAAATTTATAGTGAGTTACTTTATTAGCCTGGCTCTGATACCACTAACGGTCATGCCTCAAAACTCATGACAGCGCTGCATGTGTATGAAAATTTGATTTCTTATACACACACAAGGCAAAAATGTGAACATCATAGAACAACGAGCAACTTCATTTATTCTTGTCATGAATTACACAAAAGGCTACATCAAACTAAGTTTTTGTGTGCCTGTCCTGAATCATTCCTTTCTTCCTGATAGCCCTTCTCTAGTAGTTGAGCCTTATTTACTACCTCTCTAAATGTATTTAATTCAAATGCTTCAACGCAATGTTTAAGTGGTTGACGTAACCCATTTTTAAAACGGCGAGCCTTGGAATTATCGGCTTGAACAAATGCTGGAGCAAACCTGACAAGTCTGGAAAATTCAATCTCATATTCCCCTACTAATCTATTCCCTTGCTTCAGCTCGAGAAACTCCTTTTCTTTCATTCTCTTAACACTCTCTGGAAAACATTTTCTATAAAATGCTTTCGTAAATAAATCCCATGTTACTGCAGTATTCTCCTGGTATGACTTTTTGTGAGCATCCCACCATTCAAATGCAGTTACTGAAGCATATAAACTGCATATGTGACTTTTTCTCTGTCACTACCCCATGGCTTAAAATGCCTTCTTCCATTGCAACAATCAAGTCCTCAGCTTCAAGTGGATTATCTGACCCCTAGAATGCCGGTGGGTTCAGCTTATGAAATTCTCCTACACCCGACTTGTTCCCTTCCTTCCTGGCCATACACTCAAGAATGTCCATCTGTCTTTCCTGGGCTTCTTGCTTCTTTCTCGATATAGTAGCAAGAATACTAGCCAAAGGATCTTGATCATGGACAACTAATCTAGCATCCCCATTACTAGTTTCTTGTCCAACTTGACTAGTGTTGTTCTCATGATTATCTCCCATCTGCTATGATTTATGGTTAGCTTTAGATACTTAACGTACCAAGATATTTGCATTTTGCAATTTAAACAAAAGAAATGGAAAGAGCATAAATGTATATTCTACGGATGCTTGGAAGGCTGAAATAATGGTGCACTATACACAAGAATCCTTCTGTGGATTCTTGAAGTAACCTTGTGTCACATTGATACAGTAGTACAATATATCTTTTTTCGAGCAGATACGCCATGCATGCAGGTACTCAATTCTTTTAGTCTACCTGGCTAAGCAATTAGTAAAGAATAGTAACCCGTTCATAACTTTTCCTTTTTCTCTTTCTCAATTTTGACATAATTTATTATTGTGTCTTGTTCTTTTAAAAAAAATTAACACAGATCATTTGGGAGCAAGTTATGTAACCATATCACATAGATATATGAGTACTTCTTTTATACACTCTTATTGAAGATCTAAAGCTAGAGACTTTTTACTTGAGAAGTACATCTATGGAGCAAACAACAGTAGAACACAAACACTAACCTGGCATAGACTTTTACAAGATGTCCTATGTGGAGTAGAGACATCGTCTTTGCCATGACTACGACTACACCCAGCAACCTTGCATGCAAAGTGCAAACTTTTACACAAGATGTTGTGCTTGGATTGGATGAGACATTGCCCTGGCCTACTGCATCCCATTCACACAACCCTGCCACTATAGCCAACCCACCTAAACTTGTAGCTAAAAGATAGCTCCACCCTTATTGTGACACTCCAAAGGCTCAAGCCTTATTATTGACTTCTTTTCTAGAAAAGATCATCAAACACTGCTGTCACCAGTGCTGCTGCCCCTTCCCCCACCACGGTGCAGTGCTGCAATATTCTCGTTCAGGGAGCGGATGCGATGGTAGAATCTCTGAGCGAGCCGCTCAAGGAACATCACTTCATTTTCACTGGAGCGAATGGCACTCATCAGCTCCACACAAAGATTCTCTGCCTCCGTCACCCTATTGCGCAAAGCTGCCACCTGATGGCGTAGCCACTTCACTTATGGGAAGTTCACATCCCTTATCTCCACATGATGCTCGACAACTAAGGCATGGATAACCATGAGCGATGCAACCTGCTCAGCCTCGGCCACCATAGTCCTAGCTGCCTCATGATATATGAACGGAACATCATGAGTTGGACCTTGAATGATTGTGGCACCAACAATAGCCATATACCATCATCACCTTGACGACCACTGAAAGTTGGTGAACAGAGTCCCAAGAAGGTCACAAACTCTTCTAGGAAAAGCTTAGCAGGAACCTCAATATAACTAGCCATCTTGTAAGAGTGCACACAAACATTTTATAATATTCCATGTCAGAGCATAGCAATCAAAATGCACATCAAGGATGAAGGATTCTAGTCCATGTGAGATGCGCATATGCCTATTTTCACGCACTACTACAGGTAGGTGCTACTACCAAGTTACTAGCATCTAATCCCATCTATCCTTTACTTTTAGCTTGCCGTTAAAAGTGCTTTCAAATTTTTAGTGATTCACTTAATTAGCATGGCTCTGATACCACTAACTGTCACGCCCCAAAACTCATGAAAGCACCACATGCCTATAAAAAATTGATTTCTCATACAAACACAAGGCAAAAATATGAACATCATAGCACAACGAGAAACTTCATTTATTATTGTCATGAATTACACAAAAGGCTATATCAAATTTATTTTTTTCTCTCATCACCCGGCGCATCCTACTCCCGTAGATATAGCAGGTAAGCATGCTAGTCACCATCACCCATCTCACTCAAGCCAGGACTACCTTCTGCGCATATCACAAGGGAGAGCTAACATGAGTATGCTTACACATACTCAGCAAGAATATTAGAGAATTAGGTAAATAAATTAATGTTTATTAGTTTCAACAATTATATACATATACTGCAGAGATATATTACGTATGTACCGTCACAAATCTACCACCCTTAATTTTATTATAGAGTACTGCGCCCTTCATCTAAGAATCACGTCAGCAAAAGCCCTACTTGTGCGAGTTGTTCTTACTCACACTAATTACAGCCTGTCTGTGCATCATTATTTCAGGTTTTGATCGTTTCAGGCTGATCATACTACTTACTTACCCAAGATAGTGATAGTATTATTTCATGTGGAAGCAATTAAATTATTAAGTAAAGCAAATTAGCAGATGCATGCAGTCTTGGCCAGCTTTCTCTGGCAGGTGAATTCCGTTGCTGACGATTTCCCTGGTTAAATCAAGTGAGTAAAGTTACTAGTCATATTAACTTGCCTACCATTTTATTATTCAAAAGCCAGGTAGCTAAACAAATGCATGCCGTCCATTAGAAGGTACGATAGTTGGGCTAAGCTGCATAAAAGAGGGACTGAAGGAGACAGGTACCTGAACTTGCTGTTCCTTTCAGTAGGTTCCCCTAGAGAACTCCTAGCACTGGTGCGTGTGTGTGGTGTGATTTGTTTGTGTACGGCAGGAGTGCATGCAAGACCACTATTTATAGCTAGAGAGTGTAGGGGAGAGAGATTTTTCTTTTACTGTGCATCTTTATCTGTTGCAACCAGCATGATCCATTCGTTGGTGTTGTGCTCATCATGACGCAAGTGAGGACAAGCCTACTGCTGATATTTTGTTTCTTTTCCTTCCTCTACTGCCGACATGGTTTTTCTTTTTAGAAAACAGATGCATGCAATTATCTATTCTTTATTTAATTTACTTCTTATGCATAGTGTGTGTTATCATTATTTTTTTATCAGGATCTTACGATCACTATGCCTATACTCCACCTTGGCGGCAGCGGTAGCTCCTCCCCACGCCCCATGGCATATCATGTGTTTGTTATGAAATTTTTTCAAATTCTTAATACATGGACTAGAATGTCTATAATTGTTTTGGTTTTATTATAAGATATTTTCCCATTCTGTTAGAGCTAAATCCAATTTTTGGAATCTTGTAGAGATATTTTCATGAGGTGTAATTATTTTATTTAGGTTTCTAGTATTATAATAAATGGAGGAGCAGGACATTTGCGGGGCCGCGGTTCCGGCACACTTCGCGGTGCTTTTGGTGCTCAACCAGTTCACCCGTATCCTCGACGAGGACGCCAGAGATGAGGCCATGCCCTGGGGGAGCTCACCATGCTTAGCCTTTGGCGTGGAGAGGAAAGCTTTGCTTGAGGCCCTGATCCGCGCTGAAGGGCCCCTCACAATTCTCGAACCCAAATGAGGCCAATGCCACAAGGGACGACCAGGACGGTAACTTCGAAGACTATGACGACGACAGCTCTACCTCCGGCCCCGACAATCTGGTTCATCCTGCTAATGATTAGCTTTTCTTTCTTTTTCTTTTATCTTCGAGCCTGACAGACTTTTTCCTCCCAGGGGTTTGTCCTGGGTACCCTGGTACTTGTTTTTTGCTGTTAGTTGTTTCATGATTTCTTCTTCCAGTGACTCGGTTTTTTATTCTTATTGTGGGCCTTTCTTGTCGACCGATCCTTAGATTGCCTTTCGGGTTCTGGTCACATGATGCCACACCAGGGGTGTCATGGCACGTATAGCGATTTTTTTGCCTCTTCCGGACTTTGGATATGTGGGATGGAACTTCACCTTGAGTCATTAAGGCGTGATATGGCGGCAATCGAATGGGACATTCCCATGCATGTGAGGCACATGGAATTAACCCTGATAGAATCTACCGTTGATGCCTTGGTTGCTCCAGATGGGCATGCCACGTTGAGGCGCCCCTCTTTTTGGGAATTAATAGGGCCGACAGATTCAGTGGCTTCCCTCTTTTGGACCGGCAAACAACTGTCTATAAGAGGGGAGGGATACTTTCCTCCATCTTCACTTCCAGAGTTTCTTGCTCGAGTGTAGCTCTTGTGGACAGCTCCGACGTCCCCTATGATAGTAGGAGGCGAAGGCTCACGGCCTCATTGCTGGGGCATCTCCTGTGAGCGGCATCTCCTTTCCAGCGTAGTGTGAGCTGTGTCAAAGGGACTCCGATCCGTAGCCAGAGGGGGCTGCAACATCCTTCATGCAGGATTGGGTGTTGGTGGAGGTGCCACAAAAGGCGGCTCCAAGAGCTCTCCCAGCGCCGCTTCTCCTCCTCAGCTAAACGTAGGTGAGTCGGGTCGAAGAAGAGACGTGACCCGAGGATTCCAAGCCGTCGACCCAACCCGAGTTGAGAAGCCACTTAGGTTCCGGTCATCTGATGTCCACCGTCTGTCGAGCCTTCTCAAGTCCTCCGGTGCAACGCCAGCCACCATGTAGGTCATTGTGGCACCTGTGGTGCGCTCGCAGCTTTCAGCAGTCGGACCTGATGTTGTGTCGGGACTCCCATGCTCGGCGGTTCTTCATGCCCGCGCCCTTGCCAGGGGTTTGATTTTTTTCTCTGTGAATCGTGGAGCATTTGGTTAATGTTCGCAGGATTTCCTTATCGGTTCTTGTTGTTGTCACCCAACTTGATCACATTCAATTATTCACGGCCACGCTTGCGGCGCCTCTCCGCGCTGCGCCCTCAAATCACCATCCACCACCGCCAAGCCAACCTGCCACTCCCGGACCCCTTTCTATGTCCGGCGGCCTCGGATACCGGTAGCAACCCCCTAAGCCTTACCCCAGGTAGCCACTGCGGACGCGAGGAGAAAGATAAACAGTGGAGCGGACTTAACTACATCGACGGCGTAACTCTTCCTGCGTTCTTGCAAGGCTCTCAGCAATTCTTCTTTAGTTTCCTTTTCTTCCTAGAGGAACCGAACTGTTCTCTGTAGTACGAAACCCCCTACGAGTCACTGCTTTTCCAAGCTGCTTGCTCTGATAAATCCAGTGTTTTGTGTTGGCAGCAGGGACATTAGCCGCCTGCGCCCTTTATTAATAAGAGCTGGCCCTCCACAGAATGAACTGATCCGCTTTATGCCGGCATCTTTTTTAATCTTCTGCCAGCTAAGCGCGGGCCGACGGCGGGCCCCCGTCGCAAGAACCCTTGCTTCATCAATGCCTTTCTTTTCTGCAGCGGCAGCGAGTGTCCGTCGCGCATTATTTTGGCTGCCTGTTAGAATGATCATGCTTCCCTGTGAAAGAGAGAGAAAAACAAGGGCCCTAGCTAGCTATAGCCGTGTTCATATTCAGAGCCGTCCTTTTCAGGGCATTCTGCGCAAAGGTACCAGCCGAGTGCGATATCCTTTGGTGCCGGTGCGAGTGAGAATCTACCCATGCAATCATCATCTGGCAGCGGCACATATAGATGCCGGCGTTGCAGCTAACTTCACTGAAATTAATCGGTGAAGATCGTGCAAGGTGGAAGAAATACAGTGCGTTATACGCGAGTGCCGGTGCCATGCATGGCGGTAGTAGTACAGGACAGGACTACAGGGTGGGGCCGGGCTGTCCGGCGGTGGCGCTGCGTGTCAGGTTGTTGACTAGCTCGAACGTCTCGTAATTTTCAAAAGAAAAATAAAAAGCTCCAAGGTCTCGGAGACACCAAGCAGCCAAAGATACCTAGACGTCCGTTTCGTTGGTCGTTATCACTGACGCCAAAACTGTTTATAGCCTGCTAAGACCGCATGCTGTACACAGAGAGGAGAAAAGGAGAGCACGGACCATGGATGCAGCACATTATATTGCTGTCAATCAGCAGAGGCGCTGCTGAGTCCTCAAAGGCCGTGGGCGTACGCAACTTTTAAGCTATTAATAAGCAATATGTAAGCGAGCTAGCAAAGCAATTGGAGCTAGCAAAAGCTGCTCGGTCGGGCACCTCCGCACCTGGCCATATAATGAGGAAAAGGCGCGGATTGATGCTGAAGCGGCGCCCGCCCAGCGCAGATAGGTCTCTATCGATTCATCCGCTCCGATGGATCCTCTAGCTGCAAAGGCCATTTTCCTCTTGCGAATTTGCGATCCGGAAAGGGACAGCGCATGCATGCAAAGGGTCTGTGCGAGCTGCAGCGTGGCTGCCCACTGCACCATGCCATGCGGCCATGGCCATATCCCATTTGCCAAGCGCCCAAGCCCTTTCCGGCGCCGCCTGCCTCGGGAAGCGGGAACCGAGATATGATGATGATCCAGCTTGCTCCGAGAGATTAGTCGCTGCTCGCTAGCTAGCCCCGCACAAAAGGGAATCCTTTCCATCTCGATCCCCTTTCGTTTGTGCTACAGCTGCGTGCGTGCTGGTGCTGCTGCCCGGTGGTGGCCGCCGTCGGCCGACCTAACAGCTGCTACGTACCTGCATCTGCCTCAAATCTATCTAGGCATCGATCATCACTACTACAGAAAGCGACATCACAAACGGCATCATCACAAACGGCTCAAAACCGTCTGTGATACCCCATCACAAACGAGGGCCATCACAAACGGTTTGTGATGGCATCACAAACGGTTTGTGATGGCCTCACATCACAAACGGTTTGTATTGTATGAAAAACCGTTTGTGACAAACGGTTTGTAATGAAAACCGTTTGCGATGATATGTATGTTACACATTCAAACCACATTTTGAAGTAGTAAATCACTTCAAATCAAAAAGTTCATATGTTCATTTGATAAATTCATATGAATATTGTTCATAAAATCCATCTCTCATAGAGTTCTAGTTTCCTAAAACTATAAGAGACCTATAAGATTTGTGAACAATGTTACTCTCACTACATCGGATGAAGAAACGGTCAACATGAAAGTTGTAGATCTTCACAAGTCATACAACTTTGTAGTTCACCACTTTTTAATTTGAATTTGTTTTACTAATGAAAAGTAAATTTGTACTCAAAATTTGAAGGGTTAATTGGATATATGCCATTACAATTTCCACTTTTCGGACATATGCCATTACAATTCGCGTATTCATAAATATGCCATTACAATTCTTACGTACTTCAAACCGTGCCATTATATACGCCTTTGATTCTTTTAGATCCATTTTTGATTCTCTTGAGCCCACCCGATAATCTCGTATTGTGGTATGGTCCAAAATACCCCTGCTACTTCACTCTTCTCCCCTCACTGGCGTGTAGGCCCCACCTATCAGCTCCATCTTCTCCATCCCGCCCACAGGAGGCACGGCGATAGCCACGGCGGGGCACCTCGGCAACACGCGAAGGTGGGGAAGCGGGCCCGCGGCGGGGCAGCTCGCGCCCGCGGAGCTCACTGCTGCGGCGGCGGAGCAGCGCGGCGGAGGCGCAGCGCCGCGGCGGTGGGCGGAGCAACGGGGCGGCACACACAGCCGTGGCGGCGGAGCAACACGGTGGCGGCACAGCGCAGCAACGCGGAGGGCGCGACAGAGCTCACGACCGCGGTGGCGGGCGGAGCAGCGCGGCGGAGCACACGGCCGTGGCGGCGGGGCAACACGGCGGCGGGCGCGGTGGAGCTCACGGCGGCGGCGGCGGGCGCGGCGGTGGGGCAGCTCGGCCCCGGCGGGCGCGGCGGAGCTCACGGCCGCGGCGCTGAGCAGCGAGGCGGTGGGGCAGCTCGGCCCAGCTCTAGGCCGCGGCGGCGAGCAGCCCGGCGGTGGGGCAGCTCAGCCCGGCGAGCGCGGCGGAGCTCCAGGCCGCGGCGGCGAGCAGCCCGGCGATGGGGCAGCTCGGTCCGGCGAGCGCGGCGGCCAGGGCAGTTCGGCGGCGGTGCCGTGGAGATTGGGGAGGAAGGAGGAAGACGACGGTGTCGTGGAGTCAATGGGGGTATTTTGGTCCATACGAAAATACTAGAGCCTGCATGTGGGTCCGAGAGCATCAACTACGTATAAAATGGCACATCTCAAACAAACAAGGAATTGTAATGGCATATTTATGAATACGCGAATTGTAATGGCATATGTCCGAAAAGTGAAAATTGTAATGACATATCTCCAATTAACCCAAATTTGAAATTTAAGTTTTTTCAAACGACCTCGGATGAAAAAATGGTCAACATAAAAGTTGTAGATCTTGATAAGTCATGAAACTTTGTAGCTGACAACTTTGTCATTTGAAGTCATCTAGTTAGCTACATCTAAGTTTGAATGTTCTCAAATTTGAAATTCAAATTTTGTAAAAGGCCTCGGATGAAAAAACGGTCAACATGAAAGTTATAGATTTGGAAAAGTTAGGAAACTTTGTAGTTCAACACGTTTTGATTTGAAGTCGTTTAGGGCCTCAAACAAGCAATTTAAACTCGGTTTGGTATAATATGATAGAAATCGAAGCGGCATCTAGTTATAGGTGATGGAATGGTGCGGCGGTTAGAGGAGGCTAAGCGTGTATGAGAGGTTGCGAGTTCGAACCCGACCGGCCGCGTAGCGCGCGATTTATGCGCGGAAAAATGGCCTCCCCCAATGAAAATAATTATTTTTTCCCTATTGTTTTCGTATTTTTTTGGGGTTTGTTTCGAACACAGGACATCACAAACGGTTGGTGTTACGAACCGTTTGTGATGATGGGGGTATCACAAACGGTTCGATGCCCCGAGCATCACAAACGACATGTCACAAACGATTCGGAAAATCGTTTGTGATGGGCCTTCCCAACCGTTCGTGATCTTGGGTGCTGGAGTAGTGATGCCTCGTCACATGATACATTCACGCGAAGTGCTATGCAGTCGTCTTAGGAATCATCCTTTTGTTCCTACTGAAGTATCTTCTAGCTAGAACCCCTTTTCATAATATATTTTTTATTTTTGAAGATATATAACTTTTTTATACATCTAGACATGACATATGACCAGATGTATAACAAAAATTATAGATTTTATTATGTTCTTGCCTCTACTTTAAAGTGCAATTGTGATCCAACTTTGACCGTTCGTCTTAGTTAAAAAATTATGTAAATATAATCAAATTTAAGTCATTTTGAAGAATTTTTATTAGTAAAGCAGGCCACCATAAAAAATATGATAATTTGTACAAAATTTTAAATAAAACAAGCGGTAAAATTTAAAGTTAAAAAGTCAAATGAACTATAATTTGAAACGAAGGTAGTATTTTTTTAAAAAGGTTTCAGCCTGTGTTTGCAAATCAAAACAAAAGAAGGAACGACCTTCTGAGCACCCGCCGCCAACCGCTCAAAGTGATGACGATGCTCGATCGCTGACGACGATGCATGCACGGGCTCCCTCCTCTCGTCGCCGGCAGTCAAAATTCACCTGGATCATCGAAAGATGATCGGGCACGGTCGCACGGACTCACACGGTGGCATGCACAAAAGCGCGGCAGCCGCCTGCCCGCCTGTACGTGCCATCGCCACGCGCGCACGGGTCGCGTCCGGACCGGACGGGCACCGAACTGTAACACCCAAAATGCTCAATTTTAAAATTTTTGGCAATTAAATTAATTATTTAATGCTTTCACCTGTTTTATTAAGGCTAATTAATAATTTTCACAAATTTAAAAACAAATATAGGTGATAGAAACATTTATTGTTGCATTCATGCTGCTGCATTTATTTTTGTATGGCTTGTGATTCAAACAAGAATTTAAAAATATTTAAATTCGAATTTGAATCACTTTGTTTGGAGCTCTAGAAAGTTGTTAGGCCCATGGTCCGGTTTTGCTCCCTGAGCTATTCTTCCAGTCCACCTTTTCTCCCTCCACTTTTTCCCCCGGTCCAGCCCACCTCCCCTTCTTTTTCCCCTCGCGGCCCAGCTACCTCCTCTCCCCCTTTCCGCTGGCCCAGCCGGACCCGAGCCGGCCCAGCGACTCCGCCCCGCCCCGCGCGCGCCCCTCTCCCTCTCTCTGGCAAACCGGCCCCGCGCGTCAGGCGATGACGCCATGATGGCGTCACCTTCCCCTTCCTCCTTCCCGCTGATGGCGCGGCTCACCGCGGCATCTTCGGCCGACGAGGCCGCATCCCTCTCGTGCCTTCTTAACCGAGCGCCACGACGCCGCTCCGCTCCCCTCACCTTTTTCCCCAAACCCTAGCGCCGCCTTCTCCCCTCTGTGCAGCGCCGCCGCCGCCACCCGAGCATCGCCACCGGCGCCATTGGCGTCGATTCGCCGCGCTCATCACCCACCGAAGGAAACCGCCGCCACCACGAGGTTCCCCTCGACGAGACGAAGCTTCCCCGAGCTCCTCCACGCCCGTCCCTGCGCACCGGAACCCCCTCGCCGACGAGTACCAACACCAAGCGCTGCACCTCGCCGTCGACTCATCACTCCACGCCCTCTCCGACCAATTCGTCACCTCCAGGAGCTTCGCCTCGAGGTACCGATGCACTCCCACCCTCCAATTTTGGCGCTAGAGCACCGTAACACCCTTCCCCGCGAACACCGCCGTCGGCCGACCGCCGGTAACCGCCGTCCGCGCGTTCCAGTACACGAAACTTCACTTGATCATCGCCAGTGCACTCGCCATCGATCACTGAGCATCCAGAGCCTAAAACCCAAGCCCAAGACCCCCCAGAACCCCTCCCCCGCGGTACACCGGAGCTCCGCTCCGCCGCCCGTCGTCGCCGGCTCGATTCGCCGGCCGACGCTCGTCGTGAACCCCACAGGCCGATTCGCCGTTCTCCCCTGAGCCCGTAGCACCCAACCCCGTCCCATTTGGTGGACCCTAGCTCGAGTTAGGCCGAATTCCGGCGAAGTTCGCCGGCGTTCCGAGCGGCGCCGCCGCGCGCCTTTCTTCCCCGGCGAGCCGTTCTGTTTTGGGCCACCCGATCTCGATCTGACGGCCCACGTTGAGCCACGTCACGGGTCAACTCCCGGGATAACGGTCAGCGCTGGCAATCTTGCTAAAGAGCCCCTGGCTTTTCCAAAAATTAACCCGCGGTCCAATTTAATTCAAAAATAATTACCAATAGGTCCTGTTTTATTCGTTTAGGCCCCTGGAATTTTAAAACTTTGCCAGCAAGCCCCCGAATCTTAGAAACGCTATAACTTTCACGTTTTAGCTCCGTTTTGCATGATTTTCGCGCTCATGTGTTCGTAGCGACGCGTAGAATATTTCTAGCTCCTGTTTTTGTACTGTTTTTACTGTTTGGTGTACTGTTCTAATAGAATTACTTTTGCTTGCATGTGATGATTGTTTTTGAATGCGTGCGTGATGATCGTGTCCAGGCGGTGAGCCCGTAGCGTTGGACTACGAGTACGTTGAGGACGTGCCGGAGCAGGACTTACAGCAGCAGCCTTACTCCGAGGAAGGCAAGTTATAGCACGGACAATCCTTGCTACCTACTCACTCATTTAATACACTGTACTTTACATATGCATGTGTCTAATACTGTTTACCATTAAGGTTATTCCTAGCATTTATTTCCCTGTCCTTGTATTCCTATGGGTTTTTGCATATGGGTAGTATCTTGCTAGGCGCAACTACTGTCACCTTTACTTAAATGTTAATATTGACTTAATGGTCCACTTCAACATTAATGATAAAACTTGCTTTTTAGCAACTTGGATTAGGGGGCTAGAGCATGTGCTGTGTGCTTTGCTCTAGTGTCTCCCTCTAAGGACCGGTTCTTAAAGCGGCAACCCAGGAGCCTGTCGCCACCGCCGGAACTATATGGGCTCTGGTCTTGGTCAAGTAGCTTGTACGTCTCTAGCTTGGCAGTAGTTACCGAGGGGCCAACGGCGTTGTGGGAGGTACGGCGCTGGGTGATCTCCGATTCCACCGAGGACGGTAGCCCCGTCGGCTAGGTCACGTTAGACCCAGTCCCGTGTAGGAGTCTCAGCGATTGAGAACTCTGCACGTTGCGCAGTATGGGTGCGATACCCGCGCTCCGGACGCCATCGACCCCCTCATGGTGTGACTCCGTGGGCGTACGTCGATCTCGGTGCCTAAGTTTTCACCACCGTATAGTACTCCAGCGGCTACTGACTTGTTAGGGTGTCTTGTGAAAGCCTCGTAGCGTCCCTATGCAGTCACACCTCGGAAGTGTTGATGTGCGTGGTTGGGTGCAAAGTTCCTTGAATTTTTACGCGACTGGTGGGTAAAGGGCGAAACCTCTGCAGAGTGTACGATCTATCATGATAGCCTTGCTCAGGGTCACGAGCGGCCTGGATCTTTTTTTGATTAGAATATGGTATTTATTCCTGTTTAATGTCACTTACACCATTAATCGGGTTTCAACCGGGTTTCTCATTCACTTGTAGTAACTTGGATAAAGTTAAAACGAACCAACTAAAAGTGCTAATGCAGTTAAGCCAGTGTCTAGCCTTTTTGAGCCTTCATAACCCGTGCTATACTTGCTAAGTAATCCTGTTACTTACACTTGCTATTATCATCATTTTGGGCAAAATCCCGGACGGGTAACAGATTGGAGTCAGGCTGACTATGAGGTGGAGTTTCTCGAGGACTTGCCGTACTTCTGAGTTGGCGTTCTCCCAGTCAGAGTCCCCGTGGGATTGCGGCTACGCTTAGAGAGATGTATTAGTCTTCCGCTGTCCATGTTTTCATTTATGAAGCACTCTGATGTAATCGCTACTTTATGTTGATTAATGAAGCATTGTACTCTGATTTTTACCATATTTGTTTGCTATATGTGTCGGTGGACTTCCTGGGCACACATATGGCCACATTCGGGTTTTGTGTAAATCCGGGTGTGACAGATTGGTATCAGAGCCGTGCTGACTGTAGGAACGCAGCCTAGATAGTACGGTTGACAAATTACTAGGAGACCCCCCCATGATTTTAAAAAAAAAAAAAAATTAAAAATCTAACAGTCGAGTCTTGTGTGAGTTTATGCCTTTACCTGCTTGAATTTATTGTTATTATGCTTATGTTTGATTTGGTTCTTTGTAATGATTGAGATGGGCGTAGACACCTGTCTGCAACCATCTAGTTATAGGTATAAGGCTTAAGGACTTTATTGTTTAGATAGCAGGGGGTTATATATGTTTTCTCTCGTACTAATCCTCTAATATCTAACCTTTGTGATTATAGATGGCTCACCCCGGGGGCAATGCAGGCGGACAGCCGCCGCACCAGAACCCGCCCCCGAACATCAATCCGAACCATCAGATCCCCACCATTGAGCAGCTGATGTATGCTCAAGTTCAGATGATGCAGCAGATGGCAGAGACCATGAGGTTGATCCAGCAGGGCCAGCATCATCCCCAGGCAGCTGCACCGCCCAGAGACAAGAGGGGCGAGTTTCTGAAGGGACGCCCGCCGACTTTCAGCAAGGCCAGCGACCCCCTTGAGGCAGATGACTGGCTCAAGGCAGTTGAGAGGCAGTTGGACATCGCCCAGTGCGATGACAGAGAGAAGGTGCTGTACGCCGGAGGGCAGCTCCAGGGGCCGGCGTTGGATTGGTGGGATTCATACCAGTCTTCACGCCCGGCCGGTACTCAGATCACCTGGCAGCAGTTCTGCAGTAGCTTTCGCGCACACCACGTGCCGGAGGCTTTGATGGTCCTGAAGAAGAAGGAGTTCCTGGCTCTGAAGCAGGAAGGGATGAGTGTCACGGCTTACCGTGACAAGTTCGTTTCGTTGGCTCGTTACGCTCCAGAGGACGTGGCCACTGATCAGAAGAAGCAGGCCAGGTTCCGTGACGGTCTGCAGGATGCCCTCCAGTACCAGCTCATGTGCACCAAGTTCCCGACCTTTCACGAGCTGGTGGACGGCGCTCTGATGTTGGAGCACAAGCGCCGTGAGATGGAAGACAAGAAGAGGAAGCTCCAGGGACAGCAGGTGGGCAGCAGCAGTCGTCCACGCTTCACACCTCCCCAGAGTCAGCAGGTGGGAGGCCAGCAGCGCTTCCAGGGCCAGTCTGGGTTGCTCAGTCGTGGCCAGTACCAGCAGCAGCGTCCCCAGTTTCCCCGGGCGCCACAGCAGCAGCGTCCTCAGGGTCAGCCGCAGATGGGTCCAGTTCAGCGCAGCCAGGTGCAGCCCAGACCAGCTCAGCGCATCAGCCCAGTCAACACAACGCCAGTGGGACCGAGAGTGTGCTACCACTGTGGAGAGCAGGGACACTTCGCCAGTGCCTGTCCCAAGAAGACTCAGATCGCCGCCGGACAGCAGCAGCAGGGCAGTACTCAGAGAGTTGGGCAGCCGCAGGGTCAGCAGCAGGGTGGTCGTGTTCCGCAGGCTCTCGTTCGGGGCAAGGTCAACCACACCAGTGCAGAGACCGCAGAGACAGCTACTGATGTCATCGTGGGTACGTTCCTCGTCAATTCGACCCCCGCCACTGTTTTATTTGATTCTGGAGCTTCGCATGCTTTCATTTCTGCTGCTTTTGTGAAGAAGAATTTACTAGCTCTGAAACCCATGAAGAACACTATGCTAGTAAGCTCACCAGGAGGTGAACAGCGGGCTACTCTACGATGCCCCCATGTCCCCATCATAATAAGGGGGGTAGAGTTCCAGGCGGGTCCTATAGTTCTGGAGACCCTTGGATTTGATATGATCCTGGGTATGAGCTGGATGACCAGATATGATGCAGTGATCAGGTGTGCTACGAGGACCATTCAGCTGACAGCGGAGTCTGGTGACAAGGTGGAGTACCAGGCAGCCAGTTCCTCAGAGCAAGGCCAAGCAAATCAAGCTGAAGGGACATTGATTGAAGACATCAGGGTGGTGAGCCAGTTCCCGGATGTGTTCCCAGACGAGTTGCCAGGTATGCCTCCAGAACGAGATGTTGAATTCGTTATTGAACTAAAACCTGGCACTGCGCCTATAGCCAAGAGGCCGTATAGGATGGGAGCGAAGGAGTTGGAGCAGCTCAAGAAGGAGTTGGATGAATTGTTAGCCAAGGGGTACATTCGTCCGAGTGCTTCACCATGGGGAGCACCAGTACTGTTCGTCGATAAGAAGGATGGTTCGCAGAGGTTGTGTGTGGACTATCGAGCCCTCAATGAAGTGACCATCAAGAACAAGTACCCGCTGCCGAGGATTGATGATCTGTTCGATCAGTTGAGAGGAGCTTGTGTGTTCTCCAAGATTGACCTTCGTTCGGGCTACTACCAGATGAGGATCCGGCCGTCAGATGTGCCTAAGACCGCTTTCACTACTCGGTACGGGTTGTATGAGTTCTTGGTCATGTCTTTTGGATTGACCAATGCTCCTGCATACTTCATGTACTTGATGAACAGCGTGTTCATGGACTATCTGGACAAGTTTGTGGTGGTATTCATTGATGACATTCTGGTCTTCTCCAAGAATGAGGAGGAACATGAAGAACATCTGAGGTTGGTACTGCAGAGACTCCGGGAGCATCAGTTGTATGCCAAGCTGAGCAAGTGTGAGTTCTGGTTGAAGGAGGTAGCGTTTCTGGGACATGTGTTGTCCAATGGTGGAGTGGCAGTTGATCCGAAGAAAGTCAGCGATGTGTTGAGCTGGAATCCGCCACGGGATGTGAGCGAGATCAGGAGTTTCCTTGGGATGGCCGGTTATTACAGACGGTTTATTGAAGGATTCTCCAGGATCGCTAAGCCGCTGACTGCTTTGCTAGAGAAGAATGCCCCGTTTGTGTGGACAGAGGCATGCCAGGACAGCTTCGAAGAGTTGAAGAAGAGGTTGACTACAGCCCCAGTGCTGGTATTGCCAGATTTGGCTAAGAGTTTCTCCATCTACTGCGATGCATCCCGTCTAGGACTGGGTTGCGTCCTCATGCAGGAGGGCAGAGTCGTGTCGTATGCGTCCAGGCAGCTGAGGAAGCATGAGCAGAACTACCCGACACACGACTTGGAGTTAGCAGCTGTGGTGCATGCTCTGAAGATCTGGAGACACTACTTGATTGGGCACAGATGTGACATTTACACTGATCATAAGAGCCTCAAGTATGTCTTCACTCAGTCGGATCTGAACATGAGACAGCGCAGATGGTTGGAGCTGATCAAGGATTATGATCTGGAGATCCATTATCACCCAGGGAAGGCCAACCTGGTGGCAGATGCTCTGAGCAGGAGGAGTTATGCGAACAGGATCACTGGACACTGTTTGCCTGAGGAGCTCAGCAGGGAGTTTGAGAGGATGAGTCTGGGATTCGTCACCAGCATCACCGAGATGGCAGTGGAGCCCACACTCGAGCAGGAGATCCGGAGAGGTCAGCTGCAGGATGAGAAGATCCGAGAGATCGTGGGGAATGTTGCATTGGGAAAGGCCCCTGGATTCAGAGTTGATGAGCAGGGAACTCTATGGCATGGAAAGAGGATATGTGTGCCAGAGATAGCGCAGATCAGAGAGATGATTCTGAGAGAGGCACATGACTCAGCTTATTCGATCCACCCAGGCAGCACTAAGATGTACCAGGACATCAAGGAGAGATTCTGGTGGTATGGGCTGAAACGTGATGTGGCGACTCATGTGGCATTGTGCGACACATGTCAGAGAGTCAAGGCAGAACATCAGAGGCCAGCTGGTTTGCTTCAGCCGTTGAAGATCCCAGAGTGGAAGTGGGAAGAAGTTGGCATGGACTTCATTACGGGTCTGCCCCGCACACAGAGAGGTTTCGACTCCATTTGGGTGATTGTTGATCGTCTGACCAAGGTGGCCCACTTTCTGCCAGTGAAGACCACCTACACGGGCGCCAGACTAGCAGAGTTGTACATGGAGCGGATTGTGTGCTTACACGGGGTGCCGAAGAAGATTGTGTCAGATCGTGGTACTCAGTTCACTTCACACTTCTGGCGGAAGTTGCATGAGTCCATGGACACGAAGCTGCACTTCAGCTCAGCTTATCACCCGCAGACAGATGGTCAGACAGAGCGGACCAATCAGATACTAGAGGACATGTTGAGGGCTTGTGCATTGCAGTATGGTGTCAGCTGGGATAAGAGTTTGCCGTATGCAGAGTTCTCCTACAATAACAGCTATCAGAAGAGTTTGCATATGGCACCGTTCGAGGCATTGTATGGCAGGAAGTGCCGGACCCCATTGTTCTGGAATCAGACCGGAGAGAGTCAGGTCTTTGGTCCAGAGATACTCAGAGATGCAGAGCGGCAGGTGCAGGTTATCAGGGAGAATCTGAAGGTGGCCCAGTCCAGACAGAAGAGTTACGCCGATGTTAGACGGAGGGACCTCAGCTTCAGAGTTGATGATTTTGTGTACCTGAAGGTGTCACCCATGAGAGGTGTAAAGGGGTTCAATGTCAAGGGCAAGTTGGCACCTCGTTACATTGGACCATTCAGGATACAGGAACGGATGGGTGAAGTGGCATATCGGCTAGACCTACCTGAGAGACTAGCCGGAGTACACGATGTGTTCCATGTGTCCCAGTTGAAGAAATGCTTGCGGGTGCCAGAAGAGCAGATCCCGATTGAGGAGTTGAATGTTCAGGAGGACCTCACCTACGAGGAGTATCCGATCAGGATCCTGGAGGTGTCAGAGAGAGTGCTGAGGAACAAGACCATTCGGATGTGCAAGGTGCAGTGGAGCCGGCATTCAGAAGATGAAGCGACTTGGGAGCGGGAAGAGGATCTCAAGTCCGAGTACCCACAGCTCTTCGCTTCTACATCCGAATCTCGAGGGCGAGATTCACCTTAAGGGGGGTAGGTTTGTAACACCCAAAATGCTCAATTTTAAAATTTTTGGCAATTAAATTAATTATTTAATGCTTTCACCTGTTTTATTAAGGCTAATTAATAATTTTCACAAATTTAAAAACAAATATAGGTGATAGAAACATTTATTGTTGCATTCATGCTGCTGCATTTATTTTTGTATGGCTTGTGATTCAAACAAGAATTTAAAAATATTTAAATTCGAATTTGAATCACTTTGTTTGGAGCTCTAGAAAGTTGTTAGGCCCATGGTCCGGTTTTGCTCCCTGAGCTATTCTTCCAGTCCACCTTTTCTCCCTCCACTTTTTCCCCCGGTCCAGCCCACCTCCCCTTCTTTTTCCCCTCGCGGCCCAGCTACCTCCTCTCCCCCTTTCCGCTGGCCCAGCCGGACCCGAGCCGGCCCAGCGACTCCGCCCCGCCCCGCGCGCGCCCCTCTCCCTCTCTCTGGCAAACCGGCCCCGCGCGTCAGGCGATGACGCCATGATGGCGTCACCTTCCCCTTCCTCCTTCCCGCTGATGGCGCGGCTCACCGCGGCATCTTCGGCCGACGAGGCCGCATCCCTCTCGTGCCTTCTTAACCGAGCGCCACGACGCCGCTCCGCTCCCCTCACCTTTTTCCCCAAACCCTAGCGCCGCCTTCTCCCCTCTGTGCAGCGCCGCCGCCGCCACCCGAGCATCGCCACCGGCGCCATTGGCGTCGATTCGCCGCGCTCATCACCCACCGAAGGAAACCGCCGCCACCACGAGGTTCCCCTCGACGAGACGAAGCTTCCCCGAGCTCCTCCACGCCCGTCCCTGCGCACCGGAACCCCCTCGCCGACGAGTACCAACACCAAGCGCTGCACCTCGCCGTCGACTCATCACTCCACGCCCTCTCCGACCAATTCGTCACCTCCAGGAGCTTCGCCTCGAGGTACCGATGCACTCCCACCCTCCAATTTTGGCGCTAGAGCACCGTAACACCCTTCCCCGCGAACACCGCCGTCGGCCGACCGCCGGTAACCGCCGTCCGCGCGTTCCAGTACACGAAACTTCACTTGATCATCGCCAGTGCACTCGCCATCGATCACTGAGCATCCAGAGCCTAAAACCCAAGCCCAAGACCCCCCAGAACCCCTCCCCCGCGGTACACCGGAGCTCCGCTCCGCCGCCCGTCGTCGCCGGCTCGATTCGCCGGCCGACGCTCGTCGTGAACCCCACAGGCCGATTCGCCGTTCTCCCCTGAGCCCGTAGCACCCAACCCCGTCCCATTTGGTGGACCCTAGCTCGAGTTAGGCCGAATTCCGGCGAAGTTCGCCGGCGTTCCGAGCGGCGCCGCCGCGCGCCTTTCTTCCCCGGCGAGCCGTTCTGTTTTGGGCCACCCGATCTCGATCTGACGGCCCACGTTGAGCCACGTCACGGGTCAACTCCCGGGATAACGGTCAGCGCTGGCAATCTTGCTAAAGAGCCCCTGGCTTTTCCAAAAATTAACCCGCGGTCCAATTTAATTCAAAAATAATTACCAATAGGTCCTGTTTTATTCGTTTAGGCCCCTGGAATTTTAAAACTTTGCCAGCAAGCCCCCGAATCTTAGAAACGCTATAACTTTCACGTTTTAGCTCCGTTTTGCGTGATTTTCGCGCTCATGTGTTCGTAGCGACGCGTAGAATATTTCTAGCTCCTGTTTTTGTACTGTTTTTACTGTTTGGTGTACTGTTCTAATAGAATTACTTTTGCTTGCATGTGATGATTGTTTTTGAATGCGTGCGTGATGATCGTGTCCAGGCGGTGAGCCCGTAGCGTTGGACTACGAGTACGTTGAGGACGTGCCGGAGCAGGACTTACAGCAGCAGCCTTACTCCGAGGAAGGCAAGTTATAGCACGGACAATCCTTGCTACCTACTCACTCATTTAATACACTGTACTTTACATATGCATGTGTCTAATACTGTTTACCATTAAGGTTATTCCTAGCATTTATTTCCCTGTCCTTGTATTCCTATGGGTTTTTGCATATGGGTAGTATCTTGCTAGGCGCAACTACTGTCACCTTTACTTAAATGTTAATATTGACTTAATGGTCCACTTCAACATTAATGATAAAACTTGCTTTTTAGCAACTTGGATTAGGGGGCTAGAGCATGTGCTGTGTGCTTTGCTCTAGTGTCTCCCTCTAAGGACCGGTTCTTAAAGCGGCAACCCAGGAGCCTGTCGCCACCGCCGGAACTATATGGGCTCTGGTCTTGGTCAAGTAGCTTGTACGTCTCTAGCTTGGCAGTAGTTACCGAGGGGCCAACGGCGTTGTGGGAGGTACGGCGCTGGGTGATCTCCGATTCCACCGAGGACGGTAGCCCCGTCGGCTAGGTCACGTTAGACCCAGTCCCGTGTAGGAGTCTCAGCGATTGAGAACTCTGCACGTTGCGCAGTATGGGTGCGATACCCGCGCTCCGGACGCCATCGACCCCCTCATGGTGTGACTCCGTGGGCGTACGTCGATCTCGGTGCCTAAGTTTTCACCACCGTATAGTACTCCAGCGGCTACTGACTTGTTAGGGTGTCTTGTGAAAGCCTCGTAGCGTCCCTATGCAGTCACACCTCGGAAGTGTTGATGTGCGTGGTTGGGTGCAAAGTTCCTTGAATTTTTACGCGACTGGTGGGTAAAGGGCGAAACCTCTGCAGAGTGTACGATCTATCATGATAGCCTTGCTCAGGGTCACGAGCGGCCTGGATCTTTTTTTGATTAGAATATGGTATTTATTCCTGTTTAATGTCACTTACACCATTAATCGGGTTTCAACCGGGTTTCTCATTCACTTGTAGTAACTTGGATAAAGTTAAAACGAACCAACTAAAAGTGCTAATGCAGTTAAGCCAGTGTCTAGCCTTTTTGAGCCTTCATAACCCGTGCTATACTTGCTAAGTAATCATGTTACTTACACTTGCTATTATCATCATTTTGGGCAAAATCCCGGACGGGTAACAGATTGGAGTCAGGCTGACTATGAGGTGGAGTTTCCCGAGGACTTGCCGTACTTCTGAGTTGGCGTTCTCCCAGTCAGAGTCCCCGTGGGATTGCGGCTACGCTTAGAGAGATGTATTAGTCTTCCGCTGTCCATGTTTTCATTTATGAAGCACTCTGATGTAATCGCTACTTTATGTTGATTAATGAAGCATTGTACTCTGATTTTTACCATATTTGTTTGCTATATGTGTCGGTGGACTTCCTGGGCACACATATGGCCACATTCGGGTTTTGTGTAAATCCGGGTGTGACACGAACCAAGGCAAATAAAGCTGCCGCCGGAGTGCCGGGTTCCGGCGAAGGGAAACCGGGCGGCGAGCGAGCCAACACGCACGGGCCGCTGCATGCATGTCAGCATGCTGCATGTGCGTGGTTGCGTTCCGGCAGATCGATATATGAAGCACGCAACATCCTCTCACTAGCTCTCAGGTCTCGATCAGTTGGGTGAAGACGTGTGTGTGCTTGCATGCAAGCATGGCCGCACGCTCTGCAACAATACTGTACTTCAATATATACGCATGCATGCCTTTTTCCGTCGTCTTGTTCCTCGCGCTCTGGATGCTGATGCATGCGCTGCGCACGCGCACCCCATCGCGTGGTCCGTTTTCCACGTATGTCGCGCTCTAGATTCATTTTATTCGGACATATATGATGTATTTACGTGCGTGAGTCACTCGCGCATGTTTACCTCTCTATAATTAAGCATGCACGTATGCACTCACGTTTATAAACACACATACATCGTATTTCTATGAACGCGGATGAGCTAACAAAATACATCGGGCTGTCGACATGGCACGTTGCTGGCTACTCCCTCCGTTCTAAAATGTAGGTCGTTTGACTTTTTCCATCACAAGTTTGACCCGCTCGTCCTATTCAAAATTTTATGGAAATTATCATATTTTTTGTGGTGGCTTGTTTTATTGATATAAAATCTTCAAAAATGTCTTAAATTTAATTATATTTTTACAAATTTTTTGAATAAGACGAGCGGTCAAACTTATGGTAAAAAAATCAAACGACCTGCATTTTAGAACGGAGGGAGTACTAAAAAAGAATTAGCTGTAAATATGAGCAACCATGCCGAGTGGTAGCTTATAATCGGAAGGTCGGGTCACCGGTATACTCACAAATATAACACTTAATAACATGGCAGATAATACCATGATCTTGTATGGATCCCTTTTCTAAATACATTTTATTAAGTCTGTAAGTATGTGATAACTAATTGGTGGAATAGGTATATGTTTGTTTGTCTTTTGCTAGAGTCACCTTGGCCCCAGAAGTTTGTATATAATCCAAATAATAATTAGACATGTATATGTACACTCACTTATATAAACACACACATGCATATATTGTACTATGAATGTCTACAAGCTAACAAATACATCTGGTTATCTACAGACACGTCGCTTACTGCTGAATCAAAATTAGCCATAAATGTGAGCAACCATCTTGAGTAGAAACTCAACTGAAATTCGGGTGGGTGGTTTTAACAAAACGAAGCTGGGTTTGCCAATATACTTACCAGTATAATTCATAATAGCATGCTGTATACACCATGCATGTTCTTGTATATTTTATTAACCCTCCCTAAGCTCCCTTTACTAAATCAGTAATAAATATGTGATAATTAATTGATGGAATAGCTATATGTTGTGCGTCATTTGACTTCGCCCTTAGGGTCACCTTGGTCCTAGAAGTTTGTATAACTGTATACAATCAAAATATAATATAGAAGAGCAAAAGGTGTAAAAGATACAATTCAGCTAACATGCCGGGTTATCGAAGGAACGCTCGTTGCTAAATGCCATCGACATGTGACGGACCACTGTAAGCCTAGGGACCGGTTTGACCCAACAAAGCAAACCGATAGCCAATTTGTTAATTCTCCAGAGGAGCATATCGTTAAAGACAATTTAGCATTGATGTCATATTTTTTATAATTTACTGGGCACTATTTTTCATTGTCCGGAGGAGCATATAGTTAAAGACATGTTAATTAGCACTGGTGTCGTATTTTTCAGAATTTAATCGGCACTATTTTTTCAATGATAGGCGACGTTTTCGTCAACAGCAAGACACCTACGGTGACTTCATGAACCTCAACATCGGATCTGCTAGCCCAGTCTCTCGGAGGTACTCATCGGATAGGGTTTGCATATTTATATTCATAATGGTGAGTGTGTGCATCATCTAAATGTCGGCATCTGTATTGGTATTTCGCAAAAAAAACTATTATTATACACCATATTAATAATAGAAAGTATGTTTTAAGATAAATCTACGTATTTTCATGTTTGCGGACTGAACATTATAAAAATAATTAACCATCAACTAACAAGAACCTATGTTTATGTAGCTAGCTATGTAGCTCCGGCCGAGCGAACCCATGAGGCCTGAGGGGCAAGTTTAATTTTGTCCTTAGATGTAAATTGAGGTAGCAAACTCTCTTGCTTCTCTTCTCAAATGAATGAACAGTGCTTCTGCTATTTTTTTTAAAGAAAAAGGTAAAGTGATGAGCTCTCACGTACAGGTATTGTACAAACTAGGTCCAGAGTCCTTTGTTCCTTTCCGTACGTCATGGACTCGTACGTGGTATATACGCGTGCACGCGCGATTGAATATCAGTGCATTGTGATTTCTCATGCTTTGCGCGGTAAACCTGTAAAAAACTTGCACCAAAAGGCCGGGCCCGAGTATTCCCTAAGCACGTCGGCACAAAAGGACGAGTTTTCAAGGTACAGATAAAAAAAAGACACTAAGCAAATTAAAGCGAGTTCAAACTGAGCGTCAATTATGCTAAGTGTGAGAAGTTTGGCAGGTCTCTGGTTTTATTTGACTTATGGGTATCCATCGGACTGCAAGGAAGTCGTCTAGGGACAAAAGGTCGTCGGAGCTGAGGCTTGAAAAGTGAAAACTCGTTCCATTTTTCACGTGCTAATGGCGCCTAATCTAGTTAAAGCCGTTCATCACAATCAAAATTATGAGTAGTAGGTCCGTCGTCTTCCATCTGTCTGTCTGGAATTGAGTCCCCAATTTTCCACGGAAATCAGATAACCCTCCGTTGACGCGCGTGATGGCTTTATGATTTGTACGTCCTAACTCAACGTCGTTTAGTACAAGTGAGAGCACAGAGGGCAGCAGAGGCGATCAAATTAGTAAATTACCCTGTAAGCATTTCACTCAACAACTTATGTGTATGAAACAAAACAACTCATCATTAGCACCGCCACGATTCTTAAAAAAATTGTCCAAACTTCATGGTAAGCAATATTCTTGCAAGAATTAGCTCACTGCTAAGACACTAATGCACATTGGTCTCATAATCCGAGTTTCAAAAATATCAAAGAACACACACTATATATACACCAAGCCACTTGAGTAAATTAATGACACTAATCAACACACAAATGACATGGACATTACCAAAGAGAGATGAAAGCAATGTCATCTACTCTTTGATATATAGCACCATAATATACCCCCATTGGAAGTAGTCTAAACACTTACCATTAAAGCTAAAAGGATTATATTGCTCCATGTCTGCCTATGTCATAACTACTCTCCGTTCATCCTAAAAGCTAGATAAGCATTTTTTAGTTGTCCTCAGTCAAACACTATATTCTAATTTTGAAAAAAAAGTCTATTATTAGGGAAGAGTATTAACATATACCACATCAAAAAAAGTAAACTATAAGAATATATATTTATAATCGATCTAATAATTGTTATATGATATTGCACTATCAAAAAAACCAACATCCATCCACCACAAATATACCGGATAAAATTAGATCCAACACTAATACTAGTATTAGTACGGGTCCAAGTTTGGCATGTATATTTTGGGGAATTGAAAGTCTAGAGAATTTTTAATCTCAGTTGCTTTTAATACCGGTTGGTGTTACTAACCAGTTACTAACAAGTTAATTCAAAAGGAAACCCTCTCTCATCTAGTCGCATGTGTTGTGTAGGTGAGATAGTAGTGAAGCTATGTGCGAGGTAAGAGGTCTTGGGTTTGAGACTTTGAGTACCATGCACCCGCACACGCATATTTCATGTAAAAAGCCATGGAATTTGTGGCGCGCACAGTGTAGGGGCCTCTTGAGGATTTCAAATATATTTTTGTCCTTTTCTCTTTTAAATGTATCTACTAGTATCGGGTGGGTCTCTGTACTAGTTACAAAACCCAGATTGATGTCATTTTGGAACCGATACAAATAGATGTTTCTCCAGAAGTATCGTAATATATGGTTGTTTTTTTTCTATCTGATCAAACTTGAATAGTTGAAGTTAAGATAAACTCAAGAAGTCAGAAATGTTTATATTTTGAGAATGGAGTATTTGGTTAGGATATTGTCATGGTCTATAAGTTAAATCATTGATACTTCATGGTTCATATATGTTGCAGGGGTTAGAGTCTAGGATAACACCTCGTGTTATGGTTATGAGAATGCTTAGGAATTAGGTTCTCTCTATTATATGCTTAGTCGGTAATTATTCTCGAAAATCTTAGCGAGAGTATGATCACCATATGGGTTTGAAACATGGTCACGGGTTTGAAAGCCCCGCCTGCTGGCCGGTTCTTCCACCCTCCCTTATATATTGCACCAAGCACCGACCTTGCTTGCCACAGTCGAACCCAACCCATGCCAATAATGTCATACCAAAACCATCTGGATTAATTTACGTGTTTTAGTTAGTTAGAGGGGTGCAGTACGACTCCTAAATCTTGATGATGGTCTGTGCGTGCCTGTAAATATAATCACCTCTCTGACCGACATGATGCCAAAGCATGGTAGTTAAGTTTACTAGTACTACAAGCTGGGAAGAAGAAGTACGGCACACTGCCCATGGAGGAACCCCTGCCCTAAGTATTGTTTACTGTATGTACAAGCTGCTTTTGTCCTTCCAAGAAAAGAACACTACCCAAGAAGGCTTAGCTATATTACTCCCTTTATATTGGTATTAGATAACGTTTTGGACAAGATTTTAGTCAAATATTGAAAATATAAATCATGAATAACTTTTAAGTCGTTGAGTTTAGAAATGTTAAAACCATATGAATAAAATTGTCTTAAAAATATTTTCATAAAAGTATACATATTATTTTTAATAAATATTTTTATAAAAATAAGAAGTCAAAGTTACGTTATGGAGATCATGTCGTTGTCCTAAACATCATCTAATACCAATATGAAGGGCGGAGTACTATCACAGATGTCCATCAAGCAGTAGTTAATCCCGCTACAAAACCGTGGAAAACTCATCAATGCAAATCTTAATTATCTCTCGATCTCTCTTCCCTCCACGTGATCATGTTTCATGTCTGTGTGCTTTATTGTTAAATATACATATTCCGTATATCTACTTAATCAGGGGTTGGAGAGGAAAGAATTCAAAAAGTTGGAGAAGAAGCAAAGCTGAGGGAAGCATACGGCATCTGGTTCCCTGGCTGCACAAACGGGAACTTCTCCTTTTCAAACGGAAGCTGAGAGTCAAATGTTCCAAGCTGGCCTCGCCAGGCCTGTGTGTGGTACTTCGTTTGAGGAGTTCGCAATAGCTAATAGCCTAATACTACAAATTAGATACATGAGTATTACTACATAGTTTTTTTAGGGCAAATCTAGAGATCTTATTTCAGTTGTTCTCAGAATTACAATCCCTGGTCGTCGCCACCCCCAACAAGAAATCTGGGGTATGGTGCATCCATTTACGCACACCACTCATCGGAGAAGCAATTTTAGCACAAATATGAGCAGCCTCGTTCGCTTCCCGATTTACATGAACAAACACCAAGGAAGTAAAACTCAGTAACTAACTCTTGGACATCATGACAAACTCCCCCAATCATTGACCGGCCACCATCAAGGATGGCAGCCATTGCACCATCATACAGTTGTCCGATTCAACAACAACCCGGCTGAGTTTATGACATTCTGCCATTTCAAATTGGGCAATATTGCGGTATCCTTAGACAAAAAATTGTCCAAGGAAGGAACTGAGGTTACATGGTTAAATAGGTGAAGGTAGTAAAAGTAACTTTATCCTAATAAATAAAAAAATTATTACTTCACCTGTTTAGACGTTTTCTGAACTTTATAGACTTTGGAAAGCATGTTCCATAAAATTGAAATTACCATAAATATAATTTTTCATGAAAATAGATTTAACAGTAATTTAACTTAAACACCAGCAAAATATTAGTAGTCAAAGATGTGTATAGATTGACGTGTGCTAATTGACCAAAGTGACTAGCTAGTAAAAAAGTGTAGATAATATAATATACATGTATATGCATGGCTGCAATATCTACTTCAGTTTCTTCTTATAAGCGCATATTTTGAAATCCAAACATATGGCAGTTATAAAATAAGCTATATATTTTCAAAAATGAACGAATAATATAGTGTCGGAGACATTAACGATGAAAATAGTGTTGGAGATCTCACTTAGTCAAACCTTGCGTTATATTTTTAGAAGGGCGAGAGTATTTTGCATATGTGTTAAAAACAGCCAATCCAACTTAGAGTCAGGGATTGATGCTAGTAGTGTTTGTTGGACATCTAAGTAATAGTGCCTCGATCGTGGATACAACTTTAGTATAACTGGATGGATTGTTATTTTGAAGCAATTTAACCTTTGCATGTGTATGTTGTTCATATATATGGTCTTTTTTTATGTATTGCCTCCGTTTTCAAATATACGTATATGTTGAAGCTATGTATCTTTGGAGATCACGCCGATTCAAACCTTTAAATTGTGTTATGTTTTTAAATGGGTGAGTATTATGCATAAGGGAAATCGACCGATCCAACCAGGAGATAAATGGTTCACGGTTGATGCTAGCTAGTATTTCTGTCGAACAGCCCCCATGAGATGACGTACTTTCCTCGCAAAAAAAATGAAGTTCGCAAACAATACGAGCCAAGAAAATACAGTACTCTGATGATACATTATACACAAAATTATTTGAAGTAATAGGCACGAATAGGAGTGGAGAGCATCATCCGGTGGCGTCGTGTCTAGCTGTCCGAGCAGTGTTACTGACTTTGCTGCGTGCATGTATACGTGTATATGGCCAGAAATGTCTCGGGAACGATGATTAGATATGATTCTCCTTGCGGCCTTCACACTGTCGGCCGGGCCTACATACGCTCTGACTGACTCTATAGTACTCCATGATTGATGTGCACTAAAACTGCCGCAGCTAGCGTGACGCCCGGCTCGTCATCAAAACGACGACGCGCAGCGCAGGGCAGGCAACGCAACGCAACAAAAGTTTGGCACGGCGGCGGCCGCACCGTCTCGTCACCGAAGAAATAATAATGCTCGCAGCCCATTTTAATTCCAACTGGGATCGTCACCTTAATTACACCGTGACTACTGACTAACTTCCCCGACACCAGCTGCAGCGATATTTGGACTGGACTGGACTGGACTGAACGGCATGCAGTTGAGTACGTTGACCGGCCGGAGATGAAAGAGCTAGCAAGTTGAGCATCACCAGCCGTTGCACGTTGTTTTACGTACGCTGGTCAGACGCAAGGCCACGTCGTCTACGGTGCATGGCAGCGTACGTACTCCTTGTCACGTACTACTGCACGTAGTAGTACAAGTGTACAACTTTGTTGTCTTGTTCGTGCCCCTGCGGACTCCATGTGCCCTTGCAGCCACTGACAGGCCGGGCCTCCTCGTCACGCTCACAGCCGACCCGACCCGACCGCTGCTCTCGGGGTCGGGGGGCCTCCACGTTATTACCACTACTACCACCCGCGCCGGCCACTCACTCGGCTCCCTTCAGCTCGGCCGCGCCGATTCCTCGAACCCCTCACCCCCCTGCACGCGCCCACGCCCCTGTCCTGTCTCCTTCCCCCTCCTCCTTCCTCGCGCGCCAGCACCGAGCGCCGGCCGGCCTCTCCCAGAATCCCAGGCACCGGCGCGCGCCGCGGGGCGATGGCCTCCGCCGCGCTGGCCGCCCTCCTCCTCCTACTCGCCCTGGGCGCGGCGGCGCGCGCGGCGGACGACGGCGAGGTGCGCGCGCTGCTGGCGCTGGGGGCGGCGCTGGACCCGACGGGCCGGCTGCTCCCGTCGTGGGCGCGCGGCCGCGACCCCTGCGCGCCGCCCGGGGACGGCGGGTTCGAGGGCGTGGCCTGCGACGCGCGCGGCGCCGTCGCCAACGTCTCCCTGCAGGGGAAGGGCCTCGCCGGCACGCTCCCGCCCGCCGTCGCGGGGCTCCGCGCGCTCACTGGCCTCTACCTCCACTACAACGCGCTCCGGGGCGCCATCCCGCGGGAGCTCGCCGCGCTCGCGGGCCTCACCGACCTCTACCTCGACGTCAACAACTTCTCCGGGCCCATACCGCCGGAGATCGGCGCCATGCCATCCCTGCAAGGTACAACTTCTCTCTCAGATGCGTTCTTCCGGCGGCCGCGCGTTGAGAGATACGTAGATTTCTCGGAACCTTCATCCATCTGCGCCGCCGCTGAGCGCTGACTCTCGCATCCGCGTGCATGTGGCGGGGCCGTGGACTCTGGGCCGCGGCATTACTCGGATCGATGATGGGATTCGTCTCCTGTGTGTGTAGTTTTTTTTTAATTTGTTTCCGTCGACTTGCAGCATTTGGCGTTTCTTGACTTCCAAATCCAAAATGGGTGCTGCTTTACCTACCTTTCCGTTGGATTTTGTCGCCCAAGTCTCTCTCAATCAACCAGCCGGCTCTTGCTGGGCAGATTATTGCGACACTCCTTGGCTCATGCTATGCTACTTCGATTCAGATTTACCTCCGGTCGTTTCCCATTTTAGTACTCCCCTGCGCTGCTCTGCTGTCTGCTCATACCAAATTAGTACTCCCAATCGGACGGGCTATTAAGATGCTCTTACGCGCCCATGGTACCAAATGTTTCTACTAGCTAGTACTGGTCCTCGTGTCTCCGGCCTGGTGAATTCCGATTCAATGCTGCTGATGGTGATTGTGTTGATTGGTGTGTCCTTGGTCGTGCAGTGGTGCAGCTCTGCTACAACCAGCTCACCGGGAGCATCCCCACGCAGCTCGGCAACCTCACCAGCCTCACCGTGCTGGCGCTCCAGTCCAACCGCCTCACCGGCGCCATCCCGGCCAGCCTCGGCGACCTCCCCCTGCTCGCGCGCCTCGACCTCAGCTTCAACGCCCTCTTCGGCTCCATCCCCGTCAGGCTCGCGCGCCTGCCCCGCCTCGCCGCGCTCGACGTCAGGAACAACTCCCTCACCGGCAGCGTCCCCGCCGGTAATTCCTTTCCTTCTTCTCGATCTCCTCCATGCATGCACTCATTTGTTCATCATCCGGCTGGTAATGCTGATCGATTTCCTGGTTGGTTGCTTCGATCCTAGAACTGGCGGCGAGGTTGCAGGCCGGCTTCCAGTACGGCAACAACACCGACCTGTGCGGCTCCGGGCTGCCCGCGCTCCGCCCGTGCACGCCGGCGGACCTCATCGACCCCGACAGGCCGCAGCCGTTCAGCGCCGGCATCGCGCCGCAGGTCACGGCCCCCGGCGGCGCCGGCGGCGGACGCGGCCGCGCGCCTTCCACCAAGGCGCTCGCGGCCGTGGTCGTCGTCGCCGTGGCCCTCCTCGCGGCCACGGCGGCCGGCCTGTTCGCGCTCTCGTGGCGCCGGTGGCGCGCGCAGAGGCTCGCCGCGGGGGCGGGAGGCTCGCCGCCCGCGGTCGGCCGCAGTAGCACCGAGAGCGGGTCCAAGGCGGCGGCGGCGCCGTCTTCGTCGGCTCGCAAGAGCGCGTCGTCGGCGCTGGCGAGCCTCGAGTACTCCAACGCCTGGGACCCGCTCGCCGACGCGCGGGGCGGCGGCGGCGGCGCGGGGCTCGGGCTCGGCTCCTCCTCCCCGCGGGACGCGCTGGCGCAGAGCCTGCGGATGAGCACGGAGGAGGTGGAGTCCGCGACGCGCTACTTCTCGGAGCTCAACCTCCTCGGCCGGCGCGGGAGGAAGGCCGCGTACTACCGGGGCACGCTGCGCGACGGCACCCCCGTCGCCGTGAAGCGGCTGGGCAAGACGTGCTGCCGGCAGGAGGAGGCGGAGTTCCTCCGGGGCCTGAAGCTGCTGGCGGAGCTCCGGCACGACAACGTGGTGGCGCTGCGGGGGTTCTGCTGCTCCAGGGCGCGAGGGGAGTGCTTCCTCGTCTACGACTTCGTGCCCAACGGCAGCCTGTCGCAGTTCCTCGACGTCGACGCCAGCAACACTGCCAGCGCCGCCGCCGCCGGCGGCCACTGGGTCCTGGAGTGGTCCACGAGGATCTCCATCATCAAGGGCATCGCCAGAGGTATGCTCAGTGGACTGTCACTCTCTAGCAATCAGTTAGTGTCACTGATCTTCCACTAGCGACTTTTGCTCATGGCCATATCTTCTCTGCATTCACACAGTTCATACTTGTTCACACACACAAATATACAGCACAAATCCACCAAACCCAAACGGTGATGCTTCTAGTCTCTTTTTTTGAAAAAGCTTTGCTTCTGGTCTCTTTTTGAAAATAACTTTGCTTCTAGTCTCTTGATGGGGATATATTGGGTTGGAGCTAGCTAGTTTTCATCTTCATTTTCCTCAAAAACACATGGCATGCATGCAACATTTGGCAACGACTTTGCAAATTTGCCGAGGGGGTGTCCAGGGGTGAAAGTTTGGTGGAAATGTCACATCGGACACTGTAGCACACTGTAGCACTTTTCGTTTGTTGATGGTAAACATTGTCCTACCATGACCTAACTAGGCTCAAAAAATTCGTCTAGTCGTGTACATCAAAACTATGCAATTAGTTTTTTTATTTACCTACGTTTAGTGCTTCATGCATGAGGAGAGAGATTTGATGTGATAGTGAACAGTGCAGTTTGGAGAGAGAAAGTTTGGAGAAATTTTTGGAAGTGAACCGCCAGATCGCGTGTCATGCATGGGAACGTGGATCCTTGCAATCACCGGATGGACGATAGTGCACGGATTCATTCACCGGTGCCGCGCTGGTTGCTCACATGTTGCGCAGAAACCTGTGACACAGGCCGGTACACGCACCAATAGTCACATCCAGAACCTTTGTCTGTACCCCAAAAGCTCTGCTCTGCGTGACATGTCTAACAAAACTTTTGTGGTATTGGTACTTTAAGGGGTGTTTGTATCGATGGTGCTGAGGTTTAGCACAACACTTTTAGCTAAACTTTAGCACTAATACCAAACACCCCTACTAATGAATTGCTAAAAGGGTTTGCTAAACTTTAGCACCTCAAAACCTTTAGCACATGAAAGGAGTGCTAAACTTTGCTAAAATGTGCTAAAGTTCACTTTTTCCATTGGTACCTGTGTTCTCTCTCATCATCCAAGGTAGGGAGGAGGGGATCATGCAGAGGCAAATCTGACTTTTGACAGACTTTAGCAATCCATAAGTACAAGTAACCAAACACCTTCTTACTAAAGTTTAGCAAAACTTTAGCAAGTGCTAAACTTTAGCAATGAGCATCCAAACAGGCCTAAGGACAGCAACCGTCTCACTGTACTCATCTGAAAAAAAAATGGTGAAAAATCATCTGAAAAATCGCCAACTTTTTTGCATTGCGCAGGGATTGAGTATCTGCACAGCACGCGGCCGGGCAAGCCGGCGCTGGTCCACCAGAACATCTCGGCGGACAAGGTCCTGCTTGACCACACCTACCGGCCGCTCATCTCCGGCTGCGGCCTCCACAAGCTCCTCGTTGACGACCTCGTCTTCTCGACGCTCAAGGCCAGCGCCGCCATGGGGTACCTCGCGCCGGAGTACACCACCGTGGGCCGCTTCTCCGAGAAGAGCGACGTGTACGCGTTCGGGGTCATCGTGCTCCAGGTGCTCACGGGCAGGACCAAGGTGGCGGCGGCGGCGCAGCAGCTGCTGCCCGGCGGCGGCGGCGGCGGCGGCGGCGGCGTCGGGGAGCTCGTCGACGGGAACCTGCAGGGGAGCTACTCGGCGGCCGAGGCCGCCGCGCTGGCGAAGATCGCCGCGGCATGCACCAGCGAGAGCCCTGAGCTGAGGCCGACGATGGGGGAGGTGCTGCAAGAACTGGGCACCATCTGAAATTCTGAATCTGATGGATGCATGCATGCGCAAGCGCAACCATTCATCCGCTGTGACAACTGTTCATGCGAGTCACATGCCTGACAGTGGTGTGTGCCATATAGATATGGTCCGGCCGGCATGTAACCTAGCTACCTTTTGCGTAGGATCACTAGTCAGTAATCACTGATCTTAGAAAGCGTCCGAGCTACTAGGCACTAATCAGCAATCACTGATCGATCTTATTTAGGAAGCACATGCCTAGGATCATGAGTTCTTGTACGCTAATGATGTGTCGTTATATTATCACCACCGCTCCGAGAAGTGTGCATTGGCTGCACGCTGACTTTGGATGTGTGCTCCTAGCTTACATGATGGCAAGTCTGGTAGAGTGGCTGGTGAACGTGAATGCGAATGCAGCCATTTGCTGCAACACTTTTCGCTGAGATCTTGTGACTCTACCAGCGACCCTGTGTGCGGATTTGGCTGGATCTCCGGGGGAGAGGTGGCTGGCGCCATTCCAGCTAGGGAGGAAGGAGCCAAGAGTCCTGGAAGGCATGTGAGCTATAGATTGTTGTGTTGTCTTGTTTGTTGCTCGTGTTTGGGTCCTGCCTTGTGATCATGTACAGGGCTGTCAGCTGGCTGATGAAATCTCACAGGACGTGAAAGCGCACGGTGGTCCTGGACTCCTGGGCTTGTTTGCGCTAGAGGCGGAGAGGCCGGACAAAATAGACTCTACCAAGCATACTACGTATTACTACTAGCCACTAGGACACGGCGCAGGTCCAAAAGAGCGAAAACCAAGGTGAGGCTGAATTACTGTGACTGTGCTTTTCATTTTTGTAGGATAGTGGGTTAGGTTTTTTGGAATGGAGTATTTGGAGCTTAGCAAGGGGTACGGTCATATGTTAGCCGCGCTTCTAAAAGTTTAAAAAAAAACTAGATAATGTAGACGTATGTAAACCATATAATAATGCAGCGTAAGCCAACATATTACCAATGGATATATCATCATGTATATGGCGCCGTTCTTTGCTCTAAAGCTGACTCCTACCAAGATCTTATTACAATGCATAAAACTCATTCCCACCCTCAGTTCCACATTACAATTTTTCTATAGCATATGTTTAGGTACATAACAAAAACAATGCGTCTAGAAAAATAAATTCAAAACAACATATAATTTGGAACGATTGGAGTATTAGACTGTCATATCTTAGTTACCTAAACCGTAACTTTTAGCATCTCAAGAAGAAAGGAGTAGATCTAGGCTTGTACAGTATGTACAAACGTAAATTCACAAAATAATATACAAATCATCATCTATAAGCGTTGGTGAGCAAACTAATCATCGTTAAATCAGCCCACACGAAAACGCAGGCGACATGCGAGTTCGTTTTAAGTAGATTTTTTTAGAAAAAGGAAGTCTCTTCCCGCCTCTGCGTTACCGCACACAGCGTTTAAAATTATTACATAGTTTTGGACATATTGTCAATCAAGGGGAGAACACAGAAAAATTATAAAGTATGACAAAGTCTATTATTATGTTTCCATCCATGAGAAGCGAACAGCTCCATCGCCGTAGTCTCTAATGCTCTGCTCACTTTCTTGAATGTCTCCTTTGTCTCTTCGTCATGCTGCAGCAGTGACCAAAATCGCAGCCAATATGCTCCCCTGAATATAGCCTGCATAAAAGATGTATTTTTGCAATTTTTGAATGTTAGATCATTTCGACATCTCCAAATTGCCCAACATAATGCAGACGCCCCAACCAGAATACGATTTCTCTCCTGTAAATTATAATTAGAGAGCCACCCCCCTAACATATGGGCTACTGATCTTGGTGAGGTTAGCCCAGTAGCTATATAGACAGTTCTCCAAATTGTCCTAGCATGATGACATTCATAGAGAAGATGTTTGATAGTTTCGTTACAATTACAGAAACAACACTTCTGACTGCCTTTCCAATTTCTCTTTGCCAAGTTATCCTTTGTCAAAATGACACCCCTTTGGAGGTACCAAAGGAATATCTTGATCTTAAGAGGAATCTTTAATTTCCATATCACTTTATGAGAGAAAGGAGCATTCTGGTTAATCACATATAGATACATAGACCGGACCGAAAATTGTCCTGTCTTATGCAGTCCCCATATGAAACTATCTCTTTCATTATTTAGAGTGATATGGGTGATCTTAGCTACCATGTCTTCCCATTCATCCAACTTATCTCCCACTAGTGCTCTCCTAAAAGAGATATTTAGTGGCGTTGAGGACATAATCTTCGCTACTGTATCATGCCGATTATTCGCAATGTTATAGATTGTGGGGTATGAGTCTTTGAAACATCTATTGCCAACCCATGTGTCTTCCCAAAACCTTGTTTCTGTTCCATCATTTATTTTGAAGGAACCACAATTTAGAACCATATCCTTTATATTCATCAGGCCCTTCCAGAAATGAGAGTCATTAGGTTTGATGCTCACTTGTGATAAGGTTTTAGAGCTTAAATATTTATTCCTAATCAGAGTTTGCCAATTCCCATCTTCGTTGAGTAGTTTTATAATCCATTTGCTCAACAAACATTGGTTCTGAACTTGGAGGTCAATTATTCCAAGTCCACCCTGATCTTTAGGCCGGCACATGATGTCCCACTTGGCTAGGCGGTATTTCTTTTTATGATTGTCACCCTGCCAGTAGAATCTAGACCTATAATAATCTAGTTTTTGAAGTACACCTTTCGGTATTTCGAAAAAGGACATCATAAACATGGGCAAGCTGCTAAGCACTGAATTTAGGAGGACTAATCTGCCTCCATAGGATAAATGCTTTGCTTTCCAACACGTTAGCTTCTTTTCGAATCTCTCTTCGATGCATCTCCAGTCTATATTATGGAGTTTATTATGATGCATTGGTATACCTAGATAGCGAAAAGGGTATTCACCCGCACTGCATCCAAAGAGATCGGTATATTGATCCTCAAATTCTTTTGCTTCGCCATAGCAAAAGATTTCACTCTTATGGAAGTTGATCTTCAGGCCTGATAATTGCTCAAAAACACTCAATAATAGTTTCATGTTTTTTGCTTGTTCTAGGTCATGATCCATAAAAATGATTGTATCATCGGCATATTGCAAAATCGACAGCCCGTCATCTATTAAATGTGGGATGACACCACTTATCTGCCCATCGTCTTTTGCTCTTTTAATCAAAAGAGCGAGCATATCTGCCACAATATTGAATAAAATGGGTGACATTGGATCCCCTTGACGGAGTCCTTTTTTTGTTTGGAAGAAGTGTCCAATGTCATCATTAACCTTAATGCCGACACTTCCCCCACTAACAAAGCTTTGTATCCATCTACACCATTTTGATGAGAAACCTTTCATGCACAATGTTTGTTGTAAGAAGGACCACTTAACTTTATCATAGGCCTTTTCAAAATCAATTTTGAAAATAACCCCGTTAAGTTTCCTTGTATGTAATTCGTGAATGGTTTCATGTAAAATGACTACGCCCTCCATTATATTTCTGCCTGGCATGAAAGCTGTTTGGGATGGACTGACCACTGTCTGTGCCACTCTATTTATTCTATTTGTGCCAACTTTTGTAAAAATTTTGAAGCTGACATTGAGTAGACAGATTGGCCTATATTGTTGGATTTTTGTTGCATCTTTAGTCTTAGGTAGTAACGTAATTACCCCGAAATTTAGACTAAATAGAGGTAGGTTCTCTTCATGGAAATCTTTGAAGAGTGCCATCAAATCCTCTTTGATCACTTCCCAAAACACTTGATAGAATTCTGCTGGGAAGCCATCTGGACCTGGGGCTTTATTATGCTCCATTTGGAACACTGCCTCCTTTACTTCTGATTCAGTAAATTTTGAAATTAACAATTCATTTTCAATATTACTGACTTGTGGGATGTCATCAATTCGACTCTCCACTAGTGTGAAATTATTTTCTTCTGGTTGTCCGAAAAGGCTTTTATAATAGTTGGTGATGTAGTTTTTCAATTCAGTGTCACCCACAATTATGCCATCTTCCTGTTCTAATTTGAAGATGTGTTGTTTGCGATGTTTGCCATTGGCCACTAAATGAAAAAAATGTGTGTTATCATCACCCTGGAGAAGGCTTTTAACCTTGGCCCTTTCATACCATTTCATCTCCTCTTCTCGTAATAGTAGAACTAACCTTTCTTTGAGATAGTGTTTCATATTTATCTCGTTATCTGAGAGGTCATTGTTTTCTGCCTTTTTATCAATGGCATCCAACATTGAGATGAGTATTTTCTTTTCTTTTTTGTATGTGCCAGCTATATGTTTGGCCCATCCTCTTAGATACTGGCGAAGATGTCTAATTTTATTTTGCCATCTTTCTATTGCCGTATCACCTCTATTTTCCGATCGCCATAAATTGGTCACCATATCAAAGAATCCATCTCTAATCAGCCATCCCCTTTCAAATTTAAAGGACGGTTGTTTGTTATTATGTGTAGAGGATCCAGTGTTTAAGATAAGAGGTGTGTGGTCAGATTGACTCCTATCTCTCGCCTCAACTCTGCATAATGGAAATTTATCCTCCCATTCCGTGCTCACTAGCACTCTATCTAGTTTCTCATATGTTGGATCATCTCCTGGGCCAGCCCATGTATATCGGCGACCAGACATGACAATCTCTTTAAGGTTAAGAGCTTCAATGACTGCATTGAACTGTGTCGGCCATTTAGAATCAAAGTGGCATTGGCTCTTATCCTCTGGGTGTCTCATAATATTAAAATCCCCACCAATGACATAAGGAAGAGATTCTCGAGAACACGTGTTTGCCATTTCAGTAAGAAAGACTTCTCTATTGTGCGCTTGTGCTGGTCCATATACTGTGTATAGTGCAAATTTGAAACCATCAGATTTACTACGAAGGCAAAATTTAACATAAAAATCTCCTTCATCTATGGAACCTATGTCGTAGGTGGTTAAATCTACTCCCAAAAGGATGCCACCAGAACGACCATGTGGGGCCATGCTGTGCCAAATAAATTCATTACCACCACAAAAGTTTTTAAGGGTCGTGTCTGGAAAATCATCACGCCCTATTTCAGAAAGAGCAATAAAATTAATTTGCTCTTCTCTAACCAGTTCCGCCAAATACCTGTGCTTAGCCAAGTCGCCTAGACCTCTGCTATTCCAGAAAACTCCTTTCATTGGAGACACATTTTGGAAGGGGTTTTTAATTTTTTAGGAGGTCTTCCTATTTTATTTTTAGTCGAGTTGCACTTTTTCTTACGGGGAACTGGACTAAGATCACTTAATATGTGATCATGATTGAAGTCATGCGAATCCTCGATTGAATTACCACTGGTGTGGCCGAGGATTGCATCAAGTCTTTCCTCCTCATCATCAACTATGTAATCATTGACGACATGTTTGACTTTTTTTTTCTCCACTATTTTCTTCCTACCCGAAACAACCCTACTATCAATTTCTATGTTTTTAAGAGAAACTACAGATTTTTTAATTGAAATATCATCTTTACCCATAGAAACTCCTAGGTTCCTCACGTTGGAAGAAATGCGAGAATCTGAAAGTAGTAAAAATGATTTACCTGTTGTTTCCAAGTTGCGAACTGATGCCACACGATCTGCTTTGTGGAGGGTGTGTTCATAACTTGTCGTCGAGTTGCGCAGGCTTCGTCTCAGGGTTGTCTGCTTGCTGATCACTGTTGGCCTGTCCACCTTCTGCTTATTTTCCATTGTCCGGGCAGCCTGCACTGATTTGGATTGCCCGCTCATAGGAACCGAAGGGGGACCAAAATGGTCAGCAGCCAGGCATGGCGGAGTCGTATCAGCATTCTCAGGGACAGCTTGTTTGGCCTGATGTGAAGTCGGCCCCTGTATCACACCTTGCAGCTGCTGGCCAGCTTGTGCAAACATGTCCTTGCCTGGCTCCGACACTGTGATGGCCTCCTTGGGAGCAGGTGGGTTGACGATGCCTTGTACAGGTACTGTTGGAGCAGCTGAATTCATGATCAGGCACGGGGTAATAGTATCAGCATCATGTAGCTCTGTTTCCCCCGCCTCTGCAACATTATGCATACACCCCGGATATGTAGGTGTCCCAGTCAGCACAACATCCGGCTCCTCGAGCACCATTGCCGGGGCAGCAGGCATGATTTGGGTGCCCGGTAGTAGAGTTCCTGTCTCTGTAGGGGCGGGAGACTCCTCTGCATTGGCATCGTCGTTATCCTCCGCCATTACCTTGTCAACGATTTCTTCTAGCAATTGTTCCACTGCTGTGTCAATTGCCTTTTCCACCAGGGCAACTTCATCTGATGGTGCATTCCCATTCTTGGGATTTTCCATTCCAGAGGCATCTGTACCTTGTTTCTTGGATGGCGAGGTATTTGTTGGGTCATCCGGTTTCTGTGGTTCTGCATCTTCCATGACTCGATCGTCGCTGCCATCATAGTCTAGATCATCGGCGTCATCGAAGTTGAGATCATCATCATCTCGAGCCACCTCTTCCACTTTGAAAAATATTTCATACATGGAGTCATCCACAACAATGTCTGCATCATTTGGAATGGACTTTGCATCAAGTACCGCCACTAGCAGTCTAACCACGCCCGTTTTCCTCAAATACCTCATGTCCACTCGCTGTGTGGCACCTAGGATTGTCCCAACAGCCCAAAGCGGTAAAAATGATCTAATCTCATAAGGCACACCATAAACCTGCACCCAGACTTGTTGAAGCTTCCTCTTTGGCTTAATCTCGTTGTTCCATTCCTCAAACAACATTGTGCCCTCATTGTTGTCCGTCGGGATCCTCTTTATAGCAACCAGACGCTGCAGCTCCACTTTGCTTGGGAAGGGTACAATATATGATTTTGGGCCATGGGGAGTCACAGCCCAATCCCATTTAAATGGGAGAATACGGACTAGCTCAGCCTTGAGAAGATCGGCTGGGACGTCACCCCGCTCAATGGTGATGAGAGCAGTGGTTGTGACCTTCTCTGGCATCTTCATTGTCTCGCCTTTTGTAGATGGAATTTGGAAGAAACCCAGTCCTTCACCAGCAAGTCCACAGAACATGGCTGTAGGTTTGGGGCCGTGCAACAAATGGCAGTGATTTGTAAAGTGATCCTCTTGACAAATTTCACAGCAGAGAATCCTTTTCTTCTTCTTTGGCACTGGTTCCCCAGAGGGCGTCGGTGCCTTGTGTTTTTGCTGCTCCAAAGGAACACTGCCAGCCTTACCCAAATTCTTGGCATCAGCAGGCTCACTGTTGTTGTTCGCCTGATCTGCACGGCCTGTGAGACGCCCATCTGCTTCATTACTCGTCTGGCCTCCAACTGCAGCGCCCTGTCCGCGAGCTTCCTGGCTGCGACCACGCCCGCGGCCACGATACCGAGCTGCGCCTCGGCTCCGGTTGTTGAACTGCCGGAAGCCTAGGTTGCGGCTGCGATTTCCATTCACTCCTTCATTTGCTCCTGATGATCCCTCTCCTTTCCCTCTACCTGCCATGACCACGGCAGCGTACGTACGTTGATCGATGGTGGCGGCGCTAGGGTAAGAAACTGAAAATTTGTTTCGTGGAGTTGATCTGTATCGAAGGAGCTTTTGTTGGAGATGGGCCAGCCCAGGATTTCGGGCTTTCCATTCATCGCCTAGAGCCAGCCCAGGTTTGTTTGAAAATTGAACAGCCGAAGATTGCGGATCCTGGGTTACCGGCGAATCCGGCGATTCCTGCCATGGTCGCCGAGCTTCCGCCGTCTGTGAATCACCGGTGGGCGGATGATGGACTGCAGGAGAAGTCCACCGATCCAGCACTGGCGCAATGTAATCCCCGATGGTGACCTTGGATATCTGTGGCTTAGGTAGCGGACCCTTCCAGGCTTTCTGTTTCCATGGCCAACGCACACCCTCTTGCCTCTTGCCATTAGATTTCTCCATCTTCCTTTGGACAAGCGTAGAAACAATCTTCTTTGCCATGAATTGTTCAGAGGATACTTGCGTGGATAATTCCTGTTCAGCCAGATGCAAGTAGATGGAACAAAAGAGGTGCAGCCAAGCCAAAGCAGTGGAGAGTTATGGTGCCCAAACACCCATGTTTCACAAAACGCCTGATGCAAAGCTACAGTTTCGTGAGCATTCTCTCATAAATTATTTAAAAGAAAAGAGCATTCTCTCATAAAGCTTGCACGAGTCGTCCAGTCGCAGTCACCCGCACAAGCGTGCAGCAACCGCGGTACAAAAAGAAAGTCAATCAACGCGGCCGAATTGGGCTTAGAGTTTGATCAAGGTGGACTAGAGATCCAACAAATATAGTTTAGCAGCCCACTCTAGGAGTCTAGGCCCACCATGCCACACAACCAGCCAGACCGTGTGTTTGTAGTACTATCTGTTCCAAGTTACAATTTATTTTCTCACGACCGGTTGGCTATTCATGTTGTCTAAATATATAAAAAATCATGTTTAAAGTGCCTTTAAGGATAAGTAAGTCATAAGAAAAATCAATATTATTTGTATTATTTTTTAAATAAAATGAATAGTCAAATGTTATGAAAAAAAATAAATAACAAATTGTAATTCAGAACGGAACTAATATCTCCTAACTATGCACACCTCTAAGTGAACTTGCCAGCCATTTTGAATTATCCACTAGGTAAAAGCTAATTCTTCCATTCTAAATTACTATTCATTTCGACTTTTTTCAGGACGTTTGATCATTGATCTTATTATCCAAAAACTATGTAAAAACCATTTATTTTGTTTATGATTTATTTTATCATCAAATATACTTTAAGCATGATTTATTATTTTGTATGTTTAAACTAAATTTTAAATAAGAGAAATGGTCAAACGTTATCCAAAATATGTTAACATTGAATAGTAATTTTGAGAGGAGGGAGTACGTCGTGCTAGATCACACTCATGCTAGAACCAAACAACTGTATGCAGCCTGCGCAATGCTTCCCTATGGTGGTGGTGTTATGCTAATTAAGACGTGTCTCAACGAAACTGCTGAAGATGTGGCTTGGTTGCTTAGATAAGAGAAGGTTGACTACTACTCCCTCCATTTTTTTAATCATCACTACTCTCATCTACTATTTGATTTTATTTCTATTAGCACCATTGTGTTCCTCCATATTAGATCTACAAAACAAGACCCATATTGTTTATATTTTGATGTTAGTTTATTAGTTCTATTAACTTATATGCAATTGTACTAAAAACTTCTATGTAAACTTAGTGACAGATCTTCTACATAAGTTGATACATAGTCTACAAAAATCGATACAATGTCTCTACCTAAGTTACTACTAGGTACGTAAAAGCTACAATGCAGGGAGTTGCGCTCGTTCTAGAATGTTATATAGTGTCACTACCTATGTTGTTACATAATATCTATATAAGTTTATAGCAGATACACAAGGCACAATCTTCATATAAGTTAATGCAGTATATCTAAGTTATATTGTCTTAGTATATAATTTGCACCAAATAAATATATAATATTTTTAGTATAGAAATAGACCATTAGATGATGTTGGTGATGCATTTTGGACCTGTAGAATCTATCTTTGAATAAGGTGTTTCTACATACGGAGTAAGTTGCTACTAGATATATATTATAAGTTGTTAGTATATAATAATAACTTTTACATATCCGCAATATTGGTTTTATTTTGTTGATCTCACATGAAGACCACACCAATACAAACACATTTGAAAATCGATGATGAACAAGGAAGATATATTTCTACTTTCTAGTTCTAAATAAATGTGCTTACATTATAATGTGTCTTACATGAAATGACACCTACTAATATAGTTTTTATTATGCTCCACGAATACGTCTTCTGCTAATGCGCAATGGGTAGCGCATTATCATGGTCCTTTCTTCTATATATGTGTGTGTGAACTCAAAGTTTCGAACTATGTGATCCAATCACTCCATTATACATAGACTACCACTGAGCTACTCTACACCTTGATCATGCTCACTTACCACTTGACTCCGTTATTTATTAAGCACTCACTAAACCATCTCCATTCATTCGCAATATGCACCATAACCAAATACCATCAGTAGCATCTGCAAGTCACCGAAGAGGACCACAACATCCCTAAGGTTTGATCCACTGGAACATATGCAACCTATTTCTCCTTCAACTGTTGAAACTTCCATCAATACCCGCAACACCCTATTGTGTGTTGTAGTTCCACTATACACACAAGTATATAAGCATGCTATATATCCACACTCACACTCCGCAGTGGAGCCTCGTGGAGGCCAAAACAGGGGCAATGCCCTCCTACCTCCATGCAAAGCACACATGGCTACTTATAGACGATTAGATAGGTCATTTGTCAGTGGTCTTTAGGTCTTGTAATTATGTATTTTTTTAGAATGCGCCTGAACGCGTATATCACTAAGAGGAAGTGAGAGATTACAATCCGATTACACATTGATTAACCGACCAAAGAGAAATGGTCAATGATCAAGAGAATCGAAGAGGTGAACAGACAGAGACATTAGACTGCTATTACATGATATTCGTTTTGCGACCTAGATTGACGAAAATCCGACAACACCACAAAACCTGCATCAACCCAACAGGTGGCTTCAGTCAAAATGGTGTTTGTTATGATCCAAGGCGGGGTTATCTTTCTCTTGAAGACTCTTCATTTCTCTCTTCCCACTTGTAATTATGTATACATGTGGTCTTCTATATTCCTAACCTAGTGTTCCATTTTTTGTATGTTATAGTAATTTATAGTTAACATTTTCTAGTTTATATGTATGTAGAATATGTTGTTGATTAAGCTTCTAAGACTTGATAAAATATGTTGCTGATTAAGATTCTAATACTTCATTTCACTCTATTCATGGTTTGGTTCTGACCCGTTCAAAGAAACAAACCAGACCGTCAAAACCTGTATATACGGTTTTCATCAGGTTGGGCTAAACCTCACTTGCACTAGTTAACCTACATGGCTACATGGAAAGCCACATCGGGGAAGCGAAGTGGCGCGTGTTTCTTCCACCTCAATAGCTGCACCATGCATTGGCCATAGCGTCTTATAAGATTGAGTGCATAACTACTCAATTGATTGGTTCTCCAATTTTGAATCCATGCTCTCTTCTTTGCCTATTTTTATCTGCATACGCAAACAAGCAAGGTCACTGCAGTGAGCCTATTTGTGCAGTTGTCCTCAAACTAGCAACTCCAAAGTTCACTATGCAAAAAGAAGATTCCCATCACATCAAAATGTCATGGCATGCATGGAGTACTAAACCTAGATAAAATCAAAAACTAAGTGCATAGTTTTGTTGTACTCTGCGAGACGAACATTTTGAACCTAATTAATCAATTTTTGGACAATTTTTCATACAAACCCCCAATTCCCCACCCCTATTCTCAATCTAAACAAGGGCTAAATTTCATCAGTACTATGAATTGGAGATAGTATCTACTCGAATCGGAGAGAGTATTCGAGATGCAAAAAGTGATTGATACTACGAAGTCAACCTTTGGTCACATAACGGTCAACCATTAACAAAAGAGGAAAAATCAATCAATTGCCTCCAAATCCTTAACGGGTCAAAGGAACAGACGACCACCCACCCGACCCGCGGGGCCTCGTCGCCTTCCTCCCGCACCGCAACCACCATCTGGCCTCGTTCTTCGCCTGACCGCCTCCTTCCGCTCGAGCGCGCGCAGAGCCGAAGCCATAGAGAGAGGGAGGCGCCCACCGCCGCGGCGAGGACCCTCCCGGGAGGCCGGTGATCGCCGGTTCCGGCTTCAGAGATGGGGTCGTCGTCGCGGATCTTCGAGTACTTCGTGGTGTGCGGGCTGGGCCCGGAGATCCGGGCGCTGGACGGTGTCAAGGGATTCCATGGCGCCGAGGAGATGTACATGCCGGCCTTCCTCGACCAGTTCCCGCCCTCCAGCCACGCGCTGTACCCTCCCCCACCGCCGCAGCTCCCCACCGTGAGTCTGCAGATCCCGCTTCCCCTCCCCTCCCTTCGACGCGTTAATTTGATCGAGCATTGATCTGCTTGGGTGATTTCCGGTCGAATTCCGGTAGAATGAGCCGAATTGGTTATCACTAAAGACGTGCATGCAGTGTCGACATTTGGTTTCATTTCGTTAAAAACCGATCGAAAGAAGTGAATTCATGCTTCTCTTATGCAGCGGGCTTATTAGCATTGTACTTATCTGTGTCTTTCTAAAAGAACGGGCACAGTGGCAGAGCCAGAAAATTACGGAAGGTGGGGGCAAAGTCGTATAGAGAATGCCACATATCATCGGCCTGCTGCTGCACGTCCTGCTAACCACCATTTTGCTGAACTCACTAGCCTGCTTCTTCCTGTGCCTGCCTGTTGGCCAGCCCGCCGGACTCGTGCTGCACTGCTGCCGCTTATTAGCTCAATCATCTAGCTAGTACTAGTAGATTCTGTGTTCATTTGGTCAACTTGATTCCAATAATTTTGAATCACACAGCAACAGTGTTGGTTCAATCAACTTGACTTTTTGGGTTTGCAGTCTGGTCTATTTTGATCTAGGGAGTAGGGATTTGGAGGCCTGTCTTGTAGGCCAGTTGGTCTTAGTCTTACATTGTGCATTACCCAACTAGAGGCTACACTAACTTCTGAAGAAAGATTCTTCATATTTCGACAATTGGCATCCTCATTTGATGCTGTGTATCCCTTGTCACCACTGACCTTCCTTGCTCCCCAGCTTGTCCGACATGGTGTAAGCAGTTACGGTTGATTCAGTATGTCTTAGAATGATTGGACATAGAAGAATATTGTGTTAAAATGCTGGTGCTGCAACTGTGATCATGTGATGCATGATGGGCATGTTGTTGGAGCATGCACAACTCTTATCCCTGCTGCATGGCCACCAAACTTATTTTTGCACCCTCGAAGTGAAATCATGGTTTTATGGATTCCATAAAAATAATGATTTGAAAATCTGATGGATGATACACTTAAATTCATAACCATAGAAAGCAAAAGGAATGTAGATTCTTCTCTTTAGTAAAAGTTCTGCCTGTTTGATGACAACGATGACCTTATCTTTTTTTAAATCAAGAAACTACTTTATTCTTGTGTTTTTTTAAAACTCTTTATTCCTGTGTTTTGTGAATCTAAACCTCTGTGACGTTGAATGGTCATAAATGCAGTGTGTTTTGCCAGCGGGAGTAAGAATATATTCTTCAGGGCTGGACACGGATGATATCTCAACTTATCCGCGTAGTTATCCTATAGTTTTGACAGGTACATGTGGTCAAATTTATAGCTCTGGTTAAACAATGATATAAATTAATATGCTTTTCAAGCCTCCTAGTCAAACTTACTATTGCTTACTGTATACAGATCACCCTTTTAACTATGTTCTCATTTCTTGTAGAGGGAGATGGTTCAAAAATTTATGTCAGTTGTATTGCATTTCGGGATCCGATTTGTGAAGATATTATTGAAGCTTACCAAATTCCGGCAAACTCCTTTGCTGATAAATGCATCTGCCTTGTGTCCCATTCTCCTAGTTTTCAAGTCCTTCGTGATGCCCTCGAGGAAATATTTGTTCTTTGTTTTTCTCCTGCAGGGTGTAGGTAAACTTCTGCATTCGTGTGCTTTGTACATGCCCTTTCAAGTTTCAACTGCCTCACAGTCTATTTTTTATGCTTTCTGATTTCAGCAAACCATTGTGGGACATAATATCTCATATGGTGTCACATGTGACATTACCAACACCAGGAAAGAATCGTGTTTTATTTGCCATTGAGAATTGCCTTCTTTCTGCGGAAGCTCCTCCAAAAGAATGGCTTCCCCACGCTGATGTATAGTTCCTGTTTCCATTTGTCCTATGCTATTGAAACCTTGTTTCCAGTATTATTCCTCTGTTAAATTAGACGCATTCATTTTGTTCACTTCGAACTGGTTATATGGGGCTTTATTATGACTGCAGATATCATTCCAGCCATTGGTGCAGTGCCTTGATGTTGATAAACTAATACTTCTCTTTACTGCTGTCCTGCTTGAAAGAAGGATATTGCTGCGATCAAATAAGTTCGTCCAGTCCTCATTTCCCATTTAGCAACTTTTGATCATTTTTCTTCTTCCTATCAGTTCATCCTTATGTAGCCTACTCCAATTTGCTTGGAACTAAAATTCCTTGTTGTTTCTTACCCTTATCTCTGCATGCCATAGCTTCATTAGTGAAGGAACTGTTTCATTGGAAATGTTACCTCGTCGTGAAAGAGTTTTTGGCACATTCTGCACCATTAAAATCATTATGAGTCTGATAAACTTTTCTTGGATTCATGATGCAGGTACACCCTATTGACTCTAGTTTCAGAAGCCATTTGCCATTTAATATACCCAATTAGGTGGCAGGTAGGTTACACTCAAATGTGTGGTTTTGCACTCCAACTTTTTCAGTGGGTTTGAAAAATACTTTGGAAAAGAATTGCTGTGTTGAGAAATTTGTTCATGTTTATATCCAAATTTCCTTTTTATGTTCCTAGTCACGGAGTGAATTTATAAGCTTATTTTTGTGGTGCAGCATGTCTATATTCCAATAATTTTCTCTAGTGGGGTTGACTACATTGATGCTCCGACACCCTACATGATGGGACTTCATTCTGGGGTTGACACATCTGCGGTGACTATGGATGGTGTAAGTTGTAATATTAGTTGGGGTTTTCCATTAGCCAAACTTTTGTTCTTGCCTCTTGTAGCTTAGAGTGATACACCAATTCTTATTTATTTGGTATAAAACATGATTTTTTTCTCGTTTTCAAAAAGGTATTTTGGTGCACTGATATTCACAACTGATGTTTGAATGACACATTTTGTTCTATTTGATTTGCAACATAAAAGTCCGATGTGTGTGTGCAATGTATCTTAATAATCTTCCAGAGTGAATATGTTTGTTTGAACCTCCAACATATTTGAACTGTTGAAGGATATGCAAGTGTGTGCAGTGTACCTTGAGAATCTTCCACAGTGAAGATTCTTGTTTGAACTTCCAACATATTTGAACTTTTGAAGAATATATTCGTACTAATATTGGAGTTTGAGGGCACTGGTTTTCTTCTAGACATGTTAATAGTTTCCATGATAATAATATGCCTAGTTTTAATCAAGCATAAGTTTTTATTGTTCAAAGTAATCTAAGAAGAGAAGTACCCATTCAAAGTACACTTTGGGACGTAATTTTTTATTGTGCATACATGCTTTAAATAAAAGATTCTTTTGCTGCATATATTTAGCACATCTTGTGACCATAATTCTGCACTGTCTGTCAGTGTCATGCATACATTGATCTATGATGCTTTCTCAATTGTATCATATTAATGCATTTCAGTATTGTTACAATAATGTATATGATTGCAGGTAGTGGTGGTAGATCTTGAATACAACCGGATAACAACATCGGAAGAAATTCCTCCAATACCAGAAACTGAACATAGTTTCTTGCGTGGTGAGATATTAAAACTACTACAACCCAATGTCATGGGTATTGATTACATGAAAATCAATCTTGGCAGTATGGGTGACCATTCCTTAAGATCTGGCACAAAATCTTGGGGCCAGGAGCATGATTTCCAACTTAGGTAAGTCTGTTCTTCATTCCTGTGCTTAATGTGCTCTGTACAATTTCAAATTAGTATAATTTTTCAGCAAGAAACTACTAAGGTTAGGCCTAGTACCTTAGGTAGGAATAGCGATGAATAAGTTCTATTAATTTTAGTTCTCCACCAGCATATGTACTTGCCTTGGATATTTGGATTATTTTCCTCTTTCTGTGTCACATGGTACCAGAATCAGTGGATAAGAATATTTTGTCACATGGAATGCAATTTTGGAAACATAGAAAAATATGTCCATCCTGAATCAGATAGGGACCTTGGAATTCTTTGTGATGTAGTCGCAATTCTTCACAATATTTGTCCATTCTCTTGGGAACTATTATTTTAAAAGTTGGTACATTGAGGTAATTTGAAATTTAGCTTTTGTAATATTTTCACTCCCGTCCGTTCAATGTTTTGAAAGAAGTTACACAATTTCAGCACATAATTCAATAGGGGCATGTGGAGCCATTTCTCTTTGGTCTTCTTTCATGGTTAGCTTAGACACATTGACAAAAAGGGGCTGGGGAGGTATATGGTTGTAAACTGACACCAAAAGCTTGTCTCAAGACATACTATTTGTGCACAAATTTGTTTTTTTGGACTATGTTCTTCTCCATGGTTATCATTGTATTTAGTTGTTGATCTGTTTTGATGCAGGCTGATATTTTTGAGATTCTTTGCACAGATTTTGAGTGGTTACCGTAACTTCATCGTAAGCCATCATATCTATTAAATTCCGCAGCAGCTATTTATAATTTTTGTAGTGATAAACCGGTTTCAATTAAGATGTGCTGTTTTCCCCTTGTCAGGATACTGCATCAACAACTGGTTTCAATTCTCAAGCGTTTCTTAAAAAGCGTTCTCGAGCAACTAATCAGCCTGTCGAGTCCATGTCAATGGTATGCTTGCAGCTTGTGCTTACTCTTTTTTATTTTCTTTTGGTGTCTATCATAGTTGGTAATGTACATTTGATATATCTTAGAAAAGGTATAAAGCAATGGTGAACCTGTGAAAGTTTATTTTGTTTCCTCAACCGATGTTGCAATTTTCTTTAGTTGTCATTTTCTCCGTTTGTTTTTTATGTCATGTTGTAGAAGGTGGATGTTTCCTATTATCTTTTAATTTCACATAGGATTTCAAGAAGAGAACTAGCTACTATCTACATGTTCCTATAGAGTGGGTACCTCAATTAGTATAAGTTATACATGTTCCAACCTTCAGAGTCTCTGTTCAGCATTAATATCAAATATATTAGAAAGCAAGAGACAGATATAACAGGGCAATGTTCATCTTTTTTTTCCCAATAATTGTACACGAGCATAAAATGTGAAATAAGAATAGTGGTGGTACTATTTTTGTTTTTGAATGGCGGTGGTACACAGGGCATATTTTGTTCATTGCATTAAAATAATAGCAATTATTCAGTATCTGTTCACCGGTCAATACCTAGAAGACTCGATATGGAATTATCTTGAAAATCAGGACAAAAATAGTGCCTGCATAAAATCTAGACAGTAGAATGGTTCTGATCCCAAAGTTGAGGAACCAAAAGAAAGGACTTAAGATCTGTAAGTTTTATCAAATGTGTTGTGGACGCTTCACCTACCAGCACCAGAGGCGAACAAGAACTTTTTTTCTCGAACTACGCAGGAGAGCTGCGTGTCATTTCATTAAGGTAGAAAAAAATACATGAGTCCAGTTAGACCTGAGCCAAGTATAGATAAACCCCACACAACCAAAAAAGAAACTAGATTACAGACATGCCATGTAAAATCTAAAAAAACGACCACGAACCTCCAGTGCCTAAGCTGCCGGGGTAAGTGACCTGATCCGGAGCTCCTGAAGGTTAGAAGCCCGCACCATAGAGCAAACACTGCGCTCATAAGATATTGTCTGAAGCACTTCCTGAATGTTTGGCCTAGCAGATTCAAACACACATAGCTTATGGTGTTTCCACACTTCACAGGCCACAAGTATAATCAAAGAATTAAGCCCATTGCACACTTCCTTTGGTGCAGCTCTGATAGCATTCCTCTACCACCTAGAGAAACGGGTATTCAAATCCCTGGGCTCAATAGCATTCAGCCTCAAATGCTGGAACACTAAGGCCCAGATTTGTCGAGTGAAAACACAGCCAATCAATAAGTGATGCATCATCTCTTCTTCCGGATCACAGAATGAGCAAACCTCCAGATGAGGCAGGCCCCTCTTGGCGAGGCGGTCCACTGTCCAACACCGGTTGTTGATGGCCAACCAAATGAAAAATTTGCAGCGAGGAGAGGCTTAACTCTTCCAAATCTTCTTCCATGGGGGAAACCTGATAGGCAGACTTACTGCTGTATGTGCCAGATTGAGTTAGTTTTGATGATCTTGTATGTCCTGTTGTGGAGCCATACCATGCTTATGTCCCAAATCATAAGATAATAACCTACTACTAAAACTTGCACTGTGAGAGGTCCTTTAATATCTTCTACCCATTTTCGACTGTGAAGAGCTTGGGTAACAGTCTGCCTCTTGGCTGTACACTTTGGAACTGCACTTACTAAATTGGGAGCAATTTCAGACATGGTCTTACCATAAACCACCCATCTGTCCAAAACAGAATTTTCTCTCCATTCCCCACTATGGCATCCACTGCCATTTTAAAGAGAGCTTGGGCATTACGAGTGACTTGGACAGGAAGACCAGTCCAGTGTCTAGAAGGATGGGTTTCTTGAGCCCACAGCCAGCATATTCGCAAAGCCCAACCAAGAGTTTCCAAGTTATGGATCCCCAGGCCACCATACCCTAAAGGTTCTGCACTTTCTCCCAAGCTACAAGACAATTACCCCCATTAGCCTGCTGCTGTTCTTTCCATAGGAAACCATGCCGTTTTTTGTCAATAGCTTTGATGACCCATTTCGGAAGATCCATGGCAATCATAAGGTAAACCAGAGTAGCTGTCAAAACCACTCTGACCATTACCAATCTCCCAGCCTTATTCAGGCGCAACAAGAACTCGATGGTAGCTCCTCCAAATTAGCAGTCAGTTCAAGTTGTTTAATGGCAGAGTATTAGGTCCATTGTTCTCTCTTGGTTGTTGGTGAGTTCGTTAGAATCGGCATTATATAAGCTTTAGAGACAATTGAGATTTTTAGCAAGAATTTGTCCCTGGAAGTTCAGAGCCTCTTCGGAGGGCGAACTGGGGTAACCTTGCCATTTTTACCCCTCCACCTTGATCAATAAAGATCTGCTGTATCAAATGTTAAGTCTTAATTAATGACCACATATGAGTCATCTAAGTCTGTGTTCCAGTGTAATTCATATACACATGAACGTAAAAATTTGGCCTCAAAAGATAATAAGAACTCTTTTACGTTCAAGCTACTTGGTGTTTACTCTCTTCTATACCATGCATTTCCTGAACATGTTATTGTTGTGCAAGCTGTAAAACTCATTAACTTGTGGAAATATTGATCTTTTATGTCCTGGCAGAGATCTGACCATGATTGGTTTTGAGTTTGGTTCCTTCTCTTTTCTACAGCTGCAATGATTCTGCTGTCTTAATGTTTGTGGTTGACACAGAGTATATGTATTTTCAAAATGGCTACTTTTATTTTGCTCAATTACTGAGGAGGGCTGTGTACCATTTCATTAAAGAAGAAAGATAACAAGTACAACACCAACCGCACCCCTTCCAATCAAAATGGCAACTTTGAATATGAAGTTTACAATCCACTTAAATTTCATTAGTACATTAACAATAAAGTGCTTTAATGATTGATAATTGCCCTAATCCTTGTTAATCCAGCTGATGGGAATATGGGAACCCAAATGAATTATGATCTTTTATTGATGACACCGTCCTTTTGTTATTTACCATAGCCTACCTCAGTGTTAAACCTTGGAAAATTATGTGGACTCGAATACACAATTTTGTATTTTAATAGGTCATTTCTATATTTTGTGGCTGAATAAATAAATTTGATCATCACAAGTTATTTATTTATTTTTGCAAAATTCTGGCAACTCTCCTAGTTAGAATTGTTTTGTTGCTTTGTTTATTATGCATCCTTTTCTTTAAGAGTTTAAGCTTTTTTTTGAAATAAAGAATTAGAGCTTAAGCTTGCACATTGTTAATTAGGAGTATCCCGATCAAATGTGATACACCTGGGTGTTTAGCATTGTTCTTATACACCCAATTTGATCTATTCTTGTCAAACTTCCACCTCTTTTTTTTTAAAAAAATATGATTATTTTAGTTTAGTACTTTTGATTTTCAAGAGATGCCTTTTAGGTGTTTGGGGCATCATTTTCCCATACACCCATTGATCACTTATTGCTACTGGTGTTCGAGAGGTAGCATATAAATAGAGGAAACTTATGTAAGGAAAAAAGAGAGGCATTAACCCATTCGTTGTTCTGTGTGCTTGAAGCAACATTGTGCAAGGAAAAAAGAGGCGTGTTAACGCATTCGTTGTTCTGTGTGCTTGAAGCTAAATGTCAACGAATTTGGCCCAGGAGTACTTAAATATCATGTTTGTTTGGCAGATTATGCAGTTTTTAGAGACTCAGGGGTTCTTGGATTATCTGGAGAGATGCAACAGCTCAGAAGAAAATGGCAACAACCTTCTGGATAAGTTGCAGGATGCAACTGGCAGAGGACAAAGCCCTCTAAGCATATTTCCTTCTGAAGTTGCTGATCCTGAGATTATAACAATAGCTGACCCTGAGACTGATAGTTCAGGTCCTTATTCCCCCGCACCTCCCGCCCCCCTCATTTACTCTATCCATTTTTTTACAATAACACTTAGTTCTGTGTTCTAGCAGTTCAAGCTCTATATTAGAATCGAAGGCCCACTACTTAAAAACATTAACCATAGTGTGTCATATGTTTCAACTAAGCACATCATGTTGTCTACTCTCAGTACCATTTGACCTTAAGTAACTTTTGCATGTACTCTGCTGTGTGTTCCTTGTCATCTGGGGTAATGCTAGCATCGTATGACCTAAGAATAGGACCCACTTATAACTATGCAGATTATTGTGCATGAATATAATTTACTGGATCTAATATATCATACTATAGGATTTTTTTTTTGTTTATGAACAAACAAGTTTCTTTAGTGAAACTAATGGAAGGTACTGAATTTATGTATCAACTAAAGGATCCATGCATAAATATATTTTCTAATTTGCTCATGCTGAGGTCCATATTTGATCTGTAATGCCAGAGGATTGAGGATTGATATAGTACTTAAGTTTCTGGAAAGATATTTAGCCATATATCTGTCTGCAGAACCAGGCAATAGACACTGCTATAAAAGGTTTCCAGCAAATGTAAGAACAGAAGAACAAGAAGAAAAACGTAAGTCGATACTGGCGTTAGCTAGTGGGGCTAGTAAGCAAATACCAAGGTAAGAAGGCATGCCTGAAAAGTTTCTTTTCTGTTAGTTTTTCTGATGCCTACAATATTTTACAATCTCCAATGATATCCATTTTCAGTTCTCCTTCTATCCGAGTACTTGGGGGTCCAAAGCCAGAAAGTCTGAGTCCAAGAGAGAGGGCGGTAAGTCATCCTGCTACGTGCAATAATCTCTGCCATTGTTTCTCAACATGCATGACATGTAACAATTTTTTGTGCATATGTTCTTATTTTGGTCAACAGGCTGAGAGAGAGAGGATGGTTCTGGATATAAAAGTAAAGCTCCAGGTAATTATTGTATTAATCTACCCCAACCCCAGCAACTTGAGTTTTATGTACTTGGCATGTATTAATCACTACCATCAGTGTACTACAAAGCTATTGTGGGTTCTGGAAATTATGTTCAAAGGTGGTCTATGTCACGGTTCTATTTTTATTAAAAGTATGATCTTTATTAATTTATGAACAATTAAAAGTATTCCGGAACTAACATGAAACAAGGATTGAGCCCTGAGACCGTATGTAAGATGGAATCTTAATTGTATTGGTAACATTAAATTTGGAAGTATGAAGTAACCAAGCTAGTATTAACGTATCACATTTAATTTAGAGATTTTTTAACAAGTTATTGAGGAAATTGATAAACCCAGATTCTGAAAGGTTTGACTTTTGGATTAATTATTTTGAACTTCTATTTAAATTAGGAGTCTTTTATTTTTTCGACTCTTGTCAAACCAAAACCCAATCAGGGGCTAACCTAGAGTAGCATACGATTTTTGGATGACACTATTGTCTGCCGATATAGCTCTGTTGGGGCATAAATTTAGCTCCTAGTATTGCTCTATTGTTTGATTGTAAGCAAAAAATGCGCATACATTCATTATAGGCTTATAGCCTGCAATTTTTAAGATGTTATTTTTGCTGTTTTTTTGGCACAATCTTTTATATAGGTTACCACAAACTCATCTGTTAGATAATACACTGCTCTTCTGACCTTTCTTAAGGTCGACATAATGACTATTATTGTCTAATTGGTTGATGTGTACAAAATATGCAAATGCTTGATGATTACCTATGCACTTTAGAAGCATTTCACTAAAAGTATGCATTTTATCTCCAGGGACTCTGGCTCCGTCTTCTGAGACTTGGGGCAACTGAGGATCCTCTCTCATCTTTTGAATATGGCACAATCCTAGGTATACAAAGTTTCAGTTTACTATTTTCTGCACCTTCCATATTCTCCATGTAATTTGTTTTCTAAATTCTTTTTGCAGCCTTGATTGAGTCTGATGCAGAAGGCATCGGGGGAAGTGGTTTTGTTGAATGCATCAGAGAGCATATTCATTCGGTAATCTGGATCTTTGGATCTTACATTTGGTGAATCTATATGCTGCATTTTCTGATCCATTTTATATCTTGCTTTACTATCTTTGTAGGGTTGGCAATGCCGCTTGACTGATGAACAGTTTATTGCTGTAAAAGAACTGGTGAGTACTAGTTTGTAGTTTCTTTTGCAATTCTCCTATGAATCTATAATATATACTTTAAAACAACAATATTATGATCATAATATGAATCTAATGGTGCCATTTATGTATCACAATATCCACACATTGCCTGAGTAACTTGGTAGTCAAAGATTGCAAAGTTTAAATCTTGATACCGTGTGGATCTTACAAAAAGAAACTGAGTAATATTTTACAAGAAATTGAACTAGATAAAAGCTGGTTTACCAGTAACATTTCCACCTCAAGCACGGGTTATACTTACATTATCTTTGAAGTAAACCTAATGAGCATCACCAGCTGGCTTGTCAGTTTACTTATTTACCAGCCAGGTTACAACATGCCAATATGTTGAGCAGATGTCACCACAAAGGATCATAGATTGATTTTAGACACCACGCTGAGTCAAATTACACCTTGTATCTTGAAACACAGGGATTAACTGTATGTTCGATTGGGTTAGTTGGATACCACCTTTAAAACTTCAGTTTCTAGAATCTGACATGTGCTACCCAATGCAGTACATGTCATTCTAATGCTAGGCCTTCCCTTATCTGATTTTCTTTGCTGTATTTGTTATGCACTTATGCTATTCTTAATGCACTACACTCTTATTTTATAGGATTATGAAACTCATGTTTCATATGCTTGCAAAGCTAGTGATATGAAACCACCTCATTTTTTTTTCTGCATGCAGCTGAAGATGGCTATAACTCTCGCCAACTCCCGCAATGACCTGGCAACCATTAGAGATGCTCTTGAAGTTTCTGCTGAAATGTACAGGAAAGACCCTAACAATGTTCAAGATTACGTTCAGCGTCATCTATTATCCTTGTCAGTATGGGAGGACCTTCGGTATGTCATACTTAGCGTGAGATAACCTGATCAGTTTTGTTTTGAAAAATCTACCTTAATCACAAGTTCATGTAAATCAATTGCTCATGCATTGGTAGGCTCTTTGCTCAAATAATATTGATCTTGCCATTCACCTTGGAGCTTCTCCAGCTCTAAGAATGTTTATACTAAAATACAATCTATATAATCAATACCTTGGAACTGTTAGAGGACAATTATCTTTGGCAGTCACGGGGCATGAAAATCATATAACTATTTTCTTCTTTAATGAAACCATACACAGCTCCTGCTGCGTGTTCGAGATTCGGAGCAAACAAAAAAAATCCTGTAACTGTTCAAATGCTTATGTTGACTGTACTTATGTTAACTGTTCTTGGCTGGTATGATGCTGGTCAGGTTTTCGAAACTGCAGTTACACCTTTCTCTGTGCCCTGTTGAATCAATAAACTAGGCATCTGCATTCTATTTGCCATTGTTGTTCTCCATAAGTGTGGCCACATGAACTTGAAGAAACATTAGCTTGTCATATTATCCATTTTTAGAAACAGCAAGTAATGCTACTACTTCAGGAACTACACTTTCTAAACTGAAAGAAGTTGAGGGAATGTATGATTTAAATAGAAGTTTGACGCTTAGACTTGACACAGCTAGTGATTGAGGGACTACTCATTTTGATCTGCTGATTGTATATAATTTGTTTTTTTTCCAAATGATCACACCAGTTTAGAAGTCTGTAACTGTCCTGCTCTCATTGATTTATTTATTTATTTATTTTCATGTTATCAATTTGGGTTTTTTATTATGACATGTGTCTGCTTCTCTTGCAGCTTCTGGGATGGCTACTTTGAATATTTGATGGAACATTGTTCCAATAAGTAAGTTGAGACTTTGTATTGTTCTGTGATATCTCTTCCTTAATTCTCTGCGTGGAACTGAAAGAATCATATCCTCAGTATAGATGCACAGCTTTGTGGAGGAGGAGATTGTAAATTTACATTTCCTTTTGCTTTCTGTTATCTTCCAGACTTTAAAACCATGTAAACCATAAACATCATTTATAATATTGGATTAAGTTCATTAAACAGATTTACATAAAATATTTCAATAATAGCATGAATCAACTATTTATTTGTATGGAGAAAAGTTCTAGTATAGCTGCAATGAAGAATTTTAGTAAGATTACATGTGCTGTGTTATCTAATCTTTGTTTCTTCTGTTTTTCAGGTCAGCGAATTACGTAACATTAGTTACTGCACAGCTCATTGTCATGGCAACTCACATGGTACTTGATTGATTTCATCTTATGTTCCTTCCAAAAGAACTAAATTCTACTGCCTGTAACTTACTGTACTGTACTAAACAATGAAGGCTGGATTGGGATTACCTGACATCGATTCTTGGAATATGATTGAGAAAATAGCCGAGAGAAATAACTTGGGTTATAAACAGCTTGTAAGTCAAAACTCAAGACTGTAACTTTCACCATAGGGAATTGATTGCTTTAAACTCCTCTTACATTTCCTTCAAACTTCCCTCAGATCAAACTTAGAGCATTGCTCACACATCTGCAACAACTCCGCATTGGCTATTGGGGGGCTGCGACAGGGAAAAGCCAGTCACTGCAATCTTATGGCATGGCTTCACCTCATGCAATTGATGTGTCTGATGAAAGCCAACAACCTGCTGAAGCATCTGGCTTGGGCCGAAGTTGGGTGCATAGTATGTTCAGCAGAGACAGAAGTTTAAGAGCCAGCTCTTTCAACCGAGCAAGTAAGTTTTCAGCTAGTACCATCTGAGGACATTAATACAATAGATCTTATAATATAATGTCACTATAATTTCAGGTGACACAAATGCTGTTGCTACTACGGGCAAAACTGACATCTCTGCTGCACAAAAGAAAACTCAAACAAACATGAGGACCCTTAGAGGACATACAGGTGCTATCACTGCTCTTCATTGCGTAACAAGAAAGGAGGTCTGGGATCTTGTTGGTGATCGTGAAGATGCTGGCTTTTTCATCAGCGGAAGCACAGATTGCACGGTTGGCTTGAACCTTTTTCTGTTATCAGTATCCTTGCATGATTACCTTTTGCAATACTTGCTCAAGCATCACATCTCACTTCGTTATCAGGCATAACAACATCCTTTGAGGCCAATATACTTGTGCTAATCATACTTCTATTGCTTCTATTCTTCAATTATGCCAACGTCAAACAGAAAAACTTTGTGAAGGGAAGGGAGATGCATTAACACTAATAAGAATTAGTTTGTAAATTGGGTCGACTTGCACTAATAATGACGCTTTCAATGGCAGACATGTGTTTCCTTTGTGTTAAGAAAGGCTAGCATATGTCCAGAGTAATGAATTCAATGTTTTAGACAAAAGATAGCATTACCTCATACTAAGTATTCACTTCATTTTCAAATACACAATTATAACATCTCACATATGAATCAAGGAACAAATGTGAAAGACTAAACTACTTTCTTGGATGCCTTGATAACAGTAAATAGACCAGCTCCAAACATGCGTATAATAGATGCATTAGCTACCAATAAATACATGTCTACCAATTCCATAAATGTACTAGTAAACTAATGGTAATATAAGTTTTGTTGAAATGTACAATTTTAGATGAGAAGATCAAAATAAAGGTGCAATTATTATAGGGAAATAAGTGTAAAAATCCACCACAAAATTGTAGAATGTCGTGTGTTCAAGAACAACATTTGAATGCCATAATCACATTTATTTTATAAGAGAGGGACTGCAGCTTGTTTGGAGTTTTTTTATAAGAGAGGTACCTTCATTTTAATGCTACCAAAAGCTACATTTATCATTCACTGTTCATGTGAACTTTATTTAGAATTTTTTTTTGTAATTGTGTTCGTTTCAATATATCTTTATCTTTGTTTCAATATTGTTAGTAATAATGTTGCTAATGGTTGATTGGCCATGCTCCAATTATTGCTCGGTATTATAGCTAATAGATATGCTAAATTACCACAAGATGTCTTTACTGTCTTTGTTGTGGACATTGAACATTTGTGCATTTCACAGGTAAAAATTTGGGATCCAAGTTTGCGTGGTTCTGAACTTCGAGCAACACTTAAAGGGCATACGAGGTAGAAGCTGTCATCTAAAATATTAGATTTAATGCTTAACTGCACAAAATACTGAAATCCACTTTGATCCCGTTGCGGTTTAACGACTTATAAGCTAGCTAGAATTTTTCTCAACCAAGACACAGCATGGATTTCAAAAAATTATTGAATTATCTCTTTTTACTGGTTAAAAAAAACTCGACCTGCGGCGGTTAGACAGCCCCCGAGCATTTGCTTAAGAGAAGACCTTCTCATGCAGGCCGCGAAATACCCTAACCTCTGCCCGCCCTTACACATGGGCCCGTAACCCTTGTGAGACGACCCACTGGGCTGTGACAACAAACCAACTACAGCTGTGACCTGGGACGGGCCTTGACCTGTGCTTTGGCGTGGTGAGAAATGAGAAGATATTTTTATACCCACCCTGAAATTCGCTCCCACATGGAGTTGAATCCAGGACCCGAGGAGTGCTAACCAACTCAGCTAGAGGCCTGTTCACTTTTACTGGTTTAAGGATGTTGCATAATTGCAAATATTTGGAGATGACTTATAAATTGATGCAACTTGAACTATATCTTGTAGACGAACATTTTCAAGAAATGGGGTATTTAGCGGTTCTATCCATTACATTGAATTTGTATTGGTGCCATTTTGTCCCTATGAAGTTTTAAGCATGGTTGTTTTAATGCCTTAAATTATGTTGATATGATCCAAGGGATATACTATGGTTGATCTTATGAGTCACAGGGCAAGGCTATTGATTTGATAAACCAGCTTTGATTATGAACTGTTGGCAATGTTTTCTGTGGTTGTTGGCTGATACACTGTATGACGCTTCTGGGAATTAACTGAATTGAGATCGATCTTCAAAAGATTTACCCCTTTCTTGTTGTTTGTTCTATCGTTCTTGAGATAATTGTAGATTGTCATTTCATTCACTTTGTGCATTGAATTTATCTGTCAATGTCTTCAATATGTGCAGGACAATTAGAACAATCAGTTCAGATCGTGGTAAAATAGTTTCTGGAGCTGATGATCAATCTGTCATTGTCTGGGATAAGCAGACTTTTAAGCTTTTAGAAGAGCTCAAGGGCCATGATGCACCGGTGAGGATCTTACAAATAGCTGTAGGTTCATTTTAGCGTTTTCATTGCCCCTCAGTAACTATGAAGCATCTCTGTGTTCAATATGGATATAGGTTAGTTCAGTCCGGATGCTCTCAGGAGAACGTGTCCTTACTGCATCCCATGATGGTACTGTGAAGATGTGGGATGTCCGGACTGATACTTGTGTTGCTACTGTGGGTCGTTGTCAAAGTGCTGTTCTCTGTATGGAATATGATGATTCCACTGGAATTCTGGCAGCTGCTGGAAGAGATGTGTATGTATGCTAACAAAATTTTGGATACTTAGTTTTTTAATTTTTTTATGAGTGGGTTGCATTTATTCTGAAAAAGTTTATTACAACCAGAACGGCACATGTCTGGGATATTCGCTCCAGTAAGCAGATGTTCAAGCTTCAAGGGCATACAAAGTGGATAAGGTAATTCCCCTTTCTAGGTTGAATTTTCAACCCTCTTTTGTTTACCAGTACATGTGATTCTGACATAAATTCTTGTCGGCTAAAGATCAATGAGAATGAGCGGAGAAACCATAATAACGGGGAGTGATGATTGGACTGCTCGAGTGTGGTCCCTTAACCGAGGAACATGCGATGCAGTGTTAGCATGCCATGCTGGTCCCATACTCTGCGTTGAATACTCACCTTCAGATAAAGGAATTATCACTGGTATATGACTATATCTCTTTTTAAGAACAGGGTGAAATGTGGCTATACATATCCAAATACTCGTGTCACATATGATTCTGATTATTAACTTATGCCAGGTTCTTCTGATGGGCTCATACGATTTTGGGAAAATGAAGGTGAGATCTTAGTGATTGTAAAACTAATTCCAGTCTACTGCATTGATGCTTTTGTTCCTATTTTTGGGAAACTCACATGCATGCTTTTCTTGGGAATGTTTTATAAATTCTAAAGGGTGCAATCTGAATGTGTCTTTTGGTAAAATGTGCCTTTCGTGAAAACATAAATACAATTTGCAATAGGGTGCTATAGTAAAACAGCCCCCTTCAGAAATGCATAAATGTATTTTTCACAAACCCTGCCATTTCATTTAGAGGTGTATAATTAAAGTGTCTCCCAGCTTTTTTAGATCAATGTGTTAGTATTCTAATTTAATTGATATTGTTGTGGTTTAGAGATCACATAATATGGATTCTGCATTAGAAATGAATCTTAGTGTTATGGACCTTGACTGCTAAATCACGATTCTAGTACAAATTGGCAGTCAGGGATACAATTTGGGAAGAATTGGAGAAGAATTAGACAAGGATTAGCATGGAATTCGAGGGGAGTAGCAAGAACAGCAGGGATACAAGACGCAGGAGTTCCAGAGGAGGAAGAAGAGGCCGCAGCCTTGGTTCTGGTTTCTGTTGATCGATGCCTTTGTGTTCCATTCCTTGCTCCTTTTGTATGCTGAACACCACCGCCTTTGTCTCTCGGCCCATTGGGCTTACATGGTAGCCTGGTCCATGACATTCTCCCCCGCTTGAAATGTGGCTTGATGACATTCTCCATGACATTCTCCCTCAAGCCGCTGTCGTAATCACCAGGATCCCATGGTGTATTCTTGATGCTTAAGCGCTTCAGCTGTTGCAGTGAAAGAAATTGAAACCTCTGAATACCTATCATTGCCATCGCATGTGTTGAATCATATCTCCAATGTCGAGACCAGAGTACATGTTGATTTTCTACCGTGCTAGTCCAGATATCAGAATACTTCACTTGAGAATTTGTATTGGAGTATCCAATCATGATGCTCTTGAATGGATCACCACTTGGTTCAGAGCATGCAACTAGAAGGATAGAATCTGAGAAGAAAGTGAGGCATCCTCTCCAAAAGTATGCACCCAAAGGAAAAATTTTAGCACTTTCCTTCCAAAGATTTGTGTACTGCCAATCATGATCATGGATGCCAACTCTCCACAAGACTGAGGTACTGCAGTTGAACAAAAGCCAAAGCGTCCAAACTGTGATACGCGCCAATCTCTGAAAGTGCTGTAACTGAATAATTGCAGCAATAAGAAACATCATGACAAGATTCTCATGAACTGAAGCTGACCACCATCCTAGCCATATATCACATAGCCTATGCAGCTTGAAGCCTTCAAGTGCTGATCTCCAATTTTCCATGTCAAGCATTCGCTGCTCCATGTAATAACCCAAAATGACATGATCCGCTGAAGAAGGATATGACATGATGTTTATGTCCAGATGCAGTTCAGGAACATTTCTCAGAGGAGATGTGCTAAATTCCCAAGCTGCAATGCATATCTTCTTAGTAACTTGCAAAACGTCTTCTACTAGATAGGAGAGCCCATTTGGCAACAGACAGTCACTGATCATCACCTGGGCACAAAGATCACCTTTGATTTTCTTGTCAGCAAGCTTGAACAGACTAACAGCATATCTCAGGCCCAAGCAATTCATTCGCAGACATTTAGCCCATGCACATGGAAATATAGAATCTGAACAGCAAGTGCGGCACACAGTCAACCCATCAGAATTGTTACAGTGCAGCCAAGGAGGCTTTGCTGGAATGCCGATTTGGCCATGACTGACTGTGCCCATAGTAGATAGAAACAATGCACTTGAAATGCACTTGCCTCGATCAAATACCCTGTGATCACCATAGGAAATTCGCAACTTCATGGAACTGATAGTACTTCTAGCAACACAGACAGCAGCAACTGCAGTCACTGATAGAGGGCAAATCAGCATAGTGTAATGGACCAGAGCAATCTCAGAGCAGAAGAATGCCATGCACTCAATTTCTGTGTCATCCTTTACAACTGCCAGACATTGAACAATGAACATGTACATTGTTGGATCTATCAAAGTCCAGTAGATCATGGCCAAGATGGCCTTCTCCTTGACCAACACCTGATGGTTAGATACAACATTAAGAGCAGCACCGACTTGCATTGATATCCTCCTAGTAGTGCCTGACAGATCTCTTGTGATCACTTGCACCTCAACCATTGCAGCTGCACTCCAACACATCAATAGGGGCAGGAACCAAGTAATTTCCCAGTGGCAAGGCCTGAAAGACCACTGAATGAAACTTGCCATTAACCACTGGCAATCCCACTTGCATGCTGCTGATAAAACACCTCTTGCATGGTTAATTGTCTGCCAACAGGAGGATGGCCAAGGTAATTGTAACTGAACCAATTCATTGGCTGCAGAATTAAAATGCCCCACTGACAGAACAATAGATAGTAGGAACCGATCCATTATACTCTTCCCACGATCAAACATTTCGCTAGCAGCTGAACCCAGCAGCATTTCAACTAGTATAGGTGGTGGCCATAATTGTCTGAGCAGTATCACAAACCAACCAAAACTGAATGGAGGCCATAAACTGTTCCATGACTGAATGGTGTCCAAAGCTCTCGGCCTCATGTAGCTGCTGGGAAATTTAAGGAAACTACCTGAAGCTACAAGGATAAGCATTGGGTGCCCTGGAATTGTCCTCTGAAACTCTGTAGGTGATGGACTACAAACTGATGGCCAGAGAAGAAACCAGGCAGTATCAAACAAATGTGTAGTCCCTGTCTGAACTGGATCTGTAGTAGCCAACAAACGCAAGCCTAAACTCCTGACAGGCACGACTTGAACCATCTGAACAATTGGAACAATTGGAATTGCAACCCAAGTACTGGAAGCTATGGTACTCTGACTTGTCATGCCCTCAGACACCTCAATGACACTCCCCAGCAGAACTACATCCACCAAATAAGCAGGGACAAGGCTGGTGATATACCTTTGGCGCATTGCGTCGAACACCATTTGAGCATCCACAGAGGCGTATGCAGGCCACCATGGTGCGCTCAGCATGGTGTGTGTATCCTTGGTAGGCCTAGGGGAATTGATGGCGATGACGGAGGTGACGTCCTGCAGAGGGGCAGGTGGACGTGTAGGCCGGTAGACGCGCCGCCACGGACGTCGAGGACGCGGCGGGCGCAGTGGAGCTTGCCGTGGTAGCCGAAGCCGAGGCACGCGCAGATGACCTCGCCGCGGCCATCGAGAGCGAGGCCGGCGCAGAGGAGCTCGACGCGGCCGACGAGGACGAGGTTGACGCGGAGGAGCTCGACGCGGACGCGAAGCACCGAGGCCGTCGTCGGTGAACTTGCCGCGCGTGCTGATGTTGGGGCTGGCGAGCTCGGTGGAGGACGCTGGCGCGACGGAGATCGATGCGCCAGTGGATGGAGCGGTCGTGGCCACAGCGGCTGTAGGAGGAGCGGCCATCGGCGCAACCCAGGCGGAGGCAGAAGATGCAGCCACCACTGAGGTTGTAGATGCAGGCGCCGGGACGGGCGAGGGCGCGACCGAGGCGGCGATGGAGGACGCTGGTGAAGAGTTCAACGCAGCTGGCGACGAGGACGCCGATGCAATGGGCCCGGGAACGCCGTTCATTCTCGCAAGCGCGGCCTGCATCCTCTGCAACATCTCATCCATCCTCTTGGAGAGGGCGTCGATGGCGGCGGATTCAAGGTCGACGGCGGTGGAATCCATGGAAGGGCTTGCGTGAGGCACCAGGAGGCGAGGTTTTCGGATTTGGAAAAAAAAATTCTGGTGGATTTTGGGGGAGAAGGCTCTTGATACCAATTGTTATGGACCTTGACTGCTAAATCACGATTCTAGTACAAATTGACAGTCTGGGATACAATTTGGGAAGAATTGGAGAAGAATTAGACAAGGATTAGCATGGAATTCGAGGGGAGTAGCAAGAACAGCAGGGATACAAGACGCAGGAGTTCCAGAGGAGGAAGAAGAGGCCGCAGCCTTGGTTCTGGTTTCTGTTGATCGATGCCTTTGTGTTCCATTCCTTGCTCCTTTTATATGCTGAACACCACCGCCTTTGTCTCTCGGCCCATTGGGCTTACATGGTAGCCTGGTCCATGACACTTAGGTGTTGTTTGGTCCAGCGTTTTTAGCTCGTAATTGGTTCACATTGCTACTTGGTTCTGTTACTTGGCATTTGGTTCGGTCCGCTCGTAATCAGGTGCGGCAGCATCAGATACCATCCTGTGGAATGCCGATACCGCTCACCTCCCGGTTTTATTCGATTCCACTCTTCTGGACTGCCTGCCTGGCCCTCTCCCTCGTGTAGCTTCCTCACGAGCTCACACTCTTGATATATCCTAGAAAAGATAGATGATCAGTGGATTTTTGTAAGGCTAGTTCAAATTATCCACAACTGCTGTTAATTAGCCTGGTCCTCATTAGAATGCGTTTCCAACCAAAAACTGTAATGGAAATTGAATGCGTTGCCCAAGGCAACCAAACAAAATGTACTTTTGGTTAAACTGTAATAGATAGCGGTAGTTTCTGATTATGTTACCGTTACAGAGTAGTTGGCTGAACCAAATGCCACCTTGGAGTAAAGGAGGATTTGTGGGTTTCCACACAAGAAAAACATGCTCTATCTATTGAGATTAGGAGCTGTTTGCAGAACTGGCTTTACCAATAATCACTTGTGTGATAATCTATACAAGGTTATCTAGATTTACCATTGATTCAGTAGCTAATTTTTCTCAAACAGGTAGGAGTTAAGCAACAATACATTGTGCCAATGATGACATATTGCTAGTATTTGCAGATCAATGCACAAAGCATTGTATATGCCTAGCTGTTAGCCTATTACCAAGGTTAGAAAAAACAATGGAAGCAAGTCAGATTCCACCTGGAGGAAGTCTCTCTTTTTTTCTTTTTTCTTGTTTGCTTAATTTTGGAAACTAAGCAAGATGTGGGATTTTTTTGGGGGTGAGGGTGGGTGTGGTGATCGGGGCTAGAATTTGTAGAAACTTCTAAAAAGTTAGGAGATTTTATCCCTGGCTGTGACTATTAGCATTCAGTCTTTGTATTATCCGTTCAATCTCTATGAATTGAGAGGGGTTCCTCTTTTACAACCTATGTTTGTTGAATGACCATCTTATTCTTTTTTCGATTTGTTTTGGAAGTCTATAGAAAGTCTACCACATGGGAAATATAGTTTTGATGCGGTGAACAGGTGACTGAAACTAAAGCAAATTGTTCCCTTTTGTAGGAGGAATAAAATGTGTAAAGAATCTGACACTTCACACAGCATCCATTCTGTCCATTAGTGCTGGTGATCACTGGCTAGGAATTGGTGCTGCTGATAATTCTATGTCTCTTTTCCATCGGCCGCAAGAAAGATTTGGTAGCTTCTCAAATGCAGGATCAAAAGCTGCAGGATGGCAGCTTTACAGAACTCCCCAGAAAACCGCTGCTGTGGTATGCATCCCATCTTAACTTTCTCACATTGCTTTGTAAGCTCATTCCTTCTATATATTTTTTTCCCAGTATTGACCTGCCTAGGGTGACTTCTAGCTAGGTAGAGTATCGGTATCCCTTGCTGCACCATTGCAAAATTAACAGTGCTGTGTAGAGCCAGGCCACATATATCGATGATCCTTAGAAGATTCTACACATTGTAGTTATGTACACCAAGTAAAGCTGCTGATCACTGCCAATGATGCTCCCATGATCCTTTTATGTTCTATAATATTTTACTGAATCAATTGCCAAGGGCATGATTCATTTATGTTAATTATACAATGTTTATGTTTCTTTCATTTACCAACTTCTCTGATCATGTTTATAGGTATGTCGTATGTTTAAGATCTATGGTGCTTGATATACTTGTACATGAATTCTTTTGTACCAGACACAGATAATGGCTAGTTAGGCTCATGTCAACTCATCATGGGATGATTGTTCTTCTGTTGTGTGCATCTGTATTTTCTTTCTTTCTGTTTCTGGGTATTCTAAATTTCCCCGTGGTGCAGGTGAGGTGTATAGCATCAGATCTGGATAGAAAAAGAATATGCAGTGGTGGTCGCAATGGACTTCTTCGGCTTTGGGAGGCGACCACAAGTATCTAGTACTCATACTAGGATATATGTGTTCATGTAAAAAGGAGGCAATTGCCCGTGATGTTGTATGCCATTTGTCATCTTGTTTTTTGTTTTTCTTTTGGCTAGGAATTTGTTTTGAGGATAGGAAAGGCATCGAATTTGTTCCATTCTTTTTCTTTCTTGTCTCAAAAACTGCCCCTTGTGTACATCCTTGTAAAATCTTGTAAAATTTTGTTCATATTTTTTTGGTTCGGGATGCCCTATACGACAATGATTTTGTAAGAGCTATGAGAAATTCGGGGAGTTTTGGGCTACTACCCCATTACTGATGCGTACATATGGTGTAATACAGCATCTCTTTCATATGTGCACATTTCTCCACATCAACTGCTTGCTCATGGGACCATGGGAGCTTTGTTTCGTATGGAAAATTACTCCATTATGTGCCAACATGCATATCATCTGCAACAATCTGTGGTTGTTTTGGTAACACCCTCGTCCCATCTCGTCGTCAGAGTTAAGAGTTAATTAGGCATGTGATCAATTAGTTTAAGGCATTAGCGACCATTAGCGAAAGGACCGGTCATAGGGGCATGTCCCTCCCGAACAATCTATAAATATATAATCCTATCATTTACAATCAATACAGAGAATCATTGTCCATCCTTACTGATACATTGAATAAGCACTTGCATACTAGCATTGAAGTCCCCCGAAGAAGACGAACAGGGAGTCCTTCGCGCTTCCACCACTGAAGCTTTTCTACGGGAGTCAATCCAATGGAGGAAGAATTATGCCTAGTGGACAGCGGAACCACGAACACTACATAAAGAAAATAGAGAGGAAAATGTTTTAACTGCACGCGATGTGATGATAGTCGGCTCTGGACAAGCTACTATCACACTCCCTATGGGTACAAAATTAGTAATCGAGGAAGCATTATTATATCCCGATTCAATGTGTACCTTAATTAGTTGTAAAGATATCCGAAAAAATGGGTTTCATGTTGACACACACGAAGAAAATAAAGAAAAATTCCTTCTTAGCAAAGATACCGTATATGAAAACAAATTCTTGAGAAATTTACCTCACTACCATATGGATTGTACTATACATACATCAAACCCGTAAAACATGTTGCATATAAGGTAATTTTCCATGATGTAGATACATTTAAAACATGGCATGATTGTCTGGGTCATCCCGGTGTACGGATGATGAGGAAAATTATTAACAATTCAATTGGTCATAATATGAACATAGCGAAATTCCCTCAGTCTTTAGATTTTCTATGCACCACATGTGCAATAGGAAAATTAATTTTAAGACCATCATATATTGATATGTTAAGATTAAGACGGAACCACTTAAATTTCTTGAACGCATTCAAAGTGATATATGTGGTCCTATCCAACCATTGTCTGGACCATTTAGGTATTTTATGGTTCTTATTTATGCATCTAAACGATGCACATGTGTGTCTTTCGTCCAGACGAAACCATGCATTTGCTAAGATAATTGCTCAAATTATCAAACTCAAAGCAAACAATTTTGAACATCGGATTCAATCCATTCGCATGGATAATGCCGCTGAATTTACTTCACGAGCTTTTAATGACTATTGCATGGCTCTAGGTATCGAAGTTCAGCACTCAGTCCCGTATGTCCATACTCAAAATGGTTTAGCGGAATCGCTAATAAAAATGATAAAACTTATTACTAGACCAATGCTCATGAATTGTAAATTACCAACCTCGTGTTGGGGTCACGCAGTCTTACACACTGCTGATCATATTCATTTGCGTCCAACTGCTTGTCATACTAATTCCCCCTTAGAATTAGTACGAGGAAATCCACCAAGCATTTTCCATCTGCGAAAATTTGATTGCGCTACATACGTACCGATTTCACCACCCTAGCGTACATCCATGGGCCCTCACAGGAAAATAGAGATCTATGTGGGATACAATTCTCTGTCGATCGTTAAATATCTGGAGCCCCTTACAGGGGATTTATTCACGGCTCGGTACACTGACTGTATTTTTTATGAGGACCATTTTCCGGCATTAGGGGGAGAATCAAAGTACCAAAATGATTGTCCGAAAATCAATTGGAATGTTCAAGGCATTCCCGCCTTAGATCCATGTACTCAAGAAATTGAACATCAAGTTCAGAAAATTATTGATTTGTAAAACATTGCAAACAATCTACCAGACGCATTTACTGATTACAAATGTGTCACTAAATCATATAATCATGCTCGCAATGTACCGGCAAGAGTAGAAATACTAATACAAACTACTCAACCTCCGAAACAAAACAAGAGGGGGAGGAATACCAGTACAGTTTAGGAAAAAGGTTCTTGCAAGCATCCACAAGAAAAGGTTCTTGCAAGCATCCACAAGAAAAGGTTCTTGCAAGCGTCCACCTAAGGGATGACTCAAATCCCGTGGATGGGTCCCATCCACAACCTAGTTCAGGGTTACACCAAAATACCGGAACTAGGACATTGGACTATCTAGATTCTATCGTGATGGGAAACTACGAGGAGTCATCGAGGATAGAAGAGATTTCAACAAACTATATCGATTCTGGAGAAACATTTGATAGAAAGACTACATTTGTCGACACATATTTTTTTGAACAAATTGCTAACAACCTCACTAATGATCCAGATCCAAACACCATAGCAAGATGTCGTAAACGATCAAACAAGAATAAATGGGAGGAAGCAATTCAATCGAAAATAGCCTCGCTTACTAAGAGGGAAGTCTTTAGTCCAGTTATGACTACATGTCCAATACAAATGGGTTTTCGTCCGTAAATGGAACGAAAATTACAAAGTGGTGAGATATAATGAGAGACTAGTAGCACAAGGGTTAAAGCAGAGGGCTGACGTTGATTTCAATGAAACTTATTCTCCAGTTATGAGTGGCAGTACAAAACATCTATCTATGCAGTTGATGTATGTAGTGACATCCTACTTGTATGGGTCACTGGATTCTAAAATATATATGAAGGTTCGTGAAGGAATCCCAATACCGAATCCAGAAGCAAATCACAACATGTATTGTGTAAAACTCAAAAAGTAACTCTATGGCTTAAAACAATCGGGTCGAATGCGGTACAATCGACTTAGTGATTTCTTTTTTAAGAAAGGATACATCACCAGTGATGATTCACCATGTGTCTTCATTAAAAAGTCCGATACCAGATTTTGTATTATTTCCGTATATGTCCTTGACTTAAATATAATTTATCATACACAAGACATAAATGAAGCAAGCAATCATCTAACAACAGAATTCGAGATGAAAGATTTGGGTCAAACAAAATTTTGTTTGGGTTTACAACTCGAACATCTTCCCGCAGGAATTTGTGTACATCAATCTGATTATATCCAGAAAATATTGAAGAAATTCAATGTGAAAAATCATATCCATCTAAAACTTCTATGGTTGTATGATCACTGGACATGGACAAAGATCAATTCAGACCACTGGATGATGGAGAAGAACTATTGGGACCTGAAGTCCCTTATCTTAGTGCTATTGGAGCGTTAATGTATCTTGCAAATAGCACCCAGTCAGATATTGCTTTTGCAGTGAATTTGCTAGCTAGACACAACCCTGCTCCTACGAAAGACACTGGATAGGAGTTAAGAATATCTTTCGATATCTCAATGGTACAAGAGATCTTGGTCTTTTCTTTCCAAAAGAAATCAAGAATCAAATATGACTGGATATACCAATGCTGGCTATCTATCTGATCCCCATAACGTCGGATCACAGACAAGTTATGTATTTCAACATGGTGGTACAAACATTTCATGGAAATCTTCCAAACAAATAGTAGTGACTACATCCACCAATCATTCTAAAATAATTGCTTTATATGAGGCTTCACGTGAATGTGTGTGGCTACGCAGAATGATTAACCACATACAACAATCATATGGAATTGGTTCAACAAAATCACCAACTATTATCTATGAAGATAATACTGCTTGTGTTGCACAGATGGAAACATGATACATAAAGATCAATATTACTAAACATATTGCACCTAAATTATTCTACCCTCACCAATTGAAACAAAGTGGTGAAATTGACATTTTACAAATTAAATCTTGTGACGATCTTGCTGACTTATTCACAAAGTCCTTAACAACACCAATATTTCAAAAATTGGTACATGGAATCGGTATGCGCCAATTACGAGATTTACAAGGTTTAGGGGGAGAATCTTCTTAAATTTAGCCTGATCAAGCATCATATTGCACTCTTTTCCTATATGAGTTTTTACTCAATTTCTAATGAGACAATATCTATACAAGCACATATATCTATCTCTAATTTTCCGAAAAGATATATTGCACATGGGTTTTTATGGAGGTGTTAAAGATATATTAATCCTTCTCATATTTTTTTCCACTGGATTTTAGGGGGAGGATATTACTATTCTTTATGGATTGATCATGAGTTAGTAATCAATATATGTTGTACCATTTTCTCCTTATTTTTCCAACATGGTTTATAAGAGAGTTTTTAACGGCACATCACCTTATATGATGGTTTCACCTCATATTTTTCCTACATGCATGGTTTAGAGGAGTTTTTCCCATTTTGGATATTCTAAGAATGAAGATCAAGGATTACATGAAGATTTCAAGAACCAATTGATCAAGGGGGAGTGTCAAGAGTTAATTAGGCATGTAATCAATTAGTTTAACCATGTGCTTAACATGTGGATTAGCGGAGGGGCACGTCGGTGACTTTGGCCACCTATAAATTTGTAATCCTACCATCTACAATCAATACAGAGAATCACTGTTCATCCATTATTACTTTTACATTCACTGACTCTACACAAAGAGGACACATTAGGCTTTGCGCATGCCCATGCATATCCCTAATGACCCCTCAAAGAAGTGATTTTTATGTTTAAAAGTGATTCTCTATAATTCTTTATGACAAGTTTGATAGAGAAACAAACTCTACGTTCGAAGTCAATTAGGATAAGCTAATTTTCCAATGGTGAGAATTAAATCAGGAGAAGCTAATTTTCCATCTCTCCCTTTCTTATTTCTTAAAATCACATCACATGATCAGCATTAAACCAATTCTTCATTCTGAAAAAACTATTTGGCACAGTTTATTTTGTATTCAACCGAGAATCAGTTTTGGAAGAATTGTCAAACCGGCCTATAGTTGGAATCTCGAGTGTGTTCTTCACCTTAATATAACTTGAAGAAAGACGTTGTAAAACCCAAACATGATCAAAGGTTTAATTATGGTATACATAGGAAGGCGACACGGGGAAAAACACTAGTAAAAGACAGAGCTTAGATATAGATGGAAAAAAGAAGAAACTATTAAGCCAGAAGAGGAACAAGGTCGATCCACCATTGGTTATGATATGAGAGTAAAAAAAATCGAGTCTTGGGAAGAAAAAATACTAAAGTATATGATATAAATAACCATTATAGTATCATATAACCCGTCATGCTATAAGCCTACAATAGATAAAAGAATGACAAACTTAAATAGCTGTGGACATTCTTTGGACTCTATAGGAGAGAAAATGAAAAATAAATATGGGGGAAATAGAACGAAGATGAGGGGAAGCGCATATGAGTTCCAGTCGTTTAGGTTGCAATGGGATACATGGACAGATAAATTGCTACACATCGCTCATGTCATGCAGTGTTGCATCGGATTTTTACTTATGTGGAGGAGAGAGGACGAGATGAGAAAAGGATCACCAGCTAAATTTTATGATTAAAAGATAACTCCCCACCATTGTATGAGTTGTTGCTATTTGAGACCAATAACATTTCTTTTATTCAACCACAAATTAAGAGAGATTGTATTACTATGAGATAACCAAAACAACAACCTAATGTACGAGTCGTTTGATAAGTCTTCTCAAGATTACATATCATTGTATGAGACCGCCTATTAGACAACATCATTGTGAAGGGACCGTGACACCCGAAGAGGGGGAGGGGGTGAATTGGTTGTTCTAGAAAACTAAGGCTTCAAGCACATATAAGAACCTATTTCAATTTCTATTTAAATATGCACTAGGTTTTTCTATGCGTTTCTATCTCTACCGCTCAAAAGTTTTGCACCCTAGGTTCCAATCCTATCAACTACACATGGAAATTCTAGGAAAGGCAAATGCGAAAAGTAGTGCAAAAATTAATGTGGAATGTAAAGATTATAGAAAACGCAAACATCGGCACGTGATTTATCCCGAGGTATCGGAAAGCGATGCTTTCCCCTAGTCCTCATTTTTGGAGCCCCACTCAAGGGAATGCCCGCACAAGTGCCTTGCACCCCGGTCAAGTAACTCCGTGGGTACCCGATGGGCTCTCCCCATGCTGGAGTGATCACAATCTTGCTTCTCCTGGATGCTCCTTGCTGCTTTCAATCAGTAGAGCTTCCGCAAAAAACCGAGGGCCTCTCCTCCCTCTCACAAAATCACCGGCAGCCACTCTACAAGCTCGGTTGGAGGGTCTTGCGAGACTTACAAGCCATGGAATTACAATACAAGGTGTGCACAAGCATCGATAGCAAAGAGGTGGGGAAACCTCACCTAACTCTAATCCCTAAAGCAATGTGCTAATAGGCCTAAACTAGCACTAATCAAGACCTAAGCCTTGCTACTAATTGCCCTAATATTCTCTTGATCACTTTTATGGTTAGAGCACTCAATTTTGTGTACAAGAGACACCAACAACTTATACAAGCTCTAACACCCTTGAAATGGCCGGGTGAAGGGGTATTTACAGAGCCCCAACCAAATAAACTAGTCGTTGCTCCAACGGGTAGAAAATTCCGCCTCCACCGACTGATTCAGTGTTCATCTTAGGGTTCGTTTGGTACGGTTCCAAATTTTCATAGAAACGTTTCAAATCCATATTCTATCTAGAAACGTTTCTTTGATGAATTCAAATCACTTTGGAGAATCGTTTGACTAACTGGCTAGATTCTGATTCTTGAAAGGGAGGTAAAACATTGTTTTTATAGGAAAAAAATCATATAAATAGATAGGATTTACAAAAAATATTAAAAAATTTTGTGGGTGAAGAACAATTCGAATGTGACCCATTTGAACTTGTTGCACTTAAAAAGGATTAGCAAAAAAACTAATGTGAATGCTAGAGGCATGACAAATGAATCGGTCATTCCATTTCTGAATCCTCGCGACAGCACTGATTGTGTGGAGTTTTCTTTTAATTATCCGTAAGTTTTTGTTCAAGATCGCTTTGTTTGATCTTGCCATCATTTGGAAGACCTTGGGACCTATAAAATCTACAAATATTAATCTAGACATACTCATTAGTCCCAATGATCATGTTGTCACTCAATCTAAATAATGGCATAGAGTCATTTTTCTTACACAATGTACTTGCCCGGGTGCCGAAAGAAAAGAAAAAGGAGGCCAGACGCCGCTGATCATGCGTTTTGCCCTACTAGGGCTCAACTGGATTCCTTTTTTCTTGTTTGTTTGAAAGAGCTCAATTGGATTCCTGATTATGCAAATGCATGCTGTAATACAAAATTTCCTTCATGTGTGTGCACATTTCTTCATATGAAAGTGCTGATGGGAGCTTCGTTTCCTATGTACAAAATTCCTCCACTAATAAGTCGGTACCAAAAGTGCCTACATGGTACGGACCACTGGCCATGCATATACATCATCATCACACAACCTAAAACCTCAGAGTGCCACCATCATCTGCAACCTCCGGTCCCGTTAGGGCAACACAGGGTTTCTAACTTTGCTAACCACACACTAATATATATTCTCTTCTCTGACCGCCCATGGCATCCCGCCGTACGTCGTCTTGCAGGAGAACCGCAGGCGAAGTCGACGTCACCGGCGCCGGCACGTTTAATTTTTACCTATCATACCCCTCCAGGCCTCCAAAGTCCAACGACATGACATGCATGCCGACCCGGCCAGGGCAGAAGAAGGAGCACGCGCCCATTGCGATGGCTAGCTGAACCGGTCGCTTCACAGTCAGCAACCTGTACGTACTGTGGCGGAAGAACCGAGGAGGCTGACTAGGCTAGGCTGCGGCCACGAGCGGTGGCGGGGCGGCGCAGGAGGCCGAGGAGGGAGACGAGGTCGCGTCGTGCACGGCCTTCGTCATCGCCTCGTGGAACAGCGCCTCGTTCCAGCAGTCGTCCTGCGGTGATCACAAACACACATACACACGTCAATCAAAGTTGCTATATATATACATATATATATATATATGTACGTAGTTTATATCCGTCAATTTAGAGATGAGCTTTAGACCAATTCCTCCTATGGAATAATTATTGCTGCGTTCTAAATTAGGACAACTCTTGTTTAGTTGTTTGTCAAAGATGGCACAAGAACATTACTATGCATGCAAGAAAAAATGGTAGCATCGTCGCCATCAGTTAAGGCGGCTTGCTTTCTTACCGTGATGTGCAGCTTGATGTTGGCGCGGGCCTTGAGCAGCGCCTGTGGGGAGTAGGTGTCGGCGTCGACGGAGAGCACGCTGACGCCGGTCATCCAGCGGAGGCACTCGAGGACGTGCAGCACCAGCTCCACGATGTCGCACTCCACCATCACCATCACCATGAGGCTGACCACCTGCTGCTGCTCGCCCGGCGCCCCCGCCGCCGCCCTGCTTATGTGGACCTTGGCTCTCCGGTGCGCCGCCGCCGTCGTGGCGCCGCCCTCGCGGGGCACGTACCTCTCCAGCTTGGCGTTCTTCTCCTCCAGCTCCGACACCTGCGACTCCAGCGTCTTCAGGAAGCTCGCAGCGTTGATCAGCACCGTCGTCTTGTCCTTCTGCGATAGATGTCGTTTAACAAATTAAATTTTGTTTTGTATGTTATCAGGGAAAACAACTAACGAGTAAATTATTTATTTATATTAGAAAAAAAGTAAAGGAAAGAGGGTTGCTGAGATCCTATATATCATGGAGAATTTTTAGTTTTTCTAAAGTCAAGTTAGCACTCGGAGCTTGAATTCTCCATTTTGTTCTTTTCATCCACTTCCAGGGGACTTTATGGATGTCAATGGAAAAGGCGGCAATCTGAGACCTTGTCGTATTCGTGAAAGGATAGAGTTTCACCAATTGGCTAATATGTTTTCCGCGGCTGATTGGGACAACCCAAATAAGGTTGCTAATAATGGCCTCCTGCTCCACTTCTACGCAGGCGACAGGTTGCTTCGTGGCAACCACTGAAAACTGTAAAGTAGTGTAGATATGATTATGATGTGGCTTCTGTTTGTCTTTCCAAGGATCCAATATTTCCTATCAACTGTATGTTTAGTGTTTTTGGACCTTTTTGTTTATGTGTTGCTTGCGCCTCGGCACCTACCAGTGCCAACTTGCGTATTCGTGGACCACAGTAGACAGCAGCTAATAAGGTCCTTCCAATCGCCTTCCTCGGCCGATGTCTTTCCTTGGAAACAAGAAACTATTGACCAGCCAACACTGTTGACTTTCTAAGTCCTACTTTGCAGCTGGGCAAAAAAAATTTGCTGCCATCGTCCTCTTAGAAAAAAACCATAATAAACTATGATATTTTTTCTTATATATTTTCCCCTGGAATTTGGAGTTCTTGTATTTGCTTCTCAATTGATTTTTTTATTGTTCACAACACAGCATCATACATTGACTAAAGGAATTATCATTTGTTGGCGGCAAATTAAACAGTTTTGTTGGAAGCTTCCATTAGCTCATGCAATTTATTAATTCAAAATCCTAGCATTTTTAATGAGAACATGATATATATGCATTGGACTCAATGGCATGGAGGCGGAAGAGACCAGCAAGGATGTCTAAATTGAGAAAGGGTTAACCATCCCATTTTGTCTACCAATTAGCACCGAGCCACAGGTGTACTTCATCTTGGAAGCTTCGATGCATCGTATTGAACCTTTTGAGCTTGTGCAACATCATAGCGGCACTTTATCTGAAGAATCTAGTCCTAGGGCGCTTCTAAACACCTTCCTCTGTCAACGTCCTTTTCAAAAAGATAAAACAATGCTATCCTTCACAAGGCTGGACATAGTGGCAAGACTTCCATTCTTCCAAGTCACCTTTAAAAATTTGAAAAAAAGGAACAGATAGGATCTATTCTCTGCCTCACAAAAGCATCAGGACTTGGCACAGATTTCCTGGGTCCTTTTTCGACCATCCATCCAATCGTAAATAATCAACAACCCTAGGAATTCATATTTCCTTCCGTGCAACTATTTGTTCTAGTTCTAGGTTAGACTGTGTCTATAATAGCGCAGGTCATGTTGCAACGGATCTATCCATGTAATTAACGTCAAATATGATGAAACTAAACGTACACCTAATAAAAGGATGTTAATTAACGAGGACATGTAGAAAGTACGTGTTCAAGATATTGTTAGTACTAGTAACAATCAGTAGTTTGCATACCTTTGAGCAAGGTGGGAGTAGCGATCTGAGTGTGTGGAAGCTGTCGTTGAGCTTCTCCCGCCTCTTCCTCTCCGACATCATGTGGTAGACCTGGCTGCTGTTGTTGCCGCCTGCCGCCGCCCGGCTGGCGTCCTCTCCGGCGGCGCTGGTCAGCGACGACGTGGTCCTCTCCGGCGCCACGGCGAGGCTGCTGCTCCTGACCGTCACCCCGTGGCTTAGGCGCGGCTGCGCCACGGCGGCGGCCTGCGGCGGCGACGAGGACTCGGAGGAGGACGGCGACGCCGAGGAGATGACGGCCATCATGGCCCGCATGATCGCCTCGTCCTCGCCGCCGGCGAGCGGGTCCTGCAGGTGCGGCGCCGCGGGGTGCGACGGCGACGGCGACGAGAAGAGGCCCCCCGCCGCGGCGGCCAGGGCGTCGTCGAGCGGGAAGAAGGCCGGCGAGGAGCCGCCGCTGTCGATGGAGAGGGAGCGCTTGGAGGACAGCGACGACGACGAGTACACCGGCTGCTGCTCCTCTCGCGGCATCAGGAGACCGTCGTCGCCGCCGGCGAAGAAGCCGCTCGTGTCCACGTCGTCGCTGGCAACCTTCCCGCCGCTAGCGGCGGAGCCGGAGAGGTCGATGTCGGCGACGCCGCCGAAGCACGCGGTGTCGCCGGCGAGGAAGCTGGCACGTACGGATCACACGGCAAAATTAGCAACCACGAAAGGTTTAACAATAACAGCGTCCGAGGATCATTAAACTGTCAGGTTAATTTCCACTGAATAAGTGATCCTCCAAAGGGAAAAACATGAAGCAGCTAGAGAAACATACTCTGCTAGAGCTGGCCAGAAGGGGTCATGGTCATGGAGGTCGGGAGCAGGGTGGAGGCCGGCGAGGTCACCGGGCTGCCCCAGCTGCTGGAGATCCAGACCACACCACACTTCATCCATCGATAGATGATAGATCTCGATCGATCTGTGCCAATCAAAGCAAGGAGACGGTGGTGGATGGAGCTGAGGGAGCTAGTAGCGCTAGCTGGCGTTAGTGAGTTGGCGAGCAGCGAGGCAGCTGCTTTATACGCAGCGCGCGGGCGGGAGGAGGATCGGAGGAAGCCGACGCGCGCGAGGGGAGTACGTAGCTGATTTATTTCATTTTCATTTCGTATCATTTTTTCTTAAAGGAGAGGTGGCCGGGTGCAAATGCAAGTGGCTGGTTATTTTTTGTCGGGTACGTGGAATAGTCGCTGCGGTCAAAGTCAGGGGTGCATGCGCGCGCGGGCGAAGCTGCAGCGAAGGCCGGTCAAATTCGGAGGCATACGTACTCGGATGCCAGGATGGATTCAGAGCAACGGCGATTGGATCCGACGATTCATAGTCTCTGCAACTGCTGCACAAGACTGGTCGTCTGTCGCGATCACAGCCCTGTCCTGCAACGTACGTAAACCAAGCCTGATCGGGTCAGGCCAACGGTAGTATAGCACAGCCAGCGATAATAAAACAAGCACCTGCAACCGGGGCATAGGTAACCTCCATTCAGATGCAATTTGCTTCGCTTGATATATAGTACCATTTGTGCATTTGTTTTAAAAAGAGAAAAATGTTGGCCACTTGCTGTGTGTATAGTGGCCGGATAGGTTTAGCTTGAACAACGGCACACACGGTGGATGGATGGACAAGCTAAGCCGTGACAAAAATGGGGTCTTGCATAGTTGCACAGGCCATGGAACTGGTCATCAGGGATTTGATTATTCCGTCTTTCAACAGGCGGATTTAATTAGCATGTATGGTGAGCGCGCTAGCTGAGGGGCGAATTATTCCTAGTCAAGATGGGCCCTCTTGAAAAATCGGTGGAGAATTTTGGGCCATTCGTTGGTAGTTTAGATCGAGCAAAATTTCGTGGCCAATTGGAGAAAATAGTTGCCCTAGCTAACACTTTCATCCTTATCTTCTAGTATATTATTGATACGTACGTGTAGCCAACGTTGCCTAATCAAGCAAAGGGTAAATAACCTTTTTCCTCCATGATTACGTGGATTACACACACACTGCACCTCACGTACACGGCTACACGAATATATACCACACTCGCACACGTAAAGGTCCTCCGTCCTCATCCCTTATCACACGACTAATAACATGATTTCTAACACCGAAAATGCGCACGCACGACTCTACATCCAGCATTCTTCATATCGCACTGCAGAAGGTTATAATTAAGCAAATTAAAGTAGATGTGCTATCACAGTGCACGTAAAGATGTGCTTGCTCAATAAGCTAGAGGGGCCCTAATATACGGTCCCATCCTCGATGGCAGCATGACACGATAAGTGACGTAGCCAGGAATTATACATAGCGGGGGCCAGACAAAGACGACGAATATAGCTGGGACCGAGTAAAAATAACAAATATCTCATACTATATATTATAAGGACCATTAATACATGGTTCCAAAGTTGTTTAGCATTAAAAATACAACCTTCATTCAAACAATTGAAATGTTTTGTTTTATTCTGGATCTATTCTGTTTGGATTCATAGTATATAGGTAATTACATTTCATTGTATATATTTCACTCCATTCTTGCCGTAAGAAGAATCAAACTACATTAAGGTCGCAAACTCTCTCTTTGCTAGTGCCTCGTTCATCCTCAATTTGTGATTACTTGTCACTCCGCCAGCTGCTTACATGCATATTGATGGAACCATTGAACGAAGATAGACTTAGAATGTGCTATCTTTAGAAATACAATTTAGGAGCCTATAAAATTTTCTCACGTGATGGGGAGGACATTTTTAGTTAGGATGGACGACACTCGCACTTGTACGTGGGTAACGTTGCAGCAACTCTACCTTGATGGACATTTTACTAACGACTAGTATAGATGCAAACGTTCACAGTGTATGTATACTCGCACATATGAATATATGAGCGTAAACTGTACTCCTATAAGCATCTTTGAGAGACATCTACATTATTGTTGCTACCAGAGATTTTATTACATCCGATATAATAATGACGAAGGCACCTACTCAGGTGCTACCGTACTACTAACGCACGGTGGCACCTCTAAAGCTGCTTCAAACTTCTTAACAAAAATGTAATCATGAATGTAATTACCCATGCGCATGCAAAAATTGAGCTTAGACATATATTGTTCAAGGAAGATAAAAAGAAATCAATGTTTGAATAGTTGCAGGTTCGGGGTTGTTTATACTTGAATCCATGGCTCACAACTATTTACATGTCGATTCCTCATGTTTCTCTGTGCAAAAATATTTTTATTCAATTTTTTTTCTAAATCACTATTCATTGACTTTTTTCTCACAAAAGTTTGACCATTCATCTGTTCAAAAATTTAGTCCGAATGTACGAGAAAATAAGTCATGCTCAAAGTATTTTTGATGATAAAATAAATCACAAACAAAAATATACTTATATAATTTTTTGAATAAGACGAATGGTCAAATGCTCTACAATAAATTAAATAGTGAATAATAATTTAGAATGGAGGAAGTACTTTGCATGCTTCCATTTATATTTTAGTTGCAACTTTTCATTCACTTTTAAAGGTGCTACCATGGTAGCACAATTCTCATCCGAATGTTCTTTGCGTAAAATTTTGGAATAGTTACCCTCATGTATCCCGGTACCATCCTGCAAAAAGAAAAAAAGACAAACTAGACAACTTCTTGATGATGTGGCACGTTGACATGGACGGCCATTTAGGATGAATGACGAGATTGAATCTCAAAACAATAGTTAGATAACTAAATTGAACCAAACTAAAGTTGACGGATAAACTTAATGCTTAGTGAATAGTAGAGGGACCTAGACACCTAGTTACCTATTTTGCTAAAAAATGGTTGCGGACTATTAATGGCCAAAGTTAAAATTTGGCAATTATATGATAGAATCAAGAAAGTGACTTGTATAGAGACATGCGAACAGGATGTAATCTTGGAAGGGGACTTTTTGATAAAATAAAATCGATGGTGACTATAAAGTTATTTCCCGGGCCGGGTTTCGGAGTAGCTTCTGAATTTGATCATGCGTGCACCTCCCATGTATGTGGCCAACTTTAAGCTTAACTATACTATAAAAAGAAAGACGCAAAGAGAGAGAATGGGAGGGCTCGCTAATTTCCAAGACTGTGAGCAGTACGTGTGCCTGTCTAATCGGAGATGGATAGATCTCTGAATTGAAGCTGCAGTGGGCTAACTGAAGGATCATGTGAGAAAGCAAACGCGCCTTCATTTCAAGGACGCCGAGGTGCGCGGTGGCATGTGATGTGCCTGAACCGTGTAAGGGGAGACTCTGCAACACAAGAAGGTATTGTCCAAGGTCTCGTTTTGATCGAGATGATCGAGCGTGTTCATCGTGTTCGTGTATGTCTCCGTCGGTGAAGACATGTTCCTAGCTGCTGCTGCCTGTATGTACATATACCCGCTCTGCCGACAAATCGTCGAATGCACAGTGAGAATTGGAAGTTAATTTTGGGTGTGTTTAGTTCCAAAAAAAAGAGTTGAAAAGTTTGGTAAAAATGTCACATCGGACACCGTAGCGCACTGTAGCACTTTTCGTTTATTTGTGGTAAACATTGTCCTACCATGACCTAACTAGGCTCAAAAGATTCGTCTCGCCGTGTACATCAACACCATGTACTTAGTTTTTTTATTTACCCACGTTTAGTATTGCATGCATGAAGAGAGAGATTTGATGTGATAGGTGGATAGTGAAGTTTGGAGAGAGAATTTTTGGGTTTTTGGAGAATTGCTGAGAAGATGGAAGTGTGTATGGTACTTGTGACAAAAAAAAATCACGAAAAAAAGAGTATAAAGCATCATGTTCAAATTGGGACGCTAAATTCCACGAGGACACATATGTTTGGCAGGTCGCGGACAGCAATTGGAATCTCTTTTGTTCGTAAGCAGTACCAGAAATCAGTAGCCGTGCTGTCTGTTGGACAATGAGAATCTAGGAATGCAGTTCCTTGTGGTGTCCTTTTCTGTACGTCACCAAACAATAACTGACTTTAGAGGATATATGGAGAAATTTCAAATGACCCAAAGAACGGTAGACAGCCAAATTAATTTCCGACCATGACTACATAGGAAAAAAAATTGGAATCAATAAAATTTCTTGTCTCTCCATTAAAAAAACACTTAAGGTTTATCCTAAGTCAAACTCTGTTAAGTTTGACCAAATTTATTTAAAAATCATTATTATTTATAATACCAAATAAATATCAATAGATTTATCATAAAATATACTTTAATATTATAAATATTTATAAAATTGCTATAATTTAGTTAAATTTAAAAAAGTTTGACTTAAGAAAAAACTAAAATGAATTCTTTTTTTTAGATGGAGGGAGTAGTTTGTTGGAGAAGGTGTTACTTCTTTTAACCATGATAGCTAGAGAGACTATCAATGTTGAAAGTCCTTACCAGGTCAGGTCAAAGAGAAGGCACAAGCACCAGTGTTTGTCCGTCCGGTTTATGCTCAGATAAATAAGGGGGACTGCAGGTATTTGCTCCCATTTTGCCAAAAAAAATAAAACTGGGGCTTGATACTTTGCCCCGGAAAACAAAGAGTTCAATTGCAAGCAGGTCGCGAAAGAAGAAAGAAGTGAAGTTATTGTACAATGATCTTACAGACAACCTCCAGCCCTAAAATTCCTTTGAATACTGTGGTGGACAGCTCCGCGCACATCCGGGAAGCGCAAAAGCTTCCAGAGACCGGTAGGGATGGTTTTTTTACCACCAAAAACGAGATTTGAGTTGCTATATTTAACTTATCTCACACGTGGTATTAACATTAATTTTTTAGAAAAATATTATCATTATTTTTTTGATCCTGCTGTTTGACTTATCTCGCATGTTGTGATATTATCATTAAATATTTTTAATGACATCGTCATCTAACATATCTCAAATGGGTATTATAATTAATTTTATGATCTCGTCATTTAACATATCTCACATGTTGTGAAATAATCATTAACTTTGTGGTCGCGGTGTTTGCTAAGATTTTTGTTTCTAATTCAATAATTTCAAGGAAAGGCTCGGCCATACCCTTGTATATATGGGGACATGTACTCCTGGACATTGTTCACCTCCAGCCCTGCTCCTTATACATTTTGCAGTACAGATCCAACATGAGGGTCTGCGGCTTGTTGGTGAGGATGCTCTTGTTCACCGTGCTTTTCAGAATCCTGCTATTATCCTCTATTCAGTGTAAGCTCACCATCTTCGATTTGTATCATATTCAGTTTGTCTACATATTTATATCAAACTGATGAAGAAAAAAAAATCCCTCAGCAGGTCGTCCTCAGCATCTGGAGGCCACCACTAGTGCTACCTCTTCTGTTGTCAATTCCACATCATCAGATGAGAGCAAAATATATCTAGTATTCTGCATCAGCGCTATTTGCAATTATTTTGGTGGTGTAACGGACTGCGCCTGCTGCAAAGACACTTCTCGAAGGGAGAATTGTTACAGGACGATGGAAGAGTGCAGGCCCAAATGCGTCAAGTGCAACCCCAAATGCACGCCGCCTTAATCAATCAAGGATCCACCCCTACCTCCAAACCATCGGCAAGAATGACCAGCATATGCAGCTAAAATTGAAATCCATATGCAGAACATTTTTGCAAGATTCTCTACTACTCTACAGAGTAGTGGCATGTGATTTTTTTTTCTCGGTAAGGGACACGCATACTCCTCCTCATGTCATTGTGGATCAGTCGCTGCATGCCCCCCTAGCTTCAATTGCACCTATTATACGGGGTTATTATCCGTGAATATGTCCCTAGGTAGCTAGCGAGTACAGTGCTGGCCTTTGTGCTGAAACTTACTGTACAGTTGCGAGAGGAACTTCGTCGTGGAGCCTCTAAGGTCTCCTGTGTATATCCGTGAACAGATCCCTGGGTAAGCTAGCGAGTACAGCATGTATGAAGCTTAGGTTGATTGGGATTTTTTAAGACGCTCGCACGTATACATATGTTCCTATTTAGTACACTTATTATGCAGACTATACGCTCGCACGTAGTATACGCTAGAGTTTTCTAGTGCTCGACGAAACCACTGTTTAATTCGTTACTTTTTCACTAACGGCCCAGATATGCCCATAGAGTTTCCTCAGTTGGGCCGTGGTGTTCGTCTGGACCCAATCCATCTATGGATGAATGATGAGCTGGCTTCATTTTTTAAGTTTATTTAAATTACTATAATTTTATATATCTTATAATATAAATTTAAGAGTTTCAAATATGATGATAAATTATCTTTTAAATTTTACAGCTATAAAGAGCTTTCTTACGGCAACGTACAAATAATCAGAACTATTGTACCTACCCCTACTTCTACTGTTCATTTTTTTTTGTTCCCAAGTTTTTTGTCCCTTTTCTTTTCGTTCCCTGCTTTCCCCACACAATGGTGAAATTGAGGCAAATAATAGTGGACGGTGAAATGACTCTTCTCCTTCAAATTTGAATACAAATTTCATATAATTTTGGTTGATGCTCGATATTCTTCTGAAATCAACTTTGGCATGTCTGTGTCTCCCCAACGTTCACTATTTTTCTTTTCGAAAGAAACGCACAACAAATTTATACCCACTTATAGATGAGCATAGAACACATCCTTACAATTTTAAGAAGAAAAATTATTGTTGTCGTTGACTGCTCCTTAATGGGCAAGAATTGTCAGTTGTGGGATGTTTTTCTTTATTATAGAGCAATTTCAGCAGCTATTCACTTCACCGCAAGCACAAAGCTCCGCTCTTACATCTCTATCTTCTCTCAACTCTCTTTCTTGAATCCAAAACGTGCACAACATAACGGTTGTTAGAGTTGATGCCTTGGCGACGGAAACAATTCTTAGGTTTTGCACCTTGTTTGGTAACATGATGCCGCTACAAATTAAATTATTTGATGGCACATCCATGTTGGTGCTATGCTATTTATTTTTTGTTTTTATAAGAGGAAAGGGTACATAATTAGAAACCCAACTCTTATGTAAACACAGACTCTTATGTTATGGTTATATGATTTGGTTGTTGGTTTTTGATATTGACTCTTTAATAATCTAGAACGTTAGATCATCATAAAATTCAATTGTGCTATATGTATTTTTTTGTTAAGTAATTTCTAAACCTATTGACGAATATGGTGGCTTATTTTATATAAATTTTAACAACGATATTAAGATAATAGATACAAAAATTGTAGAATTAAAGGTTGAGCAAACACTCCCGTAAGATGTAAAATTTTACCTTTCTATATGTTGGTTAATTGGACAATTAGAGACCACGAACACGTAGACCACTATTCACATGAGTTGTTTGGAGTTCAAATGATGGAGTTGTATTTATCCCAAGGTAAAACAGTATCATAGATACGAAGTCCAGTTTGGACACCAAGTTCTCATGTTAAGTTCTTGACTCATTGGATTGATGTGGACTGTTAGATCTTCATAAAATCCGACGGCATATATTTTTCTCTTTTTTGGATTAACGGAATAATATAGATCGTTAGATCTTTACAAAATCCGATGGCTTATATTTTTCCTTTTTATTTGGATTAGCAGAATAATATGGTCTGTTATATCTTCATAAAATCCGACGGCATATATTCTTCTCTTTTTTGGATTAACGTGTGAATTTGTTGGTCCTCTCGGTGAATATGGTGGCTCCTTTTAAAGCTACTGTATTAATATAATAGATATGCCTCATGCATGCTATCTTTATTATTATAGGGTTATTTTAGACTATTTATTTGGTGGAGCACATAGGGTGGGAAAATAAATTCTACGGTGAGAAAAGTAATGTCAAAAGCATAAAACTCTTTAGAAACATCGTTTTTTCTTATCCGTGAAAACTTTCCACGTCTTTTCCACCATTATTAGACCTGACATGTGGATCCTCTGTGAGGGGTGGGTAGAAATTATTTAGATGAGAAGTGTTTTCAAAACAACTAAAATCCTTATAGTATAGATTTATAGATTTATGTACACCTTTACGTTATCTGTGAATAAGTCCAGCATATTATTAGCTAAGGATGTTGTAAAACTATGTAGCTGCACAGGCGAAAGACTTTTCCTTTTTTGAAAAAAAAACTGTTGGGGCTTTATTTATTTTTATTTTGGTTCGCGAAGCAGGGAGCGGGCAATTTGGAGGTGCTCTGTATTGGTACACTTCCGTGGAAAACCGAGATGAAAGATGGCCAGAAAGAAGAAATTAAACAGACAGCTGGCTCCCGCCAAACGCCCAAATTAAGCATGTATACACTGGCATGTGGCAATGTATGTATGTAGCAGTAGCCAAGTTGAACGACGCTCCCGGCAGGCCGTATCAGGTATATATATCAGGCTGCATATCCAGCTAATAATAAACATATATTATACACGCAACCAGCATCTGATGAACATGCGAAGCTGCAAGTTTGTCTGATCTACCTGGTCACTACTTGCCACACATTCCGTATACGTAGGACATAGGAGATTGGCATGCACAGCCAGCAGCAGGGTAGCTATAGCATATGCATGTGCGATTTATATATAATTTATTTATCGGATTCGGATTAGAAGTACAATAATGGTTTCGCTCGCAGCCATGGGGACTGCACGGGCGCATGTTTGTAGTAGTACCTCCCATGCAGCCGATTAGCTGGCTAAATCACCTGTGTCATCGATCATCTGACTCAAATGTGTCCTAGCACAGTTCTAGCTAGGTAGCAAAAGCAGAGCCACGTACTGTTGATTCGAAAAACGAGAGTTAATGGTCGTGCCCATGATAGATCATATCGATCGATGCTAGCTATATGTCCTTGACCTGATGAGCTTTTTGGTCCCTCGCCAGCACATCCTGCCTTCAATTCATTTCCTCGCTACGACCTGATCAGCCAATGCAAGGAGCTGATGATGAGGCGCCCACCTGACGAAGAAAAGAAGAACACAATGTATAGTATGTGATTGCTGCTGACGCCGATCGAGAGACATGCATGCATGGAAAAGGCGGCAGCAGGGCTATAAATAAAAAAGGTTGGGGATAGACGAGACTTTAACGCGGCCATGCTTTGATTAGGAGCATGTTAAAGCAGCAGCTAGCAGTGGCTATAGCATATGATGTATAGTACCGTGCTGGATTGGATCGTGTATCGAATGGCCGGGGCGGATCGACGTGATCAGATCGCACCAGATGGATCGTCAGACGATCGAGGCGAGACCACCCTGCTCCTGCTCGTCCGGTCGCCCTCATCGTCGATCTCAGCGACGACCAATGCACTGCACCCCGCATCAGATCAGAAGCAGCCGGAGCTAGCAGCTCGCAATTAACCCCGTGCAAGCAATCGATCATCTATCAGTCAGCTTTTCTCCGCTGCGACTCCTGCATATATGCATGCAGAATTGGAGATATGATGCATGAGAGAGACCAACACCACCAGACCAGGGTGCATTCAGTCAGCTAGCCATTGAAGGCATTAATTGCCTGGCCGGCGATCCGTACAATAGTTCAATCGATGCATATATTGTTAGAAATTTAGGCAAATTTCGGTATATTTTAATTTCAGAAATTATCAACAAATTCATGACAAATATGAGTGATACAGTGGGAACAAAGCAAGTGCTTGTGTTCAAGTTAAATCTCAAATAAAACAAGAACAGTAAGCAAAACCAGAGAGGACTTAGTTTATACCCAGGGACGGAACCGGAATCGCCGTTACTAGTCATTGTGACTAGCCTGCTTGAAGTAGTCGATTTGATTCGGTGCAGTGACGAGTTGGTGCAGTGCAGTCCCTCGAACGACCAGGCCACCAGGAAGTAGTCATTCGCTTGAGGGAGATGGACGCCGGGAGTAGTCGTTCGCTTGAGGGAGATGGACGCCGGGACGTAGTCGTTCGTGCTGACGAAGATGCCACCGGGAAGTAGACGAGGTAGTCGTTCACAGCAGCGAGCAGGCGCGTACGAGTACGCTCCCCAAAAACCTTATCGCCCGCCTATCCCGAGCAGGATCGCTAGGCAGACGAGGTTCGGAGGCAACTGCTCACGCAAGCAGAGTGCGCGCAAAGCTTGCGTTGGGGATGCGAGAGAGCAGCAAACAACAGGGAGAAGAGAGTGGTCTCCTGAAAGAAATACCAGAGAGAGGGTTGTAACGCCTGTTCTGCCTGGGAGGAGATGCCTCCTCTTATAGGCGCCCAGCAGGAGAGGGAGGATGAACCTGGACGCTATTGTCCAGCCATAATGTCATTTAAGCGTCAGTTACAGGATTCATGACAGTAACGGTCGTCAGTTACTCTCCCCATGAAGACTGCAACGTCTCTGGCTTCAATGTCATTAACAGCAAAAACGTTCACCCCCACACACGCAGAGCGGCACGGCACGGCACGGCTCGGCCACGGCCACGGCTCGGCGAGGCGAGCGAGCGCGCGCACGCGTGTGGCATGCCCTTCTCCTTTTACCAACTTCACAAGCGGTCCATATTTGGTCCACCTTTTAAGTTAGTTAGGATTCTCGTTGACTCTCAATCCGGGATATAGACCCCTAGAATTTATTAGTGGACCTTTAATTTCTTTTGATTAATTGAGACAAAATGGGTCAATGGCCCAATTAATCCAACAATCCCCACCAAGAATTTCAAGGTTCACAACAAATGCCCTCGACTCAAATGTTGTTTTGATATACCGGCTTCATGGTGGAGACTGTTAAGTTGAACATCCACCTGAGGCAAAAACTACACTCATTCACAACTGACCAATGGACTATACTTTGAATTGGCAGTTTCGTGCAAACAAGCTTGACTAGAGCCCCTTGCCAGTACTAGGCTGCTGAGAGCATCCCCTCGGGTTGGAGCGTATAAGTCATACTCCATGCCTTTCATGGGTATCTAGAGATCACCCTATCTCATAGATTGTGACTAGCAATCGAACCCATATAGGTGTAATCCTTTAAGATGTTCTGTAGGCCAACATCTTTGCTCCTCATTGAGCCACTCGGATCACATTAAGATTTTCACCAACCTGCCATACAGATTTAGAAGAGAAATGCACCTCTACTGGAATGAGCCTTTTTACAAAGGTTCTCTTCTCTTAGTTAAACAGTAGTTTGTTTCACCATCCTAATTCACAGGATCTCCGATCACATAGGACATGTTACCACTACTGAGTAACATTCATGGGTCTCAAGCCCAGTTTCCTGGATGCATTGTCTATCACATTACGTGAAAGACCCTTTGTGAATTGATCCGCCAGGTTCTTAGCCGTTTGGATATAATCCAAGGCTATCACTCCGGAGTTTCTCATTTTCCTGACAGATTTCAGACGCCTCTTCACATGTCTAGATGACTTCATGTTGTCCTTTGAACTGTTCACCTTGACAATCACCGTTTGATTATCACAGTTCACGAGGATCCGGTATCGGTTTTTCAACTACCGGCAAATCCATAAGGAGTTCACGAAGCCATTCGGCCTCAACAGTGGCGGTGTCTAATGCAGTGAGTTCTGCCTCCATAGTAGACCTCGTTAAGATGGTCTGCTTGCAAGACTTCCGGGAGACAGCGTCACCTCCAAGTGTAAACACATATCCACTTGTGGCTTTAATCTCATCTGCATCAGATATCCAATTTGAATCACTATAACCCTCTAGTACCCTAGGGTACCCAGTATAGTGAATCCCGTAGTCCACAGTACCTTTTAGGAAACGCATCACCCATTCGAGAGCTTCCCAATGAGCATCCCCTGGGTTAGACACAAATCGACTCAGTTTGCTCACAGCATACGTGATGTCGGGTCTAGTAGCGCAGGTTAGGTATATCAGTGAACCAATGATCTGGGAGTATCTCAGCTGATCTCTCATTATTCTCTTGTTTTTCCGCAGCACTTTACTAGCATCACAAGGTGTTGGAGCTGGCTTGCAGTCATTATAACCGAAACGACTCAAGATCTTCTCCACATAGTGGGATTGTGTAAGAACAACCCCACCATCACCTTCTCTCACTAGTTTAATGTTCAGAATCACATCAGCCTCTCCCAAATCCTTCGTTTCAAAGCTTTGGGACAAGAATTCTTTGACTTCCTTAATCGCATTAAGGCTTGTCCCAAATATCAGTATGTCATCCACATACAGACATAGGATCACTCCTTCGCCCCCACCATAGAGATAGTACACACATTTGTTAGCTTCGTTCGCAACAAAGCCAACTGATGTTAAAGTTTTATCGAACTTTTCATGCCATTACTTAGGAGCTTGTTTAAGGCCATACAAAGACTTGACTAACCTACACACCATTCCTTCTTGACCTTCTACTACAAATCCGTCTGGCTGATCCATATAGATCTCCTCCTCCAACTCTCCATTTAGGAAAGCTGTCTTAACGTCCATCTGGTGAACGATAAGACCATGAGAAGCTGCCAAGGAAAGTAGTACTCGAATAGTGGTTAATCGGGCAACCGGTGAGTAGGTGTCAAAGAAGTCTTCTCCTTCTTTCTGAGTATAGCCTTTAGCCACTAGCGTTGCCTTGTACTTTTCAATCGTACCATCAGGCCTAAGCTTTTTCTTGAACACACACTTGCATCCTACAGGTTTGCACCCATAAGGACGCTCCACAACCTCCCAAGTACCATTAGACATAATGGAATCCATCTCACTCCGAACTGCTTCCTTCCAATAGTCAGCATCTGGAGAGGAATATGCCTCTTCAATGGTTCTAGGAGTGTCATCCACGAGGTACACAATGAAGTCATCACCAAAGGACTTTGCAATCCTCTGTCTCTTGCTCTTTCTGAGAGCTTCTTCATTGTCATCCTCCTCAGGATTCTCCACATGTGGTTGTTCATTGTGTTCTATCAAGGTAGTAGGTTCTTTAGGTTCATTGTTAACAGATAATTCATGACTAGATGTGCTAACTACCTCTTTCATAGGAAAAATGTCCTAAAAAAATGTAGCGTCTCTAGACTCCATGATAGTGCCAACATGCATGTCAGGTACTCCAGATTTCACTATTAAAAATCTATAACCCACATTGTGGAAAGCATAATCAAGAAAGACACAATCTACTATTTTAGGTCCTAATTTACGTTTCTTGGTTATAGGCACATTCACTTTGGCCAAACATCCCCAAGTCCGTAAATATGAAAGAGTTAGCCTTTTCTTTTCCCACTCCTCGAATGGTGTTATCTCTTTGTTCTTCATGGGAACACGATTCAGGACATGACATGCAATCAATATAGCATCACCCCACCATTCCTTAGAGAGTCCCGCTGTGTCTAACATGGCATTAACCAAATCAGTTAGAGTGCGGTTCTTTCTTTCGACTACCCCGTTTGACTGAGGTGAATAGGGAGGCGTCCTCTCATGAATTATTCCATGTTCCTCACAGAACGCGGTGAAAACATTAGAAAAATACTCCCCACCACGATCAGACCTAACTCTTTTGATCTTTCTCTCAAGTTGGTTTTCTACTTCAGCTTTATAGACTTTAAAATATTGCAACGCTTCATCTTTAGACTTTAACAAATAAATATAGCAAAATCTAGTGCAATCATCTATTAGAGTCATGAAATACTTTTTACCACCTTTTGTCAACACGCCATTCATTTCGCATAGATCGGAATGAATTAATTCTAGAGGTGCCAAGTCTCTTGCCTCAGCCGCAAAATGAGGCTTGCGAGGTTGTTTTGATTCATCACAGACATGGCACTTGGAATTTTTGACTAAGGTAAATTTCGGAATTAAACTCAAGTTTGCAAGACGCATCATACAACCAAAATTAACATGACAAAGTCGCGAATGCCAAACATTAGACTCATCATTAACATTTGAAACATGGTTCACAACTTTATTACAATCATCTGACAAAGAAAAGCGGAACAAGCCTCCGCTATCATAGCCCTTTCCAATAAAACTTCCAAACTTAGAAATTACACATTTATTGGATTCAAAGACTAACTTAAAACCGTCTCTACATACAAGAGATCCGCTGACTAAGTTCTTCTTGATGGTGGGGACATGCTGCACGTTCTTCAGTCGAACGGTCTTTCCCGAAGTAAGCTTCAAATCGACCGAACCAGCACCAAGAACACGCGCATGTGATCCGTTCCCCATCAACAAGGAGGAAGTCCTGCCTGCCTGGTAAGAAGAAAACAAGGAAATATCAGCACAAACATGAATATTAGCACCAGTGTCAATCCACCAATCAGGTGAATGACATACTGAAAGAATTGTAGGTAAAAGATTACCGTACCCCGACGTTCCACCAGTCTCACTAACAACCATGTTGGCACTGTTGCCATCTTTCTTATCCTTGCGATCCGGACACTTTGCAGCAAAGTGTTCGGTGCTACCACAGCAGTAGCACTTCCCAGTTGGCGGCCTCTTTGGTTTGAACTGAGCCGTCTGCTTAGCCTTTGTTTGGTTCTGATGCGGCTTGTTCTTCTTTTTGTTGGACGCATTGTGCTTTTTCTTCTGCACCATATTGGCACTAGAAGATCCAACAATCCCTTTACCACGTTGGTCCTTTGCCCTTGCCTTTTCTTCAACATCAAGAGTGCCGATAAGATCGACAACAGCAAACTCTTGCCTCTTGTGTTTCAGAGAGGTTGCAAAGTCCTTTCAAGAAGGTGGTAACTTGGAGATAATACCTCCAGCCACAAACTTGTCAGGCAACTTACATGGTGCATCCTCGCTATAGTTCTCAAGGTCCCTAGCCAGCGCCTGAATCTCATGGGCCTACTCTACCACAGAACGGTCTTTAACCATTTTGTAGTCATAGAGCTGTTCCATGACATATAGCTCACCACCAGCATCAGAGACCGCAAACTTAGCCTCAACCGCATCCCAAATTTCTTTGCCAGTTGGCAGCAAAAGGTACGTGTCCACAAGGCTTTCAGCGAGAACACTCAAGATGGCACCACGAAACAGGTTATCGGCTGCCTCGAAAGCCCTCTCCTCCTCTAGAGAGAACTGTTCGGGCTTCCCATGCGTGACATACATGATGTTCATCACTGTTAACCACAACGTAACCCTTTGCTTCCAACGCTTATAATTTGTGCCATCGAAAATATTTGGTTTGATTGATGCAACAAAACTAGTTACCGAAAGCCTATCAACAATATAAGGTTTTTGGAATGTTAGAAATCTAGGCAAATTTCGGTATATTTTAATTCCAGAAATTATCAACAAATTCATGACAAATATGAGTGATCCAGTGGGAGCAAAGCATGTGCTTGTGTTCAAGTTAAATCTCAAATAAAACAAGAACAGTAAGCAAAACCAGAGAGGACTTAGTTTATACCCAGGGACGGAACCGGAACCGGAGGAACCGGAATCGCCGTTACTAGTCATTGTGACTAGCCTGCTTGAAGTAGTCGATCTGATTCGGTGCAGTGACGAGTTGGTGCAGTGCAGTCCCTCGAACGACCAGGTCACCAGGAAGTAGTCGTTCGCTTGAGGGAGATGGACGCCGGGACGTAGTCGTTCGTGCTGACGAAGATGCCACCGGGAAGTAGACGAGGTAGTCGTTCACAGCAGTGAGCAGACGCGTACGAGTACGCTCCCCAAAAACCTTATCGCCCGCCTATCCCGAGCAGGATCGCTAGGCAGACGAGGTTCGGAGGCAACTGCTCACGCAAGCAGAGTGCGCGCAAAGCTTGCGTTGGGGATGCGAGAGAGCAGCAAACAACATGGAGAAGAGAGTGATCTTCTGAAAGGAATACCAGAGAGAGGGTTGTAACGCCTGTTCTGCCTGGGAGGAGATGCCTCCTCTTATAGGCGCCCAGCAGGAGAAGGCCACGGCCACGGCTCGGCGAGGCGAGCGAGCGCGCGCGCGTGGCATGCCCTTCTCCTTTTACCAACTTCACAAGCGGTCCATATTTGGTCCACCTTTTTAAGTTAGTTAGGATTCTCGTTGACTCTCAATCCGGGATATAGACCCCTAGCATTTATTAGTGGACCTTTAATTTCTTTTGATTAATTGAGACAAAATGGGCCAATGGCCCAATTAATGCAACATATATGAGGTACCTAGCGAATTGGAGCATGACGCCTTGCCCTTGTCCTTCTCCCGTGTCTGAGGCAAATGGTGGACTCGGACCCGGATCGGAGCGCACGGGGGACCAGATCTGGAGGAGGGAGTACAAACCCTAGTTGACTCGATCGCCAGGCCTGCGTGTCCCTGCCTGGCTGGCTCTGCCTCTCCCGGCCAGAGTCCCAGCTCCCTGCCGCGAAGCGTGCAGCCAGCTAGCTAGCTATTCCATGCCAGAAGCGACGACGACGATGGGGCTCGATGCCCCGGAGAAGATGCATGTGAATTTCAGGCTGTAATTTAATTCAGAATGTGAACATATAGCTGGGGTCCATATACCGGCCACACCAGCTGCAGCTGATGCAGTTGCGGCACTCGCTCTCTCTATATGTCTATGTATATATGGTGGATATGCGTTGCTCTCAGGGCCTTCTTGTGTTTTGTTTATTTCTTCCATTGCCGTCTCCATCGAATAATTGCCAGATCGGTTGTCTTGTACGGGGTACGTATAGTAGTCGCCATCGCTTCTCCGAAAAAGGATCAAATTAAAGCTGTGTAGGTCGATTCGATGATTAGTGGTGCGCGGCTGCTCCTGTCGTCGTTCCATCTGCGCTTCTTGGATCGACAGCACAACGCCAGTGTACGTAGTGCTGGTCCGCTGACTAATGACAGCACCATCTTTAATAAAGCAATAAGCAGGTAACGTTAGTGGTCGATGACAGCGACGTACTATTACACAAGCAATCAGTGGATCGAGTACGTGCAAACAGTCTCATGTCTGCGTTACCTACGTACGCATGTTGGTGAGCAAGAGCGATCGATTTGCTCGATCTTTTCTTTGGTGAGAGACCGATTTGATGAGGTAATATATAGAGCGAGCGAGTGCCGGCTTGTAGTACATACATACGGTGGCGTTCATACGTACGTTAGCTCATGATCATATCGAGCCGGTAGGGAGAGGGAGGGAGACGCGCATTAATGAGCGCGGCTTCCATGTTCCGAGCTCAGACAAACCTGTCACTGCACTCTATTGACTTTTACGCCAACTTGCATGGCCTTGTTCTTCTTCGTTAATTTACGTACTTGTGTTCATTTCACATCGTTCGGTACATATAGGAATGACAGCCGATATATATAGGTACTAGCATATGCTAGTAGCTAGACATATGCACGCCTGTTTCCGGCCGATTGGATACGACACGACACGACCTCAACACGACACGCGAGCGAGCGAATCCGGCCACCGATCGTGCAAAAGTTAATTAGCCACAGTTCAATTCGTCATTGCTGAATGTATACGGTGCACCTGGAGCGCTGGAATTGTAGCTGGGCACAGCTGGAGTACGTACGATGAGAGTATAATATCGTTTTCCTTCTCTCGCCAATCGAAGATGAATGAATAATACGGAGTATAATGCAACAGATCGAGATTTTTGGAGCGACGGTCTCATCCACAGCGGTTTGTTGACGCGTCTCCATCCAACATCCGGACCAGCAACACAATAGGATTCGTAATACACTAATACATTCATACTCTTCCAATTGTTTCAGTGTTTAGGACAAAGGAGCGAAGAGTATGTACGTAGTATGTGTACCTAGCGTAGGGCATTATATTCTGTACGTAGCCATCTCCAGGAAACGTGTCCTCGTAACAGTGACCGACATACACAGCGCTAGCCGCCATCACACTCATATGGCTGCATGCTGCAAAGCACGTCGAGAATACGTGGAGGACGGAGATGCCACGTCCTCCACGGCATGAGCAGCCTTTTGTACAATGCAAGCTGCACTGCATGCATGCATGCACACAGCTCGCGGTGCAAATATATACCGTGAAGTCGACACGACCCAAAAGGCAAAACGCACGACCCGAAAGGCAAAACGCGCGCATTGGCTAGCAGATCACTGATCAAAGAGTGGGTACGGTGGAGACGTCCATTAATGTCGATGGCAGCGACTGCAGCAAGTCGTCGTCGACATCATCTCTATCACGCACTCGATTAAGGCCGCGTTTAGATGCCGGAAGCCAACCCCCGAATTGGGACTGGCCGGCCTGACGCGCGTCAGGTCGGCCACTGTAGCATTTTGTTTTTTTGTGCGAAAAATTGTCTAAAAATTTATTAATTAGGCTCTAAATGTTTATCTCGCAGAGTACAACAAAACTGTGCAATTAGTTTTTGATTTTATCTACATTTAGTACTCCATACATGTTATGACATTTTGATGTGACGGGGAATCTTCTTTTTGCATAGTAAATTCGGGGGTGAAATTTTGGATCTAAACAAGGCCTAAATTCCTCACAAGCTCGGATTCCGCCCATTGATGATCTGTTAGTTGTTGCTACAATGCTACTGTAAGAGCAACTCCAGCAGGGGTCTTTATATGGGCCTCTACTCCAAAATTTAGAGGCTTAGAGAAAAACACAACTCCAGCAGGACTTTCAAATAGACCTGCATTTTGCATAGGCCTCCAAATCTCCCCTCTAAGCCTCCATTCCTAGAGGCCCTCCAATTTCCCCTCCAAAAGTGGGAGAGAGAGGTAGATGCGGCTGACAGGTGGGCCCACGGAGAAATAGAGGCTCGCGTTCATATGCCTATTGGAGTTGAGTGTTTATTTTGGACCTCTATTTTTTAGAGATGGGCCTGCAAATGAGTTTTAAAGGCCTTAATTTGAAGGGCTCTACTGGAGTTGCTCTAACAACTTAATTATTTGGAGCTAACAGCCTAACTGATTCCAACTGTGAGTGGCATCCACGGATACCCAAAACATTAGTATTAAACTGAAAGAACTAGTTGTAAGCATATGTATTAAACTGTGGAAGAACTAGTTGTAAGCATATGTGCCGACTACTAACTAGCTGCTACCACCAAGTTGGCAGATAAGTAAATTGTTTGTTTGCTTGTGTGATCCAATCCATTAGGAATAATAATCAGGCGGTCATGGTCGCCCGGCCCTGCCTTGGTCAACAGGGACGTCCAATGTTAATGTTATCTATCCCTGGGTCTTCCGTCTCCATTGGTCGATCAATCTGCTAGCTCTCTGTTGGGGAATAAGGCTTTGAAAACGATAGAGATAAGGAAATTAAAGGGGCTCTAAGAGGACCTTTGTCCGGCCGCGCGGTAACCCACCTGTCTGCCCAACCGAAATGATTATACGCCCATTGCTGCTAATCTAACGGGGCGAGCATTATCATATCGCCTCGGCTCGTTCTCGTCTCTTCTAACCGCAACGCCCGCCCGGCCTCTCACGGCCTGATCGACCTGCCTGTCCCCGTCGTGGCAGAGCCACAAGATGCTCTCTGCGCCTTGCCTTGTGAATGAATACCTGCTTGGGAACAAGGACCACATGAGAAGAGCCATATTATCCTCACCGCAACACAATTGGTGTGTAGATATATGACTATTATTGTTTCGTTTTTTTAAAAAAAAGTTATGCAGTTGTTAAGATATTTTTAAATGTTATATATACTAGACGATGGAATGTGTTATGCAATGTCTTTTTGAGCAAAGACACTTATTAGATAACTAGATGTGCCAATCCATGGAACAATTTGTAGACACTATATTATTGTGTCTTCCGCCACTAGATTGAAACATATTGTAAAAATGTGAGACCTAGTGACCCATGTTTTGTCCACAACTAGTAATATATTTTTCACGGAACATGCACAGTACTAAGGATGCATCTGAGGCCCTTGATTTCAATAAGAATAGCTAGAAATATATTTCCAAGAATGGCTAAGCTTGTATTGACCCTTAATTTTAGAATACGGAAACGATATCATCATGCCATCGTAACATTGTTCGGTACATAGAGCAGTCCCCTCGACAAGATTTTTCGGTTTACCTTTTAGCTCCCAGTATGACATTAAAACAATCATGTTATTGAATTGTGTTCTTATGTTTTCTTTATCACTAAAATAATTATCACTACCCATCATGTTGACCAAGTACATTGGCATTCACAAAACAAATAAGGAATGATTTGCACCTGTCATGTTTATGAGAAACAGAAAATTATTTATTCTAACAATGGAAGATAATTCAATTCCTTTCTTGGCCCTACATATTTTTCATCTTTTAAATAACATTGAGTTGTAACTTTTATTTCCTATTCAATATTTTGAGTACACTTTAATCGGATAAATTAGGCGAAATTACCCACAAATCACCTTCAAAAATCTTGAAATATTTCTAGGGATACAATCAATGGAAATGTAGGCATTTTATTTAAACACATATATGTATCTTTATTATTTTTAAAACTAAAAATCACCAAATTCGGTAGCTTCTAAAAATAATTTTTATGGCACCAAAATAATATCAAGAAATTCTGAAAATAACTATTATTCCTCACATGGGATGTAGTTCCTTTAAAAATGATTTTGCACATTATTACAAAGAAAAATGAAGTTCTTCTAGATTTTCCATGCTTCATAATTCTCTTTACAGCTTTCATAATTCTCTTTACAACTTATACTAGGTAGTAATGTGTAAGTTATGTCACCTGATATGGGGAATAGTAGTTACTTTCCCATATTTTTTGAAAAGTATTTTTGTACCATAAAAAATGGAAAATTTGAAGATAAATGTGTGTCTTTGAGAAAAATGGGTTCATCTTCATTTTTTTATCACTATTTTTTGGAGTTCATTTCAGCTAAGTTAACGGATGGAGTGGCGGAAACGTTAAATAAGGAGTGAAATTTAGAGCTTGGTGCCATGTATGGGAACAAAAAAAAATCCAGGACCATAAAAAGGAATTATTAAATAGAGAGAATAATTAAGTTCTTCTACATTTTTCATTCTTCATAATTCTCTTGCACCTAATGTGGGTTATATTAGTTACTTTTCCATAATATTTCTGTGTGTAATAATGTAATAATGTAGCGCACGCATTAGGTACTTTTGTGTGTGTACTAGAGGTGGTTGGTCGCATAGGTTGATTTCTTCTCTTCCTCAATGTATTTAGAACTTGGTTCGCCGTGATTTAACAGCCCGTCGGTTTAATGGGAGTTGATGTTCCATTAAAAAATAGACAATTATGGCTATACCAGCATTGTCCTAGCGAATTGGCATTTAGAAAGTAAATGAGGTATTTTATTGTAGTCGAAAAAGGCTGCATTTGAGTGTTCTATTATTACAGTTACATTTCCTTGGGGAAGCCAAGAGAATATTATTATTGTCATTATCTTTTATTAATAAAAAAGATCAATATACTTTCTCCACGCCCCTTAACTAAGCACTTCGCTATTTGCAGAAAGGCAAATACGTGACACGATATCAATCTTCGTCCTACCTAAGCCGGTCCTCGCTTTAAAACATGAACAAACCCTGGTTATGTGCATAATTAAACGCACACCCGAGGCCTCAGAGTTGTTGCTCCGCACCGCAGGGAGGAACGTACAACGCCCCCGCGCTGAGCGTCTCTTCATCAGACAGGCAACGAAAACCCACTAATCCCTCGGTGCTCAACTCCCTCCGCACACGCTGACAGTGACACGTCTCGCTCGCTCGCCTATCCCCGTTGAAATTAAACCCCACCGCCTGCCGCCGCCGCCGCCACTGCACGGGCCACCATGTGCCGCCGCTGCACCGAGCGAGCGCCCACCGTAGCTAGACGCCACCCCTCTACGCCTCCAGCCCGCCACACCCAGCTGAGCTGGCCAGCTGTACACGTACGTACGCGAGGATGCCTTTGCCATCCCACGACTGACACGTACTGGTACAGCATATACGCGCGCCTACGCACCTGTACGGTACGGTGGGCCTGGGCCGGCCGGCGCTGCAGCCGAGCGAGAGGGGAGGAGGGCCCGCCACGCACGCATCCTCCAAAATCATCATGCAACGCCTCGGTATTCAATTATTCACTAGTTATTCATGATGAGCACGCATACGTACAAAGATTGAGCCAGTACACAGCGTCTATGTTTTGGTGCTACTGAATAATACTCCTCCCACCGTCGTCCTACGTAACTAACTCATCGGTGCCAGGCTTTGGACCTACGTGCAACCACACACGAGTGTGTAGCTAGGCTAGGGGTTGTAGTGGTGGTGGTACTGGCACTCGCATCGTTTAGATACGGCTGTACCGGCTTTGGTTTTAATGGCCTGGCACTTTTAATGGCGGTGCCAAATCACAGCTAAACCCATCCACAGTACCCCCGCGCCGCTGTGCTCGACACGTAGCAATAGTAACTGAAGCCTTTTTGGTAAGTTTCATGTGTTGAAAGGGATGGACAAGAGTACGTCGTGAACACAAGGGCGCCAAAAGAGGTTGGTTTTTAAAATGATGTGAAATGGTATTTACTAAACACACTGTAGATTTGATTTACAAGCAATTCGGTGGCACTAAGATGTTTCCTGTTTCTTACCGCTCACTTTGTTTTCGTTAAAAGAAAAAGGGTTTAGGTTTGGTTGCACAATTTATTATCATTCTCTTTGAAAATATATACTACTGTACTGATATAGTGTAATATATATACTCCATCTATCCTTTAATAATTATCGTCCGAAAAACGTGTTTGTGAGAGAAACACAGATTTTTAGAGATAGTTATTTAGGGACGAAGGGAGTATGTACTATTTTTTAATCGTCTAGATCGTCGTTGCATCATTACCTCACTTATCTAATATTACTCTATTGATTATAGGGCTTCAAACTACAACCTTTGCATCTTAGCGTATTCTCTATCTTACAAAAAGAGACGCATCTCACGTCAATTAATAAATAAAATGTTAAAAGAAACCTCACTTTACTCACGTTGTTATGGCGACAATCATTCTAGAAAAAACAATCAATTTGTTCTTCTACTCATCTTCAACACAATAACAAGAAAATGATAAGATTATGAAAACCCTAACATTTTCGTCGAACTTAATGAAAGATCCAGTCATCACAAATGCATCCAAAATAAAAGGACAATATGTTTCTTTACTATAAAACATTTGCAGGTTAAACTATGCTTAAATTACAATCATCCTTTTTATCGTCATCATATCTCTAACGTCCAAAACCAATGTTGGATCGACGTAAGTCACACAGTCCCTATGTCTCGCTTGTATCTATTGTCTTAAATAAAAGATATGTCGGCATCTTCACGGCAAAGTTTCTGTAAAGTGTCCTTTATTTTACTCAATTTTTGTCATTTTAATAACGCTCTACATGGCCATTTGTCATCGTTATTATATACACCGTGGCTCTTTAGAGTTACTCCTCACTATTTCTTTTTTGCGAAAAATAACTTTATACCATATGTTATAAAATTATTTTGGAAACCAATATTACCATTCTAAATGTAAACAACATGAGACGTTTTTCTCGTCTACGCTCCTGAGACAAAAAAAAACCAGCAAAGAAAGACCAGAAAAACCTTCCCCTCAACGCTCGTCTCTCAGGAAGCCGAAATCCAGGGTGACCATAGCAGCAGCTGGAGGCCTGGAGATGGGTGAAAGAAAAGGAAAAACAAAGAAAAAGGAAAGAAGCACACAGAAATATATACGTACAGCGGATATATAAAATGGCCCCAGCTATCACGCTCCTCCTCTTCTCCGCGTTTTCCACCTCAGTCCTAGCTAGCAGCTCCTTTACTCCTCATCTCGACTTCTTGCTCCATCTACATCCCTTCCTCACCCAAGCAGAGGCGCAGAGCCAAGAAGAAGCGAAGCCGCGGCGTCCGGGGGAGCTGAAGCAATGGGCGACCGGGCGTACGCGCCGGGCACCAAGCCGGTCCCCGTGCGCGCCACCAACGGCGTCGCGAACGGCGGCGGCGGCGGCGGGCCGCCCCGTCCCGCGCCGCCGTCCATGCTGCCCGGCGGCCGCGTGCCCCCGCCGCCGATGTACCGGCCGAAGCCCGCGCAGTCTCGCCCGCCGCCGCGGCGGCCCCGGCGGAGCGCGCGCGGGTGGTGCTGCGCGTGCTGCCTGTGGCTGACGCTGGTGATGGTGGGCCTGGTGTTCCTGGGCGCCATCGCCGCGGGCGTCTTCTACGTGGTGTACCGCCCGCAGCCGCCGAGCTTCGCGGTGACCTCGCTGCGGCTGGCGGCGCTGAACGTCTCCGACGCCGACGCGCTGACCTCCCGCATCGACTTCACGGTGACGGCGCGCAACCCCAACGACAAGATCGCCTTCGCCTACGGCGACATCGCGGCGTCCTTCTCCGCGGACGGCGGCACGCCGCTGGGCGACGGCGTGGTCCCGGGCTTCCTCCACCCGGCGGGCAACACGACCGTCATCCGCGGCGCCGCCTCCGCCGCCGCGGCCACCATCGACCCGGTGCAGGCGGCGGCGCTCAGATCCAGGAAGTCCCACGCCATGGCCGCCGAGATGGACGCCAAGGTGGGGTTCCAGATCGGGCGGTTCAAGTCGAAGCGCATCAACGTCCGCGTCCTCTGCAGCGGCTTCTCCGCCGGGGTCGCCAAGCCCTCCCCGCCGCCGGACGCCGAGCCGACCGTCGCCGTCGCCGGCGCGCCGGCGCCGGCCCGCGCGCGCGGGCGCGGGCGCTCCCCGCGGTCGGTCATCCGGACCTCCTCCTCGTCGTCCTCGTCCTCTTCCTCCTCCGGTTCCGATTCCGGCGGCGGCGGGAAGATGACGCCGACGGACGCAAAGTGTAAGGTCCGCATCAAGATCTGGATTTGGTCGTTTTGATGGTGGATTTGGGCGGGGGGTAGAGATACAATTTTCGTTTCAGTTTCTTCTTTCTTTTTCTTGCTTCTTCTCTCTCTTGACAACAGTGTATGTGGATGATTTATTGGAGTATAGTCTATATGGTTTCCATTCCTCCCTTTGAGCATGAAGAACATCACTCCCTACTGAAATTCTTGCCGGTTTCTCGTCCATCCAAAATTCCCCCAGCTTTGCTAGATCCATGCTACTCACCTGCAAGTTCAGCCTCTTCCGTTCCGCAATTCAGATTTCAGCGTCCACTAATTATCCCCCCTGCTTACCGCAGAGGACTAGTAGTCCACGCCACACTCCACAGTGTCAGCAAGGAATCTACAATTATTAATCCCAGTTGGTGGTGGTGATTAGCGCTGATCGGAGTACTCGTAGCGATGAGCGGCGGCTCGTGCTCATCAGGGTTTGCCCGTGCGATTTGGCTTCTGGGCATCCATCCATCGCCTCCCCTCCGCGCGCGTGTCGGTGGCGTCACCTCCGGATCGGGTTTCCTCCATCCCCTCCCTTTTAATTCCTCTCTCTTCTCTCTCCGTCCTCCGTCCGTCCCGGGATGGGGATGGGTGGATTTGCGCGGGTCGCTTTCCGTGGAAGCCCGTGCGTCCTAGCTGGAGGAGGCTGACGTGCGGGACCGCGACGCTCGGGGACCCACGTGGAGGCCGGCGGGAGGCGGGGCGCTCCCCGGTGAGAAGAGGAGGGCATCGGCCGCGTGGCGTGGGGATAGGACTCGTGTCGGCGCGGGGGTGAGGAGAGAGAAAGCGACGTCACTCTACTCTCTTGCTCAAGTGCTCTGCTCACTCCCCTCCTCTGCACTGCAGTGATGCTGAGACGCCTGGTGGTCAGTGATGAGTGGTGGAACAGTAAAAACGGGGGTGATTACTGATTTTGGAGGCGCGGCGCGGAAGGATGGGTGGATTTTAATGGCGGGGGAGTGGTTGGGGTATCAGTATGGGCGGCTGGCTCTGGAATTTGCTAAGCGCACATGGCATAACGGTAACGCCATCTTCTTCCCAGTTCCCACGGGAGGCTGGACTCTCGGGGGCTCGGGGCCATGTGGGAAGAAGAAGACGATTATCAGAATTTCAGAGCAGATCTGGCATGAGATAAGAATACGGCTCATGCGAATTTTGGAGGAAAATCGACGTCTCTGTCTGACTGTATCCGTGGAGTCCCCATCCTGTGCAGCGCAGTAAATCCGAAACTGTACGGCGCCTCCCCATTTCCTCTCCGGGGGCGTGTTCAATCGTTTTCCTTTCCGCGTTCCAAATGTGTACCCGGGCCGGCCCTGCCTGATTCCCGTGCACCGGTAGGCGCAAATTATTCGCTTGTCCGTATGCGTTTGTTCGCTGCTGCCGCGATTGTCCCGCGCGCCTCGTTCGATCACCTCAAAATGCACAGTTTGCTTTTGCTTTGCCTGCCCACGAGAGAACGCTCGTAAATTAGTCAGTTTTATGATTAAATTTCAAACAGTACTAAACGTGACAGGAATAAAACCTTATAAATCTCTAATATACTAGCCATCATCAAGCATATCCAGAAAATTTGACGGAAAAAAGATCGGTTCACGAGGTACATAGTAGACGCATGCGCATGTGACGTCGGGGCGGCGACGATGTTGTTGACGGGACGCAGCAACCGGCGTCGCAGACAACAGGATTTCGCAGCGCTAGACCGAGACGGAAGACGAGACGTGGTGAAGACCTTCAGGATTTTGCAGCGCTAGACTGAGACGGAAGACAAGCCGTGGTGAAGACCTTGAGCAGGCGCATAGCACTTCCCAAAAAGCTTGTTCAAAGTAGACTATGAAGGAGAGGCTTCATTAAGAGTTCCCAAGTCTATGAGCTCCTCGCATGTAGTAGTGTGTGGTTTGTCTTTTTCATAAGAGTTGATTCGTATTTATATAGAGGAAAACTTTCACATCTTTGTCTATTAGCAACACAGTTCTGTACCTTTTAACATTAATGGACTTTTAAGATTTATTAAAAAATATTTATATGAGCCCGTCCATATATCTAAACATCGTTGTATGCATATTATACCATTTTATGTACTTTACATTAGACGTATACATAGCTCAAATTCTGTTTGGGGTACTATTTGTTCAACAGCAACCAGGGGGAGTGGTCGGCTGTGTAAAGAAAAGAAAACCAAACGCCTGACTGATCCAGCACGATGTATATGCCGGAGGTCGGTCAGCGAGTCAAACGGCACAACGTTTGGCGGAGGAAGATAGTCTAGTCCGTCAGTCTTTTTTTCTCCTGAACGAACGTGACCCAGACTGGGTCGTTCTATTAACATAGCAGAGAGTTACAAAATCCAACCCCAGGGGTTAAAAACAAAAAAGGAACTATACAGACAGAGGAGAAGATCCTCAATAAGGGAAAAACTCTCTCAGGGGCTTTGCCCCGGCAAGACCCCAGGTCCTTGCCTCCTCTCTTATTCTTTGGTATAAACTAATTACACGCAGCTCTTTTTGTTGAAAGGTACGCATGTTTCTTTTCTTCCAAAGCTCCCAGCAGACTAGGAGGAGCAGGGATCTTATAGCTTTTTTGGGGACTCCCTGTAAAGAAGCGATCATGCTCCACCAAGAGGCAACCGTTACAGCTGCTGGCCAGTTGAGGGGAGCAAGCTGTGGCAAGGACAGACAATCAGCGATGAGAGACCAAATTCGTCTGGAGAAGCGACATTCAGCAAGGATGTGGAGTGCCGTCTCTGGTGCCCGCCGACAAAACGGGCAACGGTCATTTCTTGGCCAGCCCCGTAATTGTAGTCGATCCAAAGTCCATACTCTATTTCTAGAGATTAGCCAAGCAAAAAGTTTGCACTTTGGCGGTGCCCACGCTTTCCAAATGGTTGGCCAGAAAAGATTCTCTGTATGACCTATGAACTGTGCTCGGTATGCATCAGACGTCGAGTAGGTGCCGCTGGCATTAAGCTTCCATGAGCACGTATCCGCCCCCTCTGTTTGTTGCAACGCTTGAGTATGTGGCCACAGCTCAACGAACTGTTGCAGGTGAGCAATAGATAAGACATTACGGAGATGAAGGTCACGAATCCACTGATGATCCAACAGAGCGTCACGAAGTGAGATATTCTTCTTGCGTGCAGAAGTATATAGCAGCGGTGCCATGTCTCGTGGGCGTAGGCCGTTGATCCAAGGAGTGCTCCAAAAAGAAGCCTTTCTTCCATCACCAATCGTGGTAGTTGTAGTCGCGGCAAAAAGGAGCTTGTCACCATCATTGCATGGGTTGCCCAGGCCCATCCACGGCTTTGTGGGGCCATTCCATTCTTGCCATAACCATCTAAGTCGTAGTGCTCGTGCGAAGAACTTTAGGTTGAGCATGCCCAGCCCTCCCAAGTCTTTTGGTCGTTGAACGGTCGGCCAATTTACTTTGCACTTGCCTCCAGAGAGGTTAACATCGCCTGCCCAGAAAAACGCTTCCTTAGTTTGTCAATTTCCTCAAGGACTTCAGCAGGCGTCTTCATAGCCGTCAGCAGATAGACTGGTTGCGAAGTGAGGACAGCTCTGGTTAAAGTCAGCCGGCCTGCTTGAGTGAGGTTCTTGCCCTTCCACTTGGAGAGACTCCCAGCCACCTTATCAACCAACGGTTGGAAATCCACTTTTTTTGAGCCGGGTTGCTGAAAGAGGGAGGCCAAGGTATTTGACAGGGAGACAGCCTCGCTGCGCAGTGAAAGCTGCCAACACCTCCTCTAAATCAAGGCCATGGCATTGGATTGGTATCACCAAAGATTTTTGGAGGTTGGTTACTAGGCCGGTGACTTCTCCGAATAGCCTCAGTAATCTTGAGAAGGCTTGTATTTCTGTCGGTTCTGGCTGGATAAAAATTGCAGCATCATCAGCATAGAGCGAGATTCTAAATCTTGCGGGGTTGCGCCCGACCTTGCTGAGTATACCTACCTCTGTAGCTAAGCAAAGCAGCCTTTGAAGAGGGTCGATGGCCAGGATAAACAGGAGCGGTGAGAGCGGGTCCCCCTGACATAGTCCCCTGCCATGGGGAATGGGGTCTCCCGGGTTGCCGTTTAATAAGACCCTCGAAGTGGAGGTGGATAACAAAGCAGCCAACCAGTCGCGCCATCGTGGGGGGAAGCCCATTCTGTCAAGTAGGGCAAGAAGATAGTCCCAGCGGACAGAGTCGAAGGCCTTCGAAATGTCCAGTTTCATCAACAGCATTGGGGTTCGGGACTTATGGAAGCGACGTAGCGTGCCTCTCACATACATGAAGTTGTCATGAATGCTTCGCCCGCGGATGAAGGCACTTTGACTCCCAGAGATGATCTGTTTCATGGTGGGGGCTAGCCGTAGAGCAAGTATTTTGGTGAGGAGCTTCGCGACACTGTGGATTAGTCTGATCGGACGGTAGTCTGTAATCTTCTCGGCACCTTCCTTCTTTGGGACAAGTACAATGTTGGCCGTGTTGAGTAAGTCGAAGTTTAAGCATCTAAGGTTGTAGATGGAGTTGAGAGCCTGCATGAGGTCGAGTTTGATGATGGGCCAGCAAGAACGGTAGAACGCACCGGTGAAACCATCGGGTCCAGGCGCCTTGTCGGGTGGCATCTGGTTAATGGCCGTCCACACCTCCTGCTCAGTGAAAGGTCTGTCAAGGTGATCCAAGGAAAAACGCTGGACATTTAGTGCATCCCAATTGAAGTCAGCTGTCCGGGCAGCCGGCTGGGACAGGAACTGGGAAAAGTGATCGAAGATCGCATTATCTTTGTCCTCATGGGAGACCACCCATCCCCCCTCCACTTGAAGCTGTTGTATGTGGTTTTTCCTCTTCCTCGCGTTGGCCTTTAAGTGAAAGAATCTTGTATTGGCATCACCTGCCCGGAGATTTGTAATCCTAGATGCTTGTCGCCTTCTAGCCTTCTATATTACCGCCAGCCCAAGGACTCTTTTTTTAGGGCTTTACACAGCTGGAATTCCGCAGCTGAGAGCTCTCTGTTTTCCTGGGCGATATCTAGGTGCTGGATGACCACATTTGCCATTTGCAACAGCATTTTGGCCTCGGAGATGATACTCGTACTCCATTTTCGCAGCTGCTTAGAGACCATGGCGAGCTTGTAGTGTAGTATGCTGATTGGTTGTGTGTAGCTTGTTGGCGTGCCCCAGGTTCTAGCTACCTCATCTTTGAAGCCTGGGATGCTTGTCCAAAAATTCTCAAATCTGAAAGGACGCGGTCGGCGTGGGCCGGCGAGGCTGGTTAAGAGCATTGGGCAGTGATCAGATACAGAAGATGCAAGGGCCAACAAGCCATGATCATTGAAGGCTATGTCCCATTCTACATTGCAGAAGACTCTGTCTAATTTAACTAGGGTCGGCCGCCTACGCTCATTGCTCCAGGTGAATTTGCGGTTTTGGAGATGTATTTCTTTGAGTTCGCAGGAGTTGATGACTGATCGGAACTGCCGCATTCGAGGGAGATTCAGGTTCCGGTTATTTTTATCACTGGCCTTGTAGATTAAGTTGAAATCGCCCATCATGAGCCACGGATTGTCTTCATCTGGTTTAATACGGCGTAATTCATTCAGGAAGGCCGGCTTGAGGTTGTCTCGCGAAGGGCCATACACCACTGTAAGCAGGAAGGGGGTAGATGAATCAACCATCGTGGCTGTTGCGGAGATCGAGAAGCGTCGAATAGTTATGTCTTCGAGCTTGAGGACACTGTCATTCCAAAGAAGGAGTATGCCTCCTCGCGTACCAGTGGCTGGCTTGTAGGCAAAGCTCTGCAGTTTAAATCCTCCCAGGTAGGCTGCAAGTGAACCATCGATTTGCGCTAGCTTAGTTTCTTGTAAGCAAGCCAGGTTGCATGGGGTGTATTTAAGCAGTTCATTAACAGCGCAGCACCTTGCCGCATTGTTTAGGCCTCGCACGTTCCAGCAGATAGCTTGTAGAGATGGGGTGCTCATCCTGGAAACCTGCGTGTCTCATGCATTTGCCCAAGCAGGCAGGCAGCCGTGAGGGGAGGTTGAGGGGGTGATATCTTGGACCTAGCAGTGAACACAGGTGGTTCTGAAAAATGAAGCAGCCCGGCACAGGTACCGCCCAAACCAATGCACATAGCCATGTTGAGAGGCAGTAGAACTGGGAGCAGCACTGTCCCAGGAGAAATGCAGGCCACGTAGATTGAATTGCAAACAAAGTAGCAGCAAACAGAGCCTTGATTAATAGATCCATCAGGTTTACAGACACACAGAGCCATACGCAGATGGCGAAGCGAAACAGGCCGGCTGGGAAACACAGTTGGACGAACATGCATCAAGCTGGAGCATCTACGAGACCAGATGACAAACAGTACAATAAGCTGGGCGGTGAACAACACAACTGCCGTGTACAGACGGCAGACAACAACATGAAGCGAAGTAGACTTAAACATTGGACAGATACATCGCTGAGTAGATCGACGGACGATCAGGTTGCAGCCACCTCCTCCTGCAGGTCTTCAATGCCCTGACCGATCAGGTTCAGCATGGCATCGTCCAGCAGGCCGGCGAGTTCGTCGTTGATGCCGAACAGGGCCGTGAGGCCCCCCACGATGTACGCCGGCAGGGGCCCGTTGAAGCCTGCGACGAAATTCTCCAGCACCTTGGCAACATTTTGCTCGTCATCCATCATCCCCAGGCGCCGGCAGAGGTTGAGCCGGGCCTGCTGCTCTGCTGGCAAGGTCGGCCGCTTGGCGATGCGCGCACTGCGGCGCACATTGCTCATGTCGTAGACCTTGCGCGGGCGTGGCCGAGCTGATCTGGTCGCTGGCGGGCGAGGAAGCGCCGGCGACTCCGGCTTGGTGAAGAACGCCTCCACCCCAGCATCAGGGCCAGCTGCGTCAGTCAGGGCCGGGGCAGGGGGCTGCTGCATCTCCGTGCCCCCCAGCTCCATCTGCGTGAGGGCCGCCTCAACCATAGCAATGGTTGCAGCGGGCGGCTTCGGAACCTGCAAGTCAGTCTTGATGCGCGCGAAGATCGAGCTCACAGGGATGGCACATTCAGGAGTCGCACATTCAGGAGCAGAAGTGTAGACAGGGTCAGGAGCAGTGGGGAGGGGTAGAACAGGAGAGTCGGACCAGGCCTCATTCACCTCCACTGGTGAAGCAGGTGCAAGTGGCTCTTCGGCCAGCCCCAGCCTGTCAGCAAGTGCTCCTGCTTTAAGGAGGTAGTCCTCCATGCTCGGCACCACCAGCTCCTGACATTGCTTCAGAGTCTTCATGCACGCCACCACCCTGGCGACCTCCTGGAGACTTGAGGCCTGCGTGGCGAAGAGGAGCCGCAGGGTTGCATTGTTCTGCCCCTGGAGGGCCTGAACCGCCGGGAGCTCGCTCGGGCGTGCCAGCTGGGCCTCCTTGTCGCCTTGGGCTGCATCCTTGCCGTCGTGGGCCAGGGCGTCCCTGCGACGTCCCCCGTACCCGCTCCCCCAATGCTGGCGTGGTGGGGAGCGGTCGCGCTCGCGCCGCACCGGCTCGTGATCAGCAGAGCGCGCCCCGTGCAGGCCCGGCACGTGGTGACCGCGCCCAGCCGCATCGTCGTCGTCGTCGTCGCGCTCTTCACGCCGCCACACGTTCCAGCGGGGATGATCGTTGTTGTAGCGCCCGCCTCGCTGAGTCTTGCTGCTGTCAGCCTGCCTAGCAGGTGGGCGTTCGGCTTGCCGCTCGCTCCGGCGGCTGTCCCGGGCATCGTCCCTGACGGCGTCACGAACATGATCCGGGCGCCGCTCCTCGCGCCTGGCATCGGCCACCTGGTGGCCCCTACCGCTGCTGCTGTGCCTTCCGTCCGCCTCCTGTCAATGTAAGCCGGGGGCACATTGAAGGGGGGGAAAGCGGGCACAGGCGCCTCGTCGCCGTCCATGGCCCCACGGTCCGCATGTCGTCTGGGTGCAGGAGGCTGGTGTCGATGCACTCCAGCGAGCACGTGGGACCGATGAGCTTCTCCACGATCTCCGGCATCCAGGCGTGCGCCGGGATCCCCTCCAGACAGAGCCGCACGCGGAAGAGGAGCGAGGCGCCCAGCGCCGCTTGCAGGCTGCGCCACGGCCTGACGTTGATGGTGATGCCATGGTGGCGAATGTACTGGAGCTGGAGCGCGTCCTCGGCGTGACGACGGTGGACGAACTTGATGAGGAAGGGCTCTGGCTGGCGGCGGGGGTGGGGGCTGGGGGTCGCGACATTTGAATGCTATTTTTACAAGTACTGAAGCATAAAACCACTCCCTAGTCCGTCGTCAGTCTTGTTCTTGTATACGCATGCATGTGCGGCCATTCCGATTTCTTCGCTTACTACAGAGCATGCAGGAGCTCCATGAGGGAAGGAAGGAATTAACAAGAAGCGCAGACACAATCAATTTCTCTCCGTTAGACGGTGGCCTACGTGGCCGTACCCTTGTTTGTTTTATTTTCCTGTGGTACCACAGCCACTCGTACTAATCCAAGCCGCGCAACGGCCAACGGGCAGGTGAGGTGATCTTATCCTTCCGTTACACCAGCCGACCCTCCTCTTAACCTCAAGGCTGATCTCGATCGATCTGTGTACCATGCATGTCCCCAACCCCACCATCTGTGTATCTTTCTTTTGGAGAGACCACGAAGCTAATGGCAGCTCGCGTAGTACTCCACCTATGGTGGAGGCCACATGTGGGGGTGTACGGTACGGTTGGGGTTAAGTAGGGGCAGATTTTAATTTTATTATTATACGGCGCGTGGGGAGCTCTGATTGTTAGGCGTTCCTCCAACATGTACGTTGCGAACAAAGTTAGTTCCTACTGCCATTTGTTTAACCACCTTTGTATAATAAACTAGCTGCTCACCGGGATGTGGAGCACCGTGCTAGACAAATGGTTATCGCTAACGTCACTCAGGGTGGATCTAGCCAATAGCGGAGCGGCAATGCTCCTCTGCCGACTAGAGGAGGTGACCACACACACCACCGTCCACAACACATAGATTCATGCATTGCGTATGATCTTAATTTTGTCATTTGTTATGTTCTTCTTATGATCGAGATGATGGTTCGAGCATTTTGCTTAATTAGCCGTGAAAAGGTAGCATATATTCGGTTGGTTGATAATAAGAGAATGTTTGCAATAAGCCGACTCGATTCATCACCATGCATCCTAGCACGAGAAGAAGATACAGAAACAACCCGCAGCGTGCAGAGAATACATAAAAGGCCTTGTGGCCTGCTCATGCTACATGGATGAATATATGGATCGGTGTAGTCGTCGTAGAAAGGGGGAATAAAGGGACACGGGTCGTGAGCATCTTCGCGCAAAGCTAACGCGCGCGAAAAACCTTTTATCTGCGCCAGGCATCTAGCAGACTCGCAATGGTACAACAACAATGATTTGTCTTAAGCCTCACTTCTCCCGGCTCCAAGTAAAGTGTACGTACGCGTATGGCTCCCGTGCACCTCCGTGCCGACACGTACGTGACTCACTCCACTCCTGATAGGCCACGCCGATTCAGATACGTGTATCGATATCGGATACGGATACTCCGATACGATATGTCATTTTCAAATTAATCTGGTACGTCGATATGATACGTTTAGAATTTAAATTTAATATATAAAATAAGTCTCAAATAGAAGAATTTAATCTATAAAATTAGTCTTAAATAGTTGGATTGGGGTTGGAAGTATTAGCACTTGCATATACAATGCTGGTATCGGTTGCTGCCATCTAATTAAAGGAAAAAAATCGATTAGGGAGGAAGAGTAAGAATAGTAGTACTAAATAAGTATCGATGGAGTATCGGTGCCGTATCGTGAATCGGAAACGTCCGCGATACGCGATACGGCAGCCGACCGAAGTATCGGCGTGGCGTGGCGTAGCACTCCAGTGGGTGTGTTACGGTACCAAAAATGTCCGTACCACTGGCGCAGTCGCGGCAGTCGTCACGACGGCACGCACGGTAACACCGCACCAGCGAGCGGCACGAGCTGCTACTAGGGGACAGGCGGTGCAGTCACCCACATGATGCATGGGGTCGCATCGTCTCATCTCTCCATCTCATATGCTCCCCCATCTCGTGTCATCACCATCATCGTCGCCGTCGTCAGTGACGCGACGCACACACGGCGGGTGGATCTATCCGAGCCGAGGAGCAAAAAGAATTTCTTTGCAGGCGGTGGGGGAGTGGTGGAGTTCCAGGGGAAGGTGGGGTTCCTGGGGCTCGGGATCATGGGCCGCCCCCATGGCATCCAACCTCATCAAGGCAGGGTGGGTAATTTTAATCAGCCGATTCCCCTTGCCTTCTCTTCGAATTGGCTTCATCAAGGCAGGCTAGCTGCAGCCATGGTCGGTGTGTGTAACAGGCTCTGTTTTCTCCCACCCTCATCTGCAGCTGCGACGTCACGGTGTGGAACAGGACCAAGAGCAAGTGCGATCCCCTCGTCAGCCTCGGCGCCAAGTACGTGTTCGACGTAAATCACAGCTAGCTTCATCCGGTTTTTCCCTTATTACTGCATCCCCAACTAGTACGGCGCACTGTGGCGACGGCGATTTCTGGAATGGTTCAAACCATATTCCCTGATAATGATAACTGAAACTGGACCCTGCAAACGCCCAATTTGACTGCTGCAAAGCTCGAGCTGTGCTCTCATCCGCATTGTTGGATCGTTTCCAGCGAGCCAACAGTATTTTTCTCTCAGCGAAAACCAGCGCCAGCCACCAGCCAGCAGTGTTTTTCTCTCAGCAAAAACCAGCGCCAGCCACCGGCCAAACGAACAGGGCAATTGCATTCCGTCTCCACCGCTCATCGTTGTACTTTATTTCCGCTTGGGAAAGATTCGCTCTGCTAAAATTCGGCCCGAAAGTGCTCCAATTCAAGGAACCAAGACCTTTACAGCTACTCCCTCTGTCCCTAAAAGAGTGTGTTTTCGCTTCCCGAGAAACATCTTTGACCGGATATATAAAAATATATATTAATATTTATGGTACATAATAAATATCATTAGGTAGATATTAGAATCTAGTTTTTTAATAAATTTATTTGGAGATTAAAATGTTACACGTATTGTTTATAAATTAAATCAAAGTTGTGGCACGGAAACCAACGACGACACTTGTTTAGGGACGGAAGGAGTACCGTGGATTTGCTGTCACTCATACTAGACAACTAGACAGCATCATGTTATTTTATTATTCATGTTGACCCACAACAAAAGCAGTATTCACACTGAAACAAAAGATGCCGTGCAACACTTTGCTTGATATATGTGGATGCTGCAGGTACGAGCCTTCACCGGCTCAAGTCGCTTCGTCTTGCGACGTGACCTTTGCGATGCTTGCTGATCCACAGAGCGCGGTAAAATGCTTCATTTCAGAATCCAGACAGCTCTCTTCTCTGTTCATGCAAACGCACATGACAAGCCCAATCATGTCTGACGATATGTGCTTACCACAGGCTGAAGTTGCATGCGGGGCCGATGGAGCTGCAGAAGGGTTGGCCCCAGGGAAAGGGTAACTAATCTGAGAGCGTGCCTGGAGCATATGAGGACGCATAACTAGATAACGTTTGTTTACTCTGATCTTGGTTGCCTGATACCTGCAGGTATGTCGATGTGTCGACGGTTGATGGTGCTACATCCAAGTGGATCGATGAACGTATTACAAACACTGGAGCATCTTTCCTTGAGGTAGTTCCTGGTCCCTGGCCCCCCTGCCATTGCTTATGTCCTTCTCAGATCATCTTGTACAATGAAACTGTTCATCCGCTTGTCTCTTTGTCACCAAAAGTGTAATTGCAATGCTTGTACTTTGCTCCAGCGCTAACTCAATGACTTTTCAGTAGGCTCCAGTTTCAGGCTCGAAAAAGCCGGCAGAAGATGGGCTGCTCATCTTTCTTACTGCAGGTAAACTTATGCGTCTATGATAGGTAGTGGCGAAAGTGCCCCTTTTCTGGTACCTGAAACTGTATACACTGTTGCACCAAGGTGATGAATCCTTGTACAAGAGAGTGGCGCCCCTCCTTGATGTCATGGGGAAGGTTAATATCTCCCATCCGATAAGAACAATTTCCGGTTTCCCTTATCACATGTTTGAAAATGGGCTGATTTATTTTTTCGTTTCTCTGAATCCAGTCAAGATTTTATCTCGGCGATGTAGGCAACGGTGCAGCGATGAAGCTCGTTGTTAATATGGTCATGGGAAGGTGACAAAAAATCATTCACGATCTTTTGCTTTGCAGTAAAATGAGTAACCCCCTATTGTAATTCTTCAAAATCCTGCAGCATGATGGTTTCCTTCTCAGAAGGGTTGCTCCTGAGTGAAAAAGTTGGCCTAGACCCGAATACTCTCGTTGAGGTGATTCTTGGAAACAAAACAGAGACAATCTGAAGTCCACAATGCTGCAGTGGTAAATGGTGAAATATCTGTGGGGGAAGTAATCTAATCTAGGTCCTTTGATCCTTTCAGGTTATCTCACAGGGTGCTATCAGTGCCCCCATGTTCTCCCTCAAGGGCCCATCCATGGTTAAAGCTGCATATCCTACTGCCTTTCCTCTGAAGCATCAACAGAAGGTAGCACCGACTTGTTTGTCCATGCATTCAGCAGTGACGAACAGTTTCATTTGCTTCTGGCTGGACCTGATCCTGACTGGGTTCCTGATGATAATCAAATAACTAATGGCAGGATCTGAGGCTTGCGCTGGCCCTGGCGGAATCAGTGTCCCAGTCCATTCCTACTGTTGCAGCTGCCAACGAGCTGTACAAGGCTGCGAAATCGCTCGGCCTAGCTGACCAGGACTTCTCTGCGGTTATTGAAGCGCTCAAAGCCAAAGTGCAGAGCTCGCAGTAGTCGGTTCAGCTAACATTGAGGCATTATTTTGTCCTTGTAACATACTCCGTATGACGGATTTGAAACCTGAGGAATTTCCCAAGATCACTACAGAATTTTTCACTGTTTTACATACACTGAACAATACATTTTTTTTTTGGTATTTGTCAAAATAAGAATTTTGATTGATGACAATAGGCCTGCAGTGCAAGTTAGCAGCACCTCATGTACATCTAGAAACTGTTAGTCTTGTACTCTTGTGGTTGTGGATCATAACAAGCGTAGTAACTTCAGTGTCACAGAAAAAAAAGGATTTTTGTCAGCTTGATTATTTTTTGACACGTTTGTCAGCTTGATTAGAAATACGGTACAAGTGAGCATCAGGGGGGACTGAGAAATTGGCTCAACAACCACATCGTATTCAAGCACACAGGACATCTCATTCAGAATGTGTTACAATTTATGCTCTGTTAGGCACATAAGGCAGCTCAAATGTCAATTATTAGGGTGTAAACAACAGAAATCGTTTTGGATGTGGGGTACAAAACTGATCCAAGCACCAGCTAAATGTGCCTACTACAACGTGTAAAGATTGTCTCTTGTCTTGCGCTCGAGGCACATGAACAGTAGCTTACACACAATCAGTATGTTCTATTGCTGCAGCAGTTTAGCATACTCCTGATGATCCTCGTTGATCTCAATTACTGAAACAGCTTGCTAGTTTGATGAAATATACACAATGCAAACTGGTGGGTGTTCCATGCGCTAAGATCCGATACCAGCCACGCCCTTGGCTTTGGCTGCCGCCTGCTGTGCAGCTGCGGCAGCTGCAGCTGCTGCCGCAGCAGCTGATGCAGCTGGTGATGTGGGGGAAGCTGGTGCTGCTGAGGTCTTCTGTGGTGCTTCAATAGCATGCTCCTGTTGCTGTTTGTTATTTACCTGGGCTAATATGTTTTTTATCTGGGCTCCTGTGAGGGTCTCATGCTCAAGAAGAGCATTGGCTAGAGCATGAAGCTCCTTATTGTGTTTCGTGAGAATAGTCTTTGCATTATTGTATGCATTCTCTAAGAAATTCTTCACCTCCTGCTCAATCAAAAGTCTGGTTTCTGAGCTCATGCTCTTTCCATCATCTTCGTAGTTGTAAGAGACAAGGCCGACCTGCTTGCTCATGCCATATTTAGTAACCATCGCTCTTGCCGTTGCAGTTGCTTGCTGGAAGTCAGATGACGCACCAGATGTCACTTCAGTATCCCCAAATATAAGCTCCTCTGCCACACGTCCTCCCATGCAGACATCCAAATTCGCCAGCATCTGTTTCCTTGACACACTAGTCTGGTCTTTTTCAGGGAGTTGGGACACCATTCCTAGGGCCATTCCCCTGGGTACTATGGTAGCTTTGTGGACAGGATGAGCTCCCTCTGTGTGGATGGCAACAAGGGCATGCCCTCCCTCATGATATGCCGTCAACTTCCTGCTTTCATCAGATATAACTGCTGATTTCCGCTCACTACCCATCATGATTCGGTCCTTTGCATACTCAAGATCATTCATTGTTACAGCTTTTGCACCATCCATGGCAGCCTTAAGAGCAGCAACATTTACCAAGTTAGCAAGGTCAGCACCAGAGAATCCTGGTGTTCCCCTGGCAATGATCATCAAGTCCACATCATCACCCTTCAAGACCTGCAATAAACGAAAAATGGGTAAGAGAATACTTTTTTTTTTAAATCTGGATAGCAAACAAATAGGAGTTCTCAAGAATCACCTTTGACATATGGGACTCTAGAATTTGCCGCCTGCCCTCAACATCTGGGTTGGGAACAACAATATGACGGTCAAAACGCCCAGGTCGGACTAGGGCTTTATCTAGTGACTCAGGGAAGTTAGTTGCAGCGATGACTATTATCCCCTCGTTCTGCTTAAAGCCATCCAACTCAACAAGCAACTGGTTCAAGGTCATCTTCATATACTGTTGATCCTTAGGATTCCTGCTCCCACCAATTGCATCAATTTCATCAATGAATATTATACATGGAGAGCGCTTTTTGGCAGCAGCAAAAAGGTCGCGCACTCTTCGAGCTCCAACTCCCACAAACATCTCCTCAAACTCGCTGCCACTACATGAGAAGAAAGGAACACCGGCTTCACCAGCAATAGCCCTGGCTAGCATGGTTTTTCCAGTGCCAGGAGGGCCAACAAGCAAGACACCTTTTGGTAGTTTTCCACCAAGACGTGTGAAGCGCTGACAAGTTGACAGTTTGTGAATATCATATCAAAAACATATAAAAAATTGAGGTAACTTCATCCGTTTTCAAAGACAAGATGACCTTAACAACTCAAAAGACAAACATACAAACAAAAAGGGGTAACTAACAAACTATCAACATGGAGAAAGCACGAATTTACCACATTACAAAAGCAGGGTAAAACAACGATAAACTAATTAATGACAACTTCAACATAGTTTATTCAGTTGGCGTAAGAACACATCTAGTTACAATCAGGAAGAGCACCATTGACAAAATCAAGAAATGAGACTAGACACTCTAAGGACTGTTTTTTTACAATTGTTGTGCCAACAGAACAGTTTGGTTGACGAATTAGTCCAAAGGCAATAGAAGACTGAAAAAGGAGCTTATAAAATGAATGTAATTGCATGGTGGTTCCACATCATGGCATGGAGTCATGGAGAATGCTGTTACATACCACTAAGGCAATGGAATCCTCCTCAATATTAATGGTAGATTAATATCTAAACAGCACTAAGTGGGGGTAAAAATTATCTCCAATGAAACTCTACATCCAAGCAGGCAAGCAGCTTGATACTATACCATTTTTCATGACTAGGGACAATATTTACCTTGGGATCTCGAAGGTAATGAACTATTTCCTCTAGTTCAGATTTGGCTTCATCAACACCCTTTACATCACTGAATTTCGTATTGGACTCCATGCTTGGTTGAACCTCTTCATTCAGACCAAGGCCTACACTCATTTCATAAATAGTTACTGGGATGAAGACCAATTCAGAAGATAATACTCATGTTTCACAAAATCAAACCTTTGCTAATTCCTCTATCCTCAATGAGAGCCCCGATGCCCGAAATAAGAAGGAAGGTTAGTGCAATGCTTCGGAAGGTACGCCAAAGCTGATCTTTAAATTGACCTGTTTCTGCTGTAACCATGTGAATAGGTGCATTTGCAGTGCCAAGAACCCCATCTTTTGTCGCCTGACCAGCACCAATCAATGCTGGAATGCTACCAAAGCTTTCTTCCCCCCTTGTAGAAGCAGCAACACCTGTATAGACAATTCACAAGTAGAGCTTCAAGCTAAGTTTAAACAAAGGTCAGCTATTACCAACTGAATGAAAGCTATACGGGCTTCATTAGAGGAAGTTACCTATACTCATTTATACAAGTTACCTATACTCATTTATACAGAAGATTCAAATAAGTTTGGCCAATGCTACAAAAAGAGTATTATGGTAGAGAACTGGTTTCCCTGAATCTAATAGACTCTAGAAGTCGAATGTGTTTGCCATACATAACATATAACAAAGCAATAAGTAGCTGCTTATCATTACTCACACTTTCATTGTAACAAATACCAGTGACCAAGAATGCTATAATACATACAAAAGCTACCTAAAGTAAATCAGAACCATAGACCATAAAGCTTTTGTCGACAGAACACCTACATGCTAACTGCTCTGATACTCATAAGATTAGAAACAAAACACTAGCTTGTCAAACAGCAGAACACTGACTGCATCCGTAACATAAGAATGCAACCACTATACATATGTTTTTCAAGTGATGCTATTTTATTCACCTTTTGGATAATAAATAAAAGCTACTGCAGCATTTCACACACACCACAGCAGAAGTATAACACAAGACTTAACCATAAAACAGAAAATGTTTGAGCACTTTTATTACCTCTCCGTAGTGTTTTAAGCAAGGTGCTATCGTCCAGCCTATCAACCCTTACAAGAGCTTTTACATACTCCGAAAGTGCTGCGGGATTGGAATGCAGTGAAGGTTGACTTTCAAATATTTGTATGACACGCTCTGGGTCACTTCTGTAAATCTCTTTAAGCAGCGAAGTTTCACTTGGTGACTCTAGGTCTCGCACACGGCGTGCAAGGCTACCAATATAACTTGACTGATTCCTCTCTTGTAAGTTTCTAATTCTGGCACCTGTAATGAGCCACAAACAATATAATAAATATCAAACAAAAAGCAGAAAGACATTTTAGTAACACACCAGAAAAGCAACAATAACACTGCACTAAAGAAAGTGGTATAATAGATCCACAACAGCCATTGCAGACAGCTTTAGTGATTACATAAAAAGGAAAAATGAAGGCAGAAATATGTTTACTATGTGAAAAGTTGGATGGGAAATGATACGGAAGATAGTATATTTGAGCATGGTGACTTTAGAAAGTTGTAAATGCCGCAGAGTTAAGCGGCTAAATACTAATAAAGCAATAGTGAAACAGATGCCAGTTGATATGCAAACTCAGTATACCTGCAGTGACTTCACTTCTAAGAGCACCCAAAGGGGAGGAAGCAACTAGCTCATTGTAGATTGCTTTTGTGGGTCGATGTTTTCCAATCTGTAACAAAACACACAAGAGACAAACCTAGATTAATTCAAGCAAATCAACATTTAAATACATATACATACATCAACAAAGACAGAACTCAACAATATAGGCAGAGTAATTTATTCCATCGCAAGCAACAATTGCTCCAGCACATCTCAATATGCAAACAGATTAAGATGCCATAATTTTTTAGTTCTTACTATTCCATCCTCAAAATTACCTTCACGAAACACAAGCTACATACAGCATAATAGACAATTTATGGAATTATTAAATCTAGCACCTCGTGTAAATTCTCATACAACCTCCAGTATTATTTACACTAAAAGAAGCCATTTTTTCCTTCCATTACTACCGAAAATAGCAAGAATACAAAACGCAAACTGGATCACTGTTTGTCCAAAAGCTTTATCGCCTACATGTTTCAACGGCAGAGACGTCCTCACAGGCAGCTCCCAAGATACTACGAGTAACAACCAGATACACGTTGTTCATATCCCCAGAGGCCCAGACGACGCCGCCCTCAATCCCGCCGACCCCCAAGATCGAGGGTTCGAACCCAAACCAGCATCCCCGTACAGCAATAAAGCGTCGGAACGAAGAAAAGATCAGCACTCGCACCTGGGTGAGGACGCGCCGCCACGCCATGGGCTGAATCCCTAGCCCTAAGCCGACACCGACCAGATCCCGAGGAAGAAGCGCCCGCGCGGGCGGGGGTGGGAGGACTGGGCGGACGGACGATCCCCGCGGGAACAAGGCTCCGAGCCGCGCGGAGGCGAAGGCAGGATTAGGCGGCGGCGGTGGCGGCGCGGTTGAGGTGGGAGCGGGAGGTGTCGATGGAAGCGGCGGCGGCCCAGGTCACGCGCGAGCAGGGGAGGGTTGGAAGGAAGAAGTGAAGGAGAGGAAGATGACACGAGGGAGGAGCTCTCTGATTTTTTCTTTTCCTTTCTTTTTTTTTACACCCGCAGGCGGAGGCTCTAGAATGAAATATTTTAAATAATAAAGTGTCCGTATTTTGATTTTTTTTAAGGTCGGACAAATTGCTTTTGTTTGAAGTTAAGCATTCCCTTATAGACCACGGGCTGGGCCGCGTCAGTTGAGCCCAGCTCATATTTTTTTTCCTGCGAAGCTCATGGATGTTTTCCCTTCTCTGCTGCCTCAAACCTGTTGATAATAGTAATGAACAAGTGGAAGAAGGAATGAAATGATTCTCATTGATGGAGGACTAGTGTTGTTACACATATATATACGAGTCCAAGAGGCATGAGGGGTTGCCACCCCAAGGGACATGCCCGTTGGGAGAGGCCCTTTGGTGAAACCATAACTACCATATTGATCACTATAATATACAACTATATTATTTGTAACACTCCCCCTTGATCAATTGCGTCATGTAAATGTCCTCCATTCGTAAATTGTTGCGTGGGAAAAACTCCTCTAAAACCTTGTAGGAAAAATACGAGGAGAAACCACGTGAAATTGGATGGATGATCATCATATGGTAAAACTCCCCCAAAAACCCAGTGGGCAAAATTTGAGGAGAAACCATATTTGATATGCTACGAAAAACTCCTTTAAAACCCAGTGGGAAAATATAAGGAGAAATGATGTAGCATTAATTATTGTTAAATAGCCAACTTATATGAGGAAAACCTTAAAGAGGAAAACTCATAATAAAGTTAGTAGAACAATAGTATGATCTGTGGATCATATTGGAATAACCTCCCAAAACCCCCGAGGGAAAATATAGGAGAAAATATGATATATGACGTATGCGATTGCTTGTGAATGCATATTGCCTCATAAAAAACCTATGAGAAAAACCTTGATAGGAAAACTCATTAGGAAAAGAGTGTAATATCCATAATCAGAAGATTATTCATAATCAGAAGATTATGTATAGGTTATATAGGAAGATTTACTCCCCCTGATACTTGCAAATCTTTAAGTCGTCTCATACCTATTCCAGAAACATATTTATGGAATAATGATATTGGTAAAGACTTTGTGAATAAATCTGTAAGATTATCACACGACTTGGTTTGCAAGATTTAACCTATATTTATTTGTGCAATACAAGCAGAATTATCTCCATAGATAATTGTTGGTTTCATGATTGAACCAAAACCACGTGACTGTTGTATGTGATTTATCATTCTGTGAAGCCATACACATTCATGTGATGCTCCATATAATGCAATTATTTCAGAATGATTAGTGGATGGGGCTACTACAGTCTATTTGATGACTTCAATGATATAGCCATTCCACCATGAATACAAAATCTGTATGAAATATGGCATATGGGGATCAGATAAATAGCCAATATCGGTATATCCAGTTAAATACTTGTCTTGGTTAAATCTGTAGATTTAGACCAAGATCTATTGTGCCTTAGAGATATCAGAAGAGACTCTTAACTCTCGCCGATGGCGTTTTGTTGGAATAGCGCTATGTCTAGCTAGTAAATGTATCACAAATGCAATGTTAGGCCTTATGCAATTTGCGATATACATTAGCGCTCCAATGGCATTGAGGTATGAAACCTCTAGTTGATGGATAGGATTTATCCGTATCGAAATTCTGAAGAATTTTCTGAATATATACAGATTGATGTATTAGAATCCCAGTAGGGAGATGTTCAAGCTGTAAGCTTAAACAAAATTTGGTTTTACCCAAAATCCGTCTTAAGATATCTAGTGTATTTCCAATGATATTGAGATCATCAGCGTACATAGATATAACACAAAATCCAATTGAGGATTTCATGATGAAGATACATTGGCAATCATCGTTGTTGGAATAACCCTTCTGTAGAAGGAATTTCTTTAGTCGGTTGTACCATATTCTTTCCGACTGCTTCAAGCCAAGTGATGACTTCTAAAGATTTACACAATATATGTTGCGTGAATGATTCTAGTTCGGAATATCAAGCTCTTCAGGAACTTTCATATAGATATCCGAATCAAGTGACACATAAGGATATGTAGTCACAACATCCATGAGATGCATGGATAGACCTTTTTGTACTGCCAATGATATTAGATATCAGAATGTTATACCACTCATACCTGGAGGGTATGTTTCATCGAAAATCGATGACGGGTCTCTGCGTAAACCCTTGTGCTACAAGCCTCGCTTTATTATTCACCACCTCGTTTTGATCCCATAGGAAAATATTTCGAGGAGTAGGTATCGCAGCAGCGAATACCTCTCGATTTTGAGCGAGTGCAATTCTACCCTGATTGCTTCCTTCGGTTTGATCCATTCGAAGTGCGGAAGCACTGCCATGGTCTTATGTTTGGATCAGTTGAAGATTATTTGCAATATTGAGGAGTAGTGTCGACAATTGTAGTCTTTCTGAATGATTCAACATAATCGATATGATTAGTGGAAATTTTATTACCCTTTGCGACTCTTTATGATTTCCCAATACAATAGAGTCAGAGTCTTCCGATGTCCCAGCACAAAAATTTGTGTGCACACTTGTGCTGGGTATTTGATGTATCTGATGAAACATCCATATTATTTGGATTTGCAATATCCAATAGGTGTCTATCAACATGATGTTGATTTGCATTGACTGCTTTGGAAGTGAGCTTCCGTTTTCCGCGGATATCCTTTACAGTTGTACCTCTCCCCCTCTTATTTTGATTTGGGAGATTTTGAGTAAGAGTTGATACTTACTTTTAACAGTAGGATTAGTGACACCTTTGTAGTCAGTAAATGCTTCTGGCAAGTGATTTGCAATGCTTTGCAAATGTATAATCCTTTGAACTTAATGTTCAAATTATATAGTACGTGGATCATTGGACTGAATACCGATGGCATTCAAATTTTATTCCCTGGCATTCTGTATGGTACATATTGTCTCCCCCTAATGCCTGGAAATCGTCCGCATCGATGATGCAATCAGCGTACCGGGCAGTATGTAAGTCCTCTGTAGGAGGCTCGAGATATTTTATGATTGACGGATTTATACCCCACATATATCCCCATGTGTTCATGGGGGCCCATTGATGCACACTACGGTGGTGAAATTGGTGCGAATCGAGCGCAACCAAATTTTCGCAGATGGGAAATACTTAGTTGATTTTCACGTACTAACTGCAACGGGGAAGCCGTATGAGATGCAGTAGGTCTGATTTGAATCAAATCAGTGGCGTGTAAGACCGCATGATCTCCAACATGATGTTGGAAATTTGCAATTCTGAAATAATGGTCTAGCATTTAATTTGATTCTCTTGATAAGAGATGCGGCTAATCCATTTTGTGTGTGTACAGAAGGTACATAATGTTCCACATTAATGCCTAAAGTATCCTGATGGATTTTGAGGTAAACTCAGAGGCATTATCCATCCTGATGGATGTTATTAGATTTTCCGGATAATTTGCTCTTAATTTGATAAAACAATAAACCTTGCAAAAAGCATGGTTCTGGTGGACAATAAACACACATGGGACTATATAGTAGATGCATCAATAAGTACTAAGAAGTACCTAAATGGTCCAGTTAATGGATGAAGAAAACCACAAATATTACCTGAAATGCGTTCGAGGAATTGTAGTGGTTCAACCTTGATCTTAAGATAAGAGGGTCTTAAGATGAATTTCCCTGTTGCACATGCGGTGCAAAAAAATCTGAAGATTTGGAAAATTTTGATATATGCATATGATGACCAATTGAATTGCTGATAATTTTTCGCATCATCCCAACTCTAGGGTGACCCAGGCGATCATGCCATGTCTTGATGACATCAAGATTCTGAAAAATTATCTTATATGCAACATGTTGAACGAGTTTGATGTATGTGTAATAAAATCCAGAGGATAATGAAGGAATTTACTCAAGCTGTTGCTTGATATATCCGTCCTTTTGTGATGAATTGATATTCATCCTCGTTGTCATTATGAATATCAAAATGGAAATCATTACGATGGATATTTTTATAACTCAATATGGTACAAGTGGAATCAGGAGCATGAGTGCATCCTCGATTTCCAGTTTAGTACCTATAGGGAGAATTAATGTGGCTCAACCTGAACCCACCATCACATAATCGCGACAACGATAGTTGTGACATTTCCTTTACTCTCGATGAGAATTTGGAAATTTTTAATTCTCATGAGTATTGTATTAGTGGTACCAGTGTCCACTAAACAAATTTCCTTCTCCAAATGGATTGTTCCGGTATAATCTAAAATGAGTAAATTGACCCATAGATTATATAAAAAGACACATACTAAATTAATTTAAGTATCATATGTCTTATGATACTGATGACAACATATATGTACAACACAACATAAGATTTCATAAAGGTAACTTAGAGAACTAAGTCTTCGGGGACCAAGGAAACTAGTTCATGTCTCCAAACATGTCGTTGGATTGATATTCCACGAGCATGTTGCCAGTGCTGAATAAGTCGTTCGACTGTGGCCGGACCGTCTCATTCTCATGTTCCGCGGGAACGTTAGTGAAGCAACCGCATCGGTAGGTTGAGTAGTGAAGTGAGCTTCAAACTTGTCCCTTTCAACTTGTTTACCAGCAGATTTGTGGTATAAGTCAACCAAATATTTGGTCGTGTGGCACTTTCTGATGATGTGGTTGTGACAACCACACTGTTGACAAACTTGAGAGTTATCAATTCGAATTGAAATGTGCCTTTGACTTTGTTAGAACCCTTGTTTTTCGAATAATTCTACCTTTTCTATTTTCCCTTGAAATTCTATTGAATTTCTTGCCACCAAATTTTGGCATAATTATGGCAACGTTATTGCTGATGCAATAGCCTTTTTGTAGAGAAAAATAGACAAAGTCTTTTCAATTATTTCTGCATCGTTCAAAGGTTGATTGCAGAAACGAAGCTTGGAACAAATCTTATGAACGACAGACTTATATTCTGCAGCAGATTTGAAATCCATTAGACGGAGCATGGAGCACTCGCGTCTTGCTTCAGGTAGAATTAAGGCTTGTTGTTGGTCATAGCGTTCTTTGAGTGAAACCCAAAGATTCCTTGGACTCTCTTCCATCATGTATTCGATTTTGAGATCGGGATGGATGTGATGCCTTAGAAAATATAGGGTTGCATTGTTGGTGTCTTCCGCAACAGGTGTTGTTGCATCTGGTTCATTGATTGCGGCAATGAAACTTTTGACATTGTGCATGATTTTGCCAGCTACCATCTGCTGCAAGTTCAGTGAAATCTTTTCTTAGCTAGTTGAGCCATTTTCCAGCATGAGGAGTCATGCATGTAATTAATTTACTGATGTAAATTAAATTGTGTTGTATGTATGCAAAAATATTGAATGTAAGATGTGTCTTACAAATAAAATTAAGGTAAAGAACATTGTGAAGTGAAACTGCTTAAAGTATTATTTTATTCCTGTAGGAATATGCGACCTGATAGTCATAAATACTATGTAAATTCCTGAGGGAATATGTGACTTGATAGTCATATGTCCATTTATATGAAATTTCGGATATACACGATGAAGGTAATCATTAAAAGATGTAGACCTCGCAGTGATGAGCTAAAAAGCCTGGATCTCAGGGCAAATAAGTTCTAAAGAACTTATCGCATCCAGTGCCTAGGTCTCATCACCTTGTCTTATTCCAAATAATCATATTTAATATTCCTTAATTTAAATTTTGCATGATTTAACTCGTAGAGTTATTGCCAAAATATGTAAATAAATTCTGGCATAAGAAAAACATGTTCTGAAATTGAAATGTGTCAAATCAATACAAGATCTGATGATCAAATTTTACCAAATTACTGAGGTAATCATAGCGTCAATAATATATTGGTTCAAATATCTGAGGATATTACAAGACGACACATACAAATATGTATAGAACAATACAATAAACTAAATATTCAGAATAGAAATATTCCAAATAGATAGATAATTAGAAGTTTGGGGGGACTTCTAAATAGAATTGGAGAAGAAACGGGGAGTAATCTGGCCTGATGGCTGATTTTTTTTCTTTCTCCAGCCCACGACGGCATTGCGAAACGGACGGCCCAACGCAGAGGTTGGCGCCCGGCGCGTGTGCGCGGCCCGGTAGTGCGAGGCGCTGCGCGCGGCCCAGCAGGCGCTGAAGGCACCGTTGGCACGGTCCGTCGGCCTGGGCGGCCTGCTAAGGGGCGCCGGCCCGTATAAGGCAGCGGGAGGCGCCGGTTAGGGTTCCCCTAGCCTCCCACGCCTGTTGACGCCGCCGCCGGCTGTTGTCGCCGCTGCTTCGCGGCTCTGCCGCCGCGTCGCTTCGTGCCCAGCCACCGGCGCCGCTTACTGTCGCGGCCGTCGTGGGGCGCTGATGCGAGTTGCCGCCGCGCGATGCGCGCCGGCGTTGAAGGCATGCGGCTGCCGGCTGCCGTTCCCGGCGTTGATGCGGACGCTGACGCGCCGCCGCCGGTGGCCCTCGTCGTCGCCTGAGAGGCGGCCACCGCTGATGTGGGAGGGCTGCCAGTTGAAAGGACTGGTCTGGGGGCAATTTCGGCATTGCTAGATGCTAGCCATTGCCTCCAACTTTGTCATCTCCAGAATAGAGAAAGGTGTAACCTTCCACAAAGGTGTTCGTCGGCAGACGACCAATATTGTTCTCGATGCTGTTCTGATTTTGTGGCATGGCATGTTGTGCAGGCACCGGAGAGGCAAATTGCTGGCCATCGAGAATTTGTTCTCCAAATCAATTGCTGAAGCGACGATCGTGACGGCCATGACATCATGTAGGACGTCGTCCATGGCGTGGGAAAAAGCCCCATCATCACAAGACGCGCCAAGTGTATTCATGCCTCCAATGCCAATGGCCACGAAGGGGAAGAACGAGGAAACATCGTCCAATTCAAAGAATCGAAAGCCATGGAGAGGAAAAACCAAGAAATGCATCTCCAAATTCGATGAACAGTAGATCATGGCTTACTTGTGCGTGAGGCCTTATGGCCCTTTTCCTGTACTTCTCTTGCACTCAGTGGTAGAACAAAAGTGACTGATAACGTGTTGAGAATAGTAATGAACAAGTGGAAGAAAGGAATGAAATGATTCTCATTGATGGAGGACTAGTGTTGTTACACATATATATACAAGCCCAAGGGGCATGAGGGGGTTGCCACCCCAAGGGACATACCCTTTGGGAGAGGCCCTTTGGTGAAACCATAACTACCATATTGATCACTATAATATACAACTATATTATTTGTAACAAAACCCAACGAAGGAACACGTCGGTGACTCGGTGAGTGTTTCTCACTGAACTTCAAACTGTTGTTTAGGTTGAAACTGTTGTTTACAGCACGAGCAAATTGACCATGGATCAGTAGATAAGGTTTCGTGTGGTAGAACCTATCTATTTAAATCGACTCGGATCACATTTTTTAGATTTATTTACAAATTTACTGGAACTATCTTTTAAGTGCTAGACGACGTTCCCATTAACATCGAGATGTTTATGATAACTTCGTAAATTTCAATTAAATTTGTCCGCTCAATTTCTCGAAAGTACTTATAGGGATATGATTCACACGTACATGTATTTATAGGGGTTTTGTGCTCCTAAATTTGGAATGGAGCTCCAGCAACTTGATTATGATTAGCTACCCGCGGTTGCAGGAGAACATTTGATCAGAACCCAGCGACCCCGATCATGCCGCCTCATTGGCTTCTTTGACTCGGGCTTTGACTTAAGCATGATACCATACAATGTAATGTGCACGCATATACCGTTGGATTAATTGGGTCTTTGACCAATTTAGTCTCAATTAATCAAAGAAATTAAAGGTCCACTAAATAAATGCTAGGGGTCTAAATCCCGGATTGAGAGTCAACGGGAATCCTAACTAACTTAAATGGTGGACCAAATGTGGACCGCTTGTGAAGTTGGTAAAAGGAGAAGGGCGTGCCACGCGCGCGCTCGCTCGCCTCGCCCGGCGAGGCGAGGGCATGTCGAGACGAGATGAGACCGTGCCGCTCGGCGTGTGCTGGGTTTTGCTAGTCAAGATTTCTGAACGTTTGAAATCATGTAACTGATGGCCGTTACTGCATTGACATGACTGTTACTGGTAACTGACGATCAGGAGAAATCATGGCTGGTTATGGCTGGTCAGCAGCGTCCGGCTGGTTATGGCTGGTCAGCATCGTCCAGGTTCGTCCCCCCTTTCTCCTACCCTGAGCGCCTATATAAGGAGGACACTCATCCATGGGCATACACACACTCGAGCTCTCTCTCTCTCTGGTACTCCTTTCAAGAGACCACTCTCTTCTCCCTGTTGTTTGCTGCTCTCTCGCATTCCCAACGCAAGCTTTGCGCGCACTCTACTTGCATGAGCAGTTGCCTCCGAACCCGTCTGCCTTGAGATCCTGCTCGGGGTAGGCGGGCGATATGGTTTTTGGGGAGTGTACTCATACACGCCTGCTCGCTGTTGTGAACGACTACTTCGTCTACTTCCCGGCGTCCGTCTTCACCACCTGGTATGACTACCTCTCGGCGAACGCAAGCTGTACGACTACTTCCCGGCGACCTTCTTCCTCAAGCCAAACGATTACTTCCAGAAGGCCGTTCGAGGGACGCCACTGCAACAACTCGTCACTGCACCGAATCAGATCGACTACTTCAAGCAGGCTAGTCACAATGACTAGTAACAGCGATTCTGATACCTCCGGTTCCGGTTCTGTCCCTGGGTACACACTAAACCTTCTCTGGTTTTGCCTGTTGTTCATGTTTTGTATGAGATTTAACTTGAACACTAGCACATGCTTTGCTCTCACTGGATCACTCACAATTGTCATGAATTTGTTGATAATTTCTGAAATTAAAATGTACCGAAAATTGCCTAGATTTCTAACATATACATTCACGTATGTGCATCGGATTAACCTCGTACGAATTCCAATGACGAAAAAGTCAATTGCATCGCTCAAGACTGGTATCCTGTCGACGAATTGTGTCGAGCACGTCTGACTGGGGGTACCCTAGAGAGTAGATTCGTGGGTCTCGCCGAGTTCTAGGAGCGACAGTATACGAACAACACAAAGATTTAGACAGGTTCGGGCCACGAGTAGCGTAATACCCTACGTCCTGTTTGTTTGATTGTATTGCATGTGTGGTTAGTTGTTTTGAGGGGGTCCCTGCTCTGCCTTATATAGTCTGGGGAGCAGAGTTACAAGTCGGTTACAATGTACTAGTCGTATACAACATGGAGTACTACAACATGGTACTTTGGGGAGTCTCCTATCAGTATACGACTAGTCTACCTAATCAGCTACGCCGTCTTGCATCATAGCCGACTAGTTTAAGATAGTCGGATCAAACATCCCTAACGAGTAGTTTAATCTTTTACATAAACGGCCCTAGGGATCCTGGTCCCACATATCCCTGTTTGAGAAAGATCACAAGCAGGTCGCGTTGCTCCCCTGGGGAGACTCGAGGGGCGCCGTCACCGCCGCCTCAAGGCATCGCACCAACCGAGCAACATTGTCCGTGGTGCGGCGATGGCGGACCCCTACCCCACCCCTCTCCTTTCCTCCCCTTTCCCTCCCCTCTTCTATTGTCCCCTTTCCCTCCCCTCTCCACCCATGCACCACATCTGCTTGGTCGCCCACCGCCGTCGCTGCCGGTCGCCTCGCCCCGAATCTGCCGCCCCCACCCGGGTGCCCCGCCGGATCCGTCGCCCCCATCGCGGCGGCGGCGTCCCTGGCCTGGATTCGGTGCCCCCGCCTTAGCACTGCCGCCAGCCCCCGGAGATCTGCGACGGCACCCGCCACCGCCCTTCAGCCGGATCTGGCACTCCCAGTCGCCCACCGCCATCGCTGCCGGTCGACTCGCCTCGGATTCGCCACCCCCGCACAGGCACTGCGTCGGATCTGTCGCCCCCTCCTCCCCCGGCGTGGCTGCGCCGCCCTAGCCCGGATCTCACGTCGGGACCGCCGTCGCCGCCCCTCGGGCCGGATCCTGCGTCCCCGCTCTAGCGCTGCCGGTGGCCCCGACGTGCTAGAACCGCCGCCGCCACCGGACCTGGGCCGACTGCATCGTTGGCCGCTCTCGTGCCCGGTTCTTCTAGGTTTGGGGCGGCCCATATCGCTGTCGCTTATCACCTCCGCACCGGGGTTGCCGCTGACGGTCTCCCCCGCACCGATCTCCACCACCGGCCACCTTCACGTCCGATGCCGCCCACTCACCCGCTCCCCACATCGTTGGTCGCGTCCCCAACTCGTCGGCGTCTGCAATGGCGAGGATGGTCGTCGTCTGAAACCTGCTTGTATGCTGCTATGTTGCCTCTGTTCTTGCAGGTCTTTGTTGTGCAGGGTTGGAATTCTAGTGTCACCGAGCGAAAGCTCTGCTTAACCTTTGTCGATGCCGATGACGGCTACGGTCTCCGGCGTAGTTACCTTGCTGAAGGCGTCGTTGTCGTGACCTGAATCTCTTTGGCTTCGTCGGGTGAAAACCTTGTTCGTTCTTCGCGGGCGGGCGGACGGACTATGTTGATGTTATCCGCGTCAAGTCCTTCTTGAAGGCGTGATTTTGGCAGGCCCTTGCTCCCGGTCTTTGCGTGTAACCTTGGTGTCTTTGGTCTAGCAGTTCTCAGTCTCTTAGGTCATTTATGCGGGTTGTGGTGCATTTTGGGTTTCTTTTCTTGTTGCTGTGTGGAGTTTAGGTCGCTGCCTTTGTCTCTCTGTTTAGATGTTCTCAAGGTCGTTTGGTTGTAATTCTCTTCTTCTTAATGAAAAAGTGCTCATCGCATTCTCAAAAAAAATTGCATCCCTCCAGGTGACTCTATCCTTAGCTAATTTTTTTTGGACTAATCCAAATGTGAGTCTCACGTCAATGTTTCTTAGGGTCCGTTTGGATGTAGATATTGAAGGGCTTGATATTGAATTGGGATCAATACCAAATCAGAATAGATTTGGAAATGGGTACAATACCAAAGCAATTGTTTGGATGCACATGAAATTGCTAGATGGAATTCAACTTAAGTCACAATGCCGATTCATGTTTGGATGTGCATATATGAAATTAGGAATTGGCCTATCTTCTCTTTCTCTCCACTGCTCCTCCACCATGTCCATGCTATCCACTCCGTGCGGATCTAAGCCGGACCGAAAGGACCTCGGGGATCTGAGCCGGACCGGAGGAGGGCCCGTGGCGGAGCGGCGCTCGGCTTGGCGGCGAAGCGTAAGGGCACGTGTGCGGGTGGTGGGGTGCAGCTCGGAGGCGGAGAAGCGTGGGGGAGCGGGCGCAGGCTAGAGGTGGAGGGTCGCCGCTTGGTGGCGGAGAGGCGCAGGCCGGCGGCGGAGGGGCGCAGGGAGGGTCGCCACTTGGTGCAGTGAGCATGCGCGGAGGAGAGAGAGAGGGAACTGAGAGGGGGCAGGCGTGCAGCAAATCTCGTGGAGGCGGAGCTCTGCCTCGCGGTCACCGCCGCGCCCTTGCTCGGTCGAGAGGGAGGCAGGGATGGGCGCGGAGGAGAGGAGGCAGGAGCGGGCGCACGGAGGAGAGGAGCAGGGAGCGAGCGCAGAGGAGAGGGCGGCAGGTCCGGCATGAGCGGGGCGTGGAGAGGGAGGGCATCACATCTTGCGGAGGGGAGGGAGGCAGAGGATAGAGAGGGCGACGATGCCGCGCGATACTGAGGGTCTCGGCTCGGTATTGTGGAGGGGTGGGTGATGACCAGACGAATGCCGGTTGGTATTAGGGTTGATTTCCAATTCCGAATTCCAGAGCATCCAAGCACATGGTATTCGGGGCTGTCAATGCCAATTCCGAATTCCATGGCTCAATATCTACATCCAAATGTAGTGTTAGATAATAAGCATGAAAGAATAAAAATTGGTTAAAACTACCTCTTCAAGTCTTCAATGTATAATTCCGTGGTGTGGTTTTATGGACTCCACATAACATTTAATAACTCTTCAAGTCTTGTATATTCGTGTACAGGTAGGTAGTTTCATCTAGATGGAATAAATTGGTTCCTTCTCTCTCTTCATAAATTTGATGTCATATCACAAACAAATCAGATGTTGCATATGCTAAATAATGGAAATGAAGCGTAATGATGCTTCTCTGATCATAATAAAATGATTATGCATATCTTTTTATTGACAACATGCGTCAAGACAATTAGGAGAATTGTTAACATAGTTACTGAGTTAACCCCACTAAAGTCAACAATCGAATATGCTCAGAAATTAGTTAACAATGTATAAAAGAGAATGATAGAAGTAGGCATCAACACTCTCTTATCCCTAAGCCTCTTCTCTAACTCGCTCGCCTACACAAAAAGAAAAAAATCATAGGCAAGGCTAGGCAAATTCAGCCACTAACTTTGTGTGTACTGTAGTAGACTTTCGCCATCTTTTCTTTTATAACCCTTTCTCATGTTCTTTCATTCATAGTTTTTGTTAGGTTGCAGCTTTTATGTGGGTGATTTGGTGTATGTGTATATTGACGATGTCTAACGACACATTTTTACCATGTTTATCTCCAATGTTAGCATAAATAATATCATTATTATCTATCATACCTAATAATCAGGCTACATTTGCATGTGTTGTGTTTTGAAGAATGTTCTGTTTTGCAGGAATTAAGCCCAATTGTTAGACAAATGGACTTAATTCGAAGGACGAGCCCGCAGAAGATTTGGTGTCCCAAAAAGAGCCTGGTTGAGCAGCCCAAGGCCCACAAGACGCTCAATCTGGCCTTATGAAGCCTAATGAAGCTTAGATCTCACACGAGGATATTCTAGAAGACTTGGGGCTAATAATATCGTGAAGATTAGGCAAGTTGATCTCGGTATCACGATAAATTAAGTAGAACTTTGAAAAGTGATCAAGACTCATTCAAATATCAAATAAATCAACATCTCCCACATGCAAGTCATAAATGCGTGTACCATCAGAAGAGACTTGGTGATGAAGCAAACCTCGAGGAAGGAAAGGACCACACGCCGATCCGCCTGCATTGCCCCATGCCGCTAGGACTCGTCGGATATAAATACGAACATTGTTACCTAGGGGGAAATCCTTTGCCATTCGCCTTCCTTTTCAAACCATGGACTCGTCGGATATAAATACGACCATTGTTACCTCATGAGGAGATCCATTCGACAGAACTTGACGAAATCGAGGGACATACGTTATATGGGACTGAGGGTTGCTGTAAGTATTCAAGGTTGTGTAGGAGATGGCTTATGCTAGACCCTAGCCACTATGGCCTCCTTGCATGGTTGTGCCATGGTGGAGTCTAGGAGCCGAGCGATGTTGTCCGAACGAGCATCACTGTGTCAGGGCAGCACCAACATGGCGAGGGGGCAAGTGGCATCGGGCGCGTGGGCTACAAGGTTTCTTAGCTATTCCTACGCTACACATGTGCAATGCCACTATTTTGGTTGCCATAAGGGGATCATATCGCAACTTTTCTTTTGTACAAAATGGTAGCAATATGGTCCTATAATGCAACAAACTAAAAGTGTTGCCTTAGGTGTGACTTTAGTTGCAATAGGGGTGTGTTATTGCAACTATATTGGGCTTTGGTTGCAATTATTTGGAGGTACTGCTACGTCACTTTGGAGTTGCAATAGCACTATTTTTTCATTGATATTTGAAATGGTTGCTTTTGTTTGGTGTTTTTACAACGATTTTTTCATGTTGCAATAAATTTCAGCGGTGTTGCGATTGATAGATGGTTATTGCAACAGAAACTCTAGTGTAGATGCAATAGCTCATGCCTATTGCAACAATTTTTTGGAGTTGCAAAAAACTTCTTTGGTGTTGCAATTGTGTTTTTTTATTGCAACGAGAAACCTAAATGGATGCAATATGATTTCCCTATTACAACTGTTTTTTGGGTTGATACAAATATGTTAATGTGAGACTAAATATAAGTATGTATCCAACTTTATTGGGTATATCTTCAAATAAATTGTGACTTTAAGTTATATAAAATAATTTGAAAATATATTAATTTGATAACAATATTTAGTTTGCCTTTACAAAAAACCATTTGTAAATCTTATGGACCCAAATTATGCTATCCAGTGAAGTTTCAAAATTTTGTAACCAAATTTATAGATATGATAATTTGGGAACGAAGTTTGAATTGGTGGATAAATGACAAGTTAGTGATAAAAAAGTGTAAAAAACAAATAAAAGGCATCATATGAAGGGATTGAACTAAGAAAAATGTTCAGTCATCACATGACTCAAGCTTTGCAATGAATTCACCAACTATATTATAGTTTCTTCTAATGAAAGGAAATTTTAACTCTTGAATCATAGCCAATATAACTTCTATTCATTATGAGAGTAAAACAGTTTGAAGACCAAATCAAGCTGTTCATTATCAACGACTAGTTATATAATAGATGTTCAGTCATCGTCTTGATCTAGGTTTTCTGCAGCAACTGGTGCAACAACTCCATCTTCGATGTAGGTGTCATCTTCATCATCAACCACATCATCAATATCATCTGGTTCAGGAATTGCTTCTTGACGCACCCTTTCTATAAAAGAGCTGCACCTGTAGTCCCTTCCGTGTCTGATCTTCTCCAATTTGATACATTATTAATTGGAGCCATTAAATTCATGTCTTGGATTCCCACATCAAGTTGATTAGCATCGATATCAACTTCATTTTCTGATTCTAGCATAGCAAACAAATTTTTTGGACTCACTCCAACAACACTAGATCATCCTAGCTTGTTTACAAGATTGACAAAAAACACCGGTTTCGCCTGTATCGCTAGAATGTAAGGCTCATTTGAATATCGAAACCTGTAAGTATCGATATCGATAATACCATATTTATCCTTAACGTATCCTCTACTTCTGTTGGTAGTGGCAGCCGGCACATCATACCAATCACATTGGAATAGTAGCACTTCTTTTTGTGTAGGGAATTCGAGCGAGATAATTCTTCTTATCACTCCATACCAGTTCATGTTTCCAGTAGTAGCATCACCCCTCACAACCACACCACTGTTTTGTGTGACAAGATGTTTCTCAATTGCAGTTGTACGAAATAGTCAATTATTCACGTGGCATCTATTGAACACATGAGGTCGAATGTCAGGTCCTTGAGCAAGGGCATGCATCAGTTCACTTGCCTCCCCTTTCTTATATAGTTTGGTAATCTGAAAATTCAGTTTGGTAATAAAAAAATTCAGTTTGGTAATCTGAAAATTCAGTATGGGAATCTGAAATTTCAGTTTGGAAATAAAAAAGTACTCACCTTGTCTTCGAACCACCTTACAAAGCTCTCCTCCTCGTGTCGTTTCTTAAGATTCCTTGTATTAATATTTTTTAGTTCTTCCATATGCTCCCTACATGGAAATAGCCAATTAGTTGAGACCATAAATTAGGAGTAGAATAATTAATAACGGTATATTACAACTTACTCAACCCAAGGTATTGCTTCATCATAGTTATTAATTATGTAGTGCCTCATCTTTCGAACTTCATCTTCTTGCAGTATCTCAATACTCTGTCCTCTCATCTTGTAATCCAATTGACCAAATATGCTCAGACCACATGGCGGCTCATTTACAACTGCACTTTCATGACGATCTGTGCGATTCAGCTTGGTATCGACATCGAAGAATCTAGAACAAAATGTAAGGCACTCCTCAACTATGTATGCCTCGGCTATTGAACCCTCTAGGTGTGCCTTGTTCCTCACATAGTTTTTAACAGTACGTAGATACCTCTCAACTAGATACATCCATCTATAACACACGGGTCCTCCAAGTTTAGCCTCCTCTGCTAGATGGACAGGTAAATGAATCATGATATCAAAAAACGCAGGAGGGAATAACATCTCAAGGCGACACAACGTATCTAAAATTGATGTGCTAAGGTTGTCAAGATCTTCTTCTACCAACTCCTTCAAACAAAGTGCGCTGAAGAACCTACTAAGCTGAATAAGTGGTACGACAACATCTTCTGGCAAAATCTTTCTAACAACCAAAGGTAACAATTTCTGTAGAATAATATGGTAGTCATGAGTTTTGAGACCAGAGACCTTACATGAATTTGCGTCAACACATCTCCTTATGTTGGAACTAAACCCATCAGACATCTTCGTTTCCTGTAGAAATTTGGATAACATTTTCTTGACATCATCATCTAAAAAGTACAATGTTGTCGACAAGGAATAATTATCAGCATCAATCATAGAATGTTGATCTTTTCTTATACCCAGGTGTTCCATGTCCAACCGAGCCATCTCGCTGTCCTTACATTTTCCTTCAATTTCAAGCAAAGTACCCAAAATTCTCTCACATATGTTTTTCTCAATGTGCATGACATCCGAATTATGTTTTATGAGCAAAGAAGACCAGTAAGGGAGCTCAAAAAAAATACTCTTCTTCCTCCAATTGTGCCATCTATTTTCTTCATCACGCTTCCTCTTTTTTCCTATATCCTTTCCAAAACACGCTTGATTAAAAGTTTGATATTGTTCCAATACTTGTTCACCAGATAGTGGTATTGGCGCCTCTCTAGTTTCCACCTCATTGTTGAAACTGACCTTGTTCATCCGCCCCGAGGGAAAAAAACGACGACGTCCCATGCAGCAATGCTTGCCCCCAAATTTCAACCACAAATAATCAGTATCCTTGTGGCAGTATGGACATGCAAATTTGCCCTTTGTGCTCCAACCAGAAAGCATCGTATATGCTGGAAAATCATTAATTGTCCAAAGGAGAATTGCATGCAGTTTAAAATCATTAAAAACTGGCAAATCATTTAAAAATTGAAACGGACTAGCAAATACAAGAGTGGCTGGATACTAACCTTGAAGGATGAGTGTTGTGCAACCTTCAAAACTCAGCATGCTCCCCAAAATTTGAGTGAGAAATGGCCTCTAATAAATAAAGATCTCTCCATCAAATTCATCTCAATATGAAAAAAAAAACTAGCCATAGAGATAAGCTACAAAGTAAATGGGTTGCTGCTTACGAACTTTAAAATAAAATTTGGTGATGTGTGGAACATCTAGAGTCACCCTGAGAAAAATTGTGGAAAATAGTTGTAACTGTCGTGGATGAAATGGAGGGTGACACGTTGAAAAAGTAGGGGGAGGATGTTTTTTATCATGCATTTTCACCACTTGTTCAAACCACGAACCGATAGTGAAAATGGTGCCTATTTTCATCGTTGGGTTATGGCTTGAACTTGTGGTGATATATATTTTTACCGCTGGCTCCAACAGCCACTACCACGACCTACTTATGAACCTGCGGTGAAAATATATCACCACCGGTTCTGTTTGAACAGGTGGCAACGGGCCACTTGGGAAAACACAATCTTTAGTAATGGATACATTCAGAGGTATTCGATAACATGTACGGGTTATTAGTGAGTGCATCTAACCTGTACAGAGAAACGCAGTAGGCAAAATGGAGTTCCAGGAAAAACTTTTCATTGTAGACGGGGTAAGACAAGGAGACCCTCGTTCTCCATTGCTATTTGTACTTGCAGCAGCCTTCCTACAAACTATTGTGAATAAGGCAAAAGAGGATCAAATCCTTTCTCTCCCCATTCCCTTACAGTACACCCAAGACTTTCCCATCCTTCAATACGTAGATGACACGTTGATCATAATGGAAGGATCTGTCCCACAATTGGAAACTCTGAAAGCATCCTACAAGACTTCTCAATGTCGACATGAGTTAAGGTGAATTATGCAAAATCAGTGATGGTTCCTATCAATATAAATGAGGCAGACACAAAACTTTAATCCAGTGTTTTGGATGTACCTTGGGATCTCTACGCTTCACATACCTAGGCCTGCCCCTGGGCCTTTCTAAACCAAGAGTGCAAGAGTTCTGGCCATTAGTGTCAAGATGTGAAAGGAGGTTAATCAGTACATCCACTTTTCTATCACAGGTTGGAAGATTGCAGATAACTAACTTGGTTTTCACTTCATTCCCAACATTTTGGATGTGCACCTTTCTTTTACAGAAAACAGTAACCAAACAGGTTGACAAAGTTCAGAAAACACTATTTATGAAGAGGGGCCGACATAAATGCATGCTAACACTCCACCTAAAGCTGCATGGGAGATGGTATGGCTCCCAAAGGATGAAGGGGATCTGGGGTCCTCTGGTTGAAATCTCATAATGAAGCACTTCTGATGAATAACCTTCACAAGTTCTTTAATAGAGCTGATATACGGTCCATCTGATTTGGGAAAAGCATTACAACAACGACAAACTGCCAAACCATGTTAAGAAAGGCTCATTTTGGTGGAGGGATATTCTTAAACTTCTGGACAATTACAAGGGCATTGCCTCAGCGGAACTGAGAGATGGCCAGAGTTGCTACATGTGGCATGATTTATGGAATGACAGGGTGCCAAGTCAAGCCTACCCAGAGCTGTTCTCTTTTGCAAACAAGAGGAACCTAACAATACATAGGACCCTGACCAATACCTGCATTTCCCAACTAATCCACATGCCTATATCTGAACAGGCACATTTGCAGCTAATTGAATTATTGCACAGTCTTGATAACATTCAGACATCCCCTGATCATGATCTATGGACATATATTTGGGGCAGTCCAATCTTCTCTTCATCTGACGCCTATCGCCAACTAATTGGGACATCATTGGCACATTCAGTGTTTCAGTGGATATGGAAAACATCTTGTCAACATAAACACCAGGTGTTCTTTTGGCTTCTTCTCAAGGACAGACTCAGTACCAGGGAGATTTTGAGGAGAAAACATATGAAATTGCCTACATATAACTGTGTACTTTGTCAGGAATTGGTTGAAGAGACCAGTGATTATCTCTTTCTCTTCTGCCCATATGCTCAACAATGCTGGATGATTATTGTTGGTTTCAACCACCAAGGCATGGAATCATATGATATCTGCAGCCTATGCAAACTCCGTCTGGGAGTGCCTTTCTCCATGGAAATAATTGTTGTGATGACGTGGTGTATTTGGATGGCTCGAAACGATTTCATCTTCAGAAACATTTTACCAACTACACAAGGTTGCAGAACTCTCTTCAGGAAGGAGCTAGAGCTAGTTGCTCTAAGATCAAGAACACAGAAAGCTTTGCGCATTAGATAATGGATAGAAGCTAGTCTTGTTGTAATTAAGCTCGTTTTCTTTCTCTCTCGAAGAGACTGTGTATAACAAACTTTGCTCTTTTACTTTTATTAATATATTAACCCGTAGGGGTCACCCCTCCTGTTTCTTCAAAAAAAAAATCATGTCTGAATAACAGTATATGCCCTGAGGTACACTTTTTCAATTTAAAGTGCCAAACTTATGGAAACTAGAATACGTATTGAACACAATTTTAACTTCAATTCAATCCTTTATTTGTTGTTTAAAGATGTGTATCAAGACATTAAATCCGCCGGCCCAACGATGAAGATATATATTCAAGTTGTTGATAATTGTTTGCTTTTGATGTGTAATAATGTTGGTCTCCCTCTTCTACGAAGGGGTTGAAGCTCGATAATTTTCATGATCTAATAAAAATATTGACATGGAACACGTACTGCTCGATGATTTATGGGCTCCATTGTGTTTAGACTACACAGAATGGAAAGATCGTTTCTTCGTTATAAATTAGTAACAAACTATAATAGAACAAAGCAGGATGCTTGTAGCGCGTAGCAATGGAAAAGTAAAACATCTATACATCAGATTTTTTGCTACAGTCATAGATAGATCTAGCAATAAATAGCTACTACGTATTGATTTTTTGCTCTTCCGTTTGGCACCTAGCAGCCTTAGACTACTTCCCATCTTAATTTGTCGGAGTGGGCACATCTGCTGCTAGTCCTTGCAGGGGCAGCGTTCGTAGATCATCGGACGAAAGTAGTGAGTGGCCTCTGTAGCAACGAAGGCTGAGATCACGACGGCGATATAATTCCTCCGGACAACAAGGCCGCTTGACCTCGCCGCTTCCCTCGCCTGCTCCAGAAGCTCATCACAGCGACGGCTCACGGCCGGCGGGCGGTTCAAACGACAACGACGACACAGCGCCCGAGCCACGGCTTGCATCTTCCTCCGAACGCTGTTGTGATCGAGCGGATGCTATCTGCTAGCTTCTGCAATGATCCGCGGCACCACGATAAGATATTCGAGATTCAGGAGCTGCGCAGGATGGCAGAGAGAACAACGTCAATAGGGCCCGAAGTTTTGGCGGTAGCAACCTTCGTTGCCACAGAGATGCTTCACTTCCTCCGTCACGCCTACTGCCATTCGGATGAAGCCCATGCAAGAAAAGGATGCAAGTGGAATACTCCGCCTACTCCCTACGTACTAACCCACTCCGTAGGCCCAAACATATTTAGCAAGGAAAAGCGTTAAAACGTCGTACGTGTGTGTGCCTCTCTTTATTATCTATATGTATTATTTCTATATATAATACTCTATTGTAATTGGACCGTCTGTTTATTATCGTCTACTACGTACTTGGTTTGTCTCTATTGCATGCTTTTTTTTGCTTAATTAAGAAATGGCATACTAAAATTCTGTAGCGCCGCTTAGCTTAGTTTCTTTTTTGGGGTTCTCTAGGTTTGTTCGAATTTTCTTGGATTTCCATTATGTATATAATTAATTGTTTCCCTCGATATAAGTTCGTTTCAAAATTAATAGTCGAGTTTCTTATCAACTTTTTATGTCAATCTCTCATTAAAATTCCATCGAGTCCCAAACCTATTCCTAGAGGCTGTATATAGGGAACTCAGGTGACACCGCTAACTCTGGTTTAGACTTGACTAGGAAATTTAGTCCATGTATGTATGGATCAATAATCTAGGAGCAAACCCAAAATTTTATGACGACCAAAAAGTCATTGACTCATAATGTTTTTTGTTTTGGCTAGAAATGTTATAAATCCTTGCAACATAACAAAATCAGCGACAAAGTTAAAGAAACAACGAAGAACTCGCCACCAAGACAAAAGAAAAAACATCGCGTACCCTAGTTGTTACGGACCTAGCTATTTGACGCAACTCCAGCTTCAAACTCTTGACTATATTTATATTTTCTATACAAAATTAAAGTAGTTTAAATATTAATATTTAGTACAAACCAAAAGGATAAGTATAACTCAGAAGGGTTGAATATATGTGACTGATCGATCGAGAAAACTAATAATAGTGGATGATAGGATGCAAATTCAATTTAGCGCTAAGTGAATTTTTGCACCTGTCACAAGTCGCAAAAGAAAAATTGCACCTGTCATAAGTCGCAAAAAAAAATAAACCTGTCATTTGCATACAGAGCAACATGCAAGTGTATATATATGTCCCTAGTTTGCATTTGCAATAATTTAGAAGGACGGCGATACTCTCTTGTGACGAATACTAAGTGCTCTAGTGTCGGAATGTAACGGTCCACATCTGCGATCGCGCAGGGCTAGAATTGTGCACCGGAGCAGCCAGTGACTCAGTGAGACTGTGAGAGAAGATGAACTCCGGTCTAGTGAGCTCCTTGCCGCTTGCTGTTCACATTATCGTCCATGGGATGAGAGGTTGTGCAATTAGGGATCTGGGTTAAAGGATAAAGATTTTGATTCCATGCTACTGTTGGGTTTTCATTTCGATTGGGAGTAGCTTCAATAGGTGCTTAGAGTATTTCCAAGAGCGTCTAATAAACACTCCCAATAATTAATTTCGGGAACGAAGCGAAAAAATAAGGCTCCAATAGTTGTCTAAAGTTGTTCCTAATTTTTTTCGCGTGCCCAATATTAACTCCATCTTGAACTAAATTTACCTCTCCTTTGTGCACCCCTGACACCACGAAAAAATTTCGGAGAAAAAAACACTACACCGAGTTACTGTTCAGGTGTTCACGGTGGGTAAAAGAATAAGCTTTTGGGCCACAGATGAATCTATTTGGGGCTAATTTTTTAGGAACTGTTGGATAGAGAGATATTTTTTACTCTTAATAGCCTTTGATAAGGTCCCAAAACTAATTTTTTTAAACTTTATTTTTAAGACACTCTTGAAGATGCTATTAGGTGCTAGTTGGCGCCTGTACTGTATGAGAACGAGCGAGCGCTCGTCTTAATGTATATATACCGACGACCTCGCGCGTTGCTAGCGGCGAACAATGCACGCAGGTTGGTCTAGTGGTGTACTGTATCGGTTTCCATGTTCTTCTCTGGCTGGTGTTGCAGTTCCCGGATCAAACTCCCGAACGAACCTCGGGACGAAGCCGTCTCCAAGAGCTAGCTATCTTCTTATTTGAAGTTTTTTTAACTCTGTAAAAAAATAGACAGCCTTTTAAACGGTGGGAACCCAACGGACTCTCTAAATTATACTTCTCTATATATTAAATATAGGTAGGCCCCACGTGTCATACTTATACTTCTTCTCCCACCTCTCGTTCTTCTCCCCACCTCCGTCTCGTGCTCCCCGCCGTCCCTGCGCCTCCCGCTCTAGCGCCGGCGGCCAACAGACCACCGCTCCAGCAGACCAACACCGCCGTCTGCCGCTGCCTCGTGCGGCTCCGCCGTCGGGGAGGATCTGCGGCCACGAGCTGTGGAGAGCTCGCCCCGCCGCCGAGCTACCACCGTGAAGCTTCAGCGCCGCCGGCCGGACGAGGCTCGCGGGGGAGGAGGTCCGCCGGAGGCCGCCACCACCAGCAGCAGCCTCGTCAGCCCGTCCTCGGCCGCCGCCGCCGCGTCCGCCGCCCGCCGGTCCCTCGGCGCAGCCCACTGTGGACTCGAGCACCCGCAGCGCCTTCGCCGACGAGCCAGGCTCCGCCGACGCGCGCAGCACCCGCCGTGCCTTCGCCGACGAGCCGGGCTCCGCCGATGCCCGCACCGCCGCCGGCACCACGCCCAGGCGGTCGCGTCCGCAGCGAGCCCCGCAGCCTCGATGCCGGTCTCCTCGCGTCCGTGCGTCCGCCCCGAGCTCCACCGCGTTCTTCTCGAAGTCTGCTCCAGCGGTGGCGATAGAGCCTCCTCCTCCGGCAGCGGCGGTAGTGGGGAGCAGCTAGTGGGCCAGTGGGCGCTGGGCGATGAGGCTGCGGAGGTGAGGTTGGGGACGAGGAGGTCGGAGGGAATGCGGCAGACGCAGGAGGGGGAAAGGAAGGATGAGGTGGTGGGGCCAGCCAGCCCGTGCGGATGGCGAGCGCTCCTCGCTCGGGGAAGATGCCGAGCGAACGGTGCCGCGAGCCTAAAAAATAGCGACTCTTTTAGGAAGTTTGTTGGATGCGATTTTTTATTTGTTTTCTTCTTTTTTTAGCTAGTCAACCAAATATACGAGAGCTCTTGGAGATGCTCTTACATAAGGCTCCGCCGACGGTACTACGACTCCAACTAACTTGATCGGCGGGATTAAAGGCAGCCCAATATGCATGCAAAAACGCAAACAAAAGTACTAGATCCATAACATCCCGTGTACGTTTATCAAACGGTAATACTTCTCCTCTTACGTCCGACAGATCGGACGCGTCGGAAGCCTCCGCATCATTCGCTATATACGCATCCGTTGTCTCCCACCGCATCGCTATTTTCAAAAAAAAACCCCGTTGCCTCTCTAGTCTCCACGCACGCGTCGCCGGCGCCTCCGGCCCTTCGTGCGCCGCCGCTGTCGCCGCTCCTCCGCTCGCTGCCGCCCCGGCCCTTCGCGTGTCGTCGCCGCTGCCTCCAGCGCTCCCCCGTACGTTGTCGTACCGGCCTTCGCGTATCGTCGTCGCTGCCTCCGACGCTCCTCCGCACATCGCCGCCCCGCTCCTCCGCTCACCACCGCCGGCGTCCTCCTCCGTGCCCCGCGCCGCTCCCCATCCATGCTCCTCCGTGCGGCCGGCGCCGCAGTTGCGTCGCTCCTCTGGCCGCCGCCCATCTCCTCCTCTCCGGCGTTGTCTGCTCGTCATCCTCCTACTCCGTCCAACTGTGTAGTTCTCCATTGTTGTGCTAGGGTTTGCTGTATGTTTTAAGGGTATGTTTCACGTGTTTCAGATGTTTCTGATAAATGTTACAGCTGTTTTATGTGAATGTTGCAAAAGTAGAGCTAGATGTTTGTGATATTGTATATATTTCACATGTATGTTGCAAGTGTTTTATTGGGACGTTGCATTTTTATCAAGAGTTTTTTACTGCGGCCATGCGTGACTGAGTTGGGAGCGCGCCGTTTCTTTTGTGTTGCAAACGATGACTATTCATGTTGCGGCAAATATTGTTTAATGTTGCATACGTTATTCTTGGATGTTGCAAAAATTTTATATGTTGCATGCAACATCATACCCATGGTGCGGTGGGAATTTTTCTGTGCTACAGTGCCGTCCGATTTTTTTATCCCCGTCGGACGTCCGGGCGCTAGCAACGTACGGGGGAGCGCTGGAGGCAGCGGTGATGACGCGCGAAGGGCCGGGGCGGCAGCGAGCGGAGAAGCGGCGATGGCGGCGGCGCACGAAGGGCCGGAGGCGCCGGCGACGCGTGCGTGGAGACTAGAGAGGCAACGGTTTTTTTTTTTAAAATAGCGATGCGGTGGGAGACAACGGACGCGTATATAGCGAATGATGCGGAGGCTTCCGACGCGTCCGACAGATCGGACGTAAGAGGAGAAATATTACCGTAAATCTTATTAGAGGTCCAGTAACATTGAAGGGGTATATCATCTTAATCCCGTATTGGTAACAACCAAGACTACAAGGGTTTCTCTCTCTATAAATACGAACCCCTATGAAAATATTGTAGAACAGACTATTATAAAAAAAGGCCCTTAGATTTGGGAATCTTCATAATCGTCTATATAAGTTAGGTTTTGTCTTTCTCATTGTTGCGTTACCGGAGTGTGCGTTAAACACTCATCGTTGTCTTTAGCGTCGTCTCCTGCAATCCATTCGTAACAACGTCGCCGCGCCGTCTGCATCACTTGACCAAGGCAACGTCTGCATCTTCTTGGTATGTGCATCGTAATCACGGTCATGATTTGAGATAGAATGTTGGAGTTTTGCATACTAGTTTTTATCCTCGTTATGATTTATTTATTTCTGATTTTAATACTGTAAATTGTCTATTTCTTCTTCTTTTCCCTTAATTCTATTGGAGTTACTCTCTGCCTCTCCGTCTCTCTCTCTCTCTCTCTCTCTCTCTCTCAACACCACCCCTAGAGCTGCTCTCGTCAAGCCACGTCAACACAAAAGTCAACATAAAGAATAGAACCAACACAAGGCCAGCTAAGGTATGACAGCCGATGGGAAGGTACTGTCGAGAATACTGGGCATTTGTTACATCAAACTCGGATAATCCAAATTGGAAGATGGCTAGGGATCGGCATTGTTGTGAATTTGGAGCTAGTAATAATGCTGAAGATCAGAGTATTGCTCCAAGAATTCACCTTTTTTCCCAGACGTGGCACAATCCGATTCAACATAAAACAAAGAAAATGAACAAAATCATACTGGAAGATAGAACTACACAAACAGATGGCAAAAGACAAAAGCTTTAGATCTCCGAAACCAAGTAACTTAATTGTAAGTGGAAGTCCCAAGTCTGCACCTAATGTGCTACTGTTCATATGGATCTAAGTTCACAGGGTGCCACACCCATGGCAACGCCCGAAGCCCCGAAACTCGTGTTTCTATGCATATCATGCCACTAACAAAAGGAACACAACTGGAGATAAAAGGTTACCAGCTCACAGCAATGAAACGGTACACGCTACTTAAACGCTCTCTCCTCATAGGGAGAGAAGAGAGCACAAGTAAACCACAATACATTGCAGCAGTATCGATGCCTCCTATTGGTCGACTAATCTTCCTTTCATGCTACTGCAAAAAGCCAAAAAGTATAGCAGATGATACTGTGAGAATACAGTTGACTTGCAAACGGGGCACCATATCCAGATTCCGAGCCATCTGTCGATGCACTGGAGAGAAGACAGTTGGATTCAGTAAGAAATCAGAACATTAGGGCAGAAAACAGCTCCAATCAATTCAAGCATTCGCCTGTAACTCTTTGTGAAACTTGTGCAAGCATGGCAGATGCCGGAAGGGGACACCAGCAGCAGGGCAGTCCAAGCATATAGGACAGCTAATAACATGCTACATGAAAGATCTAGGGCCCTGGGCTGCTAATCATGCTACGCTATGCCACTTGCCACCAACTAAACGAACCTCTATCAATAATGCCAGCACATAAGAGACCACCACACTGGTGTGCCCTTGATTCCTTCCAAGAATTACCCTTTGGTTAGGAGTTGAACAAAATATTTGTGGCATGCTTTGGTTAGTTATATATATATGTATGTATATAACACTTGGATATGCGAGCCGGCTGGCTGGAAGATGAGATGGATCATCATCACTAGGATGAAGTGATTCCGGTCTCCAGCTCAGGGACCAAGCTATTCTGCTTCTGGTCCTCCCAGACCAAGCCGATGTCATACTCCGGGACGTAGTCCTGCCACAGATTGAACATTCAGGGAATAAGCCTTGATTTTATTATCTGACTTCATGAACTGTGGAAACACCGGAGACAAACCTCCAGCTTCATAACTAGCTCCTTGGCTGTTGGAGCTGAAATGATGATGCGTCTTGCCTCCTCTGTTATGAAACCTTCATTCACAGCCAAGTCGATGAACGACAGAAGAGGATCATAGAATCCGTCAACGTTCAAAAGGCCAACCTGGTGATGAATTTGCAAGAAATTACATGATAGCTACCAAGAAGCGGTACACAATGATAATCTAGAGTCATTGACATGATTGCTCAATGATCCATTCACACCAACAGAATCGTATCTGATATCATCTCACAAATAAATAGTAATTTGGTGGAGCCACTAAAAGCTCATAATAGTGACAGATAAGCAAGACAAGAGGAGAAACACAGAATTGACTGGTCTAATCCTTCCACAACACCAGGCAATTGTTTTACACAGATAAACCAAAGCATTGCCTTGTGCATGCAACACGTCATACAGTATATGATCCTCCAACCATCATTCCATTAGCTGTGGGAATATTCATAGTATGAAGTATTATCTTATTAGAGCTGGATATAAAAGACCAACGATGCAGAGCGCATGCCCTATGGTCTCAACAATATTCTGATGTAGTGATGTCAATAACATGCTGACTAAACTACTAACAATAATCCAGTTGTTGTGGCTGCGAGGATGAAACTTTTTAGTCACATGTGAACAAAGTAAGACAGGATCATCAGATCATAACGGCTCTAACGACATGTTAATAAAAAAAGCAATGATTAGCTTCTAAGCAAAATGTGTTGACAGCACATAAAGATAAGTGCATGTGCCCAAGTTATGACCTCAAGCAACTCCTCCAGGGTTCCATAGCCACCTGCCAGTTTAATTGATGAGGAAAAATTAAGCACACGCAATTTTTCTCAAATCTTAATTAAAGAACAAAATTAAGCAGGACATCAGACCTGGTAATGCTATAAAAGCATCAGCATATCGGGCCATCTCGGCCTTTCTCTCATGCATGTTAGAAACAGCTCTAACTTCACCAACAGGATCTCCAGTAACCTACAAAAGCATGAACTAAGGGCTCCAAGAGTCCAGCAATACCAACCCAGGTGCAAATTCCATTGCACAAAAAATAAAAAGATGAAAGATACTATTAGTTCCATAGTGCATAGAGTAGTGATCGATGTCAAAGCAGTAGCACATTTATAGCAAAACTAACTTAGCAAGATAATTGGGTGTTTACTAATATCATGGTACATCCATTCCATGAAGAAATATCTGCTCACAATGTATGAGACAGTATGATTTTTAATGTCTTACTTAACACTAAAGAGTCCCATTGTGTCAAGTCATTACACAAAAGGTACATCATATTTATTGATTCTCCGGTTCAAACGTCACATTAACTGCAAGTATCATATCCACACAACTATCACCCTGACAAATGTGAGTCAAATTAGGCCTGCTAAATCAAGGGAAAGGGAATATATATCATCTGACTGAATTGAATCTGAACCTCAACTAGTGACAGTGGCAGGCTGTTTATTTGATCATCAGAAGCACCTCTGTAATTGTTGTTGGCATCACTAAGAAACAAAAATGCAAAATTAATTAGTTGGAATATGAAACAGCTAAGTAAGGAAGAAACACATCAAGAGGGTCTCATTCATATAATCAGATTGCAGGATCCCAAGTTTGCATCTAATGTGCTGCTGTTCATATGGATCCAAGTTCACAGGGTGCAATAACAGCCCGTAACACCCCATGGCAACGCCCGAAACTGAAGTAATCTAGGTGTTTCTATGCATGTCATGCCACTAAAAGAAGGTATACAGCAACTGGAAATAGAAGGTTACCACCAGTGCCTTCTCACAGAGTCACAGCAATGAAACGCTCCACGCCACTTAAACACTCTCTCTTCAGAGGGAGAGGAGAAGAGAGAATAAAAACAACAGAATACATGGCAGCAGTATCAATGCCTCCTATTGGTCAACTAATCTACCTTTCATGCTACTGCAAAAAAGCCAAAAAGTGAATACGCAACAGTCTACTGTGAGAATACAGTTGAGTTGCAAACAGGGCACCATATCCTGATTCCAAGCCATCTGTCGATGCACTGGAGAAGAGGATTCAGTAAGAAATTAAACTGGAACATTAGGGCAGAAAAACGGCTCCAATCGATTCAAGCATTCGCCTGTACCTCTTTGTGAAACTTGTGCATGGCAGATGCCGGAGGGAGACACCAGCAGCAGGGCAGCCCAAGCATATAGGACAGGGTTCATCCATACAACTATCACCCTGACAAAGTAAGAAGTGGAGTCAAATTAGGCCTGCTAAATCAAGGGAAAGGGAATACATATCATCATGAGTAAACTGAATCTCAACCTCAACTAGTGATAGTGGTAGGCTATTTATTTGATCATCAGAAGCACCTCTATTCATCAAGCATTACGAGGTTCTCATAATCATCACCAAGAAACGACAATACAAAATTAATTAGTTGGAATGCATATGCAACAGCTATGTCAGGAAGAAACACATCAAGAGGGTCACATTCATATAATCAGATTGCAGGATCTATGAGTACAAGATACTGCACCACACACATTAGTATGTAGTATTAGCACTTTAGTAATATGAAACTTTGCAGAATGTGTTGACAGATAAACAACATAGAAAACACAGAATCAACCAAACATGATCTCAAAGCATTAAATTCTGAAAAATAAGAGGTTGTAGAAATTTCAACCAAACAGAACAGAAAATACTTACTCATCAGAATCTGGAGAAGATGTATGCTCACAGCTCTCAAATTCTGCTTTAATTGAGTACAGCCAGTCTCTACATGTTACCAAACAAAAAACACAGCGTGCTATGACATTAATATTGAAATCCGCTAGTATCCAGTGAAGGATGTGGAAGGAGGCCTTTTGCTTTGGTAGTACTATCCCTGCATATCAAAATTAATCTATGAATGACCACTACTTTATATACTTTTGCTGCAACTATCGCCACAAGCCACGAAGTGTGGATATTTTAGGTGGATACAAGTGCATATTATCAGATAGCCAGAAGAGAAAACTAGGCAAATGCCCGCAAAATTCCATAGTGAATATAGAGTATGTTCTAACCGTTTCTAGATCCATGTCTTCTCCCCGGGTCAACTCAGAGATAAGCATCTGAGAATGAGAAAATGTCAGTACACTGGACAGAGGTGAGATCCAAGAAATTAGTTTATAAGCATCTCACATCACGTCCTGCCGCTAGTGGGCAGTTGGTGTTTCTTGGCAAACTTCTTCCGCTTGACATTGGAATTGGAGTACGATTGGGTGCCCAAGAAGCAAAACTTTGTGCAGGTGAGTGCCGGCTCTGGGGAGAACAAGGGTAGATTTCTTAGAAAGGTAGAAATGGGCACCGCGGCTCCTTCTCTTGCAGCAAATCTGGCATGCACGGCATCTTGCTCATGTAATGTCCAGGCTATTGTTGTATCAACCTTTGTCAGCAATAAGTATATTTGTGACGTACACAACAAACATCCAGACACGCAAACAGAGAAAACAGAAATTAGTTGAAAACAAAAGTACACAAAAATATTAAGATTTGAGTAGTCCAGCGTCACAACCGCTTCAGAATGCTGAGAGCCTGTCTGTTTCTGATTAAGCTGCTCCTGAAGCCTGCACGCAAACACCTCATCATCCTCTATTTGCCTGGTTCTCAACTGATGCTCATCAGGAAACGGGAAGTTGAGCCCTTTGATCCTCGAAAGCCATGTTGAGCTATCTTCCATTAGAAAATCATCACACCCAGAAACTTCACAAGTAGCTAGAGAGCCTTGAGTGAACATTCCAGCCTCAGTTTCATTCTTGCAAGCATCCCACGGGGTGTGTTGGCACGATCAGCAGGTCTAGCACCAAGAACTCCCTTCCAATGATCACCTGATGCAGCAGAACCATTGTGAAACTCCTTGCTCTCTGATCCTTGCGGCAGCACAGAGTTGCGACGCTGATCACCCCAATCACCCCAGCCACCCCAACACCCAGCTCCAATATCTCCACCAGCACCACCCTTGCACTTGCTCACCAAGGATCACTCCCAGCCATAAGTACAAGATACTGCACCACACACATTAGTTTATAATATTAGCACTTTAGTAATATGAAACTTTGCAGAATGTGTTGACAGATAAAACAACAGAATCAACCAAACATGATCTCAAAGCATTAAATTCTGAAAAAAATAAGAGAACGTAATAGAAATTCCCACCAAACAATAATGTCTGCAAAGAAAATGACACAGATCATCAGAATCTGGAGAAGATGTATCCTCACAGCTCTCAAATTCTGCTATAAGTGAGTCCATTACAGCCAGTCTCTACATGTTACCAAACAAAAAACACAGCATGCTATATTGAAATCCGTTAGTATCCTCTATAGATCCAGTGGGGGATGTGAAAGAAGGATTTTTGTGGTACTATCCTTCCATATCAAAATTAATCTATGAACTACTTTATATACTTTTATTGCTACCACCACAAGCAAGTGTGGATATTTTAGGTGGATACAAGCTGCTTGTACATTATCGGATAACCAGAAGAGAACTAGGCAAATGCTCTCAAAATTCTAAAGTAGCATACAAAATAAAGTTCTAACCTTTTCTAGATTCATGTCTTCTCTGAAGCATCCCCTGGTCAACTGAGAAAATGTCAGTGCAGGACAGATATACAAGAAATTAGTCTATAAGCATCTCACATCACGTCGTGCTGCTTGTGGGCAGTTAGTGTTTCTTGGCAAACTTCTTCTGCTTGACATTGGAATCAGGGTATGATTGGGTGCCCAAGAAGCAAAACTTTGTGCAGGTGAGTGCCGGCCAAATGAATACAAGTGTGCCATTGATATTTCCCTCTTGCTCTGCGGAGAACCAAGGGTAGATTTTTTTAGAAAAGAAACAATGCTACTGAAAGATATACAGGTAACTGAGAAATGGAATGCCACAGTAAATGAGGGAGAACAGGGACATAGGTGTGGGAGATTCATATAAATGAAAATAAAAGACACGAAATGTCATCTATACAGGGAAATACATAGGTACAAAATTAAAATATAAATCAAGAAATGATATTATATAACTATTTACCATCCTTGGTGAATGGCAGCCCATTTGCTATCCTGGCCCACTGTCATAGAATGACCCTGCCTGTAAGTGACACTCCAAATGCCACTTGGTTTATATTTTGTAAGCTTGCTTTGAAGTTTTATTACATTCAAGAGAGCACTAGATATCCATTGGAATGAGATGGAAATCTAGGTCCATCCGTCCGTAATAATAACCAAGTGTGCTGGATTTTATATGGTTGCAGGCAGACATCATGATATGAATCATCTTCAGTTTCAGTACTTAATTTTCGAACAAAATTAGCAGGGTCTGTCAGTTCATAATTAGAACATTTGGTTATGCATAAACTCGACTTTCACAATCCAGAAAACAACCCCTCGAACTGTATGCATCAAGCCATATGACAACTTACAGAACTAGACTGCCCTTCTCTTGCAGCAAATCTGGCATGCACGGCATCTTGCTCATGTAGTGTCCAGGCTATTGTCGTATCAACCTGCAAAGATATCAGCAATAAGTATATTTGTGAAGTACACATCAGAAGCACACACAATGACCAAACAGGAAAATCAACTAAGAAACATAAATTAGTTGAAAAAGACACCGAAAGGACACAATATTAAGATTTGAGTAGTCCAGCATTACAACCGCTTTAGAATGCTGAGAGCCTATCTGTTCCTGATTGAGCCCTGAAGCCTGCGGGCAAACACCTCATCATCCTCAATTTGCCTGGTTCTCAACTGATGCTCATCAGGAAGCGGGAAGTTCAGCCCTTCGATCCTCGAAAGCCATGTTGAGTTATCTTCCATAAGAAAATCATCACACCCAGAAACTTCACGAGTAGCTAGAGAGCCTTGAGCGTTCCAGCCTCAGTTTCTCTCTTGCAAGCATCCCACGGACACCACGGTGTGCTGGCAGGATCAGCGGGTCTCGCGCACCAAAAATTCCCTTCCAGTGATCACCTGATGCGGCAGAACCATTATGAAACTCCTTGCTCCCTGGTCCTTCCGGCAGCACAGAGTTGCAAAGCTGATCACCCAATCACCCCAGCCACCCCAACACCCAGCTCCAACATCTCCAGTCTCCACCGGCCCCACCCTTGTGCATGCTCACCAGTGCACGATCACTCCCACCAGCACCGAGCGATTCTCCACCCAGTTTCGGGGACTGGGGGGCCCGCAGCCCAAGCGCGCTACCCCTCGCCAACCTTCTCCTTCCCTTTTTTTCACCGCGTCGCTGGGCTGACGCAGCAACCTCACCGCGCTCTCTTTTGCCCCCGATTCCTGTGCTTCCACCCCGCGGTCAGCACCTGGACCCGCCTGCCGTGTTTGACGCTTGTGCTAAGGCGAGTGAGCAGACACCTCGTCCTCAGAGTCCGACGACAAATCGAGAAAATGCCATGAGGATCGGGGGCCTGATCGACGCAAAAGTTTCGGAGAATTCGAAAAAAAAATGGACGGCTATCCAATCCTTCCCAGAACCAGAGACGCGGAATCGATTGCTCGTGGAAACGGAAATGGGAAAAAACCAGAAACGAAATGACCCCAGCATCCTTACCAGCGAGGGAAAATACAGATCCTGGGTCGCATAGATCCGCGCCGCCGGCACTTGTCGAGGAGAAAGAGAGGGGGGCCGGGAAGGGCAGCGAGCTACGGGAGAAGGATTCGAGGCGAGGTGTTCCGGTGGGTGAGGGCTGGGCGAAGCGTTCGGCAGTGCGGTGAGGCTTCGAGGTTTGCCGGGCGGTCGGTGGAGCTGGGGATGGATGGGGTCGCGAGGACCGCGGCCGCCGGTGAGGGGGAGGAGAGCGGCGAGCAGGCGACATTTGTTTTGGGTGAGAGAGGAGACGAGGGGACCAGAGGGGACGGAGACAGGAAGCGTAAGCGGGCTGCGGGAACCGAGAGGGTGTTCCGGGCCCACCAGGATCTCGAAAAGGCTCAGGCGGGAGTGAATTTTTTGGACGCATGGGAATTCGATCGAATATATATACCCGGGCGCTATATGTGTAAAGCAAAAAATATTTATATTTTTCCAAAATTCACCGCGAAGAAAATTCGACGATTCAATTGCCGCTGTAGCACAGTCGGAAAAGTAATGATCAGGAGCGAGCATTATACCGTTTCCTTCAACTCTGAATATGAGTCGAATTGTTTTTTTTCACTATAAAGCCTGCCAAAAAAAAGATTTAGATGCACGCGAAAACCTCGCGGAGCAGCAGCGGCTGCGCTTGTCCAGATGCACGTGACCGAGCGCTCGTTGAATCGTCAATAGCTGATTTTGCCGAAGAGTAAAATGCACCCAGCCTTCTTAACTTGTCGAGCTGTGTCATCCAGATCCACCAACTTTGAAAACGCATTTTTGAATCCCCAAACTTGCTAATCGTGCCAAATAGATCCAAATCGTGATTAATCGTGCTAATTTATTCTAATCATTCTTGGTTACCCCTCCTTCTTCCTACCGATAAGAACAAGCCGGACGGCGGCTGTTCATGGCGGCGCGCGGCCATACCGGGTACGCCAAGCTTCACCGGCGAGTTGGCTCCCCTAGCCCCATTCCCATTCTAGAACATAACCCTATCATCTTCTTCACCTCCCATTCCCTCTTCTCCATCTTTCCCCTCGTCCACAGTGGCCGTTCGAGGATGGCGACGGTGTTCTGGCCACGAGGGCCGCGCACCAAGGACGCTTACTACCTTACGAGCTTCCCCGGGGTACAAGAAGACTACGCGCGTGCTTGATTAAGTGAGAGCAGGCGCGGAATGAGCTGACCACGGCGGAGCTCTACGCGGTGGCCATGGCCACGACGGTGGAGCAGTGGGGGCGCGTGGCTTTGCACTGAAGTCCGCGCGAGCGGCTGCACTGCTTCGGCGAGAGAGAGAGAGAGAGTTGCGAGAGAGAGAGAGGGAAAGTGAGCGGGAGAGAGACAGAGACGGGGCGATGGGGCGGGGTCAAGGCGCCGGGCGCATCGCTGGAGGCGATGGCCTTGAGCTCGAGCAGCGCGTCCCCGACGGCGGAGAAGACCGCGTCCCTAGCGACGGAGAATACTGCGATTCTGGCGGTGGAGAAGACCGGCGGCACGCGTGGAGGGCTAGCGGCGCGCGCCATGCGGGGAGGGGTGGCGCAGGACTGCGGGCGAGGGAGCAGTGCTGGAGGCGTGAGGAGGGAGGGAGGGGGCGACGATGTAGGGAGAGGGAGGAATGGGCAGAGGAGGATGATAGGATGACAAGAGAGATTATAATAAATTAGCACAATTAATCAAGATTTGGACCTATTTGGCACGATTAGCAAGTTTTGGGACCTAAAAATGCGTTTTCAAAGTTGATGGACCTGGATGACATATCTTGACAAGTTAAAGGACCTGGGATGCATTTTACTCTTTGTCCAATTCAGCCAAAGGGGCCTACAGCTTGATATGGATGCTGGTTCTCTTGGGCCTTGTTTAGATGCCCTCAAAGTTTACTATGCAAAAAAAAGATTCCCATCACATCAAAATATTGGCACATGCATAGAGTACTAAATGTAAATAAAATCAAAAACTAAGTACATAGTTTTATTGTACTCGGCGAGACGAACATTTTGAGCCTAATTAATCAATGTTTAGATAAATTTTCACAAATACAAACGAAATACTACAGTGACGCAATGATTTCAAAGTGACCCCAAACCTCCAATTCCTCGCCCCTCAAATTTGCAATCTAAACAAAGGCCTTAAGCTGGTAGATGGATGGAAAGGATCGGTCCTAGACGTCCACCAATAATTAGTGAATCCATGCCATATGGGGTAAATTTAAATTGAACTGTTTCATTTGATGTTTAGTTACAGAAGTCATGAGAACTGCAAAAAGAAAAAGGACCTTTGGCTTAGTTTACATGACTATATTCAACAACTCATCAAAGCTACGAAAGGCGAAGGAAAGAAATAGATTGTCGTCCACACATGGGATTGACGAGAACAGGCACAGGCTATCAGTAATTTTGCTCTGTTTCACACTACCAACTTTAGACCATCAATGGCTGTGTTTAGTTCCCGAAAAGGGAACGTGAAGTTTGGTGAAAATATCACATCGGACACTGTATCGCACTGTAGCACTTTTCATTTGTTTATGGTAATCGTTGTCCTACCATGATCTAACTACACTTAAAAGATTCGGCTCATCGTGTACATCAAAACCATGTACTTAATTTTTTTATTTACCCACGTTCAGTGTTCCATGCATGAGGAAAGAGATTTGATGTGATATGTGAATAGTGAAGTTTGGAGAGAGAATTTTTGGCTTTTGAAGGGAACTAAACAGGGCCATGTATCAAACTGCTACCAAGGAACCTAGGCCTTGTTTAGTTCTCAAAAAGCAACCCCAAAGTCCACTATGAAGATTCACATCACATTAAAATGTAATAACATGCATGGAGTACTAAACCTAGATAAAATCAAAAACTAAGTGCACAGTTTTGTTGTACTCTGCGAGACGAACATTTTGAGCCTAATTAATCAATTTTTGGACAATTTTTCACACAAACAAATGAAATGCTACATTGACGAAATGATTACAACGTGACCCCAAACCTCTAATTCCTCACCCCCTATTCTCCATCTAAACAAGGGCCTAATGGATCTTCATCTGAAACGCAGCAGCATCTCGTTAGGTTGGCTCCTAACAATTTGAAAAGAACAGAAATCTATAATGTATCAGTACACAATAATGCTGCCCTTTTGAAGTGCAAGATTTTTACTAGTCACAAATCTGGTAAATGTACAAATTACAACCTAATCATGAAGTAAAAACTACAAATTTGATGACGAAGCTAAAAATTACAAAGCTGATGGTGCCATGTTTTAAAATTCTACAGCAGTTTTTTGAACAACACTTGCAAGGTCAATACAGGGAAATACAATGACATACACAGAATGATGGAACAAGACAGCTCAATGCACAGACTAATTTTCTTCCTAGGGTTCGCATGCAACCAAAGTACCAACAATCATTTTTTTTGTATCATCTAATCTCTGTCAGAACTGGTCATTAGGTACATCAGCACATGATGCCACCAGTTGTATTAAAAAAGAGTAGCTAAGAAAGTTGGATAAGTTCGGTAAATATCACTAGATGCCAACCATCACACGGATGCTAGGGGCAGCATTTGAAACTGAAGGCGATCTAAACTCAAGATTTGGGAAAAAGGGTGTTTGCCAATGTCAAAACAATGCCAATTTTGCACATAATAACAAACAGCCCATGCACAAAAACAGCAGGAAAGCATCGGGCTTAAGGAGTAAAAAAAATTCACATGTTACTTTTATGACTTAGTTCAATGGGGGAATTTCCTTATTTGACACCGAAACAAATCCTTATTTCTTTCTTGGCTCTGAAAAGATTTTCCTCCTATTTCACACTAACTTCTAAATTTCATTCCTTATTTGACATTTTCATCGCTTTCGTTAATTAAGTCAGATAAAAAACCCTCCAAATCACCTCCAATATTTGTTGAGCTTTTTCTGTAAATGGATATGAACATATTTTATATAAAAGGGCACATGTACCTTTATGATTTTTAAACTAAAATTCACCAAATTAGACTATCTTTAAAACTAATTTGAATTATATGGCACCAAAATACAATAAAAAATATCTATTATTCTTCATATGAAATGTGGTAGTTCATAAAATTATTTTTCATTATAAGTTACATATAGAAATGGGAAGAACATGGTATTTGAGAAATTTTAGATGGATAATTTTCTATTTAACTTATGATATGAAATAATTTTATAAACTATTGTATACTATGTGATGAATACTAGTTACTTTTTCACATTTTTTTGAAATGGTTTTAGTGCCATAAAATTCATATTAATTTTCAAAATGGCTTAATTTGGTGAATTTTATGTTTAAAACTATAAAGGTACATGTGTTTTAAATAAAATATGTTCATGCTTAATTGTATATATTGCTAGAAAAAGATCTATGAATTTTGGAGATGATTAGGAGGTCGTTTCATCTAACTCAACTAATGGAAATGACGAAAATGTCAAGTAAGAAAGAAGGTTAAAATTTAGTGTGAAATAAAGAAGGAATTTTTTTAGGGCCAAGAAAAGAACCGAGTTTTATTTGGGTGTCAAAAGAAATTTACTCGTTTAATCCAAGATTGGAGGCAGCTAATTAGCATTGCAGTTAACCGATGCTTTGCTCCTTGCCTGCCAAACATAAGAAAGAATATATTGAAAAACAACCCGACGCCATGAGATATTGGAAAAAGTCTACGTAACCCTCCGAACTATTGGACATGGAACACTTAACCCCTCAAACTACAAAACTGGGTAACCAACCCCCTAAAATCTCTGAAATTGGTGCACATAGCCTCCTGGGGTGGTTTTCTTGGGCAGTTTCGCCATGTTGGACGCTGAGGTGGATGTTTGACCAGCGGGCCCGGCCTGTAAGTGAGAAAGGGCACCGCCTCCCGAAAATCCCCGCTCCTGGCTGTCACACCCGGCCCAGTTTGTATGGCCCAGTAGTGGCCCATGAGTACGGGACGCACGTGTTTAGTGCCACATTGCTAGTTGAGCAAGGGTGGAGGCAACCTATAAGCCTTTGTATTCCAGCCATAGCACCTTCGGGTTAACCCTTTTACACGAAGCGAGGACGAAAGTGTAAGCAGGGTGCTATGTGTACGCGTGCGCGCCCCTCGGAAGGGTTGTGCGGGGCGGCTCGTGGAAGGCGTGGTGTTACACTGGCGCAGCCGCACGTCGCCCTACGAAGCAGCTCGTGCGCCGTCCGCCCGCCGGAGGAGCTTGTGGCCGCTCGCCGCCTGCCACCCGCCGCAGCTCGTGCGCTCGTCCGCCCGCCGCCCGCCGCAGCTCGTACGCTGTCTGTCGCCTGCCGGAGGAGCAGACGACCGCCCGCCGCCGCAGCTCGTGCGCTTCCCGCTGCCGTCGGAGGAGCTCGCGCGGTCGTCCTGCGTAGGAGCTCGCGCGCCCCCACCCCGGCACCTCCCGCGACGGCGACATCTACAGCAGTGGCGACATCGGCGGCGCCCGAGCGGTGCAGCAGCGGCAGGCGGACGCGGGGCCACACGGGTCGGCAAGCGTGTAGCGCGCGTTGCACTTGGTCGCGCGGGCAGCACACGGGTCGACGCGGGGCCTCTGCGAGCGGGCAAGCGGTGTGCCGGGGTGCAGCAACGGACATTAGGGTGGGGGAGCGCTGCGACGTGCCGTGCGGGCCGCACCGTGCCACACCTGCGCCTGTGACGCCGGAGCCAATCACCATGGCAACAGGTCCGCCATCAACGCCGCCGGCGAGCACGCTGATGGAGGAGCTCGTGGAGGAGGCCCTTCTGCGCTTCCCGCCGGCCGACCCGGCCTGCCTCGTCCAGCGAGTGCTCGTCTATAGCGGCTGGCACGCAATCGTCATGGGCGCCGGATTCCGCCATTGGTTCCGGAGCTCCACCACACGCCGCCCATGCTGGGCCTCCTCTGCAACAGCGGCCCGGGCATGCGCTTTGTCCCCTTCTCCGCCTTCCCCCCGCTCGGGCTCTGCAATGCCGCTGGCGACACGTGAGGTGCCGCCGGCCTCCTAATCCGCGGCTGGCGCGCGCTCGACGCCCGCCACGGCCGCGCGTCCTCCTCCGCTAGGACAACGGCCGCGACGGTGGCCCGCGCTCGTCGTCTGGCTGAACCACCTTTATTTCTTAAATTAGATAATTATCTGCATGTAGTACAAACTTTCATGCCTAAATCAGTGGGATTGACACAGTTATTAAGGGTAGGATGGTCATTTACTAAGGGTAGCATGGCCTAAAAACAGAATTGCACTCTTCGGAGGACAGAGAGAGTAGGCTTCATCATCCAGTGGTTGTCAACATAAACACTCAATGTCAATATCGCAAGCAGGAACTTGATAACTTATGTAGGTTCTTAAGTGTATACCATTATAAGGCAATGATAATGCTGCCTTACAACTTCAAGTGAGTGCTTTATTACAAGCACTCCCATAATGATCATCTTGGTTATTAATTTAGTCTAACTAGTTGTTCATTCGTATCAATGTGCAAGAACCCCTGGATACTATTCGTCATAATTTTGACAAGAGCTTGGCCATAGTAATGGACTCAATGAAGAAACCCAGGAAAGACTACCGAGACCTCATTGACGTGCTCGATGAGGCTCGGGCAAAGTGATGCGCGTTACAAAGCTAGTGGCGAGTTCAAGGAAAAACTTGTAATCAAGACCAACTTTGCAGGATGTCACTAGGTATCAATTTTGATTTAATGGCTTAGTATATATAGATTTGATGACTTCTATGCATAGATTTGATGACATACTTTTCCTAAAGTGTTTAGGTAGGAGCAGTGCGCGCAACAATCAATGTGGATACTATGTATATGAGTTCATACATAGCATTTAGGTGACCAACCACCATTAGTCAATGGAAAAGTAAAGTATATATACAACAAATAGATTTTGGTTTTCTATTATTTATATGTTGTTCATACATTCATATATGCAAGGAAAATAAAATATTTATTTTGGTTTCATAATATTTTCTTAGGTAATGTGGATGCAAGATCAGGTAATACTGCATGAAAGAGTCCATGCAATTCAAGAGGCTCTTTTTGGATTCATCCACAAAGAGGTTGTCCTGCCCAGTGGTACACTCCATCATCATGGAGGTCTATTAGATAATACTTTCAGGTATCAGCAATGATACTTTTAATTTTGTATTTCGAGACAATTTGTAATAATATATGTATACAACTTTCACTTTTAACCTCATTTTGTAATAATATACGTATATAAGTTTCACTTTTTAACGTCATTTTGTATGCTTGCTCGAACGTATATAGTAGTATAAACATATACAGATATATAACAGTAGTGTACAATACATATATTAATTAGTAAACAAAAAATAAATAATACGGTATGGAAAAGAAAAAGAAAATGAAACACAGACTTTTTTTAGAAACATAGTACGGATGCAGACGCTCACAAATACGCACGGACACTCGCCACCATGGATATATGCATAACCCTCCCCCAACAAGCACTTCTGAGAGACTAGAACAATAGATCTCGAGATTGATAAAGTCATCACAGGTGCCTCGCTGTTAACAGAAACGTCGCCTACCACTGAAAATACCGTAGGTTAAATCCTAGTAAAATACGATACTAGCAGTGAGTTGAGGGACTTTTAGTAAGTCTACCACTAAAGGCGGCTGCACAGGCTAGTTGGTCGTGCCCCATTTAGTCCCGGTTGGTCCAGGCTTTTAGTTCAGGATTCACGGTCCCGGTTGCGAATCCGGAACTAAAGCCCTTTCAAACCGGGACTAATACCCGTTTTCCACTAGTAATTGAATATTGCATCTTACAAGGCTATTACTACTAGTGTATTTCTTTGAGACAAAAAAAACTTTGAAAGATTTGTTTGAATCAGAAAGCAGAGCCTTGAGGCAACAAATGAATTTACTGCACTACGGGAAACCCCCTATATGACGAGTGTCCACATCTTTGCCGAGTGCCTTTTGTTGGGCACTCGGCAAAAAATGTCTTTGCCGAGTGTCCCTGAGGAGACACTCGGCAAACAAAAGACACTCGGCTACATTAATCCTTTGCCGAGTGTCAGACATAAATACATTTGGCAAAATTCAAACACTCGACACATAAATTTCTTTGCCGAGAGCCGAGGCCAGAGCACTCGGCAAAGTGCTTGCACGTGCACTGCACGTGCCACGTCCGCCGACGGCAGCGGACGTCCGTTTGGCACGTTGGCTCTTTGTCGAGTGTTTGACGCATGACACTCGGCAAAGACGTGACACGTGCCAAACACGTGCCACGGCTGCCAACGGCCGTGGGATGCCGTTTGGACTATCACATCTTTGCCGAGTGTACGACGGAGACACTCGGCAAACAATTTGAAAATATCAAAATGTTCATTAGAAACTTTGAATTCAAACACCAAAGCTTGAAAATTTGAAATACAGAAGTTATTTGGATGACTGGAATCATGCGTTTGCCGAGTGTTGCATCTCCGGCACTCGGCAAAACTACTTTTTGCCGAGTGTTTCTCCAGCAACACTCGGCAAAGAGCACCTTTGCCGAGTGTGTCAAGGGAAACACTCGGCAAAGAGTGACCCTTGGAATTTAAACTTATGTTTTTGGCCTCCAAACTTTATATTTTTTCCCGTGATATTTGTCAAAGGCTCTTTATATCTTATGTAAAGAGTGTGGCAAAAAGTTGAGACGATTTCGAAAAATTTTATATACGCCGCCGCCGGCCCGGGCCACTGGCCTCCGCCACGCCCCACGCTGCCGCCGCCCCGACTCGGCCGCCGGCCCGCGACGCCGCCGCCCCGACTCGGCCGCCGGCCCGCGACGCCGCTGCCTCGACCCGGCTGCGCTCCGCCCCGGCCCGCCGCCGCCGCTGCCCTCCGACCCGGCTGCCCTCCGCCCCGGCCCGCCGCCTCCGCCGCCCTCCGACCCGGCTGCCCTCCGCCCCGGTCCGCCGCCGCCGCCGCTGCCCGTTCCCGTAGCAGGTATGTCTTGCTGCCTATGTGGTATTGGTGGCTGTGGTAGTGGCATTTGTTCATGATTAGGTCATTCGCTCCTGAATTTTGATATGGTAGTTGTTGAATGTATATATATAGGATTGGATGATAGAATTTTGATAGGAATGATTGGAATGCTAGCATATTTCACCTCATTTGCAAAGTGGTCGGCCTCTTGTGTATGTGGTTGTCGGCCTTCGTGCCGTGGATATTCTTGTGTATGTGGTTGTCGGCCTTCGTGCCATGTGTTTTTTGTAGGATGGGTTTCAGAAACCTCCCCGTGCAAGGGAGATGCTGCCGAATTTTTAATTTGACAAAATTTTGTTTTTTTCAGGGAGAGACCCTTTGCACCGTCCTCGGCTTGTAGCCTGTAGCCGCGCCCGAAGCTCCGCCGCACGCCGTTCCCCGCCGTCTGCACCGACACGAGCGTCACCGACTCGCCCGACGTCGAGCCTGTAGGTGAGCACATGCAAAACCATACCCCCTCAGCATTTAATTCGTAGATCCATGTTTAAGTTGTGCACCTTATTCGTCTCTTGAAATTATCTTTTCCGTGTGGCTTCTTTGCCATGTTCTTGCATTTCCTACAGTAAATAAGATGATTTGACATCTTATTTACTGTAGGATACGCAAAAACATGACAAAGAATTCATACCGTACAGTTAAATTCAATAGGCCAAGATTGTGCACAACTGTGTCACGTAACCTAGTTAGGCGTCTCCCGTTCGAAAGAGATACGGTTGTGAATATGTGAATCTTTGCACATGTCTAACCGTATCTGTTTCGAATTGTCCACGTTTTTGGACAGCTCAAAGATGTGTAGATGGGTAGTTTCCATGCTCTACTCGTACCGAGGCTGAGTTTCGGCATCATCTCCCTGTTGTTCTCCGAATACACAATCTCCGTAATTGGACGTGTATTTGGAGAACAGCGGGGAGGTGCTGCCGAAATTCCGTCTTGGATACGAGTAGAGCATGGAAACTACCCGTCTACACATTCTCAGGTGGGATTAGGACCTATCTTTACCTATTACACATAAAGCTAGCATCCGGTAGATGCATTTATTATTATAAATTTGGTATGGAAGAAATTTATTTCTCGGTGATTTGTAAAGGGATGGATGACCGTGAGTGGATGTACACTGGCCGCTCAATTAAAGGTGAATGTACAGATGAATGGATTGCCAAGACTCAGGCGTTCTTGAAGCAAGCTTTTGCCAATGCGAAAGGGGTGCCAACTACTTTCTGTCCATGCGCGGTTTGCGACAACCGTAAACGCCAAACAGAAGGAGTGATGGGTAAACATCTCGTTAAGTATGGATTTACGGAGAACTATACTCGGTGGACACGCCATGGTGAAGCCATTGATAGTGTGAGAGACGAGGCCGTGAGGCAGCAGATCCAAGAGTTTGATGATGAGGCAGGGGTAGGGGACATGTTGCATGACTATGGCGAAGCACACTTCAATGATGGACCTAGGGAGGAGGAGCCGGAGGCCACTGCAAAGGCTTATTATGACATGTTGGCAGCGGCACAACAACCCCTTCACTCACACACTAAGGTTTCTCAATTGGATGCCGTTGCACGTCTGTTGGCCGTCAAGTCCCAGTTTAGCTTGGGTTGAGATGCCTTTGACCACATCGTGACAGTTTTTGGCGGCCTCCTTCCGGAAGGTCACATTCTGCCAAAGAACATGTACGCAGCATAGAAACTTCTAAATGCACTTAAGATGTCGTATCAGAAGATACATGCTTGTCCGAATGGATGCATCTTATTTAGGAAAGAATATGCGGACACAAAGCAATGTCCGAAGTACCAGGCTTCTAGATTCGTGGAGATAGTCGGTGCTGATGGTAAGAAGAAGCAAAGCAAAATACCCATGAATATCCTACGGTACCTTCCACCTATACCGAGGATCCAACGGCTTTACATGACCGAGGACTCCGCGAAACAGATGACAAGACACAAAAGTGGAGTGCGATACAATCCTGATAAGCTCGTACATCCATCCGATGGTGAAGCATGGAAGCACTTTGATGAGATTCATTGTGACAAGGCTAGAGAGGCTCGGAATGTGCGTGTTGCGTTGGCAACAGATGGGTTCAACCCGTATGGAATGACGGCTGCCCCATACTCTTGTTGGCCAATGTTCGTGATCCCACTCAATCTCCCCCCCCCCCCGGCGTCCTCTTTCAATGATAGAACATATTTTTGTCGTTAATTATTCCTAATTACCCAGGGAAAAATATGAGTGTGTATATGGAGCCTCTTGTTGATGATTTGGACCGTGCTTGGGAGGAAGGTGTATGGACATACGATCGAGCTACAAAAACAAACTTTAAAATGCATGTCTTCTACCAGTACTCCCTGCATGACCATCCGACGTATGGGATATTCTGCGGCTGGTGTGTCCACGGGAAGTTCCCATGTCCAATATGCAAGGCATCTCTGAAGTTCATCTGGCTGACCAAGGGTGGAAAATATTCATGCTTCGACAAACATCGTCAATTTCTCCCTCTTGAACACGAATTTAGACAAGATATCAAGAACTTCACGAAAGGTGTCAGGGTTCAAGACCCTGCACCACAGATGATGACAGGTGCGGATGTTCGTGCAGAGTTAGACGCTCTCGTGGTCGGGGAGGATGGCCGTTTTGTGGGTTATGGCGAGCAACATGCCTGGACTCATAAGTTAGGCCTGTGGAAGCTCCCGTACATGCAAGACCTTCTGCTTCCACATAATATTGATATGATGCACACTGAAAAGAATCTTGCCGAGGCACTTTGGGGTACAATCATGAATATTCCTGATTAAACCAAAGACAATACCAAGGCAAGAGTGGATTAGCAGCGGTTATGCAATAGACCGAAGCTAAATATACCACCTCCCAGGGACGGCAAAACATGGAAAAAACCGAAGGCCGATTTCGTTCTCGATAATGACCAAAATAAGGAAGTGCTAAGTTGGTTCCAAACATGAAAATTTCCTGATGGGTACGCAGCAAATTTGAAGAGGGGAGTGAACTTACTTTACGAATCAACGGGCTCAAGAGTCATGACTACCACATATGGCTTGAGCGGCTTCTTCCGGTAATGGTTCGAGGCTATGTCCCCGAGCATGTCTGGCTAGTGCTGGCAGAGTTGAGCAATTTCTTCCGCCAACTATGTGCTAAGGAAGTATCGAAGACCATGCTTGCAGAAAAGGAAAAGCTTGCTCCCATGTTGCTATGCAAGTTGGAGAAGATATTTCCACCGGGTTTTTTCAACCCGATGCAGCATATGATTCTGCACCTTCCGTATGAGGCACGAATGGGAGGGCCTGTGCAGAATCGCTGGTGCTATCCAATTGAGAGATGCCAAAAGGTTCTTTGAACTAAATGCAAAAATAAATGCAACATTGAAGCTTCTATTGCAGAGGCTTACATTTTGGAGGAGGTGTCAAACTTCACAACGAAGTATTATGCTGACAACCTCCCTAGCATGCACAATCCACCGCCTCGTTACAATGTTGGCGAAGTTGAATCGAACCTCAGCCTTTTTCGAGGGCAACTAGGAAGTGCAAGTGAAGGCACCAACAAAAACTTGACAAATGCAGAGTGGCGCGCTATCATGCTTTATGTGCTCACCAATCTATCCGAAGTTGAGTCATACATGCGGTAAGTTCAGAACAATCTTGTTTTCGAGTACCTAGCCACTATTCTGCATCCAACACTCTTGTTTCTCGTTCATACAGGGAATTTCTTGATCAATTCTGGCGTAATAGGAGGGCTCCTACCACGCACGAAGTTGATGACCTTCTTAAACATGGAAACCCAGATTTTATTTCTTGGTTCAAACAGAAGGTACACTTAATTTCAGTCTTGTCCTAAATTTAACATTACTGAAGTCATGTCATTAATATAACAAACTATCCTGGTCGAACTCGCAGGGCCAATCCGATGGGTCTATGAGTCCCGAGTTGAGACAGATCGCCGATGGTTGTGCGTATAAGGTCAAGTCATTTACCGGATATGACGTGAATGATTATCGTTTTCGCACAACAAGTCATGAGGCGAGGATGCCCAATCGAAGGACTACAAATACCAGAGTTTATGCTCCAGGCTCTGATGGGTTCGATTACTATGGGAGACTTGAAGAAATATACGAGCTTAATTTCGGTGGAAGCAAACCTCTTTCTCCTGTTATCTTCAAATGTCATTGGTTTGATCCTTCAGCGGTGAGACAGACCCCTAGTCTTGGGCTAGTCGAAATTCGACAATCATCTGTCTTACCTGGAGACGATGTCTATATAGTGGCTCAACAGGCCACCCAGGTGTATTATTTGTTCAACAGGCCACCCACTACCGAGGCTCAACAGGCCACCCGCCTCTTTAGACCTGACGATGTCTATACACTGGATACGCCCTTTGTTCTTCCTTGTGTCACTATTGGCCTTCAAGTTCAGATATGTGCCTGCAAAAACAAATATAGAACAGATGCCTGCACAAACAAATAGAAGCATATCTGAATGTCACTGAAACGAACCGGAATCTCAACGACAAGAATCCGACACCCTGTACCCTCGAGATAGTCCCAGGAATAGCAGCTATCTCGTACAGATCTCATCTCAGTCGAATATCACATCCATACAGCGATAAAAGAGATCCAAACATGACGTATATAAAACATAGCGTCTGGTACAAGCCCTCTGGGCTAAATCGACAATAAGAAACAGCTACGCAGTGGTAGCTAGAGCATCGGGGTCCACTCCACCACAGGTAACCTTGAGCGTAGCGCGCACCCTTCAGTCGTACCAACCGTCCTGGTTGAACTCACGGTCGGAGTCTTCACCTGCGTACCCAAAGTCTGTCCCCAAGGAATTGGGACAGGTCCACGTCACCAACCATATATGCAGCAAACTTTATAGTGGCCTAGCTAGTAATAAAAGTATTCAAGGGAATAAGCCGGGGTTTCCTATGCGCAGTAGCAATAAACCCAAGTTCAACTCGGCACCAACTCCTTTCCTCACCAGAGAGATCTCACTCCCCAAAATCACCATCAGCCTCACAACCACATCGGGCTCGCCCTGTCTCAACAGGTTCCCGCAATCATCATCCACCAACGCCTTTCACTCGCTAGTCGACTCTGTGAGCTCCCTCCCCACCTTGTCTCACCAGCAACGCTGGACCAACCTCTCATATCCCAAACCAAGGAAGAGGTAAGAAAGCAGATACCCGGGCTAATCTAGACGATATCAGAAGGGTCGTCCATAACCGTGGACACGGCTATACATATAGTTTTCACTCTGCAGAGCTTGCGCTCCTGGAACCATCCGGGTTGCAGACGGTAATGAGCCGTCTTGAGACACAGCCCATAGCAAAGACCCTAAGAAGTAACGGTGCCATATTGTCTCCCTGGGCTCGGGAAACAATCTGAGCTAACAGCTGCCCCAGGGTCGTGAAACCTTCCCACCGGGGCCAGTCGGGGGCCGTGGTAAATCATGGAGAGTACGCCGCAACGAGTCCCCCTTACACATATCAAACTCAAATCTCCTACAGGTCTGGCACCGCACTAAGTAGGCTTGCTGGAACCCTCCCCATTCTGGGTAGACGGTGAGCACTGTAAATCCCACTAAAAGCCGTCATCGACACGATCCTTAATTGTCGGTAAAGCGAGTATCAGCATCATAAAGCGATCCGTCGCAACGGTCCGCAATCGGCACCCATTATAGGTATAGCCGCCCAACTCCTCGAAAGTAACCAAAGTAACCATGTACCCGCAATAGGTACTCCGTAGGGACTGCCCGAGTGCAGCCCCCAAGCACCCCAATCAAACGATCGGGTTATTATCACTCGCTTACACCGCCTAGCTGCACTACACCTCCCATACCACCCATAACTCACGCCAAGAAGATCAGATCACAACCATCCCAACACATGCATCGCATAGCATATAATATTCAGTGGATGATAGGATGGCAAGGTAACATGATATAAACAATGGCGGTGCAGGTTTATCATGCGAGTAAGGTAAAGCGCTAGCATACTAGTTTGCATGTCTAATAGGTATTTCAGAGAATGGTCGGGCGTGAACCTGGGCAAAAGTCTTCATCCTCGTCAAAGCTGTTGTCGTAGTGGTCCGGCTCCTCCTGGCTCTCTAGAGCTCCTAGGGTTGCGGAAAAATAAATAAGGCGCGGCTACTATCAAAGAAACACCGAAACAGCGAGGAAAGGAGACCCAAAGAACACCAAACTCTATTCTAACGCGTAGGTCATGATTTTAGAAAAATATAGAAACTAGTTTCATATTTTTCTGAGCTACGGTTGATTTATTATGAAATTTCCAAGTTTAAATTATTTTCTGAAAATATTAAATAATTTCCCAAAAAAGAATATCAGACAAAAATTAGCCTGCTGACGTCAGCATGACGTCATGCTGACGTCATCAGTGGGCCAGCCCTATGCTGACGTCATCATGGGCCCGGATGACGTCTGTAGGGTCGAGATGGCGGACTAGAGGGGGGTGAATAGTCCTTTCTAAAAATTTACCGCGCCGGCTAACCGAATCAACAGCGGAATTAAAACTATCGATCTAGCCAAGACTTCACCCTTCTATCTATGTTCACTAGCACCTTATAAAAGATCATAATCAAGCAACTAAGGTGCCAAGCTAGCACGAGCTCACCTAATTAATTCTAGGAGCAAGGTCACACAAACCTATGCCACTAGTACTTCACACACCGGGGAGCTCCTAGACAACTAGTAAGCAAAAGCATAAAGCTCCTAAGCTCACTAGCAATGCTCAATGGACAAGACTACACAAGTCTAATCCAAAGGCTCAATTTACTTAGGTACACAAACTAAGTAAAGAAACTAATTAAGCTACACAAGCTAATTAGTCACAAGATCACTACTTCTAGCTACACAAGCAAGAAGAAAATTAGCAAGCTACACAAGCCAACTAATTATAAGAGCAATCACACAAGCACAAGTGTAAGGATATAAATACAATGCTTGTGATTAAGAAGCGCAAACCACCGAGAAGAGTAGACAAGTTGACACGGTGATTTTTATCCCGAGGTTCACTTGTTTGCCACCAAGCTAGTCCTCGTTGTGTCGACCAACACCTCGATGGTTCTTGGGCAAAGCTCGCAAGCCGCTGGCCACTCCCGGGCACACCAAGACACCACTCACAAGTGAGGTAACTCAATGACACGCTCCACTAGAGTTGCTCTTCGCGATCCCCGCAGGGTGAGCACAATCCCCCTCACAAATCCTTCTCCGGAGCACCGCACAATCTCCTTGCGTGCTTCAACGGAGCCTCAATCCACCAAGCCATCTAGGAGGTGGCAACCTCCAAGAGTAACAAGCAAACCAACTTGCAACACGAACACCTAGTGCCACTCGATGCAATCTCTCAAAGCAATGCACTAGATTCGCACTCACTCGCAATGGATTCGCAATCTTACAACAAGAAGTGAGTTAGTAGACTCCTAAGGCAAGCACAACCATAGGAAACACATTCCCAAGGTGCTCAACCCCCTCAAAGGCCCGGGCACCCTTCTATTTATAGAGGGGAGGAGAAAACTAGCCGTTACATGCTTTTCCCGAGCTCTAACGGCTACCGCGGACCGTCCGCAGTGAATTCTCGGACCGTCCGTCATTCAAAAACTAGCCGTTGGGGAAAGACCCGTTCAGAATCGTGCACGACGGACCGTCCGCCTGGTCCACGCGGACCGTCCGAGCTAGAATTACAACGGCTATGAAGCACTGCCAGAGTGTGTTAGAGTCGACCGTTGGGGCTCTGCGGACTGTCCGCCATGCACCTGCGGACCGTCCGCAAGTACCACGGACAGTCCGCCAGAGTAGGCCGGACCGTCTACCCGCAACAGCTCTAGCTCCTGGAGAAAATGAGCGAAATTACTGACCGTCCGCGACGAATCATGGACCGTCCGCGAGATCACTCCAAGTCAAAACACGTGGGCCCGGGTCAACACCAAATGCGGACAGTCCGCCTACGAACCGCGGACCGTCCGCGGTCAGATCGGACCAGTCCGAACTATCCGCGGACTGTCCCCGCGGACCGTCCGCGCAGTCTCCGCGGACCGTCCGCCACCCTATTTTCAGCACAGCCGGCGCTCGGTAAAACGCCCATAACTTTTAGCTCCGATGTCCAAATTAAGTGATCTTGAACTCTATGGAAAGCTCATTCAGAGGGCTATCCATCCCAACTGAATACTTGACCCAAAACACTTTGGATCAAAGCAGAATTGCAAACCAAGATCACACTAAGCTATAACCATCAACCAAACTTCAACCCCTTTGCAAATGTGCCAACTCCATAAGTGTACCATCTTATGTGTGAGTGAGTTAGCATTTTCACAAACATTTCTCAAAGGGTTTTTCACTCTCTTCACCACGCCACTCGATCTTAGCAACATCGCAAAGTTAGATCTCTCAAGTGGCACTAGATGACCGATATGCAAACAAGTTTGCCCCTCTTGATAGTACGGCCATCTATCCTAAATCCGGTCATAAACTTCTCTACTCACCTATGACCGGTTAAATGAAATGCCTATTGGTTATACCTTTGCCTTGCGCATTCCATTCCACCTTCTCCCATGTTGATGCAACACATGCACCAACATCATCACAAATGATATGATCCACTTCATATCATCATGACACATATTGGTTCATCGATCTTGACTCCACTTGCTTTTCACCGTTGCAACGGTCCATCGGCGCCAAGTCATTGCTCAAGCATCCCGCCACGCGGTCCAGTGTTTAGCCTCTAACTTGCCCTTCACACTTGCAACCGGTCCATCAAACCAAGTCTTGTCTTGATCTTCTCCACTTAGTCACATGACTCAATGTCATGTCCCATATGCAATGAGCTCCTTCATCACATAATCACCTGTGGACTAATCACTTGTGTATTTCACTTAAACACATATTAGTCCACCTAAGTTGTCACTCAATTACCAAAACCAAACAAGGACCTTCAAGCGTTGACTCGGTCAACATTGACCAGTCAACGGTCAGCGGGGTCAGTAGTTAGTGGGGCCCACTGGTCAGCCTAATCCTCCCTATGACAGGTGGGACCGGGCTGTCAGCGCAGTTAAAAAGAAAAAGAAAAAGAAAATGAGATAGCTGGGCTAGAATTGGGCCGAAAGGAGCGGGCCGGCCCAACAGGCTTGGGCCTTTGGCCCACGAACACGTGGAGTTCGGTTCGGCTCAGGTGGTTGCGGTCCACTACGGGCCGAGAGACAGGTTCACGGTGCACCGGGTTCATGGGATCTGGCTGTGGCTGCAGGGATTCTCTGTGGTTGTGCGTGTGTCGACTCCATGTGGTCTTCGGTGTGGCTTCGGCCTCCGGCATGATGAAGGTGGGAGCTTGGCTAGGATTTTGGCTTCCCGACGCGAGCGGCGGCGGCGTGGCTATGGCGCCACGGCGGCCGACGACGCGCGGGTGGAAGACGGCTTGGAAACGGCTCGACTGGGAAGGCTCGCGCACGCGTGACACCAGTGAGTGCTGGAACGCGATGTCGCGGCCCTGGTTGGGTGCGCGTGCGCGGGCACACGGTTGCCCGTGGCCGCGACACGGCCTTGGCGTTCGCGCGCGGCGAGCACAGCTCGGCCGCGGCGGCCTCGGCTGCAGATCAAAGCGACGGCGGTTTGCGGGGTGCGACAGCGGCGCGACGAGATCCTGCACAAAAGGATGGCCACGGCTCGAAGGCCGGGTCCCAGAAGGGCTAGAACGGTGGCGCGGCGGCGACATGGCCGAAAACAGAGGAAGAAAGGGGAGCGGTGGTGCCGGCTCACCTTGGGTCAAGAAGATGATCGCAGCAGCTCGACGTAGACTCGCAGTACTGCGGCGTCTCGTCGGTGTCCCTGGTCTGGTTCCTGCTCGTCGGCTCCATGGGCTGCGGTGACCTTGGCTTGGCGACGGCGCGACGGCGGAGCGGCTAGCTCCACCTCCACTTCTTCCTTGCGGTTTCCTCTCCTCCTCTTCCCTCCTCTCTTCTCCTCCCCTCCTCTCTTCTTCTCCTTGCTGGTGAAGAAAACCCCAAGGGGGGTGTGGCGGCTCAAAGGAGGAAAGGGCTCCCCGGCTGGGGTTTTATAGGGTGGCCGCGCTAGGGTTCAGGGCTTGGACGGCTGGGGCAGCTTGGCGTCCGTGCCGGGGCCACGCGTCGTGATCGCGACGGGCCGCACAGCGCTCGCGCTGGGATTGGCCGGGGCTCCTCTGCTTTTCTCCGGGCGCAGAGGAGGAGGCGTGGGGAAGAAGGGGGAATAGTGCGGTGGGGCCCGCACGTCAGCGAAAGGAAGGAGGGGAAGGGAACGCGGCGGCGACGCGGCGTTTGGCTGGGCCGCAGCTGGGCCGGAAGGCTGGCTGGGCTGGTTTGGGAAAAAGTTGAGGGTGGTTTTCTGGACTTGTTTTGGAGATTCAGCCCAAGGAGATTAGACAGGTTTGAGAATTAGTTTAGTTAGCTTTTGTTTGAATTCAAATCTAGAATTTGAATTTAAACACAACCAAAAATCCAATAAAACCAAAATAACTCCAAATCACCACTAATTGATCCTTAGCACTTCAAATTAATTTTAAATAAATTTTAAATTTGCCTAAGAGCAAAGAGGGTAATTAGAGAACATTCCTATATGTTGGTTTGCATGCACAACAATTCACCAAAAATTTTAAAATCCTCATTTTTGCATTCAACAATTCCTATGGAAATTTTAGGGATGTTACAATCACATTCATTTTCCAAAATAGAGAATAGAATATCTGAATGTAGTGCAAAAAGAAAGTTACAAAATGACGAAAGTTACATTCTATGGACTGTCTTTTTTTATGATTGCTTCTTGTATGCATAAGTTACTTCCTGCATTTGTAATTTAACTTGGTGTCATTTATGCCTAAGTTACATTCTGTTCAACTACATTTCCTGGAATATGACCTCCTATATGCATAAGATACTTTCTCAATGAATAAATTACTCCATGCACATACTTCGATTGTGACAAAAAAAGCTATTTGTTGTACAGGTTCATTGATGGATTTTTTTGACCTCAACTTAGAAGCAACAAAGAGTTATTTGGAGCAGCAACAGAATGAAGAAAAGTACAAGCTACTTGTTATTTAAACAAGAAAGTGCAGCTTTGGTTGATAGGACTACACAAAACACAGGGAGTACAATGTTGTTGCAAATGCTACTAGAAAAACTCTACCAAGTACTGACTGCATAGACACAAGGCCATAGGGGCAGCCGTGTCAAAAAAAAAAGGCCATAGGGGCAGCCGTGTCAAAAAAAGAAAGGCCATAGGGGCAGCAGATTGTATAGATCAAACAACATCAATTTAAGATGCTCTAAATCTACAACAAAAGGGACATTGAGGGCAGTAGCATGACTACATTCAACACAACTAAATGTGAAGCGAATGCGAAACATGAAACCTTCAAATAGGAGCAGATCAAACAACTATTGTGAGAGGCGCTAATGACCAAAATGGATACTATATGAACAAAAAGATGAAGTAAAAACAAATGACCAAATAATGCAGGTACATAGTGCAAGACTCATACATAAATTCAAAACCATAGTGACAAGTCACATATATTAATTTCTAAGACAAACAAGAGCTATATAGATATAATATGAACTACTAGCGCAACAACAATAAAATTATTCTTTATAATTCAAATAAGTGACAAGTTAGTTTCTATCTCTTGTAAAACACTGGTAAGTTACTTCCTAAAGACACATAAGTCGTGACAAATTACTTCCTGATTGATATTAGAAAGGGATGAGCTAACGTGTCACTGGTTTTAGAAATATTGACCTACATAGCCCAAGTGCTACTTCTCGGATTTTGTTTGTTCCTTCGATAAAATTAGTGTAGTTATATTTCTCAGATTGTACTGATCAATCACAAGGCCTTAGGGGCAGCTGATTGCATAGATCAAACAACAACAGTTAAAGATGCTCTAAATCTACAGCAGAACGGACTTTTAGGGCAATAGTAGTTAAAAATGATTTTAATATGTTGCATGTTGATCTATATGACTGCATACAAGTAAATTCAGATAAAACATATAGTTACTATACAATAAGGTTTCTTTTTAAATACTATGGTTAGTTTCACAAATTTAGATAATAACTTGCATCAAATACTTATATTTCTTTTTAATAATGGTAAATATGGTAGATCCTCTTTAATTATTATTAAAATTATGATAGGGCGATCGAAAAGCGCTTAATGTTCTAGGATTGATTAAAACCAGCTCCACTTTGCTCTCACCACATTCGTTCCTGCAAAAACATGGCTATGTGTTGGACTGCGGTGTCATGTACACTAGCATCATCGCACAGAGCGCGTCGTGGACCATAGGAGCTTGAGCCAATCATATGCTTCACATTTGCATGCATGCATTAGACATGGGGCCCACATCCAAAGGAGAGAGAGGAAAAGACCGGTTAGTGATGTCAGATTTGGTGCAAAAGAAAAAAAATCTGTACTTCCTAAACAAAATATCCAAATAAAAATTCGATTGTGTCATTGTGTTTCTCATAACCGGGCCTTTAAAATAAGACCAACCCTACTATATTGAGAAAAAATATTATAAAACATTCTTGTAAAGATAGTATATTTTCACAATTTTTTCTTACTTCAAAGATTTCATTTTAAGGAAAAATCCATTTTACTACCCTCATCTAGCTATTTTGTCCACTTAACCCCCTCAACAAAAGTTAGGCTCATTTTACTCATCTAAATTAAATTAATTGGTTCAATCTACCCCTAATGAGATTAGCTAATGTCATAGCTGGTGGATCTCTAATTGACAATGCCAACTTAGACTTCATAGGGTTAGATGGCTCTTGCCCTTGTCAAACTATCTAGCCTTAGGGTTTGGGGTAATGGTATGATTTAACCATGCCATTTGGATTAGAGAATGTTAATGTTGTGAAACAAAAGCTATTCAAAATGTCTCCATCAATTTGACTCATGAGAGTAAAGAAACAACGGTTCATTAGAAATTTAGAAATACTTTATATGTACTTTTGATTTTAGTGAGAACAAATATTTATGCAAATAACTTTTACACCTGGGGCTAGGCCTACTACATCTGATATACATGGGCTACACATAGGCTAGTATATACAGAGGGGTACTAAGTGTTACGTGGGGCAGACCCGGGCTACAGCCCCCCCAGTCCGGGTCTTGGATACGCTCCTGGGTGACACTTCTCACCTGGCCAACCTTCAGATATTCTGCTGGTGTTCTCACTAGTAGATTTGTATATGTTGTGTTTTCTTGATGAAAACATATGACGCTTCTTCAAGGATGCAACATTGGTAAAATTGAACTCACTGTTGAGTGGGATTGGCTGCCCTTTGGAGGTGGTTATTCGGGTGATGTCTTTGAGATTGTGGAACTGCAGATGATAGAACGTGCTCATGGACATGAAGCACTTGCGAAGTACTCCCATCGGGTGAAGAAAGATCCTCGTAGAATCATCGCGGCCCTCCATTGTATTATTTTTGCTATTTCAGAAGCTAAGTGTTTCCTAAGTTGGTTGAAGCATGATCTCCTGGTCTTCTACACTGACACAAAAACAGTAGTGGGCACCTTCTTCGGCGTTCTATTATGCAACTGGAGTAAAGTTAGTAAAGCAGTACTAAGAGGGCCTGAAGCTTTTGAACAGTCTTCCGCTACCTCACCTATGGTGATTCTTTTGCGGCCATCTGTGTTGCCCGCAACAACAAGCTGAAGCTGAAGTGATCAACAGTGACAGCTGCAGTGGTGGTAGCAGCAGTAGCAGCAAAGGCAAAGAAGCAGGTAGTGTTGCCGCTTCTCCTCGACTTCGCCGACATCAAGAATGAGGAGGAGGAAGAAATTCATCACCTACGAGGAGTTGCAGATTGAAAGGATAGCAAGGAGGAGGACCTACGAGTGCATCTGTACCAGAGGAAAGGTGAGGAGGAAGAGCTTGGTTGGGCTGCATGCACTGCTGGTTGACACATGCATCGCTGGGCCAATCAAGAGACACATGCATCGCTGGGCCAGCGACAACTGGGGTAAAGAAAAGGCCGGCAAATGATGATGTCTTATACATACAGTTCCGTGAAACAAAAGTTTAAAGAAAGAAAACTCTATAATTTATTAAGAATGCATGCAAATCAAAATTTAATTGGGTCGTTGCATTTCTCATAACGAGTGCTTCGAAATAAGACCACACTTGACTATATTTAGATGAAATTATTTTGAAACATTCTTTTTAGATGTAGTATAATTTCAATTTTTCTTATTTGGGAAAATCCATTCTAGAAAATACAATGGTGCAATTGTATTTCAATTTAAATGTTTGGTTTGAAAACATGGTTCTTTTATTTACATGCTTATTTTGTTCTATTTCTTAGGCCATATATGTAGCATGCGTCTTTCTTCTGTGAAACATTGATCTATAGTTGTATCTGTCACTCCTATTGACCCTTCGAAAAAGAGCGAGAGTGTGGAAGTAACATGTGCCCGGCTCCAACGTTTCGCCGGGAGTCTGAGACAATGTTTAGTCCTAAGATGTATCTAGGTTGATGCTCACGCGGGAAACTTGACACGATCGACAACACACTAGACCTAAACTATCCCTAAGTTATTTTAGCATAGATTGTTGCTGCCGAGCTTAGAAGAAGATGGCCTAAAAAATGATTTTAATATGTTGCATGTTGATCTATATGACTGTGTACAAGTAAATTCAGACAAATATATAGTTACTGTACAATAAGTTTATTTTTAAATATTATAGTTAGTTTCACAAATTCATATAATAATTTGCATCAAATACTTATATTTCTTTTTAATAATGGTAAATATGGTGGATCATCTTCAATTATTATTAAAATTATGATAGGGCGATCGAAGAGCGCTTAATGTTCTAGGATTGATTAAAACTAGCTCCACTTTACTCTCACCACATTCGTTCATGCCAAAACATGGCTATGTGTCGGACTGCGCTGTCATCGTGCACTAGCATCATCGCGCGTAGAGCGCTCACGTTGCACCATAGGAGCTTGAGTCAATCATATGCATCACATGCGCATGCATGCATTAGATATGGGGTCAACATCCAAAGGAGAGAGGAAAAGACCGATTAGTCATGATAGGATTTGGTCCAAAAAAAATCTGTAGTTCCTAAACAAAATATCTAAATCAAAATTCAACTGTGTCTTTGTGTTTCTCATAATCGGGCCTTTAAAATAACACCAGTCTCACTATATTACGAAAAAAAATCTGAAACATTTTTATAAAGATAGTATATTTTCATAATTTTTCTTACTTCGAAGATTTCTTTGTAAGAAGGAAAAAATATATTTTACTATACTCATCTATCTATTTTTGTCCACTTAACTCCTCAACAAAAGTTAGGCTCATTTTATTCATCTAAATTAAATTAAGGGAGAGGAATTGGACAGAGTGATTGGCATTGTTGTATGCCACGGCCTGGTCCTCTGGGCCTTGATATCTTGGGTTGGGCTTCGGAGCTATTTTACTTGATGGGCCGGTAGTGGACTCTACCACCTTCCTGAATTTCTCCCCAAGAAAGCTTGGCCTTGGGGGAGCCCAGCGATGCAGAGGTCGTGGCAATAGCCGTCTCCACGGAATTTTTTCGTCCCACCACGCAGGCCGCCGCCGCCGCCAATCCCGCCCGCCGCACGCCGCCGTCGTGAACCCGCCGGCTCCCGACTGCACCGCACGATGAGGTCGCTGCGAGCGGCGCAGACCCTTGCTTCACGCTCCCTCCTCTCCGCTCGCGCGCTCCACGGCGCGGCCTCCCCTGCGGCGGCCGCCGCCGCGGGCGCGCGGCGGTGCGCGCCGCTGGTGCCGCCGCCCAGCTTACCGCCCCCGTCCTCGAGGGCGATGCCGGCCGGGGTCGCTGGCGCCGTTTCCTTCTCACTTACCTTCGCTACTGTAGCGGCGGCGGAGGCGAAGGCGAAGGAGCGGCCGCCAACGGATCTGCTGCCGCAGAATGTGGTGCTATACCAGTACCAGGCGTGCCCATTCTGCAACAAGGTCAGAGGTGAGTCTTTCTTTCGTTGCTCCAGTCTCGCGATTCCGGTGCCGCGGCCCTTCCGATCTATGATACGTTTGGAATAAGTAGTCGCTGTAGATACTTCCGGAGTCAAGGAGATTTTATTTTTGTGGCCATACAAATTATCACTACTTGTACTAGTATGTCATTGCAATTGCTACTAAAGTCCAGTGAGGGACATCGACTTGATGGAGAGCTAGCTTCACTATTCACCCTCTTGATCTTTATCTGAAAGCAAATAGACAAATAGAAGGCGAGATTGTTTATGGCTATATGAAGATTTTTAAAGGTGCATTGTGTTAAATCATCAGTTGCCGGATGCTTTGCTCTTTTTGCTCGTAGATGCATATAAAATAGACAAAATTGATTTAACTTACAATCTAGTAAATTCAAGAACAATAGAAATTCTAGTAAATTCATTGCAAAAGTGCATCACCACTGGGAGGACTGCTAGTTTGCTGAAGATTGTTGTATCAATGCTGGTTATAACATTGCATCTACGAGAACAATAGAAATTGTCTGATTGAGAACAATATCTTGTTCTGTTCTTCAATTTTGATGTTCCCACTGCCATGACATTAACCTTTTCTCCATTGCCTTCATATCAGCCTTTTTAGACTATCATGATATACCATACAAGGTTGTCGAAGTTAATCCATTGAGCAAAAAGGAAATCAAGTGGTCTGATTACAAGAAAGTCCCTATATTGACAGTAGATGGTGAACAGCTTGTTGATTCATCAGGTTACACTTTTTTGCTCTTTTGTCAATTTTATGTTGTTGTAGTTGCAAACCTCATGTTATTTTTAACATATTGGCTACACAATGAATTCCTTTTGCATTTCTGTGTTCTTCTTTGCAGATATAATTAATATACTACAAGGCAGGATCAGACCTGATGATGGACTCACAAATGAAGATGAAGCAAAATGGCGAAGGTATTATCATTACTTTATTAATTGCCTGTGCAGTTAGTATGCTTGCTATGATTTCTTGGTGTTGATTCTCTCACCATTTAGCATTTGTGTTATAGCGTTCTTTGCTTTTAATTTCTGTACCATTGCTAAATTTCTGGTGAGCCCATATTTGGGAGGTTGGAAGGAATGTAGTTCTTTTTTAACTGATTTCTCTTTTAGTAGTAGTACCGGCCTCTTATTGCTCTTAACCTTTATGCACAAGTCCATTTTATTTGTCTCTGGGAATTGCAGGTACAGACTTTGATTAGTTAGATGAAACTTACTTAACAAACATAATATTAAACAAAACAAAATGCAATTTAAATTTAAATTGGTAAATTTCGGGTTCTTCCTGGAAATGTTTGCAAATAACTTTTTTTCTTAACTCCATGCATCCACACATGTTTGAAAAAACTTGTGCTAACCAGCTGCCTGTTCACCATACTGCCCATTGGGGTGAACTGGTATTCTATGGTAATCAGTTTTTTAACCCTGCTTTCTCAACACTATCTGCATAATTATGCCCAAAACCAGTACTTAAAAAAAGGCAGTGCCTATGCACTAGGCGGTGCAAACCTATGCTTAGTGAGAGGCATTTTTCTGTGCAGTTTTCTATATTTGATTTGTTTATTGTGTTGATATGCCAAAAGCACAGCTGACTAGCGCTAAGGAGCCTGACCACCCACCTAGAGTCTTACACTTTTCGAAACATTGCTAGGCCGACTTGCTTGTCCAATATTTCTTTCTTTTTTCTTCTAATATTTTTTCATTGATCTAGGTGGGTTGATGAGCACCTTGTGCATGTCTTGTCTCCTAACATATATCGGACAACTTCAGAAGCTCTAGAATCTTTTGATTATATTGCAAAACATGGTAAGATAAGGTCTCAATTCTGTTCTTTGTATCCTTCTATGATTCCTTTCTTTTCATACTTTTAGTTTTAAAGGTGCATTTTCAATTTCTTTTCCTCTCCCACAAAATTGAAATGGTTGAGGTGAGGACTGACCCCATCACTGAATACATGTGCAAATTTAAGCTCATGATTCTAGTTATTTGGGTGATATCTGCTTGCAATCAAGCCGATAGGAAGTTGTGAAATTCTGAATTCCATAATGAACAATGATGAGAAACGTATCTACATCAAATCAGAGTATAATTTTGCTTGCTCTTTATTGAGGGATAATGAGGGATCTGGATAAATCTTTCATTGTTAAACACACTTGTTTCTTCTTGCCACTCCCGAATCTGGTCCCATTTCATTTTATTTCAGTTACCATCATTCCACAGTATTGGCTGCTACTATTGAGGATTTTGGCTGCCCCATTGATTTTCAGTTTCTATGATGACAGTCCAACACGATCTTCAGTGGGGTCCTGTGCCATCACCTTTTTTCCCTCACCACACGAATAAAATAGTCACCCATCTTCTACAAGTCATTTCCCTCATCAGGTCGTGCCATGAGAAAGATGCAGTTGTGTCTTTATGGAGCTAAAAATCCACCTAGTGAGAACGTAAAGGAATATTCGAATTTCTATGCCTTAGAGAGTCAGAGATTCAGAGTAGGGTCCAGAAAATGTAGGGTGCTCTGCTGGGTTGTGCCTTACTGGGTGCAAGGGTACATTAAATGTATTACAGAATATTCAAAATTTGTGTCCTGTTCACGTTAACCTCCATATGAATACAATTGTCAAGCCTTCTTCTATACCTTGGAAAAACTGAAGGACAAGACATAAGAGAACCATTAACTTTTTTTTATCCATTTACTTTTTTTTATCTATTTTTTTTATCTCAAGAGAAAACCTATTTTGGAAGTTGCAGACTCAGTGTTAACCATGGTAGCAATCATGTCTAGTGTAAGAAGCATAATTTTCTCTTTGGTGGTTACATCTAACAGCTAGCAACTCTTCATAACTTTGCAGAGATATTGCACTTAATCTTCATCTTACTTTATTTGACATCTGCACATACATCAAATTACTTGTTTGTTTTTGCTTTTTGTTTGATGATTTTATATCGGCTCAGAAATACCAGCACATTCATCAAATTGCTTTGATGTTTTGCCTTTTTTTTAATTTGCTCTGTACACAATATATGACACAAACACTTTGATCCTGTGAACCCTACATACAAACACCATAATAGTCTCGTCTTGATCATTGATGAACCTTGATTGCAATTTGTGCCTAATGCATTTTGCAAATAAACACATTTTTCTAATACGAACTCTCAATACTGTCTCATACATAGAAAGGTTGTTTCCTGTACATGTCTGTCCAGAAAAATGACTGCAGTTTTGGTTCTCTGTTATCTCTGCAGTGAGTCTACATATTGAAAAAAATATATTAGATCATACTGTACCAACTGATGTGATGGCTACTCAAATTTACTTGTCTTGTGCGTGACATTATTTCACTACTTGTTTCACAAACAATATGCACTTATCCTCTAAACCTTTGTGATGCAGGTAATTTCAGTTTTACAGAGAGGTTTGCTGTGAAGTATGCTGGTGCTGCGGCCATGTACATGGTATCAAAGAGGCTAAAGAAGAAATACAATATAACTGATGAGCGTGCTTCGTTGTATGATGCTGCGAACACATGGGTCGAAGCCCTGAATGGAAGAGATTTCCTAGGTACCCTATTTATTCATCATTTGCAAAAGAAGAATAAAATGCATACAAACAGGGAAATAGCATAAATAAGTCGATTTTCTTGAAACAGTAGTAACTGTGCGGTTGATTTGTCATATTTGTCCAGGTGGTTCCAAGCCTAACTTGGCAGACCTTGCTGTCTTTGGTGTTCTGAGACCTATTCGGTACTTGAGATCAGGAAAGGATATGGTTGAGAATACTAAAATCGGTGAGTGGTACCAGCGCATGGAAGATGCAGTTGGAGAACCATCAAGAATCGATGAGTAGAAGGAAACTATAGTTTTGACATCGCCAAACTATTCAAAATTTTGCTAAAATTGAAGTGTATGAAATAATTAATGCTCTCCCATATACAAAGCACGGAGGAAGCGTGTTTTGACCTGGAGCGGTTGTTTGTGCTCTGACAATGTGCTCCACCATATTCTAGTATTTTTACCACGGAGGAACCGAGTATTTGACCTGGAGACATGGTTGTGGTGATATATGGTCCGATGATATGCTCTGACCTTGGAGGCTTAAAAAATGTCGGAGGAAGACAAACTAAGGTGAAATGCGGATGGAATAGATTGTTCAATTGAGGGAAGGCAGGATTAGCTTCTGTCGAACCTCCCAAACAACCCGCACACACGGAGCACAACGCATGTCGTTAGACTACATCAACGGATGTTGCCGTCTTTAGCCTTCACCGTGGCTACTATTTTTACCCAGTGTAAGTGAGTTTGAACCTCGCTCGTTAAACTAGGATACCTTAGGATTCCTAGCTCACTTCAATTTGTTTGAGCATGACTGTTCACCCACCAAATACGATTAAAGCGTAGTATCAGTTCTCACCAGACATTACCATATCCTACATCCTGAAACCACCAGAAGAATGCACCATAGCCGTGTCAATATGTACATGTCAGAGCCGCGAGGTAAACCACGCTCCCAAGTCCTGCTAGGCTGTTCATTTGGCTGGTGCTGAGTTGTTCTGAGAGAAAAGTACTGGTGGCTGATAAGCTAGACGAACAGGCCGCATGCTCGCATGGACATTTTCACATTCCGCTCGCACTCTTTGGCAGTTGATCCGATCCTCACCTTCAAGATAAATTCATGTTCTTTTTTCTCTCAACAGATCATGATTCAAAATGGTAGGGATGGATATTACCATTAATATTACCTCCGTTCTAAATTACCATTCACTGAATTTTTCTCAACACTTTTGACCATTCCTCTTATTTAAAAAAATTATGTAAGTACCATTTTTTATTTGTGATTTAGTTTTCCATAAAAATACTTCAATTATGACTTATAAACTTTTGAACAAAAAGAATGGTTAAACGTTAATGTGGAACGGAGGTTGTAACAACCCTGAAATTCCTATAGGTTTTGTTGAGTGCAAAAATTCGAATTTAAAAATTTTTGGTGGAATTGTGTGCATGCTAACAAACATATAAGAGTGTCTTCTATTTGCTCCCTAAATTCTTAGTCAATTTAAATTCAAATTTAAAATAAATTTGAAGTGCTAAGGATGAATTAGTGTGATTTGGATTTAATTGGATTTATTTGGATTTTTGGTTGGTTTGAATTCAAATTCTAGATTTGAATTCAAACTCTAATTGACTAAACTAATTTCCAATCCTACTAACTGTTCGTGGGCCAAATTCCCGAAGCTAAAGTCCAAGAAACCACCTCCAACTTTCTTCCCGAACTAACCAACCAGCCGGCCTGCTCGGCCTTTCGGCCCAGCACGGCCCAGCCCTTCACCGCGTCCCCGCCGCGTCGCCTTCTCTCCCACTGACAGGCGGGCCCCGCCTGTCAGCTTTACCTTCCTCCCCGCGTCATCTCCTTCCTCGCGACGCCGCGCTCTCCCTCCCGCGGCCGAGCGCCCGTGACCCAACCACCCGATCCCCTGTGCGGCCCGTCCGATGCGCGCCGCGTGTCCGCAGCCGCTCGAGCTTTCCATCCGTCCGTCGAGCCCTAGGAAACCCTAGCCTAGCGCCTATTTAACCCGCCGCCGGCCTTCTTCTTCCCCAAGCCGCGCCGCCCCTTTGGGGTTCCAACCCGAACCAATTTGTGGGAAGGGAGGAGTAGGAGAGGGGTGGGGAAGGTTGTGGTGCAGTTGGAGCAAGGAGAGGAGGAGCCCAGCGCCTTCCCCGCAACGCCGCCGCCGAAGCCATCGCCGCCGCTCATGGAGCTGTCGAAGGGGAGCCGGACCAAGAGCGAGAGGAAGCGCACGAGCATCGCCGAGCCACGACGAGTCTACCCCGAGCTGCAGCGTACCTCAACGAGACCCTAGGTGAGCTAACCGCGGAGCCCCTCCTTCTTCCCCAACTCCGGCCGAGTTCCGCCGCCGTCGTCGTGCAAGCCCTCTGTGTGCCAGCCTTCGAGCTGTGCAGTATCTTCTTGTGCAGGTTCCCGAGCCGCTAACCGTGCGCAACCCGCCGTCGCCTTTAACCCGCAGCCGAGGCCCGCCGCGGCCGAGCCTTGCTCGCCGTGCGCGCGAACGCCGAGGCCGTGTCGCGGCCACGGGCAGCCGTGGACCCGCGCACGCGCACCCCTGTAACGCCCGTGACGCCGCGCATCTACTCGCGTTGGTGTCGCGCGTGCGAAACCCAGCCGAACCAAGTCGAACCCAAGCCGTATCTGCCCGCGCGTCGCCGGCCGCCGTCGCGCCATGGTCGCGTCGCCGCCGTCCGCGTCGGGAAGCCCGATCCAGAACCCAGCCATGGCCTTTTTCTCCTCGAGCGTGTTCGCCTAACCCTAGCCAAGCTGTTCCGGCCGTCCTAGACCCAAGCCGAGCCTTCTCCGGCGATAACCGCCGTCGAGCTTCGCCGCCGGCGCGTTCTGGAGCGCGCCGCGCGCGCGCTGTGTCGCGTCGTGGCCATGCCACACGCAGGACCACACCATCATCACACACGCGCACCCGCAGACAATCCCGATCCGGCCACACCTAGATCCCATGCACCCGGCTCACGTGGACCTATCTCACGGTGCACCGTGGACTCAGTCCACCAGGCCAGATCCAGCAGCCACCCCTTCGTGGGCCGAATGCTCGCGATTAAGTCTGTTTAACCCCCTTGAACTCTTCCGGCCCAATCGCTTTCGGCCCAATTTCAGCCCAGCCATCGTTTATTCTTTTTCTTTTAACAGCGCTGACGTATGGGACCCACCTGTCATACTCTGCGAGTCACTGACACATGGGGCCCACTGACCAGAGTTGACCCGCTGACCGTTGACCCCCGTTGACCGTTGACCGTTGACCAGTCAACGCTGACGTCAGCAGGGCCACTGCTGACGTCATCCTAGGCGGACCCCACTGCTGACGTCAGCATGACGTCATGCTGACGTCAGCAGGCTAATTAATTGTCTGTTTTCTTTTTCGGAAATTATTTAATATTTTCAGAAAATGATTTAAACTTCGAAAATTAATAATAAATCAACCGTAGCTCAGAAAAATATGAAACCAGTTTCTATATTTTTCTAAAATCTTGATCTACGCGTTAGTGTAGAGTTTGGTGTTATTTGGGTCTTCTTTCGTCACTGTCTTAGTGTTTCTTTGCTAGTAGCCGCGTCTTATTTTTTTTTCGCGCAACCCTAGGAGCTCCGGAGAGTCAGGAGGAGCCGGACTACTACAACAACTGCTGTGACGAGGACGAAGACTTTTGCCCAGGTTCACGCCCGACCATCTCTGAAATACCTATTAGACATGCAAACTAGTATGCTAGCGCTTTATTTTACTCGCATGATAAACCTGCACTGCCTTTGTTATCATCCTGTTACCTTGCTACCTACTACTCACTTTATAAATATGCTATGCTATGCATGTGTTGAGATGGTTGTGATTGATCCTCTTGGCGTGAGTTGTGGGTGGTTTGGGAGGAGTAGTGCAGCTAGGCGGTGTAAGCGAGTAAATAACAACTCGATCGTTGATCGAGGTGCTGAGGGGCTGCACTCGGGCAGTCCCTATGGGGTACCTGTTGCGGGTACATGGTTACTGGTTACTTGGGGTTGGTACTCGGTGAGTACCTGAGGAGTTTGGGCGGCAATACCTGTTATGGGTGCCGATTGCGGACCGTTGCGGCGGATCGCTTGTGATGCAGATACTCGCTTTACCGAACAATTAAGGACCGAGTCGTGCCCCCACTTTGGACTTGGGAAATACCGTGCTCACCATCTACCCAGTATGGGGAGGGTTCCAGCAAGCCTACTCTAGTGCGGCGCCGAGACTGTAGGAGAATCGAGTTTGATATGTGTAGGGGGGATTCGTTGCGGCGTAATCTCCCTGATTTACCACGGCCCCCGACTGGCCCCGGTGGGAAGGTTTCACGACCCTGGGGCAGATGTTAGATCAGATGTTTCCCGAGCCCAGGGAGACAGGATTGGCGCCGCTACTGTTTAGGGTCTTTGCTGTGGGCTGCGTCTCAGGTTGGTTGCGGACTAGCCTTGCAGCCCGGATGGATTCCTGGAGTGCCACCTCTGCAGAGTGTAAACTATACGTATAGCCGTGTCCACGGTTACGGACGACCCATTTCTGAGAAGCCCCGGCTAGCATGGGAATCTGCTTTCTTACCTTATCCTTGATTCGGGTTATGAGAGTTTGGTCCAGCTGAGGCTGTTGAGACGAGGTGGGGAGGGAGCTCACCGAGTCGACTAGAGAGTGAAAGGTGTTGGTGGATAATGAATTGCGGGAACCTGCCGTGGCAGGACGAGCCGGATGGGGAAATGTGAGGCTGATGGTTGGTTTTGGGGAGCGGATGGATGTGTGTGTGAGCAGGAGTTGGTGTTGAGTTGAAATTGGGTTACTGCTGCTGCTTGCTTAAGAAACCCTGGCTTAAACCTTGTTTATTTCTATATCCTTAGAGTAGGCCACCTTTAAAGCTTGCATCATATTATGGTTGGTGACGTGGACCTGTCCCATTTCCTTGGGGACAGACTTTGGGTTCTCAGGTGAAGACCCCGACCACGAGTTCAACCAGGACGGGTGGTACGACTGAAGGGAGCGCGCTACGCTCAAGGTTGCCTGTGGAGGAGTGGACCCTGTTGTTCTAGCTACCGCTGCGCAGATGTTTCCTATTGTCGATTTAGCCCAGAGGGCTTGTACCAGACGCTTTGTCTTTATATAAGTCATGTAATGAATCTTTTATCGCTGTATGGATGTGATATTCGACTGAGATGAGTTCTGTACGAGATAGCTGCTATTCCTGGGACTATCTCAAGGGTACAGGGAGTCGGGTTCTCGTCGGTGAGAATCCGGTTCGTCACAGAGGTAGTATCTCAGTATGACAAATCCACATGTTTGTTTACATTCTTACGTCGATATCACAGTTCCTTTGCTCTTGTATCAACATAAGCTGCTAGGGCTGACAATCTGCAAACTACACTGAAGAAAGCTCCTCGAGTATCTAAAGGACTCCGAACCTACTCTCGCTCTGGCTCTGCCTCCCCCACCATGCATATACCGTTGCTCAAGCTATTGCCTTACTGCTTACTGCTAACAACGGTTCGAACTAGGAAAACAACGACGCACCTTGCCTCATCAAGCAGAACAGCTAGCACACAAGACTCGTCTTCCAGTCGCGTTATTTGCCCATCAGTCGTACCGTGTGAGAAATCGTTTCTCTTGAAAGATGTTGAAGCTGCAACCATCATTAGAGAGGTGAACTGCGGACAGAGTTGAAAATAACAAGACAATTACCTGCAACTTGCTTATATAGCTTTTAACTTGATACAATATGACAGTACAGAAAGCACAAGAATGTTAATGCATGAAGCACATATATATAATATGAGAAGAAAATTTTACTGGAATTGATGTTGCCAAAGGATATTTCTTAAAGAAAAACGTAGAATCGAAATTTAGTTATGCCGAGTTTGGAAATTGCAAGAATAGAGAAGCTTGCCATCAGTTTCGAATGCTGATAAAGAGACATTCGAAATGACGCTTAGTTCTAGTCATTCAAAATTTCATAGATTCTAGTTCAATTTTGACCAAGTAAAAGCAAGAAAAGGGGAGGCAGCACTGTGCACAGCACAGCACCTACTACAACTCGTTGAAAGCAGTTTTCGCCATCATAATGCAAGCAATATCTCTCAGCACAGCTATATGATATTGAAGTTGAGTTAATGCAGCATGGTCGGTCAAACTCCAATTTATGCTGAATTAAGAGCACAAGAGCATAAAGAAAAGATTGGATGAATTATATCGCAACACATTTCCCATTGACAAGATGACATCGCAGCTTGGAAATTGCAAGCATAGGAAGCTTGCCGTCATTTTGCATGCTGATAAGTATATGTGAGACATCTGAAATGACAATTAGTTCTAATACTTGTCTAAAATGTTATGGATTCTAGTTCAATTTTGACCAAGTAAAAGCAAGAAAGGGGAGGCGCGGCACAATGCAAATCACAGCACCAACTTCAATTCCTTGCAACCAAGTTTTTGCCATCACAATGCAAGCAATATCTTTCAGCATAGCTATATATGATACTGAAGCTGAGGTAGAATGCAACACTGTCGATGAAACTCCAGTTTATGCTGAATGAAGAGCACAAGAGCATAAAGAAACACATGGTGACTGCTACACAGTTCTCATTGATAAGATGGCAGCGCAATTGATCTGAATGGCAGTCTTAAAGAGAAATTCCAACACCTGCTCTAGTAACCAGTTCATTAATATCGATTGAACATGACAGTGTACCAATAGAGTTTGAAGTGTCCATTCATATTGATGGGCTTGAGTTCACAGTTTGCATTAGAGATGGCTAGTATAAAGACTAAAAGGCACCCTGCCACAGCCAATCACAACAGCAAAAGCAAGATTCATACATCAAATTAAATTGCACAATCTAATTGCACCAAACAAAGATTAAATCAGCAGTGCTTCATCTCAAGATGTGCTAGGTTGGCCTTCTTTATCTCCGGGATGAGTATTGGGTGGGGTGGATGCACATACGGAAACATTCGAAAGACTTGGCGAGGAGCCTGTAGCCTTATTGTGCTATTTTTGAAGGAATATGCAGCAACAGTCCTACCCACATCCAAGAAGACGATATCCTCTGTTGGATGGAAGCCAGTCACTGTAAAGAGAGAGTTTGTATTGATGAGGCCCTCAATGGCTCCTGCCGAATCGCACACAAAATCGGTCACTTCTGGATTCTGCTGGGCCAGTTCCATCACACCAATCCGGTGTACCAGTTTCCACCACACGCCATTTTCACCCCCTTTCTGCAGATCCCACATCTCGAACACCGAGAAGTCGAAATGAGCATACCTTAGACGGCCACCTTGAAGCTCTCCTAAACACCTATTGAGCACATCTTTAGCATTGCGGGTAGGCACCGGGAGGACTTTGAAAGAATGGCAAACACTGTCGTATGCTATGGCTCTGTCCTTGTGACGGTACCCAATCCAGTACGCGGTGCCACTCTGGCCAAGGAACGGCGGTGAACGAGCATCCACATCCAAGTATGGCGGCCGGAGCTTCATTGCTCGCCACCCACCCGTGTCCGAGGAAAACACCTTTATATCCACGCACATAGTGTCAGCGTAACCTTGTCTCTTCCAGTTGCAAGGGCAGTTAACAAGGACCACCTGGAAGCTCCTGATGCTGCCATCTTCATCAGCAGCTACCGACAAGAGGCCGTTGTAGCGCCCAGGCCATGGCAGGTCCGGGAGAGCCGCCATCTGCCAAGTCACCGGGTTGCAGACATAGTAATGCACTCGTTTCTCTTCGCCCCTGCAGCAATCCAGCCGACGAGTGCGCGATGAAGACCATCCTGTCGGGATCCGCGATGCCAATGTACATCTGGGGCAGGTGGGGCAAGAAGCCGAGGTCCGACGCGAGGACGGACTCCGTCGCCGGCGGGTGGCAGCCGCCCGGGGCGGTGAGGAAAAGAGGACGGTGACCCCAGGGGCGGATCAGACCCTCGGTCTGGAGGAAGACGCCGGAGAGGTGGGGCCCCTGCGAGCGCCAGTAGCGGGCGGCGAAGGCGGCGTCGAGGACGAGGGCGTTGTAGCGGCGGGAGACGGCGCGGAGGCGGTGCAGGTATTTCAGCGGCAGACGGAGGAGGATCTCCTCCACGATGCTGTCGCACACAAGATCCATCTGCTCTGCTCTGTTAAAGGAGAAACAAGCAGTCGATTAACTAGATGATCAGAGAAACACGCCGCGATTGGATTATGGATTCCATGGAAGGGAGAAGATAAACGGCCTAGGGTATGATGATAATTTGTAACAATTTTAAAGCAAACAGCCAACAAATTACTAGCGCGTGCCCCAAGATCAAAGAAAGCTTGAAGAACTGACCGGGAGTTGCGCGGCAACGGCGTTGAAGGAGCTGAATGCGACTAGATGAAAGGGACCATAGATCTAGCTTGATGGAGAAGACGAACAGCACGGGGGGAGGGGGTTTGATCGACGGCGACTCATCGCGTGGGGAGGGGGTTTCTCGTAATCGCTGTGAGTAAAAAGATTCGTCTCGTCGTGTACATAAAAAATATGCACTTAGTTTTTTTTATTTATCCACGTTTAGTGCTTCATATATGAGGAGACAGATTTGATATGATAGGTAAATAGTGAAGTTTGCATCAAACTGGAACCTTCTCAGTGAGATCGACGTATAGAGCCCAGTTGAACTCACAAGTACTCCCTTTCAACAACTTAGTTTGAAAATTGAAATTGCACCTAAAGATAAAGGTTTTTATGTGGTACTTAATCAAGGGTGTGATCTTAACAAAAGACAATTTAGCCAGACGACGGTGGCAAGGGGATAAGAAATGTTGCTTTTGTGCTAACAACGAAACAATTCAACATTTACTCTTTGATTGTCATATTGCTAAATTTATTTGGAGAATTGTTTTTGTTTCTTGTAATTTAAGACCTCCTATCAGTATTCGTCATATGTTTAATAACTGGCTGATAGGGGTAGACAAGAAACTTAAATCTCAAGTTCTCGTTGGGGCAAGCGCGATATGTTGGGCAATTTGGCTTAGTCGCAATGAGTTGGTTTTTGACAGGGGGCCAGCGCCTTCATCTTTGCAGGTAATCTTCAGGGGAACGCACTGGACCAGATTCTGGCCCCTGCTTCGGAAGGAGGAGGATCGCCTGGCCATCAAGATAGCATGTAGCCAAATTGAGGCAACAACAATGGGGGTCTTCGCCAGATTTGGCTGGCGATTTAGCAACAGAATTTTAGATTGAGTCATTCTTTCGTCTTTTTTATCAATGACAGTTTATAAAAACTTTATCTTTGTTATTCCTTGGTGTGTTGAACCTTATTTTAGTTTGTAATAAGATACAACTTTATGCATTGGTCGATGCAGCGGCTGGAATATTAATATATTCCCTTTTCTAAAAAGATGAATAGTGAAGTTTGGAGAGAGAAAGTTTGGGAAGTTTATGGGAACCAAACACAGCCAATATGATCACTCGGACAGAAATTATAATCATATACATATCGTACTTTTGCAGATGGATTGCTAAAACCAGGTGCAGGAACAAACCCACCATGTATATATATTTGATCTCTTTAAGCCAACTATGCATCTGTATATCATTTTTCTAAAAATACAAGATCCACTAATTGTCGAATTATTTGTAAGAAATATGTGCAAGCATATATCAGATGAGGGTAACCTAACTAAGATTAAGAGAGGGTTCGCATATGATTGAGTAAGTATAAAATATACTGAAACACGTTCGAAGTGATGGTTAGTGGACTAAAGTAACTAAACTGAATGGAGCTAATAGGCTTTAAAGTTGCTATAGCCCTTACTAAACTTTAGGAAGATTATATATAGCACGTCAACCAAGTACTTTAAAAGAATTACGTACTTCCCGTCAATCGATTGAAATTTTCCGTATCCATCAATCGATGTTGTGTGCTGTCCGATCGGAGATGGACATCTTTGATGGTCTCACATGTAACTTCTGTTGTCGGGCCCGCAATCTTTTTTCGGCCACCCATTTAGCTATGTCAGGTCCGCCTGTGAGGCCCGCGCCTGTTAAACGCACCGGCTTCCCACCCCGACCTCACTACCCCTCCGTTGTGTTTCGTCTACCTCCCGACAGACGACAGATGTGCCCTGTGGTCTGCGGGAGCAGCGGGGGAGATCTACCCGACGCACAGCACTAGTAGCGGGGTGCACAAGGGAGGTGGTGCCGGCCCCCCTCTCTTTTTCTCTCTTGCCCGTGACGAGGTATGCTTGCGCTGCACGGGAGGAACCAACTACAAGGTCACCTAGGGCTCTATCCGCCGCCGGTGCTCACCACCTTGAGCCGGCTCAGGGGCCCGCGACCCGCGTACCGCAACCTCGGCCCCGGGATCTTCTCTGCTAGGGTTGACTTCTCGATGTCTCGTTAGTTTTGTGTGAGATGTGGTTTACTAGGGTTGGTTTCTTGGATCTGTTTGTTGATTTGCAGCTAGCGTCTGGCTCAGTTTCCAAGTCGGGATGTTGTGTCGTCTCTAGGAATGCCTGTCGCGCTCACGCATGGTGAACATTTCCAGTCCCTCCTTCCTAGATCCTAACATAGTATTGTACTGTAGCACCGTATTCTGCTCCATTTTCCCAATCAGATTAGTGGAGGTGGCATTTTCTGCTAGAAAAAAAGTCTATATAAACCCCTCTCCCAACGTATCAAGAGTCGGACACATCACCCCTCAACTATAAAACCGGATATTTAACCCCCTGAACTTTGCAAAACCATTAAAATAACCCCCATAAGGTGGTTTTGGATAGCAATTTTGCCATGTTGGCTCGCTCGGATGGATGGAGATGATGGCGTGGATCAACTAAAACAAAGACTTCGCTTTTACTTGGTACTGAAAGTGCATCTAGACACTTAATCGATTTTGGTGATTAATGACAATATAAAGTTTGGATATAATGCTTTGAATGAGATGATGCAGGGATAAATCAAAAAGGGAAAAAGAAAAGAAGAATGTATGCATGATGGTTCAAACCGGAGATAATCCTTGGAGGAAGATCTTGAGCGATTTAAATTTGTTTCTTCTTATGAAATTGAGTATAGGACCACCGTACTATCAAGAGGGACAGGTGACCGTGAATCACGTGAGTTTGATGCTCTAACACACCCTCAAACCTAGCCCATAGCTACAGTACCAAAACTCCTAGCCATTTCTTTAGAACTCCGGTTGTCGGAAATTTCCGATCTCCATCGGATCACCGGAAATTTCCGGTGATCACCGTATATCCGAGCTGTTCTGTTAGTCATCAGAAATTTCCGATGTTCTGTGCAAATATACGGTAGATGCGACGGACATTTCCGGTGATTTGCCGGAAATTGCCGCCATAACTCGCCACAACGGTCACATTTATGAGAGAGCTATAAATACCCCCTCATATGCCACCTACCGGCACTCTTGGCCCATTTGACGAACCCTAGCTCTTCCAAAGCCTCCAAGAGCTCTCCCAACACCCCTTGCTTCCATTCTTAAGTTGTGGTGGTGTGTTGGTTGAGGGACTTGAGCTAAGTGATTCAAATTTCATCTTCTCCCTCTCTTGAGCACCAACTTCGTGGTTCTCGGTGATTTGTTTGTTACTCTTGGGGACCAATCCCCTAGATGGTTAGGAGTCACCAAGAGCATCCAAGCAAGCTTGTGGATTCGCCTTGGAAGTTTGTATCACCCAATCCTCTGTGGATTTCATAGTAAGTAAGCTTAGCTCCTTCGTGGTGACTAAGTGGAGGAAAGTGGCTTGAAGTGAATAAGCCCGCCTTTCGTAGGCCCTCAACGGAGACGTAGCTCCTTTGTGGAGTGAACTTCGGGTTAAATCTTGTGTCTCTCATTGTTGTTGTTCTTATTGTTCATCTTGTTTGTTACTTCAAGAACTTCATATCTTGTTTTGTCTTGATCTATCTCCGTGTGGAGTTGCTAGTGGTACAAAAGGTTGGAGAAGTAATTTAATATCACTTGGAATATATTGATTCATATACTTTATCGTCCTTGCTCAAGAATCAGTCTTTAATCTTTGTGGTCGCCTGTTACCGGAAAAAATTTCCGGTAGTGACCGGAAATTTCCGACAGCCTAGAGGAACCGGCAGAACTGATATTTGGTGAAATTGTTTTTGATAAATTGCAGGAACACCTATTCACCCCCCCTCTAGGCCTAGTGTTGATCCTTTCAGGTACAATAGTTGATCCCCTTATAAATATTAAGAATATTTTATTTTTATGGGACCCATAAAACTCACCCCTAACAAAAAACATATCATGCCACCGTGGCCTATCCACTTACAGGTGAAATATGTTATAAATGATGACGAAAAAACAACGATAAGTAAGAGAATCAAACCGCAGGAGACACGAGATTTTTAACGTGGAAAACCCTCCCAGTGTAGAAGGGAAAAACCACGGGCGCCAGCCAACAAAACTTTACTATATCATATGTGTGTTTACAACGCCTATTGGCGGCTTACAAGAGGATGATTTTTCATCAAGGGCAAAGCTCTATTATATAGGCAGCTCACGTGACCGTGCTTGGTTGCGTTGCCGATGTGGGACTAAACTGTGCACTCATGAGAGGAAAACACAGTACCCCTTCGCTCCGGCCCAAACCTCTGGTGATGGGCATCCGCTTCGCTCCGTCGGTGAATTTGGATCATATCACAACAAACTCCACCTTGAGACAAATTCTCTTGCAGCATCTTCACTTCATCCTGAATCATCATGAAGAAAATACAACTGGCGCCAAATAGCCTCTTGGGATAATTAACTAAACCAACTAAGCTTGAGCACAGCTCAAACTTAGCAACAGGAACAGATTTAGTCATCATATCAGCTGGATTATCATGAGTGTTGATCTTGCATACCTTCAGCTTACCTTCCTCAACCACATCTCGTACATAATGATACTTGATGTCAATATGCTTTGTCCTCACATGGAACATCTGATCTTTGGTAAGGTAAATAACACTTTGACTGTCACAATATAGATCAATGCAAGAATCAGCCCCAACCAGCTCAGAGTACAATCCGCTTAGCCAAATTAATTCTTTGCACGCCTCAGCAATAGCCATATATTTTGCCTCAGTAGTAGACAAAGCCACAACAGACTGCAAAGTAGCCTTCCAGCTCACAACACAACTACCAACAGTGAACACATAACCGGTGAGCGACCTTCGCCTATCAACATCAGCAGCAAAATCTGAATCAACATAGCCAATAAATCCCTTCTCAGTTCTACCAAACTTCAGACAAGAATCTGCAGTGCCTCTGAGGTACCTGAAAATCCACTGAACTACCTTCTAATGTTCTTTTCTAGGATTAGTCATATATCTACTAACCAGACTCATAGCATAAGATAAATCTGGACGAGAACAGACCATGGCATACATCAAAGAACCAACAGCACTAGAATAAGGAACTCTGGACATGTACTCAATATCCTGATCTGTACTAGCACACTGAGCAGCTGACAATTTAAAATGAGGTGCAATAGGAGTACTGACAGGCTTAGCATCATCCATGTTGAAACGTTGAAGAATTTTCTAAATATAATTCTGTTGACTAAGAAATAGCACACCAGATTTTCTATCTCTAGTAATTTCCATGCCCAAAATTTTCTTAGCAGCACCAAGATCTTTCATGTCAAATTCGCTACTCAATAATTTCTTCAACTTAGCAATTTTGACTTTACTCTTAGCAGCAATCAACATATCATCAACATAAATGAGCAAATAAATAGGTGATCCATTAACATGCATGATGTAGACACAGCTATCAAATTTAGACCTCTTAAAACCGTGTGATAGCATAAATGAATCAAACCTTTTATTCCACTGACGAGGGGACTGTTTCAAACCATACAAGGATCTCTTCAACTTGCACACAAAATTATCCTTGCCTGGCACTATGAACCCTTCTGGCTGGTCCATGTATATATCCTCCTCAAGTTCAACATGCAGAAATGTAGTCTTCACATCTAACTGCTTGAGCTCAAGATCATGTGCAGCAACAATACTAAAGAATGTTTGAATGGAACTATGCTTTACCACAGGAGAGAAAACATCATTATAATCAACACCAGGAATTTGACTGTAGCCTTTCGCTACTAACCTTGCCTTGTACCTTGGAGGCTCGCTTGGAGATAAAAGGTAACATCCCGTAATTTTACGCAGGATTGTTGAATGCAAAAATGTGAATTTCAAAATTTTTGGTGAATTGAGTGCATGCAAACAAACATATAAGAGTATATTCAAATCGCTCCCTATATTCCTAGGTGAAGTTAAATTTAAATTAAAATTTGAATTGAAGTGCTAAGGATAAATTTAGATGTGATTTGGTTTTTATTTGGTTTCTTGGTTCTTTGTTTGGATTTGAATTCAAATCTTAGATTTGAATTCAAATCAATAACCAAACTAATTACTAACCACTCCAAACTGTCGTGGGCCAAATCCTTTCCCAAAGTCCGCTAAACCTCCCCGAACTCTCTTCTAATCCGGCAGCCAACCCTGTTCGGCCTACTAACCTAACCCCGCGGCCCAGCTTCACTTTCTTCTTTTTCGCAACCCAGTCTGCAATCCGGCCCACCGAGCGGCCCAGCTCCTACCCACACCACCTCCTCTTTTCTTCTACCGCTGATGAGTGGACCCCGCAACCACTGCTCACCTTCTCCCTCCTCCCTTTCTTCCACACGCACGGCAGAGCTCTAGCGCTCGGCCAATCCCGCGCTGGGAGGCTTGGGCGGCCCGTTGCGATGGCGCCGCGTGGCATGGCACAGACGCCGAGCCCTCCTGGCCGTCCACGCCCGCAAACCCTAGGGCTTTACCCTTTAAAACCGGACCCTGGCTGCTTCTTCCCTTCCAAGCCACTGCCGCCCCCATTGGGGTTTTCCCCTCCAGCAATTCGAGCAAGGGTGAGAGAGAGGAGGTGCCAAGCGAGAAGAAGGAGAGGAGGCCAGCCCAGGAGAGGTTGGAGTGCTGCGCCACCACGGCGCCGACGAACCGCAGGCCGCCGTTGCACGGGAAGACGTCGCCGGAGGAGGAGGGGCCGGACCAGGACGGCGATGAGGAAGTGACGCCGACCGACGCGAGCCGATCGACTACACCGAGCTGCAGCACACGTCCACGTTCCCTCGGTGAGCCGCCGCACCACCGCACCCCTTTAACTCCCCTATTTTTTCCCCTTTCCATCGCCGCCGCCGCCATGCCTGTCTCTGGGACCCGACCTTCGAGCCGAGGCCGTCGTTTTCTGCAGGACCTCGTCGCCGCTCACCCTAGCTGCAAACCGTCGTCGTCGTAGAGCCTTTCCCCAGGGCCGTCATGTCGCCGCCGCGCACCGGGAGTGCCCGGACTGCGCGGGCGCCATGGCCGCGTCGCGGACGAGCTCCGAGCTCTATCTGCGTGCGCGCGAGCCAAGACCGGGGGTGAGGCAAGCCTCACACCCGCGTGAACCCTTTCACGTGTTCAGCCTGTGCAAGAGCCGAGCCCTCACGGGTGGAGCCGTCGCCGCCGGCCCGCCATGACGCCATGGCCGCGCTGCCGCCCATCCTCGTCGGGGAGCCGCTTCGTCGGCCAATCCTTTTCCCTTTCTTGCCGTCCGCCTTCACGAGACCAAGCCGAGTGCCTCCCCCTTGAAACCGAGCCTCGTCGGCCTTCCCTTGACCGTAACCGCCATCGCCGCCGTCGCCGGCTGTGTGCCAGAACGCGCACGCATTCACATCGCGCCGAGCCACACGCCGAACCACACCGAGATCACCCAGCCGAGCAACGGAAGATCCCGCGCGGCCGCATCTCGATCCCCGTGTGCCCGGTGCACCGTGGACCCATCTCACGGCGCACCGTAGACCACGTCCACCAAGCAGAGCCAACCTATCTCAGCGTTCATGGCCCGATAGCCCACTCCTGTTGGGCCGGCCCAATCCTTTCGACCCGTGACCAGCCCGTTAACCTTCAACCGTTTTTCTTTTTCTTTAGGCGCTGACAAGCCGGCCCCACCTGCCATAGGCTCCGTGAGACTGACCTGTGGGCCCGCTAACCCCGCTAACCCCGCTGACCAAGCTGACCATTGACCGTTGACTAGTCAATGTTGACCAAGTCAACGCTTGCATAAGGCGATTGGGACCAGACTAGACTACAGTACAGCGTACCACCCACAAACTGATGGTCAGACAGAACGAGTAAACCAGATACTAGAAGATTTGCTAAGAGCTTGTGTGCTAGACTACAACAAAGATTGGGAAAAGAGCCTTTCGTATGCAGAGTTCTCCTATAACAACAGCTACCAGGCAAGTCTAAAAATGTCCCCATTTGAAGCCCTGTATGGGAGGAAATGCAGAACACCCTTGATGTGGTCAGAAGTAGGAGAGAGAACATTCTTTGGCCCAGATGCAATCGTAGAGGCAGAAGAGAATGTGGCAAAGATCCGAGAAAACTTGAAGGTTGCCCAAAGCAGGCAGAAGAGCTATGCCAACAAGAGAAGGAGAGACCTCGAGTTTGAGGTAGGAGACCACGTGTACCTGAAAGTGTCACCCCTCAGGGGAAGTAAGAGGTTCCATGTGAAAGGGAAGCTAGCACCCAGATTTGTGGGCCCATACAAGATTGTGAAAAGAATTGGGAAATTAGCTTATGAGCTAGAGCTACCTGAAGAACTAGCCGGAGTGCACCCAGTGCTTCACGTGTCGCAATTGCGCAAGTGCTTGAGAGTGCCAGAGCATGAAGTCAGGACAGAAGCTTTCGATTTGCAAGACACACTGGAATATTTGGAATATCCAGAGAAGATCTTGGACAGGGCAGTCAAGGAGACAAGAAGTACAACCATACCCTTCTGCAAGGTTCAGTGGAGTAACCACACAGAGAGAGAAGCAACTTGGGAGAAAGAGTCAGTTTTGAGAGAGAAGTACTCACACCTGTTTAAGCCCTAGGTATACCCAAATCTCGAGGACGAGATTCTCGTGAGGGGGGAAGACTGTAACATCCTGTAATTTTACGCAGGATTGTTGAATGCAAAAATGTGAATTTCAAAAATTTTGGTGAATTGAGTGCATGCAAACAAACATATAAGAGTGTATTCAAATCGCTCCCTATATTCCTAGGCAAAGTTAAATTTAAATTAAAATTTGAATTGAAGTGCTAAGGATAAATTTAGATGTGATTTGGTTTTTATTTGGTTTCTTGGTTCTTTGTTTGGATTTGAATTCAAATCTTAGATTTGAATTCAAATCAATAACCAAACTAATTACTAACCACTCCAAACTGTCGTGGGCCAAATCCTTTCCCAAAGTCCGCTAAACCACCCCGAACTCTCTTCTAATCCGGCAGCCAACCCTGTTCAGCCTACTAACCTAACCCCGCGGCCCAGCTTCACTTTCTTCTTTTCCGCAGAAGTACAACCATACCCTTCTGCAAGGTTCAGTGGAGTAACCACACAGAGAGAGAAGCAACTTGGGAGAAAGAGCCCGCTAAACTGTCGTGGGCCAAATCCTTTCCCAAAGTCCGCTAAACCACCCCGAACTCTCTTCTAATCCGGCAGCCAACCCTGTTCGGCCTACTAACCTAACCCCGCGGCCCAGCTTCACTTTCTTCTTTTCCGCAGCCCAGTCTGCAATCTGGCCCACGAGAGGTGCCAAGCGATAAGAAGGAGAGGAGGTGCCAAGCGATAAGAAGGAGAGGAGGCCAGCCCACGAGAGGTTGGAGTGCCGCGCCACCACGGCGCCGACGAACCGCAGGCCGCCGCTGCACGGGAAGACGCCGCCGGAGGAGGGGCCGGACCAGGACGGCGATGAGGAGGTGACGCCGACCGACGCGAGCCGATCGACTACACCGAGCTGCAGCGCATGTCCACGTTCCCTCGGTGAGCCGCCGCACCACCGCACCCCTTTAACTCCCCTGTTTTCCCCCCTTTTCGTCGTCGCCGCCGCCATGCCTGTCTCTAGGACCCGGCCTTCGAGCCGAGGCCGTCGTTTTCTGCAGGACCTCGTCGCCGCTCACCCTAGCTGCAAACCGTCGTTGCCATAGAGCCTTTCCCCAGGGCCGTCGTGTTGCCGCCGCGCACCGGGAGTGCTCGGACCGCGCGGGTGCCATGGCCGCGTCGCGGACGAGCTCCGAGCTCTATCTACGTGCGCGCGAGCCAAGACCGGGGGTGAGGCAAGCCTCACACCCGCGTGAACCCTTTCTTGTGTTCAGTCTGTGCAAGAGTCGAGCCCTCACGGCTGGAGCCGTCGCCGCCGGCCCGCCATGACGCCATGGCCGCGCCGCCGCCCATCCTCGTCGGGGAGCCGCTTCGTCGGCCAATCCTTTTCCCTTTCTTGCCGTCCGCCTTCGCGAGACCAAGCCGAGTGCCTCCCCCTTGAAACCGAGCCTCGCCGGCCTTCCCTTGACCGTAACCGCCATCGCCGGCCGTGTGCCAGCGCGCGTTCGCGTCGCGCCGAGCCACACGCCGAACCACACCGAGATCACCCAGCCGAGCCACAGAAGATCCCGCGCGGCCGCATCTCGATCCCGTGTGCCCGGTGCACCGTGGACCCATCTCACGGCGCACCGTAGACCACGTCCACCAAACCGAGCCAACCTATCTCAGCGTTCATGGGCCGATAGCCCACTCCTGTTGGGCCGGCCCAATCCTTTCGACCCGTGACCAGCCCGTTAACCTTTAACCGTTTTTCTTTTTCTTTAGGCGCTGACAAGCCGGCCCCACCTGCCATAGGCTCTGTGAGACTGACCTGTGGGCCCGCTAACCCCGCTGACCATTGACCGTTGACTAGTCAACGCTGACGTCATCCGGGCCACGATGACGTCAGCAAAGCCGACCCCACTGATGACGTCATGCTGACGTCAGCAGTGATGACGTGGCACGCCTTGGTGCTGCCACGTGTCCCAGTTTGACCAATTTTCTTTTTTCAGAATTATTTAATATTTTTAGAAAAGATTTAAACTTAGAAAATTCATAATAAATCAACCATAGCTCAGAAAAATATGAAACCAGTTTCTATATTTTTCTAAAATAATGACCTATGCGTTAGTGTAGAGTTTGGTGTTGTTTGGGTCTTCTTGCTTCGTAGTTTTGGTGTTTCTTTGGTAGTAGGTTCCGTCTTTATTTTTCTTTCCGCGATATTTGGAGGTCCGGAGAGTCAAGAGGAGGACGTCTACTACTCCAACTACCTCGACAAACGGGAAGAGCAAGTCCCAGGTTCACGCCCATCCATTCTCTGAAATACCTATTAGACATGTAACTAGTATGCTAGCGCTTTACTTTACTTGCATGAAGATGATATGCCTGCACTGCTATTTATCTACCCTGTTCCCTTGCTACCTATTATCCACTATATGAGAATGATATGCTTGCATGTGTTGGGATGGTTGTGATTGATCTTCTTGGCATGAGTTGGGTGGCTTGGGCGGAGTAGTGCAGCTAGGCGGTGGAGGCGAGTGATAACAACCCGGTCGTTTGATCGGGGTGCTTGGGAACTGAACTGGGACAGTTCCTACGGAGTACCTGTTGCGGGTACATGGTTACTTTGGATACTTTTGAGGAGTTTGGGCGGCCATACCTGTAATGGGTGCCGATTGCGGACCGTTGCGGCGGATCGCTTTGACGCTGATACTCGCTTTACCGACAATTAAGGACCGCATCAGGATGCCTTTCGGAAGTAGGAATTACAGTGCTCACCATCTACCCAGAATGGGGAGGGTTCCAGCAAGCCTATCTAGCGCGGTACCAGGACTGTAGGAGGATCGAGCTTGATATGTGTATGGGGGACTCGTTGCGGCGTACTCTCCCTGATCTACCACTGCCCCCGACTGGCCCCGGTGGGAAGGTTTCACATCCCTGGGGCAGATGTTAGCGTGCTGATATTTCCCGAGCCCAGGGAAGCAGGATGGTACCGTTGCTTTATAGGGTCTTTGCTGTGGGCTGCGTCTCGAGCTGGGGCACCAGCTCGCAGCCCGGGTGGTTCCTGGAGTACAACCTCTGCAGAGTGAAAACTATACGTATAGCCGTGTCCACGGTCATGGACGATCTTGCATCTGATCCATCTAGATTAGCATGAGATTCTGCTTTCTTACCTTATCCTTGAATTGGTTTATGAGAGGTTGGACCAGCTGAGGCTGTTGAGACAAGGTGGGGAGGGAGCTCACCGAGTCGACTAGTTTGAGAAAGGAGTTGGTGGATGATTTCTGCGGGAACCTGTTGAGGCAGGACGAGCCCGATGTGGTTGAGAGGTTGACGGATGGGTCTGGGGAGTGTTTGTGCTGGTAAGGAAAGGTGTGAGGAGATGAGATGAACTCGGGTTATTGCTGCTGCTCGCATAGGAAACCCTCAGCTTATACTCCTTGAATATTTTATTACTAGTTTAGGCCACTATAAAGCATTGCTGCATATTATGGTTGGTGACGTGGACATGTCCCAATTCCTTGGGGACAGTCTTTGGGTACACAGGAGAAGACACCGAGTACAAGATCCACCACAACAGATGACGCAATGAGGGTTGTGCGCTGCGCTCAAGGATGCCTGTGGAGGTGAAGCCCCGAAGTGCCAGAAGCTTATAGCTATCCGTTGCGTAGCTGTTTTCCTTCTGTCGTTTAGCCCGGAGGGCTTGTACCATATCGCTATGTATTTATGTCTTGTTTGAGGACCTTAATCAATGTATGGATGTGATTTTCGCTGAAATGAGTTCTGTATGTAATAGTTGTTGTTCCTGGGACTATCACAAGGGTACAGGGAGTCGGATTCTCGTAATTAGGAATCCGGTTCGTTTCATAAACCCTCCTTTCTCTTAAAGATCCACTTGCAGTGGACTGTCTTCTTCTTCTTTGGCAATGATACAACATCCCATGTGTGATTCTTCTCCAGGGACTGCATCTCCTCATGCATAGCAGAAATCCACTTCTCTTTATCAGCACAATCAATGGCCTCAACATATGTGGCTGGCTCATGTGAATTCTCCACCTGTTTAGCACAACTCAAAGCATAATGAGTTAGATTACACTCATCAATGAGACATTTAGGAGGTCCACAATTTCTCTTTGACTTGCGCTGAGCAATAGGTAAATCCTCGTCTAGCTGCAAATCATGTGGTAAGTGCTGAACATCATCATGAGCCTCATCATCAACAGCCTGATTTTCCTGATCATCCACAGGCGGCTCCACCTGCTCGTCTGTATCATCATGCACATGTTTCTGCACATGCACACTTTTCTCATCACCCACATGCTCCACCTGCACGCTCATATGCTGCAGCCTTTTATCAAAATTATCTGGAACATGATCTGAGGACAAACTATCATTAAACATCACAGGTTCATTGAAAACAACACTTCTGCTCATGAAAGTCTTTTTAGTTTCAGGATTCCACAATTTATATCCTTTAACCCCCGAACCATAACCAAGAAAAAGACATTTAATAGCTCTAGGCTCCAATTTTCCATTATCAACATGAGCATAAGCAGTGTAGCCAAAAACTTTCAACTGTAAATAATCAGCGGGTGTGCCAGACCATACCTCAATAGGTGTTTTCTTATTAAGTGGAATAGAAGGCGACCTATTTATCAAGTAGCATGCGGTGTTAGCTGCTTCAGCCAAAAACGCTTGTTCATCCGTGCATTGGACAACATGCAACGAGCCTTCGAGATGATGGTCCTGTTCATGCGTTCAGCCACACCGTTTTGCTGCGGAGTATACGGTATGGTGTGGTGCCTGACAATGCCTTCCTGCCTGCAATAATCATTAAATGCAGCAGAACAAAATTCTCCACCATTATCAGTACGAAGCACCTTCACCTTCCTATCGGTTTGCCTTTCTATCATCACTTTCCAATCTTTAAAAGCAGCAAAAGTATCATCTTTATTTTTCAGAAAATAAGGCCATACTTTTCTAGAGTAGTCATCAATAATAGTAAGCATGTAACGAGCACCACCATAAGAAGGCTTACGAGAAGGACCCCATAAGTTAGCATGTACATAATCAAGAGTACCTTTGGTGGTATGAACAACAGTGTTGAACTTTACCCTTTTATGCTTCCCGAAAATACAATGCTCACAAAACTCCTTGCTACTCAAAATACAACCATCCAGTAGGTTTCTCTTCATCAATTCTGCCATACCAAGTTCACTCATATGTCCAAGACGCATATGCCAAAGGTTAGTCTTACTAGGTTCGGCATTACTAGCAGCAGCAGCGGAAACAGAACCATGTAAAGTACTTCCTCTTAGGACATATAATTTTGCAGAATTCAGATCACCTACTAAACAAACAAGAGAACCTTTTGATACCTTTAAAACTCCACCTGAACCGGAGTACTTGAATCCTTCTGCATCAAGTGTGCTGAGCGAAATCATATTTCTGGTCATCCCTGGTATGTATCTCACATTCTGTAGCGTGTGTGTCATGCCATCATGAGTCTTGATCTGAACTGAGCTGATCCCCACAATGTCACACGGATTATCGTCTCCCATACGCGCAACATCTCCTTTCTGCACAGGCTTAAACGAACTAAACCAATTTCTGTTAGTGCAGATATGAAACGAACATGCAGAATCAAGTATCCATTCATCATGACCAGAAACACAACCAGCAAGAACAATCAGACAATCTCCTGAATCAGAAGTATTCCCAGCACCAGAAACAACAGAGGCATTACCATCTGAATTAATTTTTCTGTTCTCTTTGTTCTTAAGCTTCCAACACTCCTCAATAAAATGTGATTTCTTCTTGCAATACTTACAGAACTTCTTGGGTGGTTTGGACTTAGAACGACCTCTACTTTCTTGGCTCTTGTAACGATCATTACTTTCATTGGAAGATCTGTGCTCCGGTCTGCCTCTCACTTGCAAAGCATCGCCCTTGGACAACGACGATCCGTCAGGCTGCACCATGCCTTTCATCTTTTCCCTTGATTGGAGTGCCTCATAAACTTACGAAACAGTTAGTTCATCACGGCTAATCAACAAGGTGTCACGGAAATTTGCAAAAGAGTTTGGCAGAGAACATAACAATAGGAGACCTAAGTCCTCATCATCATACTTAACCTCCATCGACGCTAGGTCAGAAACGATCTCCTTGAACACAGATATATGGCTCATCACTGAATCACCCTCCTTCATCTTGAGCGTGAACAGCTTCAACTTCATATGCATTTTACTGGTTAGATCCTTCGACATGCAGATCGATTCCAGTTTCAGCCAGAGTGCTGCAGCAGTCTGTTCCTGCAGACATTCTTGTAGAATATCATTAGAGAGATAAAGTTGAATTAAAGACAGAGCCTTACGATCCTTGCGCTTCTCCTCATCAGACCATTCGTTGGATGACTTGCCACCAAACTTGTCCAACGCCTCATCAAGATCATGAGTTTGCGCCAGAACAGCCCGCATCTTGACTTGCCACAGCACGAACCTTGTCTTGTAATCCAACAGTGGTAGATCAAACTTCATCGTCGTCGACATCAAGGAAACCGAATCTGAAACCGGCTCTGGTACCACTTGTTATAAATGATGACGAATAAACGACGATAAGTAAGAGAATCAAACCGCAGGAGACACGAGATTTTTAACGTGGAAAACCCTCCCAGTGTAGAAGGGAAAAACCACGGGCGCCAGCCAGCAAAACTTTACTATATCAGATGTGTGTTTACAACGCCTATTGGCGGCTTACAAGAGGATGATTTTTCATCAAGGGCAAAGCTCTATTATATAGGCAGCTCACGTGACCGTGCTTGGTTGCGTTGCCGATGTGGGACTAAACTGTGCACTCATGAGAGGAAAACACAGTACCCCTTCCCTCCGGCCCAAACCTCTGGTGATGGGCCTCCGCTTCGCTCCGTCGGTGAATTTGGATCATATCACAACAAAATCCATATATATTTTAGCATGCCTAAATCAGCATTTTGGTACACCTCGTTACGCCAACAAAGCAAAACCTATCCAAAACCACCTAAGGGGTTCTTTAAATGGTTTTGTAAAGGTTGGGGGGTGTTAAACATCCGGTTTCATAGTTGAGGGGGTGATGTAGTCAACCCCTGATACGTTAGGGGGTTAGATAGACTTCTTCATTTCTGTTACCCTCCTGTGTCTCATTTGTGCTGTCCATTTCTTCTCTGTGATAAGGGAAACTCAATGTTATTCTATACATTTTAGTCAGGACCGGTCCTGGGGTAGGGCGGAAGGGGCGACCGCCCCGGACCCCCAAATCCCAGGGGCCCCCAGGCAGATGTGCGTGCGCAGGAGGCGACCTGCTAACCAAGCCCATGTGTGGATGTGCGTACGAGCTAGTCCACGTTATTTGATGGAAACCACCACGATCACCAACCAATCAACCGCGTCGCTCACCAGTTCCCGTCGAGTCACAGTCGCAGCTGCCTCCTCGTCTCCCAGAATTCAAGCGGCAGCTTATATCGATTTCCCCGGCCTAGATTCTTCTCTTTGGGAGAAGCTCTCTTCTATCTTAGACCGCTGCGAATGTCAACATGACTAGGGCGCAACAGGCCGCATCTATTAAAAGATTTGGGAGGCTTATGTTTGATTTTAGATGTGGAAGATGCGGATTAGTGGCCGCCGTGCTAGTGGGGATCTCGATGAGGCGGGGTTTGTCTCTCGAGTCGGCCGAACTCCAACGGTGAGCTCACCTTCTCTCCGTAGTCTAAACTATTGAAACATCCTCTCTCTCAATCTGAGTATCAGTTTTTATTGGTTTTCGACAGTTCTCCAAGGATCATAGAAATAATGCTAGTAGATTTACTGTAAGATTACTTCAAAACAAGTGGATTCTTTTTATTCCTGTTACAATTTCTGTTTGATTATTAAAATCTTGGAGAGGTTTTGTCTTTTGGCTAAATTAATCAGAACCTATTTGTGCAATGATTTGTATTACGTGTCCATATGTAGACGAAGGACATGATGAATGGAAAATAAGAAAAGCAGTAATAAATTGATAGAATGACATTAAGCTAGTAACATTTCTGAATGGTATATATGTAATTAAAAGATATGTAAAAAAGTAGACGCTTGTAAGATATGATTAATTTTTTGGCAATAAGTGTACATAAAGGGCCTCTGATTTTATCTCGCCCCGGGCCCGTAAAATGTTAGGGCCGGCCCTGATTTTAGTGTACATTGTGTCCATTTCTCACTCAATGAGATTGTACACTAGTTTGTGATAACTTGCTTGGCACAGTGGTGAATTCATTTCAAGTTGGCTTGCTTGGATTTGTGGTTTGTTGTGTAGGTCACACCAATGCTTCTTGTGTTGTGGTTCTGTAAATTTTTATGTGTGTATTTTTCAGATTAGTCAATGACATGCATTACGGGCTTTTGCTTGTTGCCAAGATGGTCAAGGGGAAATTTTATCAGTAACAAATGCCCATTCTTGTGCCTATGGGTTTTATTTCTTCTGAATTTGGGTTTCAATTTCTTGTTCATTGTGCATGTTTGTTGCAAATTTGCAATATCTAGCTGACTAGAGGGGTGGGGAGGGTTGAGCTTTGTGCTCTGTTGCTTCATAAAGTTTTTAAGGAGAGGGAATGTAATGATCTTGTCATGATGATTTTGTGTCTTATGTACCTCTTGGATGTCAAGTCAGAAATTTTTGCAGAGGCGTATTTCTATTGATGAGTTGAGAGACTTCAGCCTCTCAGCCTGCCCCCATGTAGTTTGTTTATGCGTTGATGTAAATTTGGGTTACCTAGAATAGCAAGGACCATAGAGTCATAAAATATATTTTTTTAAAAAAAATCTCCATCACACACTTCTGAAGTTTTTTTTTGCGGATACACACTTCTGAAGTTGTGTTAGTGGTGTGTATGAGCATGTGTGTGCGTGCGTGTTTGTGTGTGTGTGCGCGCGCATGCGTGTTTGTGTGTGTGAGAGAGAGTTTTCCACGCGTGTTTGTGTGTGTATGTCTTAGTTTTTCCCCTAATTGAAATGGAAAAAGTTCATTTTTGACCATCCAACTCTTATCTCATTTTGCTTCTGATCATCAAACTCCAAAACCAGAAATTTTTGACAATCTAACTATCAAAACCGTTCAAATTTGGCCATCAGGACGGTTTTGATGGGTGGATTTAAATTTTTATTTACAATTTAGTCCTTAGATCTTAAAATGATTATTACTTTTTGCTCGTACCTTTGATTTAGGTGATTCTTACGGTCACGCGTTCGTAACAGCGAGCTTTATCTTTTAAAATAGTATTTATATTATTTTATCATTATTTAATATATTGTTTTTTATGTTGTTGTGTAAAAACACAAATATAAGAAAAGTAAAACAAACGATTAGAAAATACTATGTCCATAACTTTAAAAGATAAAGCTCATCGTTACGAATGCATGACCATAACAATCACTTAAATCAGATATACAAGAAAAATATAGTAATCATTTGAAGATCTCAGGACTAAACTAGCAAGGTTGAAGGAAAGCAAATCAGCACCGGCCAGTATTTTTTATTCGTAGTACTAAAGCGTGTGTCATTTCATTTTTTAAACGAATCAAAAAAACTATCGATTACATTAAAAATGAATAAAACTCTGACCAAGGTTTCGCAAGACGACCTAGCTAGCTAGGCTAGGCATCAATCTCGGCCCATGCTCCCAGCTGGACCACGATCTTGTATGCCATTGCCATTATCTCGTTGAAGCCATCGATGAGATTGGGGTGCCCGTCAAACACGGCATGAATGCGATCGAACGCACCATACTTGTCGATGCTGCAACCAACAAACCCAAAAGAGAGAAAATAAATAAAGGAATCAGCCCGTGGAAGTACAGTGTGAGAGAGAGAGAGAGGTGTGGTGTGCGCGCGGTGTGTGTGTGTGTGTAGGGGGGGGGGGGGGGGGGTATGTGCGGTGTGTGCGTGCGTGGTGTTGGTGTGTGTGAGTGTAAGTGTGTCCTATAGCTTCAGAGTATTTTTATAGTGTTATTTTTCTATTGTTATTACATTGTTCCGTAGGTTGTCTATGTTTCTTTAACCAGTTTCTATTTTTTGTGCCTCCAGAAATATTAGCACAATTACTACTAAAATCTAATAAAGAGCATATATGTAATAAATACTACCATGGCATAATTCTGTTATTTTGTTTTCTTCCGGTTGTTAGTTTTTGTGAATGGCGTCTTATCTGTTTTTCCATTTGTTGAAGCTAGATTATGAATTGAAAGTTCTTTAATTGACTGGTAAGATGGTCACTTTTTTATGCTAGGCAATCAGGGGTATCTCATTTTACCAGCATAAGAGCTGCAGTTGAGTTATCTGCTGTTTTTAGGGGGAAGGCATGTGGGCTGGTGGCTTACTATTTATATGATTTTATTAATTGACCAGATAAATCTAGATACTTACTAGGACTATATAGGATTCCATTGACTTAATATTGCTGTACTTTTATCATCTATCTACAAGCCCTTTTTTGTGCAATACAGAGTTTTGTTAGGCATTTGTTGATGTTTTGCTTTGTATTATTTGATTTATGCAGACGCGCCCATAACAATGGTAGTGAAACCAGGTCCTGAAATTTTCTGCTTGCCAACCAGAACATTGACCATCCTTGTTAATGTCTTCTAAATATGCTCTTCTCGTAAAACAGCACATCATTTGCAAAATTAAGTACAACACTCTACCATATTGCTATCGAAAGGCAACACTGTATAAATTTCTTTTCCTATAACACAGGCTATATAATTTCCTAGGTTTTTTTACACATGATATTCAGTAGTTGGCGAGAAATCTGATTTTTTTTTTGGAGCCATTTTTTTTCTTTAGGCTCCCAAGCCATCTTCTGGGCCTCACAAGTCCATGGAGTGCCTCACCCTATTCCTTATTATTATCAGGAACACACTCCACGGTGTATGATGACTATCCGTGAAATTGTATGCTGACAAACCCATTAGGTTCATGTCTTCCCTGGATGCAACGCCATATCTTTTGGGTGATGGAAAGGTCAGGACTACTGTAATCTTTTCTTCCTGTTGAAATAGTTTCTACATGTCTAAAATGGGTGCCGTTGTGATGGAACGTCCAAAACTGCATCTATATGTCCTTGTTAATTACTAGGCTGGTTATTAGAAGAACATCACATCAACATGGTAATAAAACATAGGAGGGATCAGAAGGACGTGTGCAAGGAGTTTTGCAGAAAATGATCTAGCAAAGGAAGCAGAAGTGAAGAAAACTCACCCCTGCTTGGCCTTCCCGTGATCCATCCATGCCCTCTCTATGCGCTGCCTTTTTTTGGTTTTTGACGTGGGCTCCTCCATGGTGTTGTTTCTTTCTGGATGAACAGTCTGACGTCTATTTATATGGGGGGAGGCTTGGTTCTTTTTGTGATGTTTTGGCGGCTAGATTGTCGGCTGTAATTTTTTTTGCTCGAAGGAAAAAAAAAGGTCAAATGTAATATTCTGTGATGGAAATACTCCTTCAACAATAAGTGCACATAAAAGAAGTCCCACAAAAGGAGACCAAAATGGTAACAGTCTGGAATATGAAGTGGACCCGATAAGAATGTTTGTGCATGTTAACGGGCGTGCTATAGTATACTGCGGGCCCGTTAACACCACTAACAGCTACCTGCTCAAATAAGAATTGCCGGCAAACAGATTATCCGTTGGATGCTCATCTAACGGCTAGAGACGTCGATTGACAAATACTTAAATGTCAATCGACTGACGTGTAGACACTTCCACCAAGTAAACAGGTGTGATATGTTTAGAGTAGCTCCAATAGACTCTTTAAATAGGACACTATTATAAATTTGAAGGACAAAGGCAAAAGGTTATTCTCTAGTAGGTCTTTCATTACTTGAATGGCCTCCAAATCCACCATCCATCCTTCGTTATTAGGCGATCTATTTTGTATTGTATTGACCCGTTTGCGTGGGAGAAAAAAACCTCTATTTTTTCATGCGAAACATAAGCATACACCGAGACTAATTTGAATTTGACTTTGATCTTTATTTGCGGCAATTGGCTGTCCCTGGTTTCCCCTTTTTTTGAAAACGCAGGAGAGCTGCGTTTCATTGTATTAGAGAGAAGAAAAAAATCCCATACAACATACTCTATCTCTCATACGGGAACAATATGAGAGACAGTATTACAAACACCTTGACCGACTAAACCCGAAAAACACACAATATCATGACCAGCACCTAAAACCAACGACCTAAATTTGCCCAGCTAAGCCCAGGCCTTGCAGCCTCTTAGCTCCGGCCAAACACCATAGGCTATGTTCATCCTTGAGTTCCCTCCTTATAGAATTGACTGAGGGAACAGCCCCCTCAAATACACAGGCGTTCCTATGCTTCCAAATCATCCACGCACCCAGGATTACTAGGGAATTAACTCCCTTCCTTTGCTCCTTGGACACCTTCTTCATGAGCTTCCTCCACCAGCCGGCAAAATCACGCTCTTGCTGTCTAGGAATGCGCTCACCAAGGCTTAACGGTGCTAGCAAATTGAACCACACTTGTCTCGCCACTACACAATTTACCAACATGTGCTGTACAGTTTCATTTTGTTGGTCACACAAAGGGCATTGATCTGGGTGAGGCAACCCTCTCTTCTCTAATCTGTCAGCTGTCCAGCACCTGTTTCGGACTGCCAACCATAGGAAAACCTTACACTGATTTGGAGCCCAAGTTTTCCAGATTCTCTTCCAAGGTTCAAATGTTATTGAACCCTGAAAGTAGGCTCGATATGCTGATTTAGAGGAGTAGCAACCTCCTGCTTGTAGCTTCCAAATATGTCGATCTTCCTGTTTATTCAATTCGATGCCCCTCACACAGTCCCATAGCTGCAAGTATTCAACAAGACCAGTCCAGGATAACCCACTCTTTATTCCAGAAACCCATATGTCATTATCCAAGGCCTCCGCTACAGTTTGTCTGTTACGAATTCTGGGGGGCACACATGCAAAGACTTGAGGAGAAAGATCTTCCACCGAACACCCATGCAGCCACTTATCTTTCCAAAACAGGGTATTAGTTCCATTTCCCAACTCTGTGTTAACAGCAATACTAAACAAGGCTAGTCAGTTAGAGTGCGTGGGGAGTTCCAAATCAGTCCAAGGTCGATCCACGGAAGTTTTCTTGTGCCACTGCCACCTTGCCTGAAGAGCCCATGCCATAACTTCTAGGTTGATGATGCCCATGTTGGGAATATGCCCAAGAGACAACTGGATTCGATCCACTAGTCTTAATGGGCCACAAATGTTGTGAAGCCCATTACCAGGGGAAGGGGTGCTTTATTTATTAGTCCCATATTGCTAATGGAACATGGTGTGAAGAATTTCATCCAAATAAATAGAGACCAAACCCCTCCTGAGAAAGACATGACTTCCAAGCAATAGTTGCTTTTCTCCCCCATCGTGCTCGTGGACCTAGCAGTCCGGTGCGCGACGTTTCAATCCTCGTACGTGTGGATACCTCGGAGGTGCTGCGCTTGGAGCATAAGGACGAACCGCACGTGCAGGACCAGACGGACGTAAGCAACTGCACTGCACTGCCACTTCGATGCGTTCGTCTACATCGAGACGGCTTCCGCTGCAACTGCGCGTCAAGTGGTAACAATCCGTGATCTATAACTGCTGCTGTTCCTATTTTGGGTGAACGAGTTTTTGTGTGAGCTAGCGTAGCTTCCATCGTTTCCCTACAGTGGTACCAGAGCCGTAGCTGTTTCGTTATAGATTCGGATATATGCATATAGAGATATGCTTGGTTGTAGATTGGTCTCTGATCGGTTCGTGATCTCCACTATGATGGTAGTGTAACGAATTACTCCTACCGGTCGGAATTCCGCCACCGGAGTTAAGTGATACACACAAACCCAGTCATGGTGAGATATAGACCAATTGGATTGGTCGAATCGAACTTAGATCAATGACCGCGTCGCATGTCGATATACGACGATGTTGACTAGGATTCACTATGATGGTGGTGTAACGAATTACTCCTACCGGTCGGAATTCCGCCACCGGAGTTAAGTGATACACGTAAACCCAGGCATGGTGAGATATAGACCAATGTGATTGGTCAGATAGAATTTAGGTAAATCGTAGGTCCGCTCAGGAACGGCGGACGGTCCGCGAGAGAGCGGCGGACGGTCCGTAAATTCATTCAAGAATCTTACAGAGACGTTGTCTAGCGTTCCAGAGGGTCGGACGGTCCGCCAGAGCAGGTCGGACAGTCCGCGGAGCGGATCGGACAGTCCGGGAGAAACGGCGGACGGTCCGCACAAGAACGGCGGACGGTCCGCAAGTGAGCGGCGGACGGTCCGCAAATACAGTCGGAATTTTGACAGAAGCGTTTTTCCAGCGTTCCAGAGGGTCGGACGGTCCGCCAGAGCAGGTCGGACAGTCTGCAAGGAAACAACGGACGGTCCGCAGGGAACGTCGGACGGTCCGGCGAAATTAAAATTTTGAAAAACGATCCCTCAAAAATTGTTTAAGTTCTAAATGTCCTCCCAACTAAATCTTGCACCATCACATGTCTTGTACAATTAGTGGTGGGTCTATGAAATTAGGGTGCCACTAGTTTTCCTTGACTAGATGGGTTTGTATCGGATACTTACTCGCATAAGGAGTTGGTTAACTTAAACAAGGTCATCTTAACGGTTAAGGACCTTGGGACATAAAGGTTGGACGCCGAGACATAGAGATGTCAACCAACAACAGGAGTCATATAAGATATGATTAGCAAGAGTAGCTTACCGATCTACCATGTCTTCTAGCGGTGATGCTAAAGCTCACTAGTCGACTTGTTAGTTGTGGATCCTGAATCACTAAAATATCAATGGAGGGATATTGATTTTAGTGGGAGTAAATTCCGTTAAATTGTTTAATGTATTTTACTCTGTCATAGATACATTGTCTTAGTATTTTGCATTATTTTCTGTTGTAGATCAATGGCACCTAGCACACCGTTTTCTTTGCGTTCGATCCTTGAGAAGGATAAGTTGAATGGAACAAATTATGCGGATTGGATCCGAAACCTTAGAATTGTTCTCAGGGCTGAGAAAAAGGAAGAAGTTCTAGACACCCCATTACCAGTTGAGCCTGATGATAACGCAACTCTTGCTGAGAAAAATGCTTACAAGAAGGCATGTGATGCCAATCTTGAAGTGAGTTGTCTTATGCTTGCTTGCATGGAACCCGAGCTGCAGATGCAGTTTGAGACAAACCATGAGGCGCATGATATGATCGAGGCGCTCAAGGATATGTTTCAAACTCAGGCCAGGACTGAAAGGTTCAATGTCTCAAAGGCCTTTGTGGAAACAAAGCTAGCAGAAGGCGCAGCTGTAGGGCCGCATGTGATCAAGATGGTTGGTTACTCCCAAAGGTTGGAGAAGCTAGGCTTCCCACTTGGCCCAGAGTTAGCCACCGATTTTATTCTAGCATCACTTCCGCCTAGCTTTGGGAACTTCATCTCGAACTACCATATGCATGGGGCGGAGAAGGGATTGAATGAGTTATGTGGCATGCTCAAGACAGCAGAGGTTGATATCAAGAAAAGCGCTAGCAGCAGCCATGTGATGGCCATCCAAAACAGGCCTAACTTCAAGAGGAAGGGCAAATCTTGGAAGAAAAAGAGCAAGGCTAAAGATATGATCTCTCAGCCAAGCTCTACGCCCCAGACTGAGTCTGGACCAGCTGCAGAAAAGAAGGAGTGCTTTTATTGTAAAGAAATTGGTCACTGGAAGAGAAATTGCAAGAAGTACCTGGCTTTTCTGAAGAATGGCGGTAGTAAGAGTACTTCCGCATCAGGTACACATGACATTAATATTACAGACATTTTTCTCGCTGAATCTTCTATTAATTCCTGGGTATTTGATACCGGATCGGTTGCTCATATTTGCAATTCGATGCAGGGATTAGTAAGAAGTAGAAGCGTGGGAAGAGGCGAAATTGATTTCCGCGTGGGCAATAATGCAAGAGTTGCTGCTTTGACCGTCGGGACGATGCAACTCCACCTTCCGTCAGGATTTATCATGGAATTGAATAATTGTTATTTTGTTCCTAGTTTGAGTCGAAACATTGTATCTCCCTCATGTTTGATGAAGGATGGTTATACATTCGCGAGTAAAGACAATGGTTGTGTGATCTCAAAGAATGGCATGTTTGTGGCTCTTGCATCCATTGTGAATGGATTGTTTATTTTAAATCTTGATGATTCACCTATATGTAATATAATTGCTAAAAGGCCTCGGCTAAATGATTTGAATCCTACCTATATGTGGCATTGTCGTTTGGGTCATATAAGTGAGAAGCGCATGAAGAAGCTCCATTCTGATGGACTTTTAACTTCGTTTGATTTTGAATCATACGAGACGTGCGAAGCTTGTTTGCTAGGCAAGATGACCAAGGCACCTTTCACAGGTTTTCCTGAGAGGGCGCAAGACTTATTGGAACTCATACATACTGATGTATGTGGACCAATGAGCACGACAGCTCGGGGTAGATTTCAGTACTTCATAACTTTCAGTGATGATTTTAGTAGATATGGCTATGTCTACTTAATGAAGCATAAGTCAGAGACTTTTGAAAAGTTCAAAGAGTTTCAGAATGAAGTTGAAAATCAGCGTGGTAAGAAAATTAAAGCCTTGCGATCAGATCGTGGAGGCGAGTATTTGAGCCACGAGTTTAGCACTCATCTAAAGAGTTGCGGAATTGTTCCACAGCTAACGCCACCTGGAACACCTCAGAGGAACGGTGTGTCCGAGCGACGTAATCGAACCTTGTTAGACATGGTGCGATCAATGATGAGCCAGTCAGATCTACCGTTATCATTTTGGGGTTATGCTCTAGAAACAGCAGCTTTCACACTAAATAGGGTACCATCTAAGTCCGTGGAGAAGACACCATATGAAATATGGACTGGCAAGACTCCTAGTTTGTCTTTTCTGAAAATTTGGGGTTGTGATGCATATGTCAAGCGACTTCAGTCGGACAAGCTTACACCAAAATCGGACAAGTGCATATTCATGGGATATCCAAAGGAAACAATTGGATATTATTTCTACAACCGATCAGAGGGCAAAGTGTTTGTCGCTAGGAACGGTGTTTTCTTGGAGAAAGAGTTTCTCAACAGCGAGAAAAGTAGACAGAAGGTGTATCTTGAAGAAATTCGAGATGAGCCTATGAGGCAAGACTTTACGAGTGATGCTAATGTAGCAGAACAAGTTGAGACACCTGTGGTAAGAGAAGAATCGCCACAACCACGAAGGTCGGAAAGGCCACGTCGCGCTACACAGAAAATGAATCTCCAAGTTACGGGAGAGCGCGACATATTGTTGATAGACAACGATGAGCCTAGGACCTATGCAGAAGCTATGATGGACCCAGATTCCGAGAAATGGCAAAGTGCCATGATATCCGAGATAGATTCCATGGGGCAAAATCAAGTTTGGAACTTAGTTGACCCGCCTGATGGTGTGAGACCCATCGAGTGCAAATGGATCTTTAAGAGAAAGAGAGATGTAGACGGAAATGTTAACGTCTATAAAGCACGACTTGTTGCAAAAGGTTTTCGACAAGTTCAAGGAGTTGACTACGACGAGACATTCTCTCCAGTAGCGATGCTTAAATCTATCCGGATCATTCTAGCAATAGCTGCGTATTTCGATTATGAGATATGGCAAATGGATGTCAAAACAGCTTTCCTCAATGGGAACCTAGAGGAGGATGTATACATGATACAACCAGAAGGTTTTGTCGATCCAACTAATGCTGGAAAATTATGCAAGCTTCAGAAATCAATCTATGGATTAAAGCAAGCATCTCGGAGTTGGAACCTTCGTTTTGATGAGGTAGTCAAAGGGTTTGACTTCCGGCAGAATGAAGAAGAGGCTTGTGTTTACAAGAAGGAAAGTGGGAGCTCTGTTGTATTTCTAATCTTGTATGTGGATGACATATTGTTGATTGGGAATAATATTCCTATGCTAGAATCCGTTAAGACTTCGCTGAAAAATAGTTTTTCTATGAAGGACTTAGGGGAAGCTGCATACATTCTGGGCATAAGGATCTATAGGGATAGATCAAGGAGGCTTATAGGATTAAGTCAAGATACTTATATTGACAAGGTGCTGAATCGGTTCAGCATGGAACAGTCCAAGAAAGGGTTCTTGCCTATGTCACATGGCATACACCTCAGCAAGACTCAGTGTCCTACGACGACTGATGAGCGGGAGCGCATGAGTAAGGTTCCTTATGCTTCAGCAATTGGATCCATCATGTACGCCATGATAAGTACTCGTCCAGATGTCTCATATGCTCTAAGTGTTACGAGCAGACACCAGTCTAATCCAGGTGAAAGTCACTGGACAGCGGTGAAAAACATTCTTAAGTACTTTAGAAGGAATAAAGATGTGTTCCTAGTCTATGGAGGTGAGGAAGAGCTCATTGTAAAGGGTTACACTGATGCTAGTTTCCAAACTGATCCAGACGATTCAAAGTCGCAATCAGGATTTGTGTTCACAATAAACGGTGGTGCTGTAAGCTGGAAAAGTTCTAAGCAAGATACTGTGGCTGATTCTACAACGGAAGCAGAGTACATCGCAGCTTCGGAAGCGGCGAAGGAAGGTGTTTGGATGAGGAAGTTTCTCATTGAGCTTGGTGTGTTTCCCAATGCATCTAGCCCATTGGAACTCTACTGTGACAACAATGGGGCAATTGCACAGGCTAAGGAGCCAAGGAATCACCAGAAAAACAAACATGTACTGCGGAAGTTTCACCTCATTCGAGAGTTCGTTAGACGTGGTGAGATAAAGATATGCAAAATACATACGGATTTGAATATTGCTGATCCTTTGACAAAGGCTCTTCCACGGCCTAAACATGAATCACACACGAGAGCTATGGGTATTAGATATCATTTAGATTAGCTCCAGTGTGAGTGGACAATGTTTTGTATCTATGATATATTGTTTATTTATTGAATATCCATGAAAGGCAACTTGTATATGATTAGCAATTATGTGAATTGTTTGTGAAACTCAATACTTGTATGGTTATTCAAAAGGATTGTCCCTAATTTGATTAGCACATGTATTAGTTGATGACTATGTTTCACAAGTCATGGACATGGAGATGTCAAACTAATAATGTGGGCACATGTATGACATGGGGCTGGACTGACCCAGTTTGAGACTTGTTTATCTCTTCTTCACAACGCGTATGCTTTGTCCTTGGACCTGAGATTGTCGTATGTACTCAAGATGTGAATTGACCTACTTAGGGACTATCAAACGTTGCACCGTAACTGGGTAGTTATAAAGGTGGTTTTCGGGTTTGTCAGGAAGCATGCTGTGAGGCATGGTCAATCAAGATGGGATTTGCCCCTCTCTATACGAGAGAGATATCTCTGGGCCCCTCGAGTGATCGGATCAAGAAATGCATGGCCGTGCTAGGTTAAGTGTTAACCTCTTGAAGGATCTGACTCACAGTTTCGAGAAAGGGAGGTCTTACTTGGAGTTAGACCAAATATCGTGAGGCAAAGGGAATAGCTTGTACGTGATGTTGTGGTGGTTCGTCTGATATGATCTTTACGTATTCATGGGAGTTGACACGTCTTGCTAGAGGCCGCTATCAACTATTGGAACGAGTAGGAGTACTCGAACCATGTCTATGTGTACGTGAACCCATAGGGTCACACACTTAAGAGGTTTGGAACACTGAAAACTTGCTTATGAGATTGTCTCTAGTGCAAGTGGGAGATTGTTGGGAATATGCCCAAGAGACAACTGGATTCGATCCACTAGTCTTAATGGGCCACAAATGTTGTGAAGCCCATTACCAGGGGAAGGGGTGCTTTATTTATTAGTCCCATATTGCTAATGGAACATGGTGTGAAGAATTTCATCCAAATAAATAGAGACCAAACCCCTCCTGAGAAAGACATGACTTCCAAGCAATAGTTGCTTTTCTCCCCCATCGTGCTCGTGGACCTAGCAGTCCGGTGCGCGACGTTTCAATCCTCGTACGTGTGGATACCTCGGAGGTGCTGCGCTTGGAGCATAAGGACGAACCGCACGTGCAGGACCAGACGGACGTAAGCAACTGCACTGCACTGCCACTTCGATGCGTTCGTCTACATCGAGACGGCTTCCGCTGCAACTGCGCGTCAAGTGGTAACAATCCGTGATCTATAACTGCTGCTGTTCCTATTTTGGGTGAACGAGTTTTTGTGTGAGCTAGCGTAGCTTCCATCGTTTCCCTACAGCCCAGACCCCCAAGATCCAAAGGTCTCATGACTTTCTCCCAGGCAACCAAACAACAGCCTCCATTAGCTTGTTCTTTTCCCTTCCAAAGAAAGCCTCTTCGAATTTTATCAATTGCTTTGATAAACCATTTTGGAACATTTATAGCTATTAGGAGATAGATGGGGATAGCTGACAGCAAAAACCTGACCATAGTAATTCTCTCGGCTCTGTTCATTAAATTAGCCTTCCATCCTGGAAGTTTATCTGCTACCTTTTCAATCCATGGCAAAAGATCAGTTTTTCTCAATTTCTTGTTGGATAAAGGCAGCCCCAAATAGGTGCAGGGAAATTCAGATAGAGTGCAAGGGAGGGTGTTTGTTACTGACATCAGGGAGGCTTCTTCACAATGAATGGGAACAATGCTGCTCTTTTGGAGACTGGTATGCAACCCACTAGCTATACCAAAAACATTCAGGATTTCCTTTGTGATTTGAAGCTCATTATCAATCGGACTTATGAACAAGGCTACATCATCAGCATATAAAGAAAGACGTTGTCCAGATATTCTCCGAGATAGAGGTTGCAGAAGCCTGTCCTCCTCAGCTTTCACTATTAGGCTACTAAGCACATCCATGACAAGGATGAAAAGCATGGGGGATAAAGGGTCCCCTTGCCGGAGTCCTCTCCGATGATGAATGATGTCACCAGGCTCTCCATTCAGCAAGATCCGAGTAGTGGATGTAGCTAGCAAATTTGAAATCATATTACACCATGATATACCACAACCCAAGTGGGATAAGATTTCCAAGAGAAAGGACCAAGATACTGAATCAAAGGCCTTTGAGATGTCCAATTTGAGGAATAAACTTGATACCTTCTGCAGATGCAAAACCTTCACTGTTTGCTGAACTAGAATGAAATTATCATGAATGCATCGACCTCGAATAAATGCACTCTGGTTTGTAGCCACCAGGGATTTTAAATGAGGTGCCAAAAGAGTAGCGAGGATCTTGGTTACAAGTTTTGCAAAGCTGTGCACTAAGCTGATGGGTCGGAAGTCTTTGGCCATTGTTGAATCCACCTTCTTTGGTAGTAAAGTGATATAAGCTGCATTAAGAAGGCCAAGACCAGTAGCATTGCCTTGCTGTAAGGTGATTATTGCTGCCATGACATCAGCTTTGATGACTGACCAGCACACCTTATAAAATCTGCCTGTATAGCCATCCGGGCCAGGAGCCCTGTCCATTGGCAGTTCCTTAATCGTTGCCCAGACCCCATCTTCCGTGATTGGGTTATCCAAAAAGGACAGATTCATCCCTGACATATGAAAGTTTTGCCTGGTTTCCCTGACATTGGGCATGCATACATGTATGTTCAGTCGATTCATCTTTTGGACGACGAGGCCTGGTCGTTCTTCGAATAGGTTCCATCTGCTTTTCTTTTCCTTGACGATGCCCGAGCTGAGTTCTGTACCGCTGGAATCTGCACCGGGCAAGGCGGATGCACATACGGGAACACATCAGCTCGAGTTGCGAAGCAATCGTGTAGATTCATGGTGCCGTGCTCCATGGAGTAGGCAGCCACACCACCCGCGGGCAAAGTCAGGAAAACGACGTCGACGTCGGTTGGGTGAAAGCCGACGGGCTTGATGCGGCGGCGATGCCCGGCCGCGCCGGAGTTCAGCCCCGCCTCCGGCAGCTCCGCGACGCCAACCCGGTGCGCCAGCGTCCACACGCGGCCCTCCATCGTCTCCGAGTCCCACACCTCGAGCGCCGACGCATCGGCCCGCGCGTACCGTAGCCCGCCGCCGCCATCGCCGTGGCGCTCCCCTATGCAGCAGCGCTCCGGTTTGCCGGCGGCGTGGCGGCTCCTCGGCAGGTGGATGACTCGGAGGGAGCCGCTGGCGCTGTGGTACGCGATGGCCTCGTCGTCGCCGCCGCCGCCGCGCTGGATCCAGTAGGCGGCGCCGCTCTGGCCCAGTTCCGGCCGCCGGCGGAAGTCGTGCTCCCAGGGGAGGCCGGGGCATATGGCGAGTGAAAGACTCCTCGCCTTCCACCGGCCGGTGTCCGAGGAGAAGACTTTCAGCTCGAGGAACGTGTCTTCCATCTGCCACTGCTCGATCACGACCACCTGGAACCGCGCGGCGGCGGCAGCCACCGTCAGGAGCGCGCACTGCGGCTTGAAGCCGAGGCTCCGCAGCTCCGGGAGAGCCGCCCGCTGCCGCGTCACCGGGTTGACGACGTAGTACCGCGCCGCCGGCCAGGTGGGGCCCCGCGAGCACAGCAGCAGGCCGCCGGCCGCCGAGTGCACGATGGCGAGGCCGTGGCCGGCAAGGTCGGCGCCGGGCACGAGCTCCGCCGCCTGGCATGCGGGGGCGGTTAGGAAGCGTGGGGCTGGGAGAGCCCCCTGCTTGCGCTGCTCGCTAGCAGGCTGCAGGAAGACGCCGGCGCGGCGCCAGTAGCGGGCGGCGAAGTCGGGGCGGCGGGCGAGGGCGTTGTAGCGGCGGGAGACGGCGCCGAGGCGGAGGAGGCACTTGGGTCGGAGGCGCGGGAGGATCTCCTCCACCATCACCGTGTCGCAGAGAACATCCATGGATGGAATGACTGGATGATGCGCCGCCGATGATGGATCAGCAAGCCTGAGACGACACCTGAACGGCTGAACGAACTAACTGAAAGAAGCTGATCGAAAGAGGCAGCCTGCAGCATCGATCAATATGATACCAGAAGATATATGTCTGTATGTATTGCCGATCCAACTTGGAAGGATCAAGGAACAGATAAGTCGTGTAGGTGCTGCGCGCACAGACGGTTTCCTTGTCCGAGTCGAGGACATACGTGTACGTGGAAGAGCCTGACGTAAAGGGATTCGGCCTTGTAAACAGAAGCGAATCGGCTAAGCCACCAATTGTTAAGCCTTGATTGGATAGGATACGGTCATACAGATTACAGTAATCTGGATTTTTTTAATAAAGGGAAATTTATTTCATAAAACATATAAAAGAATTCCGACTGCTACATCCAAAAATGTATGAGACCAATAATTATTGCAGCTTTTAACTCAGTAGTTGACTCCATCGGCCACATAGTTGACACACCCAATAGCCAAGAAACCAAAAGTTTGAGACAAAACAAAGATGTTCATTGTAAATTTAATCTATTGCTAAACTTCCACCCATTTTTGACGAAAATGTCCATGGTCAATGTTTCTAAATTGCAGCATGTCAATTGCATAAATTCCCGCTCCTCCTCCTCCTCCAACTAGAACATCGACCACAACCTTGCCCAGTATGAACCCCTATAAATAACCTGCATTAACGAACAAATAGATGCTCTATCAAAAACAATCTCATTTCGGCACACATGGCGCTTACTCCCACAAGGACTAAAGATTTTTCTGTCCTTCGGTATAATATCCAACCAAGTACCAAACATGTGAATCACATTTACAGGTGGTGTAAGACCAAAAGCTAAATGTAGCAAGAACACAATGGAAAGATAAATGTTGTAGTCTCATCATTGTTACAAAAACAACACTTAACATTTCCGTGCCAATTTCTTATAACTAAGTTATCTTTAGTTAGTATAACTCCTTTATAAAGAAACCAAAGGAAGACTTTAACTTTTAAAGAAACCTTAAGTTTCCATAGTAAACAACCGTAAGATATATTGTTTAAATTTAGCATTGCATTATGCATTGATCTAACCGAAAACATACCATTTGAGTTTAAAGACCATTTAAAGATGTCCGGAAGATCATTTAAATGTGTGTATGCAATTCTAAAAACAAGATTATTCCAGGAAATTAAGATTTTGAGCAACTAGGCTGCTCCGAAAAAAATATTTAAGGGGACTGTGCTCGAAACATCTCTTACTGTAGCATCCTTCTTCCTAACTATATTGTACATATTAGGGTATTGATTCTTTAAAACAGTTGTGATTAGCCACTTATCTTTCCTAGAATCTGATTTGGTTTCCACTTTAGAGTCTAAAGTTTCTGAAATTTAGAAATTGACATTTTCCATTCATAAATAATCTAGATTATGGATAGAGAATTTAAAAATCTGGATACTACGAATCTAGATAGCAATAATCCGATGATGTTTACAACTTTGGATACATGGATTATAGGTGGCAGTTCCTTGTCATATAAACATATTTAAAGATCATGGTATGCATACATCACATTTTGATCAGACTCAAAGGAGCGCAGGAGGATCTTACAGCCATGCTGATGCCAAAGGAGGATCGACAGATCAATGGAAGCGTCCCATACTTCCCAAAGGAACCTGAATCTGAAGCTAGTGCGACTATTTCTTAGTATGACGGGAACCCTGACATGACCATCGCCCAGGATGGAGGCCCCTCCAAGAGGACCAGATAGAGTAGCTCATTGTTGGATCATCTTCAATTCATTTCATTTTGCCCATAGTCTTTATCTGTTTGGTAGAATTTGTCGAGATTTGGGACCACAGCTCTTGGGTCCCGAGTTGAAACTATTTTCTTTCTTTTCTGTTTTTTTGGTTTCCTCAAATGTGGATCGAGTCGTTGGGCACTGAATATGGTTATGTTGTCAGCTTCTGGTTATCTGTGTTGATACTTATTGTTGAATTGAGATATTGAATTGATGGTCTAATTGAGCACGATGATCTATCGGAGACAATGCCAGTTGAATTAAGAGACGAGTTTGATTGTCTTTTGACATTTCTAGGCTGCAGAATTGGGCTCTTATATTTGCATATAGCAATTGTGTTTGCTTGCATTGTATCTAGGACCTGAGAGCATTCTTCTCAACATGCTTGAAACACTAGCTAGGAGTACCAGCTGCTAGATTGAATTGACTACTTTTGCTAAACAATGATTCCCTGGGTAGCTGTGATGTTCAAACCTATATCAGTTCTGTCTGATCTAGGGACTACCGGCGTGCCTGCACAATTTTCATGCACTACCTATATAACTGGGTAAAGTAGCAAAGTTGCCCAGGTACCAACAGAATAGACCGCTCCTCAGGATGAGCGGGTTGTGTAGCGTAGAAATGCCATCATTATGAAAATAGTTGCAAAAAATGCATAGAAAATTCTCAAGATAAAACACAAAATTGATTCATTGAGATAACTTTATTTGTATCGGATGTATGTTGCTCTTGAGTCTTCCATGTGAGTTTCTGAGCACACACTTGAGCTGCCCTTTTCCTATGGATTGGCTAGCAGAGTGGCTGGATAGTGGGACAGGGATTCGGTGCCTTTGCTTCAGCAAGGCACCGCGAGCCTTGGCTGTCCGGTCGAAAAAGACAACGAAATCACTGTATCGAGAGTACTGTTGATGACACTGTAACACATGCACTGTACACCTTCTGTTTTCTCATCACTGTAGCACGGTATGGTTGACGTCGATCCAGCCGTTGCCCCCAGATCGGACGGCCTGGAGATGGCCTAAAGTCACGTGGTGCCTTGCCGAAGCAAAGGCACCGAATCCCAATCCTGGATAGTGCTATGTAGGTCCAAATGGTTTATTTTGCCCTGGTATTGATTTTGCAGATGGCTGTAGGTGTTGATTTGGTTCAATTCGGTTCAGTGCAAATATCGATCTTCCTCTTTTTTCTTGCATGTGCCGTTTTGCTTACGAGCGACGCGGCCGATCCACCTCTATTTTCTGGCAGCGTCAGGACTGAGGCCATCTTTATTGCTGGAATTTGAAGCGGGAAAGGTGGGTGCACATACGGGAACGTGTCAGCTGCGGTCAGGTATGCGCATTCCAGACTGATCGTCCCGTGCCGAATGGAGGAGTAGGCGACCAGGCAAGGCCAGGAAGATGACGTCGTCTTGGGTTGGGTGGACGCCGACCGGCTTGAATCGGCGAGACGGTCATGTCGATTCCGTACGGCGTCCAGTACGAGGTGCCGCTCTGGCCGATCATCGGCGCCCAGGAACACAAGCCGACGCCGTCGAAGGCGACGTCGCCGGAGACGGCACCACGGCGCCTCCCACCGGCCGGTGCCGGAGTCGAACACGCGGAGGTCTAGCTGCCCGCCGTCTAGCCTCCGCCACTGGTTGGCGTTGTTAGCGACGACCACCTTGAACCTGAAGCCCGTGCCCGCAGTGGCGCTTGCAGAGGGGCAGCGGCAGCTCCGGGAGGGCCACCCATTGGCACGTCACGGGGTTGCAGACGTAGAGGTGCACGGAGCACAGCAGCAGGCCGCCGGCGGAGGCCAGGACGGCGAAGCCGACGACCTCCGGGTAGCTGCCGACGTGCCGCAGGTAGGCCGCGGTGAGGAAGAACGGAGAGATCTCGGGCTGATCGAAGGGCTGGAAGATGACGCCGGCGCGGCGCCAGTAGCGAGCGGCGAAGTTGGGGCGGCGGGCGAGGGCGTTGTAGCGGCGGAGACGGCGCCGAGGCGGAGGAGGCACTTGGGTCGGAGGCACCATCACCGTGTCGCAGAGAACATCCATGCGTGAACGAAGAATTCGAATCTCGATGATCAAAGGAGGCTCATCGCTGAAACACCGGGGGTGCGTCCGTATACACGAGTCGTCCTGCAACGTAGCCGGACTCCCTTATCCGAGTAGAGAGGACGGACATGGATGAAGGAAGGAACCCGTCCGGCCTTGTAAGTTGTAACAGAACTACATACAGAAGAAGCCAATGGGTGTAATCATAGTCAAGTTTCTTCGTCAAATCTCTCGGATCCTGTCATCCACAAATCACGTACGTGCGTGCTGTAAAAGATGAGCCTTCGTATGAAAAATTAATTTTGGCTAACATATTCTTCGAAACCGAAACAAAGATTGATGCGGAAATCAAAATAGATATATGCGTTTGTTTATTTGCGACCTTGCGCGCGCATTATTATTGGTTTCATCAGTTCCAGTCACAGGCGAGTCAGCACAAACACTACCAGAAAGACTCACATCCGCCCTCCTCATAAGCCACGGTACATTTTAGACCCGGTGTTAAATGTGCATTAGCACCGGGTCCAATAACTAGGAGCGAAGACGACACGTAGAAGTGGCAGAGGAGAACTCATTAGCACCGGATCGTGGTAAGACCCGATGCTAAAATCTCTCGTTAGCACCGGATGCAGCCACCACTCGGTGCTGAAACTGCCAAGACCATTTAGCACCGGTTGCTGGCTGCAACCGGTGCAAATACTGCCTCCACCGACAGCACCTACCTCCTTCTCTCGCGATCTCTCTCCTTTATCTCTTGTTCTCGAACCACAACCATCCATTCTCTTTTTCCCCTTCTCTCACTTCTTCTCTATCCTTATCTATTCACTTGTTGTGCAGGGACTCTGGCCGCGAGAGGGCGCGGAGCTGCGGTCGCGCGGCGCGGGCCGTCGGCGCGGAGCCGACGAGCGCGGGGCCGTCGGCACGGAGCTGGCGAGCGCGGCGTGGGCATGCGGCTGACTCGGGCGGCGCACTTGCAGGCCGATGCGATCCCCGTCTCCGCGGTGCGGCACGAGTCAACGACGAATCGGCTTACGCGGTAACGACTTCCGCTCCCGCTGCCAGGTTTGGCTCGTTCTGGAAGGCGAGAAGCCAAGCTCCGGCGAGGTGAAAAACCTCATGTAATCTTAGTTAGCATGCTAGATTAAGGTCCTCATCGTTTTTTAAAAGAGAATTCGGATTCAGATGTTGTTTGGATCTCTCCAGAACGCTCCTACACCCACTGCTTTGGATCTTGAATCTTCCGTTTCAAATTTTTTTTCCTCACCGAATCTTGAATGTTGTAATTAAATTTCTCTGTTGGATCTATAATGTTGTAATCTAAATTTGAGGATCTTAGATATTGTAATCTAAATTGAGTTATTTTTACTCTTAATCTCTTTCTTTCTCCTCTTATTGTCTGGTCATCATCTTTCTTTTTCTGTTCTTCAAGAATTCTTAGTTCCTGAAGAACAGAGGGAGGGCGAAGATGCCACGGCGGCAAGAGAGGAGAGGGAAAGGGATAGGAGTAAAAGAAATATTTATTTTTTTTACGCGTAGAAACCTTTAGCACCGGTCGCAGACACCAACCGGTGCTAAAGCCGCTGCCATTACTGCTGTGGTGGCAGGGCATTTAGCACCGGTTACTCCACCCGGTGCTAAAGGGCATCCCTTTAGCCTCGGATGTTTAGCACCGGTTGAGATACCCGGTGCAAAAGGGTTTTTCCAACCGGTGCAAAAGTTGGGTATTCTGGTAGTGAAAACATGGCCGAACCTATCTGATAAGCGTGGCGTGGAGGGTAAATGCGTTCAATTCACGTGCACGTAGAGAAGGATAAAAACTGATGGTCCAAGAAATCTATAAAACCTATATAATTGGTACTCATTAACTTGTCATAACTGATTTATCTCAACATGCAAGATGTCCACGTCACCATCCACTAGATCTTCTCTCAACATGCAAGCTGTCCACATCACCATCTATTAGAATTATGAATTTATGTCTTCTACTGATTTTCTGCGGCTATGCATTGTGTTAGTCTTTGCGATTATCATGTTACAAATTTCTAAATAGTTCTCTCTCAATAAAATGAATGTGTTTTCCTCTACATTGTTGTTTACAAAAAATATTGTAATGCAATCAGTTTAGTGTTTTTACTTTCAAATTGCATCTTCAAATTTTGTATAAATTCCCGCAGCAACGCGCGGGGTACCACCTAGTTGGATTAGATAAGTGAAACTGTCTTATTCAAGAAAAAGGTTGGGCTCTCGAAAAACACAAGAAGAAAAGCTTGGGCTTTCTAGCCTAGCTATGTTGGGCCGGGTTGGGGCCGAGATCAGTCCGGCCCGCTCCCCAGCACAACCTGGACGAATCTCACTCACATCGTCGGCCTCTTCCTCGTCCAGCTTCCTCCCTCCGAAGCACGCCGGCCAGACACTCTTCTTCCCCTCCTCGTCGTCCTCGTCTCCCTGCTACTGGGACTGGATTGGCGTGGAGCGGAGATCCATCGGCCTTGGGAATTGTTTAGGTAAGGTATTTCATCTCTGGTTTTTCTTTTTTTTTTCACCGATTCATCATCTACCAAGTTCCAATTTTATCCCTGTGGCCAAACTACTCGCGCCCAGCAAGTCTGACAGTAACAACACGAAGGCACGAAGCAGTATCTCACCCTCGTGCGAGGAGCACACGAGTGGCGGCGTGTCTCGCCGGTGGCCTCCAAGCGGACCAAGCGGGTGCCTATCTCCCTCTCCCTCTCCCCCCTCCCCCCTCTCGCTCGCTCATAGTGTCAAGCAATCTTGACCTGGGATTGGGCCGTATGGATCCTGGTGAGATTTCGGAAGATCAATAATTTTTCTCTCTTCTGAACCTCTGCAGAACCTTGCAATTTGTGCTAGTTTGCTGGTAGTGGGGGGAGGGGACACATCAACACTATATCAGATTGTGGTACTTAGATCGCGAATGTCAAAGAATTAGCTATGTACTGCAAAAGTATACGTCCTCTTATGTCCTGTCCAAGTGCTGCTGAAATGGAGGTCCGAGTGCAGCTCTACTGCTGCTCGAATCTTTCGATGCAAAGGGTAAAACCATAGATCCAATTTTCCCTCTTTTCTAAGGGCAAGCCTTGTTACTGGAGATCTTTCAGCTGCTACGACCCGCGAGCAATCAAACGTGAACCTGTCATTTAGCAGTGGGATCTTTACCGCATGGTTGTTTTAGTTCGATTAGGCTCTTCCTCTTCTTCCCGAGAGCTTAAGCGCCAGGTTGATCGATCTCAGTTATTTCTTCTGGACTTTGGCGTGCCACCTGCTGGTTGAGTTACAGTTTATGATTCTTGGATACTGTAGCGAGTTGGAGTAAAATCCAACACTTTACCCTAGGCCTCCCTGCTCTAGCTGTGTGTACTGTAGCGAATGTTGTAAGGAAATTTGGATGTTGGGACATCGGAAATGCAAGTTTTAGCTAGTATCTGATGCTAGTACATGTGGTTGCATCATGTAGTTTGTAGTCGTCAGGCTTACCAAGGTTCTTTTCTTTGTTACTTGGCACTTGGCAGAAAGTACCGCAGGATTGCCATTTGTTTGCCCCCAGACCAAGTTGTGTAGAAGATGGGTATCCTCGAGAGGATCAAGGAGATTGAGGCCGAGATGGCTCGGACGCAGAAAAATAAAGCAACAGGTTTTGTTGTCTTCACTTCTTCCACCGTTAAGACTATGCAATTCATGGCCATCATTGTATGCTCACCGTCTTTCTTTCATTTTAAATGAAACCGTTTTGCCAATATGTTGCCTTTCAGCATGTTTGTGTCTATAATCTCTAATCATATTGATGTTATGTACACTAGATGTTTCAGTTAATGGCACAACCTGGACATGTATGTATAATTAATGACTACTGGATCGGACAACGTGCCTTTTATTTTATTATACATTTCAGTTTTAAATCAAATCAACCAAGGGTATCATTGTGTATTTTGTGATGAGATAGTCAAATACTATCCACTAATATGCATATCACAACTCTTGATTATATAACTGCCATATTTTTCCTAAAGAAAACTCTGCACAAATGTCTGTACTTAATCGATTAGTATATCTCGTTTGCTTCATTTTCCCCTAATTTTGCAGCAAGCAGCATGGTATTATAGTTTGGTAATCTTTTGAGGAGTTTGTCTTGCATATTGTATCTGATAACATTGTTTATCTTTGTTTCTCATTCAGAATATCATCTTGGACAACTGAAGGCAAAGTTAGCAAAGTTGAGGACACAACTGTTGGAGCCTCCGAAGGTATCGATAGATTGTGAAACTACACAGAATCTTGAATTTTTGTTAATAATAGTTCTGCACTGTAAACTGGGTAACAAATTAGACAATCACAAGTAAAGCTTTAAATTGATGTTTCTTCATTCCTTCAAGGCTTTCTATGTAGTAATATAGTATAAAAGGCTAAGTAGTGTTTACATGGGAGTTCCTTGCATTTACTTAGTCACACCTGATTTCTAATTTTGGTCAAACAGGGTTCCACTGGAGGAGGAGATGGTTTTGAAGTCACAAAGTTTGGGCATGGTCGTGTTGCACTTATTGGATTTCCCAGGTCTACCTCTTTTTGCCTATGACTTGGGTACTGTAAAGTCTTGTGTTTCAATTCTTTCAGTCTGTACAATTGGATCTGTGACACTTGGACTCTGTTGTGGTCAGTTGGAGTATCCAACATACATCATCCTCTGCCTTGTACTTTTTTTTTGAGGTCTCCACTGCCTTGTACTTTTGAGGCGTGTAGGCTAACTCTCATAGCCATTGCCTTGTATATAGAAATGAGATACGTGAATACATGATGACCTAATCCAATTTTTATTTATACCTTACTTTCTGTTGCTTAATATTACTGTACTCCCTCCGGTTTGGTAAAAGAAGTCGTTTAGGACACCGATACGGTCACCAAAGCACAACTTTGACTTCTCTTTTCTATAAAAATATTTCATGAAAAGTTATATATGTATATTTTTAAGAAAGTAATTTTCAAGACCAATCTATTTATATAATTTTTACATTTCCAAACTCAACAACTTAAATGTTATTCATGATTTATATTCCCAATGTTTGCCTCAAACCTTGTCCAAAACGACTTCCTTTACCAAACTGAAGGGAGTATGTCCTTTCTTATGTACTCTTTCTGTAAGCTGAAAATTTAATTCTTTTTGGTGATGCAAAGCATACAATGGTCAGTGTAGTCAACCCCTCATATTATAATGTCAATATGACTTGTGTGTTTTGACATGTGCGAATATATCTTGCAGTGTTGGAAAGTCAACTCTTTTAACTATGTTGACCGGTACACATTCTGAAGCTGCATCATACGAGTTCACAACCCTCACTTGCATTCCTGGAATTATTCACTACAATGATACCAAAATCCAGCTTCTTGATCTTCCTGGTATCATTGAAGGAGCCTCTGAAGGCAAGGGGCGTGGTAGGCAGGTAAATGCTGCTAATAGTTAATTATTTTTATATATTCTGAGTTCCTCTACCCACAAATCATTTATTTTATTTTATTTTTCCATATATTGTTTCTATTTTCAGGTTATTGCTGTTTCGAAGTCATCAGATCTTGTACTGATGGTCCTGGATGCCTCAAAGGTTATTTACCCAACTTAATATTCTTTTGTACATCACTTTTGCATTCTCTTTACTCTTTCTTTAGAACAACTAAGTTCTTGAAGCATAGTTAAGATTTTATGGTAGGAGGGAAGGGAAGGAGCAGATGTCTAGGTCTGTTGGGTAGTGTATCTCTCATTGACGGTCGCTCGGATGGAAAGTTTTAGTCCCCATAATTTGATATGATTCCTCGATAATAACAGAAATACCATCCTAGCAGAGTCCTTTTTGAGTGTGAAGACCTGACCTAACTCCTTCATAAGTCAAGTTTGTCCACCATCTTACTTTGCGAATACATTGCATATTACTGAATGGTCTGGATGGAGACAAATTTCTATTTTATGCAACAAAAGTACAAAACATAAACAGTTAAAAAATTCGAAAGATAAAGAACAAGAAGAAAGGTTAAGAATAAGGCAAACTGGAGAGAGACATAGGAAAAGTCCTAACGTGATAAAAATTAGAGTGAAATTGGGTGAGCACAACAAAGATAAGCGTAGTAGGAAAATCAATGGTGGTCAGGCAGGTCGCCACGATGGGACTTGGTTAGATGGGGCTAGGTTGGTCTTTTTGACCCTTTATTAGCATTCCTCAAACTTTAATGCTCATGGCGAGAAGGGGCAGGGAAAACTAAAGTGGACACTGTAGAAAGAGCAAAAATTGCACTATTGCAGTGGTAGATTGGGGAAATGCTAATGTTCTGTAGCATAGGAGGAATTTTCTCTTTATTTTAAGCTTGCATATTAATCCTTGTTTCTCCATTAAATGCAGTCAGTTTTTTTAGTTGTAATTAAAAACCCGTAGTATTACTTAGTAAGTTTTGAGCTTTGAATCTATTTGTATTATTTGGGACTGTATATCTGCTGAAAACATTTCTATGTTCTTCAATATAGACATCTACACACTGCCTTTGCGAATTAATATGGTTACTTGAAAGTTTTTACTTTTCGAGAAAAAATCTTTGTGAAACACTTTGAAAGTTATATAGTTTCTTGAAGTTCATGTAAAATTTTACTGGACCGCACACCAAAATGGTGGTGTGTGACTGAGTGCCTTTTGTTTTGAGAATCTGTAAGGAGATTTAACTGCATACAACCTTCGTTTTTTTATATGTGATTGCACAGAATCAAAACTTTACCTGATTTGCATCTGCTTCATTAGTGTTCTAAATTTTGTTTTAGAGTGAAGGACATCGTCAAATATTAACTAGAGAACTGGAAGCTGTTGGACTCCGTCTCAACAAAAGGCCTCCCCAGGTATGTATTACTTGAAAATATGACAAATACTAATGGATGTAGAGAAAGATAGCGAAGATACTGTATGCAACACTGAAACTGTAGGAGGAACCGAGGAAGCCCTTCAGGCACTCGAATAAGGCATTCTTTTCATCTGGTTCCAAGAAATAGAACATCCTGGGCATGATGCTTAACATTCTCTGTATGTAACCTAAAATGCAAGGTAGTGTCTGAACCATGAACTGGAAGTTGGGATCAGATGAATGCCACTTCGCATGGCACCTCAGGGACATAGCCTGCTTGGTTAGCTTCCAAAGTTTGGGCTGGCCAAAATTTTGGTAAGCCAAAATCTGGGTAGAAAACCTGCCAACATTTTGGTAGGCTCAATGTGAGATAGAGCCAAATTTTGGTAGGAATCCAAATAGCAGCCAAATAGTTGGTATGCCAAAATCTTGGTATGCCAAATTTTTGGCATCCAACCAAGCAAGCCCTATAGTGCCCCACAATCTGTACTGGATAGTCGTTATGACATGGATCTGAAAAACATAGCAGTGATTTAAGTTATCCCATGTAGATGTGACTATCGGATTATAATTCAGCTAGACCATAACTGAATCAAGTAATTGTATTTTCCTGTGCTAATTCCTAATTGTCGTGTAGCCAAATGTTTGTGCAGCCTAATGTAACATCACACAGGCTTGCAGTCTTACTCCATAGCCCTTACTACAGCAGGAACATTTGTTATTTCCTCATAAAAATCAAGAAGGGATTTTGGAGTCAGTTATTGGTGGGCTTAGGGCCCATGATGTAGTTCTGCGAGGGCACATATCACTGGCATATAGCCTTGTTGTATCTTCACAAGACATTCATATTTTTTGGGTCATTTGTTGAATTGGTCACATCTATTTGTATCTGTGATGCGATGTAATACATTGGGCACTGAACTCTACATACAAATGTCATATCAAATTTTGTGGGTCATTGGTTATCCTGGGAATGAGTGTGTAACTTAAAGTTTGACTTACTATGGCAGCTTTAAAAGGACATAAATCTCTTTTCAGTTTTTTATGAACATTTCTATCTTTAACTAATTCTGACCTTATTGGCAAGTGCTGAACTAAATATGTAGTTTGTGGCTAACTGTACTGTGTTGCTTCTGACTTATGAGGTGTTTCATGTGTTTGTTAATACCTTCTATGTTCCGTCCTGATTGATTAGTTATATCCTTTTGTACAAATAGATATACTTCAAAAAGAAGAAGACTGGCGGGATTTCTTTCAACACCACAGTGCCTTTGACTCATGTTGATGAGAAGCTCTGCTATCAGATTTTGCACGAGTACAAAATTCACAATGCTGAGGTATGTGGACATGCGCTTGCTTGGAGTGTGCATGTCTTTGCAGTGGGCTAAACTTTTCTGTTTATTTTAGGTGTTATTCCGTGAAGATGCTACTGTAGATGATCTCATCGACGTCATCGAAGGAAACCGAAAGTATATCAAGTGTGTTTATGTATATAACAAGATTGATGTTGTTGGTATTGACGATGTGGATAACCTTGCCCGGCAACCAAATTCACTAGTGATCAGCTGCAATTTGAAGGCATGTTTTATCTGTCACCTGCGTCTGTATCAAATATTCTTATGATCCTTGATTTGTTTCCCCTGAAGTTATACTGCTGTTTCTACCATCTTTAAAGTGCAGTGCACACTGTAATATTGAGTCTTGCAATGTGCTCTGTTGATACCTGTTGTCTTATGAGTTACATGCTCATGTTACTGAAACAATTTGTTCTGTACAGCTTAACTTGGACAGGCTACTGGCAAGAATGTGGGATGAGATGGGTCTAGTGAGGGTGTACACCAAGCCGCAGGGTCAGCAACCTGATTTCACGGATCCAGTTGTTCTTTCTACTGTATTTTCTCTGCACCTCTATGCCTTTTTAACCTATTGCTGTTCCAAGGAACAGGGGGAAGTAGGGAACAGGCTGGCTGACACCCTTTGTTTTGTGCCATCAGGATAGAGGTGGTTGCACAGTTGAAGACTTCTGCAATCATATCCATAGAAGCTTGCTCAAGGATGTGAAATATGTGCTTGTATGGGGGACCAGTGCGAGGCACTATCCGCAGCATTGTGGGCTCAGCCATGGTCTTCAAGATGAGGATGTCGTCCAGATAGTAAAGAAGAAGGTTATGACCTGGTCACATCTTGAAACAACATATAAAGATATATAGCTGATATTTAGTTTAGTTGTCATACCAATGTTTTGGTTTTAGCGGTTGCCTATTCTGTCCGCACTACAAATAGCTGCAAATGTGCTAAACCTCCGAACAACTTTCAGGAAAAGGAGGAGGGCGGGCGAGGCCGGTTCAAGTCGCACACAAACGCTCCTGATCGGATATCCGACAGGGTGAAGAAAGCTCCCCTAAAGACATAAACGGGTCTCCAAGCACTCCGCAATCAGCTTCACCATATCTGATGAACAGCCTCTAGGTCATCATATAATCTGGAGCTAGCTGAGCCGGGTGCTACTTTTTGCAGCCTTATTTTGTACCAGAAGGGCCATATTTGAAGTACTCGCATAGTAACACACCCTGTATCTCGGCACAACACCAGTGCAGTGACACCATGATCGGTGCTGCACTGCTGCATTTTGTTCAGTTCAGATAATGTGTTTCTGCTCGTCTCCTTGTTACTCCCTCCGTATCGAAATATTTGTCGCCATTGACTTTTTTCTACAACTTTGACCATTCGTCTTATTCAAAATATTATGCAAGTACCATCTATTTTGTTTGCCACATGCTTTACTATTGTAGCTATTTTAAGCTTGACTTACCCTTTTACATATTTGTGATAATTTTTTGAATAAGACGAATGGTCAAAGTTGTAAGAAAAAGTCAACGGCGACAAATATTTCGATACGGAGGTAGTACATGCTATATATGCTGAATACTTTGTCACGAGTTCTGCAAAGAGTTATGGGATTATTTGCTTTTCATATGTCAAACATAGGATGCGTCCTTGTTAGATGATTGCAGACTAATCATCTCCATTGGCTTCGTATGTCAAACATAGGATGCGTCTCAATTCTGCGGGTGGCGTGTCAAGCGCTGATTGGCGCAAACGGTGCTTTCCATGTCACCGCCAAGGGGGTTGCGGGATGCAGTTGCTTTGCTTACCCATGTCGCACCCGTTAACGAGGTGTACAAGTTAAACGGGTCCAAATCTCCGACCCGTAAACTCACCTCCCGTTCCACCCCGTTGCTCGATCTCCCGCTCTCTCGCCGGCCATGGCGCCGCCGCCGGCAGCGGCCCCGGCCATCGTGCTCCTCCTCTACGTAGCGTGCGCCTTCATCCTGCTGCTTCTCCTCACCTCCTACCCCCCCCGCCTCCGACCCCACTCCCACGGCCGGAGCCTCCACCGCCGCCTCAGGCTCCACCCCAAGAGCTTCCCATCCGCCACCGTCGCCTCCGGTGGTAGCGGGGGCCAACATCAGCAGGAGTACCACCACCACGCGGCTTCCTTCGACCCGGCAATTGCCGAGCTGGAGCGCCGGCTGGACGACAAGGAGTGGGAGCGCGAGCACTACCGCCTCCTCCACGGCGACGAAGACGGCGGCGAGCCGGACGAACACATGAAGGAGTGGGAGGAATTCCTCAAGGAGGAGGAGGATTTCATCAACGACGACGACCGCTTCAACCTCGCCGACCGCATCCGCGCGCTCTTCCCCAAGATCGACGCCGCCCCGACGGACGGCTTCGTATCCCTCGACGAGCTCATCACCTGGAACCTCGAGCAGGCCAGGGCCGACCAGCACCACCGCTCCGCTAGGGAGATGGAGCTCTACGACAAGAATGGCGACGGGATCGTATCATTCGGGACCTTCAACGCGCTGCGCCAAGAGTCCCATGGTAACATTGACAGAAATCCTCTGCTATTATTTGTGTATTGAACCATGAATGCAGCAATTTATAGATAGAATTTTTTCAATCAATGTAGGTTAGCGAGCTGATTGGTTGGTTCATGTTCTGCTGCTTCTGCAGGAGAGGGCAATATGCTGGGGTTCTCATGGTGGAAGGAGGAGCACTTCAATGCTTCAGATGCAAATGGGGATGGTTTCCTTGATAAAGCTGAGTTTAATGAGTAAGCATTCATTTCGCTTGTGCCGTGGTCCTACTTTTCTTGATACGGTCCTTGATTATTTGCTAATGTCTGCCTTTTCAATTGTCTTGCTGCCACTTCAGTTTCCTGAACCCAAGTGATTCGGATAATCCCAAAATCATCAATTTGCTCTGCACACAAGAAATAAGGTGTGTGCTTCATCAATCTGATGACTCTTTTCCATTATAGTACTATATCTTTACATTAATACATTTAAAGGATGTCAAATGCTTTAATATTGGGTTTGGATGTAAAAGGACACATAAACTCAATTTTCAAGCCACTATTTTGCGTTTGGGTGCAAAGGATGTTCATATCCATATCATGCATAGCAGGAATAGGCTTTAGCTAGTGAACTATTGTTTTACATTAGATATTAGGGTCAGGCTGATAATTTCACAGCTGATAAGTAAAAAACAGTATTTCCTTTCTGGTAACCAGAATTCTTAATAGATTCCACCTATCTTAGCGCAAATTAAGATGCAATTATCATGGCCATCTGTGTAGATGGTTTTTGTATGTACTTAAGATGATATATCACTTCAAAGTGAAGGGGGTATTAATTAACTGGTTGATGAGCCCATCAATAACATCAATAAATTTGTCTAATTTGGGTTATTTTTCATGGAATCGTGATAGCATTTGTTCTTTCCTTAATTTGGGTTATGTTTCATGGAATCGTGATAGACAGTAATTTATGCATCTGACGCCAATGCATTATTCAGTACTGAAACAAACGATTTATGACTTATTAAACTGAGTAACCCTACCCTACCTCTTTATATGTTAACAACATCTTACCCTTTTGAAGTAAAAAAATCTCAGCAATTGCGCCACATCATCATATTACGGTAGCCACCAAAGCTATTCACACCATATATATAATTGGATTTTGGTAGGGTAGGGTTAAGTCAGGTTGGTTTAGCTTGTGCAGTTGTGCTGAGCGGGGCCTGGGGCTAAGGTTATGTTAGGAAGGATTGGGCGTCTAGACGATATGTTGGGTAGGGCTTACTCTGATTATGGGCCGTGGCTAGGCCGTTGATCAAAGTTGTGGTGTTTTCTTGAGATAAGAAATAAATGATACTAGTTTTGAGTTTGCAAAGAACATTTATGAGGTAAGATGTCATGTTATTCACTTATTACTATCCACATGTCTTAACAGCTAAAAGTTTTATACTTACCTGTTACCTCATTCTAAGTTCCAAATTTTAAAAAATTACATGTACTAAAACCTTGTAAAATACAAGCCAAACATATCTATGTTGAACCCATGGCAATGAACAGACAAAACTAAACACTTAAGTACAAGGGATACCTTTGAGGCATATAAAAACCATCACTTGAAGTAAAAGGAACTAACTAGCAATCCTGGGACCTGTTGCTATGATTAGAAGACCAACTATATTTTGAACCACCATAAATACTCTTTCATATCTGTGGAAACTGGAAAAGTGCTGCCTTTTTGTCTCCATGGGTTTCTGAAGGTGAATATTCTTTTATTATTTAATTGTTTGCATACACTGTTAGAGCACAGTTTACAGTTTCCTTCATATTGTGTTTGAAATTCCTTCCTCATTATGCCATATCCAGGCAGAGGGATAAAGATGGTGATGGAAAGCTAAACTTTGATGAATACTTTAATGGGCTACATGACCATATACATGGTTATGATGATGAGAATGCGGATATTTCCCATATTGGGAATATGACAGCTGCAAAGGATCGGTTCTCCAAACTTGACAAAGACAGTGATGGGTATGCAAGTGAACTTCAAAATAAAGTTCTTTTAAGATGTTCCTCACATAATTTGGTATATAATCTTTTAGTGTTACTCATTTGAGAGAACCTTTTAATGTAGGTTTATTTCAGAGCATGAACTAGAACCTGTTCTTGATAAGCTCTATCTTTCTGAAGGCTATTATGCCAGACAGCAAGCCACCCATGCTATCTCAGAGGTTTGATTCATATTTCTTTCCCATTTATTCTTTTTATTGTTCTTTGAGTTGATCTGCTTTGTAGTTCTAGGTGTATTTGTGTGGCTGTGATCATGGTTATGTGCATAGCCACATGGTAAGTCTGTTTAGTGTTTGCTTTTTAATAAGTTTCTTCTTGCACCATTTGAGTTAGGTATGCATTTCCTGTGAGTTGCTAATGCTACTTACTATCAGATATGAACATGAGCTGCCTTCTCATATACGAATTCTGAAATTATTTCCATCATGTCTGCAGATACAATAAAACTTTTCATGTCGGCTTGCTCCTAATTGTTTTACCTTTCATCCAAAACATTGAATGAGCTTATAATTGCCAAATCCATTTAACAGCTTATCTTGAGCCAGTACTGCCAAAAGCCTAATATAGGATACAAAACAGTGTCATTAATATAAAGTGTGATATATTTGCATAGTCAAACAGGAAGACACTAAACAGATATTAGCTATTCATTATGCACATATTTGCAAAACCATTTCTTTCTGGTTCCATTCCAAATTCAGTAATTCTAGTTTATGCATAGAGAAATTGCAGATGTCTGGAAATTTATATGGTTTATGTTGGTGCAATGTCGATTTGATTCAATTTTACTATGATCCGTATGTTATGGTCAAATCTCAGTGAGAGCCGCAGAAGATTGTAAAGCCTACAAACTTTGGGAGGAATGCGTCGATGACTCAATGTGTTCTAGAATGTCATAGTTGCATGATGTGTATAGTCCAAATGTCCAATTGGTTTTATATTTTGGTGCCTTTGCATCCAATTTATCCAAAAGGTCTTTGGGGTTAAATATTCTGAAACCCGAAACTAATGGATCACTAAATGCAGTACTCAGTAGAGACCTGATTGTCATGAAGCAATAGAGCACAGTCGGGGAACTGCTACTTTTTTCTTCTGTTCCACTGTTTGTGCTGTTTAGTAATTGCTGCCGTTTTATTTTCTTTGATCACAAAAAGTATGATCAAGCAAAAGGCGGCAATTGTCTTGCATCATCCACTTCTTTTTATGACCATTCGTCATACAATGGGCCTTTTTTTCTTTGGAAATGACTTGTGTGGTTGCTTTTATGGAAATGCAGGCAGACAAGGATCATGACGGAAGGCTAACTTTGGATGAGATGATTGAGAACCCCTATGCGTTTTATGGTAGTGTGTACCTTAGCGATGACGATGACTATTTCCATGACGAATTCCGCTGAGACATCTGCAGGTGAACACTTTGTGCACACACTTCTCTTGCTGGCACTGAGTCTATCCCAAAAATGGCTCTGTCAAATAATCGTCCAATTTTTCTGCCCATCGCTGCTCTCATTAGCAGTGTGACTAAGCTTGATCATCTTCAGCAGATTGCCGGTTGGTATCCTGACCACGCAAGCAACACACTACAGATCGGCATCAAGGTGCATAAGTCGGTTCTAAATGTCTAGCCTACTATCTGCGCCCCGGAATGCGCTGCTGACAGAGTCAGAATGGAGAGCTTTAGCAGAGTTACTGTCATATAACGAAGACCTAGTCATAGCCTTAGTTACTTGGCTCTTTCAAGTTGTTTGTGTTAGATGAAACGGCGACAGCATCCTAGTACCATACCAGCCAGTGATGGATGTTACGTGGCAAGTTGGGTCTCCTTTATCTGTCCAGGCCGAGCTGGCGCTGTCTCCTTACCTGTAGTAGAATGCACGTAGTCCAGGAGAAGAATGAGTGGAACGTCATCTCGGATCCAAATCAAAGTCTAACACGGACCGTGTTGTTTGGTGTCTCAGGATGATGATATACTGAACTCAATTATTTCTGGCGAAATGTCCCAATCAGGGCTCAGCAGCGAGCTGATCGAGCTTGAGCTGATCCACTGTCAAAGTGCAGGCGCATGAAACCAAAACATTCCATGGGCTGCTCGAGTGCGCCATGGATCGATCGGGCCGAATTATTTGGGGTGGGGGATCGACGATCTCGATCGATCGATCATCGCTTTATTCGGAACATGGACTGAGCCTAGTCATCATTGTGTCTTGAGAGTACGGGAGGGTGTGTTGGATTAATTGGGCCATTGGCCCATTTTGTCTCAATTAATCAAAACAAATTAAAGGTCCACTGATAAATGCTAGGGGTCTAAATCTCGGATTGAGAGTCAACGAGAATCCTAACTAACTTAAATAGTGGACCAAATATGGACCGCTTGTGAAGTTGGTAAAAGAGAAGGGCATGTCACACGCTCGCTCGCCGAGCCGAGCCGTGGCCGTGGCGCTCTGCGTGAACGTTTTTGCTGTTAATGACACTAAAGCCAGAGACGTTGCAGTCTTCACGGGGAGAGTAATTGACGCTTAATGGCATTATGGCTGGACAATAGCGTCCAGGTTCATCCTCCCTCTCCTGCTGGGCGCCTATAAGAGGAGACATCTCCTCCCAGGCAACACACGCGACACAAGACCTCTCTCTGGTATTCCTTTCAGGAGACCACTCTCTTCTCCCTGTATGCCTCCTCTCAGGCAACACACGCGACACAAGACCTCTCTCTGGTATTCCTTTCAGGAGACCACTCTCTTCTCCCTGTTGTTTGCTTTCTCGCATCCCCAACGCAAGCTTTGCGCGCACTCTGCTTGCGTGAACAGTTGCCTCCGAACCTCGTCTGCCTAGCGATCCTGCTCGGGATAGGCGGGCGATAAGGTTTTTGGGGAGCGTACTCGTACGCGCCTGCTCGCTGCTGTGAACGACTACCTCGTCTACTTCCCGGTGGCATCTTCGTCAGCCGACTACTTCCTGGTGGCCTGGTCGTTCGAGGGACTGCACTGCACCAACTCGTCACTGCACCAAATCAGATCGACTACCTCAAGCAGGCTAGTCACAATGACTAGTAACGGCGATTCTGGTTCCTCCGGTTCTGGTTCCGTCCCTGGGTATACACTAAACCCTCTCTGGTTTTGCTTACTGTTCTTGTTTTATTTGAGATTTAACTTGAACACAAGAACATGTTTTGCTCCCACTGGATCACTCATATTTGTCATAAATTTGTTGATAATTTCTGGAATTAAAATATACCAAAATTTTCCTAGATTTTTAACAATCCAAAAACCTTATGTTGTTGATAGGCTTTCGGTAACTAGTTTTGCTGCATCAATCAAACCAAATATTTTCGATGGCACAAATTACAAGCGTTGGAAGCAGAGGGTTACGTTGTGGTTAACAGTGATGAACATCATGTATGTCACGCAGGGGAAGCCCGAACAGTTCTCTCCAGAGGAGGAGAGGGCTTTCGAGGCAGCCGATAACCTGTTTCGTGGTGCCATCTTGAGTGTTCTCGCTGAAAGCCTTGTGGACACGTACCTTTTGCTGCCAAGTGGCAAAGAAATTTGGGATGCGCTTGAGGCTAAGTTTGGGGTCTCTGATGCTGGTGGTGAGTTGTATGTCATGGAACATCTCTATGACTACAAAATGGTTGAAGACCGTTCTGTGGTAGAGCAGGCCCATGAGATTCAGGCGCTGGCTAGGGACCTTGAGAACTATAGCGAGGATGCACCATGTAAGTTACCTGACAAGTTTGTGGCTGGAGGTATTATCTCCAAGTTACCACCTTCTTGGAAGGACTTTGCAACCTCTCTGAAACACAAGAGGCAAGAGTTTGTTGTTGTCGATCTTATCGGCACTCTTGATGTTGAAGAGAAGGCAAGGGCAAAGGACCAACGTGGTAAAGGGATTGTTGGATCTTCTAGTGCCAATATGGTGCAGAAGAAGAAGCACAATGCGTCCAACAAAAAGAAGAACAAGCCGCATCAGAACCAAACAAAGGCTAAGCAGACGGCTCAGTTCAAACCAAAGAGGCCGCCAACTGGGAAGTGCTACTGTTGTGGTAGCACCGAACATTTTGCTGCAAAGTGTCCGGATCGCAAGGATAAGAAAGATGGCAACAGTGCCAACATGGTTGTTAGTGAGACTGGTGGAACGTCGGGGTACGGTAATCTTTTACCTACAGTTCTTTCAGCATGTCATTCACCTGATTGGTGGATTGACACTGGTGCTAATATTCATGTTTGTGTTGATATTTCCTTGTTTTCTTCTTACCAGGCAGGCGGGACTTCCTCCTTGTTGATGGGGAACGGATCGCATGCGCGTGTTCTTGGTGCTGGTTCGGTCGATCTGAAGCTTACTTCGGGAAAGACCGTTCGACTGAAGAACGTGCAGCATGTCCCCACCATCAAGAAGAACTTAGTCAGCGGGTCTCTTCTGTGTAGAGACAGTTTTAAGTTAGTCTTTGAATCCAATAAATGTGTAATTTCTAAGTTTGGAAGTTTTATTGGAAAGGGCTATGATAGCGGAGGCTTGTTCCGCTTTTCTTTGTCAGATGATTGTAATAAAGTTGTGAACCTTGTTTCAAATGTTAATGATGAGTCTAATGTTTGGCATTCGCGACTTTGTCATGTTAATTTTGGTTGTATGATGCGTCTTGCAAACTTGAGTTTAATTCTGAAATTTACCTTAGTAAAAAATTCCAAGTGCCATGTGTGTGTTGAATCAAAACAACCTCGCAAGCCTCATTTTGCGGCTGAGGCGAGAGACTTGGCACCTCTAGAATTAATTCATTCCGATCTATGCGAAATGAATGGCGTGTTGACAAAAGGTGGTAAAAAGTATTTCATGACTCCAATAGATGATTGCACTAGATTTTTCTATATTTATTTGTTAAAGTCTAAAGATGAAGCGTTGTAATATTTTAAAGTCTATAAAGCTAAAGTAGAAAACCAACTTGAGAGAAAGATCAAAAGAGTTAGGTCTGATCGTGGTGGAGAGTATTTTTCTAATGTTTTCACCGCGTTCTGTGAGGAACATGGAATAATTCATGAGAGGACGTCTCCCTATTCACCTCAGTCATAAGAAAGAACCGCACTCTAACTGATTTGGTTAATGCCATGTTAGACACAGCGGGACTTTCTAATGAATGGTGGGGTGAGGCTATATTGACTGCATGTCATGTCCTGAATCGTGTTCCCATTAAGAACAAAGAGATAACACCATTCGAGGAGTGAGAAAAGAAAAGGCTAACCCTTTCATATTTACGGACTTGGGGATGTTTGGCCAAAGTGAATGTGCCTATAACCAAGAAACGTAAATTAGGACCTAAAACAGTAGATTGTGTCTTTCTTGGTTATGCTTTCTACAGTGTGGGTTATAGATTTTTAATAGTGAAATCTGGAGTACCTGACATGCATGTTGGCACTATCATGGAGTCCAGAGACGCTACATTTTTTGAGGACATTTTTCCTATGAAAGAGGTAGTTAGCACATCTAGTCATGAATTGTCTATTAACAATGAACCTAAAGAACCCACCACTATGATAGAACAGAATGAACAACCACATGTGGAGGATCCTGAGGAGGATGACCATGAACCAGCTCTCAGAAAGAGCAAGAGACAAAGGATTGCAAAGTCCTTTGGTGATGACTTCATTGTGTACCTCGTGGATGACACTCCTAGAACCATTGAAGATGCATATTCCTCTCCAGATGCTGACTATTGGAAGGAAGCAGTTCAGAAGGAAGCAGTTCAGAGTGAGATGGATTCAATTATGTCTAATGGTACTTGGGAGGTTGTGGAGCGTCCTTATGGGTGCAAACCTGTTGGATGCAAGTGGGTGTTCAAGAAAAAGCTTAGGCCTGATGGTACAATTGAAAAGTACAAGACAAGGCTAGTGGCTAAAGGCTATACTTAGAAAAAAGGGGAAGACTTCTTCAACACCTACTCACCGGTTGCCCGATTGACTACTATTCGAGTACTACTTTCCTTGGCAGCTTCTCATGGTCTTATCGTTCACCAGATGGACGTTAAGACAGCTTTCCTAAATGGAGAGTTGGAGGAGGAGATCTATATGGATCAGCCAGACGGATTTGTAGTAGAAGGTCAAGAAGGAATGGTGTGTAGGTTAGTCAAGTCTTTGTATGGCCTTAAGCAAGCTCCTAAGCAATGGCATGAAAAGTTCGATAGAACTTTAACATCAGTTGGCTTTGTTGTGAACGAAGCTGACAAATGTGTGTACTATCGCTATGATGGGGGCGAAGGAGTGATCCTCTGTCTGTATGTGGATGACATACTGATATTTGGGACAAGCCTTAATGCGATTAAGGAAATCAAAAAATTCTTGTCCCAAAGCTTTGAGATGAAGGATTTGGGAGAGGCTGATGTGATTCTGAACATTAAACTAGTGAGAGAAGGTGATGGTGGAGTTGTTCTTACACAATCCCACTATGTGGAGAAGATCTTGAGTCGTTTCGGTTATAATGACTGCAAGCCAGCTCCAACACCTTATGATGCTAGTAAAGTGTTGCGGAAAAACAAGAGAATAATGAGAGATCAGCTGAGATACTCCAGATTATTGGTTCACTGATGTACCTAGCCAGCGCTACTAGACCCGACATCGCGTATGCTGTGAGCAAACTGAGTCGACTTGTGTCTAACCCAGGAGAGGCTCATTGGGAAGCTCTCGAACGAGTGATGCGTTTCCTGAAAGGTACTGTGGACTACAGAATTCACTATACTGGGTACCCTAGGGTGCTAGAGGGTTATAGTGATTCAAATTGGATATCTGATGCAGATGAGATTAAAGCCACAAGTGGATATGTGTTTACACTTGGAGGTGGCGCTGTCTCCTAGAAGTCTTGCAAGCAGACCATCTTAACGAGGTCTACTATGGAGGCAGAACTCACTGCATTAGACACCGCCACTGTTGAGGCCGAATGGCTTCGTGAACTCCTTATGGATTTGCCGGTAGTTGAAAAACCGATACCGGCTATCCTCATGAACTGTGATAATCAAACGGTGATTGTCAAGGTGAACAGTTCAAAGGACAACATGAAGTCATCTAGGCATGTGAAGAGGCGGCTGAAATCTGTCAGAAAAATGAGAAACTCCGGAGTGATAACCTTGGATTATATCCAAACGGCTAAGAACCTGGCAGATCAATTCACAAAGGGTCTTTCACGTAATGTGATAGACAATGCATCCAGGGAATTGGGCTTGAGACCCATGAGTGTTACTCAGTAGTGGTAACCTGTCCTATGTGATCGGAGATCCCGTGAATTAGGATGGTGAAACAAACTACTGTTTAACTGAGAGAAGAGAACCTTTGTAAAAAGGCTCAATCCAGTAGAGGTGCATTTCTCTTCTAAATCTGTATGGCAGGTTGGTGAAAACCTTAATGTGATCCGAGTGGCTCAATGAGGAGCAAAGATGTTGGCCTACAGAACATCTTAAATGATTACACCTATATGGGTCCGATTGCTAGTCACAATCTATGAGATAGGGTGATCTCTAGATACCCATGAAAGGCATGGAGTATGACTTATACGCTCCAACTCGAAGGGATGCTTATAGCAGCCTAGTACTGGCAAGGGGCTCTAGTCAAGCTTGTTTGCACGAAACTGCCAATTCAAGGTATAGTCCATTGGTCACTTGTGAATGAGTGTAGCTTTTGCCTCAGGTGGATGTTCAACTTGACAGTCTCCACCATGAAGTCGGTATATCAAAACAACATTTGAGTCGAGGGCATTTGTTGTGAACCTTGAAATTCTTGGTGGGGATTGTTGGATTAATTGGGCCATTGGCCCATTTTGTCTCAATTAATCAAAAAAAATTAAAGGTCTACTAATAAATGCTAGGGGTCTAAATCCCGGATTGAGAGTCAACGAGAATCCTAAATAACTTAAATAGTGGACCAAATATGGACCGCTTGTGAAGTTGGTAAAAGGAGAAGGGCATGCCACACGCGCGCGCGCTCGCTCGCCTCGCCTCGCCGAGCCGTGGCCGTGGCGTGCCGTGCCGTGCCGCTCGGCGTGTGCGGTGGGTGAACATTTTTGCTGTTAATGACACTAAAGCTAGAGACGTTGCAGTCTTCATGGGGAGAGTAACTGACGCTTAATGGCATTATGACTGGACAATAGCTAGACAATAGCGTCCAGGTTCATCCTCCCTCTCATGCTGGGCGCCTATAAGAGGAGGCATCTCCTCCCAGGCAACACACGCGACACAAGACCTCTCTCTGGTATTCCTTTCAGGAGACCACTCTCTTCTCCCTGTTGTTTGCTTTCTCGCATCCCCAACGCAAGCTTTGCGCGCACTCTGCTTGCGTGAGCAGTTGCCTCCGAACCTCATCTGCCTAGCGATCCTGCTCGGGATAGGCGGGCGATAAGATTTTTGGGGAGCGTACTCGTACGCGCCTGCTCGCTGATGTGAACGACTACCTCGTCTACTTCCCGGTGGCATCTTCGTCAGCACGAACGACTACGTCCCGGCGTCCGTCTCCCTCAAACGAACGACTACTTCCTGGTGGCCTGGTCGTTCGAGGGACTGCACTGCACTAACTCGTCACTGCACCAAATCAGATCGACTACCTCAAGCAGGCTAGTCACAATGACTAGTAACGGCGATTCTGGTTCCTCCGGTTCTGGTTCCGTCCCTGGGTATACACTAAACCCTCTATGGTTTTGCTTACTGTTCTTGTTTTATTTGAGATTTAACTTGAACACAAGAACATGCTTTGCTCCCACTGAATCACTCATATTTGTCATGAATTTGTTGATAATTTCTGGAATTAAAATATATCAAAATTTGTCTAGATTTCTAACACGGTGCAGTGCAGGAGCCGAGCCTGCAGGTATCCACGTGTTGTGCCATGTCACGTGGGTCCTCGGTGTTACGTGTGACTCAGACTCCAGGTGCTTTCCTGCCGGGCCTTGGTCTGACAACAACAAACGTACAATTAACAATCCGATGGTAATTTTTTTTTACGTTCTGCAGCTCTGCGGCGCCTCTGCGTGGCGTACGGTAGATGGACCTGTCCGAACGCACAGTTCATGTACATGTAGGCATCAGTTCATGTACTACTACCGCGTACATGTGTACGTCATGTCTCGAACTGATGATCTGACGCATTGGGCAGTTGTCTAAATCATAGTACCATGAATTAGGGCTTGTTTGATCTAGGTGCTAATATATAAAAGTGCTAAACTTTAGCACTCATCCAAACAGGAGAACTAATGGTTGATGTTAAACTTTAGCCGAGACTCAAAAATGTAAAAAAGCATATGCGGTCCATGGTTAATAGTTAATACTAACTTATGCACATTAGATTACCAATGATCGATTATTGCTGCTGCGATCGATGTCCAAGACGCCACATGCTTGGTCTCCCTTAGCTTTACGGTGTACAGACTGAATGCCGCCGCGCGCACATGACATGGGCAATGATAAATTCATCAGTGCAATGGTCGGGAAATATTAATAACGTAGAAGAAGCACGTGGGAGACCGACGAGGTCATGAACTACATCGGAGGTCGTCAGACGTAGATTATTCAGTCAATGGCCACAGTGCATGCGCCAGAGGTTTCCAACTGAAAAATGAACAAGCAGCGAGGTAGGACAACTAGACAAGCTGCCGTCATCATCTTCCGGCTGATGGATGGAGATGTAGCTGCTGGAAACAGGTCGTGAGGCAATCAGCCAATCAGCTTGGAGTTTCTGTTGTGTGTTTGTACTGTATATATCATCACTTTGTATGATTTCAGTGCTTCTCAACATATGATTGACATGCATTAATTCCAAACAATAGGATCAAGATGGGGAGCGCGTACACGTACCGACAGTGGCACTACTGGCATGGTAACATTTTACTTGTTAATTAAGTGACAAATTTACAATCTTGAATTCTCGATTCTATACGTCTTGCTTACCTTGCTATTGCATTGCAGGCTGTTTGTTACATGTTGGTTGGTTGGTTCTTGGTGCGCCACACGTACGCTGACAAGCTAGGCAGGCCTCCCTCCCGGTGCTGAATCTGATGGCATGGCACGGCCGGGCAGGGATGTGGACTTGGGAAGGACGTGATGCCGGCACAATCGGCTGGCACAGCAGCAGCCTGCTCGCTGTGAGTCTGACGCACCACGCCGCTCCAGCACAGGCTCTCGGCCGGGTCCGTTCGCTCGCTCACCGGTTCACGGGTTGGCGGAACAAGCAAATTCTAGCTACGAGAACGGATGAGCATGACCAAGTAGATCGTGCAGCCCACATTAGACGCACGCACAAATGTTGGATTTTGTTTTCAAAACTGTTAATTTATCCGTACAAGATGGTGAAACAAGTGACAAATATTGAATATGGGTACCTAAAAAATATGGAAACTGCTCCGGTACACCCTTTTGAAAAAAAGCACGGATCTCAAAGCAGTTGTAATTAATTAAACATGTTTATTAATTATGGATTTAACCTTGGTTACGCCAGGGCCCAGCCCGCCTTTGCCCAGCCCATGCGGCCATGTCCAAGTTAATTCATGTCCAGATTGAATCGAAACACAATTCTTGATGCGCCTTCCTTCGCTGCGGAGAACGGCGGCACGGAGCGATCGCGTCTGTCCTCCACGCCTGAAGGAGCGGCGAAATCGGCTGGCTCCACAGCCTGCCGCCCGGCGGCTACCAAACAATTCCTGATCAATAACAAAACCTAGCAAATAGAATGCGCAAATCCAGCACTGCAGCTTTCCTGTTTCTCCGATAAGCAGAGAGTTGATCATTTGATAATTTTTCAGTTCTTTCTTTTCCTTTAAGCAATTGAACAAATTCATCGTCTTGTAAAGCTGCCGTTCCCTAATAAATGCGTAGTCAGAAGTGCATTTTGATCTAATTACATTGGATATGGGCTGGGCAGAGGCAGGCTGGGCCCTAGCCGTGACCCAAGGTTAAAATAATTAATAAGCAGGTTAATTGACAAGTGCTTTAAGATTAGTACTACTTTTTCAAAATGGTGTACTGGAGCGGCTCCCAAAAAATATTATTGAATATTTATCCTTTCATTCAAGATGGTGAATATTTAGATGTCGATTTTAGTTTTAAAATATTAAATCTAATACGTTGAGACGTTGATTTAGGTTTAGAAATATTTAGTTACAGTGGCTTCGAAAAAATAGTTACAAAGTATGCTGCACACTGCACCGAAACAAAAAATTGTTAGATACATGGGCTAGCCCACCACCTATTAGTACCGTATTGTTAATAGACGAGGGTGTGATAGTTTTTCTCCTTATAAATACGGACTAACTCTTTATATAAAAACACACCACGGACTACTATACATGAGGGCCCCTAGGTTTGGGAACCTTTAACGAGAAGTCTATTTAAGTTAAAATAAAATTTACCTATTTCTCACTTATGCGTCGCTCCAGTAGTCTACTTCGGCTGGCGTGCACCGATATACAGGAGAGTAAGTCTTTGGAACCGTCCAGAAACCGCTCCATACGATTGCTCGAGGTCTTCGTCACGACTTTCTGTCTGACGTAGCAAAAGCCGTCATTTACGACGTCAGTTGTTGCGCCCCCTCCACAACATCGTCATCACCTCGATGACTACTAAGTGCTTGAGTCTTGAGTTGAGTAATAGATCACCCCACCATGTTCCCTCCACTCATGTGTTCCTTACCCACCATGTTCCAGTGAATTTAGGCTCTACGTTCAGTCATGCGATGTTCCCTCCACTCACATGTTACTTACCCACCACCACTCTCCACTCACATGTTCCTTACCCACCATGTTCCCTCCACTCTCCACTCACATGTTCTTACCCACCATGTTCCCCACTCACATGTTCCTTACCTCCACTCACATGTTCAGTGAATTTGGGCTCTACGTCCGGTCATGCGATGTTCCCTCCACTCACATGTTATTTACCCACCATGTTCCCTCCACTCTCCACTATGTTCACATGTTCCTTACCCACTATGTTCCCTTCACATGTTCCTTATACACCATGTTTCCTCCACTCACATGTTCCTTACCAACCATGTTCCCCACTCACATGTTTCTTACCCACCATGTTCCCTCCACTCACATGTTCAGTGAATTTGGGCAATTTGGGCTCTACGTCCGGTCGTGCGATGTTCTCTCCACTTACATGTTCCTTACCCACCATGTTCCCTCCACTCACATGTTCCAATGAATTTAGGCTCTACGACTGGTCGTGCGATGTTCTCTTCACTCACATATTCCTTACCCGCGTTCCTTACTCACGCTCTACAACCGGTCGTGCGATGTTCCCTCCACTCACATGTTACTTTCCCATGTTCCTTACCCCTCCACTCCTTACTCACTGTGTTCCCTCCACTCACATGTTCCTTACTCACTGTGTTCCCTTCACTCACATGTTCCTTACCCAGATCCCTCCACTCGTTTCCTCCACTCACATGTTCCTTACCCAGTTCCCTCCACTCACACGTTCGTTACTCACCTATTCCTCCACCACTTACATGTTCAGTGAATTTCTGCGACCAGTCGTGTGATGTTCCCTCCACTCACATGTTTCTTACCCACATTCCTTACTCACCATGTTCCCTCCACTCACATGCTCCTTACTCACCATGTTCTCTCCACTCACATGTTCAGTGAATTTGGGCTCTACGTCCGGTCGTATCATGTTCCCTCCACTCACATGTTCAGTGAATACTCACATGTTCCAATGAATTTGGGCTCTACCAATGGCGGAACCAGGAAATATTCAAGGGGGGGGGGGGGGCATGGATAGAGATCAACCGTGAGGGTTCTGATCAACCAAATCATCTTGTCTTTCCCCTTCCCCTTGTACGTGTATATCAACAGTTGTGCCATCGATCTTCTTGTAAAAGGAAAAAAAGTGTCTTTGTCTTCCTTTTAGGTTTAGCTGTTGTTTCCTAAGAAAGATTAAGGAATAAATTGATCATACTTCATACAGTTTACAGATCCTGAGACCCTATCCACACATTAATCAGAAACTAGAATAGAATTTAGGGGGATTAAGGCTAGGTTAGAACTTACTTTTGGCCTGTGCATCTGAGATGCCTGCTGCAGGTTGCCTTCCTCCTCCGCGTGCTGCTTCGATTCGGCATCGAGGCTCACGATTTCAGTTCCCGACGGTGAGGAACAACCAATAGCCATGGTGGCCGACTGGCAGCGGCATAGGCGCACAGAGCCGCGGCGGCGGCGGCCGGTGTCCGTGCCTCAAGTCAACTCACGAATGAGTCCTGGCTTGGCTGGCCGGTCAGTTTTTTTATTTTTATGGTCTGTTTGCCTCTCTCTCCAATCCTCCCTCATTCTTGGGCAAAAATTAGGGACTTGGGTCTTGGACTGTTGGGCATTTGGGCTGAGTTGAGGAGGGAGGGTTAATTTTTTTTGCGATGTTAGGGGGGCCGTGGCCCCCACTGGCCCCCTGGTTCCGCCGTTGGGTTCTACGACCGGTTGTGCGATATTCCCTCCACTCACACGTTCCTTACCCACCATGTTCCCTCCACTCACATATTCCTTACCTAGTTGCCTCCACTCACATGTCCCACCATGTTCCCTCCACTCACATGTCCCACCATGTTTCCTCACCCATCATGTTCCCTCCACTCACATATTTTTTTTCGAAACATCACTCACATATTCCTTACCATGTTCCCTCCACTCACACGTCCCACCATGTCTCCCAGAAACTATCCACTATGTTCACTACACATATTTTTCACTGCACAGTGGTTTCGACAATCCATGTAGCGTAGGGGTGTGCTACCCACTGGAGTGCTTTTTATTGGACGTCTGTGTCCGTCCGGTCGCGGATCAACAGTGCCTCTGGATCTCTCGCTGGTTCCCTCACCCTATCGTCAGAAGCATGTAGCTGAAAGAGTCTCGTGCTCAAAGGGGCGTTTTTTTATTTTTGGGTATAGTTGCTCAACACGTGCGCGTGCCACACAGTTGCTCAAAGGGGCGTTATGAAAACGCATGCAGCCTCAAAGGGGGTGTTGTGAAAACTACGTTGCTGCTTACAATGTTAGTTCTTTTGACTACCTAGTACTCCCTCCGTTCCAAATTATAGGTCGTTTGACTTTTTTCAGCTCAAGTTTGACCGACTCGTCTTATTCAAAATTTTGTGCAAATTACCATATTTTTTGTGGTGGCTTGCTTTATTAATAAACATTCTTCAAAAATGACTTAAATTTGACTATATTTACACAAATTTTTTGAATAAGACGAGCCAGTCAAACTTAACCTAGAAAAAGTCAAACGACCTATAATTTGGAACGGAGGGAGTAGCAACCAAATACAACCTCATTTAATTCTTAACCGAGTATACACAAAATTTAACTTTTTAAAATTGTTATACACCTAATATAGAGGAGGAAGTTACAATTATAGAACATTAGCAATCTAGTAATTGGCTACAATGTGCTCTTTCTAAACGTTCCCTTTAATTATTGATGATAAAAAATTCTATCATGAAAGAGACTAAATTCTGAATATAGTATTTTACTGTGGCTAGAAGTATGGTTGGGAATGGATAATGGCCATTTTATTTCCTTCATAATCTAACTTGACTCTAGCAAATTTTAGTTCAAAAATTAGCAGTATTTTGGCTTGCTCCTAATTAAACCCGATCCTTAAAATTTCGATTACAAAAGTCAGGGCCCTTTACCACTCCTAGCTAGAAGCCAAGAATCAATGATGGGAAAACAATACGGGCGGTAACCACTTTTCCCCGACCTATAACAACAACAAAAAAGGTAATTCAGAATCGGTAAAACCAACACCATAAAATATGGCATGCATCGATGCGCATATATATACACAATATGTAAAATATAGCGTGCTTTCTGGTATATAAAGCATATTGCAATGGAAATGGTTCGGAAGGCTTTAACCCTTTAGTAATAAACAAATTACTACTACCAGTAAAAGACGACGCAGAAACGGCAGAGTGCAAAGAACAACTTAGTTTTCTGAATCAATTTCCAATCATACGACAAGGATTGAAAACAGAACTACTCCCTCCGGTCATGAATATTTGACGTTTCAGACAGGTGAAATGAACTAGCAGCAAGTCAAAAATGTTTGTCCCAACGTCATCTATTCAAGACCGGAGGTAGTATTAGATTAGAATGGCTACAGTTTGCTAAGGTGGTGTTTAGATGTTAGAATTGAGAGGTTGAATTTGGAAGTAAAATGTCACTTCGTAATCATTGCGCTACTGTAGCATTTCGTTTGTATTTGTGAAAAATTATCCAAAAATTGATTAATTAGGCTCAAATGTTCGTCTTGCAGAGTACAACAAAACTGTACAATTAGTTTTTGATTTCATCTACATTTAATACTTCATGCATGTTATGACATTTTGATGTGACAGAAAATCTTCTTTTTGCATAGTATATCTGGGAGTAGAATTTTGGAACTGTTGGCCCTAAAGTTGGAAGCAAGAAAGCAGCGCGCGCACATAGTATATATATAACTTTTCCAATATTCCTTTCTCACTCCATGCACCCGGCATCCAGCATGGAATAATGCCTGCCCATGACCAATAGGTCCAATACCAACAAAACCTTGTCACGGGTGAACAGTAGCAGACACTGCCCAGTACGTGGACTGATTGCACGACACAGTACACAGACAGGCTAGGGGCGCACAATATGTGTATCAACAAAAACAAAAATAAATATACCACGGCCAAGTAGGCCACAGTTTGCTTGTAGACCAAAGAATGCACCTACAGGCTACATACAAGGGCGGTGTTCACTTCCTGAAAAGGGGACGTGAATTTGGGCGGTGTTCACTTCCCTAGGAAGGGAATGTGAATTTGGTTGAAAATGTCACATCGAACACTGTAGCGCACTGTAGCACTTTTCTTTTGTTTGTGGTAATCATTGTCCTACCATGACCTAACTAGGCTCAAAAAATTCGTCTCGTCGTGTACATCAAAACCATGTACTTAGTTTTTTTATTTACCTACATTTAATGTTCAATGCATGAGGAGAGAGATTTGATGTGATAGTGAAGTTTAGAGAGAGAAAGTTTGGGGAAGTTTTGGATTTGAAGGGAAGTGAACACTGCCTTGGGTGAAAATGTCACATCGAACACTGTAGCGCACTGTAGCACTTTTCGTTTGTTTGTGGTAATTATTGTCCTATCATGACCTAACTAGGCTCAAAAGATTCGTCTCGTCGTGTACATCAAAACCATGTACTTAGTTTTTTTATTTACCTACATTTAATGCTCCATGTATGAGGAGAAAGATTTGATGTGATAGTGAATAGTGAAGTTTAGAGAGAGAAAGTTTTGGGAAAGTTTTGGATTTGAAGGCAAGTGAACACTGCCAAGGTCTCCAGTTCATTCACACAATCTACTGCTATGCTCTCTCAAGTCACACCAAATAAACATTGGCTTTTTAATTTAAAGAAATCGTATATCAAAAAAGCAAATTAACAGGCGGCATGTAAAATTGTAAATATGGATGCGAGGACAAACAAAGGAGATGATGGATGCATGCATGTATTATTAATTTATTACTGTCGCATAGCTATGGTTTTCCCTTGATTGTAGCTTAGTTTACAGTTGATGGATCTCTTCCCCAACCACCCCAGAAACCCCCCAAAAAATTACAGACTCCATGCGTGCTGCTGTGCCGTATCATATCATCCATCGAGAGAGTTTGGAAGGTTGATCGCATCGCTTGCATGATCATCAAGTTGCAAGATCATGATCGAGATGATACCGATATGGTGAGCAGAAGCAAAAGATGAGCTTACCCAACTCAAAAGGCATGGTGCGCTGGCCCTAGCTGGCTAAGTTTAGCTATGGCTCTGCACTGCAGCTGCGATCAGACCGGCGACGACTGGTGAGAGCGAGGAAGAAGAAAGTAGCCGGCTGTGGCAGGGTGGGTAGCTAGCTAGGGAGCTTAGCTATGGCTGCCATGCCGTGCCATGGCTCGTTGCTGCTTTGCTGCTGCTGCTGCTGAGCCTGCTCCTGCGCATGCTGCTGTGGCTCGTAGCAGCCCATGTTGTTGCCGTCGCCGGTGACGGCGCCCATGCACGACGAGTCGAAGCCGGCGAGGCCGAGGATGTCACGGTGGGAGATGATGGCGCGCAGGCCCAGGAAGTCCCGTGTCATGCCGTCGCCTCCCCCTCCGGCGCCGGCGCCGGCGCCACCGTCCTCGCCGCCGCGGCCGTGGGAGGCAGCGGTCCTCGCGAGGCCGCCCATGACGCCGCCGTCGGCCGGCTGCTGCTGCTGCGCGTTCAGGCCCGGGAGGCCGAGCCCGAAGGTGGCGCCGCCGGGCGCGCTCGTCGCGGGGCCCGCCATCTGGGTGTAGTGCTGCGCTCCCACGCCGGCGGCGCCGGCGCCGCCGATGGTGGCGCCCATCTGCGCCGCCTTCTGCAGCAGCGCCGTGGCCGACAGGTGCGCCGACGCGGCGGGCAGCTGCGGCGGCGGCGCGGACGTGGCCGAGCTCTGCGCGGCGGCGCCGGGGTTGCAGAGCAGCGGGTGGGCGTGGTGGTCGTAGGTCATGGACGGCCACGGCGGCATCTCCGTCTTCATGGCGTAGTTGCAGTGCAGCTGCTGCGGCGGCGGCTGCATGACCTCCTGGTGGGGGTGCTCCTGCAGCGCGGCGAGGTCGTGGACATGGTGCTGCTGCATCACCTGCTGCGGCGGCGGCGGCGAGAAGACGAGCAGCGGGTGGTGGTGCGCCGGCGGCGCGGCGGCCATGGCGGCGTTGAGGCCGATGGCCTTGGCGCTCTCCTCGGTGAGCGCGTCGCAGAAGGCGCGGTGCGTGATGAAGCTGTCCCGCCTGCATCATCCGATGCAAATGCAAAAGAGAGAATCAAATCTCTACCATCCCAATCCTGCTGGTGCTGCAAAGCAAAAGAGAGCTAAAAAAGCAAAAGAAAAGCTTCGTTCATCCCTCCCGTTTCATCTCTCATTCACCTGTCATGGCTACGCTATGGAATGCAATGCAATGCTGCCGTGTGTGACTCGTGACTGCTGAGGCCAGCAGGAGGGAGAAGAAGGGACGTGACACGAGAGAGATGAACAGTGCTCTAGTCATGCAGCTAGCTCTACTAGGCAATTAGGCATGGGTGGCAGGGTGGGTAGCATAGCATAGCGCTAGCGCCATAGCATTGGGGCGGGTGATGGAGATGGAAAGGCGCCTATCTCTCTGCAGAGAGATTCACATGTCTGACGACTTCCTCCTCTCTCGATCTCTCCCCTCCTCACCTCGTCATCGAGGATCTCTTTCCGTGTCCTATGCACCATAGCTTGGCTGTTTGTTTGCTAGCAGTTGCAGCTTGCTCTCCTCTCCCTCTCTGAAACAAGGGAAATATTCACACGCACACGATACGGACACACGCATGCGCCCAAGCCAAGTTAGCAGTAGGCTGCAGTAGCTCAACCCTGTTTGCCATTGGGTTCTGAACCATGCAGCTTCTGAATCCTCCATCCATGCTCCATGGCCCTGGCCGCCCCGCCCCAAACAAAAAGAAACGAGCAAAGAGGGGACTCTCCCCTCTCAAAGTGGTCCATCTTTCTTTCCATGAACACATGATGCCTTCCTTCCCCAATCCTCCTCTCATGCATTGCTGCTGCAAGCAAGACACCAAGCCAAAGCTAGTCTAGTATCATCCTAGTTAGCATGACAAATTATTATTCCCTCCCTGTTTAATCAATGCCCTAGTTAGTTGCTTCAATCTATCCTAATCCCCACAGGATACACTAGTTTTTTTTAAAAGGTCACTAGGTACACTAATTTCCTTTCAACCAAGCATGCATCAGCATCCAATCTCATGACTCTGATTAATAGATAAGAGCTAGTAATCGCTTAATTATCACCTACTCCTTTCATCCTCATCCTCAGCCACACCCTCCAGATGAGAAAGAAGAGAGGATCAAAGAAAGAGAAGAGATTGTTGACTAGTGCACACTGGAGCCGAGTCAGCTTTTCGCAGACCTGCACGCTCACTGCTTGTTTTCACCCAATACCACCCACAAGAATCGGCAAGGACTGAAAGTACTAGAATTAGAAGTTGTCAGGAGGACACGCATGATCCCGGTCACGGGTCTCTATTATCCTATTGATTCTTGGTTGGCGCAACTGAACCGGCCCGCTGGCATATAATGGATGATGATGGATCGATCCAAATCCAAGAGAAGAAAACGAGCGAGCTAGAGAGAATTAAAGATTGAAGCAAGTCGATGGATCGAGCTAACGAACGCACCTGGAGAAGATGGTGCCGCAGTCGCACTTGTACTCCCTGGTGCCGCAGATCTTGGAGTGCGCCTTCCAGTCGGAGTGCACGGCGTACTTCTTGGCGCACTTGTCGCACTTCCACTTCTTCTCGCCGTGCTTGCGGAAGAAGTGCTTCTTGATCCCCGTGAGGTCGCCCAGGGCGCGCGCCGGGTCGTGGTGCACGCACGACGCCTCCGGGCACACGTACACCTTCTTCCGAGGCGCCTCCTTGCCCGTGCCCCGCTGCTTGAGCTTCCACGGCAGGTTGTGCCCGCGCCGGTGGAGCTGCAGGTTCTGGTCCCGCTGGAACCCCTTGCCGCAGATCTCGCACACGAACCGGTTCGTCGCCATCAGCGTCGCCGGCGACAGAGCCACCACCTCCGCGTCGGGGTCTGGACGTTTGGGTTTTTATTATTTTCTTGGTTTAGTTTGGTTTGATTTGATGACCGGCCGGCCGGGATCATCATCAGGCATCATGAACCGAGCAATTGCAAGGGGAAAGATCACCACGTACCGGGGTTTCCTGGGAGGCTCCGCTTGCGCTTGTTGCCGGCGGCCGGCGCTGGCGGCGGAGGCGCGTTGGCGAGCCCGCCGGAGGCGGAGGAGGTGAGGTTGGACATGCCGCTCTCCTGATCCGCGGCGTCAGCTGCTCGATGATCCTGCTGCTGATGGTGATGAAACATGAGGAAGCTGAAGGTGCTAGCTTTGGCCTGACCTTGCTCCTGTTCTGCACTTGTATATATCTTCTGGCTTGGGAGTAACAACTAACCTATGCTGCTGCTGAAAGTACTGGAGGAGTGAGCGAGCGGCAATAACTCATGGATCGAGAATGGAGGAGTTGGCGGGGGATGGGGCGAGCCGCCGTCGGACAAGGGGGTATGTGAGCTGAGCAGGCAGCTCAGGGAATAACGAGGAACAGCAAGCAACACAGGAATCAAGGAGGGAGGGAGGGGACAAAACGAGGGGGAAACTGGAACTGGGTGGTCAATGACTGGAAAGCAATTGCAGATTCTCTCTCTTTCTTCCCTACTCCTCTCTCTCTCTCCTCTCTCTCCCGTGCGATCTTGCTTTCTCTCTCTCTCTCACCACTCCTCTGTGCTGTGCAGTCGATCAGCGGCAGCAGCAGATGGCCACAGCTGTCTATCTATCTTGAGCTAGAGCTGGCAGCCCAGCCGTGCAGCGCGAAGGGCAGGGGGGAGCGGGGAAGGCTAGAGAGAGAAAGGGAAGCAGCAGCGGCAGCAGCAGTCATGGCCTGGATGGCCGGCCGCCGAGGACATGGGATGGGAGATGGGGCAGATGGTGGAGGAGAGAAGAGGAACAGTGTCAGCGGAGAAGCAAAGGGGAAGGAAGAAGTGGCTCCAAAACTGAACCCGAGCTTTATCTATCTGCCGCTCACTTTAGGCTTGGGAGTGGGAGAGATAGAGAAAGAGGGCTCCATAAAAGATAAAAAGGACTCAGCAGCTTGCTTTGCTAGCCCTCTCTCACAACACAAGGAAATAATTAAAAAGTGAAGGGAAAAATACAAACAAAAGGAGGACTTTCCCTTCTCCCTTTCTTTGGACAATCAATTACGACATTCTATATCCGGAGAAAGAATGACCGGTACAAATCAGCAAGTACAAATCCTTTTCTTTTGGGAAAAGAAATTAGTACAATCCGATGAATCAGCAGCTGCAGCAGGGTGAGAAGATGACCAGTGGACAGTGGTTGGTTGTAGAGCTAGCACTGGCCACTGGGAGTATAGCTCGGAGATGAGGAGCACACACTACACAGGCAAGCGTGCACTCGTGACTTGTTCCACCGTACCCGTTTCTTTCTCCGGTTTCCACCACAGTACTTAACCACACTGGCCACATCTCACACCGGGCAGCAAATGGCAATCCTACACTGATGCTGAGCTTTCTTGTCTTTTCCCTTGTCTCCTTACGAATGCAGCAGATACTACTATTTTCTCTCCACCAGCTCTCTGATCAACCCCTTTTCTTTATGTACCCTCTACATCACCTACCCGGTTGGTACACCATAGTCCATAGATACATCAATCCTCTATCTCTATCCTTCTCTCTGTGCACAAAGAAGATAATACACAGATTCTGTTACTGCCTTACTTTTTTCCACATTAGTTTTGAAAAAAAAATATTATTGTTCCAGGCCTGCTGCCTGCATGATAATATAGCCCTGCTACATTACATATGATGTGGTGCATGTACCAACCATGCATAGTGCATGCATGTCGCTCTGTATGTACATACTATACATTCGCATACCATGTGAGTTATCTGCCTTTCTTGCAAAACTTATTTCCCTTGCTGAGTCACCTCTCGGGCCCACGCGTATCATGTTTGGCCATGATTCAAAAATAGAATCCTTCCCTATCTTGTCATGGACCAGTGCATCCTGGGTCCTCAGTTGATCCTACAGTACCGGCGGGCTCACAGTGCAATTTCGATTTCTTTATTTTTTTTTCACGTTAGGGCATATGAGATGAATAAGCATTGAATAAACTCTTCCTCCTTTCCTGCCGAGTTTCAGACGGCGGACGAGCAAGTACATCGCGGAATCATGAGGTTTCAAATGGCCTGGACGCTGGAAACCTAGGAAGTCATAGGATTATCTATGCATGCTTATATATAGCAACCACACGAACAAACAAAACCCTCTTTTCCAGGGAAAAGCAAAGTTTTTCAATAACAGTGATGATTATTTCAGCTTTCAGAATGTTTTTCCTTGTTTTTTTTCTTTTGCTTTGCTTGTTCAATCATAGGTCACGGAGTAGTGTTGTGTATGTACACCAACAGTACACTAGCAACGGTATCCAGGAGCAAAAGCTAATGCTTGAGAATTTTGGTACCTCAAAAAGATAGAGGGCGTATTTCCAAAGTTAGCCGGTGACTGCCAAACGAGCACGAGCCTAGCTAGCTCGCTTGCTAGGAGCCTCTCTCATGTGAGTTGTGACATAGGAGAAACAAAAAAAGCACAATGCATTCAGGTGTACTTTTTTACTGAAGGTAAAACTTGGGTGTCCCCGATCATGGTGCAGCAGCATTGCAGCAAGAACTTCATAAGAGAATCAAGAAAGATACTAGTTTGTTGGAGTAGGATTTCCAGACCTGCAGTGGTGTGCTCCATCAAGCTCTGCCTTTGCCTTACAAATATCGGCCTTGAGATCTTGGTCACCTTGAGAACACCAAAGATTCATGGACATGCATGATTTGATCGATCAGTAGGCTGATTATTCCAGTGTCCCAAGAAACTGTTGGGCGCTTCAACTGAAGATGATTAAATATTGATTCATGGGCACCAGTTAGTACAAACATAGACGATTACGTGCACGGATACTCAACCCGGCCAATTAACAGGACGTCACCCGCCACTAAAAAAGAGATGTTTAGTCACTGAGTGGGGTACAATTACCTCGCTTAATTATCCAAACTTTGCTTATTTTTCTTAGCTCACGACGTTGGGTTGATGCGCAAAAAATATATACCGTGCTTGAAAGAAGGAGAAAGAAATTTACCAGCGGCCACTGTATGCATGCTACTGTTTTGGCGGCAGTCGTGTGATCTGATGATGAAATATGCGCCATACAACAGTGACACTATTTCTCCCCTCTTTTCGAGCCATGGTGAGGTGCAGTGCATTTACGTGCAGACGGGAATCTCTTGGAAAGGGCAAATATACTGCTCCTTGATGGGTCTACAGTGCACGGAGGACTACACACACGAAATGTTTTTTTTTCCCTCAGCGACATAATTTAATATATGTTTACTCTCATCACATTAACTTTGAGCCTTCAAGGCAAACAATATTCATGTATATATGTGGTCAAAAAAGGGTCCTTGTTAACAATATGTGTTAGTTTTGAACATAACGGAAGAAAACATGCTGTGATGTTCATACTAAGGATTTCAGAAGCTCAATGAGGAAAGATTGTCTTTCAAAAAAAGGAAGAAGTCTATTTTCGACATCAAACTATCGTCTCGGTTTGGTTTTGGCCATTCAACTCCAAAACCAAAAATTTTTAAGCACTCACTGTCAAAACCGTTTATATTTAGTAATCTAGCTGTTTTGACAAGTGGTTTCGCTGACGTGTACGACATGTGGCATGGGACCCACCTCCGTTTCCTCTCTTGTCCCTCCTCTTTTTTCGCCCTCCTCTCTCCTTCTCTCTCCTTTTCTATCTTTATTTTCTCTTCCTCTCCTCCCGCTTGCCCTGGTAGCACGAGCAAGCACGGGCGGATGAGGGACGCCAGCAGCTCATTGGCGGAGGGGCACACTCAGGCACAGGAGCTACGACGGTGGCTCCCTAATGACAGTGAAGATGCCCCATGCTGACGCCGCTCAACATCGGGTGCACCACCCCAAGGCAGAGCGCGGCGACCACGGGGGAGGCCACTACGTGGCCACCATCGCCAAGTGTAGCGACACCCACCTTGTGCGGGTTCCACCATGCGCTGACCTTGGAATGATGAGCGGTGGCCGCAGGAGCGGGCGGCAGCCATGGAAGCCAGGACGAGCCGCCTACAGCCTGTGGGCGCGGGAGTGGGGTAGGCGGTCGGTAGTCGCGGGAGCCGGGGCAGGGCCAGCGGAAGCCATGGGACCGGGGGCGGGCGGCTTGCAAGCATGAGATCCGGGATGGGCGGCCGCGGGAGTGGGGCGGGCCGCCGGCGGCCACAGAAGCCGTGGAGGGCAGACGGCCAACGCGAAAGCCAGGGTGGGTGGGTGGCGACTCTATGAGCTAGGGCAGGTGACCTATGGATGACGGCCGAGCTGCAGCCGGTACAGGGAGCCACGAGCCGGTGTGCGGCCGAGCTGCAAGAGAGAAAGGAGAGATGAGGGAAGAGAGAAAAAGGGAGAAAGAGAGGGAGAGAGAGGTGACTATGACATGTGGGCCCCACTACTACATGGCGTTCACATCAACAAAATCACCCATCGAAACCGCTCGATGGCCAAATACGAATGGTTTCGATAGTTGGGTGGTCAAAGATTCCTGATTTTGTAGTTTGATAGTTAAAACCAAACCGAGGCGATAGTTGAATAGCTAAAAATAGACTTCTTCCTTCAAAAAATGCCGGACGAGTGGTCAAGAAAGTTGTATGTCGCATATTTGAGAAGATGTTGTCATAATATAGTCATGATAAAACATGAATATTGTTTTTTCATCTTCTAAAATATTTTTTCTTCAATTCATGGGGCAATTTCTCCCTTTGATGTAACACCATAAAAATTTTCGACCAAGAAGGGAAAACAAAACGTTTCATTAAAAGAGCAAAAATGTTTTGCTTGAGAAGAAAAGATACTCCACAAAAAAAAGCACCAATTCCATCAGAAGATAAAAAAATCGGATCCCACATGCACGTAGTTTCATGGCCTCTGTAATGAGATATTCTTGGGTGGTTACATGTATTTTTCTCGCTTATGGAACTAGGTTCTAAATATTTTAAGACTGATTCATAAAAGATCAGCCCTCATGCGTAGAACTAGGTTATATAGGATAAAGTACATATAAATGTACTATTACACAGAGAGAGATGTGGAACCCGTTTATAGATATGCCCTCTAAGTCTATACATTGGTGATAATACATCAATAGACATCAAATCATTGTGAGACTTATCTATGGAACTAAGAGGAGTTGGGAAAGTCTCAGGAATTGGGCAAGTCTCAGGGCCAATGTCACACCCGGATTTACACAAAACCCGAATGCGGCCATATGTGTGCCCAGGAAGTCCACAGACACATATAGCGAACGAATATGGTAAAATTCAGAGTACAATGCTTTATTAATCTCATGATAGCGTAGCGTTTACATCAGAGTGCTTCAGAAATAAAATCATGGACAGCGGAAGACTAATACATCTCTCTAGCGTAGCCACAATCCCACAGGGACTCTGACTGGGAGAACGCGAGCTCAGAAGTAAGGCAAGTCCTCTAGAAACTCCACAGCATAATCAGCCTGACTCCAATCTGTTACCCGTCCGGGATTTTGCCCAAAAATAATAATAACAACAAGTGTAAGTAACAGAATTACTTAGCAAGTATAGCACGGGTGATGAGGCAAAAGAGGCTTGACACTGGCTTAACTGCATTAGCACTTTTAGTTGGTTCATTTTAATCATAACTACTACATTAGATGAATCCCAGTTGTATCCCAAATTAATTAATGTAAGTCAACATTAAGCAGTAATAAATATCATCTTCTAATCATAAAAGGATCCAGGCCGCTCGTGACCCTGAGCCGGGCTATCATGATAGATCGTACACTCTGCAGAGGTTTCGCCCTTTTCCCACCAGTCGCGTAAAAGTTCAGAAGAACTTTGCACCCAACCACGCACATCGACACTTCCGAGGTGTGACTGCATAGGGACGCTACGAGGCTTTCACAAGACACCCTAGCAAGACAGTAGCCGCTGGAGTACTACAAGGTGGTGAGAACCTAGGCACCGAGATTGACTGTCCCTCAGGGCGCAACGTGAGGGGGTCAATGGCGTCCACGCGTCGGCAAATCATGCCAACAAGTAAATGGCGCAACGTGCGGAGCTCCCACACTCACGGGGGCTCCCAACACGGGACTGGGTCTAACGGGACCTAGCCGACGGGGCTACCATCCTCGGTGGAATCCGAAAACACCTCGTGCCTTGCCTCCTACAACGCCGTAGGCCACTCGGTAACCACTGCCAAGCTAGAGACGTACAAGCTACTCAACCAAGACCAGAGCCATTATAGTTCTGGCGGCGGCGACAGGCTCCCAGGTTGCCGCTTTTACGAACCAGTCCTTAGGGAGAGACACTGGGGCCAGGCAAAACACACAAGCCCCAGCTCCCTGATCCATGTTGCTAAAAAGCAAGTTTTAACATTAAGGTTGAAGTGGACCATTAATACAAGTTTAACAGTTAAGTAAAGGTGACAGTAGTTGCGCCTAGCAAAATGCTACCCGTATGCAAAAACCCATAGAAATACAAGGACAGTGAAAGAAATGCTAGGTACAACCTTAAAGGTAAACAATATTAGACACATGCGTATGTAGTGAACAGTGTATTATAAGAGTGAGTAGGTAGCAAGAATTGTCCGTGCTATAACTTGCCTTCCTCGGAGTACGGCTGCTGCTGCGAGTCCTGCTCCGGCACGTCCTCAACGTACTCGAAGTCCAAAGCTACGGGCTCGCCGACTGGACACGATCATCACGCAAGCATCCAGAGCAATCATCACATGCAAACGAATTAATTCTATTAGAACAGTACACCAAACAGTGAAAACAGTACAAAAATAGGAGCTATAAATATTCTACGCTTCGCTACGAACATATGAGCGCGAGAATCACACTAATCGGAGCTAAAACGTGAAAGTTATGGCATTTCTAAGTTTCAGGGGCTAATCTGTGAAAAACCGAGGACCTATACGTAAATAACAGTAGCCACCAGGGGCTAGTGCATAAAACTACGCGAGCTGGACCGCGGGTTCTATTTTTCAAAAACGCAGGGGCTAAAACGAATAAAACAGGACCTATCTGCAATTACTTTTGAACTGGAATGGACCGCGGGTTGATTATAAGAAAGTGCAGGGGCTCTTTAGCAAAACTACCAGCGCTGACCGGTATTGACTTGGTCAGGACGCGTGGCAGCCGTTGGATCTGATCTGAGCGGCTGAGATTTAAAACGCGAAGGGGTATGTCTAGATCTAATCTTGGCCATCGATCTGAGATCGGACGGTTGCGATGGTTTGGGGATATTGGGGTCGCCGGAGACGCAGGGGACGGCGGCGGCGCCGGCTCCCGCGGCGGGGGCTCGCCGGAGCGAGGTGAATCTCGGGCTAGGGGACCCCATTCGCCTCGAGGCTAGGCTCTACGTGCTCACGGGCGAACGGTGAGTCCACCCATGGTGTTCAAGTTGTGCGCGAGCTGGCCTAGGGGGGCGCACGGCGGCGACCGAGGGCCGGCCGACTCCGGCGAGGCATTGCATGCTCATCGGGGCTCGGTTTCGGGTGTGGTTTGGAGCTAAAGGACTAGCGGGGGACGGGGATGCTACCTGCGCAGAACAAGTCGAGGAGGAGACGGCGACGGGGTGAGTCGACGGCGAGCGGCGGTCGGCGGGCGTCGGGGACACGTCGGCGACGGAGTTGCGCGGCACGAAGGCGGGCTTGGAGTAGCTCGGCGCGCTCCACGTGGCTCGGTGAAGCTCCTCCAAGGGTCGGTCGGGGCGGAGGTGCACCGGGGCTGCGAGTTCGTCGGCGCGGGTGCTCGGGCGACGAAGAGCGGCGGCGCTGGCGGAGGGGCAAGCGGCGACGGTAGGGTTTCGGGTGGAAGGGAGAGATGGGCAGGGGCTGTTGCGCAGCCGGATTAAGTAGGCGCGGGGGAAGGCGGCCTCGGCGTGCGGCCATCCGCGGCAAGCCGCGCCATTAGCGGGCGGGGGAAGAAGGAAGGTGGAGGGGAGGGGCTGACGCGTGGGGCCGGGCAGGCAGTGGGGGAGAGAGGAGGCAGGGGCGCGGCTGCAGGCTGGGCCGAGTTTGGGCCGAAAGGAGCAGCTGCTGGGCCAGCGGGGAAGGAAAGAGGAGAGAGGAGGCGCGATGGGCCAGGGTGCTGGGCTGCTCGGGAGGGAAGAGTTGAGGGGGCAGAAGCGAACCAGAGAAAGAGTACAGGGGGCAGAATCGAACTATGGGCCTAAAAACTTTTCTAGAGCTCCAAACAAAAGTGTTTCAAATTTGAATTTAAATAAATTTAAATTCTTGTTTGAACCACAAGCAATACAAAAAATAAATGCAGCAGCATGAATGCAACAATAAATGTTTCTATCACTTATAATTGATTTTAATTTTCAGAAATTCTTTAGTTAGCCTATATTATTTATGAGCAAGGCAGTAACTAACATTAAACAATTTATTTAATTGCTAAAAATTTGAATAGGCCATTTTTGGGTGTTACAGCCAAGTATGTGCATGAAATTTTGCCCGCGAGCATGGGTACGGGCATCAATATTCGCCCGCGGGTACCTATCGGGCTATCCACTATAGGAGTTGTGCAAACTATCCTTCTATTTCTAGTGACCCATGTGGCCCAAGCCCATAACCTAATCCACACCGCACCTTATCCTCTCAAGCCTCAGCCCCTTTTCCAATCTGCCGCAGCCCTCTCGAGAATCCTCGGTCCCTCCGCCAGTTCGCTGCGCCACCCTTCCTCTATCACGACTACTCAGTCTCTCTGATGAGGACATCACCGGCTTAGATACGACCATATTAATGGCTTGCAAACCAAAGGTGAATCAATCCTATATCACAATTATTGTTGGTACATTCGATGAATTGATGCTGCGCCATGATGTGTGTTCATTCTCATTTTCATAAATACATACGTGGATTAAAAAGAGTGCTAGACACATATGGAAGACATGGAGGACCAAAGAAGTTTATTGGGGACCAATTCTAAGTATTCCCATGTCCCCCATCAGGTTACCACGTCACATTGGCCTAAGGAAGGAAAGAGACCAAATCAAACACATTTTGAAAAGTCTGGATTCGGACTGTAGGAAAGTGCTGACTTACGATGGCCACCACGGTTTCATCCGGACTCCGTTTTGAGCGTTCAAGTACTTGATGGAAAGCTTATTAAGTCTACTTTCAGATGGATCTGGACTCACTCTCTTACCTGTTCAGATGCGGCCGCAATAATCGATTTACTACAGAGACCTTTTCTGCCCACGGTGCTGCGTCACCTTATTTTGGGCCAATGGGCCGTGTATCAAGTTGGGTCCATTAGGGGCGCGTTCTAGGGTTGTAGGACGACCCCAACCTCGTCCTGGTCGTCCTCCACCCTCTTTTATACCTCCATAGACGCCACAAACAGATTGAGTTTTGTTTAGATCAAGTTTAGCCATTGCTACTTGCTTGTAAGCGCGCGTCCTGGTCCAGCCGCCCGTCTTCGAGTCGACGGAACCCCACTTCGTTGGTGATTGAGTTTGAGATTGAGACACTTCAATTCTCATCTAGTAAATTCAGTACTTGTATCATACTTGTTCTTGCTAGTTCTTCGATTGCTTGCAGGACAGGTCGGGTGACGCGTTCCCACAAGATCGCGGCATCCATAGGAGGTGGTGTATCGGTCGCTAAGGCGCAGTCTTTGAAAGGTTGTAGTCGGGCCGTGAACGTCGTCTCCTCCAATCGAGTTATCCCCCACGCCTCTCATCGAAAGATCGGGCACAAACCCCAGCGGGTTCACATCAGTTGTTAATCAGAGCGAGGTTTATCGGTGAGAGAATCTCAATTCTTTGCTGATTTTAATTTCCTACAGTCCAGAAAAGCCAAAAAAAATAGTAGATTAGTTTTATCGCAATCCTATAAACCCTTTGAGCCTTTGCTAGTACTGCTTAGTTAGAGCTTGTTGAGTTTTCGGTTGCATCGGTCGCGTCGAGTTGCTGGTCTTAGTTTAATCCTTTAGAGTTTCGAGTTCTTGTCACTTTCTGATTCGGAGTCCCTGTCCAGCATGAGAAGAAAACTGCCGCAGTTTCCACGTCCGATATCCAAATCAGGTGTTTTAGTACAATCTGGAAAGCTTAACTCGTGTGCTATCCAACGGATCTGACCGTGCTAAAAAATTCCTTCTGAGCACTCCACAATCGCCTTTGAGATTTGCATGTCTAGTTAGCTGAAATAAGAATTGTAAATCTGTTTTGTTAGGGGTTGTATGCTGCCATTTGTTTTGGTTGTCATAGCATCAATCAAAAGATTTTAGTCCCCCAAAATAAGAGGAACAGAAAAAAAATAAAAAAAATAAAAGAAAAAAAAGAAAGAAAGAAAGGGGGCTGATCTGTTCATCGTGAGTATCTATTGTTTTCGGTGGTGCATTGTAACTTCCCTTGTGTCGAGGCTCGCGTCTCTAGCACGGTCTAGGCTAGGACCAGCACAGTGCCGCCGTTGAACGATTATTCAGTTTGCTTTTTAATTAACGTGGTGCTAGTTATTCCTTGTTTCAGCCCACCTATAGCTCCACATATCCGACTATAGTTTGACAGGTCTTGTTGCTGCAGCACCGATACACTATCTTTGAGGTTGTTGTCTTGTTGGTTGCTGTCACCACCTGTTTGGCTTGGTAAGAATTTGTAAGAGCTTGTTTGAACAAGGATAGTTTGAGAGAATTAAAACCAACACATCTAGTAGTTGACAGGAGGATACATCTTATTTTTGTGTTTCTTGTTGTCAACTAATCATGGCAGGTGATACAGAGATTTTTGAGCGGTTGAAACTAGACCCTCATCTTTAGGATGTCATTCAACATTTGCCATTATATGCTGGTATGTTTGATCCTGAAGCTTATATTGATTGGGAGCTTAAGGTAGATGCAGAATTTGATAATTATGACTTGTCTGAACATGAAATGATTTTTGCTGCATCTGGTGCTTTAATAAAATATGCTTTGATTACATGGAAATACATTTGTAGGCACAACAAAGTTCCACAAACTTGGAATGAATTTAAAATGCTTTTTCGAGATGAATATGTTCCAGAATATTATGCTGACTGTTTACTTGAAAAATTGGACAAATTGAAGCAAGGCAGTAGGACTGTCAAAGAATACTATCATAGGTTTAAGATTTGTGTCATGTTTGGTGGATTAGATGAATGCAAGAAAGATGTTATGTGTAGGTTCATGAAAGGGCTTAATTCTGAAATTTGAACCATGCTAATTAGCAAATCATACAACAATATTGCTTCATTGTTTTGGCTTGCTATGAGTGCTGAAAAGGAAATTCTTTCATCTAATATTACTTGCAAGAATGATGTGTCCCATAGTGTTGGAAATTTGTTCACTCTGCATGCTAATCAAAATGTGGAACCTACAACTGATTTGATTTTGTCACAAGAAGAATTAGTTGTTGTTCCTTATGATAAAGAGAACTTGTGCGATGATGCTTCTTGTACTTCTATGCCACAAGTAGTGAATAAGAGTGATATTTTTTATTTGAAACCATACACATGTGCTGAAACAAAGCTTTTCCATCCTATTACTTGTGCACATGATGAATTGAAATTGATGTCTTCTTTAAATACTTTGGGTTATATTGAATTTGATATTCTTTGTGATCTAAAATGTTTAGAGGAGAAACTTTTTGCATATTCTGAATTTTCATGCTTGTCTAATCATACATATCACTTTGTTGGCAAGTATAATTGCAAAGGAGAGTATTTGGTGCATAAAGTTTATATCTGCTCTAATCTGGAATATCCTTTTGGGCTACAATATCATAATCAAATAGAGGGCTGCACTAAGACCAAATCCAACACGTTTTGGAAAGTCTGGATTCGGACTGCAGGAAAGTGCTGAGTTACGACGGCCACCACGGTTTCATCCGGACTCCGTTTTGGGCGTTTAAGTACTTGATGGAAAGCTTATCAAGTCTACTTTCAGATGGATCTGGACTCACCCTCGTACCTGTTCAGATGCGGCCGCAATCATCGATTTACTACAGAGATATTTTCTGCCCACGGTGTTGCGTCACCTTATTTTGGGTCAATGGGCCGTGTATCAAGTTGGGTCCATTAGGGGCGCGTCCTAGGGTTGTAGGACGACCCCAACCTCGTCCTGGTCGTCCTACACCCTCTTTTATACCTCCATAGCCGCCACAAACAGATTTGGTTTTGTTTAGATCAAGTTTAGCCATTGCTACTTGCTTGTAAGCGCGCGTGCTGGTCCAGCCGCCCGTCTTCGAGTCGACGGAACCCCACTTCGTTGGTGATTGAGTTTGAGATTGAGACACTTCAATTCCCATCTAGTAAATTCAGTACTTGTATCATACTTGTTATTGCTAGTTCTTCGATTGCTTGCAGGACAGGTCGGGTGACGCGCTCCCACAAGATCGCGGCATCCATAGGAGGTGGTGTATCGGTCGCTAAGGCGCAGTCTTTGAAAGGTTGTAGTCGGGCCGTGAACGTCGTCTCCTCCAATCGAGTTATCCCCCACGCCTCTCATCGAAAGATCGGGCACAAACCCCAGCAGGTTCACATCACTCTCTCTCTCTCTCTCTCCCGACTCCCTCTCCTCTCGGTATCTACCTCCGGCTCTCGCGCAAGCGGCAGCACGGTGCAAGAACCACGGCCATACCGCGAGCGCACGCCGCTCCAACGCCGCCAAGTGTCACACCTCAAAATTACCATTTTGGGTTGTGATTAGATAATATAAAAAAATAAATGATTTTATTATTACTATAAAATTTCCAACATTTAATTTGATCCAATTTAGATTGAGGAAATAAAATTCTTTTTAATTTTCTAAACTAATTGACGGGATTGTTGCATCCATGCTGCTCTGCATTGCTTTTTGATTGAAAAATGAATTTAAATTGTTTTAAAATACGATTAGGTTTTCATTCCTAAATCTCCTTTCCAAACAATTCTTCTTATCATCCTAATTCCTCTAATTTCTTTTCTTGTCTTCTCTTTCTAATTCCGCTAAGCTCAAGTCAGCATCCTATGACTTGACCATTTTTCTTCGCACGTCATTCGACCAAGCTTTCCTCTCTATCGCACAAAAAGAAAATCCTTCACGCTGACAACATGCTAGTAGCAGCCAGCTTGCATGGTCCTTTTAATATCTCTATCCGACGTGTATGCATGCATGCATGCATGAATGCCGAACCCAGGCTAATTAGCTATCCATCTACCACCATCCCACACTATCTCACCGGTAATCAATGCCAACTGCTGAACTTCTTGCAAGTGCTCGCTCAAAGCATAGTGATCCCATCAGTTAGTAACACCAGTTGCCCATCACATGTCCCTCCGTCAATTTCCACCATCAGGAAATGAAAACGTCAATCATATAGTGGCCACTAATCCAAGCTCCACTATCAGTAGCCTCTCATCTCCCTGCATGCTCCCCTCCCTTGCGAGCTCTATAAAAGGCAGCACGTCTAACCTCTTGAGCCCTACGCCGACGAACCCATCAGAACCTCTCTCACACCAGCTCACCGCCCTAGGTAGTTCAAGGAAGGAGATCGCCATCGGGTTCTTCTAGTCCAACGAGGAGGATCACTAAAACTGCTCTTACGAAGTTGCCGCAAGTTGGAGTCTCGCCGTACCAAGTCACCATCATCGTTTCTTCCTCACCACCGGCCTGCTCATCTTCTCGACGACAACCATCATGCACAGGTGAGAAGAAGCATCCCCACGCTGCCGTCTCTTCTCATCGCCAACAACAGAATCTTGATGAAGCATCTCGCCGTCGCGGAGCCGGAGTTGCTGCAACGTCACCATGTCCTCCGTCCATCGTGCGCCACTGCGGGCCGTCACCTTCGCCAGTCAGAAGCTCCCTGGAGCCAAGCCGATGCCATCACAAGAACCATGATGTAAAGCTGGAACTACGCTGTCGCTCATCGTCCGCATGACCGCATCACGGCCGCCTGCATCACTTCTCGAACCGTCCGCCGTCTCCACGATCGATTCAACTTCGTTTCCAGCCGCATCTGATTCCGGCCATCGCTGAGCACCTTCCCCGTCGATGAATGGCACCATCCCATCGCATCATTATGCCGAACCACCACAACACTGATCCGTTGCTACATGCCCCTGGTGAGAACCGGACTCCTTTTCTTTCTCTCGATCTCGATCTCACGTACAAGAGCCCTCCTGTGTGTGTCACTGTCAGTATATAATCCCATTCGTTCCATCTCCGCAACATTACTGTCTCCTGATCCATCTCATCCGGCGAGGATGTCGTCGTTCACCATCAATCGTCGATTGTCGTCATTACACAAGAAGGTGCGAAGCTCCATCAGTACGTCATCGTGATGTCCTATTTATCTTGCACTCTATAGCTCTCTATACATACATGCTACTGTTCCAAGCAAACCACTCGCATGTTGCATTCAGTTTGGATACGAAGTTACGAATCAAGGTCATCTTGTGAAATCCAATAAATTCCTGTCGACATCATTTTGCTAGCTACTACCAGTCATGTACGTCCGTGCACGTGCTTTCTTTTGACAAATATACAGAAGCTAATAGAACTCATAGGTTCACTCATACTTCAGTTTATACCTTTCTTGATGTCATCATAGCATCATGGTGATGTCATAAACACTTCTTTTTGCCTCAACAATAGTTATCCACGCTTTGATATACATGTTCTTGCCTACGCTAGGAAGCAAGCTAGCCATCAGTACACGTCCACCTACGTGCATGATGTCAGCATTTCATAACGCTTATGTCATATGTCATATTCCTTCAATCAAAGATACAATTTCTGTAAGGCTATGTCTTTTCTTTTATCTTGATCTATCCACTATCATCTGCTATCTCTTGTGTCTTCCAATCTTCTTTGCTAGCCCTTTCAATAATCTATAGTTAATCACATCTAGATCCTTTCGACTTTTAATCCATAGATCCCATGTTTTAGCCCGTTTAAGCTCATTCTTGTTGCGTTAGTTTCATCTCACAATAAAATACACGCTAGTCATGGTGTTTACCTTAAAAATGTGTTTTGATAATTTATTGTAAATTAATTTGACTAATGTTTGGATAAATGCCTTTTCTTAATAAAACTTAATTAAGGTACACATCGGTTTTCATTGATAATACCAGATTGACTAATCTTATTCAATGATGTTTCCTAAATAAAATGTAATTAGGGTTATACCTCGATTTTCATAATCAAATTTAAATTGATTAAATTATATTCAATTTGCTTTCTAAATAAAAGCTATATAGGCTATATCTCGAGTTTTCTTTAAAATATTAATTTGACTAATATGAATATAAATGTGTTTTGAATAATAATTTGCTTAGTTGAACTCGAAACATAAAGTTGTACGCTTAGATGCTCTAGATGCCTCTTTCCAAATTAAATGTTTAATTTGCATAAGCCATACTTGAATATTTATAAATAAAATTGGACTAAGTTCAACATCGTCCCTTTTCATCTAAATATAACTTGCTTAATTATAAATATTATATTATTTTATTCGATTAAAATATACCAAGCACATAGCTAGCCTTTGTGTCTGATCATCCAAATCGCTCGATAGTTCCGAGTGTTTCTTGCGTTTGCATTCTTAGAACCGAGCCCTATCCCTTGTCCGCTCTTTTAAGTCTTTCTTGATTGGTGTATTGTTCTTAGTTGTTCTTGTTTGTCTTCTTTGCATGTCTATGCCCGATGTTTGTTTCGAGTAGAGGATCGAGCTGCTGTTCGGATGTCCTGAAGGCTAAGAGTTTCAAGGAAGCAAAAGCGGAAGAGCATAAGAGTAGCTTTTGTTGGAGAAAGGCAAGTGGCCCTCCCCGCATACTCTTTTTGTCCTATATAATTGCATGACAACTAAAATTTACCTTTATTGCATTAATTTGACAGGAACACCTTTGTAAGGACTTACCTAGTCTCTTTACCCATGATTCTTTGGAACAACCCCGGTTTAAATAATATTTTGGGTTAGTTTATGCTTAGTGTTGCTATACCTTGGGAATGGTTGAATTGGATCCTTATAAAATTATTGATCATGACAACTTTGATGGTAAATTGTTGGTTAATGCAAGAGAACTATTCTTTAATCGGAACATGGAGAACCACCCAAGAAAACAGTGCAACCATGGTGTCATATGACTCTGACCTTAGCCAATTAATTAGGGGTGTGATTGTACTAATGGCCTTATCCGAAAGGAGCAGAGGGGGTTTGGGGTTGAAGGGGTACAGCTCGGTCCTCTTGAGGTAGCAGCCTTTGCTAAGGTGCTGACCATTAGGGAGGGTTGTACTCCGCCCTAGCTATAACTCTTGCGGGTTATTGGTCTCTTGCACACCTTTGTAAAGGCTTCGAAGTGGACCCCTAGCCACTCACCTCGGAAGTGTTTAAGGGCCTTGCAAACCCGAGCAACATGGGGAACACGATCTGTGGTGAAAGTGTACAACCTCTGCAGAGTGAAAACTGATCGATCAGCCGTGCTCACGGTCAAGAGCGGCTTGGACCCTCACATGATAATTGAACTTAAAGATGGAATTTAAATCGTGGTTTTACTCATGGTTTTTGGAATAAGATGCTTTCTAAATGCTTAAGTGGGTTGATATAAATTTACATCTATTAAATAAGAAATTGCTAATAAAACTTGACCAACTTTAAAAAGCTCACCGCTGTGAACCTTAGCCTATTCTTGATAGCCTTGCATCTTCACCCCGCTTGCTGAGTACCTAGTTAGGTGTACTCACACTTGCTATGCTGTTCAGAGGAGAATAATGGTGAAGAATACTACAGTGACTACGACAAGTTCTGAGGCTTGCGTTTCCCCTAGTCATGATGCCTGTGGAAGTTAAAGATGAAGACGCTACGTCTAGTTATCGTGTGTTCTTCGATAAGACCCTTGTGTCTCCCGAGAGTGTAATAAGAATATTGTAATAAAGTTATTAAACCTCTTGTATGTTTGAATATTGTGTTATGATATTACACTCTTTTGTCTATCGTATGTGTGTAAACATGATCCTAGCACACATATGAGATGCACTTGGTTTCTTTTCGGAAATCGGGTGTGACACCAAGGCTGCCACCCACCCGCACGGCCACGCCTTGTTGTATGTGTATCAACATGCCCGACGGGCATGGCACGAGCAAGGAATTTTACTCGCGGTTATGTTTTTGGGCGGGCAAAGTAGGGCATGTCGGGCATGCTATCAGGCGGGTAAATAACTTACCCGCACCTCGCCCGATCCGTTGCCAATTGCCATCCATACTCATGGCTCGATGTGGAGCAATTGAAACACAATATAAATACAAAAATGTAAATATTAGAAATACTAATATTGCCTATGTGACAATGACTTTGACATAAGTACTGAGACCTACGACAAGTACATAAGTACTGCGGACTACGACAAGTACTTATAGGATATTCTATATGTTTACAATAAACATAAACCGCTATAAATTTCACCCAGCTAGTCCATGGAGGGAGAGACAACCTTGGACATAATGTACAAGATAAACCTGTAATATGAAGGTTTGGGATAAATGCATGGATACAATACTAATTAAAAACCTTTTAGCAGAGAGATAAATTGCTACGAATTTCCCACTGATTCAAGAATAACTAAAAGAAAAGTTTTTAATATATAGTTCAACATCTCTAGCTAAAAGTAGAGAAATTCCAATTTGAAGTATGACAAACTCAATTAGTATTTCCTACCTCATGTAGTGGTCCAAAAATTCTAAGGATGACTAAAGCATACTCCCTCTGTCCCATGAAGATTGCACTTCTGAGATTCAAAAAAATCCCATAAAAGAACGCTCTCTTAGCATTTGAACCACTTAGGAGTAAACGTTACCATTAATGTGCTGAAAACGAGACGTCAAATAATACTTTTTTAGCCTATCTTTGTCATTAACTAGCACATCCCTCCTGAAAACGAGGTGCTAACCACAAAACCCAATAAACCAACCACCTAGAATTAATGCAAATCCTTCAATTAATAAGGGGTACTATGGTCATTTGCCCCTTCCACTAATTTGTCTGAGAATATCTAGAAGTACAATCTTCATGGGACGGAGGGAGTATATGCGCACCATCTTTAGCATCTCTAAAATTTTGAGCTTTAAAAAGAACATTTGAACTTAATTTTATCATGCGCTCTATGAAGTTTCTTGTATTTGGACCATAATACCATATCATTTATACTGAGAGTTAATTTATTAAAAAAACTATCTTTTAGACCTTGAGTGTAGGTGAATTTCATTTAATTTTTGAAAACCATCTTGATGAAACTTTAAGAAAAACCTCAAATAAAGCTTTTCAAAAAGAAGTTTTTATCTCAAATTTAGAATGGCTATTATTCCAGATCCAAACAAAACGAATCTCTATTTACAACATCTGGTAGAAAGGTTTTATAATTGTTTGGAAACTTTCTATAGAAAAACAACTTAGTTGAAAACTCAAATATAACTTTGTAGAGAAAAATATCTAATGGATGGTTATTGATTTATATTATTTACTAAAATACAAGATTTTAAAACCCATCTTCAGAGTAAATAGATCACTTAACAAGTCAAATAAAAACTTTTTGAAAAGAGTTCTAATTTTAAATCTACAATATCATGCAAAATGGCTTGCTATATTTATTAATATAATCTATTTAAAACTTTTGAAGATTTCGATCCTTGAATACTATGGCCCTGTTTAGTTTCCTTCAAAACCCACAAATTCTCTCTCCAAACTTCACTGTTCACCTATCACATCAAATCACATCAAATCTCTCTCCTCATACATGTAACACTAAACGTGGATAAATAAAAAAACTAAATACATGGTTTTGATGTACATGACGAGACGAATCTTTTAAGCCTAGTTAGATCATGGTAGGATAACGATTACCACAAACAAACGAAAAGTGTTACAGTACGCTACAGTGTCCGATGTGACATTTTCACCAAACTTCGTAATCCCTCTCCGGGAACTGAACACCGCCTATGTGTCGCATTAGTAGAACATTAATCCCCCATTTGCTAACCCTTGATTGGCCCACGTCACCCTAACTCAAAGCTGCCTTCCCTACACCACGGAAGTCATCACGCGATGTTTGAAAACTTCAACATTCCGAAGTGACAGCTGACAAGCGGTGTAGTAACAAACGGCGAATTCGGCACGAAATCTACCGCACAATTTTTCTTTAAGAAAAAAACATTCAACTAAACAATGGCTAGTTCACATAGGATACTTTGATTCCCCGACCCAACCACTGTCGTGCCGGAAGCATATTATTATTTGCATAGACTTGTTTATTGGATAAACAGATAAAATATACTTTATATGAAACTATATATTAGTAGGTGCACGTAAGCAAAGCGGAGCATCAGGCCGCCGTTGCTTCCAACCCATAAAAACAAAGCAGAGATTGGCCGAGACAGACCGGAAAGGTTAACTGCTCATTACTTAATCATCAGTTAGTCAGGCACGTAATCACTCGGAATTATATTAACTAAACACGAGGCGAATCGATCAGAACAGGGGACAGCTTTTTGGCGCCATCATGTCGCCGGCTGCATCTAGGTGATCTAGCTAGCTATCACGGCCCTGGTATTGATTAATTAAGAGATGGATCGGCCTACTGATTAATTAGTGCTAACCAGGTAAATTTAGCATGAGAGGGAGCGATGATGGATGGATTAGCTGCGAGCAGTGGGTCACTGTCAGCGACTGTGGTTTTATTCTATGGGGGCAGCTGGTCGCGTCCGGACAAGCGTCAAGGGGCCGGAAGACATGCCATGTGCCACCTCATCTCCCACACCCCACGCTTAAAATTATCGCTTCCCCACAATCCCTGTTGTGATCACGGCGTGCCTATTTCTCCCTTCAAATTTAATGTGAGCTCATGGAAACTTTCTGATGTGCCTATTTCTCTCTTCAAATTCATGTGATTTCCTATGTTATATTCAAAGGCTACAACCCCTTTAGAATAGAGGCTTGGCAAGTTTCCTGCAGTTTGAACCTCCTATAGGATTGCAATTTTCATGAAACTCGGGTCCTGCATTTTTTTTCTATCCTAAGGTTTTTATTAAGAATCTGTGTTCCAAAAAAATCTATAAAGGTAAAGTTCTGTTAGGCATAACTTTTCCTAGTAGAGATAGGAAAGATGGATCATTGACAACATATCAACTAGTCGCCGCTACGATTTGAATGTTGATGCTAAGGGCGTCCGCAATGGGAGGTCCTATGCTGTTTCATGTATTTCTCTCTCCTATGGAACCGGGTTTTAAACACTGTGAGACCGCTGTGTGAGACCGATTTTACATAGAACCAGCTTCCATACATGGAACCATGTTCCATAGAATAAACTACACAGTTACATGGAGAGAGAAAGAGATGGAGTGAAGATGTGGGATCCGTTTATAGATTCACCCTATGATTTTATAAATTGGTGGTAATATATCAGTAGACATCAAATCATTATGGGGGCCATCTATAGAACCAGGGGTGTTCTTATACATTGTAGACGTCTAAGGCACAATGTTTAAAGGCACTAGAGGTAGTTTGGCTCCACCTAGCACCTAGGAGTCTAACGTCTGTAATTTACTCTATTTTGCAGAACTACTTATATTATCATATATAGTAGAGTAGTCTAGCACATGTATAAGTGGAGAAAAATAGGTAAAACACTTGGACAATACGCTTATATGTTAAGCAAAGCGGAGCTACTTTGCCTAGCGGCACTTCCTAGTTCCTCTATTTTAAACACCGTGGTACCACTTGATTTGCCCATGTCATAGACCTACCGTTTTCTCAACTTCTTGCTTTTCTTTTTTTCTTTGTGAAATTTGCAATAAATTTTTAAAGGTTTTAGAGCAATTTTCCACCATTAAAGCCATGACTGCACCACACCATGGTGGTTTTTGCCCTAGTCTTAATCTCTTGATCATGAAACCCATCGAAGAACCATCTAGTCTAGTGTGTTAAGGTCAAACTGTTACACCCTGGACAAACTGATGATACCAATACTACCAAACACATGTATCTATTCGCTCCCTGTCTTTTTCTTTGGTCCTTTTGGGCTGCAAAAGGCACTCCACTACACGACTTGTTGATCTGCCTTTTTTCAGCACATCATTGACAGATTGCAGAAGCAAAAGTCGCGTGCAGCTCTTTAGCATCGATCCAGAGAAAGATTAGATCCAGCCTTTTCCCAACACATAACAAGACCAAAAAGAAGATCCACATGAACAACAACAACGACAATGATTAGCAGATATTTTGGCATCGTGTGCCAACAAAGCAGTCAGCAGCAAAGGCAATATACTTCATCCTTGTAAGTTGAACCAAAGTTGTGCAGCATCATACACACAAAACACAGTTACATGTCAGCAGTCAATGCACACAATTTTGCAAGCTAGCTGGATCCACGAAGAGCAGCTGCTCTGCTCATGTGGTAGATCCTTGTGTTTTCTATTTTCAGGGTAGGGCCATATATGATATATATCAACATCAATGTACCGAAATTCCAATCGTGTATGAGTTTTTTTTTAAAAAGGGGGTCAAGCCGCGAATTATTAGCCCGAATATAAGCATGTCCGTCCGTGTCATGAAAAGAACAGGCCGGCCCCACTCTTGCAGACGTAGTTTTTGAATCTGGGAGCTGGAAGCCGACCAATTGGGAGAAGGAAGCTCAGGATTCAGGCAACATGAGCCATGAAAGCTGGAATACAATCTGATCGACAGCGCAAGCACACGCTCCCCTGAATGATGAACTGCACATTTTGTCGGTGTCGAAACCCAAAAAAAACAGAACTGCAAATACAAAAAAAGTGAGTTAGTTAGCTATATATCTCGTACAAGATTTGACAGATAGAGATCACAAGTAATGACATGAGGAAAACGGATACAAAATATACATCACCTCAGTGAGAAGCAGCACAAGCGTTTGCGTAGATTGTGAGATGAGATATGATGAGCATGAGGACGAGGCACAATCCCTGGGTTCAAGGATCGTCGTAGTCGACTCTGTCGACATCGTGTTCTGGAGGTTCTACGGTGATAGGCCTCCGTTCGTGATCTTGACCGAAGGAGCAGGAGGCCGACAGGTACCTTACCTGCAAGCTTTGCTCCCAAAGAGAATCGAATTTTGGTAGGACGCACTCATGATGCCACTGTCTCTTCACCAAATACAGGATCAGGAAAGGGATGTGTGCACTGTGCAGCACAGCTCGAGCTAGATTGGCACTGATAAATAAGCCCCAGTCTCCAGAGGTCTGGAACTCATAATTAGCCCCTATTTTTCAGTGTTAACGATAAGCCATGGCCGATGGCGAGTAGCCAGCTGCTGATCGTTGCTCAAAACACTTTTTTTCCGGGTGTCCACATGAACAATCCAGACCAGGTTTAGACATGTAGTGATTAAGTAGATAAGAAAAGAAATCAAGCCTTTTGATTCCAGGAGTTTAAATATTTAGCTGGGTAATTGTTGTTGGTGCTGTCTGACAAGGCTCGGAAAGGGACGTGAAGCCATGAAGGAAGGCTTAACAGCTGCAGAACAGTGAAGTACACAATACATGCAGGATCCATCCTGTTAGGGATTCAACTGGAGCAGAGGAGTCCCAGGAAATGGCTGTTCCATATGAATTCACAGGGGCCTTGGTGTTCGGACATTTGCTGAATGAATGCAGGAGCCCCTTGTTAGCTAGCTGAGGAGTTGTTTTGTCAAAGTCTGAATGGTGCATGTTCAGGATTCATACAAGTGCAGAGTAGTAAAAGACGAGGAACAAAACGGCGTCAAACGGCGTGTTCAGATACATGGATGAATGGAATGTTCAGTCAGACAGACTATGCATCTTTGAAAGGTAGAGCTTATAATTAGCACGACATTCTGCTCACTTTGCGGCGATGGAACAGACACGGCTGACTGGCTGAATCGAAAAGGAGGAGGTTACCAGTCGACCAAGCATGCGCTCTGGTCTATCTGATGGTTCAATCAACTATTGGCGAAGAGACGAAAAAAGAACAAAGAAAACCATCGACCCTGCGTCAATGTTCAATATGCAAGATAAGAACAATTGTAAGTGCCAAATATGATGAAATCTTGAAGAGGGCAGTTTTTCTCTGAAATATTTTGTTTTCTACGTGGCAACTGATGAACAATTGGGTATAACCGTCATTTCTTTACTATATGTACATATCCATATTCCAGATCAAGAAAATCCACCAATCCCTGTCGAATATGGATCTGAGCGACGAAGAGAGCAGGAAGGTGGGCGCCGCCGCAGCAGCTGAGAAGAGCTTCTCTGGCGTGCAGAGTTCGCTGACTTGTAAACCAGAATCCTTCACCTAGTAGCAAGGGAAAGCGACAGAGTAGCTGTTCACATTCTCAGAGATGACGATTTCACTGCCTCATAGACAAGTGAGTCAACTTATCCAGTTGCCATCACGCGGAACAGGGAGTCAGGGACACATGTTCAGGTTCACAAGTCGCCCAAACCATAATACCGAGTCAGTTGCTTTCAGTGACAGTAATACCTTGCCATCAAGGTAACAAACCATGGCTTACCTCTTTTTTTGAAATAAACAAACCATGTTACCTCATCAGCTGAGATTCTTGGTAACAAATCAAGTGTCAATTTACTAGTACATCTTGACCACTCCTTCCATGCACACGAGGCAACTTTTTCCAAGAGAGATGACACCACCATATGATCCACAGAACAGAGCTGACGGTTCCGGTGAGATACAGCGTTACGGTCATCTGGTCATGTGACAGTGCCCAGCAGGAGTAGAGGGACACAACTCACATGTCTGCTTCCATGGCAAGCTGCAGTGATGAATCAGCATGTGAGTCCTCAGCGACCATGTGAATGTAACTCTGAATTGATGCAACATCACCAGATATTTCAACATCAAGGAGGCATGGGACACACCCAAACCAGATTTGAGACTAAGCAACAGCCAACAGCCATAATCCAGCTCATACCTGGGCCCTCCAGCATCTGCCGTGGCGTACCACCGTCTCCTACTCTCCACCTAGTTTCACAAGTAATTCTGAACACAAGACATGGGATCAGAGATCCCAGGAGTACTGCATGCATGCAAATCCAGACCATGCCCTGCACCAGGCTAATGTTGGTCTCCACCAAAGGACCCAAAAGTCTGCCACAGATGTGCCCAGAATCATGATGATGATCCAAGACTAATTGGCAATCCCAGTAGCTGCCTGCCATTCTCATGTGGCAACCAACGTAAAGCTCTTGCATGAAGGAATCTGGGCTCCCTGGGATGAAAAAGGTTGACAAGAACACTTTTCTTTCCTCAAACTCTTTCTAAGGGCAAGGCTGAAGCTTGATGGCAAAGCAGCTGGAGAAAATCTGCCCACGCACAGTATGTTCTCATGGGGAAGAATCTTTCAATCAACAGCTCAACAGAAAGAAATGTACGGAACCCACCTGACAGGAGAGGTGCCTCACAAGTCACAAAGCAGTCCTTGTTAGGAACCAAACAATGACACATCATGTCCCATTGCGCTACCTCGTGAATTGGATTTCAATATGCACAAATCGATATATCAACCAAAATGAAGGCAAGGAGATAGTTGAGTCATGAATTAATATTATCTGGAAATTCATATAAACTGCATGCGGAGAAAGTATAAACTCTGCATCTTAACTGAGGAATGATTTGTAAAGTACAGTTCACTAGAATTGAAGTTGAAGTTAGTTCACGGAGGTGTCCATAATAATTACATGTCAAAGTTAGTACAGGCAAGTACCAACTCAAAGAGGCATTCATCAACCAGTAAGCTCATCCACTGTAAGAAACTATGTGCTCCATATAACTACCAAGTGGTTGAACAGAAGTTCAATGAGTCAATGAGAGTCATCCTTCATAGATAGAACCATATTAAATCTGTACCGACTACTGCAAAATTAAGCCTTAGTCAACTTTATTTGTAACTAAAACGTTGATATACACTTGCCTACAGTATTATACTCCTGTTGACCTAGTAAAAACCACAACAAACTTGTAATGTGCAGTCAAAACTGGAGGCAGAGTATCAGAAGAGTCGCATGACCATGGGCATGAACTCAATCCATGTAAACTACACCCAGTAAAATTTCGTATTGACTCACTATATAGCACAAATATAAGTACAAAATAGAGGTATCAGAAGGCAGAATAGCACACACATACTTTTCCTCTAACTGCCAGCACCAAACAAGAACTCCTGAAAAATCCTAGAGGCCTCTTACACTTCATGCTGAGTATGCACTGATGTTGCAGTAGAATTAATAGGTAAAGTAGCTTTTTTGGGGACTGAAAATGGATGCATCGTAGCTTCGTTTGATGAATTCTTCTCATCTAGCAGTGGTTGCTGACCATTTTTCTTGGTAGTCTTTTACCTTTCTGCTTCATGTCATTCAAGGTACTGATGTTGAGTGGCATTTGCATTCCTAGGCTTAGGATAAAGCATCCAGGTGCAGATTGCTCAAATTTGATCCATTTTTGTCAGGCAGAAGAAATTGCACGCCCTTTGGAATATGATTAGACACGTATTGAGAATTGATCGAGAAGCCTGCCAGATTTTTCAGGATGGAACAATGTTGTTTGGTAGGAGCAGACGCCACAGGTTCACAATTGTGAGCTGTTGATGTTTCCTGTCTGCTTGTATGCTCTCTGAGGTTTGTTTTCTCATATGCCAGTGAAGCATCAGGTGGCTTTGCATATAGTGTGGGAGCACCTTCTGTAGTTCGCATCTGATAAAGAATGAAATTTGTATAATTATTTTAACAGCACTCAAAATATCCCAGGCTATTACACTTAAATAAGTAAAATGGCAGTAAAGCATTAGGTAAATTACTTACCACATGAGAGAATTTGCATCTATCACCTCTAATGCACATGCCATTGTTCTTATAGTTATGGCATTCATACTTTGACAACTCATGATCATATGGACAATCATCTCCTTTCAAACAAGAACCACAAGCAAAATGCTTGCAAGGCTGTAAGAAAAAAAAAGGGTTAGAAAAACATGGCATGCATCAAAAGTCAAAACCAAGAGTGTTAGATGCATTTTGAAGTATCATGCGAGCACTCATAAATTTGTGTAAAACTCAGTATGGATTGGGGATGGCTTTGGAGAAAATAGGTTTAGTTTGAAGGATACACCCTATATAGAAACCACTAAAATAATTATAAGCACAAGAAACACTACAATCAAATGATAATTTGATAACATAGATACCATAGATTTTGTTGAAGGTGTAAAATCATGGGCGAACTTGCATTTATTTCCCTGCAAAAGAAAAAAAAAGAAAATCAGATTCTCCGATTAATTATTAACAAAAAGTTATCCACTGAGCATGAAATAGAAAATTATACACATCAAACAACTTAGGTTTACATCATTTTCATTGATATGACTTGACCATGATATCCAGCAATCTATGCCTACATCACAATACAAAGGAACCAGCACTAGATGAACTTTTCAGCCTAAAGGAAAGCAGAAAATGTAAAAAGAGAAGCAGAACTAGATTATTTTTTTTCTCGAACACGCAGGATAGCTACGCATCTTTATGTTTAATAGAGAAGAAAAGTAGAACTAGATGAAAAAACATAATATGCTCCAAGTGAAATAAGTTAAATTGTCCAGATAAAACTTACTTGCTGGCATTTCCCGTGGTCAAAGAAGTGGCAAGGTTTTTTTGGCTTCATAGCAAGTTGAAGTTTTGGTCTTTTGACTCCATCAGCTATCCGTTTCTGTGCTCGCTTCATTCTCTATTTTCTGCACATCAATTGTCAATAACATTAGAAAGCAAAACACAGTTCATACAACAGCTATTGAATTTCAACCGGTGTCAAGACCACAACATACTGTCTTGTTAGCCTTCCTCTCTTCTGTCAAAGAGTGTTTTCTCTTCTTCCCAGGGTTGGGAACCTGTAAAAGATTTGAAGGGCAGATATTGAAAATCAGTACACCCAGCCAAAAAATATCAGCAGAGAAGAACGTATTGTAATCATGGTGACGTCCATCTATAACATGGAGTTTTGTGCTCCTATTACAGAGTGTACATGCATTATTGTAACTAGTAAGGTGGAATTTGAAACCAAGACATGCATTATTTGTAAAAATAAGCTCCTGAATTCAGTATTGGTTAACATCGGCATCACATGAAACATTGAACCTCACTAAGTAAACGAACTGGAAAAATACAATTATTACACAGAAGAAGCAACAAATAAGTAATGATTGAAATCAATATTTGTTTATAAGAAGTGCAATGTATTTGATACCTCATTATCAGGTAGTGGCGTCTCATTACAATCCACAACTTCATCATAAGTGACAGCTTGAGCCCTGGTAACAGATATCTGTGCATCAACCCTGATATTAGCATCCTTGTTTAGGGTAGGATGGCCATTTCCTATAATTTCCGGTGACAAGTGCAAATTACCAAACTGTGCCATGATCACAAGATTTGTTCTCCCCTGAGCCTCTCCTAACTGGATCGCCTCCCAATTTCTCATCATCATCATCATCATCTCTAAGCTCGGAATCTCCAGATGCTTCTAAATCCAAATCATGAAACTCTCCCTCAATCTCTCTTTCCTCAACACCACCATCGTTCAGCTCATGATCTAAATTTCTCACAGGTTCTCCGTCTTCAACCCCACCTCCTGATTGCTTCGGATCCTCAGATGCCTTGCTATTCTGCAGCTCACCTCCAGAAACCAACCACACAAGTCTGTCCTGGCATCACGCTAACACCAACATCATCAATCAACACCGTGGAGTTGATCATCATCACATCAAGCAACATCTGCCCATCATCATTACCCATTGCTCCCTCTATCGATTCATCAACCTCTGTCGTTTCCAAGCAAGCCTTCACCAACTTCAAAGCTTCGTCCTCATCTACCATCACCAGTCCAGCTCCAACCCCAGACTCCACACCCGCGGCAGTGGTGTCACCACAGGAGCTTTCTACAGCAACTACCTCATCCACATCTCAAGCGAGCATTGTGGAGCCTCAGTCTCACAGGTGTCACAGGTAGGGTTCACTGCGACTGGTTGCTCCCTCGCTGGAAAGACGGTCCTGTGGAGCGAACGGCACGCCAAATCCGCCGCCTCTTTCTCCACGTCCTTTAGCGCATCAAAATCAGCGCCTCTAGGCACCTGTGGGGAATCGCCGGAGCCCCATCGGTAGGTTCGCGGCGGCTTTATCCGCCTCGGGCGGCACATTGACCTCGCAGGGCGACGGGTGAAGGTGCAGGCAGTGGGATAAGAGCGGGAGAGCGTGCGGTAGGAGGCACTGTCAAGGTGCGACCGCCGGCGAGTGAGGACGGCAGCCACGAGGGGGGAAGGAGGAGGCGCCACGGGCGATAGGGAGAGAGCGTCCTCCATGGTTAATGTACTATGTGGGTCAGAACTAGGGTTTAAGGTCTGAGACGGCGGCTTGCCTCACCGGCAGGAGCTCGCCGTCGGCGACGACGGCATCGCGAAGGGAGGAGGAAGGCGGGGTAGGCGGCCACGAAGAGCATGGGCCAGAGTACTAGGCCATACAGGAGGCAATTCGGCTACTGAGCATCTCCAAGAGACTCTTCATTTTTTACTCTTTATTTGGCTCTCTATTTATATCTTCATAAAAATTTCACTTTATATTTAGCATCTCACTCCAACAGACTCTATTTTCCACTCTCTAAATCCTTCTCCACACACTGACACGTGGATCTCACGCATCATCCCACACTTGGCAAACCAGTTTGGCTAGTCAGACTGGCTAGCCAAATTTAGCTAGCGTGGGAGGCAATTTGGAGAGCCAGATAGCTTGGAGAGTTGGATGGCTAGTCTTTTGGAGAGAGTTTTTGGTGTTGAGTAGCCAAAATTTGGATTGGAGAGCCATTTGGCTAGTCTCTTGGAGTTGCTCAGCATCTTCAAGAGACTCTATATTGTGTTAGCTAAATATGAAGATTATAGCCCTTTGTATAAATAGAAAGCCATCTAATTCAATGGAGTAATCCAACAGATTCTGTAAAGATGGCTAGTGAGGTAGGCTAGCTAAAAATAGCTAGCGAATGAGGTAGGATGGAGAGCCACTAAATTTGGAGAGTCATTTATAGAGTCGGTTGGAAACGTTTTCTCTCTTACAATAGCTAAATTTAACTTTAGAAAATGATTTGGCTAGTCTCTTGAAGATGCTTTTAGAGTAGCCCAATAGGCTTGTCTGTTGCTTTTCCAAATTTCTACGAAATAATAATCTACCTTCAATTTGGCCCGTTAAACTTTTTTATTGTGCGAATATCTAACGCATGTATTATTTTTTTGAAAAGGTCTAACTTACTCCCTCCGTATCATCATACAAAACTATGTTTTGGCTTCCCACTACAGATTTCTCTCGGCTTGCCACGTCATCATCCACTCACCCCCTCATTCATTCATCTCCTGACCACTAAGATAGGCTGCTGAATTCAACATCCACTTTCTAGTGAAACTGATATCCACTATCAGCATCTTTCAGTTTCCATCGTCAAGCACCTCAAACACAAATAGCAACAGTCATAACTTGAAACTCCACCACTAATGGCTTTGCACCTCACCGCCTGACCCCTCCATTGCTTGTTGAGCCCTATAAAAGGCTGTTGAATCATCTACTTCTTTGATGGTGAGCGTTCTACAACATGCTGCCCGGCGCCCAGCGCTGGCTCTGCGGTTACAACACCGGCGCTCAGCTCCACCATTACGAGGGGGCCCAGTCGGACGAGGACAGCGTCGCGACGTCCAGGACTATACCGTGCCCAGCCTGTTCTCGGGTAGTCGTCATCTTCGCGCCATGCCCAGCTCATTTGCTTCGTTCTCTGAACTGAGATTAGTGGAATTCCATCGCACTGAAATTATTTTTATAATATTGTTTTGTATGATAATTTTTTAATCACTTTATGTTTTAGTGATAAATTAGCTGCAAAGTTCTCTCACGTTTCGCAGCAACGCGCGGGGAATCACCTAGTTAGTAAAGAAAGCCGTTTAGCATAAGGTTTGAGTCAAACTTTGAAAATATAAATCATGAATAACTTTTAAGTTGTTGAGTTTGAAATTGTAAAAGTTATATGAATAGATTTATTTTGAAAAAGACTTTCATAAAAGTATACATGTATCACTTTTCGATAAATATTTTTATAGAAATAAAAAGTCAAAGTTGTGTTTTGAAGACCGTGTCACTGTCCTGAACCGCTTTCTTTACCAGTGCGGAGGGAATATGTATTTGGTCCACCTCCGGCTTCTGGAGCTGATAATGTCTCTGAAGTTTTCGAAATTAATAAAATATAATAATATCTAACTTAGGTGTTTGGTTTATCAATTTACTATATTTTATTTTTTGAAAAATTTTATTGTATTTTTAGACTAATGATACGACCGCGACGTCCTATAACTCTATATGTACACAACACAATTTGAATTTCCAAGAGTCAAGTGTGCGAGCGTCTACGAGACACGGGTGTCAAGAACTGAAGATTTGTGACCAGAGCGGAGGGAGGGACTTGGTGACCTGGAGATGGCAAGTGGCTGAGCCAGGAATTGTACTAACAATCGTCTTGGAGCCTGGGTGTTACCACGACCCGGTTTAAACCTTACGTGCAACAACAACCATGGGCATCCCAACCTTTTTCTTGGCAACGAGACCATACAAGTATTAGGGATCTCGATTCTCGATGGCATGATGCGCATAGTGTGGTGGCCCGCCCTTTCCTTTTTTGCAGGATTAAACAATCCTGTTGTAATTGGTTGCAACATCAAGGTTTAAGGGGGCATGTGCCCCACGTACATTGAGTATCAAAGAAGAGGTTATGAAGGTAGGCGGTTCCAGCAATAGCCTTCATTACTAATAGGCAAAAATATCATCATAAGATATTACTCTTACCAAGTCGACATCCACAATTGGGATCGGTCGAGGAGTGCATGGTGTCATGTACAATATGGAATGATACGCCTACATGTTGTAGAAATCAAGAAATCTGATTACGGGAGCAAAAACTAACCAGAAATCTGATCACTGGAGTAAAAAACTAATAAAGAAACATGATCAATAAAGAAATCAGGGGATTCATAACAGAAATCATCATGATTCCTCAATTAAAGCGCATAATTGTCCTGAAGTTCATAGGATGTTGTCTTGAAACAAAAGTTCCGTTGCTAGTGAACGAGTATATTCCTAATGGAAGCCTTCGTGACTATTTTCATGTTGAAAGAGAAAAGACATTGGCATGGGACAGTCGGCTGCGGATTGCACGGGCCAGCTCCTATTTATATTCGGTAGCTTCAGTTACAATGTTCCACCCAACATCAAGTCGAAGAATGTACTCCTTGATGACAATTTAACAACAAATGTATCAGACTTTGAAACAGCCAGACACATGCAATTAATCCAATATTGTTGGAACCCTTGGATACTTGGACCCAAAGTACTTCACATGCTATTTGTTATCAAACAAGATGGTCTTATTAACTAAACATAAAAATGCGGGGCCATTGCTGATGTTGAGTTGGTACGTGGAATATCCTATGATGATATTACTACCACCAACGAAGGCCATTGCAGGAACCACATTGATAACCTCTTCTCCGGTGCTCGATATGGGGCACACGCCCCCCTAACCTAGATGTCGCAGCCCATGCACTGTTTAATCCCGTGAAAAGGGAAAGGGCGGGCCACTGCCCTATGTCCCGAATGCATCTTGGCCCTGGTACTTAAGCACCAACCGATGACTGTTTATGCACAACGTGCCATCAGGCATCGAGATCTCTAGCGCTCGTATGGTGCCATTGCCAAGGAAAGGCCTAGGATGCTCATGGCTATTCTTGCAGGTAAGGTTGAAACCAAGACCCTGGTACCACCCAGGCTCTAAGACGAAAGGGTAAGGGATGTCGATATCGCCGCACCTCCTGGTGCATCATAGCTCCTGCGCCTTGCATCTGGATGTTGAAGAAATATAGTCGTAGTACGGTAGTGAGGGCTCTTTTGCTTCCCATCTCTGCTCGTGGCAGAAGCGAGCAAACACTGTTCCAAAGTAGTTTGATACTTACATCAATTGAGCAATTATTTTAACTAGCTGTCAACCTGTGCATCCACACGGGCTAGATATAGTGCATCTGTTAATCATACTTTAAGAGGAAAAAGTCTAGATCACCCCCTCACCTATGAGGGTTGGACTACATAACCCCCAACCTATGAAACGGTCTATATCACCCCCTAAACTTTTCAAAACCGGTCAAATTGCCCCCTAAAGAAATTTTAAAAAATCATAGTAAATCACAGAAAAATCATAAAATGGAAAATTCAATTGTGTTGGTTTTGGAAAGTTTAGGGGATGATATAGACCGTTTCATAGGTTGGGGGTTATGTAGTCCAACCCTCGTAGGTGAGGGGGTGATCTAGACTTTTTCCTACTTTAGCCTATGGGTGAACTTGGAACTATCCAAAGTCTACAACACATTTATTTTACTGTGCTTATTAATTTGTGGACTTCAATATTTTTTTGTAAAATATCACATGTGCCCTATTTTCGTAATTTTTGTTCCCTAAAATATGAAAGGAAAGTATTGATTGCTGAAGATATTGTAGCTACCTACTCCCTCCGTTTGCTTTTACAAGACACGCAAGTATATCAATATTCAAACTAAATAGCGGCAAAAATGCAGATGTCTTGGATTATATTACTTCAAAGTATTGGCAAAATCACAATTATCTATGTTTGACTGTAAAGCAAATGGGGCAGATTTCTCCTCCACCGAAAGAACCGAGATTTAAACTTTGGATTATATTACAGCTCAAATTTAGGTGGTTGACAGCAGATAATGGAGATATGCTAAGACTTGCAACGATAATTACTTTATTTCAGTGATACCTTGATTTTAGATGTTACTCGTGTGCTAAATATATACTCCGTTTTTTGCTTTTATAAGACGCGCATGTATACGAAGATTCAAATTTTACAAATTTTAACAAATTATAAATATTATAGTGCAAATTTGGAATTGTTAGATTTGTAATAAAAATTACTTTCTAATGACTATAAATTTATAATCATAAATAATATAATATAAGATAAATGAATGTTCAAAGTGTAATTCAGAATACCGTGCCAAGTCAAGACGTGTCTTATCTCTTCTCTATACAATCTATCTTTCTATCTATCTATCTATACTACAATTTAATAAAACCAAAGAAGGTAGCTGTGTCACCACTAAAATGGTTCTTCCTCCATCCGACCGTCGCTTTCTTTTTCCACGGCTGCGATCAATGCCTCCACGCCCCCCGGCCCCGCACCACGATCATGCGCGGCTGCGCCCTCTCCAACCGTCCCTCTCAGCGTTCCGCGGCGCGACTGCGCAAGGCCCGCCCCCGTCGCGGGCCCTCGCCGCTCTGCTCCCGCCCTCGCCTGCGGCAGATCACGAGGACGACGCCGCTCGCCCGCAGGCCGCAGCAGCCTCCGCTACGACCTCGTTCGCCCGTCCGCCGGCGACCTCCGCCGCCTCGCTCGCCCGCCCGCGCGCGGTGATCTCCTCCGCCGCCGTCCCCAAGGCCTCTTCCCGTCCCTGCAGCGCCACCTCGAGGGCGTCCTCAACTCCTCCCAACCCGTGACGCAGCATGACCCTCATCAGCTCATCTCACCCATGGTGGCTGGCGAGTTGTCGGACGGATACCGTCCTGTGCCTCCAAGATCCACCCCACTCCCCGACCACCGGATCTGTGAGGGACACCGACGGATTGGCATTTTGGAGCTTGCCTAGGAGCGGTAGCATTGGCTGGGCTCGGTGGCCAAGGGACGACGGTGGCGTGGTGATCGAGGCCACAGCCCACAACAACGTGCAGACTGCTATTTCTAGGTAGTACTAACATGTGTTAATTTGTTGTAAAAATTGGGAGATCTAATCTTGTATATGCTTGTGCTTTGCTTTTAGTTTTTCTTATTCTGCAAAGTTGATTTATCGCCCTGTTCGGTTGGCTGGTGGCTGGTGCTGATTTTGCTGAGAAAAAAACACTACTGGCTGGTTGGTGGCTGATGCTGGTTTTTGCTAAGAGAAAAACACTGTTGGCTGGTGGCTGATAATCCAAACGAATAGAACAAGTACATGACGCACATAGCTTGTGTCCAGCATACAGTTGGTAAGGTTTTAATAATACTAGTACATATTAATCTACTTAAATATGATATAAATATGTATGAAAATATATAAGACAAAATAGAAATGGAAGAGGAGGTAAAGTTGCCCATGTTGTAGTGAGGTTACCATACTTGAATATATTCATCCAACCAAACATAAACTCGTACTATCCTGCACGATTTCATACAGTCAACCAAACAAAACTGTGCACCGTCCCATACAAGTAACCAAACATCTCAGTTGTACCATCTCATCCAAGATCACCCCATTCAGGTGAACCGTATGGTACATGTCCAATTTGATTCATCCAACCAAACACTACCTAAATGGCACCTGAATTTTTTTGAAACTCAGATCATGTCCACTCCTGCAAGGATGCAACCTGCACATCACCTGGCTGTCGAGTACAAACAACAACAACAACAACAACAGTGCTGGTCTCTCGCTCTCACCCTACGGCTTCTCTAGGATTGCTCGGTCAGCACTCACCACCTGACTGAAGAACTCAAACAGTGTTCTTGTAGTGCAGGTAATGAGATGATTATTTGCTTTGGTGGGTACCACATAGTTCTATTATTTTTTTCCTAAAATTTTAATCAAATTCCAAGATGATTATCATAAGAAATTCCCACCATATCATAAGATTCGCGTTCTTGAAAATCAGCACTTCTCCAAACCCAGAAGACAGATGGGATTCTAGGATTATCCTTTTGGGCAAAGACTTTTATGCATACTTCTTCTGGGTTATCTATACCATACTGTATTCTCGTAAGATGATACACGCTAGCTAAAGATCCACCGGGTGCTACGTCATAAGCACATTGGGAACGTAAATAATTGTAACCATATACATATAAAATGACAGCAATGGAATCCCAATCCCCCGCTTTTATTTGTAAAGTCTCTATTCCTCGGTGATCGAAGCCCAAAGATCTATGAACCACCTCATGTTTGACTAGCCAATTAGATAACCAACCTGTTGCATTGTCTTGATCTATCCCCCTTTGTGTAAATATTTCACATTTCAAATGCAAGTTTGAAAGATTGCACTGCTCTTTCTTTTTCTGCACAAAAGAACCCCTCCTAATTCACTAATTTGTAGGAAGATACTGGACTTTTGGATTTGAAAAAAGTTTCAGAAGATATATCTTCTGAAGATATATCTAAAGTAGATGGTGATTGATAGAGCAATTCTTGTTCGTAAGTTCCTGTGTGAGTACTGCGCCGAACATAAAGCTTGTGACGGGTAGTAAAAGATCGATTTTTCTTTTGACTTTGACATAGAGTTCGATCTTCAACTATTTCTCGCGATATCTTCTTACGAAGTTTTGTTAGGGCATCTATAACAGCCTCTGGTTTAGGTGGGCAACCCGGCAGGTAGACATCCACAGGAATTAACTTATTCAAGTCAAGGAGTATTTTTACGTTCTGTTCCTAGACGAAACGAAATACTTATTATATTCTAATTAATTCCTATTATATTATACAAAAAGGTCCAGATAGACTGAACAAAAAGGGCTTCATTTCGATTTTCCAATTTGGAAAATCACATATTCGTTTCCTTCGTAGAAGCTGAACAGAAAAATACAATGACTCAAAGAAGTTCCTACCACGAACTTTGTACCGCGCGTATTACTTAGAACAACTAGGAAAGTAGGATAAGCAAGAATAAAAAAACATTCTTCGGAATAGCGACATACAAAATTAATAAGAAATGCAAAAATGAAGAAAAGGGCACCTAATCTCCCCTCTTTCTATATCTATACCATAAAGAAAAGAACCAGAGATTTTAACCCTTTTCTAAAAAGAAAAAAGAAGTGTTTAGAGATTTATCTACTTACGCTATACTATCTATATTAATGAATATGTACCCCAATCCATCTCAAGATATTTGTATCAATATCTATTCAGTAGATCCTTTTTTTCTGTGCCAGGAACCAGATTTGAACTGGTGACACGAGGATTTTCAGTCCTCTGCTCTACCAACTGAGCTATCCTGACCCTTTCTTGTGCATCATCCTAGTAGAGTATTTTCATCTATGTCAATTAAAGGGACTAAAAAATCGAATTAATAATCGAGATTCCTTGCCGCTACTCTAATAAAAAGGAAATCATCTATTTAATGAATAGCATAAGATTCATTGAGTTCTCGTCGCACTCCTTTGTGAAAGAGTAGAATGAGAAAGCTAATGAATCTTAAACCCATTGATAAAAGAAAAAAAGGATAACTACTATGGTTAGGGATTAAGGTTAGGGAATAAAAGAAGGTTTGGGGATAGAGGGACTTGAACCCTCACGACTTATAAAGTCGCCGGATTTTCCTTTTACTAGAAATTTCATTGTTGTCAGTATTGACATGTAGAATGGGACTCTCTCTTTATCCTCGTTCGATTAATCCACTTTTTAAAAGTAAAGATCTCGAAAACAATGAATTGAAGGATTTGATTACTCAATATTCGATTGGAATGGATTCACAATAATTCTAAAAAAAATCAGAATTTTCTATTTCATAATCATTCCAAATTTCATTCTAAAAAAATCAAATAAAGAACCTATATTATGATATGGGTTCCGTGATTAATCGTTTGCTATGTCAGTATCTATACGTGTGTATTAGATGTATAAAGCCCTTCTTTCTCTAATTTCGAGGGAGTTCCACTACCAACACAACGTAATTACTTCGATTCGTTAGAACAGCTTCCATTGAGTCTCTGCACCTATCCTTTTCTTTTGGGTTCTAGTTTGAGAACCACTTGTTTTTTCAAAAAAGGGATTTGGCTCAGGATTGCCCATTTTTCATTCCAGGGTTTCTCTGAATTTGGAAGTTACCACTTAGCAGGTTTCCATACCAAGGCTCAATACAATCAAGTCCGTAGCGTCTACCGATTTCGCCATATCCCCATTTTCCTTTTCTTTGAAACCAGGATTCCTTGTATAATTTCATCCATCTCTTAGTTTTTTTTTGAATCATTGAATTCATTATTCGATGTAGTCTAGCAGCTCATCTCTATTTGAGAGACCCCGCTCGCTTATTGCGATTCAGAATTGAATTGATTCTATCGTTGATATATTTGCAATTCAATCGGAATGAATATATCCAAAAGTTTTTCTCTCTCCCGCCTCCCCCCTGCCCTTTTTTAGAGCATTCAAAATCATACTATAACGTTTGATATTCATTCTTTTTTTCTCTAATCTGAATTATAAATTTTATTTGCTATGATTCTTTCTTCTCCTTAGTGAAGTATTTATCCTTAAATAAAAAAAACAAAAAATCTCAAATCAAAAATGTATATAACGATCGAATGAAAATGCCAAGAGATTCGCATTTTCTCTTTATTATATTATTCATATATACTCTTCTTTATATATGCATTAGATTATTCGTCTGAGCCATATCAAATTGAAAATATCTGAAATCAAATTCAATATAGAATTTGGAATGGATTCTATTAGAAAAATCCATTTGTGAATTAGAGAAATAAAAAGAAAGTTCAATAAATTCTAGAATCCTATTTAAGAATATCATTTAGTTAAGCATATCAAGCTAACTTTATCTTTTTGAAATTCTAGTATTTTTTTTCTAATTCTAAGTAGAACTTCCAATTTCGAACTAGTTAATAACTAAGATTAATAATTAAGATTAATAATTAAGATTAATAATTAAGATCTGACATTTTACAGATTCCCTATATATATTTCTATTTGTTACACTATTTCTGTTATGTAAGCCCACTTAGCTCAGAGGTTAGAGCATCGCATTTGTAATGTGAGGGTCATCGGTTCAAATCCGATAGTCGGCTTTTTTCTCTATCAATGTTCCATGAACAAGAATTTCTCTTTTTCTCTGAATTAAATGGGAAATCCAGGGTCTATTATGTCGTTCTACCTTACAATTTTGCTAGATACAAAGCATAAAAATAAATAATATATATACAAAAAAAATCCGGATGTTGATGAAATTCCATTTTTTGTGGTACTTTTAGTAAATTTTACTCTGTTTATCTTTTAGTTTAATTTAGTTTGAATTTCGATGTATTCCGTAATGTAAATAGAATGAAATTTATTGTGTAAAATGAAATTTCAATAAAATAAAAAAGGAGTCTTCATGTCCCGTTATCGAGGGCCTCGTTTAAAACAACTACGCCGTCTGGGAGCTTTACCAGGACTCACTAGAAAAACGCCTAAATCCGGAAGTAATCAGAAAAAGAAATTCCATTCTGGGAAAAAAGAGCAATATCGTATTCGTCTTCAAGAAAAACAGAAATTGCGTTTTCATTATGGTCTAACAGAACGCCAATTACTTAGATATGTACATATCGCCGGAAAAGAAAAAAGATCCACGGGCCAGGTTTTACTACAATTAATTGAAATGCGTTTGGATAATATCGTTTTTCTATTGGGTATGGCTTCAACCATTCCTGGGGCCCGGCAATTAGTTAACCATAGACATATTTTAGTTAATGGTCGTATAGTTGATATACCAAGTTTTCGTTGCAAACCCCGAGATATTATTATTACGAAGGATAACCAACGATCAAAACGTCTGGTTCAAAATTTTATTGCTTCATCCGATCCGGGCAAATTGCCAAAGCATTTGACGGTTGACACATTGCAATATAAAGGACTAGTAAAAAAAATTCTAGATAGGAAGTGGGTCGGTCTCAAAGTAAATGAGTTGTTAGTTTTAGAATATTACTCTCGCCAGACTTGAACTTAACGAAAAAGGGAAAGGTTCATAGAATTTTTTTCCCCTTCCCCTTTCCCCTAACTAAATCGACCTAAGTCTCTTAATTCGTATTTTCCCTTTCACCTAGCAGAAATAGATTAACCCTAGGATCCTTTTTTGTTTTTTGTTATTTCCTTGATGTGTATTTTACATACCGCAGCACAGTAATTTGCTATAGAGAATTTCTATTAAATAAGGGTATTATTGCTGGAAGCAAATTGTTATTTAATTTGATACATTGTGATCGCTAACATTGATGAATTAATAGAAACGGAAAGAGAGGGATTCGAACCCTCGGTAAACAAAAGTCTACATAGCATTTCCAATGCTACGCCTTGAACCGCTCGGCCATCTCTCCTCCATAATCTTATTATGGAAAATAAACTGAGTGAATAGCGAGTTTTCGTATTCCTGCAGTACAGGTACAGCCACAACAGCTCGGGGATTCCATAGCTCTATGGGAAAAATTCCTTTTCATCTAAGTGGAAGGATCCTGTATTTTTTTTTACTAGGAATTCTGCTCCCTCAAAAAGTTTTTCTTTGGGGAAAACCAAAATAAAAAGAGAATAGAAGACTTCCTCTTATGGAATAAGAAATTAAGGAACCCTAGAATTCTAGTTGCATAAGGTACGTTACGCCATACAATCTAAATATAAAAAAGGGTATGGGGCAATTAATGACTTTGAAAACGCGAAATAGCTGATGAGAGAAGTTATTGTTGAGAAATAGGAAAGTGGAATAAAATCCAGTCTTAGTCAAATATTTCATATCTCTTCTGGTCCAAACAGAAGGAAAAGGGCACAATTTGAGCTGAGCGGAAAATCCATACCTCTCTTATCCATTTAGAGCATATGGATCGATTTATAAGAATCGAATGTTTTGTTTTTATGTTATTTTGTGATAGAATGAAAAGAATTCTATATAGAATGGGTTGGGAATTATGCCTAGGTCCCGTATAAATGGAAATTTCATTGATAAGACTTCCTCGATTGTAGCCAATATTTTATTGCAAATAATTCCGACAACCTCCGGGGAAAAAAGGGCATTTACTTATTATAGAGATGGTGCGATTTGACTCTTTTTTTTTCTTTTTTTTAGCCCTACCTACATTTCATTCTTACGAGAAAGAGAGGGGGTTCGCATAGAGAGAACAAAATTAGTAAAGGAAACCCACGCTTGGGGAAGGTGAGGTGAACTAACAATTCCTTCTGTCGTGTATCCTCGATTGATGTGGCCTCAGATGCTTCAATTGTAGATTTGAGTATTGAGCGAAAGGTTACACCTACAGGATAGGTTCTGTATTACAGGCCAATCCGACTCTACTAGTACCAATAGGCAGCATAGGGGAGAAAAGCACTACACCTCGAAATAGGAATCAACAAAAGAAAAACTTTGTTAGAAATTAGCCCTTTCCTGATTGGTATCAGGGTTGGGAAGAATGGTTAGGATAACAAACAACCATCAGGTTTGTACTTTGGATACCCTTATAACCATCAAAGGTCGTTGAAGTGGCTAATTCCTCTAAATAGGAGGCGTTGAGAACAAAGAAATTCTTGGAGCTATCATTTTCCTCTAGCATTAATAGAATTCATTGGTGTTAAGAAAAACCTCTTGGGGGAAGGTTGGCTAGAGATTTCTTGGAAAAATACCAGCCCCCTTCGGGCCATAATGAGATGGGACTAATTCTATTTTTATTCTATAGATTTTTCGCTTAGTACTATGTACAGAAGGGAGAAGCCATATGAGAGTACAGAAGGGAGAAGCCGTATGAGATGAAAACCTCATGTACGGTTTTGGAACGGAGATTTTTTGAATAGAATGAACGACTGTAACGGATGTTAGCTCAATCCGAAGGAAATTATGCGGAAGCTTTGCAGAATTATTATGAAGCTACGCGACTAGAAATTGATCCCTATGATCGAAGTTATATACTATATAACATAGGCCTTATACACACAAGCAATGGAGAGCATACAAAGGCTTTGGAATATTATTTCCGGGCGCTAGAACGAAACCCCTTCTTACCGCAAGCTTTTAATAATATGGCCGTGATCTGTCATTACGTGCGACTATCTCCACTATAGAAAGAAGAAAAAAAAGAAAGGAGGAAATTTTCGAGTATTTACTAGAAAAAGGGCTTTCTACATAGGGATCGTCAAAACAACGATTTTATACCCTATCAGCTGTAGGAAGGAAGGACACTTCACGAGAATCAAAATAGGAAGAAAGTACAGCCTATACTACTATTCTATGGATAAAGCTGAAATTGATAGAGAAAACACCGTAAAGATCAATTAGTGAGCGACTGGGTCGATACAACTAAAAAAAAAACTGCTTCATTATACCACGATATGGGACAAAATTTAGGAATCCGCTTATGTAATAAAGCCGATCCACTAAGGGATTAAGCAGCGGTGTAGTATCAGATCCCAAAGATAGTAAGTTCTTTTTTCTTTCTTATGGGATATGGGAAAAAGTCTTTTTCGCGGATTCTATAGAAATTTCATATATGAAAGAAACGAAACCGAGATAGTTACCTTTCAGAAATTTCGAACGAAGGATATAGGTCTATCTATGCTTCATTCTTCTGAAGGTGGGAGAAAAGATCAAACTGATTTTTGATCAAAATTAGGGTTTGAAACTTAGGTAATTAACTTCTTCTGCTTAACCCAAGAAGAAATGGGATTGATTTTTGAGAAATCAAATTCAGGGGAAATTCAGATAGCAATTTCTGAGCCGTATGAGGTAGGAAACTCTCAAGTACGGTTCTAGGGGAAGGAGCTGCCTATTCCGACCGAGGAGAACAGGCCATTCTACAGGGCGATTCGGAAATTGCGGAAGCTTGGTTTGATCAAGCTGCTGAGTATTGGAAACAAGCTATAGCGCTTACTCCGGGAAATTATATTGAAGCACAGAACTGGTTGAAGATTACGAAGCGCTTTGAATTTGAATAAGACCACTCTCCAGTTTCATAAAATGGGTGGTTTGGTTGTTGATCCATTAATCAAATAATTTAGGTAAGAAGATCAAATCCAGAATTTCACTATATCCCTTTCTTCTACCTTCGATTTTATATCATATTTCATAAGGATAAACAATAGGGATAGGCTCTGGAACAGAAGTAATAAAGCACATAAAAGGTGGCAATCTAAATATTCCTACCTAATATATCACGACGGTCTTTTTAATAATTCTAATGAGTTATCTTGGAATTTGGAATCGCATAAAAAAATCTATATTATGCTCACTCAAGGAAAGTGGATGTAGATAGGGGCTTATATCCTTAAAAAATACACTAGCTTCTTAAATGAAAACGTAAAAAAAAGATTTTTTTATTACGTCTGGAAATAATTTTCCAGAAGAACCAATGTCCGTTAGGCACCTAATCCTTATGTCATAATAGATCCGAACACTTGCCTCGGATTGACTTCAATATATAATTGTTCCAGTGAATAACTAAAAAAAATAGAAGGACGGTAGATAGTAAAGAAAAGGACTAATCAGAATATCTATCTTTCAAAGATTCAATAAAAAGACAGTTGGCGGGTCTCTTTGTATGTCTTGTCCAGAAAGTGGAGGACTTAATGATTATTCGTTCGCCGGAACCAGAAGTTAAAATTGTTGTGGATAGGGATCCTGTAAAAACATCTTTTGAGGAATGGGCCAGACCCGGGCATTTCTCAAGAACAATAGCTAAGGGTCCCGATACTACCACTTGGATCTGGAACCTACATGCTGATGCTCACGATTTCGATAGTCATACCGGTGATTTGGAGGAGATCTCCCGAAAAGTCTTTAGTGCTCACTTCGGTCAACTCTCCATTATCTTTCTTTGGTTGAGTGGCATGTACTTCCACGGTGCCTGTTTTTCCAATTATGAAGCATCGCTAAGTGATCCTACTCATATTGGACCCAGTGCTCAGGTAGTTTGGCCAATAGTAGGGCAAGAAATTTTGAATGGTGATGTAGGCGGGGGTTTCCGAGGAATCCAAATAACCTCCGGGTTTTTTCAGATTTGGCGAGCATCCGGAATAACTAGTGAATTACAACTCTATTGTACCGCAATTGGTGCATTGATTTTTGCATCGTTAATGCTTTTTGCTGGTTGGTTCCATTATCACAAAGCTGCTCCCAAATTGGCCTGGTTCCAAGATGTGGAATCCATGTTGAATCACCACTTAGCGGGGTTATTAGGACTTGGGACTCTTTCTTGGGCGGGACACCAAATCCATGTATCTTTACCGATTAACCAATTTCTCGACGCTGGGGTTGATCCTAAAGAGATACCACTTCCTCATGAATTTATCTTGAATCGCGACCTTTTGGCTCAACTTTATCCTAGTTTTGCCGAAGGGGCAACCCCCTTTTTCACCTTGAATTGGTCCAAATATGCAGAATTTCTTAGTTTTCGCGGAGGACTAGATCCAATAACAGGTGGTCTATGGTTGAGTGATATTGCACACCATCATTTAGCTATTGCTATTCTTTTCCTGATCGATGGTCATATGTATAGGACCAACTGGGGTATTGGTCATGGACTTAAAGATGTTTTGGAGGCTCATAAGGGCCCATTTACAGGACAAGGCCATAAGGGTCTCTATGAAATCCTAACAACGTCATGGCATGCTCAATTATCTCTTAACCTAGCTATGCTGGGCTCTACAACTATTGTTGTAGCTCATCATATGTACTCTATGCCCCCTTATCCATACCTCGCTACTGACTATGGTACACAACTTTCCTTGTTCACACATCACATGTGGATTGGCGGATTTCTAATAGTCGGTGCTGCTGCACATGCAGCCATTTTTATGGTAAGAGACTATGATCCAACTACTCGATACAACGATCTATTAGATCGCGTCCTTAGACACCGCGATGCAATCATATCCCACCTTAACTGGGCATGTATATTTCTGGGTTTTCACAGTTTTGGCTTATACATTCATAATGATACCATGAGTGCTTTAGGCCATCCCCAAGATATGTTTTCGGATACCGCCATACAATTACAACCCATCTTTGCTCAATGGATACAAAATATCCATGCTGGCACGCCTGGCGTAACAGCTCCTGGTGCAACAACAAGTACCAGCTTAACGTGGGGAGGCGGCGAGTTAGTAGCTGTAGGCGGCAAAGTAGCTTTGTTACCTATTCCATTAGGAACCGCGGATTTTTTAGTCCATCACATTCACGCATTTACCATCCATGTGACTATATTAATACTTTTGAAAGGTGTTTTATTTGCTCACAGTTCCCGTCTGATACCTAATAAAGCAAATCTTGGCTTTCGCTTCCCTTGCGACGGGCCTGGGCGAGGGGGAACATGTCAAGTATCCGCCTGGGATCATGTTTTTTTAGGTTTATTCTAGATGTATAATTCCATTTCGGTAGTTATTTTCCATTTCAGTTGGAAAATGCAGTCGGATGTTTGGGGTACTATAAGTGATCAAGGGATAGTAACTCATATCACAGGGGGAAACTTTTCACAGAGTTCCATTACGATTAATGGTTGGCTTCGAGATTTCTTGTGGGCACAGGCATCCCAAGTAATTCAGTCTTATGGTTCTTCATTATCTGCATATGGTCTTTTATTCTTAGGCGCTCATTTTGTCTGGGCTTTCAGTTTAATGTTTTTATTCAGCGGCCGTGGTTATTGGCAAGAACTTATTGAATCTATCATTTGGGCTCATAACAAATTAAAAGTTGCTCCTGCTACTCAGCCTAGAGCCTTGAGCATTATACAAGGACGTGCTGTAGGAGTAACCAATTACCTTCTGGGTGGAATTGCCACAACATGGGCATTCTTCTTAGCGAGAATTATTGCAGTAGGATAGTGGCTAGGAGGATTTGAAAGGCATTATGGAATTAAGATTTCCCAGGTTTAGCCAAGGCTTAGCTCAGGACCCCACTACTCGTCGTATTTGGTTTGGTATTGCTACCGCACATGATTTCGAAAGTCATGATGATATTACTAAGGAACGTCTTTATCAGAACATTTTTGCTTCTCACTTTGGGCAGTTAGCAATAATCTTTCTATGGACGTCCGGAAATCTATTTCATGTAGCTTGGCAAGGAAATTTTGAATCATGGATACAGGATCCTTTACACGTAAGACCTATTGCTCATGCCATTTGGGATCCTCATTTTGGTCAACCCGCGGTGGAAGCCTTTACTCGAGGAGGTGCTGCCGGTCCAGTGAATATTGCTTATTCTGGGGTTTATCAGTGGTGGTATACAATTGGATTGCGCACCAATGAAGATCTTTATACCGGAGCTCTTTTTCTATTATTTCTTTCTACGCTATCCTTAATAGGGGGTTGGTTGCATCTACAACCCAAATGGAAGCCAAGCCTTTCGTGGTTCAAAAATGCGGAATCTCGTCTCAATCATCATTTGTCAGGACTTTTCGGGGTAAGTTCTTTGGCTTGGACACGACATTTAGTTCATGTTGCTATTCCCGGATCCAGGGGGGAGTACGTTCGATGGAATAATTTCTTAGATGTATTACCCTATCCCCAGGGGTTGGATCCCCTTCTGACGGGTCAGTGGAATCTTTATGCCCAAAATCCTGATTCGAGTAATCATTTATTTGGTACCACTCAAGGAGCGGGAACTGCCATTCTGACCCTCCTTGGGGGATTCCATCCACAAACACAAAGTTTATGGCTGACCGATATTGCTCATCATCATTTAGCTATTGCATTTATTTTTCTCATTGCCGGTCATATGTATCGAACTAACTTCGGAATTGGGCACAGTATCAAAGACCTTTTAGAAGCCCATACTCCTCCGGGGGGTCGATTAGGACGTGGGCATAAAGGCCTTTATGATACAATTAATAATTCGATTCATTTTCAATTAGGTCTTGCTCTAGCTTCCTTAGGGGTTATTACTTCTTTAGTAGCTCAACATATGTACTCTTTACCTGCTTATGCATTCATAGCACAAGAATTTACTACTCAAGCTGCTTTATATACTCATCACCAATACATTGCAGGGTTCATCATGACAGGGGCTTTTGCTCATGGAGCTATTTTTTTCATTAGGGATTACAATCCGGAACATAATGAAGATAATGTATTGGCAAGAATGTTAGACCATAAAGAAGCTATCATATCTCATTTAAGTTGGGCTAGCCTCTTCCTAGGATTCCATACCTTAGGCCTTTATGTTCATAACGACGTCATGCTTGCTTTTGGTACTCCAGAAAAGCAAATCTTGATCGAACCTATATTTGCCCAATGGATTCAATCTGCTCATGGTAAGACGACATATGGGTTCGATATACTCTTATCTTCAACGAATGGCCCCGCTTTCAATGCAGGTAGAAGCATATGGTTGCCCGGATGGTTGAATGCTGTTAATGAGAATAGTAATTCGCTTTTCTTAACAATAGGACCCGGAGATTTCTTGGTTCATCATGCTATTGCTCTAGGTTTGCATACAACTACATTGATTTTAGTAAAGGGTGCTTTAGATGCACGGGGTTCCAAATTAATGCCGGATAAAAAGGATTTCGGATATAGTTTTCCTTGCGACGGCCCAGGGCGCGGTGGTACTTGTGATATTTCCGCTTGGGACGCGTTTTATTTGGCAGTTTTCTGGATGTTAAATACCATTGGATGGGTTACTTTTTATTGGCATTGGAAACACATCACATTATGGCAGGGCAACATTACACAATTTAATGAATCCTCCACTTATTTGATGGGATGGTTAAGAGATTACCTATGGTTAAACTCTTCACAACTTATCAATGGATATAATCCTTTTGGGATGAATAGTTTATAAGTATGGGCTTGGATGTTCTTATTTGGACATCTTGTTTGGGCTACTGGATTTATGTTCTTAATTTCCTGGCGTGGATATTGGCAGGAATTAATTGAGACTTTAGCATGGGCTCATGAACGCACACCTTTGGCTAATTTAATTCACTGGAGAGATAAGCCCGTGGCTCTTTCCATTGTGCAAGCAAGATTGGTTGGCTTAGCCCACTTTTCCGTGGGTTATATATTCACTTATGCAGCTTTCTTGATTGCCTCAACATCAGGCAAGTTTGGTTAATTTAGTTATTTTTTTGTTTTTTGTACTGTATCAGAACCTAGTTCATTACTCTTGATGGAGAGGGAGGATCCGCCTTTTTAGATTTTTTTCTATTTATTTTTCCATCTAGGATTAGAACCATATACTTGGTAATAATAGGAACGGCACATTATGGCAAAAAAAAGTTTGATTCAGAGGGAGAAGAAGCGGCAGAAGTTAGAAAAAAAATATCATTTTATTCGTCGATCCTCAAAAAAAAGATAAGAAGCAAAGTTTCTCCTTTGAGTTTGAGTGAAAAAACAAAAATGCAAGAAAAATTGCAATCCCTACCGCGTAATAGTGCACCTACACGCCTTCATCGACGTTGTTTTTTAACCGGAAGACCTAGAGCTAACTATCGAGACTTTGGGCTATCCGGACACATACTTCGAGAAATGGTTTATGCATGTTTGTTACCGGGTGCAACAAGATCCAGTTGGTAAGGATAAAAGACCCTTTCATATTTGTATGGTTTTCCCGAATTGATGATCGTAGAAGAGCCCTCTTTACCATTCTGTATAAATGGACTATTCTATTTGTATAGATATGGTAGAGGGGCGTATCTAACCCCACTAGTTTAGTTCCCCGCTCTTTAGTTTAAGAGGGTAGAGCCATTTGGTAGCTCACAAAGCTCATAACCTTGGGGTTACGGGTTCGATACTCACGACCCGCTCAATATTCCTTCTTTATTATATATGTATCATCCATTTGTATATGGTATATGGATTTATTTTTCTTTCCTAAAAGAGTTTCGGTCTAACAGTTTTTTATTGTTTCTCGGAACAAGAGAAACCCTAAAAAAGAAAGAATAAAATATGAAAGAAAAGCGTCCATTGTCTAATGGATAGGACAGAGGTCTTCTAAACCTTTGGTATAGGTTCAAATCCTATTGGACGCAATCTTTTTTCTATCTATTCTTTAAATAACAATACTAAAAACTAAGAAAACTTTTTTGCATGATTCAAATGAAAAATCTTTCTGAATGATTCCTCTTCTACTAACACGAGTTCTACTAATAAGAGTAAACATGCTATATTTTTGTTTGTTCCTGAAGGGAAAACCGTTCAAGCTGTTCCTGAATAGCTTCCTTTAAAAGGGTTTCTGCTTGCTCGGTGAATGTCTTGCTAGAAGATATAATTTCTTGGAATTGAGGTTTAGTATCTTTTAGGTGTTTACGTAACTCATCCAGAAATTTCTTTACCTGTTCAATTTCTAACGAATCAAGATATCCTCTCGTTCCGGTATAAATAGTAGCTACCTGCTCTTCCACTGGGAGAGGGTTTGATTGGGATTGTTTAAGCAATTCCCGTAATCGTCGACCCCTTGCCAATTGATTCTGACTTGTTTTATCGAGAGCAGAGGCGAATTGTGCAAAGGCTTGTAACTCTGCGAATTGAGCTAATTCCAATTTTGATTTGCCAGCTACTTGTTTCATGGCTTTAATTTGAGCTGCGGATCCTACTCTGGAAATAGAAATACCCACATTAATAGCAGGTCGAATTCCAGCATTGAATAAATCCGCGGATAAGAATATTTGTCCATCTGTAATTGAGATTACATTAGTAGGAATATAGGCGGAAATGTCTCCAGATTGAGTCTCCACTATTGGTAAAGCGGTCATACTCCCTTCGCCTAAAAGAGAATTTAATTTAGCGGCTCTTTCTAAAAGGCGTGAATGCAAATAAAAAACATCCCCTGGATAAGCTTCGCGACCGGGAAGTCTTCTTAATAGAAGGGACATTTGGCGATAAGCTTGTGCCTGTTTGGAGAGATCATCATAAATTATTAAAGTATGCCGTTCGCGGTACATAAAATACTCAGCCAGGGCTGCTCCCGTATAAGGAGCGAGATATTGTAATGTAGCGGGTGAATCCGCCATTTCAGCTACTACAATAGTGTATTCCATGGCCCCCTCTTCGTGGAAAGTAGTTACTACTTGAGCCACCGAGGATGCTCTTTGACCGATAGCTACATAAACACATATTACATCTTGCCCTTTTTGATTGAGAATTGTATCTGTGGCTACTGCTGTTTTGCCAGTCTGTCTGTCCCCAATAATTAACTCTCGCTGGCCGCGCCCTATGGGGATCATCGAATCGATAGCAATAAGCCCTGTTTGAAGGGGTTCATATACGGAACGCCTAGAAATAATACCCGGAGCGGGAGATTCAATTAAGCGAGATTCCGAAGCGACAATTTCGCCTCTCCCATCAATAGGTTTAGTGAGAGCATTTATAACACGACCCAAGTAAGCCTCGCTCACGGGTATCTGAGCAATTCTTCCTGTTGCTTTTACAAAACTTCCCTCTTGTATCATCAACCCATCGCCCATTAATACAATCCCAACATTTTTGGATTCCAAGTTCAGAGCAATACCTCTCGTCCCTTCTGCAAATTCGACTAATTCACCTGACATTATTTCACCAAGACCTATAATACGAGCAATCCCATCCCCCACTTGAACTACGCGACTGATATTCTCAATCCCTACTTTCCTATTATATTGTTCAATACGTTCGCGGAGAATTTTATTAATTTCGTCGACTCGAAGGGTTGCCATTAGTGTTTCTTGAATCTTTTTTTCGGAAGCAAGGGGAAAAATAATGCCTAAACTCTAAACGAAAGTAGAAGTTCAAAACCTAATAAATTTCATTATCTCTTCCATTCTATGGCCCCGAGAATGCCAATATTAGCACGAATCGTACGGAAATGTAACTCGGTATTCAAACAACTATTCAGAGTTCCTAAAGCTCCTTGTACGACTTGTTGGAAAACCCGTTGTCGAACCTAATTCATTGCCCTTTGTTTTTCAAAATAAAGGGTTTCGTTTTTAGACTTTTCTAATTGTTCCAAACTTATAGAAGTAGCATTAATCAAATTTGCTTTTTCTCGTTCTATTTCAGAGTATCCATTCATTCGATACTCATCTGCTTCTAGTTCGACTTTCTGTAATCGAATCCGAGCTTTTTCGAGTTGTTCAAGGGTCCCTCTACGCAATTCTTCCGAATTTCGAATAGTACTTAAGATCCTCTGTTTTCGATTATCTAATAAATCTTTTAATGAAAGTAGATTATCTTGCTATTAAGTTTACAATTTTTATGATCTCTTCCCGAACCAAACAGGAATCTTTCGATTCATTTGGCTCTCCTGCTCCTTTTTTTCTCTTTTGCTATGTATTATGGCTATTTCCATATCTTTTTTATGTAATGAGCCTATCCTCTATCCTCTCTTTTCCGTTTGTATTTCTATATACCCAAACTTATATAAGACTAGATGAATATTAAGAGGACTCTTCCAACTAGATAAAAATCTATCATGGTCAGCAAAGTTGTTTCTTTATTTGTGTTTGCTCTGTTAGTTAATAATTTCATTAAGAAAAACAAACTAAATAAATGGAAAATAAAAATTGATAGAATTCTTTTTATTTTTTCTTCAAATCCAAAAAATTTCTCTTTTTTTATACATAGGTCGTCGATTCGGCATTGGAAAAAGGGCTGGGTGCCCCTCTAGTAAATGGTTCAAACTATTTTATCGATATGAGTGTTCTATATCAAATAAATTCTACACTAGCTATTTCCCGTTTAAAGCATTTCGAGACTAATACTAATGTAGTTGTAGAAAGAGTACCCCTTTTTGCCCGGACTTCAAGCAGTTTAGCTTTAACCGTGTTAATGGTCTCACATTATTGGTCTATAGGGAATCAAAGTAAATTTACCAATGAGTCGCGAAATGCTATGGTTCTTCCATATGATTTCTGAAGTTATTCAGAAGTAATTCGTCGAGATCGTGCACCTTTTCTTATTTATCCAAAAAAATACTAAAAAATATTCTAAAGTGCAGCCAGATAGATCCAATCTATTCTTGAAATAGACAACTCGCACACACTCCCTTTCCAAAAAAAATCAATACACCAACCACTACAGTTAGATTTATTAGATTTGTTGCTAAAATATCGGTATTAAGCCCGAAACTCCCAGCGAATGGCCAGTGAGCTAAAAACATGAAAGAATAAGTTACATTTTTCATATGCTCTCCTCTTATAGATAGGACGGACAAAGAAGAAAGTTTTTCGATCACTTACTTCTACTTCGCTTGCCCTTTTTTAATCGGTTTTTTTAATGCAATTTTTTTATGCAAATAGATTTAATCTAATAATGTCTTTTAGATTAAGTCTTAGGTTTCGTTTGACCTGTGAAAAATCTCCTTTGTTGAAATGAAATGTTCCCAAAATTCCTAATCCTAAAATAAAAGGAAAAAGACTTTCCACTGTCCTAAACAAAGAACGGGAAGGAAGAGGGGGAGGGTATCCTCTAAATTGATCATGCTCAAATCAGCCCTTCCTGGGGTTTCTGGGGTATTGTCTGTCCTGATAAATACAAAATTCCCGGAATAATATAATAAATAGGAATAAAGTATTGATATACTTGGAATTACAGAAGCAAATGCCAATGTACTAAAAAAAGAAAAAGTATCTAATCTAAAGGACTCATTTTCTTTTTTAGGATTAAACAAAAGGGTTCGCAAATAAAAGCGCTAGTGCCACAACCAGTCCATAAATTGTTAAAGCTTCCATAAAAGATAGACTAAGCAATAAAATACCTCATATTTTACCTTCTACTTCTGGCTGTCTCGCAATACCTTCTACAGCTTGTCCTGCAGCAGTACCTTGACCAACTCCGGGCCCAATCGAAGCAAGCCCTACGGCCAATCCAGCAGCAATAACGGAAGCGGCAGCAATTAGTGGATTCATGGTGAGTTCCTCGTGTCAAAAAAAAAGAAATGGTTAAGGATACAATCAACCAAGAAATTTTCTAACTTCTAAACTCTATTGGGTAGAAATAACTAATTAAGTACAAATAAATGATAATCAAAATCGTCCGAATTACTTCGAGATCTCGTTTTTAGTTTCTAATCATTAGAGGTTTGTGTAAATCCATATGATTCTCATTATTCTATTTCTCTTTCTTTTCAACCAGTCACTCTTTCATTCCATCCTTTTTTTTACTCTTCGATATCCTTGAGTTCCCTTTTTTACCTTCATCTAAATAATAAAAGACGAAATACAGGAAGAACCCCTATTGAAATCAAACTAATCCAAATCCAATAGGAATCAAATCAAGATATAAAATTGCTAACAATATGCTGCATAGAACTAGATATGGAATCCAGTTCCATATAGAATTCCCTTCTATATATCGGATTAGATAATGAATCTAACTTAGGAATAAAAAAAATCCCATATAATATACATTTGTTTCTTCTATTTTGTTTGCGTATTTTCTCATTTTCTATTGAATCCGATTCTAAAATCATTCCTTAGAAAGCCGCACAAAAGGTGACTGTCTTATAGGCATTAAGGATATAGATCTAACCTAACTCGGCCCCTGCATATATACTTTACCCGTAATATAGTCTATTCTCTCCCCTACAACTCTAGGTTGTATATTCATACGCATTTCGAACTATTTAGTTTTCCAACTAAGAGGATTATCCGAAATCATGCATGAATTGGGCTAAGCTAAAAAAAAGACTATTTCGAAAACTAGTCAATTCAATGATGACCTTCCATGGATTCACCTATATAAGCTGCGGCTAACGTTGCAAAAATAAGAGCTTGAATACCGCTTGTAAATAATCCAAGAAACATGACCGGTATAGGGACTACTAAGGGGGCTAAAGAAACAAGAACAACAACGACTAATTCATCCGCCAATATATTTCCGAAAAGTCGAAAACTAAGCGATAATGGTTTTGTGAAATCTTCTAGGATGTTAATTGGTAAAAAGATTGGGGTTGGTTTAATATATTTCTCGAAATAACTCAATCCTTTTTTGCTAAGACCCGCATAAAAATATGCCGCTGATGTTAGTAAAGCTAAAGCAACGGTAGTATTTATATCATTTGTAGGTGCTGCTAATTCCCCATGGGGTAACTCTATAATTTTCCAAGGTAAAAGAGCACCCGACCAATTTGAAACAAAAATAAAAAGGAACATAGTTCCAATAAAGGGAACCCAGGGACCATATTCTTCTCCAATCTGAGTTTTGCTCAAGTCTCGAATAAACTCAAGGACATATTCGAAGAAATTCTGACCGTCGGTCGGGATGGTTTGTGGATTCCGAACAACTATGATAACTGAACCTAGCAAAATAGTAATTATGACCCAAGAAGTGATGAGTACTTGGGCATGAATTTGAAAACCTCCTATTTGCCAATAGAAGTGTTGGCCTACTTCTACACCCGATATATCATATAACCCCTTGAGTGTTTTAATGGAACATGGTGTAATATTCATATTGTCCTCTGATAAAAATTGAACTTCAAAAAAGGAATTCTTTCTCAACTCAGCAACTTGAAGTATTAATCTTATATTTAGGATACCAAGAAATCACATCAGATCATAATATATATCAATACCCTCTAATATATATCAATATTCCCCTTCTTTTATCTATGCAAAACAAAAAAGAATAGTAACAGATTCTATAAATCTACGCAGTTGCTTAAGAATTCACTATTCTTCTTAATCAACGATTTCTTATATAGAGAGAACGGCCCTCAGAAATTGCAAATACTAATTTGTTAAGAATTAATTGAATTGAAGTGATAGTGTCATCGTTGGCAGGAATCGATATATTCGCGAGATCCGGGTCACAATTTGTATCGACTAAAGAAATAGTAGGAATCCCCAAAATGGCACATTCCCGAAGAGCTATATACTCTTTTTGCTGATCAAGGACGATCACAATGTCAGGCAACCTCGTCATATATTTGATCCCACCGAGATATCTTTGCAAGGTAGATAATTTTCTCTTTAAGATTTCCGCATCTCTTTTTGGGAGATGGTGGAATTTTCCCATTTTTTCTTCTGCTTTTAAGTCTCTAAATTGAGAAAGTCTAGTTTTGGTAATTGACCAATTCGTTAACATACCACTGAACCACTTTTTATTAACATAATGACAACGAGATCTTATTGCAGCTGATGCTACTAAATCCGCTGCTCTTTTTTTGGTACCAACAATTAAGAAGCTTTTTCCCTGACTTGCTGCATCAAAAACTAAATCACAAGATTCTGATAAAAAACGAGCTGTTCTAGCGAGATTTGTAATATGAGTACCTTTACGCTTTGCCGAGATGTAAGGGGCCATTTTAGGATTCCATTTCTTAATACCATGACCAAAATGAACTCCCGCTTCTATCATCGCTTTCAAATTGATGTTCCAATATCTTCTTGTCATTTTTTCCACACTTCCTTTTGATTTTTTCTTTTTTTCGTCTTACCATTACGGAATTAATTTCTTTTTGAAGATTAAGAAAGACCCGAAATAGCTTGAAATAAATAATAATTGTTCCAATGGAACCTTCTACTCAGAATTGACCATTGATACACGGTATAAACATAGCCTTAATGAATTAACTGACTTCTTTTACTTATTAATTAAAATTTAATTAAAATACAAAATCGAAAATCAGACCTGTTAGCATTCTAAGGTCAAAAGTATAGTTTAAATTAAAGTAAAAAAAAGCTTTATGTATACTTAACTCATATAAATAGGGGTAAACAGGGCTTCTGATGTTTCATAGAAATTGTTTGTTACGTCAGAATCAGAAGAAACTAATTCTGTATGCAGAAACAAAATATCTCTCATTTCCGAAGCGAATATATTTTTTTTTTGAATTTCGAAATAAATGTTCTTGTCTTGTGGGGAACGATGCACAAATTTTTGGAATCCGGTACCAACAGGTATAATCCCCCCAGAACTACGTTTTCTTTTAGGCCTTTCAACTAATCAATACGACCTCGTAGGGCAGCTTTTGCTAAAACTCGAGCAGTTTCTTGAAAACTTGCTTCAGATATGAAACTTTGGGTATTCAGGGAAGCCCTTGTTATTCCCAATAAGATTGCCCGATAATAGATCGATTCATCTAAAGCCCGCCCTGCTCGTTCCGTTCGCAATAGTCCTATTAATTCCCCAGGTAAAAAATCATTAGACATTCCATCTTCGGAAACCCTTACTTTTGATGTTACTTGGCGTATAATAATCTCTATATGTCTATTATGGATTTGTACCCCTTGGGATCGATAAACCTTTTGTATCTTATTAACCAAAGAGATACGACTTTGGGCTATGGTTAGCTCAGCTCCAATCAAGAATCCCCAGGGAACCCCAAGAATTCTTGGTATATGTTCATTCCAATCCTCAATTCTCCTTTCGAGATTCGGCGATAGTGAATCAATTGAACGCGCTTCGAAGATTTGTTCTACTTTTGGAAGACCTTGCGTTATATCACTAGATCTCGATTTTTCATATATAAACGTAACTAACCTATCTCCTTTGTAAAGGATTTTTCCATAATGACCATGAACAGTTGCTCCTATAGTGGCCAAATAAGGCTTAGCTGCTCTTAGAACAAAGGAGTCCATATTAACAATGAAAATTTGACCTGATTTTTTTATGTGCGATTTAAATAGACATACATTTTCACAAATAAATTGTCCAAGGTGAATTATTGCTGATGTCTCTTCCCACGAGTCATGATGGAGAAAGTGCCAATTCAAATGGAATGGCTCCAACATGATGTTACTGTCGAAATTCAAAATCCTTTTTTTTCGTCTATTAAAGAGTATTTAAGCACTTGAAGTACTTGGAAGGTTTGTTTCAAATTGTCAAGGAACAAGTATTTTTTTAACAAGATCTGATTATGTGTTAATAAATAGTAAGATGAAGAAAAATTTGATATACTAGGTACAATAGCGCCTAAGAACCCAAAAATATCTCGAATAGGAATTCTAGGATTCAATTCTTTTACCGCATTGGGATATTTTGAATTCTTGAATAAACCAATTCGAGAACAGTTGGATGCCGACAAAATCATCAAAGAAGGATATTCTTTATTTCCATTCAACAAGGTGCCAATAGCTTCTTGATGTTGGCTAAGTGATTGAACCTTCGCCTTGGAATAAAAGGAATTGGTATTGTTGCGATCTAACCTATTATTGGGAATCAGTCCTACACTTGTCCTATCATACCTTCTTCGTGTATACGAAGTAGTAGACTTGCCTAATTCAATTCTTAGGAAATCGCGACTCAGATCATTTGTTCTTACCTCAACAAGAGAAGCACGAGCCCCCTCTTTTTCTTCTTGTTCCCAATTCACTACTAAGCAAGTTCGAACGAATTGACTATTCGTGTGATAAATTCTTTGAGTTAACTTGCTATTTTCATGAGAAATAAAATTGACAAGTCGAAGTTGGAGATTATCCTCTTCTTGCAGGAGATCCCGCGGGAAAAGTGTTGCTAAATTTTTCCCTTCGTCCATTTGATATGCGACTGCAGGTCGAACCGAAACAAAATACTTTTCCTTGCTTTTGAGAATTTTTTTCCGTTGAACATAAACCCAATTTTTCCTTTTTTTTGATTCCTTAGAATCTTTTTTTTCTCTTTCTGGTGGTATCAAACTGCCACCTAATATCTTATCTGCCTCTTCAGGAAAATGAATATCTCCGAAAAAGATTTTGAGTTCTGTATGGCTTTTTTTTCTCTTCACTCGGACCAATCCACCTAGTCTACTTCTTGTATTTTTTGTGAGTTGTGTATCGACTCCAATAATACTATTGTCAAGTACCTTTAGAGATGAGGATCTCGGCAAGATATGCAGTTCTTGAAGAATGAAAAAAACCGATCTACTTCTTTTTGGTATTTTAGACTAAATTCTTTTGTTCCTCGATGCTCAATAAAACCCTCTTTTTTTAAGATGGAATCTTCCTCCGGGCTCCCATATTCGTCTTCTGAGTCTTCTTCTGAGTCTTCTTCTAAAGTCCCATATTCCTTCTCTGAGCCATCTTCAGAGCCCCCATAATCTTCTTCTGAGTCTTCCTCTAGAGTCCTATATTCGTCTTCTAGGATTTCATATTCGCCCTCTCCCTCTTGAGTCTTATATTCATTCTCTGGGCTCCCGTATTCTTCCTCTGAGTCTTTCTCTAGAGTCTTATATTCGTCCTCTAGGATCCCATATTCACCTTCTAGGGTTTCATATTCGTCCTCTAGAGTCCTATATTCATCTTCTAGGATTTCATATTCGCCCTCTCCTTCTCGGGTCCTATATTCGTTCTCTCGGCTCTCATATTCGTCCTCTGAGTCTTCCTCTCGAGTCCTATACTCTTCCTCTCGGGTTCGATATTCTTCCTCTCGAGTCCTATACTCTTCCTCTCGGGTTTGATATTCTTCCTTTAGGGTCCTATATCTAAATTTCACAATTCCTGAACTCCTTTTATCTTTTCTGTATCGTGGATCATCAAAATAAGCAAAAATAGTATTTCTACGTAAAACACCCAAAAAGGGTATTTCAATTGAAATACCCAAACAGGATATTAGCTCTTTCTCTTGTTCTTGATGATATTGTAATGGAACGACAAACCTATTTCTTCGCTTTTTCGCCAACAAATCCGAATTATCTTGAAGAATAGAAGGATAGATAAAATTCCAATGACCGTTGGACACGATTCGATCTGGCGTTAAATAATCAAGAATTTCCTTATTTTTTTTACCAAAAGTATCCAAGAGTCTATGGCTTACTTGATCATTAGCCATTGATAGGTCAAAGATATATCTTCCATGAACAGAAAAAGAATAAGTATTCATTTGATCTTGATCCTTGTGGAGCGAAAAAGATGCTATACTGGATCTGCACATACTTACTGACAATATCCATAAATGGCTTGTTTTTGGTAATCGACGAAGATTACCATATTGATATTCGGGCGCATGGTAAACATCAGTACTCCAGTGCATTTCCCCGTCTGATTCGGCATAAATATGCTTTTGTATCTTTTCTTTAAAATGTAAAGTGGACGTTCCGGCACGAATCTCCGCAATTACTTGTTCGGATTCTACATATTGATCATTTTGCACTAGAATCAAGCTTTTTAACGGAATATTCACACTATGTAGAATATCCTGACTCTGAATAGTTACATGCAAGTCTATATAGCATAGAAAAGCAGGTTGCCCATGTACGTGTGGGGTGAACCAAATCCTCATTGAATTGGATTTTTCCATTCGAGGGGGATCGTACAAGGTCGGCAGTACCCCCTGTGAATACTCCACCAGTATGAAAAGTTCTTAATGTTAGTTGAGTCCCCGGCTCCCCAATTGATTGACCCGCAATAATACCTACAGCTTCCCCCAATTCGACCAGATCCCCATGAGTGGGACTCCGCCCATAACATAATTGACAGATCCAAGATGTGCTCCGGCAAGTAAAGGGGGTTCTAATATATATTGGTTTTGCTCGAAACGGTTGTGCTCGAAAGGCAGTTATGAATCGATTGACTAATCCAATTCCAATATCTTGATTTCGAGCAGCAATGCATCGTGAACCAATATATATATCGTCTGCTAATACACGACCAATTAGTGTTTGGACAAAAAGTTTTTCCGTCATCCCATTGTGAGGACTAACAGAAATACCTCGGATAGTACCACAATCTCTTCTACGGACAATAATATGTTGAACTACTTCAACAAGTCTATGTGTAAGATAGCCAGCATCCGCTGTTCGTACAGCAGTATCTACAACCCCTTTTCGGGCTCCGTAGCAGGAAATTATATATTCTGTCAAAGAAAGTCCCTCGCGTAAATTGCTTTGAATAGGTAAATCAATCATTTGTCCTTGAGGATCCGCCATTAAACCTCTCATACCTACTAATTGGTGTACCTGAGATGCATTTCCTCTGGCTCCTGAAAAAGACATTAGATAGACTGGATTAGAAGGATCCGTTATTCGAAAATTCGAATTCATTTCTTGTTTTAAATATTCACTTGTAGCATACCATATCTCAACAGATTGGTGTAATTTTTCTACCGCGTGTACAGCCCCATAATAATAGTGTTTCTCCAAAAGAAAACTCTGTTGTTCCGCGTCTTGAACTAACCATCCTTTAGAGGGTATTGTTAAAAGATCCTCAATTCCTAAAGAAATCGATGTAGTAGTGGCTTGATGGAAGCCCAGAGTCTTTATTTGATCCAGTATATGGGATGTATATCCCATTCCGAAATGATCTATTAATCTGCTCATAAGTCGTTTTATAGCAGTTCCGTCTATCTCTTTATTATGAAAGACCAAGTTGGCCCGTTCCGCCATACATAAGTACCCCCTTTTTTGGCTGAGTAGGATTCGACAATTGCTGAGTAGGATTCGACAATGGGCCTGAGTCAGTGATTAGAAAACTAAATTTACTCCCTTTCCTCAATCTCAATCTGGATTTGCGCGGCAAAAAAGATGGTACTAGCGAAATCGGAATGCCCCCCGAAAGGGGCATCGTCGAATCTAACTTCCTTGTTTAGATAGTGTATGAATAGGCCCGACTAAATCCTTGTATGGCTTCCTCTATTTCTCTATAAAAAGAAATATGACCAAGAGTGGTTCGAATGTATATAGAACGGATTTCTTTTTTTCTATTTCCCACTACTAGATAATGGGCATAAATCTCATGATAAGTCCCAAAAGATTCATATTGAACTTCAATCGGAACTTCTCTTAACCCAACGATGCGTTGATCTAGTTTCCATCGTAGCCACAAGGGACTGTTTAAACCGATCCGTTTCTGTCTATAAGCTCCCAGTGCATCATAGGAACTAGAAAAAGGGGTTCTTTATCTTTCGTATACTTATAATAATTGTTATTATTGTAATTTACTTTTTTATTTGGAGAGTTTCCGCAACTATTATATCTATTTGCACAAATACCTCGACGACTTCCAATTGTTAATACATAAAGTCCGATAAGCATGTCTTGAGTTGGCACGCAAATAGGATCTCCAATAGCGGGAGACAGGAGATTCATATGAGAAAACATAAGTAAACGGGCTTCCGCCTGAGCTTCCAAGGATAAAGGTAGATGAACAGCCATTTGATCCCCATCAAAGTCCGCATTGAAACCCTTACACACTAATGGATGTAAACAAATAGTACACCCCTCTACTAAAGTGGGTTGGAAGGCATGTATGCCTAATCTATGCAGGGTAGGTGCTCTGTTCAACAGTACAGGATGTCCCCGCATAACTTCTTGAAGTATTTCCCATACAATGGGTTCTTTTTCCCAAATTTTCCTTTTAGCAATCCTGACATTAGAAGTAGCACGTTTCGTGATTAAATCACGAATTACAAATAGCTGAAAAAGCTTTATTGCTATCTCTAGAGGTAATCCACATTGATGTAATGAAAGCGAAGGACCCACAACAATGACAGAACGCCCCGAGTAATCGACCCGTTTCCCAAGCAAAGTCTCGCGAAACCTCCTCTCTTTACCCTCAATTACATCTGAAAGTGATTTGTATACTTTATTGTGACCATCCCTTGTGGGTTGCCCGCGGGACCCACTATCAAGAAGTGTATCCACGGCTTCTTGTACTAATTTTTCCTGGCACATTACTAAATCCGCTGGTGCTAATTCACTTCTTTTTAATAGATAGGCAAGGTTGTTGTTCCGACGGATAACTCTCTTATAAAGTTCATTAATATACGAAGTCACTACTTTATCCCCAGACCTATAAACAATGGGTCTCAATTCGGGAGGAAGAACCGGTAATAAGCACAAAACCATCCATTCTGATTCTACATTTGTTTGAATAAAATATTTCGCCAATTGCATGCGTCTAATCAAAAAAACTTTTCTTATTCGTCTTTTTCTATCTTCCCATTCATCTCCACTATACCCCTCGTCTTCTAATTCCTTCCATTCAACCAAGGAATTCTCTATAATAATTCGCAAATCCAAATCCGCTAATTGTTCTCTAATAGCACCTGCTCCTGTCGCAATTTCCCGATTTCGAAATGTTGCAAAGCCTGGGGTAGAAAAAAAGGGAGAAATACTGTGGTTACAGGATAAAATTTCATCTTTGAATAAACCCCGTAATCGTAAGAAAGTAGGTTTTTTAGCGCTGGGCCTAGCAAAAGAGAAATCGCCATATACTAGGCCCTCCAATTTCTTAACGGGTTTATCTAAAAGATTCGTGATATAACTAGGAAGACCTTTCAAATACCACACATGAGTCACTGGACATGCGAGTTTTATGTAGCCCATTTGATATCTTCGTACCCGAGAATCAACAAATTCTACCCCGCATTTTTGGCAAAATCTTTCGTCTTTGTTTTCAGCTACGCTCGCTCGAGAATTTCCACAAGCACAAATTCCGCTTTTTATGGGTCCAAAGATTCTTTCGCAGAACAATCCATCTTTTTCTGGTTTATCGGTTTTATAATGAAAAGTGGAGGGCCTTGTGACTTCGCCAACGACTTCCCCATTAGGTAGGATTTTTTTAGCCCAAGCCTTTATTTGTTGAGGGGAAACGAGTCCAATTTGAAGTTGTTTATGTTTATATTGGTCAATCATAAAATAGAAATAAGAAAAGAATTTATATTGATTCCGATCAAACATCCTCCCTATTAACCTGGAAGTTCTTCTCAGATACAAGGAAATGGTTCAGTTCTAGAGCCAAAGATCGTAGTTCTCGAACGAGCACTCGAAAAGATTCTGGAGGATCCTCGTGATTAGGCACTCTTTTTCCCCAGATCATAGCATTAAGTATTTCTTGGCGAGCTATAAGATGATCAGATTTATAAGTAAGTATCTCTTGTAAAATATGAGCAACACCAAATCCTTCTAAAGCCCAAACTTCCATTTCTCCTACTCGTTGTCCCCCTTGCTTGGCTCTTCCTCTAACGGGTTGTTGGGTAACAAGTGAGTAGGGCCCAGTAGAACGTCCATGAATTTTCTCATCAACTTGATGAATTAATTTTAAGATATAGGACTTCCCTATTAGAACAGGCTGTTCGAAGGGATCTCCTGTTCTTCCATCAAATATTCTGCTTTTTCCCGGGTACTCGGGTTCAAATACCCATGGATTTTTTGTTTGTTTACTGGCTTCATATAATTCCGAAAACACAAGTTTTCTTGAAGCCTCTTGCTCATATCTCTCATCAAAGGGTGCTATTCTATAATGTTTCTTTAGCAGATCCCCTGCTAATCCGAGCGAGCTTTCAAATATTTGTCCCACATTCATTCGTGAGGGTACTCCTAAGGGATTGAAGACCATATCAACAGGTGTTCCATCTTGCAAATAGGGCATATCTTGCCTAGGCAAAATTTTGGAAATGATCCCCTTATTCCCGTGTCTTCTGGCTACTTTATCCCCAACTTTGATTTCACGTTTCTGTAAAATATATACACGAACCATTATGTCAAGGGGGTCCCTCTGGATCCATTTCACATCGATAACGCGCCCTCTTCCACCTATAGGTAGTTTGAGAGAAGTTTCTTTTGAAGTGGATACCTCAAGACCAAAAATAGCCCGTAATAATCCAGCTTCCGCGATATACGACGATTCGCTCGCTATTTGAGGCGTTAATTTACCCACTAAAATATCGCCAGTTTCTACCCAGGATCCCAACTTCACAACTCCATTTCTGTCCAAATTGCGGAGTAAATGTTCTTCTAGATGTGGTATTTCTTTAGTGATTTTTTCAGCGGAGCCTTGGCTTGTTGTATCCGTCTGAATTTCATATTTTCGGATGTGAAAAGAAGTATAAATATCCTCATATACCAAACGTTCGCTAATTAGTACGGCGTCTTCAAAATTGTAACCCTCCCAGGGCATATAAGCTACTAAAATGTTTTTTCCTAAAGCAAGTTCCCCACCAACTGTAGCTGCTCCCTCCGCTAAAATTTGCCCTTTTTTAATGGATTTCCCCCGCGGAACCCGAGGTTTTTGGTGCATACAAGTATTTTTGTTAGAGCGCCGATGGGCAACTAAAGGAATACCTATAGTCTTCCCATTACTTGATAAAAGGATCTTATGACTATCACTAGAAATGATCTTTCCCTCGCGTTCGGCTATAACGGAAACCCTCGAATCTAGAGCTGTTTGGCGTTCCAATCTAGTTTCAACAATGCACTTCTCGGACCGAGAAAGTGGAACTGCTTGGCGCTGCATATTAGAACTCATTAAAGCCCGATTCGCATCATTATGCTCAATAAAAGGAATGAGAGAGCCTCCAATAGAAAAATATTGGAAAGGGAAAATACTTCTAACATGAATCTGTTCCCATGCAATAGTCAGGAATTCTTGACGGTATCTAGCTGGAACAACCTGTTCTTCCTGAATACCCTGATTCAAGGACAAAGAATTTCCTGCTGCTATCATATAATATTCATCTCTATTTGGTGATAAATAAACCACCTGTCTCTCTTTTTTTTCTTTTGCTTTCTCAGATATTTCATAAAAAGGACTCTCTATGGATCCCCACCAGTGATCAATTCTCGCATGAATAGCTAACGATCCAGTAAGTCCAACATTGATTCCTTCGGACGTGTCAATTGGACAAATACGCCCATAGTGACTCGGATGAATATCTCGGCTCCGAAAACTTGCAGTTCTCCCCGTCAATCCTCCAGGACCCAAACAACTCACTTTTCGCCCGTGAACCATTTGTGTCAATGGTTTAGTTTGATCAAAAACTTGAGATAAGGGGTATGTGCCAAAAAGGTCTCATAAGTAGTTATTAATAAAATCGAAGTTGAAGTTGGAGTTACCAAAGTTTGTGGAGTCGGTTTCGATTGACGTATGAATACTCTACGGATAGTTTTTTGAACCGCATGTTGTAAACGGCCAAGAGCCAGTCCGAATTGATCTTGTAACAGATCTGCAACCAAACGAATACGTTTATTTTTCAAGTGATTCATATCATCATCGTCAAGTATACCCGTTCCAAATTTCATTCCAATCAAATGATCCGTAACGGCCAATATATCTCGTGGTAACAAGAATGTATTGTTCTGAGGGATATCAAGATTCAGTCTCCGATTCATATTTCGTCGACCAACTCTTCCTAATTCACATTTTTGTTGAAAAAATTTCTTTTGTAATTCCTCGCATAAGGACTCCGAAAATACTAGGTCCCCACCTACACAAGCAAATTGTTGATAAAACTCCAAAATAGCTTTTTCTTTTGACTCAATCCTCTTCTTCTCTTTAGCATTCGGGAAAGACAAGAAAATTTCGGGGTAGGAAACATTATCTAAAATTTCTCTTAGATTTGAACCCATAGCTGATGATAGAACTAAAATGGATATCTTTTGTTTTCTACTCACGCGAGCCCATATCCTTTCTTTTTTATCAATTGCTAATTCCGACCTTCCTCCCCAATCTGATATTATAGTCCCGGTGTATATAGAAATTCCCTTATGGTCTAATTCCGAGCGGTAGTAAATACCAGGACTTAGCAATATTTGATTGATCACAATTCGGTAAATTCCATTTATTATAAAGGTTCATAAGGAATTCATTATAGGAATGTTTCCAATGGAAATGGTTTTCTTTTGCACATCGAAACCAAAAATTAATCTCGCAGATACATATAATTCGGAAGAATAGGTGAGTGATTCATACACAGCATCCCTTTCTTTTATCGAGGGTTCTAGCAATTGATATCCTTTCGCAAATAATTGAAATGCAATTTCGTGATCTGGATCTTTAATTGTTGCAAACTTCTCAAGTTCTTCTGCCAAGCCTTGATTAATGAATCTACAAAATCCCTCGAATTGGATCTGACTAAATCCGGGTATTGTGGACATTCCCTCATTTCCATTCCGGAGCATTTTAATCTGAAGTTTCTTATTTATCGAAGAAAAATTCCATTATCAGCTCACTCTTCATCAATCCCTACGGATCAATCTAGCAATCATGGAATCTATATTCTGTTTACTGAATCACAGGAAATTCTAGGGAACTCCACATATGTATTTCATATATGTATTTCATACATATGAATAGAGACGATTTCGACGAAAATTCGAATTTACCAGGGGTAGAAATGCAATAAAAATGAATTGATAAAACAGTCCTAGAAAAAAATTCTGCCACTTAAACTTTATGATATTCTAAAAAGATTGGATAGCAAAGATTTCTCGTTTTATCTCCTTTCTATGAAAGGGATAAAGCCATAAGAATTTATAAGCACTAGAAAGTTTGACTTTAGTTCGATTTAGAATAGCACGCTTAGTTTTATTTTCAAAAAGAATTTGAAGTTTCTTTTTTGTTTCGTAGTAGTAGAGAATTGCTAGAAAATAAAGGATTTCATTGTGGAATCCTAAAATAAAGTATTTACTTTATTTTTTAAGTACTTGCCAATCTAGTTATCCACCTATCTACATATCCTTTCTTTTGCACTTAGGTGGGCCAAGAAGGCCAAGCCATAATCTATATCAGAGCCAATTCCCTCTTTTTTTTATTTAATGCAATGAAAAATGAAAGCACGATTCCCCATAGGGATATGTACATAAGGGGGATCCATAGATAATAATGTTGTTCGGACCTGGAGTTTCCCTATATACGGATTAGGGAAACATTTATTCTATTTTATTATGCCATTAAAAATAATGGGGGGGAGAATACCTATTTAAAAGTCGTTCACTACTGCAATTAAAAAAAAGAAAATTATAGTTAATGGTTCTAATTTTTTCTGAATTTTGCAGCCTGTGACTGGAAATCCACTTTTTCTCCTTTGTGATCTCAATAGAATAGAAAGAAAAGGGAAGTTTTCTAGTGTTAGCAATGTGTGTTTTAAAATGGAATCCATCGAGGAGAATAAGCGAAACAGGATCCAAAAAAGCAGAAATCTATTTTTTGAAAAAGATTAGAAAAAGTTAAGTAGAATTAGATTCAAGATAAAAGAAAAAAAGGGTTTTAGTAAAAAAGTGTAGATGAATACTTGGTCTTTTCTCGATTTTAGATCGGGTTTTTTGGCGGCATGGCCAAGTGGTAAGGCAGGGGACTGCAAATCCTTTACCCCCAGTTCAAATCTGGGTGCCGCCTGATCAATAAAATACTTAGGATTATAGTACTGATCAAACCCTACAAATTCCTACCTCTATAAGTTGGGGCACGAGAGTAACTAGGTTTGGCGAGACTGAATTTTGAGAATCCATACCATAGTTCTATCCTCAAACTAGGGTTTGTTTTGTCGGTAGTGGCCCAAACGGCTACCAATAGGGATGAGGTAGCGTTTCATTATTCTTTTATTGATTTAAATTGATTCGATTCAGGAATTTAAAACTACGAGACTAAGATGTCAGAAATCTTCGTATCCAAAGGTTCCTAAGGAGCAGTCCTTTTTCAATCTAAGCTTTTTCAATCTAAGTATAGAAGAAGGGACTTCGCGAAGAAATATCAAGACTTCCTTTCCTAATTATCATACATTTTTTTATGATACATCTTACTACATACACTTCGTACATCTTATGCTACCTACATACACTAAAGTAAAGGTTACTGATTCTGTCGAGAATTAGATTGAATAGGCTGATCATAAATAAATTTCTAGGTTGTGGATGGGGCCTCCTCACTCTTTCATAGAAAGATAGAAAGCGGGGCAGGTATTCAAGTTTAAGGTAGGTATTCAATAAATATTTATCTATCCTAATTTTAGGATATATTCTTATGCCCTTTGCTTATAAAAAAACAAACGGAAGAAAAAATCTCTTTATTCCCTTCTATTCAGGACATCCCCCTACTCTTTTTTAGGGAAAGGGCTATGTATCATATTTATACTTAATGCTCTCCAATTCTACTAGAAATCATATAAGAATTTGTTAGAAGTAAATTCCTTTAACGGATTCATCCATAGTCTTAGGGCAGAATGGCCTTTTGACTCTGTACCCTTGATTCCACTATGATTATTGATCAATAGTAGAAGAATTCCTTCATAAAAATAGGAGACATAATTTACATGGATATAGTAAGTCTCGCTTGGGCTGCTTTAATGGTAGTCTTTACATTTTCTCTTTCGCTAGTAGTATGGGGGAGGAGTGGACTCTAGGGATACTACCAATTGATTGAGTAGTCGAATTGTATTATCAACTCTTTTCTTTAATTGATCGTTTTGCATTAATAAGTTTGGCAAACTTTATTTTTTCTCTCCTTCTTTAGTTTTGTTTCACTCTTGTAAAAAACTTTTTTAAGAAAGTAAGAAAGAGTCGTTCTATTCTACTATGCTCTATTCCAGTATAATAGAATAGAAAGGGCTATTATAGTAATTCAGAATTTCTATTCTACTAGAAGTGGCGAGTAAAAAGAAAGTTCTATACATAAGAAAATTAACCTTTTTTACATGAAGCTATTCACAACATATCGCACATTTTCCATTTATGCTATTTTCTTATTCTTAGAAAATTTTTGATGTTCTTTTTTTTTTGAAGGATCTCGATTGAAGCATCTCGCGCTATTTTTAAGCATGAAAAATTCGTAGGTTTTTTCCTTTTACTTTTTTTCTTTTACTATAGTCTATTCTCGTATTATTTCCCCCCCCCTCTATGGATTCTTTCAATGAAGAATTGTCTTCGATTTTTTTGATTTTGACTTGATGTAAATTAAGTGGATGCAGTGAAAAAAGAAGTTGAATTAGACTACTATTTCAATCTACTAATCGATTCCATGTAGATTCAAGATAATATAATAGAAAGAATCTAAAGTGTGGTAGAAAGAACTACATATAGTTCTTTCTACCACACTTTATGATTCCAACCAGATCCTTTCATTTAAAACTTGGATTTGTATTTTCTTTAATCCCTTTTTCATTTTCATTTCTTCAATGATTAATTGGAATTCCAATTAATCATTTTGGCTGGCTGTTTTTACATAAATAATAAGTAAAAAGGCAGTAGGAACTAGAATGAACAATGCGGTAGCAATAAATGCGAGAATATTGACTTCCATAACCTCTTGATTTTTTTTTCACAATAACTCGGGATGTAATCCCATAGAGAGGAAAAATTGGTATCCTGTAAATTTCAGGGGAGGACTTACATTATGATAATACTGAATCAATCCAATATTATGAATATTGGATCTATCAAATCAATTCATGCTTGATAGTAGAATAATATAACATAGGAAGATCCTTTATCCATACTAAGACCAAAATAGGTTTTTTGATTGGATTCGAAACTCCCTCTATTCTATTTTTCATTCTTTTCCACTTTTGCTTTTATATATGTATAACCATGTATAACCCAAAATAAAATCTTTCTTATCTTATCCAATTTCCCTTCCTTTTTCTTTTATCCAATTTCCCTTCTATTTTCTTATAGTTATACATACAATTATGTATGTATGTATTATATGACCTACTTTCTATGGGTCACATAGACATCCAAATAAGCAGTAGAAGTAGAAATGAGATGGAGAAAAGAGGATCTTAAATAAAAAGGATCCAATATTTAAATCTGAAATCAAAATATTTTAATTTAGGAAAAAGAGCGTTTGCTTGGTTTTTATTTAATTAGGTTACTATCAATATCCGCTTTTTGGGATCTAAAGATGAGAGCAGATCCATAAAAAAAAGGAGTCGGCAAATCGAGTGAGGGGGATTCTTCCTAATTATTCATTGAACATACACAAACAACGTTAGAACTCGAAAATGGAAGGGGTGTGGTTTAACCCCCAAAAAGGAACTAATTAGATGAAATTTTTTCTCTAACAATAAAAGAATATGGTTTATGTATGGATTCCGGTAAAATACCGGTACTCTATTCCATAAGAGTCGAATAGGAAGTTAAGATGAGGATGGTATAATCATAAAAATAGAGTAATATCCTAAATTATACTAATCCACGTATGATATGTACGCCTTTCCTTATCAACCAGAAGTAGTGAAAAAAATGCCTATACTGCTCTATTTTTACTGAGAAATGCGAAATAAAAAAAGTGAACTAAGGGTACCCCATAGATATTTGATGTTTCCTCCGGCCCCCCCTTTTCATCAAAAATTTCCATGAAAGATGAATTTATCCATTCATGGAACCCTAGTTCGGGACTGACGGGGCTCGAACCCGTAGCTTCCGCCTTGACAGGGTGGTGCTCTGACCAATTGAACTACAATCCCTGCGGGGTGTATGGCATACCTATTCTTAAATAGAACCATAAGAAGATTCGATTCGTCTGTCGTGCTCTAAGAAATAGAAGAATAATATACTACATACCCACATAGGATATGTGGGTATAGTGATAGTGGCATAACTAGTATGTCGTGATTTTTTATCCCTAAAAATAAACGATAATCCGCCTTTCCATAAGAAAAACTCTTTTCTTTGTCTTTTCTTTGTAAGATAAAAAATCAGAGAGATATGGATTAGAAAAAATTTCCCCATTTCTCTTTATCCTTTAGTTCTATGGATCAAACCTTTTTTTTCTTTCATACAAAAAAATGGATTTAGTTTATATTCACGAAGCCCTAGATTTTTGGGCCGAGCTGGATTTGAACCAGCGTAGACATATCGTCAACGAATTTACAGTCCGTCCCCATTAACCGCTCGGGCATCGACCCAGGAAAAAAATTTTCTAGGCTTTTTGATAATCTATGATTAACCTCTTTTTATAATACTCCCTACCCCCAGGGGAAGTCGAATCCCCGCTGCCTCCTTGAAAGAGAGATGTCCTGAACCACTAGACGATAGGGGCATCACTAGACGATAGCGCCATATACAACCACTCGTCATTATACTATAATGATAGTATCAGCAGTTTTTTGGAATTGTCAATATACTCGAAGAGTATAACTAGATCATAAGGAAAGAGTCTTTACTACTTTTCCGTTATGTTTTCATAGGGTTTTTTTAGTTGAGGGTTAGGTTAATTCACAGATCATCCCCTACTTTTTAAGGAAATTCCATTAAAGGGTATAGAATAAGAATAGATTAATAAAAAGGAGTCTAGATTAGTTCAGTACAGGTATTGATTTCATTGCTCTAACAGGAAGTCCTATTTCATTTCTTTTTTGCAATTTAAACTCTGCGCTTCCTTTAGTGTTCAGACCAAAAATGCCGGCATCTTGCACTAAACTAAGTCATAAAATTCAAGAAAAAATGGAGACATTTTCAAAAAAAAATGAATGAATTTAGTAGAAAAGTACTTTCTAGGATTCGAACCGATGACTTCCGTCTTACCAAAGCATTACTCTACCACTAAGTGTAAGTGAAAAGCCCTTTATCAGATTTGAACCGATGACTTATGCCTTACCATGGCATTACTCTACCATTGAGTTAAAAGGGCTTTTTATTCAATAATTAGCCACTTTCATTTACTATATATGAGTCTACTGCATAATGTACATGTACATAATATATGTATATATTAATGTACATAATATATACATATATAGAGATATATGTAGAGATTTTCTTTTATATATATATCGAGATGTAGAAGTTTATTTATGGGGAGGTTCAAAATCTTGATAAAATCAAGAAAAATAAGAAAATATTTCATATTTTCTATTATCACTTGCTCAAAGTAGAGGTATTTTATTATTATATAAATAAATACATATAACATATAATAAAATACTTGAACAGAGAGTTGACACATTCAAAAGTTATTATATATATCGGATACCGTGAAGAAGGTGGGTAAGTTCATAGGTATGTAAACACGATCTCGGACGACTCACCAAAGCCCGGAAGTTCCATTTTTTTTGTTTAAGGGGATTTATTTAAGGGGAGAACAAATATGTATCAATTGTTGAATCGGATACAACAATGGGCCAAAAATGCCCAAGGGGCCATAAGAACTGCTGTTAAAAAAATGAAAGACTTTGTTTTTTTATCTTTAGGCTATTCACTTTTCATGTGCTCAGAATGTTCTGCAGAATTAGGGACTTTTTTCTTCTATTGGCCGATCTTATGATGAGAACTTTCTCAATTTATGTTTTATTTCCCCTAATTCTAATTGGGTGGGGTATAAAGGAATTTGCGCTCTTCATATACCCATATGGCTGGGTATTAATTTTCAGTGATATACTTCTTATCTGTTTTGGTGATAGATTGAAACAATTTTTAACAAGCATCTTTTGGAAAAAGTTTCGAGTTCAAAACTTTTTAACTAAGTTTTGGACGGATTTGTTGAAACGATTTTCAACAGGTACCCCTTGGAAATGGGGTACTTGACTATTCCACAAGGATTCTAGTCGATTTGGAACAAACTATGTTGGAGTTAATTTTATTCTAAAAAGTTGTTAGTCAAATTTATACTGCAGAGTAGAAAAATTATACTACTGCTTGCCCAACAAAAGAGAAAAACCATATGCTATATGCATAACTCCTCCAGGTTAAGAGTTTTATGTTTCCGAACACTAGAAAAAAAAGAGGATTTTAGATTTCCGATCCTAGGATGAAAAGGAAGGGAACAGATACCCAATATGATTCTTAGGAGGAACGGTTGGTAATGATCTTGGTCCTCTATGCCCTTTTTTATGTTATGTGTTCTTAGTTCTATTCATCTTTTTTGATTCTTTTAAACAAGAATTTAATAAACTAGAATTGAGTGGAAAAGAAGAGAGGAAATTAGTAAATGGAGAGGATCCACTAACCAGAGACTTTCCGGATCCTCTTTATGAAGAGTTTTGGGAGTCCTCATCAGAGTCCTCTGATGTAAATTTTCATTAGGTAAATCTGTCGACTCCTATCCGCTTTTCTTTTTAAGTTATTACTCTTTGTTTGTTGCTTCTCTCAAGTGATAGAGGAAGTCTATGATGAATTTTTTAAAGTCATCTCACTCCTTCCCTATGGCTTGGATTTCATGATAAGTGGAGGAAGAAAAAATCTTTCCCGATTTATTTGTTCAATTCTGAACAAAAAAGAAAAGGAAGAAAGGGATTTATAGGGACTGTACTGCCCCCTATATCTCTTAGTGTATATTGTAGGAATTAGTTTATATTGTAGGAATTAGTTTATATTGTAGGAATAATAAAACTAGACAAGAGTCTGGCACATTTACGTCCTCACAAATAATGATCCTTGTAGTCATAACCGTAGAATAGATCCTAATCGAAATGCATACATTTGGTTCATACACTATTGGCATGGTAAGAAGAGATGTATTTTACAGACTAGAGAGGGGCTATCTAAATCCTAAAGTAAAGGTTCGCGATTGAAGTACCAATCGCCCACCCCCATGAATTTTCTCCGTTTGATTCGATAAGGTTGAATTAGCCCCCTTCTCGAATGGCTACCCTTGACAAAGGGTAGCGTTGGTATCATAATCTACATGTAGAGGGTATAGTTTAGTGGTAAAAATGTGATTCGTTCTATTAATAACTGAATTTGAAATGATATACTTAAGGCATCCTTAAGTTTTTTTTATATTCATATTCCGATGAAAACTTTAGTTCTTATAAAGGGTTTAATCCTTTTTCTCTCAATAGCATATTGAGGAAGAATATACATTCTCGCGATTAGTATCCAAAGACTATTTGAATTTGCATCCAAAATACAAATTCGATTATGAGTACAGAGTCGTGAAGCATAATTTTGCATTTAAGTATTCCGATTGAATAAATATGAGTAAAGGATCTATGGATGAAGATACAAAAAAGTTTATTTCCAATCGTAACTAAATCTTCTTTTGTTTTGTTTAAAAAGGAAATGGAAGCCCAATAGCTAAAAAACGATGGTTTTGGTTTACTAGAACCATTAGTATATTGTTTCAGCTCGGTGGAAACCCAACTCTTTTCCTCAGGATCTCTTGAATGAAATTAAGGAACGAAGTAAGTAGATTAGATAGATATTTAGGAGAATTTCTATTTCCTACTCTATAGGGATCATCTAGAAAGCGGAGAGCTTTGGTTCCATTCAGACAGAAAAGCTGACTTAGATGTTAAGTGGTGAGAATATCCATAAAGGAGCCGAATGAACTCAAAATTTCATGTTCGGTTTTGAATTAGAGACGTTAAAAATAATCAACCAACGTCGACTATAACCCCTAGCCTTCCAAGCTAACGATGCGGGTTCGATTCCCGCTACTCGCTCCATTTTGTATAAAAGACTATTCTATTTGTTTGTCTAGACATGGTAGACACTTGTATTCAACCTTTTTCGTCCATTTGTTTTCGGCCTTATAGAGCGGAGTAGAGCAGTTTGGTAGCTCACGAGGCTCATAACCTTGAGGTCACGGGTTCGATTCCCGTCTCCACACTTAGCAGTCCGTATAAATGGACTATTCTATTTGTATAGATATGGTAGAGGGCTATATCTAACTCTTTTTTTTATTCAGCAGGCAGAAAAAAAAGAAAGAAAAGCATAGCCTATCCCCTTTTCAAAACCGTTTGTCTCTTGTTTGTCTCGGTGAATCCCCGGTTTAGGGAACTTTCTTGGAAAGTTGGATTTTCACCCCCGAATCGAAGCACTCTTTTTTTTGAGTTGGGTGCAAAAGAAGGATAAGATAGGACGGGGTACAGGACTAGACTAACAACTGCTTAATTTAATATTAATTTCTTATTTAATAGAAGTAGTTAAGTAGTCAACTAGACTGAATTTTTTATCTTTTTTACCTTACTAAATGAAGCTGGCGAGCGACGGGAATCGAACCCGTATCTTCTCCTTGGCAAGGAGATGTTTTACCACTGAACTACGCTCGCTACATTGAACTACGCTCGCTACGGCCTATATTTTATAGGGTATATCCACCTAGGTCGACCGTCTATGTCTGGGTCGACCGTTTCATTTTCTATTAGAGTTTTCTTTTTATTAATTGTCTGTCAATCAATATTCTAATGCAATAGAATTTCATAATAATGAAAGAGAAGAGGTAATATAATAATTCGGAACGAAAATAGCATTTTAATGTGTATCAAAATCCTAATTTTTTCGAAAAAGGGACTTTCTTTTTATTTATTTTATATAGGGCTACTAAATACTAAACAAATTCAAGAAATGAGAGAATTCAGAATAGCTACCAGAAAGACTAATCCAATCCATAATGATGTACCGGAAAATACAACGTTTTTATTATTTGACCAACCATCAGGAGAAGCAAATACAAGGGGTACACTAATTACTAAGACTGAGGAAGTCGCAATTAATGCAAAAACAGCTAATTGGAAAGCAATAGTCATATTTCTAATCCTCCAAACTACCTTCAAATAAAGTTGACTACATATTTATATTAGATCCCTCACTTAATCAAAATTGTACGAAAATACAAGAAGTGGGAGGGGTTTAATCATGAATCCATTGATTCTTCTCTTTAAAACTTTTTCCTTACCGCTTTTATTTGGATATGGAGTTGAGGGGATTTAGCCTTTATTTCACAAACAGATATAGCGGATTCTGTATCCGTGTATACAGTATACAGAGATATATCGAAAGTGGACTTGCATCTGAGATGTTTCTAGGAGTTAGTAGACCATTTCATATAGCTATGTTCTATTTGTAGGAATAAAATAGGGATTGGGCTGTGGAGAGATGGCTGAGTGGTTGATAGCCCCGGTCTTGAAAACCGGTATAGTTCTAGGAACTATCGAGGGTTCGAATCCCTCTCTCTCCTTTTGTTTATTGAATACATTTGTTTCTTTCTATGTTTTCTTTGTTCTGCCCCCTTATATCATTCTTCCATAAAAAAGCATGAATGGCTCGGCTAGATGGAATAACCGAGCCAGAACAGAAAAAAAGTAGAACAGGTAGAAATAAAAAAATCTTAGTTAAGAGGGGTCATGTAAAGAACAGGCTCCAAATCACGATCAATTCCCTTTTCAAAGCCTGCTGCAGCAGCTCGAGCTCTTCCTGCATGCCACAAATGGCCCACAAAAAAGAAGAATCCTAGAACAAAATGGGAAGTCGCTAACCAACTTCTAGGAGAGACATAATTAACTGCATTGATCTCGGTAGCCACGCCACCCACGGAATTTAAAGAGCCTAAAGGAGCATGGGTCATATATTCTGCCGAACGTCGTTCTTGCCAAGGTTGGATGTCTTTTTTCAACCTACTCAAGTCCAAACCGTTGGGGCCCCTTAGAGGTTCTAACCACGGAGCACGAAGGTCCCAAAAACGCATAGTTTCCCCTCCAAAAATAACCTCTCCCGTTGGGGAACGCATTAGATATTTACCTAAACCGCTTGGTCCTTGGGCAGACCCTACATTAGCTCCAAGACGCTGGTCTCTAACTAGAAAAGTAAATGCTTGAGCTTGAGAAGCTTCTGGCCCAGTGGGTCCGTAAAACTCACTTGGATAAGCCGTATTATTGAACCAGACAAAACAACAAGCGATAAAACCAAAAACGGATAAAGCAGCTAAACTATAAGACAAGTAAGCTTCGCCAGACCATACAAACGCATGGCGAGCCCATGCAAAGGGTTTGGTTAAGATATGCCAAATTCTGCCAAGTACACAAATGGAACCCAACCATACATGTCCCCCAATTATATCTTCTAAATCATCCACACTAACAATCCACCCTTCTCCCCCAAAAGGGGATTTTAGTAAATAACCAAATATAACACCGGGGCTAAGGGTTAAATTGGTAATTTTTCTTACATCCCCCCCGGGGGCCCAGGTATCATATACGCCTCCAAAATAAAGATCCTTGAGTACTAGAAGAAAAGCACCTAGACCTAACAAAATTAAGTGAATACCCAAAATTGTAGTCATTTTATTTCTATCTTTCCATACATAACCAAAGAATGGAAAAGATTCTTCAAGAGTCTCGGGTCCCAGAAGCGCGTGATAAATGCCACCGAAGCCTAAGACTGCGGAGGAAATTAGGTGAAGTACTCCGGATACAAAGTAAGGAAAAGTATCTAGAACTTCTCCCCCCGGCCCTACTCCCCAACCTAGAGTAGCTAAGTGCGGAAGTAAAATCAACCCTTGTTCATACATGGGCTTTTCTGGTACGAAATGGGCCACTTCAAATAGGTTCATTGCTCCGGCCCAGAATACGATTAATCCGGCATGGGCTACATGAGCTCCAAGTAGTTTACCGGACAAATTGATAAGTCTGGCATTCCCATCCCACCAAGCAAAGCCGGTGGTTTCTTGGTCACGACCAGCTAAAACGAAAGTTCCATTAAAGAGCGTTGCCACGTGGTAGAACCTCCTCAGGGAATATAAGATTTTCATGAGGCTGATCCTGAGCTGCCATCCACGCACGAATACCCTCGTTTAAAAGAATATTTTTGGTGTAGAAAGTCTCAAATTCAGGATCTTCCACTGCATGGATTTCCTGGGAAACGAAGTCATAGGCACGTAGGTTCAGAGCCAGGCCAACTACGCCAATAGCACTCATCCATAAACCGGTGACGGGTACAAATAGCATAAAGAAATGTAACCAACGTTTATTGGAAAAAGCAACACCAAAGATTTGGGACCAAAAGCGGAAGGTATTTGCACCATCACCATCTTCAAATAGAGTGTTTTCTACGGTAGCCCCATGGATAGCGCATAGCAGAGCTGCACCTAATACTCCGGCAACTCCCATCATATGAAATGGGTTCAACGTCCAATTATGAAATTGTTAGAAGAAAAGGATGAATCAAAATATCGCTGCTACGCTAAAACTCGGCGCAAAGAACCAACCAGATTGTCCTAGTGGATAAATAAGGAATACGGAAACAAAAACAGCGATTGGACCAGAGAATGAAATTGCATTATAAGGCCGCAATTGAACAGACCGAGCAAGTTCAAATTGACGTAACATGAAACCTATTAGTGCAAAAGCCCCATGGAGAGCGACAAAAGTCCACAAACCACCTAATTGACACCAACGAGTAAAATCCCCCTGTGCTTCCGAGCCCCATAGTAGCAACAAAGAGTGTGCTAAACTATTGACAGGAGTGGAAACCGCCGCGGTTAAGAAGTTGCAACCTTCCAAATAAGAACTAGCCAATCCATGAGTATACCAAGAAGTTACAAAAGTAGTCCCTGTAAACCAACCCCCTAAAGCGAAATAAGCACAAGGAAAGAGCAATAGGCCGGACCATCCTACAAAAACGAAACGGTCCCTTCGTAACCAGTCGTCCATAATATCAAATAGATCATTTTCTTCTTTAGTAACTCTACCAAGGGCTATAGTCATAGTGATCCTCCTATTCAATTACTTCAACCATTTCCGAGCACCTCATATTACTTCCAGGGCATACGATAGATTATCTGTGGACGATTTCTTTCTCGTTCAATGCCCTTTTTCAATGGTCTCGAAGATAGAAATTTTGCGTTTTTATCTATGGAGTCACAACCAAGGTCGTGGTAAATCCATGAATTTCATTCAATTAATTTTTTTATACTATAGAAATAAAGAAATAAACATTTGAATTCAGCATTATTCCACGATTCCTATTTCAAAAGCCTATCTTTTAAGGGAAACCCTCTTTTCTCATTCGCTCTCTATTGCATGGGTGGAAAAACAAAAATAGGATTCTGAAAAAAAGAAAGATATTGAAAAGAAAAATTGAGTTTTGAAACCCTTTTTATGTGTAAAGGAAAAGAGTTGCGATTTCTTCTTATTCCTATAGAACGTCTAGTAACAAGAATATGAAATCGTAAATAGCGAAAAATTCTTGCCTTGCGCGATCTAAGTCTAAGGAAATACAAAAAATCCGCTTATACACCAATTTCATCCACATCGAATTTATATATCAGAATAGCGGATAGAGGCATCATTCAAGGGGTCAGGTCTACTTACTTTATCTTTCTTTCCAATTTTTTTGTGGGTTTGATAAGAACCTTTTTTGCTTTGTGGATAAATAAAAAAAAAGAGTTTTTTTATAACCTGCTTCTTTTATTCTAACAAATCCTATATAGAACTGCCCGCTGAAGAGAAAATATATCTGGTTGTCTCTCATCTCAGCCCAGCCTATATCGAATTTTAGAAAGAAAAAAAGAATAATTTTCTTCTTTTTTTATTAACATTGAGAAAAAAGAATATAATTAAAATGGAATTGGCAATATAATTTTTATGCACTTTTGAAATGAAAGAAAAAGGAAGGATTTTTTGCAATTGTTATTTCTTGCCTTTGTCATATCACGAAAACCTTTCGATTTGGAACGAGGAGAGATGGCTGAGTGGACTAAAGTGGCGGATTGCTAATCCGTTGTACAATTTTTTTGTACCGAGGGTTCAAATCCCTCTCTTTCCGCCCCCTCGGATCATTTGGGACTTTCGAATTGTAAGGAATTCTGACCCCCGGATTTTCTCATAGATAAATGTACGAAATAAATCCAATTTCTAAGAAAAAATTCCCAAAAATTTGAGATTTTTACTCCTCACGCCCAGGATTACGTCCTGGGTCGTTAGACAAGAATCCAAAGATAAAGAGGGAAACAAAGAATATCACTACTGTATAAACAAAAAGTTTGAGAGTAAGCATTACATAATCTCCAAGATTTTTTTTGTTAAGGAATAGATTACCCATTTTTCCTTACCACACGCATCCACTAGGATGGGTTTTGTTTATTTTGACACCTAAAAATGCAAAAATCAATTCTTAAAAAAATTGTAAGAATTGCTTTCTAATAAGCACTCTTATCAATATCAAAAATTAGTTTAGGTATTGTGTGGGTACCTAAAGGTACCTGCTCAACGTAGCCACAGGGGGTAGAAAAGCTGATCCAAATTTATTGCTGCAGCTATACATTCAATGTAGAAGAATTCGAATTTGAGAATCGAAGGTTCATAATATAAGACTTCTCGGCTCTTATCCATTTTTTCTTTTTTTTTGGAATGAATACATCATTCCATTTGGCAGACAGAATAGTAAAGATTTCATCGAAAACTTACAGCGGCTTGCCAAACAAACGCTAATAGAAAAAAGAGTACAGGTATGACAGGCATAACATCCACGATTGGGTTGAAAATGGCATAAGCTTCAGGTAATTTGTCGAAGAAAAAGCTAGTGGGGCAAAGAACAGAATTAAAACAGATACAGGTTAAACTAAGTATATTAGGCATAACAAGCATTTCGTTCTTGTAGAGTAGATAATTGGATTTTGATTGAGTTATTTTTCTAAGGGAAAAAAGCAAAAGAAAAGGTGGATTCAAAATCCTTTTTTCTTCGGACTTTCCCAAACACAAAATACCTCCTTGTATTCGCATTCTCAAATGAGAATGGAAGAAATTCGACTTTCATATAATATCTTAATAGAATTCCATGTAATGATCAATGCATTTTTTGGATTCTATATTATTTGCATGTCTAGAATCCTAGCAAGAAAATATCCCTTATTTTTTAGGTAATTGAAGTGGGATTGACGAATAATATATAAAAATAATAGTGTTTTTTAGTGTCACCTAAAACGAAATGGGGCGTGGCCAAGTGGTAAGGCAGCGGGTTTTGGTCCCGTTACTCGGAGGTTCAAATCCTTCCGTCCCAGATTTTTTCTGATGAAGCGAAAGATAGAATCGTATTATGCCCTGCACGACACAAAAAAAAGTTGATTTCTTTTGTTATTCGAGTCGAAGAAGTATGATAATTTAATAACTACCCCAAAACTACCAATCTTTTCATTAGCATAGCTTATTTGGTTAATAGTTAATTGTTTTTGTTACAGAAAAATATATTAATTAAATAAATTAATAAAACTGGAGGTTGATAGTTTATTTGTTGGAGAAGAGTTGATCCTTCTCATTTCAGGATTAATCATCTTGAGTTCTCTGTTGAGAATGGAAATTCAATAATAAATAAGTCTTAAGCAAACTTTTTTATTCCTCTTTTTCGAACTATGTTTCATTCATATGATAGAATATTAGTTTAATAAAATTGGATCTTTGCAGAGTGTTTCCCGATAAATACTTATTTCTTTTATCCATATTTCTCCATAGATAGCAAGTTTGAATTAGTATACAAAAGCAATGACTATTCATGATTCCTTTCATATTGGATATATTCTCGATACCATTTTGCAATGAAATTAGAGGAATGTTATGGTAAAACTTTGTTTAAAACGATGTGGTAGAAAGCAACGTGCGACTTGAAGGACATGATCGATTGTGGATTTTGCTATCCATCATTTTCCATAGTAATGAAAATGCTCTTGGCTCGACATAGTCTGTTCTATTCGTCCCGAACCGAATTTGCGTTGGGTTGTTTGTAAGTAATGTTTGTAAGTAAATAGTACACGATGAAGCTCGAGAGGACAGAATTTCTTTTTTATCAAGGGAAAGAATCTAGGGTTAGTGAAAACTAATAAATTAGGCCAACTTTGTCAGTCTATCTTTAATATAGAAATCAAAAGGTTAAAATAAGAAAAAAGTCCAATTTTGGAAGATTGGAAAAACTTTTTCCATTAAAAGTCTACATGAATCAATTGTTCATATTTGATTTCTATAGAAGAGTGAAATGCTTTATCGAAGGAAATAAGAAAAAAGAAAGGGTATGTTGCGACTCTTTTGAAAGAAAAAAGAATAGGAATTCCCGAAGTAATGTCTAAACCCAAGGATTTCACAAATCAAAGATAAAGGATTCCGGAACAAGTAAACACGATTTTCAACCGTCTCAACAATAGAATTAGATCAGAATAAGGAATAAAAGTCAATTTGTTCGAGATGATATAAAGAAAAGAGTTTAGAGACGACTCAAAAAATTTCGAAAGGTTTTCTTTTGAAGTTTGTCAGTCAAAATTAGCCAACTTGAGTCATGAGTATAAATGAAATTTGTTTTTTCTTTAAGGAAATTAATGCAAGTCATAATCTAATTTCTATCTACTTGTATTATACACAAAAATTAGAATCATTTTCTCGAGCCGTATGAGGAGAAAACCTCCTATACGTTTCTAGGGGAGGGGTTGTTTATCTACATCTATCCCAATAAGCTATCTATCGAATCATTGCAATTGATGTTCGATCTCGAAGAGAAGGAAGAGATCTTCAAAAAGTGGGTTTTATGATCCAATAAAGAATCAAACTTATTTAAATGTTCCAGCTATTCTCTATTTCCTTGAAAAGGGTGCTCGACCTACAAGAACTGTTTATGATATTTTAAGGAAGGCAGAATTCTTTAAAGATAAAGAAAGAAATTTGAGTTAATTGAGGAACTAAATGAATAAAAAAAAGTGGGAGAGGGTCGCTAGTACACTTGTTTAGACACAATTTGCCTCCTTCTTAGTCCTATTTTTTTTTTGCTGCATTTATGTTGTGCCAATCCAACAAAAGTCTTTATTTTATTTCCTTTTTGTATCTAATTGCATTGTATTTCCATTGACAAAGGTCTATTGAACAAATAGAATTTGTAGATAGCTGGGTCTCTTTATCGTCACTCCATATTAGGTATTTCTGTCTACACTTCGCTCAAATGATGGGGTTGCCTCCCTTGCATGTACTCTCATAGAGGAGTTTTTTATTTGAGTGTTTTTAATGAGTGATAAAATCTTTCTTTTGATGTCTTGCTAATTCAATGTTTTGACAGGAGCGTCTGGTGTAATTCCATCGATTTTAGGATTTCGATCGTGTCTAAGAGATCCTATTTTATCTGGGTTGCTAACTCAATGGTAGAGTACTCGGCTTTTAAGTGCGACTACGATCTTTTACACATTTGGATGAAGCAACAAATTCCTCCAGACTCTTGGTAGAGTCTAGAAGACCACAACTGATCCTCAAAGGTAATGAATGGAAAAAATAGCATGTCGTAATAAAATCAATTTCTTTTTTTTTATAAAAAAATTCTGATTTTCTGGGTCTAGTGAATAAATGGATAGAGCCTAGCTCTAATTCTGGTAAAATAAAAAGCAACGAGCTTAACTTCTTACTTGGAAGGATTCCCCGATCTAATTAGACGTTAAAAATACATTAGTGCCTGATGCGGGGAAAGGTTAGGTTTTCCTATAAGTGGACCCTTTACTTTTTTTTAGAAATCCTAATTATTCTTAATTATGGATTGAAAAGAGATGTTATGAATTGAATGTGTAAAAGAAACAGTATATTGATAAAGAGACTGTATTCCAAAGTCAAAAGAGCGATTGGCCTGCAAAAATAAAAGATTAGTTCTTGTTTGTTTTGTAATTAGAACAAACATAAACTAATTGGATAGAAAAGGAGCGGAAAAAGATCTATGGATTAGACTCCCTTTCTTTCCAGGGTTTGTATTATGCAACACCTTGTTCTGACCATATTGCACTATGTATCATCATTTGATAAACCGAGAAATGCTTTTTTTCTCTGATTCAAGTAGAAATACAAATGGAAAAATTCGAAGGGTATTCAGAAAAACAGAAATCTTGTCAACAATACTTCGTCTACCCACTTCTCTTTCAGGAATATATTTATGCATTTGCCTATGATTATGGATTAAATGGTGCCGAACCTGTGGAAATTATTGGTTGTAATAATAACAAGAAATTTAGTTCACTACTTGTGAAACGTTTAATTATTCGAATGTATCAGCAGAATTTTTGGATTAATTCGGTTAATCAGCCTAACCAAGATCGATTGTTGAATCACAGCAATTATTTTTATTCTGAGTTTTATTCTCAGATTCTATCTGAGGGGTTTGCTATCGTTGTGGAAATCCCACTTTCGCTAGGACAACTGTCTTGTCCGGAAGAAAAAGAAATACCAAAGTTTCAAAATTTACAATCTATTCATTCAATATTTCCCTTTTTAGAAGACAAATTTTTGCATTTACATTATCTATCACATATAGAAATACCCTATCCTATCCATTTAGAAATCCTGGTGCAACTCCTTGAATACTGGATTCAAGATGTTCCATCTTTGCATTTATTGCGATTCTTTCTCAACTATTATTCGAATTGGAATAGTCTTATTACTTCAATGAAATCTATTTTTCTTTTGAAAAAAGAAAATAAAAGACTATTTCAATTCCTATATAACTCTTATGTATCAGAATATGAATTTTTCTTGTTGTTTCTTCGTAAACAATCTTCTTGCTTACGATTAACATCTTCTGGAACCTTTCTGGAATGAATCCACTTTTCTTGGAAGATGGAACATTTTTGGGTAATGTACCCTGGGTTTTTTCGGAAAACCATATGGCTCTTTATGGATCCTCTTATGCATTATGTTCGATATCAAGGAAAGGCAATTCTTGCATCAAAAGGAACTCTTCTTTTGAAGAAAAAATGGAAATCTTACCTTGTCAATTTCTCGCAATATTTTTTCTCCTTTTGGACTCAACCGCAAAGGATCCGTCTAAACCAATTAACAAACTCTTGCTTCGATTTTCTGGGGTACCTTTCAAGTGTACCAAAAAATAGTTTGTTAGTAAGGAATCAAATGCTGGAGAATTCTTTTCTAATAGATACTCGAATGAAAAAATTCGATACCACAGTTCCTGCTACTTCCCTCGTTGGATCTTTATCAAAAGCTCAATTTTGTACTGGATCAGGGCATCCTATTAGTAAACCCGTTTGGACCGATTTATCAGATTGGGATATTCTTGATCGTTTTGGTCGGATATGTAGAAATCTTTTTCATTATCATAGTGGATCTTCAAAAAAACGGACTTTGTATCGACTTAAATATATACTTCGACTTTCATGTGCTAGAACTTTAGCTCGTAAACATAAAAGTACGGTACGAACTTTTATGCAACGATTAGGTTCCGTATTTTTAGAAGAATTTTTTACGGAAGAAGAGCGAGTTTTTTCTTTGATGTTCACCAAAACAACTCACTTTTCTTTCAATGGATCACACAGTGAGCGTATTTGGTATTTGGATATTATCCGTATCAATGACCTGGTAAATCCTCTTATTTTTAATTAATCATTAGACAAAACTAATAAACTAGAAAAGATCGATATCAAGATAAAACTTGCACATTTTCCATTCTGAAATGTTCCATAGTAGGTGAATCAATTTACTAATTAATTTAGTTAGTGGCCTTCCTCTTCGGAATAGAAATTGGCTATTTCTACATAGGGAAAGTCGTGTGCAATGAAAAATGCAAACACGATTTGGGGAGGGGTTTTTTGTTATTGTAACAAGGAAGAATTATCTACTCCATCCGACTAGTTCCGGGTTCGAGTCCCGGGCAACCCATATGGAAAATAGAAAAGAACAATCTTAGTTTTGAATTTTTACTCACCTCATTTCCAAAAATTTTGGATTTGGTAAATTAAGTTATATGGAAATCCAATCGTTGGGGCTGGCTTGGTTGACATTGGTATATAGACTATGTTATACTGTTAAATAACAAGCCTTCTATTATCTTTCTAGTTAATACGTGTGCTTGGGAGTCCTTGCAATTTGAATAAACCAAGATCTTACCATGACTGCAATTTTAGAGAGACGCGAAAGTACAAGCCTGTGGGGTCGTTTCTGCAACTGGATAACTAGCACCGAAAACCGTCTTTACATCGGATGGTTCAGTGTTTTGATGATCCCTACCTTATTGACCGCAACTTCCGTATTTATTATCGCCTTCATCGCTGCTCCTCCAATAGATATTGATGGTATTCGTGAGCCTGTTTCTGGTTCTTTACTTTATGGAAACAATATTATCTCTGGTGCTATCATTCCTACTTCTGCGGCGATCGGATTGCATTTTTACCCAATTTGGGAAGCTGCATCTGTTGATGAATGGTTATACAATGGCGGTCCTTATGAGCTAATTGTTCTACACTTCTTACTTGGTGTAGCTTGTTATATGGGTCGTGAGTGGGAACTTAGTTTCCGTCTGGGTATGCGCCCTTGGATTGCTGTTGCATATTCAGCTCCTGTTGCAGCTGCTACTGCTATTTTCTTGATTTACCCTATTGGTCAAGGAAGTTTCTCTGATGGTATGCCTTTAGGAATATCTGGTACTTTCAACATTATGATTGTATTCCAGGCAGAGCACAACATCCTTATGCATCCATTTCACATGTTAGGTGTAGCTGGTGTATTCGGCGGTTCCCTATTCAGTGCTATGCATGGTTCCTTGGTAACCTCTAGTTTGATCAGGGAACCCACTGAAAATGAGTCTGCTAATGAGGGTTACAAATTTGGTCAAGAAGAAGAGACTTATAATATTGTGGCTGCTCACGGTTATTTTGGTCGATTAATCTTCCAATATGCTAGTTTCAACAACTCTCGTTCTTTACACTTCTTCTTGGCTGCTTGGCCTGTAGTAGGGATCTGGTTCACTGCTTTAGGTATTAGTACTATGGCATTCAACCTAAATGGTTTCAATTTCAACCAATCCGTAGTTGATAGCCAAGGTCACGTTATTAATACTTGGGCTGATATCATCAACCGTGCTAATCTTGGTATGGAGGTAATGCACGAACGTAATGCTCACAACTTCCCTCTAGACCTAGCTGCTCTTGAAGTTCCATCTCTTAATGGATAAGGTTTTTCTACTAACATATAGGAATTTTTGAAGGAAGGAAAGCCAGAAATACCCAATATCCTGTTCCAACAGGATATTGGGTATTTCTTTTCAATTTTGTTTATTCTGAATCTTTCTATTCTGAATTCAGTTAACGACGGGATTTAGTATCCTTTCTTGCACTTTCATAACTCGTGAAATGCCGAGTAGGCACGAATTCCCCCAATTTGCGACCTACCATAGGATTTGTTATGTAAATAGGTATATGTTCCTTTCCATTATGAATCGCGATTGTATGGCCAACCATTGCGGGTAGAATGCTAGATGCCCGGGACCACGTTACTATTATTTCTTTCTCCTCCTTCATATTGACCTTTTCTATTTTTGCCAATAAATGACGAGCTACAAAAGGATTCGTTTTTTTTCGTGTCACAGCTGATTACTCCTTTTTCATTTTAAAGAGTGGCATCCTATGTCCACTATCTCGATTGAGGTATGGAGGTCAGAATAAATAGAATAATGATGAATGGAAAAAAGAGAAAATCCTTTAGCTGGATAAGGGGCGGATGTAGCCAAGTGGATCAAGGCAGTGGATTGTGAATCCACCATGCGCGGGTTCAATTCCCGTCGTTCGCCCATCGCATTATTGCAAATCCCAAAAATGCAATTTTCCATATTCCTAGTTACGTATTTACTTACGGCGACGAAGAATAAAACTATCACTATATTTTTTCCTTTTCCTAGTTCTTCTTCCAAGCGCAGGATAACCCCAAGGGGTTGTGGGTTTTTTTCTACCAATGGGGGCTTTCCCTTCACCGCCCCCATGGGGGTGGTCCACAGGGTTCATAACTACCCCTCTTACTACGGGGCGTTTACCTAGCCAACACTTAGATCCGGCTCTACCCAAACTTTTTTGGTTCACCCCAACATTACCCACTTGTCCGACTATTGCTAAGCAGTTTTGGGATACCAAACGGACCTCCCCAGATGGTAATCTTAAAGTGGCCAATTTACCCTCTTTTGCAATCAGTTTCGCTACAGCACCTGCTGCTCTAGCTAATTGCCCACCCCTTCCACGTGTGATTTCTATGTTATGTATGGCCGTGCCTAAGGGCATATCGGTTGAAGTAGATTCTTCTTTTTTCTCAAAAAACCCCTTCCCAAACTGTACAAGCTTCTTCCAAAGCATACGGCTTTCTAGATGTATATGACGATCTCTAGACAGATGGATCTTATATGAATCGTATGATGAAGTACCACATGAGTGGATATATAGAAAAGGAATCCAAATCTGCCGAATCGCTCATGTTATGATCTTCTATATCCTAGGTCTCCGCGTTCCGTCATCTGGCTTATGTTCTTCATGTAGCATTCAGATCGAATGACTCTATGAAATTACGTCGATACTTCCACATATTATGGGTAACGTAGGAGACATCCTTATTTTCACCCGGGGGTCTTAATTACCACTGCTTAGCTTTCAATTCGCCTCTGACCATCAAATTAAATGTGAATAACCCGTCCTCCTCTCTTTGAAACAAGGGGTGCTTCCGGTTCTGTGCGTGCTTCAAACAATTTTGTCTTCTCCATATTACCATATCTCTAGAGTCAATAATTTTCTATGAGGAACTACTGAACTCAATCACTTGCTGCCGTTACTCAACAGTTTTCTGTTGAGGTCTATCCCGTAGAGGTAGTCAAATTGGATCAGTGATCGATTTCTAGGTTTCGTCGTAAACCTAATTGGTTACTTCCAATTACGTAAATCAATAGTTCAAACCGCACTCAAAGGTAGGGCATTTCCCATTGATATAGGAACTTTTGTACCAGAAACAATAGTATCTCCAATTATAGCCCCTCTGGGATGTAAAATATATCTCTTCTCACCATCCCCATAGTGTATGAGACAAATGTATGCATTTCGGTTAGGGTCGTATTCTATGGTTACGATTCTACCAGATATGTCTTTTTGATTCCGTCGAAAATCAATTTTACGGTATAGGCGCTTATGACCTCCCCCTCTATGCCTTGCGGTAATGATTCCTCTGGCATTACGACCTTTACCACAACGGTGCCGTCCATGGATCAATTTATTTCGTGGATTGGATTTCACTTGCCTGTCTACGGTTCCCCTGCGTGTGCTCGGGATAGGTGTTTTGTATAAATGTTTCGCCGTATTATTAAGTATTCTCCTTTAGTTCGTTTCTCTATCTAGAAGTGGAATAGAATAACCCGGTTGAAGGGTAATGATCATACGTCGGTAATGCATTGTATGTCCCAGAATAGGTCCCATTCTTCTACCCTTTCCGGGTAGTCGATGGCTATTCACAGCTACTTCCTTAACACCAAAGAAGAGTTCGACCCAATTCTTTATTTCTGTCTTAGTGAATCCCGATTCGACATTAGAAGTATATTGATTCTTTCCCAATAAACGAAGACTCTTTTCTGTAAATACTGCGTATTTGATTCCATCCATAAATCGACTTTCCCTCCTATGCTCTGAGTTCCAGTATCGATAAGAATTCGAGTTCTTATTGTTCTTATGTTATGGTATGAATATACCATACCAATTCGTTATGTATGGATGATGGATGAGATTCCATAGATAGAGAGCCAGTTCCAATAGACTTATGGAACGTTCCCATTCGCGTGCATCCAGCAGGAATTGAACCCGCAAATTTACCAATTATGAGTTGGGCGCTTTAACCATTCAGCCATGGATGCTTAACAGGGATCATCGTACATCGTAAATAACCAATTTTCATATAGAAAGACATATCATAGAAAAATGAAATCAAAAATATTCGGAGATGGCAAATATTCGGAGATGACTATGAAAACACCTCTCTGGATCCTCGAATTGAAAGAGAGATTGAGAGGGATCAAGAATCCTAATTCTCGCTATTTGGAATGGATCAAATTCTATTGAGTCTGACCCATAGTGATCATTTCTCTTTAGCAAAGAATGACCCTGGTTATCAAAGGATTGAACATCCGGGATCCATTTACTTATGATACCTAGTTGACATTGCTAACAAGGATCTAATGAATTATGAGTTTAATAGATCCTCTCCTCTTTAGCAGAAAGACGTATATTCCTTGCTCATTATCAGACAATCACTTATTCCCTCGTGTGGGGCTAATCGTTTTCATTTACCATCTCATGGAAAACCCTTTTCGTTCCGCTTAGCCCTATCGGGTATTTTAGTGATAGGTTCTATAGGAACTGGACGATCCTATTTGGTCAAATACCTAACGAAAAATTCCTATTTTCCTTTCATTAAGGTACGAGGGCTTCTTATTCCACAAGAACGAAAGCACCTTTTCATTCTTTCATATACTAGGGGTTTTTACTTGGAAAAGACAATGTGGAATACTAAAGGATTCGGCTCCATAACCACGAGTTCCAGTGCACTAGATCTTGTAGCACTTAGCAACGAGGCCCTATCCATTAGTATTCCACATAAGAAATCCATTATAGAAACTAATACAATTAGATTAGCTCTTCATAGACAAACTTGGGGTTTGCGAGCCAAGATAAGACCGGCTCGGGATCATGGGACCCTTTTCTATCAGATAGGAGGGGATCTTGTACAAAATAGACTTCTAAGTAATAACCCCATAGATCCTATATCTATCTATATAAAGAGGCAATCGTGTCAGGAAGCGGCTTTTTCTTTGGCCAAACGGTACTTCGAACTTGGAACGAGCATGAAGAGATTAACGAGACTTCTTTCTCTTTTGAGTTTTTCTGGCGGACCGGTCGCGCAAGATCTTTGGTCTTCCCCCGGAACCGATGAAAAAGTGGGTCGCTTCTTATGGACTCGCTCAGAATGATTCTTCTCTATCTATAGTTCATGGCCTATTAGAAGTAGAAGGTGCTCTGGTGCAATCCTTACCGACAGAAAAAGATTGCACTCGGGTTGATAATAATCGAGTGCCATTACTTCGTCGGTCCGAACCAAGGAATCCGTTAGAAATGTTTTGAAATGGATATTGTTCTCTCTTTGATTAGGGATTGCTATATGAAAAGAAGTGGAGTTTGAAAAAGGGAACGGAATGGTCAAACCGGAACTGCTAGAGGAACGAATTTTCAATAGCATAACTTGGGCTCCTAGAATATGGGGCCCTTGGGACAATCTATTTGATTGCAGGGACAGGTACGCTGAATATGACTGGGGATTTTCCTATGGGTACTGGAGCGGGTCCAAGCAGATTAAAGAGGATGAGTTGTCAGAGACTGCTATTTATTCGAATTATTTCTGGTATATTTATCATAAAAAGGAGGAGGTGCAAGAGACTGATTCGGACATCTTGCAGAGTGGAACAATGCAGTACCAGACACGAGATATATCTTTCAAAGAAGAGGGCTTTTTTCGAATAAGCCAATTGATTTGGGACCCTTCGGATCCATTCTTTTTCCTATTCAAAGATCAGGCCTTTGTCTCTGTGTTTTCACGTCGAGAATTCTTTGCAGATGAAGATGAAGAGATGGCAAAGCGGCTTAGTACCAGTACCTGGAGAAAAAAGCCTCCGAAACATATGGCTAGCAACTGGTTCACCAGGAGTACGCAAGAAAGAAAAAAGCACTACGAATTATTGATTTAGGAATGGGAATGGGCTAGAACCCTGGGTTCTTCCTTATATAATTAATGGTCTTTTCATTTTAATACTCTATCCGAGAGTTCTCAGTATTTAGCAAAGCTGTTCGTTCCTATCTAAC